>JAMXBC010000005.1:53768154-55216308 GCA_024138005.1 Lumnitzera racemosa
ATGCTATGCTTACTTTCATGGATGCTTACAACCATATCTACATAGCCTCCAAAGATAAGGTCTACAACTCATTCATCACTGACTTAAAATGTACTACTAAAAGAACATGCCCTTTTACCTAAAGAACACCAGGGCAATATATCAAAGGTTAGTGATAACCACCTTAAAGCCCTAGTTTGGATGAAATGTCGAAGCCTACATCAACAATATGATCATTAAGAGTAAGGAAAGCAAGGACCATATCAAGGACTTACACGAGACCTTCGAGACTCCCCGTAAATATCAAATGGAGACCAATCCCTAAAAGTCCATCTTTGGAGTAATTATGGACAAGTTCCTTAGATTTATGCTCATGGAGTGCAGCATCAAGGGTAATGTAGATAAGATAAAATTCGTTCATGACATGCAATCCCCTTAAACCATCAAAGAAGTTCAACAGCTTACAAGTAGAGTGTTTTGCTCAATTAGTTTTGGGAAAGTTAAACCATCTTATTGAAGCCAATCCTTGGAGAAGAGCTTTAGCTGTACTTAGTGGTCAATGATTAGACACCATCCTCCATACTTGTCTAAAGAGACAGGTGTAAGGATAAGTTAATCTACTACGTCAACAACATCTTGTAAGGCTTGGAGACTAGGTGTGTACTGGTGGAAAATTTCGCTTTAGCTATAGTGATTGCTGTAAGGAAGCTGAGGTTATAGTTGCAAGCCTACATAATTATCATCCTCATTGACTAGCCATTACGAACCATCTTATAAAAGCCAAATGCCTTGGTTGCATGGCCATGTATTCATTGGAGCTTAATGCTCCTAAAGTACAACTTTGCTTGAGGCAGGCTATTAAGCCATAAGTTCTTATAGACTTGGTTATTGAATGCAGAGGAGAAGAGGAAGCACTGAAAAATGTAAATATACCAATGTAGACCTCTATGTTGATGGATCTTCTACTTGAGTGAAGGGGGGAGAGGGGAGGGGGGGGGGGGTTATGTGTATAAGAGTGAAATAAGTATGACTTTACAAGGGCCCTGTGGTACTAAGGTCTTATACGTACACAAGTTCGAGTTCCTAGCGAATAATAATGAGGTTAAGTGTGAAGCACACATCATCAGCCTAAAGATAACAAAAGTCATCAGTGTAGAGAAGTTAGATATCCAGCCATACTCCATGCTTGCAGTACAATAACTAAGAGGGAAATACAAGAGTAAGGGAAAGATTATGGTGAAGTACTTAACAAAAGTTCGAAGTGTCCTTTTAAGCTTCACCTTGTGGAAGATAAAGAAGATTCCTTAAGTAAAGAACTCCTAATACTCTTAATCTCACTTTACTTTACGTAATACTATTTTTATAACAAAAGCGTATTTTATTGGTAGGTGCATTATGTTACATATGTAGTAATAATACTGGTGAGAACTAGGTTGAATCCATAGGCAATGATGTCTAATTTTTATTAGTACTAGTCCTATCTTAATTTAGGCAATTAAAATAAAGAGTTTATGAAATAATTAAATTCCAAAGAAATCTAAATTAACAAAAGAAATAAATTGAGATATTTAACATCATTAAAGGTTCAATTGCAATCCAAGTAATTAGAATACCAGTTATGATAATAAGGTTCACTTTAATAGGTTTAGGTTTAAGGCAATTAAGCACTAAGTATTCCTTCTCATGAAGTAAACACTCAATATTAATTTATTTATCCCTTCTATTACTAGATAAGAAATAAACTAAATTAATCCTCTCTTATTCCTAAACCTTAATTGAATTAAAAAACATACGTTATGTCTCTTTAATCCAAATTATTCAATTCATAGAAAATAATTAGAAAAGGTCTTGTAACTCAATCATAATTAACATGTATTCCAATAAAATCAAAATACATGTTGTTGTGATTAGGGAATTAAAGACTTCAAACACTAAGCACAATTCATAAACTAATAATCTAAAAATCCAATAAACAATATTAATTAAGTATAAGAGAGAAATAATAGATAAGACAATATATGAATTAAAAATTTGCTAAAAGGAATAAAACAACCTATTTAGGAGTTTTAATCTTTGATTCTAGATCAAATATCGATTATATTATTTTTAGTGTTGAATTTTGAAAAGAAAATAAAACTCTTTTTCTAAAACCTTAAACTAATGAATAAGAGAAAAGTCTATTCTATAACAAGCCCTACTATTTATATTACAAGGGATCCTAGAAAGAGTGGGTCCGCAAGATAAAATTATATATCTTTCTTGAATGGCTTCAAGTTTTTTTCAAAAATAATATAAAATGACTACACCTTAGAAGTTTGAAACCATGGTCTATACATGTGGTCTTTCTATGCTTCAATTCTTATATTGAATAAAAAATATAAGGCATATTTGGAATTGGGAACTTGGCTTCATTAAATAAGTGACATGGATCTTCCATCCATGGAGTGACTACGGGTGTGGTTATTGCTCATGAAGCTCATATAAATTAATTTTTTCTCCTTGAAATTTTGCATGCCTTCATTAACATGTATATATTTTCCAATATTGCACATTTTTCCTATAAAAAATATATAAATTAGAGTAATAAAGTGCTAAAAAACTTTGACAAATAAAATATCGTTTTACACTAAAAAGCCTATAAAAGCAACATAAAATCTACCTATAAAATAGGCATAATTTAGTTTTACCAAATTCCTCCATACTTGAACTTTTGTTTGTCTTCAAGAAAAATAACTAAAAAAATAACAACTTTTAAGGGTAAAATTCATTGAATGCTCAAATTATAGATTTGATAGCAAACACTGCACATAGTCTATTTAGGAATAAGAGCACATACTTTGCCAATAAAATTTATCCTTTAAAATTTTCAAAATTCATGACTCTAACAACTTTTTATTTCATAGAATTTCCCTTAATCATATTTACATGCCCTTAAATCACAATTATACAATATATGTACTAGTTATAAAAATCAAATTAGAATTTAATAATTAATCTATGTAAATCGG
The DNA here is from genome assembly GCA_024138005.1 of Lumnitzera racemosa. Taxonomy (NCBI): domain Eukaryota; kingdom Viridiplantae; phylum Streptophyta; class Magnoliopsida; order Myrtales; family Combretaceae; genus Lumnitzera; species Lumnitzera racemosa. The sequence continues at coordinate 53,771,142 of JAMXBC010000005.1, forward strand.
ACTTATACCCCATCATTTAAACAAAGATTAAACTTTAATTCAAAATAAATATAAAACTTAATCAAGAAAGGGTTATCTAATTTTTTAAGACAAACGGTATATACTCCCATTTTTCATCTCTCAAAGTACAATAATTAAAAATAGATGCATGTTACATCTATTTGTCCCTTGATTGTATCCTTACTTCTTTCAAATTTTCTTTAAAGGATTTTCTTTTTTTCAATTCAATTTCTTTATTTAAGCATAATTACTTTGGCATTGGAAAAGAACTTTACTCTTCTAATAGACCAAGGTTAGTCCATAACATTTTAATTTTTACATTAGTAGTAAGAAAGTACTGTACTCTTTGATGGACTAAGGTTGATCCATATCAATTTTTTTTTTTTAACCAATTTCCTTAGGTTGGCAATGAGAAAGAACCTTACTTTTCTAAAGGACTAAGGTCGATCTTTATCAACTTATATTATTATTTTCTTTCAATTGCCTCTAACTATTTTGATTTTTTTAGGAAACTTCAAGAGACAGGCCTCATTTGTTTATATGCTAGAAAGTAGAGGGCTCTTAAAACTTCAAAGTAGTGAGTATATACTAAAGTAAAATATAGACAATTAACTCCTAATTAGTAATGCACATCCAAATTCCAAGTTCAAATCTAAGCTTAAATAATTGGAAACTTTAAACTTCATGCAAATTTCATTATTCAATTCTAGCATTATATAGAAAGGCCATAATGATCAAGCAAATTTCATACTAAATATTGAAAAAATTATCCCAAAAAGTTTCTTCTTTAATTAGATGAAAAATCATGGTGAATAGATGTGCAATATATAATAAATAGATTATGTATATCTCAAAAAATTTATTTACAAAAATCCTAAGTGTGGGAATATAATCCATTTAAGTCACATGCTTTTATCAATTTATTTACATCAGTGCCTAATTACTCTATTCCTCCCTTACACTTAAATGATATATTGCCCCTAATGTACAAATAATCAATAACAAGTACAAAACTCACTAAAGGAAAAATAAGAGCAAAGATAGAGGGAATTGAGACTTCTCTAATTTAACGCTAACACTTCATTTTAAAAATTGATCTTAGTGATCCAACAGTGCTGAGTAGAAGAGCTGTTGCTCAATAGATAAAAGTTACTTTAGGGATAATAGGCTGATCTACCTTAAGAGTTCACATTGACGGGAAGGTTTAGCACCTCAATGTTGGCTCTTCACCACTTAGGGTTGTAGTATGTTCCAAGGGTTGAGTTGCTTGCCCATTGCTGGGTTCAAAACGTCATGAGACAATTCGATTCATATTTGGTGTAGACATTAGGTACTAAACCTTCCTATCAATGTGAGCTCTCGAGAAAGACCAGCTTGTTGTCCTTAGAGTAACTTTTATACATTTAGCAATGGCCCTTTCACTCGACACCATTGGATCACTAAGGCCAACTTTCATCCCAGCTTGACTGATGGGTCTTGCAGTCAAGCTCCCTTTTACCTTTACATTTGAGGGCCATCCTTTGTCCTACCTAAGGAAACTTTTGCATGCCTCCATTACCTTTTGGGAGGCTTATGCCCCATTGAAACTGTCCCTTGACATAGAATTCTAGATAACAAAAACAAAAAAAAAAGGAAGAGAAATAAAAATCATCTAAAAAAAATGAAACTAAATTAAAAACACTTCCTACACTTACTCTTCTTATACACATGAAAATTCCAAGAAGTAGCATTAGAATTAGCAAGGTTAATCCCTTACTAACTATAAAAGATACAATATAAATTACATAAGTTCGCAATTGCCATGAATGTACATCCCACTAATGTACGAATTGAAATGATAGGTGTGATGTGTGTTTTTTTCTTTCTTTTTTTTTTCTAAAAATTAAAACTATTGAAAACTAAAAAAAAAAAAAAATCTTATTCATGTATGGGGGAGCATGGTTAAGGACTACATGCATGATCCTTGCCTATGGTTCTTCTTTTTTTTTTTTTTTTAAGTTAAGGATTACACATACTCAATAAGATGAACACACCTATCACCACATGCATGGTTCTTACCTATGGTCATCCCTTATTTTTAATGGCTTCAAAATCCTTGTAATTCGAGAGGATCATGCCTTAGATCACGGGTGTATTCTTCACTCGTGTTCCTCTTAGATTTTTAATTCATCTCCTTTTTAATTGTTTGTCTTACACCAAAATTCTTTCACGTTTTTCCTGTAATGCAACTAACAAAACACCATACAAACTCTAAAAGGAAAAAATGATTAAAAGCTTCAAATTTTTTTTTCTAAGCTACTAGATGAAAAAAATAATTGGAAAGGAGTAACAAAACATAATAAAATGAAGTAAAGTAAAGTAAAGGATATGGAAACTAAAAAATGGGTTGCCTCCCAAAAATGCTTTTATTTAATGTTGTTAGCTCGAAGCTTTTTTCTCCTTTTTTTTTTCTAAGGTGGTTTAAATCCATGAGGTACCTTATTAAAAATCTCTCTAAGAGCTTTCCATTCATCATCAAAGTTAATTGTTATCCAAATTAAAGTATCCCATGTCATATTTGATTTAACAGTTTAAAGGTCTTTCTTTTTCCATTACTTTGTAATATTTACATGAAACTCATTATTTCTATCCCTTAACACCATATTACTATTTTTTACATCAATTACAACTTTTATAGTGGCTAAGAATGGACAACCTAGGATGATAGAAAGTTTAAATGGAATCTAAGTTTATCCACTTTTAAAAGTACATTCTCAATCACCTTATTTAATTTTCTAATAGACCTATAAGCTAATTAGATTGTCATTTCAGTTCTTTAAATAGCATTCCCTAATCCTAATTTCTTTACCATAAAGAAATAATTTCTATATGAAGCTCATTATTTCTAACTCTTAATACCATTTTATTATTTTTCACATTAATTATAGCTCATGTAGTGTCTAAGAATGGACAACTTAGGATGATAGGAATTTATGAATTTTCTTTTATATCCAAGATTACAAAGTCTATAAAGAATATACGTTTTTCCACTTTTAGAAGTATATTCTTAATCACTCCTTTTAGTTTTCTAAAGGACCCATCAACTAATTAGATTGTCATTTTAGTTATTTTAATTGCATCCCCTAATCCTAGTTTCTTTACCACAAAGAAAGGAATCACATTTATACTTCTACCTAAATCATAAAATGCATTATTAAGATTTTCATCTCCTGTAGTGTAATTAATACTTGCACTTGAATAACAAATGCATTATTAAGGTTGTCCTTCAGTGATTTAGTGCATGCTTAAGTTAACATGACTATTTCTTACACATTAATTTTCCTTTTTTTTAACTATTATTTCTTTTTAATAACATCTAAAATAATCTACTAAGAGGATATTAATTTCTAGCTTAAACATTTTTTGAAACAACTCATAATCCTCACCGATATTTTGTTAAATGAATATTTTGAAAAACATATAAACGACATACCTAGTTTGGTAATGAGCTCATATTCTTCAGGAATGCACCTTTGTTGTACCTCTTCCTTCTTTGAATTTGATGTAGAAGCTAGTGATTCTTGAGATTCAACTTTCTTGCCTTAGCTCAATTGTATTGCATTAGCATGCTCTGTTGGGGTGAAAGTCCTCACAACTTTTTAAAATTGTTTTCTATGAGATCCGAGCCACTTGGTACTAGTGTGATTTAAGGTATCTAAAAAAGGTTCTCTGAATTGAACGATATTTTAATATAAGGTCCAAAATGTTAAAAGAAACACCTTAGTAAAGTTTATTTTGTAAAATTAAGCCAACGAAATATTCAATTTAGTAAAAGCATATTTTTATCGATAGTGAAATATTTACAATGTATGCCTAAAACACGAGACAAGATTATAGTGAGACCTTAAAAATAAAACTACCAAACTTACAAAAATAATTATTTGAAGTGAATTTAGAGTAAAATAGCGAATATAAGCATCCTATACATAAGTGTATACCTGAAATAAGAAAAATAATTATATAATACATAATATACCTAAAGTTAGAGTATAATTAAGTTAAACAAATTGAAATCTAGCAAGGGACAGTGATGGTTATGAAAAAGTAAGTTTAACCACGACTTCTTGTGGTACAAGGACGGGAGGCACTTTACAAAAGATTGGGTGATAAAACAAAGTAGGGAAAATAAGAGGAAAAGAGATCTTGTGCATTGGAGAATTCACTGCCAACATGTGGAGCTCCATAAAATCACAAAACTAAATCTGAAATTTTGTTCACATAACTTAACAACTGGTAAAAATACTAGCAAGCTTGGAGGCATTAGTAAGGGATTTTGCAAAAATTAAGAAGAAAAAGGGGAAATTTGGAGGAATTATGAAATCCCTATGCTAGAGACTAATTTGAAGTGAACCAAACCACTTGGAAACATAGGATGTAGCATCAACTAAGGCTGACATATCCCTAACCCCAAACAGTGGCTAGAGTTTCTATTGGTAGTGAAACTTAGTTTTTCTTTTTCTCTTTTAATTTTTTAAAAATAGAAACGAGTTCCAAAAATTATGATTTTGGTTTTCTTAAGTAATTTTTCATGTAGAATTCAAAAATGCAACAAGATTTTTCGAATTCAAAATCAAAATATATGCTTCTTAAGAAACTAAGCCAAAAACAAATTTTTATTCCAATTTTCAAAAAATTTAATAATGTTGGTTTGAGCCAAAAATTTTTGTACAATCACTCCTAAGTGTCTCTTTTGACTCCATGAAAAGAGTTTTGAAAAATTCAAAAGTTGAATTTTTGGGTATCTTTTATCCACTTTACATGTGTGTTGAAATTTCTTAAAGTGTTTAATTGGGAAATTTGGATACTAAGTGCTAGTATATATCTATATTTGAAATTTGAGGTGTTGGTTTAGAGTGATGATGTGAGGAATAGGGGTATGGATACTAGAGTTGGGACATTTGATGATTCAAAGAATGCTTTGTATAAGTTAGAATGTGACTTAAAAAGTGCGTTAGAATGCATGGTAGAAAGGAATGTGAAATATTTTTTATGCAAAACTTATGTTAGAAACTAGATATATGTATATGTCTTTACAACAATTTTCTATGTCCTTTAAGTGCAATTAGTGAAATAGTTAACCTATTTAATGTATTCTAACAAAATGGACATTTAATAAGTGTTTAACAAAAGTTTTATATGTAAGAATCATACTAATGAGTTAAGGAAAGGAGATACCACAATATCTATGTAATGTTGACAAAATTAGAAAGTTTGCTAGAAGGGCTTTATGCACAAGTAGTTAGAAATTGAGTTAAAAACTGAGTCTGAATGTATCCAAGACCAAAGTTGTCTCAAAAGGAATAATACTAAGACTTAGCCCTCAAGTGTATGTAAGTTAGTACACTTCCTTATACTTGATATACATTGACTTTAGGTGTTGTACACATATTATTTCGGTGAAATGAGTAAGGAAGAGCCTTAGGTGCAAGGATAAGTTCTAAGAGAAGACACTAAGTGGCCTTAGTAAGGATTGCTTGTATTTTATAGTAGACTTTATCTACTCCAAACTTGTCTAACTATAATGAATTTGTTTGATCTTATATATAGGTGTGTTTTGTTTGGTGAGTTACCAAAATGAGTTCTGATTATCTAGATGCAAGTTCTAATAAATCACTCATGTATTGCAAATGTATCACATGTTGCTATTGGGTTGTTGTCTGATATTATTATGCATGGCATGGTACAAAAAGTGACCTATGGGCTATGTTTTCTAAGATCTAAAAATTGCTAGGCTAAGTTTAATTGAAGAGCTAAATTTTACTTAAAAAGCAAATTGTTTAGTAAAAACTAGATTTTCATGCATTTAGATGTACACTAACCAATAATCATAACTACAATTGTAGTTAATCCTAAGCTAGGTTCCTACAAATCTTTCTAGAGGCCTTGATTGAAGTCAACTAATCAAATGAAGGCTAGGGTTAGGTTAGGATATTGGTATCAATGCATGCCATTTGCATTAGTATGTATGACTTCTTGTTGTGATATGATCTTGCTCTTTGGTTGTTATTTGTACATGATGTATGTTTATTTAGCGATCCACATTGTAACTTGATGAGATAAAGTGTTTTATCCTTGAGTTTTGAAGCAATTGTTAGGCTAAGTAACTAGTGAGAGTTACTTTTGAAGTGCGTTGGAAGAGTTAGAAATCTTTTGGGAAGGATGTTTTAAGTATAAGTGTAGTCCTATTTTGAAGAATGTATAAAAAAGAAAAAAAAATGTACCATTTTGTAAATATAATCTTTTAAAATATGTAAGATTTTTATATAATTAAAGCTTGAAAGTTTGTAGTTGAACTCTATTGAAAGTGTTAGTTATATAATATTTGTCAAAAGCTCTAGGATATATATATGTTTAAGCTAGCTTTACTTGTGTAGTGTAGCATCCTTTGTTATTTGAGATGTGACATCCTTTAGGTGGTATTACAGTAGTTTAAGCATAAGTTAGGGACCATAAGCTTCTAAGCGCATATGAGATGTGTGTAGTAGTTAGGTGTTAGAGTGTTATGACTATATGAGATTGTATTAGTAAAGAAAATGATATGAAGAGGATGTGGCAGACCACTAGCTAATTGAGTACCTCAAGAGTAAAGGGAGGAACTACAGCCACAGCAACAGCCTAACCCAACCCAACTATAGCCAAGATTGGATTTGATACAATAGTTTATAACAGCTCTAACTAGAGTTAGAGGAGCAGAAAAGTTAGCTCATGTATAGAGGATAATGAAAAACCATTTAACGGTAAGTATATTAATCTATTAGTTGTTGAAGAATGGATAGATTCTCAAGAAAAAGCTTTTGATGTTCATGAAGTTGAAGAAAATTGGAAGGTAGGAATTGCAATTGTTTTACTAGATGGATGTGCAAACAATTGGTAGAAGAGAAAGAGGTGATCTTTGGCACAATTTGTTGATTGGAATGCATTTAGAAACATTTTCCTAGAACATTACATCCCTCAATATGTAGGGGAACAAATGCTTGAGGAATATTACAAATTGAAACTTGATGGTAAGTCTATTGAAGAATATGAAAAGAGTTTAATAAATTGTTGAAGTTTGCCTCAGAAACTATTCAAGAAAATAAGTTAGCAAAGGTTAGGAGATTTAAGGCTAGACTTGATTTATATTTTCAAGCAGAGTTGAAGAGGGCTAGAATTGTAAGATATGTAGATCTAGTGAATGAAGCTTAGTTGATTGAATAAGCTCATGCTTTGCCAACAGAAGCTAAAGAAATAGAGAATAAGGAGAAGAAGTTTGTAGGAAGTTCTAGTAAAAGTAATGAGGTAGCTAAAGGAAAACAAGGAAAGTGACCTTCGAATAAGAATTAAAGAGGAGGTGGAGTTATACTACTATGTTGAAGTATAATGCTAAACATCAAGTTGTGGATTGTCTAGAGTTGTAAGGAAAGTGCTTTAAATATGGAGAAGTAAGACATATGGCTAAGAACTATTAGAATCAGAACCCTAGAGGCATATATTATCCTAAACGTCGTAAGACAAGTCACAACATTAACCAATGCACTAAGCACCAAGCTAGATAAGATCAAGCTTAAGCTAATAGGCAAGAACCCACTAAAAAAAATAATAACTAAGTAGGAAGGGCAAGTACGAGATCTAGAGTCCTAGGAAGGGTATATGCACTTCAATAAGAAGAAGCTAGAAATAGTCATGTCGTAGCAAGTGAGTGTAACTCTAAATTCTATAGTTAAGATACACTAGATAACTAATTAACATTTACGTCTTTGTGTTACATGTGTAAGCAAAATAATTTAGTTATAAATACTTGTTTTAGGGATGGTATGCATAGGAAATAGTTATGCCTATACCTTATTTAATACTGGAGCTACTTATTCTAATGCATCAAAGGAATATGTTAAATGAAATGACCTTTTAATAGAAACCTTTGAGTACAAACTGGTAGTCATAACTCCTTCAAGAGGGGAGAAAATGGTGTTATGGGAGTTGAAAGATGGAAATGTATGTACTGAGGACTTTGAGATGGCTATTGACTTTGTCATTTTAGACAAGAAAGGTTTTGATGTGATTTAGGTATAGATTAGTTAACTAAGTATTAAGTAAATCTAAATTGTGAAAGAAAGTGATGTTCTAACAATCTAATGGAGAAGAATTTTATTTTAATGGATGTTTAAGTAAGGTAGTTCCCCATATAATTTCAATAATTAAGGTGAGGAAATTATTACAAAATAGTAGTGAAGGGTTTTTAGCTTCAATAGTAAATACTTAAACTAGAGATTAAATTAGAAGATATCCTTTTATAATGTAAGTATCCTGAAGTCTTTCCTAAAGATTTGCTTAGGTTGCCACCTGATAGGGAAATTGATGTTACGGTAGTAGGTAGGGAACTAGAATGGGTATTTGGGGTTCAAGTGGGTATTAAGAATGGGAAGTAAAATGGAGGTTTTAATGATGAATTTGTATGGATATCACATACCAAGATACAAATATAACTAAGGGTTGAGCTTGAAATAAGGTTCGATACAACTTACGAATACTAAATCTCACTCGAGTTTCAAATGAGAGATTAGATGTAACTCACTAACTCACTCAAATGAAGGGTTCACCACAATATTAAGGGTAAGATTGATAAGAACACGAGAGATTAAAGAGTAAAGCATACTCAATAATCCAACAATGCTAGCTTTAAAAGCTCAAGGATGACTTTGCTCGAAAAGAGAAAAGTTCTAAGTGTGGGAATATTCTTCACTATCTGATTATGTCTATCTTTCGTATCTAACTACAAATGTTGCTAATTATAGCAAGTCCTAAAATCCTAGTAGCAAAAATGTAAATAATGTATAAGGCTTTAAATCCTAAAGAATGGGCCCATAATTAAAAATAAGGAAAATATTCACAAAAATATAAAACTATGTATTTTATAGAAGAAGTTGGCATGTAATCATTCGGCATATCATGGAAAGAATGGGATCTAAACTAGGTAGGGTCGACAGTTGGATGTTTAGGTCTAAGAAGGAGTTTACGAAGTCTCATAGTTCTTGGCTAAGATACCCAAAAGGTTGGCCTACAATTGTTGAGTACTAGAATTAGTTAGCACCAATCTCTCAATCCTATGCTGAGTGGATCTTTGGCCTTAGGCCCTCAATTATGTGGTCTCTTGACTTCTCAGTAGATGATAAACTTGATGCTGAGTAGCTCCTTTTCTTCCTTTCGATCTTCTGGTATTAGCTTGGCTTCAGCAAAAGCTATTTGGCCTTAGCCTTAAACAATTCGACTTTGGGTTAAATCAGGTTAGCATATGCTTTTAGCAGGTTAGCATTGGCTTAGGGTAAGTCGGCCTTAGTTGGGAGATAGATGTACGCTAATTCTTATCAATTGAGCTTATTATAGACCTTATACCAGGTACTACACCTATTTCCAAACCCCTCCTACCATATGGTACCAACTGAGTTAGTAGAACTCAAGAAGCAATTACAAGAGTTGTTAAATAAAGGATTTAATACACCAAGTACATCACAGTAGGGAACGCCTATACTTTTTACTAAAAAGATTGATGAAAGTTTAAGATTGTGCATAGATTATCGAGAATTGAATAAATTAACAATTAAAAACATTTATTCATTTCCTCAAATTGATTATTTGTTTAATCAGCTTATTCACAATATTTTCAAAGATTGATTTACAATTAGGCTATCACCAGTTGAAGGTTAGGGATTAGGATATATCCAAGACAACATTTAGAATGAGATATGGTCACTATGAATTCTTAGTAATGCCATTCGGTTTGACAAATTCTCTAATTGCCTTTATGGATATGATGAACTAAGTGTTCAAAGATATTAGGATGAATTTGTGATTATATTTATCGATGATGTCCTCATATATTTAAGTGATAGGGAGAAACATGATAAACATGTTAGAATCGTGCTCTAGACTCTCAAGGACAATCAATTGTATGCAAAATTGAAGAAGTGTGAGTTGTGGTTGGAACAAGTGTAATTTTTAGGTCACATTGTGTCAAGGGCTAGAATATCTGTTTACCTTGCAAAGGAGAAAGCGGTGATTGAGTGGTTAGGACTAATGATAAGAAATGAAGTTTAAAGTTTCTTAGGAATGGCTTATTCCTATGGAAGGTTCATAAAAGATTTTTGAAAGATTGCAATGCCATTAACCTAGCTGATACAAAAAGGTGTTAAGTTTGAGTGGAGTAACCAATATGAAGAGAGTTTCCAAGAGCTTAAGAGGAGATTAGTTATTATATTAGTGTTGATTCTACCTAGTAATACTGGAGAATATGAAATTTATTGTAACGACTTAAAGAGTGGGTTAAGATGCATATTTATCATGGGATAGGAGGTTTACACCTTCTTTAAGTACCCATATAGCGTTCGACCCTCCTTTGTCTCATATAATATATTGTATTACAAAGGGTGAGCTACCCTCTATCCATTTAGCTTTTCCAGAAATTTTCCATACCCTTCTATCTTAAGTAGTGTTGACCAACATTGTCATTGTCCTCTATATGATATGGATGTCCAACTTCTCAACTAGTTTTAGCCTACCATGGTTATCATTTAGAGATAGCATCAGCTCCCGACCAGTTTGCTCATGGGAGGCTAACCTTGCCTTGAGGCTCTACTCTACCCCAAAAATAAACTACCTATTGATGCCACTCACTTCACTTTAAGCCTCAAGTTAAACACCTCTACTTTCATCTAAAATAAAAACAGTAACATTTTCCCCCACCTAAATTCACGATTCCCTCATTGTGAGGCTAACTCTTTACCACTACTGCTCCCCACAAGATCATTGACCCTATTTTTCCATTTCCTAACTCCATGCCAAGATCATCTTCGCTAAGATACTAGGCTTCTATAGGTATCCCCTCACTCTTACCCCCTTCTTTTGTCATCCAAGATCACCTCTTGTAGAGTGGCCCAATAGTAGGGTCTACCCTTTAAGCTCTTTTCATTTTTATTTTTCTTAAGATTTGGGGCAATGTCTTCTTACAATACTACCCTTAGCACAACTATCTCCTTTAGCAACGATGCCCTCCACCTAGAGACTGCTCTTCTTCTCGAGCTTCATTCACATAAGCCTAATTGTCAACAAGAACCACCCTTTTTCATTAAGTATGACGGGTAGTATTTAAATGGCTCATTTAGGCTGAAACTTTATGCTCTAATACCACTTATCCTAGGTATGTGCCTGTACGACGCTCGACCTTCTTTTGCCTCATGCATTTTCTTTGATTACAAAGGGCGAGCTAGCCTTTCTCTTTCTATTTAAGAAAGGACCATTCGAAACCCTCTAACTTTAAGAGTATCATTTGATATTGTCACTATCCTCCATGAGATAGAAGACATCCAACTTCTCTACTGGTTTTAGCTTACCATGACCATCATTAGGAGAGCAGCATCACTTCCCTACCAATTTGCTCATGGAAGGTTAACCCTACCTTAAGAGAACACCTAACCTTATGACTAAATAGCTAGCTGATGCCATCACTTCATGTTAAGCTGAAGTTAAACACCCCCACTTCCCTTTAGAACACAGATTGTGACATTCTTCCCTACTTAACTCCATGACATCTTCATCCTAGGGCTAACTCTTTACCATTATCATTTCCTCTTATGATCACCAACCCTATTCCTCCATTACCCAACTCCACACTAAGATCATCTTTGCTTGAACTTTTAGGCATCCATAAGCATCACTTCATCCTCACCCTTTCCTTTCGTCCTCTAAAGTATAGAAGCCTTTGTAGAAACTTATGCGGTGTGCTAACTTGGGAGACATAAGACCTTTACAATAATTAAGAGGAAACTCATTTAAGGTACGAGACAGGAAAAGGGGAAAGGAGTGGAGGAATACCTATAGGGGTACCTGATGAGGGGTTTAAGTGAACCTTCTTGCTTAGAGGACCTAATGAAATGGAAGGGTCTACCTTAGAGTGAAGAAACATAGAAGAACGTTGTAGACTATGTTTGCTTCAAACATCTAATAGAAGAGTTCTCTAAGGAGTGAAACACAATAAGGACATCACCATTTTACGTGAGGGTGAATGTTACGACCTATTCTCCAAAGCTCACTTTCTAATTTGGTACATTATGTAAAGGGGTCCATTATATGTAAAGCTTACATTCGAATAGATTTTGTTTTTACTTCTAGAAGATTCCAGATAGATCGATCCTTACTAAGTGGGGGTAGGTAGAGTAAGGTAGGTAAGATTGTACGATAGTCATTAGATTAAGTAGATCTTGGCCATCTAATGATAGAGGCCTCTTGTATATAAGGAAGTAACCCCCTCATTTTTAACCTATCTAGAAATATAGGAAACATTCTTACTTTAGTACTTCTCTCTCTCTCTAAGTAAGCATCTTCTAGCGTATTCTAGTGAGGAAGGCTAACTTAGCCACTTGAGAGTGTTCCTATGGAGTCTAAGTGTAGTATGTAAGAGCTTGTAAATACTTACTCAGCCATAACGACTCGTTCTAGTCATAGTAATCAATCGGGAGATTCCCGCTCACCTTGGGATCACCTGATCATTACAATATAATAACCTTAGTAAGTAATTGAATTAACTAATAATTCTAAATATCTATTTACATAATTCTACTTAAATTACTATTAACTTTTATCCAATTAGACTTTATTGTTAATCGTATGTAACTACTTCGTTTTATTTTTTATATTTATGAATTTATAGTTGTTATTCATCGTTTTCAGACATACGTTCATACGGTGATGTTCGTTTTGGACGTTCATACCCGTGTTTTACGATGTGGACTAAATTTATAAAAATATTAATTATGAAAACTTAATATTCTTATTGCTTATATTTATATCCTTTGTATATACTTAATGATTTAGTTAACCCTTAGATTTTTATACTTAGATGATTTTACTTTTCTATTACTAATTCATATACTTAATTAAGTGTAATCTATTTTTGGAAGTGTATTAGGGTTTACTAATTTATGTATCTAATTATTATGCACTATTCTTATTTCTTATTTTATGTCATCACTTACATCATCAATCGCTTATGTCATGGCTTATGTCATCTTTTAATTATATCATTGCTTACCTCATCATTTAATTACATATGCCTTACCTTATGCTTATGTCATATCTATAAGTCTTATGTACACTTCACATAAACTACTATATACATATACTCTTACTATACTTATATGTATACTAGTATACTTATACATATACTTATACTTATACTATATTTACACTTGTACATATACTCATATACCTATATAGTCATATACATATTTTTGTATAAATTTCGTATGCTAAATTTTCCTTTTAAGAAAACCTTTCTAATTTCATTCTTTTATGTTTTTAAGTATGTATTTAGTATGGTATAAGTATGTATAGTTAGGATTTGTCTTAGTTTAGGTTATGTACATAGTAAATACTTATGTATAAGGGTCTCTATACTTGTATTTTTCTAGTATATCCTTATGTACATATACTTAAGGGCATATACACACGTGTTCCTTTTCTCTTTATCATGATTTCTACCTTCCTATACTTAAAGGTGGAAACTTTATGCCTTCTTCTATAAGATCACACATAACATATATCTACTTATCTAATCTACCTAATCACCTAACTAATGAGTAATATAAAGCAATATGAAATAATATGATTACATACCTTAATTTGTGTTTGAATTATCGAGGCAAAGTGGAAAGTTTTGAAAGTGAAAGGGGAAGGGGATGTCATGGCAATGGAGGTAGGGTTTGCTTTATTTCTTTTTGTTTTGTTTTGATTTTGGAATGAAGAAAATGGTAGGGTCTAGAAGAAAATAGGTGGACGACAATTAAGAAGGAGAAGGGAAAAGAAAAGCTAAAAGAAAAGAAAAGAAAAGAAATCATGAGATGGATAGATATTTTCTTATGCATTTGTATCTTTTGTTGACTGTTCTAATTGTTAACTTACTCAACCTTTTGACCTTAGTTAACATGTATTGACTTGGTAAACTTTCCATAAGTATATGCTATTTTGTATACATAATGTAGTAATTAAGGAAAATTAAGGGAAAAATTAAGGAAATGAGGTATTTGGTGAATTGATTAGTAAAAATAGATGACGAGGTCTTACTTTAGGTATTTATATCCTATATACATCATTTGGTAAGCTACTTAGTATAACTAGTATGAAAAACACTAATTAGGGTGTTAATGTTAACTACATTTAGCCTAAGCTTTAACTATACCCCTAACTCTATGTAATACTATCTTAATCATATACTTAGGACATAAATGTAATCTATGATTCATTTATCTTAGTTTCTAAAGGATTACTTAAGGATTCTAAATATATATGCATGATTGAAAGTCATCTCTAATATTTCACTAATGATTTGGCAATGTATGAAGGTTATATTATCAATTAGGGTTTCAGGGTATTTATGATAAATTAATGCTCGTATGCCTTTAATGTTATTATTTTAGGGTTTTTATCACTTTTGAATAAAATCCTTAGTGTCTACATATGTTTAGGGTAGAAAAGTTTCATACATGATTAATTAGCTCTTTTAAGGTTTTCACTTCCATTAGCCTTGTCAACTTCTAAATTATCTAACATACTCGAGTCTATTTCAAAAGCTAAATAAAAAAATTTAGGGGTTTATAGCAACGCTACCGTAATTTTTAAAAACTTGCTTACATTAAAACTCTTGAATGATCAGTAGGGTTGCAATTTCTTAAGGGTACTGTATTGAGTCAAGCTTAGAGGGAAATATATGCAATTAAGATGGGTTTTAAAAGGTCCTTAAGCTCTATGACCTCACTTGTTTTTAGAAAACTCTTGCATTGGTCACAATGAGCTTAAGTAAGGTAGCCTAATCAGCTCCAAAAGGTAGCTACACCACTACGCTCGAAACTTATACAACGGCCCCTCTCCTAGGGTCTTAAGATGGCCTGGGTTTGACTGCATCTTTGATACAACAAATGAACCCCCCATGCTTCGGTGTATGCTATTTACCAAAAAAAAAAATGCTAATTAAAACAAATATGTACATGAAGTCAATAACAAATAAACAAATGAATATACAAATAAATAGACAAATAACTAAACAACATGGGTAATTTGAAAAGCAATTTTAATTTTGGAATTTTTTTAAGTGGTTAGCCCTCCCAAAGTCCCTAGTGAAGTCACTTAGCTGTCGAGTCTAGTTTTTTACTCTCTCGGTTCTTTTTAAATTAGGTTTTCTCTAAACCAATTAGTTCTAAACCCTTACTTGTTTATTACTAATCTTCAACTAAGGTATAAAGAAAACTAGTTCTTTTTACATTTTGAACGTACTTTAGAGTCGCCACTCGACTAGAATCGGGAAAAAGAGTTAAGTTAAAACTAATTGAGTGGATTGGTTATAACTTAGCTACCAGTCTATCAATTAAACTATTTTATAAAGCGGTTTTTTGAAAACCAAGGATCTAGATCCGAATGCTATTTTATTAAACCTTAAACAGGTACCACTTTTTAACTTCTCGAATTTAACTTCGCTTTTCAAATATACTCTTTTTAATTTCTAAAATGACTAATCATATTATACGTAACTAAATTAATTAATTTACACGAATATCTAGCAAAATAGAAAAAAAATAAAACTTTCCATATTTTAAGTCACCCCATATTGATGTACTGGTGCCTACATATCTTCTAATCGGGATCAAACTTCCGTAGTACATTTGGTAAAACTTTAGCGGAATGGTTTTGTTTTAATTTGAAAATAATTGATTTTACATTTTACTTAATTTGATTTAAGGAAATTTTTAAAAGAAGGAAGGTTCTAAATGTATTTTTTTGAAAAATTCTAAAACGCCCCAAATTGTATAAGGTTCGTTTATTTTTTTATTATTTTTGAAAACCTTGGTTTTTCTATGTGTCAAAACAATTTTTATTTACTAACCTATTTACTTATTATTATTATTAGTATTTTTATATATATATATTGTCTTATTTATTGTTTTCTATTTTTATCTATTAAAATACAAAAAATAAATAAAAAGATTACTTTTGTTTTCTTCTTTTTCCTTACTTTTTTTTCTTCTATTTCCTTTCTTTTATTTTTAATTTTTTATTTATATTACAATTTACACCTTACGATAAATAATAAATATAAAAAAAAACAAAAGAAACAAAACTTCAAACGAGTTGAGTGGATGGATAGGTTGGTCACGAGTTGAATGTTGGATTTGAGTTGAGTCAGAAGATTCCTTCTTCAACAGTAACCTGATAGGGTGATTGTAAGTGTTCTAGGTAGCAAATCGAGCAGGAAAGGGGATTTTTGTGATTATCTAATTGGGTTTAAGGCTAGTAGGTTTCTTTGCCTTGCCTTTAGTGGTGGTTTAGAGGGTGTTTAGGTGTGGTGGCCAATGATGGTCTTGGGTAGTCGGGTTCTAGAGTTGCTGGGGGCAAGACGGGTGTTGGTTTGGGGGTTTAGGGATGTGTTAAGGTATGTGGTGAGCTTAGTTTGGTTTAAGTAGTGGTAGAGATGACAGTTCGAAAGGGGAGAGTATGGTAGTTAGGGTTTAGTGGCGATGAGTTAGTAGCAAGCAGTAGAGGCCATGGCTAGGGTCGAGGGTGGTCAAGTTCAAATCCTCAAGTCTAGGGGAGCTCAACTGTGGTAGTGGGCTTGGTTGAAAGTGGCTAAAGAGAGAGATTCAAAGAGATAGAGGGGGTTCAATGGTTAAGTTAGAGAGAGAAATTAATCATGATAGAGAGAGGGTGTTTTGAGTGATCTTAGTTGGTTGTGGATGTTCAATGAGCTCTCCCAACACTCCTTTTATACACGAATTTAACTTAGAAACTATGGAAAGGTCGAATTAAACTTGAATGCAAATGCTCAAAAATTAAGTTTTTTTCCGAATTTTCAACAATCATTTAATCCTCGCAAAGATCGAATATGGACTTGTTTCTTGTACTAATTCATAGTAAGCAATACAATGAATAAGATTACTATAAGAAATTACATATGTATGTGATGAATTTGTGTAAAGATTTGAGCTAAAGTGAAGAGAGTAGACTGTTTTGGTTGGGGAAAGTGGAGGAAAATCAAGAGAAAATGACAAAAACTGAGAGAAATAGAAGGAAAGTATCGGCGTGGTATTGACGTAGCACCATGTCAACTAACTCGACCAATCCCAGCTTACCACGTATCACCATGTAACACGTGGAATCTGACGTGGCATGCCATGTAGCTTGATACGTAGTGCCATGTCATTACGTTGTCCAATCCAATAATGCCACGTATTAGGATATGTGGCATAATCAAATCCGGATACGTGGCATAATCAGATCCTAAATCCTTGATGTAATAAAAAATGAAAACACTTTATATGTCTCCACTAAGATTTGAACCCTTGACCTCATGCTCATACCCAATACCAAGTCAAAGCATTTATCCGTTAGACCATTGGCCTATAAATTGCACATATGGACTACGTCAAGTTAGGCTAAATTTAAATTTAAATCTAGGTTTAATGGCCTAAATTTTAAACTTATGTCAAGAGTAAAAAATCTACCCTAATAAAATGTTATTTTCTAAATTTACTAAAATCTTCTATTTTTCTATTTTTTTTTATTTTTTCAATTTTCTAACATTTTTTCAAAATTTATTTTCTAAACTTCTTTTTTTTTTTTTGTTTCTTTCCAGATTTCTTATTTTTGACATTTTTTAAAATTTCTTATTTTTTATGCTTTTTCCTTATTTTTGCATTTTTTTGTATTTTTCTAAAATTCTTATTTTTTTTAATAAATTACCTTATTTTTTGGTTTTTCTTTAATTTCCTATTATTTTGTTTTTTATCCTAATTTCGGACCTATTGAGGATAAAATAGAATAAAATAAATGGGGCAAAAATTGGGTGTTTACACTTGGTTTTGTACTAAGATACTAACTTAGCTTCCTAAGGTGTTTACTTAGCTTAACCTAAAATTGAAACTTTATAATTTAAAGAAAATATAAGTAAAGGCTATGGTTAAGAATTGAAATTACTTGGTATTAGTGTGATGAATGGTTGATGCATTTATGGCATGGCATGGAAAGTGATCTATGGGTCATGTTTTATAAGCTCTAAAGGTTGTAAGGCTAAGTTTAATTTTAAAGCTAAATTTTACTTAACATGCGAATTGTTTGGTAAACAGTAGGTTTTCATGCATTTAAATTTGCATTAACCAATAATTGTAACTATAATTGTGGTTACTCTTAAGCTAAATTGCTAGGTTATTGGAAATTTTTCTAGATGCCCTTATTGAAGTTGACTAATTACATGGGAGATAGGGTGCTTACCACATGTATATTAGTGTGGCATTTCATTTTTACATAATCTTGTTACTAGTATATTTGACTTCTTGTTATAAGATCTTGCTCTCCAATTGTTACTTGTATATGGTGTATATTTGTTTAGTGATTCACTCTCACTTAACTTATAATAAGTTGAGGAGATAAAATATTTTATTTTTATGTTTTGAAGCAATTGCTAAGCTAAGTAATTGGTAGGAGTTGTAATCCCTATAAATTTGGCCTCTTAGAGATGGTGTTGAACTTGATACTATAAATAATTTCCAGAGTCATCAAAATGGACTAAATTTAAAATTAATTAAAATTTTAAATTCAAAACTTGAAGTGAATATAAAAAATCTAACCTTAATTTTGTACAAAAATCCTAAACCCTTTGTATACGTATTTATAAAAAAATGAACCGGAAATATAAGCTCATAAAGTTTAAAATTATCACTAATAGAATTTAAAATTTTAAAAATTTACCTAATTAAAGTAAAACCTTAGCTTAACAAAATTATCGCTAGGTACAAGTTGTCGTGTAAAATTGCTAGTGGACCATAAAAAATAATTTTAAATAATTATAGTAAACAATGATTACCAACAATTATATAAATAAACTACTAAATAAAAAATAATACTTTATATTGACGTGTTAGGCTACTTGTATGTACATATGCACATAAATATTCTATTTCATTCTTTAGTACTTTACAATACTCTTACTATTTCAAGTTATATTATTAGTCTTGTAGACATATTATTAGTAAAGCTATACTATTTTCATCATCACTATTATTAATATTACAAATTGTATTATATACATATGTAATTTATTATATCAATAATTCTTAATTTTTTTCCATTTCATCGTACCTTAACCAATATTTATTTTTACCCTTTAACAAATAAAAAATAAAAAAATTAGATTTCATGTAGGCAACAAATTGTTGCCTAAGAAACCCCAATTTTCTTACCTTATCCTCTTTGCTTCACATTAACCCCAAAAACCTTTTCCTCGATTCCCTACAATCCCCTTTCCCTAAGGAAATCAAAACCCCCTAACCTTATCCTACATGCCTAAGCCCTTCCCATTTCCTAACATCTCCTTTTTTATTTTGAAAAAAAAAATGATAATAATTGTCCTTGTTGCTTCTATCTCTATGCCATCTCTACCTACCTCCCACCTTCTCCTTATTTTCATTTCATTTCACTAAATAATACACACACAACATTGCTTGACCAATGCCCCTAGCGTCTCTCCTATTCCTTCTATTTTTCCATTTCCATCTCCTTTTCAATGCCTATTTTCGCTACATACTCCCCTCCACAACCTAGCTCGAAGTGTATAAGTAAATAGGTAGGAAGGAAGAAGATTATTTTGCAAACCTCTAAGATAAAGAGTAACCCAAATGTTCATTTATTTTTCTATTTATTTTTTTTCTTATTTAGTATTTGTCTTTCTCTATGTAAATCCTATTTTTCATGTATTTTGCTGGTTATGTGTATACTTCTTGGTATTTCGTGTAATAGGATAAGTTAATAGGAATTACATGTACATGTATTTACCATATTTTAAATGGAATGTACATTTTTCTTTTTGCTTGTATGTTCTTTTCCTTTCTATTTTTTAATTTTTTTTTTCTTCTTTCATGTTATGTGTATATATACATATACACCTCTATGCACTAAAATATGTATATATGTGTACATGTTTTTACAGAAATTGTACATGAAAATATGCATAATATGAAAACATACATACTTAAACATATAAATGTATATGTATTACGAATTTGTGCATATAGCGTATATATACATATATGTTTGTCTATTTTTTTGAGGTTTGGATATATATATATATATATGTGTGTGTGTGTGTGTGTGTGTGTGTATGTCTATATAATATAGTATAAGTATTTAAGTATATATATTTTGAAAATAAACATAAACGTGGATGCATGTATATATACACCTATACTTTATATATACGAATGTTATTTTTATTTTCTAGGGTGAAAGAAAGTATATATAATAATATGTAGTTAAACATTTAGGGTGTATTTAGAAAATAGTAAGTATATTAGTATTATTTTACACATATATGCCAAAAATACAAAAATAATATATCCATAATATGAAAATATACATACTTAAGTATATATATATCTATATATATAAATATAAATTTCTTTCTTTTCTTCTGAGATTTAACTGCATATAAGTAATATAATGTATCTGCTTATGTGTATTCCAAAAAATATATATACGCATATATTGGTACTTTATTTTCCTAAAAATTTAACATACGGACAAATGTATATATGTGAGTCTATATGCTAGATGTGATTTCCAAAAGAAGGACTGGAATTATTTTTCTATCATTTGATTATTTTATGGAATTATATAAGTATAAATTAATATTATAAATTAGCAAAAACATAAAAATTAACAAAACTAAAAAAAAAAAGTTCCTTATGAAAACCCCATTGAGTGCCACATAAGCCTTCCCCAAACAATCTTATTATAATATTGAACTTTTATTAATAAAAATAATAATAAATTGATTTAGAATAATTATTATATAAATGGTTGAAATAATTAACAATTTGGGGCTTAAGGATATGATTAAGGAAAAAGAAAAGAATAAATTAGACCTTAAGGCCCATAAGAAAGAGCCCATACCAGATTTGACCTATAAAGAAGAGAAAAGGCACTAAATTTTATTTAATTAAAATAAGAATATAGAAATAAGTTAGGCTCATAACTTGAAGAATTGAAAAACTTAGAAAAAAATTCCATTTTGAGTTGATAACAAAGATTGTAGCCAAAAAAATTTTTAAAAAATAAAATAATAAGAAAATATAAAAATTTAGAATAAATATTTAGGCCCAAACATAATTTTTGAAAAAGAAAGGAAAAAAAAAAGCCTAACAATTATTATGACAAACTTGATTTAAGTTTAGATTTAAAACTAATTTTAAAAGCTTAAATAGGAAACCCAAAAACTCTCAACTATGTTCAATAGGAGTAAAATAAGTAAAAGTTATGTCTATATAATTTTGGGCCCACTAATAAAATTTAGGTAAAGCTTGGTTAAAAAAATTACCAAGAAGAGCCCATAAAAAGCTAATAGGAAGTGATTAGGTCTAAAATGGTAAAATTCATAATTTTCTAGGCCTATATTACAAAATGTGGGTCCCAAACACCTAAAACGAATTTCATCACGTGAAAATACTTCCAAAAATGATAAAGATTTGTTATAAGATTATAAAAATCGGATTTAAAATGAAAAAAATATATAAGATTAAAGATTTGGGATAAATTAAGGATGATTAGTAAGATGACTAAGTTATTTAAGTGAGTTGACCCTATAGATTAGTGATTAGAATGAGCCCTTAAATTAAATATATATGATGTAATTGTTTACAAATATATGCATATATTTCCTACAAAGAGAAATCGATGAACACCCATCATAAGGTACGATGTAATATATAATTGTAGGACATAAAATTTCTAAGAAAGTTAAAGTCTTATGTACATACACGCGTACCTAAGAGTCCAAATATTCTAAAAGAGATATGTTTCTATACTACAAATAATTAAATATATAAAATGTAATGATCATACTATAGTAATACAAAATGACAATGATGTGAATAACTAATAATAATAACAATAATAGTAATAATAATAATACTACTACTATTAATAATAATAATAACAATTACAATAATAATGATATTAATAATAATGATAACAATATATAGAATCATACTTATAAGAAGTGGACTGAGTATATGTACACATACATGCACAATATAATCTTACAATAGTACTACAATATGATTGAGTTAAAGTTTTTTAGTTAATTAAATACATTATTTTAGTATTTTCTATCCAACCCTATTGCTTGTTTAATTCATACTGTGATACTACTATTTATCCCGTTATACGTAGACATTCCAACTAAATCATAAGATAACAATATACTAATACAAAATTTATGAAAAAGTGAGAAAAATTCGAACTTATATAATATTTACTAAGTTGTATATTATTACTTATATGATAAAGTAATATTTTCTAATTACTACAATGATTATATCATTAAAGAAACATACCTAAATCCGACAAGAATCGGCTATAAGAATGTAAAGAGAAAAGGTAAAACAAGAAAGTTATGCGTAATTCAGAATCTAGACGGAAAGAGCAAGCGTAAGTTAGATAGTTAACTAATTAGGTCATTTAGCACTATGTTGAGATACTCATTAGGCTTCTTTTATTGTTATCTATCAAGACACATTGATCAAGAGTGTGAGTTGCTTATTGATTGTTACAACTCAATGCGGCTTCTGTTTAGTAAGTACTCTCAATTACATTATACTTATTTTATACTTGTTGTTAGTTTACCTAAATTACATATATTAATAGATTGATGCTTGGGGTTTAGGATATCCATGTGGTAAAATATTGCTTGTTTATTATGGAATGTTGTTTAATAACATAACTAAAGAATTAGTTGTATAATTGATGGATGCATGATTTGGATGGTTAGCTAATATTGGTTGATTGTTGAATAATTTGATTTAATTATATTTGGCTTACCTTATATTAAATGGATTATTCATAAACCACGCATTGCATTACTTATTCTTATTGTCACCTCACGTGAAGTTAAAGAGAGTCTATGTAGGGGTTATTTCTATATATTGAATTAATGTATTTTAGTACAGTATACTTATACAATGTGATCTTACCTTAACTTGTGAGCTTACTAGACATTAGAGGTATCAATCATTTAGCTAAGGGTTAAGTCTAGAGACCTCCATTATAAAATATGAGTGCAGACTACAGAGGCTAACTCAATGCTAGACTTAAGAATGTATGAACTACTGTATTTTGGAAATGGAAATATATTTTGAGAAATACAAAATTTCAATATATGATTAAAAACCTAGTTACTAGAAGTTGGTTGTGATTATTGTTGATGAAACTCTAACCCCAACTTTGGAGGGCATTAAATTTGAGGTTGTATGCACTACCTAGTTAACTACATATATATTGTTCGTCATATTATTTGTTTGGCATATTATTTGTTCATGCATTCATATGTTTGTTAATTAATTGTTAGATAACTTACTTGTCAATATGGTAGGAAGGATATATCATTAAGCTCATATAGCTTACTCTACAATAGTTTATTTTGTAGGTTTGTTTAAGTTAGGACTAGGATAAGTTTTGAGTGTAGAGTGCAAATCCAAGATATGTAAGAGAATATTAGAGTTAATTGGAAAACGTAGAGCTAGTATAGAAACATTATATGTAGGAAGTATTTATATGTTAAGGTTCTATATCATTTAGTAATTTTTGTAAATTATCAAATTGATTTACTCTATCTTATTATCGAGTAGAGGATACCAATTCTCTACAGTTCTAATGGACTATGAACATTATTTATCCATAGTTATTTATATTTTATGCTAATTTAATAAATTTAAATTTCATAGCCCTAGTGATTAATTAATTAGTATCTTGCAATATTTGACTTACAAGATGCCATTTGTATCATAGATGCATAGCTAGTATGAAAATTTTAAATTATCTCACTATACCCCTTTTAAGCTTATGACATGAGTTACTTTTAGGATGTACTAGAAGAGAACAATCTTTTGGAAAGGTTATATCAAGTAAAAGTGTAGTATTATTTTGAAGAATATATAGGAAAGGAAAAAAAAATGTACTAGTTTTTAAACATAATCTTTTGAATTATGTAAGAGTTGTACATATTCAAAGCTTGAAAGTTTAGAGTTGAACTCTATTAAAAGCGTTGGTTATCTAATGTTTGTTAGAAGCTCCAAGATATATGTACATTTAAGCAGGTTTTACTTGCATAGTGTAACATCCTTTGTTATTTTGGATGTGACATTTTCTAACCTTTCAAACCCCTCTATGGTTAATTGGGCAAGTTTCCCAATTGTTGCTTCCTAGCCTAATTTTTCATCTATTTTTACCACTTGTTTTGCTATTTGGCTACAACAATCAATTTGTCATTTTGTAAACACTTTCAACTGCAGTTATGGTTTTTTCTCATCCTTAATAAACTTAGAAGAATTTTCCTTTATAGCCACTAGTGTAGTAGTCAAATGCTCTACCTCCTACGCTAGTTTAGTCTCTAATTTTTTAATGATTAAATTCTGTATTTCAAATCTTTCTTCCAACCTTTCCTTTATATTTAACAAAAAATTTTTGCTACTCTTCTTATTTTGGAGTTGAGATCATAGAATTAGCAAAAGAAGGTCATTCATCATACTCAAAACATGCTACTTTGTCATTTATTTTAACTACTTGCATCACTGGCATGTTTGTCAATAGTCCTCTAACCATAGCTTAAATCCTAAATTTATCCTAATATCAAATCCATCATAAAGTATCAGTAGTTGATTCTATGTGAGAGTATCATGATATGGGCATTTGGTCATCAAATTGCGAAATTGCATACATGCCTCATATAGCGATTTACCTTCATGTTGCTTAGAAGAAAGGATTTGAATTGAAAGCTCTGTAGTGCAAAATAGTAGAAAAGATTGTACACATCGATCCCCTATAAGAAGTGCTTGTAAAATAAAATAAAAAAGAAGTAGAGATCTAATGTTGGAAAAAAATAACTAAAAGAAAATAAAGAAAGCAAATGAAAATAAAGAGAAAACAAGCAAAGAAAATAAATCACCTAAATCTAGATAATCTTAAATATCTAAATTAGCGCAAATCATTCTTTAGCAACAGCACCAAAAACTTGATATGCTTAACCTTACTTTACTTTTTACAACACTGCTTTTTATTTAAGAAAAAAAAAAGTATTTTACTTGCAAGTATACTAAGTCGCATATGTAGTAACAATACCAATGAGAACTAAGTTAAATCCATAAAGAATTATGTTTAATTTTAATTAGTATTAGTCTCGTTTGAATCTAGATAATTAAAATAAAGAGTTTATGAAATAATCAAATTCCAAAGAAAAATAAATTAAGAAAATAAATAAATTGGGATATTCAACATCGTTGAAGATTCAATTGCAAACTAGACAATTAGAATATTGGTTATGATAATAAAGGTGTCTTTAATAGATTTAGTTTTAATGCAATTAAGTATTAGGTATACCTTCTTGCAAAGTGAACACCTAGGATTAACCGATTTATCTTTTCTATCACTAGACAAGAGATAAACTAGATTATCTAGATCATAGCAACCAATTAGAAAAGTCTCTTGACTCAATTCTAATTTATACATATTCCAATAAAATCAAAAACACATATTGTAGTGATTAGGGAATTAAAGACTTCAGACACTAAGCATAATTCATAAACCAATAATCTAAAAATCCAATAAACAATATTAATTAAGCATAAATGATAAATAATAGATAAGACAATATCCAAATTAAGAATTTAGTAAAAGGAATGAAATAACTTATTTAGGAGTTCCAATCTCCAATTCAAGATCAAATATTGCTTTTATTATTTTTGATGTTGAATTCCAAAAAGAAAAGAAAACTCTTTTTCTAAAACTCTAAATTAATGAATGAGAGAAAAATCTATTTTATATGGGTAAATTACATTTAAGGTACCTATATGATCATAGTTTTTTCATTTTTGGTACCTATGTTATTATTTCTTACACATAAGGTGTCCGTGTTTTTAAAGTTAGTGAAAAATAACACTGTTAAGTACCATTAATTCTAAAAGATCAAAGTAAAACCGTCTAAAGGGAAAAAAAAAAAGATGGATTCTTTCAAAAACTCGCAACCTAAAATTCAATCTAAGGCTTCGTTTGGAGTTGAAATCTCATAGCATTGATTTTGCCTTTGCTGACATCTCACCAACAATGTGCTTTTGGTAGTGCTCAGAATTTCTAGCATAGGTTTTAGACATGATGAGAATGTTGAATAGCAAGCCGTTTCTTCTTTTTAACTTTCCTTTACGTATAATGGTTGGAGCTACCCACAATTATTTTGTCTATGTGATCCTTATTACATTATGTTGCTTGCCAAATGTCTATCCGTTTTAAATTGCTTGCTACTATTTTTATTCTACATAAGGCTATCCTTTAACATGCATTTTAGTTAGAATATATTCGAATGGCAACCTTTCTATTTCTTAAGATCTTCTATGTTTCTTATTATATGCTATTAATAAGATTTCAAGTCACAATAGATCTCACGAACTTCTTGTTCAATTGTCATCTCCATATTTAGGGTTTATGATTTAGATTTTTGATTTTGGGAAATGGGATTTAAGTATAATTGATATTTTTCTTTATGAGGTTTGAGATTTAAGGTTTTGATTTTAGAAAAAAAAATCATCCTTTTTTTCTCTAGCCAGTTTCATTTTGGTTTCTTGTTTTTAGACCTATCCATTGCTAATACATTGTTACTTTTTTCAACATTTCTACAAACATAGGTACTTTAAACGTAAGAAATAATATGATAGGTACTTAAAGTGAAAAGTGTAATAATGCAGGTACTCTATGTGTAATTAACCCATTCTATATTCTATTTTATTCTCCTTTTTTTTTTTTGCCTTGTTTATTCTATTGTAAGGTCTACTATTTATATTACATGGGATCCATAAAGAGTGGACCCAAAAGATATAATTATATATCTCTCTTGAATGGCTTCAATTTCTTTCTAAAAATAATATAGAATGACTACACTTTAGAAGTCTAGAATTATGGTCTTTGCATATAGTCTTTCTATGATTTAATTCTTTCATTGAATATAATACATATGATATATCTAAAATTAGGAACTTAGCATCATTTAGTAATTAGTAAGTGACATACGTCTTCTATCCATAGAGTGACCATAGCTTCGGACCATGAGGGTGATCCTTGCTTATGAAGCTCTCTAAATTAATTTCTTCTCCTTACAATATGGTATGCCTTCATCATCACATGTATATTTTCCAATATTGGTCAATTTTCCTATAAAATTATACAAATTAGTGTAATAAAGTACTAAAATAAAATTTTAATAGATATAGTACTATTTTACACTAAAATTACAGTAAACAACCTATAAAAGCAATATAAAATCTACTTATACAATATGCACAATTTAGTTTTATCAATGCAAAAGTAAACAAGTAGTTAAAGCTCATTAGGGATACAATCAAGGTGAGTTTTGGATAGGTTTTAAAAACTCGAACTTGCCCCCACAAGGTTTCGGGTTCCTAAGAGCCCTATTGGGTTCTTTCTCCTATTATTAAAATCCACTAGTAAAGTTATTATAGATGCAATATCAAACTTCCTTACCCTGATTACATAAAATATTTTATTTTAATTTTGATTTTTTAAGCTATTGTTAGTATATTTTAAAAAGATTTTTATTAGGCTTATTAATTTTCTTATTATTAAAATATAAGATAAAGTCATTGAGATAATTTATTATTTCTTATTGGGTCAAATTTCCCATCAGTTTTTTTTTAATATTTTTTTTGTTTGTAATCCAAAAACCTAACCCTAAACCTTATAGGGTTTTTAATTACGTCATGAAACCCAACCCTAAACCCTATAAGATAATACCTTATGAGGTTTTTATTGGGTTGACTAGTCAGATACCTTATAACATCCTACCCAGTTGCATCCTTAAAGCTCACATTAACAGTTGTCCTAACATTATACAATAGTGATAAGCCATTCTTCATCCAATATCCCCCTAAGCGCACCATCAAAGAGCCATAGTAGGAGGTACTCAAGATCTAACCTTTTCAAACTGAACCTTATTAGACAGACCCAATAATTGAGCATTTAAAGTCCGAAGCTTAACCTAATAAAAGGTTTGAAGCTAAGAGAATAGTCTATGTCACTGTAAATTATCTCTCATTGAAAATGTCCTCTACTGTTAAGAGCATAATGTCCCATTTCTCTTATACCATAGACCTGGGGGGTGCAATCATATCTTCGAGGGGCTTTACATTAGAATTTGCAACAACTACATTCAAGCCTAAGCCTTATTCATTCGAGCACTTCAACTCAGCTACTATTACCTAACCATGAAGGAAGATGCGATCATGTGAAGGTGATGCTTTAAAAAGTGCCATAAGTGTTAGAAGCATGTGCACATCAGCCATGCCTCGAATATCAACCTCTATCCCATGATAAGCCTATGGTCTTTCGCCTAGTAGTGACTTGACATCCTCATACCATTCCTTAAAGCATCTTAGGATCATTAGTTTATCCTAGTGGTTGTGGACTACCATACAAAGTAGGTTGAGACTCAAGCTGTCATGAGCATTACTATTAGGGTAACAAAAGGCATTATCCTCACCAACATCCTCTTTAGGTTCGGAGTTCCCTATGCCTTGATCATAGATAATGGTAGGCAGTTCAATAATGTTAAGTTCAAAGAGTTTTATGAGAAGCACCATATAAGGCATTACTACACCTTAGTGGCCTACCTTTAAACCGATGGCCAAGTCGAAGTAATCAACAAAATTGTCCTCAACAACTTAAAGAAGAAAGTGAAGCAGGCCAAAGGAAAATGGGTTGACAAGCTCCGCAACATCATTTGGGAATACCAGATAACCCACAATACTTCTAATGAAGAGATACCCTTTCACCTGGCCTTTAGATCCGAAGCTATTCTACCCATTGAGCTGGAGCTACCAATAAGTAGGGGTTTAGAACTTTGATGTCAATAGCAACCACATGGCCTTGCAAGTGAGCCTCAATACTATTAACAAGGTATGCAACATTACACTAGCTTAACTAGTAGCTTACCAATAGTGAGTAGCCTAATACTATAATAAGAAAGTTATACATACGGTCTCCCATCCTAGTGACCTAGTTTACCAAAAGTTAAAAGCTAAGGGCTATCAAGAAGGGTAAGGGAAACTCGCTCCTAATTGGAAAGACCGTATACAAGTAATGGAATATGTAGGTAATGGGGCATGTAAGTTAGAGAACCTTAACAAACAACTCATTCCTAGGACTTAGAATGCAAGCAACCTAAGGCCTTATTTTGTATAAGTTTTGTAACCAACTCATTTTAATTGTACATTTTTAGTGACTTAATGAAAAGACCAGTTTCTTACACTTGTCTAATGTTCTTTTTGGCCAGTTTACACCCTGTTCTCACTCTTAAGTAGATTCTCACCTTAGAACTAAACCCCTCATTGATAGTTACATCGACGCCCCAAAATTAAAAGGCTATGGGCATCTTCGAATAAGATAACACTTCAATACCCAAGCACTCTTGAAGGTCCTTATATCTAAGAACTTCTAAGCCTTAAGCATAAGGGTCGACCTACATCCTTGGCCTTAAGCACCTTAGTGGCACCTATACCTAGAGGATTCATGGTACAAGACTAAGTACACTAACCTGGTTGGTACAATAGTCTAGACAAGCTCACCTAGGCACTTTACATCTAAAGTGCTACACAAAGATCACTAGGTCTTAACTTGGGTGTTTGTTTGAAGCTAACATAGTCAAAGAACTACCATACTCAGCATTAGGTAAGACCTAGCATTGTAAATACTAAAATGTTCAATTTTACTAGTTAGGTACGAATACCTAAGCCAAATGAATTGTAGAAAAGAAAGGAAAGGTTACAAATGAATGCTTGATTTAAGTGAATCACAAAGCAAAATGCCACAATAAAAGAGAACAGACAAAGAAACATAGAAAACATATTTCCATTCGTTCACAAGACATTTACAAGGCTTTTAAGGGCTAACATCTCAGCCTTGAGTTCATATAAAAGGAAGAGAAAAGAAAAGAAAGGAAACATTTGGGTCACCATGCCTACTTTCCCCGATAGATGCCTTACCTACATCTTCCGACGTGTTTTCATCAAGCTAGTCAAGGAACTTGAGGTCAAGGTACGGAGACATCTTACAGATGTCCTCTCTAACGGTTTGACCCTCGTTTAGCCAACTCTAGCACTAGCCTTCTATAATTTGAGACTGGAGATAATCTTCTTAAAGATGTATGGGATAGCCTTCGAAGTCAGGTCCTTACCATCCTCATAGCTTAACTTCTCGAGCTCAGATGCTTACTCAAGATTCTTCGAGCTCTACCCTTACCTTAGTAAACTCTTAATGTGAGCAACTAATAACTACTTTATAGACTCTACTTCTACCTCTATTAGTGCCACTTAGTCAGTAAGCTCCTCATTTTGCTACTTGAGATTGTGATAGGACAAGGCTAAGTAATCAATATGCTCCTTCTCTACCTTGACTTCCTCCTGGAGCTTAGAGATGCATTCTTCCAACATAGCAATCCTTCTCTACACCACCTGCAAACAACTAAATGGGTTAAGTCTTAAGCACCACAAAATGATTGTAACAAAACAAAGAGACATAAAGTCACTTACTACATAAGGTTATAGTTATGCTGAAAGACGTAGCAGCATGTCGTAATGGCTTACACATAAGTAGACATAATGTTAGAGATTAAGCTAACATGGAAAGATGAAAGAGAACACCAATTTCAACTTACCTCCTCAAGCCTTCCTATAGTCACATCCTCAAACTCCTTTAAGGATAAACCCTAGAAACGCTCCATGAGGTTGATATGAAAGTCAATTAAGATAGATGCTAAGCTTTTGTTAAGGTGAATCATTATTTGTAGGGATCATAAGTACCCTACAATCTTAAGGGGATTGTAGCCCTTGCTGCTGCAACTTCAACTACTGAAGCTCCCTGTGCTTCTGCAAAATTCTTCTCATGCCTTCTTAAATAAGCATGTCCTTTACTCGAATCCAATAGATGGAACTAGGGCTAGCTTGCCCATGCCCCCCTCTAGAACCCAAGTCACAATAGGTGCCAAGGGGAGCCCTTCTATAACAAACTCAACCATAGGCTCCTTCATGCCCTCTCGATACCCTTTCCTCTCTAGGGAGCTACTTCCCCACTTCCTTTCCTTGAAATGGTATCCTTATCCCTACCATCTAGAACACAAGTGCCTGCTCCTCCAAGCTTAAGCCTAAGCTTGCTTCTTCTTCTAAGTAAATAGCTCTTGCATGTGTTTCTCTTATGTAGTGAGCAAGCTCCTATTGAATTCCTTAAGAGTAATCTTTAGGCTTAAGAATAAAAAACAACAGTCAGAAAAAATACGTAATGAACTGCAAATAAACTCATAAGGCCAAGGATCAGTAACCCAAGATCCCCTTCATGATAGTAATATAATGTGGCAAACTCCTAACTACCCTCCTTGGCTAAGACTACCCTCAATATCTATCTCTCTCCCATACAACGACTTCTTATAGGCATAATAGTCAATAGTGTTTGACAGGTTGAGGTCCTTACTCTAGTAGGTGAAGTTTAAGTTCTCCTCCTTTGCATCCTTATCCTTAGAGTATAAGTGCTCGATACTAGTGGTTTTGATCTACTTTAACCACTAAGTTAGAAATGGAAACTCGTTTGTGGACTTGATGAGGAAAAACTTGTCCTTTTACCTATCTACCTTCGATTTTAGCTTGGTGAAGATATTCATCTACTTGTATAAGGTTAACTCGTAAGCCTAACCATCTTGGTTGGTCTTCTAGTAGAAGAAGTAGCAAAAGAACCAAGCTATCGGCCTCCATAGTAGAATAAAAAGACCACCTTGAAGGTGAGCGGTCGCTACCATGTATTCTAGTTTAGCAAGCCCAGGTTGACCCTAAAATAAGTAAAGACCTCTGGTTAGAACTTAGAGAATGATAGACTTAGCTTGAGCTCAAAGGGCTTCACATAGATGACAAAGCACCTCTCCTTCCTAAGGTTGCATGCCTTATCATGCCTACTAGGCCTCTCCACTTGCTAGGTACTCACCCTTATCCTCACCTTTTAGCATACTAGCTCATATACCTCTTAGTTGTGCCAATACGATATAAAGTCAATAGCATGTTCATTACTGTTCATTTTCCATAGCTCCACTAACATCGTGCTTTCCTCATCATCGAAAGCATACATCTCTTAAGGCCTTGGTGCCATATGTTTTCTCCTTTCCTCCCAACTCAACAAACTATTACCATAACTTATTTTTGTCAATGTCATTTTCCTATAAGGGAAGGAATAGGTTTTATACTATCTTTAAGGATTGCTTAGTGTTCAAGCTCGATCATAGCAGACACATAAGATGAGCTTACATACTTAACTTAGAACATTGTCCTCCTTTGATTGGCCATGGTCTTTGCAAATTTAAGCATGAATCTAAAGTTTCAAGAAGCTAGAGTTTGGAAATTTGGAAGAATGATTGGAAGTTAGAAGATTGAATTTAAGAGAAAAATCTAATAGAGTTTCCCTTAGTTGTAAATGAAGATAGAGATAATAAGGGACCTTAAGGCCCCTTATATACGTAATCAAGGGATTAGATGAATAGTTACTAGCCACTAATAGACATAACACCACCTTAACCATCCATAGATCATCACCTTCAGATTCACCTACCACTTACATTGCTAATAAGGCTATGCACATCTGCCCTCATACACTTCACTCTACCTAATGTGTTATGATTACACCTTAAGCATACTAAAGTTACATCAATCAATCCAACGGTCATCTCACCATACGAGCCTTCATCTAAACTACATTAGTCACGCTAAGCATCACTACAAGAGTAGTTCTTTTTTTTTTTCTTTTTTTGTTTGGGCGAGACGTCTTAATAGGTTACTTTTAGCATAAGCTCCCAAGGCCCAATGTAAGCTACCTAGGGCCTAGTTCTAATACCTCAACCTACTTGAGTACCCTTGAGCAACACCACATGACTTAAAGACTAGCCTAATATAGGGAGCTCGGATCCTAGCTATCCAACCTGCTTGGGACCTCTCTGAGTACCTTAAATTGTTTGGTTTATCTATATGCCTACATAACCTACTTGAGCCATCACAAGCAACTCGACTTCCCTTGAACACCTTGAAGTCCTTAGAAAGCTCAGCTCACTCCTCGAGCCAAGGCTACCTTAGTTCTTTTGGGCATACACTATGCATTCAACACATAGCTTGAAGCCTATAGTGCTTCTACCTTACACTCTCTACATTTATTACCTTTTGACATCCATGGTATGGTTAACATATCTAATAGTCTTAAATATGTCGACTAAGTTTAAGGTGTGGTTGTTAATGTAATCATGACTGACTAAGTGATAAAGCCATTATGTCTCTACTTGTATTACATATTTATCAAGACTTGGGGGATGGTCTAGTCATAGCAGATGTTGTATATTGCATGAAGTACCACGGATTAGTTACCCTTCCAATCATGAACTCTTTACATAATATATAAGGCTTTTGTAATCACTAGCTACCGAAGAGCAAATAGATCACATTAATATCAAAACATACTCATATATATATATATATATATATATCATTAAACAAAAGGATTATACTAAGTAATGGGTTAGTACACTAGTAGAACAATATAATTAAAATGAATATACATATAAAAGTTTATAAACTTATATTTTCTTGATACTTTGAATGGTTCACTCCTGCCCTAAAGTCCTATGTTAACCTTTAGTATCTTACGACCAGCGTCGACAAAAAGATAATCCTTTATCAAAAGCCTAAGAGGGTATAAGCTAATACTTAGTGAGTAAATCTATAACCACACCAATAGATAAGTTATAAATACATTAAATTCAAGTATATGAATGAATGAGAAAATAGCGTACCAAACAATATGTATAGTTAACTAGTTACTGTATGTAACTCAGATTTAACACCCTCCATAGTTAGGATTAGAGTATACATGGCATCAATTACATCTGGGTATTATAGTAGAACTTATTTTCTACGAAATTCCATGTTTCGTATTTGGAGCAAAACAATTATTTTATTTCCAAAAAAAAAAAACAAGTTCTAAGTATAATTGTGAGTGAGCCCCCGTAGTCTATACTTACTCTTAAATGTAGGTCTCTAGACTCAACCCTTAGCCGGATGGTTAGTGCCTCCAATGCGTAGTTTTTCCATGTGCTAGGGTAAGGTCATATTATATGTGTGAACCGTACTAAACCATTATACTCATAAATAACAACCCTCGTATGCTCTCTTCTCACTTTTGTGTAATGTGATAACCGGAATTAATGTATATGTGATGCATGTCAATGCATATTCTAATTTCTTTTCATTGGTCAAGTATAGTTAAGTTCGATTGTCGTTTGACCAAACAATGGCATAAACAGTATAATTATTATCCGTATTACTATATAACAACCAATTCGTTATTAGTATTTAAGATAAATTCATAGTTCAACAAACAATAATATTCACAAGCATTTCTCGACCCTACACAACATTCAATTAACAAGGTATTTAAATCCACTAGCTACAAGCACATGTAAGCATAGAATCATAGGGTAAATTACTCACTTGGCCATGACGTCTCGTATTAATCATAATAATTCGTTGAAAGATCTAAACCCTCATCAGGATCACCTAATTATTATGAGATAAAGATGAAAATAAGTAAGTAAGTTAATTAATGATCCTAAGTATTTATTTACTTAATTCTACTTAGGTTTCTATTAATATTTCTTCGGTTGAACATTATAGTTACCCATATGTAACTTTTTCGTTTTATTCTCGATATTTATGAACTTATAATTGTTTTTCATCATTTTTGAATGTACGTTTACACGGAAAAGTCCGTTTTGGATGCTAAGGCTTGTGCTTTACTATATGGGTTTAACTTATTACAATCCTAATTATTGTAACTTAAATATTTTTATTTGCTATTTTTATATCTTATTTTATTACTTTATGACTTAATTGATCATCTGTTTCTTATGATCTTATAATTTTTCATTATTAGTACTATTATGTGTACTTTAGTAAGGTTGATTCAAGTTGATATATGTATTATGGGCTTATTGTAGTTTCGGCCCATAGATATACACATATATGCATTATATATTATTATTTTATTATATTATATTAGATAGTTATGTTATAACTTACATATGTACTTACTTTATACTTAAGTATTGATACATCCTATATATATGTTGTGTGTATGTATACTTCTAATATACTTATACATATATATGTAGGTATACCCATATATACATATGGTCATATACATACTTTTATACGTATTTTCGTATGTTCTCTATACACCTCTCAAAAATCTTCATGTAATTCATATTTTTGCATATTATGGGTTTAATTAGTAAGCTATATGTATGTACACTTAGTATTTTCCTTATTTTTGGTTATATATATAAAGGATATTCATGTATGAGAATATCCATACATATGCACATGTATTTATACTTTATGTATTCACTAGAATCTTCATGTATAACTTCTCTACATATATTTATCTTCTCTTAGTTTTTTCTATGTATATGTATACTTATACTATGTATAATACTAAGGTTTATACATGCACACTTCATGTGTATTCATAAGCCATATGAACATAGATATTTTACTCATATATACAAGTATTTCCACACTTATATGCATGTAGATAAGAGTTCTTATTTGCATTAACATACATGTACATATTACACAAAATTCCTATACCAACATAAGGTAGATAATTAACTACTTGTTAAAAATAGAAAATCAAATGAGAGTATACCTCTTTCTCCTTTGTAATAAGGAAAGGATATCAAGTATATAGTATAGTAGTTTGTGGTGGTAATTGAAGTTATGAAAATGAAATTGAAAAAGTTTTGGAAATAGAAAAGAAAGGGTAAGGTCATGATTTTGATTGAGAGGGAAGAGGGGGGTTGGTGGTGGGTTTTGTGTCTTAATTGGTGTTGTTATGGAAGAAAGAAAAAAGTGGGGTCTAGGATCTTCTAATTGTGCTGGCAAGGGGAAGAAAGTTGGAAAAGAAAACATGTAAAAAAGTCAGTAGAAAATCATAAAAAGTGAAAGAAATCTTTAGATTGAAAATGACATTTGTTGACTTAGTCAATACTTGATTTGGTCAACATTTAACTTAGTCAACTTTCTTAATTTAAATTTAATTAGTGTACATAATAATGGAATTGAAGATAACTAGGAAAAATTAAGGAAATGAAAGGAAATATGGAATTAAATGAATAATTAATAAAAATACTTATTGAAATCTTTTTCTAGGTATTTATATCCCTACATAAGATTTAGTATTATACTTAATGTAATTATAATGAAAAACACAATTTATAATACTAGTATTGATTATGTGTAATGTAAACATTAACTAAGCACTTAAATATATATAATACTAACTTAGATATATAATTATGAGACTAATATGATCTATAATGCAATATCCTAGTTTCTAATAAATTAATTTAGTATTGTACACATTTATGAACAATTGGAAGTTGTCTATGATTATTAGTTCATGATTTTATATGACTTAGCGTATTATTAAGCATTGATATTTGATTAGGGTTTTATCATGAAATTAACAAATTAGTAAGTTTATAAACTTAAAATTATTGTTCTATGGTTTTTTATTACTTTTGGTTGCAAGTTCTAGTATTTACATACATTTAGGGTTTAAAAGTTTTTTACGCAATTGAATCTTCGATCATTATCTTAGGGTTTTATATCTTAACTAGCCTTACCGACTCTTAAGATTGTCTAACATACTTAAGTTTACTTCAGATGTTAAGTCAGAAAATTTTAGGGGTTTACAATGTCTCTTATAAACGACATGTATGACCGAACCCTAGGACAACACGTACCTTTGGTTAGTAGGCTCATTGGCCTATAAATAAGACAAGGAGCCAAAGGTATCATATCTTCTCCCCCTTTCGTTGCATGCTTAACTAGAAAGCACCTAAGCACTCTCTAAATACTCCTAGAAACCTCTTTAAACACACAAAAACTCTTCCTTACTCCCTTTTCCAATCTCTCCTTGCTAAATTGAGCATTAGAAGTCCCTAATGGACATAACCACCATGGGTTTCTTATAGGTCATTCGTTGAGTAAGGAGCATAAGCTACTTGAAGCAATCTAACCAATCTTCGTAATTTTCACAATCAACACAACCTTTATTCTATGTGAATTTAATCTCCTATCTGTAAAATCAAGTGTCTAATCATATATTCTTTTTTTAAAAAAGAAGGAAGTACTTTTTGATCCTACATAAATATTTTGCCATTCATTTTATGCTTTCTTCTTATTTTATATTCATTATTTTATTGCAAAGTAGTGACATAGAGTCGAAATGCATGATTTTTAAGAGATCATGTGTCTACATGTATAATTTTAAAGATATGAACTTAAAAGCTATATTGAGTAGATATAAGTTGATACAATTGCAATTTACCCTAAATTATATGAGTGTCACAAAGCTATTATCATTATATGGAAATTAATAACAATTGTTGTTGTACCTTGAAGAGGTGAAATCATAACAATCATGTTCTGTGAACCATCCTAAAGTATAAGTTAACTCTATAGTTGTTACCATAGACCCAGTCCACATTATATATACATGACTTAACCACTTTAAAGCATCCAATTTAGTACCTATCTAACACAAACCTATGGTGTAATCTTTTAAAATAGCTATTAAAACAAACTTGTAGTGTAACTTTCCAAAAGTGTATTTGTAAAATCTACAAGTTCATATTATTTTGTATACAGACCAAAAAATTGAAAAATATTAAGCCACCTAAGGTGACTTAAGTAGTTTTCTTAAAAGTTAGAAAAGTTAACAATAAGAACAAGAATCCAACCAATTCTTCTTGACCCTCACTTCTTAACCCCATTTGCTAGTATTTTGATTTTAGGTATCACACTTATAAATCTACATTAAACCTACAAAACAAACTATAAAGGAATGAGTGAAAACTTATTATTTTAAAAATGTGTGTACACTATAAGTTAGTTAGATGTAATGTATGTATAAGCAAGTGTCATCACATGATATTATCCAATCTATCATAAGATTAAAGAAACTACACCTATTCTAATATAGGTTGAGGAGTTTGACATCTTAAGTACGAAATGAAACTCCACTAGGGCTTGTGCAATAGAGAACACTCTTTGCCCAAAACTACCTTTAAATTACAATCACCAACCTTACTATGACCTCATGTCCTATCACTTAGTTCTCTAATAACCATTTAATAATCCTTATCAAAGATTTCATATTTGGCTTGAGAAATCCTAACTGTTCCTCTATTGGGTTATGATGCATGTCAAGTTAGAGATTAGATTGAGTTGAAGTTAGTTTTCTTTTAGAGGTGATTAATCAATTTCAAACAGCTCAATTTAAGCAGTAATCACAAAGCAACAATACTAGAGCTCAACTCTCACAACAATAGAACAATATTCAAGTATAGGCACTGCATACACATAGTCAACTATATTAAAACCACAAATAAATACATATTAGATCTCTAAGTATTCTGAAACAATACTTTGAAATGTGGTGAACCATCGATCCAACTTAGCTTGACATATAACGCTCAATAATCTTATGTATAGGTCTCATCCACTTCATTTCATCCTAAATATTCAATTCAATTACTTTAGATTTAATTATATATATTAAGTAGAGGAGTTTATTTTCATGATTTAAGTGTAGTTGTGACTTGACTTAAGCAAGTTTATTAGGTTATTAATTTAATATTAACTTATTATTTAAGTCTTTGAACAAGTCTTTGAAAGTTTGTGTTATATAAAGTTTTGATTTAGGAACCCTTTGACATAAGTTTCCCTATACCAATAACTTTCTAACCATGTATTTACTGTTAAACTTTCTGTATTAACCAACCCTTTGAACAAGTCTTTGAAGTTATTTCAATTAGATTTCTTTCACTAGTTAACCCTTTGGATAAGTCTTTAATATTGTGATAGTTAGGTTTATTCCATTAACCAAACCTCTGAGCATGCCTCTAACTTTAAGATTAAGTCCTTCTTTTTCCAGATCAACAATTTGACAAATCTTCTGACCTGGTCTAAACTTACACATACATAAAGTCATTCAACGCCATACCTTATTTCCAATGCAACATTTATCTTAACATGTCAATTCAAATTTTCATCCATCTTATTAACACACCACCACTTTAGCTCCTTAACTCCCATACTTTATTTAAGTAAAGCAAGTCCCAAAATTTTTAATTTAAGCATATCCTTACTTCTATTCAAATCAATTCAACTCTAAGCCATTCAACATAGTGAGATACATCTTCAATTAACTCTAAAATAGGTGCAAATTCTTTTCCTAAAAAATAATCAAATAAAAATTTTGAAAAATAACATTTTTTACTTGATTAAAAAGCTAAAAAAATTCTTAAAAATCATAGAAAATATTTTTGTACAAAAACTCTAGTAATTCATCGTATAACTTAAGGATATACCATGAAAAATTTTGAGCTTAAAATAATGCTAGTAAGAGTATTTAAAACAATTTTGAAATTAACATAAATTTTAGTAATTTCTTGAGGCCAGTATATATCAATTTAAAATTTTAGCAAACTAACATTTTCCCCAAATTATATATATATATATATTCCAAAATAAAAATTTTCAAATTTTTTAACTTAATTTAATATTTTTAAAAATTAAGAGAAAATTAAATGGATTTTAGGCACTCACCAAAAATTAACCATCTAGCCACCAATAGCCAAGATCCAATTGTCAACCCCACTGGGTGCTGCCACCACCATTAGCCGATGGTGGTGGTTAGTACCTAAGTCATCCCTAAGTTCATACTGTATGGTTTTACTTGGTTTGCACTTTTCTTTTCTTTTTTTTCTTTTTATTTTTTCCTTGAATTCTTCCTTCTATGTTTTTCTCCTTTAATGAATTTTCCTATAACCTAAGACAATAAGGAATTTTACATAGAGCTTTGGTGAGTTTTCCTAGGTTGCATAGAGTGAAATGCTGATTTTCACCCTTTAAAAGCCTTTTATACCTTCCCTAAAATACTTGTTTAAGTGTCAAGTGGGCTTTTCTTTTAATCAACAATAGCCTAAGG
This sequence comes from Lumnitzera racemosa, assembly GCA_024138005.1. Lineage (NCBI taxonomy): Eukaryota > Viridiplantae > Streptophyta > Magnoliopsida > Myrtales > Combretaceae > Lumnitzera > Lumnitzera racemosa. The sequence continues at coordinate 53,811,381 of JAMXBC010000005.1, forward strand.
ACCAAGCTACGCCCAAAGCCACTAAGTCCTACTTTCTTACTATTTTTCAATAATTTTTACTATTTCTTTTCGTAATTTTTAGCTAATTTTATATATTCTTGGGTATTTAGATAATTTTGGGTACATATTTACATACAATAATTGTAACCAAAGTGTATATACTACTTTGGTATATTATTTTATATCATTCTAAATTTTATTGTTTAAATAATTTATTTCTTAGTTTTAGTTTATGTTCGTTACATAAACAACACATTTTCGATACATAAAACATAATATAGTAAAAAAACTATTTTTAATTATATAATATTATTATTTTATTATATTTTTATATTCTAGACCCATAGAGCATCCCTAACTAACCCTTAAGCTTACTTGTGAAGTGATGACTTAATTGAGCTACTTTGTGGACACTCTAAATCAACTACTCATAACAACTACATAAAAATACATAGTCTTACAACTATCTTACGACATTTACTATAATTCCAAAATAATAATAATAATACTTCTCACATTTCCATATACCTTCTCTTTATTAAATATGTAATAAACCTCAGGAAATATAATGCCCATGTTTTATCCATCAATTTCTATAAATAAATGAATAAATAACAAATAATAATTACTTATGACAAAGATATACTAAATTTTAACCCAATCTCTCTATAAATAAGCCCATAGTACTTTTTTGCAATTCACTCCAATATAAAATAAAGAATAAAAACCTTCTTATTTCGATAGGAAAGGGAGCAACCATGTGTCCATGAAAATATCATATCGATAAGAAGGCGATTTCTTCATCTAATTGACTTGGTATGGTTATGTCACTCCATTTTCACTAATACCACTTAATACACCCTTGCGTTGCCCTTTGACCAGATTGGCGGGCTTGATCTTTTCAAAATGTCCCTCTGTTAATGTACCAACAGAAAACATACCTCATTAAAAATCAATTCCCCCGGGACGCACGCCTACCATGAAATCTCAAACCTAGATCTTTTTTGTTCTTAAACCTAGAAATTATAACATATACTAATAAGATTAGAAAATAACATCGGAAGCTCTGCCCCACGTGGCCAATAATTTGGATAATCCATCCAATGATGAATACGATATGGCTGGCTTTCAAATAGTCTCGTATCAAATGGATTTGATTGGCTAAGCGCTAATATTCTCAGTGAGTTACTAACATCGATAACATCTTGAACCGAGTTAGTGTAGTAGGGAGAAGCTATACGTGGGTCATAACTGTAGTTATGAGATGCCACTATAGATGCCTGTAGTGGACTAGCACCTCATGGATGACCTGATGTTGTCTTGGGACGATTTGATAATGTTTACAGTATCAATTCTGTACAAGTTATGAAAAGTTTGGAAGATATGATAGGGACTCCTAAGGTTATGTTTTTATATCAAGTCAAATAAAGATGATGATTATATTGTGATGTTGCATTAGTTTAGGGTGTGTGTGTGTGATCCTGTTTGCATGTCATTCACCTGTTTGTGTGATTACATACCATCATTATCTCACTTATCGTAGGAAATTCGTTTCAAGAACAGTGGATAGAGGAATATCACATTTTGACTACTGGCCTGGATTCGAGATAAGCGTTAGTGTGCCGAAGGAACTTGACATCTTTAGGTTGAGGTGCATGGTTCGATTATTAGTATATTAGTATACTGTAATGGGTATTTAGTTGTTTTGATCGTAGTATACTCATGTTGCCGTATGAATATATAAGACAGATAGTTGATGTTCTTATATTTTAGGGTGTGACAGCCAAATTCGAGCAGCTTTTGAATGGTTGAATTAGATTCTTCGAGCATAACAGTTGAAAAAGTCCATCTCCAACTATAAATATCCCGGCAATTTAGCAGTTCCATCACGGCAACCATTTACAGTCATGCACCAAAGTTATGCTGCAACTTAGAGGCTAACGCATAGCATGTAGCCAAGTGCGATGACTATTGTAACAGGGTTTCTGTTATTACTGTTTTCAGTAAATTGTTAAGAAAATTCAACCCAAAAATAAAGGGGGAAAAGAAAAAGGAAAGAAAAAAAATGGAAAGTGACATCAATTGATGTGAGTAATATGCTTCATATACAGCAATCTGGACCAAAATATCCTGATAGAAAAGAAAGGCATTAATGGTGATCTTGATTCGTATGGAAACTTGTTTTGTGTCCATCCTCCACATTTACAATGGATCGCTGAATAACTTACAGTGAACATGCTCAATATTCTAGTGTTTACTCCTAGCCCATGTATCTCTTTTATAGGATCCTAAGACCAGATATATGGAGCAAAGTCAGTGTCCTGCGGTACTTAATTGTATAACAGAACATTGTGACTTTCCTCAAAATTTTCTGGAGTTGTCGTAACTTTGGTCTACTTGAGGGATGGAACCAGCAGAAATTCACATCGCTTCGGCCTACTGCCTTATCCTTAAACTTAGTACATAAAGTAAAGTCTCACGTTGTTTAGAATTTGAGTCTTTTTTTCTCTTTATAATAGACATCTAATCTTCATGTGGGATCAGACACACACTGATCGGGCCAAATCAAGTGTAGTTGATATAATTATCCCCTTGCACGCGATATTAGCACGGCCTGACTCCAGTTCTGTATTACTGGTGATAATATAATAACAATTATTTTATGTGATGACGAAACTTATATTAATTTGTACACACTTGACACTTGCCTAACTACTTCCTACTCTTGATAAGCCCATAGTGCAAGCCGGTCTATCTATCATCAAGCTATAAAAGATAGTGTAAACACATCTAATGAATCCACCGCAGCAAAGCGGTTTTGGGACTTTTTAACTATGGCAAGGCCATTGACTAGTCAGTTCAAATTTGCCGTTAGAAGCAACTCAGAAAGCGAAAGGTGGTACCTCACAGTTTCATGCTGTCAAAAAGCCAGTTGTTTTGATGCTTAAAAAGCTATTTATACATACATAGTCATGAGCAGACACGAAGATCCTCATCATGTCAAAGTATTAGTTTTGCATCGAAAAGTATTTAACTTTTTTAACAGCATATGTCCGTACAAAATGTTCTTTGGACTTGCTGACAGTATTTGGATAGGTGCAATGGAAGCTTTGGTAATGGGCAACATAGATATCTGAGATTTGATTCCAGGAGATGGACAGCATAGACTAGAAAAAGAGCAGGATTGTGTAAGTGGGCAGATAAAAGTTGTCTTCCAAGAGTTCAAGATTCTAATCAAGCTTAACTGGCTGACTTGGGGCCACGGCTTCACTCATCCTCTGTCCTCTAGCTAATGCTTTTTCTCCCCTTCATGTCTTGCGCTTGAAACAGTTTGCAGAGTCTCCCCCAACTGATATTTCAATAACTCCCACTGAATCTGTAAAATGAACTTCTTGTTCTTCCAAATATAAGTGCAAATTGCCCTGTTAATGTTAGAACTTCATGAAAGTGTTTTCATCTCAAATTCACATAAAGAGGCAGCCATCCTACATTTCAACTCCCTAAACTCCCCTTGACTGCTGGGTTATACTTTGAGAATTCGTGCAGAATCGGTTCAACATTAGTTTCGAGTTCAAGCAATGTTTAAGCAGATTTCCTATCCAGTTTTTCACATCCAGTGTTGTATATTATTGCTATTTGGAGAGTTTACTACGTCTCTACTAATTATTAGTGCAATGGCTAATAGTTATCAATAATGATAAACTATTAAATAGAAATTGCAAGAGTTAGCAACCAGCCCGGATGTTAAAAATTTTTCCTTTAATCCCTTTGATTCATAAAAGACTCCTAATATGAGTTTGGGATCACCAACAACAAAAGGTCGGAAAATGAAAATTAAAATCGGTTAGGTGAGCCAAATTTGACTTCTAATGTCATTGGTATTTGAAAATCGGATTTTTTCTGGTTTAGAGACTTACTTTTTAAAAGCAAATGCAATTATCAAATAAAATTTCCTAAAAAATAAGAGGTGTACAAGTTTTCAAAATAATAACTAACTAAAAAGACGTAGGGAACATTTTATATATTTTCTTATGAGAAATCAATACATTCAAATAAAAAGAATAAAATTTAAAAAGAAAGGAAAAAAATAAATTTTCAATTGAGCTTTTGTTATGTGCTTATATACTCCTTATTGGGGATTAAACCAAATGTATTTTTTTTATTATTTATTTTTTCTAGAAAATGTTTTGATTCCATTTTTTAAATTTTTCTTAGGAATACTTTTGAAAAGATCCTAAGAAGATGCCATTATTTAAAGGATACTCTAGAAGAAAACCTTTATCTTCTTGTTTGAGTTGTTATGGTTACGTGGGTTTTTAGATCAAAAGTTTCAAACTTTGGAGTTGTTATGGTTGAATGAGAGTGAAAATGGTATTCTCTTAGCCCGATAGAAGGTCATCTATAATAGTGGAGGTTAGAGATGGAGATAGGACTTGAAGGGGTATTGATGAGGAAAACTTGCAATCTAAATTTGAGTTCAGATCCTTGTTAAAATTGACCCAAAGTTTAAAAATTCAAATTTAAATTTTAGAGTCCTTGTCACTATTAATCGATGGCTATAATTTATAATATTTATTAAGATGGAGTTTGGGCCCCTAATTTAAGTTGATTAGGATCAAGACAACATTAAAAGAGATAAGGAAAAGGTCCAAAATGGGTGGGCAAATTTGCTTGTATTCTCTAATGGCCACCCCCCCCCCCCCTTTTTATTTTCCCTTAACCTTGTCTACTAAGCCAATTGGCTTGTTGTCGATATAAATTGCAAACTACTATTACTTAAACGTTAAAATGATGTAAGCCGATTTTAGATTTCAAATTGGGTTCAGGCTAAAATTGAAGTCATGCCAATTGGTTCTCCAAAAGCTAATACTACAATAATTTCTTAGGGAAAGTCTAGTACGAACGTAAAAAGCAATTTCCAAAAATTAGGCAAATTAGATGGTTTTGAAATGTTCCAGTTCGTTACCGGTCCAATTTATATTAAACATTATTTAATTAAATATTAACTAATTTAAATCTAATTAAGGCACCATTTCAAACCATGATTTGCTCAAATTATACTAGAATTATATATTTAAGAATGATTAAACCATACTAAATATTTAAAAATTTTAACATTTTTTTCAGAAACTCGAAAATTATCAAATCACGTCCATGTATCTTGACATGAAAATTTTCTTCCCCAATCAAGAGACCATATTCTCTTGAAATCTTCTTTATTCTTCACTAAATTTTCTTTCTTTTTATTATCTTTTGTTTCTATATTTTTTATTTTTTATACTTTTTTAAAAAATTTTCTTTTCTTTTTCTCATTCTTTACTTTTTTGGAATTTTGATTGAAAAATAAAATAAAATATTCCAAAGAGGGGTAAAAATTTCGTATGTATAGTTACCTTTCTTTGTAGTGATGTTTGATTAAAACTTTATCACAAATAAAAAAAAAAAGACGCCTCATTTTTATGCGGTTTTTCCCTCATTGTAACTCTTACTGGATTTGCTTCTTTTTTAGGAACCTTCGGAATTTTCATCATTCTTGGTCACCATTAATAAAATCACTTGTTATGGTAGCCTAACAAGATTTAATTCCTTTTGGTCACTTTATTAGATTTACTTCTTTTATGGTCACCTTATTAGATTTTAGTACTTCATGTGGTATAGTTGCTACTCCTTAATTAGGACTAGTGATCTTTTAGACTTATCTCAAACTTTAGGATTAATGTTCCCTAAATTTTGAAAATTTTTCTACGAAAAATTTTGGAAAGAGTTAGCTAAACTTCTGAAAGCTTTTCAAAAAAGTTTTATAAAAATTCAAGATAACTATGGCCCTTAGAAACTTCTTTCATAATTGAGGTTCTCATCTCAAAAAACTTTCAGGATATCTAATGTTCTAACAAAATTCTAATATTGCCATCTTTATTGAACAACCTTAAGATGAGTAAAGTTCCTGAAAACAATTTTAAAATGGTTACTATTTCCAAACTTTGAAATCATTTGTCTTTTTCAGACATATTTTCCTTTTATTTAGAAGAACTTGAGATAGCTATTGCTCCTAAACATTGAAATCTTCTATCTTTTTAAAAAACCTTTTGCTTTTGTTAGAAGAATTCGGGTGGCAATCGCTCTTGAACTTTGAAATCTTTTATTTATTGAATACCCTTTCTTCTTATTTAAAAGAACTTAGGATGAGGATGAGTGCTTCTCTTAGAAGAGAGATTTTCTGTTCTATAGTGAGAGTTTCCTACACTATTTGTATGTGTTGCCATTTGGGTTACATGTTATCTTTCTTTCTATTTCTTATACTTTGTTTTGCATATTCTTCCATTAATCATCATCATTAGTATGTTTCACCTATGTTTCCATCCAAGTATTTCATATTTTGTACCTAAAGTCATAAGTACAAAAAAAAAGAAAAAAAATCTTTAATCAATTGACCTTTTACATCTCTACATTTACATCATCTTCTCTAGAATCATTAATCATAGTAATGTGCATTCGACATTATCTATATCAAATTCTAAGTAGCTTTGGTTTGAAGGTATATCTTGTTTGTTTCATTTTGTTATCATTGCATTGCTTTTCTTCTATCTATTCTTTGTGTTTTGCGATTGATGTTTTGTATTAGTTACTTAATCCTTACTTTTCATTATTTCATCTTTATTCAATGTTCTCTTTTTTAGTAATATATCATAGGTGTTTTGATCTCCCTCTAGTCTTGTTCATATGAAATATTGTCTATTGGTTTCCTGTCTATTGTGCTTAGTAATCTTATCAACATCTTGTTGAGCAATTAGATTGGATTACATCAATAAAGGGAACAAGCCTAAATGTATTTTTGCTAATTGGTGGTATAGTTGTTGACAAAGTAGTGAATCGAGCTATGGTAGTGAATATTTTAAATGTTTAGAATTTGTTAGGGAGGTTACTTTTACTCTTTCTAGTTTTAATAATGTTCTAATGTCTATTAGTTCTTTGAATATGATGAGAGAAGCTCTCGGTGATGCGCTTTCATTGATTTAGGGGTATGTGTTTATTATGAGGAAGTGGTGTAGTGAATTCACTTTAGAGAAAATCAACCTTGATAAAGTGGCTTTTTAGATGCAAGTACATGGAGTAAAACTAAATCAAATGAATGCCAAAATTATTGCATCTCATTAGGAGAAACTAATAGAACTAGACTTATTAAACTTGCTAATGGAATGAGAAGGGGCTTTTCAAGGGTGGGGATTTTGATTAATGTGTTAAAACCTTTGAAGAAAATAAGATATGGATCAATCAAAGTTTGAAAAAAGAGATGGTAACCTTAATATCTTGATTTTCTAATTTGTCTTTGTTTAAATGTTCAAATGCATGAGTTGGGCTTGGTCGACTTAGGCCTAGGTCCTTAAGGACTTTATTCTAACCTATTCCACGCTCCTATGGAAATTGGCACATGAATATATGAGCATTAACCAAGCTTGTGGAGGTTGGCTAAGGCTTTGTTGAGTAAACCTGAGGTATATCAAAATACACATTGATTAAAGAGTTGAGGCTAGGCCGAAATGTCTTGGTACATACCTTCGGGAGGTCAACCTAGGACTAGGAGCCTTTGTTGAGTAAGCACCATGGAGGTAAGTAATGAGCTTATCAACACTTATCCATTGACTCTCATTGATGGCAGGTAAGTAAGGATAATAAATAACTTTAAAGGGCTCCCAAGGTCCTAAGTTGACTTAAGTGATTTGGAGCCTAACCATAGATGGAGTGGTTGAGTAAGCAAGTTACCTAAGCCAAATAGGACCTATGCACAGTAAGTTGATGCAGGAAAAACCATATGAACCTATCAAGATTAGCGTTTTCCTCCAAGTTTTATATAAATTAATCTTTTTTAAACAACTAGTATTAAACCTTACTCATTTAATATTGACCATTGACTAGGATTAAGAAAAACCGGTTCTTTATATTTGAAAATGTTTTTGGTGTCACTACCCAACCAAAGTCAGAAAAAATAGTTAAGTTATAATTAATTTAATGGATTGATTATAATCTAGTTACTGATCTTTTGATAAATAGATTTTTTGTTAAAATGATTTTTTAAAACTAAAGATTAGGATCTAGAGGCTAATTTTTAAACCCTAAATGTGTATCACTTTTAGTCTTTTTGAATTTAAATTTACCTTTCAATATATCTTTATAATGATATTTATTTACAAGTTATAATTGAAATTATACCTATTTACAAAAAATAAGGATTTAAGGGATTAACTACTAAAGGGGGAAAATAATTTTTTTTTTTCATTTTTTAAGTTAACCCATATGTACGGGTGCTTACGTGCACATTATTCAGAATCAAACTTTCTTAATTTGTTCAAAAAATATTAGTAGGTTAGTTGATTTTAAATTTAGAAAGTGACTGAGTTTACATCTCCTAACCATTTCATTTTATTTAAGAAAAACATCTAAAAGAAAAGGGCCTAATTTGGTGATTTTATTTTTAGAAAAACTCTAAAATATCTTAATTTTTGAAAAAAAAGGTGCATTTATTTTTATTCATTTGGAAAAAAAAAAGTTTTAGGTGATAAAACTTTTTAGAAAAATCTTAAAATACAACTTTTTATAAAATATGCAATTATAGTAGTTAATATACCTAATTATAGAAACGAAGCCTAAACCATAGAAAAAAAAACTTGATTATAAAAAAAAAGATTAAATCATGAAAAAAACATTTGAATAACAGAAAATGTCTAAATTATGGAAAACATGCCTAAAGAGTTTATTCATTTTATTGAAAAAAGGATTTTTCTAAGTGAGTGGACATCTTTATTTTTCATTATTATTATTTTAATTTTTTATTTTATATTTATGAATAAAACATAAAAATAATTAAAATAAATAAATTAGGCCTTTTCTTTTCTTTTCTTTCTCTTTTATTTTCTTTTTCTTTTTACAATTGCAAATATAATGCAATCATAACAACAACAAACAAAAGGAAAAAGAAAAAGTTTGATATTACAAAAATAAACAAAAATAAAGAAGATCAAATGCAAAGAATAAAGCACAAATCAAAACAAAAGTAGAGCTAGGCCAAGTTGGAGTTTACATGAATCCTAGAAAAAGGGATTATGTAGAGAGAGAGAATGGCATTGTGAATGGGTTTAAGTGATTGTGAGTGATGAGTTGATGGATTGTAGTGAAATTGAATCCCCTATTTATGGTATCATGATCGAGTTAAGGAAGGAAAATATTAAATGTAATATGATTTTCTTTTATATTTAGGTTGGGCAAACCTAAATAATATGTGATGCTAACTACAAAGCTACGCATATAGGAATACGTCGGAGCATGTCCAATGCGCATAGCAATGTGCCTACAACACTTAGAAGTGAGTTGGTAAATGATTTGGCTCATAATATAGTGATGACATGATGATGAAGTAAGAAAATAAAATAAAATATGCATTTTATACCTTCCATTGATTGAACCTAGGATCTCCAAGTCATCTATAATATTAAGTTCAAGTGCTTATCTAGATAGGCTATTGGTTTTTCCTTATTCACATATGCAAAAATTATACATACGAACTAGGTTAACTCAGAGTAGATTCAAATCTAAGCCTAAGCCCACTGATTTTTTTTTTATTTTATCTAAATTAAAAATTATATTCTACTAAACTATTTAAAAGATTTATTTTTGTCTAAATCTTCTATTTTTTGTATTTTCTAAATTTTATATATTTTTTATTTTTTCTAAATTTTTTTTTCTTTTCTTAAATCTTCTATTTTTTGTATTTTTCTAAATTTCTTATTATTTTGGCTTTCTTTAATTTTCTTGATTTTTCAGTTTTCTTAAATTTTCTACTTTTTTTCTTTTTCTTTTTCTAAATTTCTTATTTTTTGTGTTTTTTCTTATTTTTCTATTTTATTTTATTTTTTTTTCATTTTCCCTAATTTAAGATCATTTACCTTATTGAAAAAATAAAATAGGGCAAAAATTTAATGTTTGTAACTACTCCTTTTTATGGTCAAGTTTGAATAAAGTTTTGCTATAAAGACAAAAGAGACATTATTTTCGCTTCAAGGGTGACTTTGACTTAAGAAGCACAACAAATAGCTAGCTATCATAGACTTGATCCATTAGAGAATTAGTGAAAATTTTAAAGAGAGTAGAGGTGCTTTAAGAACTAAAAAGAAGAAATGAAGCCTGGTCATGCTCTTTTGGGCTCACTTATCAAGGCAGGTGCATCTCTTAAGGACTAACATCCTTAAACTAGAATCGATCCGACAAACCTAGTCGTACCTTTTTAGGCTCACTTACCTAGGTTGGTGTGTCTTTCAAGGACTAACAACCCTAAATTGGAATCGATCCGAAAATTATGGTCGTACTCTTCTTGGTTCACTAACCTAAGCGGGTGTGTTGATAGGAGACTAGTAACCCTAAGCTAACATTGACTTGGAAAACCTGGTCATGCCCTTTTAGGTTCACTAACCTAGGTGAGAGTGTCTTTCAAGGACTAGCAATCCTAAGCTGGGATCAATTTGGAGAACTTAGCAGTGCCCTTCTTGGCTTGCTAACCTAAGTGAGAGCATCATTTGAGGACTAGCAACGCTAAGCTAGGATTGATCTAGAGGACTTAGTCGTGCCTTTTTAGGCATACTAACCTTGGTAGGAGCATCGCTTAGGGATTTACACCCTTAAGATAAGACCAATTCAAAAAACTTAGTCATGCTCATCTAGGCTCACTAACTTAGGTAGGTACGTCTCTTGGGAACTAGCAACCCTAAGTGAAAATCAATTTAAACACCTTAATCGTACCCTTTTAGGCACATTAAATTAAGAGGGTACATCTCTTCGGGACTAGTAACCCTAAGCTAGAATCGATTTAGAAAACCTGGTTATGATCTTCTAGGTTTACTAACTTAAGTAAGTGCATCTTTCGAAAGCTAGTGACCCTAAGCTAGAATCAATTTGAAAAATCTGGTTATGTCCTTCTAGGCTCACTAACCTTGGTGGAAGCATCTCTTAGGGACCAGTAACCATAAGCTAGAATCAATTTGAACAACCTAGTCGTGCTCCTTTAGGCTCACTAACCTAGGTAGGATCATCGCTCGAGGACTAGCAACCCTAAGTTAGGATCAATTTAAAGAACCTAGTCGTACCTTTTTGGGGTTACTAACTTAGGTGGGAGCATCGTTCGGGGACTAGCAACCTTAAGCTATGGGAAAATAGCTCGAGGACTAGCAACCCTAAGCTAGGATTGATTTGGAGATCTTGGTTGTACCTTTTTGGGCTTACTAACCTAGGCGGGAGATCATTTAAGGAGTAGCAACCTTATGCTAGGATTAATCTAGAGAATCTGGTCATGTCCTTGTAGGCTTACTAACCTAGGTGGGAGTGTCTCTTAGAGACTAGCAACCTTGAATTGGTATTAATCTAGAGAACCTGGTCGTACCTTTATAGGCACATTAACCTAGGTGGGAGCATCTCTTGAGGATTAGCAATCCTAAATTGAATTTAGAAGAAGCGCCCTTATGGGCTTGCCAATAGGAACTGATGAAGAGTAGCTCCCTATGGGCTTGTTAAGAAGAATTGTTGAAGGTAAGCACCCTACGATCTTGCTAAGAAGAATTGATGAAGTGAAGCGCCTTACATACTCATTAAGAAAAATTGATGAAGGGAAGTGCCCTACGGGCTAGTTAAGGAGAATTGATGAAGGGAAGCGCCTTATGGGCTTGTTAAGAAGAATTGATGAAGGGAAGCATCCTATGAGCTTGCTAAGAGGAATTGATGAAGGGAAGCGCCCTACGAGCTCACTAAGACAAATTGACGAAAGGAAGTACCCTATAAGCTCGTTGAGAGGAATTGATAAAGGGAAGTACCCTATGAGCTCATTAAGAGGAATTAATGAAGGGAAGTGCCTTACGAGCTCACTAAGAGGAATTAATAAAGGAAAGCACCCTACGGGCTTGCTAAGACCTTAAAAAGAGTTTAATGGATGGAAGACGAGATAGTGCTTTAAGATTTGACTCACCTTAAAAGAGGGGTCATCGCTTTAAGAGCTGGGTTTAACGATAATGAAAGATGCAAAGTGAGGAAATTAAACTTATCCAAAAACCTATCTGAATTGAAAAGTATTTACAGATAAATCCTTTGGTGAAAACCATTTACGTCAAAAAAAAAAAAAAAACATTAGGGATACTTTCCTTTATTGGGGAAGAGTGAGAATGGCCCAAACAATTATGGTTAACATTTTGAAATTAGGTGTTAAGGATTGAAAGCTTGGCTTCTAAGACCGATATGGACTAAATAAAAGATTTGTAACAAGCCTTTACTATCTCTCTCTCTCTCTTTCTCTTTCTCTCTTTTATTTTTGTTTTTTTAAGTTTGCTAATGTGTTACATAGGGCCTCTTATGTTCTCCCTAACCTTGATGCTGAGTTGCCTGGTAGGCCCTTATGATTCCAAATAGCCCTGTTTTTAAGAAAAAGGTAACTTAGGACTAGTTTAGTTGAAGAGGACTTCCTTACAAACTTTCGGTCCAAATTACACTCTTAACTACAATCCTAAAATTATAGTCCATTTTGCATATGATATGCCTTGATCAATACATTAGGTCTTTTTCAGTTCAATCATTGTGAATTTAGGTTTTTGGTCAAAAGGTTTCCAAAGAGAACTAATGAGAAGGTCTATTTTAAGAGATTTTACTTACTTAACCTAGGTGTACAAGTTAAGAACCTTTTAGGAAATTAAGAAGTATGCTTACCCCAATTTCAAAAACAATTTTTATTAAATATAAATTATCTTTCAAGATTGAAAGAGCTTTATTAGGGTGGTATTGTGGGTAGAAAGGTCTTATGTTTGTAGCTAAGGATATGTAAAAGGTGTTATAAACTGAAGATAGCCTAGTCGTAGCAGACGCCGTATACTATACGAAGAGCCCTTGATTGGTTATCCTTCCAATCATGAACTTTACACACAATATATAAGGCTCTACAACCACTAGTTTCCCAAGAACATATAGATCCATATGATATCATTACACAAACATATTTATTTAAAATTTAAACTACAACATTTACAATACACAATAATTTATTACATCTAGGTCAATACTACTACTAAAACAAAAGTACATAAGTAAGAGTTTACATAATCTGTTCTCTCTTAATACATGAGATGGCTCACTCTTACCTAAGTCTCCAAGCTAACCTGTAGTATCCCTTGGCCAGCTTCTACAAATAAATTATCCTGCAATAAAAGTCTAAGGGGGTATAAGCTTAAGCTAAATGAGCAAAACCTTCAGCCATACTACAGGCAAGTTATAAATGCATTATATTCACACATATGAATGGATGATCAAATAGAATGCCAAACAATATGTATAGTTAACTAGTCCATATACGTAACTCAGATTTAATGCCCTTTGAAGTTAGGGTTAGAGTATATACGACACCAATGGAATTCGGGTATTATACTAGAACTTATTTTACTACGGAACTCCATGTTCTGTAATTAAATCAAATAAGTCTTTTATTTTCATAAAAATCAAATTCTAGTATAATTGTGAGTATACCCCTACAGTCCATACTCACTCCTAAATAGAGGCCTCTAGACTCGACCTTCAGCTAGGTAGTTGGCGCCTCTAATGCCTAGTATTCCCATTGGCCAAGGTAAGGTCATTTTGTACGGGTGTACCATATATAACCAATAAATTTATAATAACAACCCCCGAATGGCCTCTATTTACCTTTGTGTAATGTGATGGTTGGAATTGTGTCTATTTAATGCATGTTAATGCATGTACCAGTTTCTTCTTATAAGCCAAGTATATTTAAGTCCAATTATGATGTGACCATTCAATAGTACACAATCATTTTCTACACTACCAAGCAACAAACAAAGTATTATCTAGACTTAAGGTAAATTCACAACTTAGTACATAATAACATATACATGCATTTCCCGACCCCACACAACAGTTAATTAACAATAACATTTAGGTCCACTATCAATAATCACATACAAGCATGGAATCATAGGGTAAATACTCACTTAGCCATAACAACTCGCTCTAGTCGTAGTAATCAATCAGGAGATCCTTACCTACTTCAAGATCACCTGATCATTACAATATAATAACTTTAGTAAGTAATTGAATTAACTAGTAATTCTAAATATCTATTTACCTAATTCTACTTAGATTACTATCAATTTTTATCTTATTAGACTTTATCTCTAATCATATGTAACTTTTTCATTCTATTTTTTATATTTATGAATTTATAGTTGTTTTTTATTGTTTTTGGATGCACGTTCACATGGTGATGTCTGTTTTAGATGTTAAGACCCGTGTTTTACAATATGGATTAAATTTATGAAAATTTTTAACTATTGAAGCTTAATTATTCTTATTGCTTTTATTTATATCCTATGTTTGTACTTAATGATTTGGTTAGCTCTTAGATTCTTATACTTAGAGAATTTTACCTTACTATTAGTAATTCATGTACTTAATTAAGTTTAATCCAATTTAGGAAGTGTATTAGGGTTTGCTAATTCATGTACCTAATTCTCATATACTCTTCTTATTTCTTATTTTATAAACTTAAGCTTATATCATCAATCACTTGTATCATTGCATATGTCATCATTTGCTTATATCATCTTTTAATTGCATCATTACTTACACCATCATTTAATTACATAAGCCTTACCTCATACTTATGCCATACTTAAGTGTCTTATGTACACTTTACATATGTTAACTATATACTTATACCTTTACTATACTTATATGTATATTAGTATACTTATACCATATTTATACTTATACATATACCCATATATACATACAGTCACATACGTATTTTTATACGAATTTCGTATGCCTAAAATTCCTCTTAAGAAGACTTCCCTAATTTCATTCTTTTTGTGTTTGAAGAGTGTATTTAGCATGGTATAGGTATGTATAGTTAGTATATGTCTTAGTTTAGGTTATGTACATAATGAATACTTATGTACAAAGGTCTCTACACTTGTATTTCTTCAATATATCCTTATGTACACATACCTAAAGACATATATACATGCTTCTTCTTACACTTTACAATGATTTCTACTCTTCTACACATAAAGATTGAAGCTTTATGCCTTCTTCAACAAAGATATACATAATACATAACTACTCATCTAATCTACCTCTTCACCTAACTAATAAGTAATATAAATTAATACATAATAACATACCTTAGTTGTTTCTTGAAATATGGATGCAAATTTAGAAAGTGAAAGGGAAAGGGAAGGTCACGGTAATGGAGTTAGGGTAAGGGTTTGATTTTTGTTTTGTGTTATGTTTAAAAAGAAGAAGAAAGTGGGGTCTAGAAGGGGGGAAAGGTGTGGATGGCAATTAAAGAGAAGAAAGGGAAGAAAAAGCTAAAAGAAAAGAAAAGAAAAGAAATCATTAGATGACTTAGATATTTTTCTAAAGTGAAAGTGTCTTTTGTTGACTTTTGACCTTTGTCAACTTTCCAAAAGCATATGCCATTTAGTATACATAATGTAGTAATTAAGAAAAATTAAGGAAATGAGACATTTGGTGAATTGATTAGTAAAAATACATGATGAGATCTTACTTTAGGTATTTATATCCTATATACATTATTTGATAGGCTTCTTAGTATAAGTAGTATAAAAAGTATCAATTAGAGTATTAAAGTTTACTATATGTAACCTAAGCATCAATTAAACCCCTAACTCTATGTATTATTATCCTAATTATATACTTAGAAGATAAATGTGATCTATGATTTAATATCTTTGTTTCTAAAGGATTACTTAAGGATTCTAAATATGTATGTATGATTGAAAGTTATTTCTAATCTTTCACTAATGATTTGGCAAAATACGAAGGGTATATTATGATGAATTAGTGTTCGTATGTCTTTAATGTTATCATTTTAGGGTTTTTATCACTTTTGAATGAAATCTTTAGTACTTACATACATTTAAGGTAAAAAAAATTTATATACGATTGACTAAGTGTTTTAGGGTTTTCATTTTCATTAGCCTTGTCAACTCCTAGATTATCTAACATACTCAAGTCTACTTCAGATGTTAGATAAAAAAAAAAATTAGGGTTTACAAAAGGGCCTTATGTCTTATAAGGCTTATGGGATTTGGAATAGGCATAAAGGCTTTGAGAATGTTTGGGCTTTATTTATGGGCTTTTAGGTTCTTTTCAGTTAGGGCTTTTCCTTTTACACACAAAGCCCAATTTTCAAGCTCTTGTTTTTTTTTTCATTATTTTTCTTATTTTCCTCCCTCTTTTTTTTTTTTTTTTTATTGCTTCCCCCCCCCCCTCCCCCCTTCCTTCTTTCTTTATTTATCATTTTACTCCATCATTTCTTTATCTTCTCTTTTTCTTTAGCCCAGAAAATGAATATTCATATTCAAATTGTCGAGTCTTTACCTTTGAGAGATTTAAAACCTTGACCCATGGATTTTGAGCGTATGATCTCGAGAGAGGTATATGCAGGCTTGAGGTGTTTGGAAAAGCGTTGGTCTCTTTTTCATGTTTGAGAAAGATAACTTATTAGAAATAAAATTCATCTTTGAATTAACATTATGAAGCAAACGCAAACTAATTTTATCCTTCTTTCCTAATCAATTACCCTAACCTTTGAATTGACCCATTGTAGGGTGGTTCTTGATTAGGTTCAAATTTAAAAGTTCTTCAAATTGGTCCAACGGGTTTAACAATGGATAGCTGTGTTTGGAATTTGAAAATAAAAGCCTAACTTCACTTTAATCTACGTATCAAATTCAAAATCGACTTCCTTTAAGGAAAGAGCTTAAAATGTCCTCACTCGAATGTCACTTAACTCTCACAGCTTTTTGTTTTTTTAGAGGTTAGTGTATGGGATGGAGTTCACCTCTTTTCATTCTAAAACCTTTTAAAAGTGAACTACCGCTTCCTTAAGGAAGGATTTATTTGCCTCGATGTTAATAACACTGCGATCATTCAATTGAAAAGGTAATAAGGTTATATTATTCCAGTTGTTACAAAGTTATTCAATAAAAAGACTTTATTGAAAACAACTTGATTCTTCTTTGCCTCTACTTTAACTTCCTTCATTTAAGCATCTAACTACTTAAGACGACCTGTTAACTTATTAGAAGGCATTGGTATATTCAAAAGAAATGGAGCTTTAGGCATCTTAGTTGAACTACCCCTATAACTTGAAGAAGGACTGACTTGTTGTAGCTTTAGCTAAATAACTTTTGTATCAATCAAGTCTTAAATCTTCTTCTTCAATCTCTAATATTTTTCAATGGCGTGCCCCTCCTAACCCATATAATAGTTACGTCGTGCTTCTAGGTCAAAGTTGTATGGTTTGTAATTCGGATTAGGGGCTTTACAGGCTATAATCCTTGCTTCCTTTAGATGATGAAAGATTTGGGTCATTGAGATCTTTAGTTAAGTAAACCATCTCCTCTAAGTCTCTTGGGCTTGTTTTTTCTCACTCATCCTTATCTCTTTTCTTCTTGGGCCTCCTTCATTATTTGGGCTTATTGACCTTTGATCAATATTGAATGTCTGGTGTTGAAATCTTCTAAGCATTGGGTTCATTGCCATTTCTAGGTCTATAATTCTCTTTTGTATCATTGGGTTTCATATTTTTACTTTAGAAAATACTGATTATAATTCTAAATCTTTCAAACATTAGTAAGGTTGCAATTCTTAGGAGTAATTATTAACTCAAGCTTGAAGGGGAGTATCTATAATTAGGGTAGGCTATAAAAGGTCTTTAAGCTTTGTAACCTCATTTGTTTTTACAAAACACCTTCATTAGTCATAATGAGCTTAAGTGGAGTGGCCTAATCAACCTCAAACGATGGTTATACTACTATGCTCGAAGCCTATACAATGGCCTTCCTCTTATAGTCCTAAGATTGCTTAGGTTTGACTGCATCTACTCTGCATCTTTGATGCAACAAATGATCCCCCCATATCCCAATGGATGTTGTATGCAAAATCACTATGGTAAACAAAGCAAAGTATATATACCAATAAACAAATAAACAAATTGATAAATAATATGCGTATTTTGAAAGGCAATTTTAATTTTTGAAAGTATTTTGAGTGGTTAGCCCTCTTAATATCCTTAGTAGAATCACAAAGCTATTGAAACTAGTGTTTTCCTCCTGGTTTTTTATAAATTAATTTTTTTAAAACTGACTAGTATTAAACCTTTCCCATTTAATACTAATTCTCAATTAGGGTTTAAAGAAAATTGATTCTTTTATATTGAAAACGTTTTTAGAGTCATCACCTTATCGAAGTTAGGAAAATGAGTTAAGTTATAATTAATTGGGAGGATTGATTATAACTTAGCCATTGATCTTTTGATAAAACCAATTTTTTGTTAAAACAATTTTTGAAAACCAAAGATCTAGATTTAAGGGCTAATTTTTAAACCCTAAATGGGTATCACTTTTAGTCTTTCTGAATTTAAATTTAACTTTCAATATACCCTTATAATGACATTTATTTACAAGCTATAATTGAAATTATGCCTTTTTTTTTTAAAAAATAAGGATTTAAGGAATGAACTACTAAAGGAGAAAAATAATTTTTTTTTTCAGTTTTTAAGTTGACTTGTATCTACGAATGCTTATATACTCATTACTCGGGATCAAACTTTCATAGTTTGTTTCAAAAATATTAGCAAGTTAATTGATTTAAAATTTGGAAAGTGGTCAAGTTTACATCTCTTAGTTATTTCATTTTATTTAAAAAAAAAATCTAAAAGAAAAGGGTCATAATTTGGTGATTTTATTTTTGGAAAAATTCTAAAATATCCTTTTTTTTAAAAAAAAAAAGGTCCATTTATTTTTATTTGTTTGGAAAAAAAATTTCTAAGTGATATAACTTTTTAAAAAGGTCTTCAAATATTTAAATGCAACTTTCTATGAAATATACAATTATTATGGCTAACATGCTTAATTATGGAAAAGAAGTCTAAGCCATAGAAAAAAAAAAAATAATTATAGAAAGGAAGCCTAAACCATGGAAAAGTTACCTAAATATAGAAAATAAGCCTAAATCATAGAAAATATATTTGAATTATAGAAAAGATGTTTGAATTATGTAAAACTTGCTTAAAGAGTTTATTTATTTTATTGAAAAAAGGATTTTTCTAAGTGAGATGACATCTTTATTTTTCATTATTAATTTTTTTTTTTACTTTTTCTTATTATTTTTATTTTTTCTTGTATATTTCTTACTAAAACATAAAAATAAGTAAACCAAACAAACTAGGCCATTTCTTTTTTTTTTCTTTTTCCTTATTTTCTTTTTCTTCTCTTTTTTCTCTTTTTCTTTTTTTTTTTTAAATTGTAAATAGAATACAATCATAATAATGACAACAATAATAATAACAACAACAAAAAGAAAAAGAAAAAGTACAGTACTACAAAAATAATTAAAAACAAAGAAAACACAATATAGAGAACAAAACATAATTCAAAATCAAAGCAGAGCCAAACTAAGCTAAAGTTCACATGAATCCTAAAAAAAGGGGCCATGTAGAGAGAGAGAGGGGCATTGTGAATGGGTTTAAGTAATTGTGATTGATGAGTTGATGGTGAAATGGAATCCCCTATTTATAGGTATCATGGTCGAGTCAAAGATAAAAAATATTAAATGCAATATAATTTTCTTCCATGTTTGAGTTGGGTGAACTTAAACAATATGTGATGCTAAATACAAAGCTGTGCATATAGGATTGTATTGGAGTGTGCCCAACATGTGTAGGGGTGTACCTACCATACTTAGAAATGATTTGGTAAATGATGTAGCTCATGACGTGGCAATGAAGTGAGAAAAGAAAATAAAAGATGCATTTTGCACTTTCTCTAGATTGAACCTAGGATTTTTAAGTCATTTACATTATCAAGTTTAAGTGCTTACCTAGATGAGTTGTTGGTTTTTCCTTATTCTTGTACATATGGATTAGGTCAACTTAGGCTAGATTCAATTCTAAGCCACTAATGACCATTTCATTATTTTATCTAAATTAAAAATTATATCTTACTAAATTATCTTAAAGATTTATTATTTTCTAAATCTTACATTTTTTGAATTTTTCTAAATCTTGTATTTTTGTGATTTTTTCTAAATTTCTTATTTATTTTTGGCTTTTCTTAAATCTTCTACTTTTTGTAATCTTTAATAAAGACTTAAAGTTCTTGAGCCATTTTTGGAGAACCTTATGGCAACGATTAGGAACCAAATTACTCTTCAATACCTCATGTTACCCTTAAACTAATGGCCAAATAGAGGTAGTTAATCGTACTTTGGGATCACTTCTCCGAGCTACAATAGGCAAGAACTTAGTTGATTGGGATGTTTACTTGCCAGTAGATGAGTTTACCTATAATCAAACTGTATATGACACCACTAAGCAGACTCCCTTCGAAGTAGTCTATGGATTTAATCTTATGTTGCTTCTTAACTACGCTCCTATACCAGCACCCATGTAAGAGGACGTTGATGCCTCAGCTAGAGTACAATCTCTTTAGCATATCTATGATAAGGTTACTCGGCACATCAACCAAGTTACCAAAGAATGCGAGAAAAAACCATGGGTAGATCAACTAAACAATTTCAACTGAGAGACTTGGTATGGCCATGCCTCAAGAAAGAACAGTTCTTGAACAAAAGGAAGAACAAATTATTTGTAAGAGTGAAAGGACCTTTCAGAATCCTCCATAAAATCAATGATAATGCCTTTAGGTTGAAATTGCCTGATGACTATGGGGTTTCTAACGACTTCAACATTATCAACCTCAGTCCATATCACCCTGATGGAGAATTGAGCGAAAACCATTTGGATTTAATCCCAAATCCAAAACAACCTAGAAGGGATGACGAGAATCAAGCTGCGAGACCCCTAACCCGCAGTCGAGCTTAAGGACTAGAGGGGCTGGCATGACGAATCTTTATGTTCTAGCTGAGTCACCTTTAATGCCATGCCGCATGATCGCCTATTATTCTATGGTATGCCGAGTTAATGATTATGCTCTAGTGCTGGACTGACCTATCACTCGGTATAATCCTTGTCGAGAAGTTGAAAGATAAAGAACTCAAACTGACTAAGCCATCCTTGCTCGGATAAGCCCATTTGTTTGTACTTTTGTTCATATCTCCAAACAACCTTACCAATATATCATCGTTACGTATCCAATATCATATATAGAATCTGTAGCACCAATAATTGTTTTCCTTGTATATTCATTTTTATCTTTTTGTATCCTGTACATTGCTTTTTTAGGAAATGTCCTTATTTTCTTTTCCTTTTTGGGCAAGTTACCTTAACTTGGGAGTATAAATACCTTTGTACTTGTAGCTACAAGAGGCAGATTACCTTTAATACACTTAAGCACTTTTTTCCTCACATAAATACTATTTACTCTTGGCACCACTCTTATCATTTCCCTTAAGCAAGGTTAGGTGGTGAGTAATCTCATTGGACCAATTTGTACATTATATTGAATTGTGCCATAAGTTATTTACCTAGCCCCATTAACCCTTTTCGAGCTTTTTATAAGGTTAGACCCATCTGGCAACCGGTCTTACCTGTTTTTGGTCATGGTTCGCAACATCTTGGTATTAGAGTAAAGGTTTTGTGTGAGTTATAGTTAGTTTTTCCTAAATTCTATTATACGTTGTTTTAAATGTGAGAAACAAAGCAAGTTACTGTATTCATTTGACTGTTGTGTTATCATTTGTTCTCTAACTAAAGTGTTTGTTTCAATTTTGAATCTGTGAGGAAAAAATGACAGACTTAAGTATGAATGTTAGTATTGATGATGACAATGGAGTTGTCCACCATGGACAACAATCTTGGGGAACTTCCAAAATTATTGACGAAAGACTTGATGAGGTAGCTAACCTCTTGGTAGATCTAACCTCAGTTGTTCATATACTATCTTGTAGACCTATTGAGGCTATGAAAAACACTTTACAAGCTACCGAACCTATTAGAGGATAGAAGCTAGCTTGACTAGTTCGAGGTGGAGGAGTTGGTAAATGAGAAAGGTAAAGGATAGACTTAAGAAATCTTGATGAGGAGGAAGAAGAGTATTTTGAAGAGGATCATGTACGAGTCCCTAGAGCATCTGACCATGTGAAGCTTCAGATTCTGAGTTTTAATGGATTTGGGAATACTGAGGAGTATCTAGATTGGGAAGAGAAGGTAAATCGTATGTTTGATTACTATCAATATGAGGATTATGAGAAAGTGAGTACTATTGCTATTAAATTCTTTGGATATGCTGCCATGTGGTGGAAGAATTTTCAAGCCTTGAGAAGAAGAGAAGGGTATCAAGAGATTAACACTTGGCTTGAGATGAAGAGAGTGCTTAGAAAAAAATTCATGCTAGAAACAGATCTCCAAGATACTTTCACATGGCTTCAAGAGCTGAGACAAGGAGGCCAAACTATTGATGAGTATGTTTAAGAATTCCAAATGCATATGATTAGATGTGAAGTGGAGGAACCACCAGCCTAAAGAGTCATAAGATTTATTACTGGGTTGAGAGGAGACATCTGAGACCTTGTAGAGCTCCAATAATTTGACATAATGGATGAAGCTGTTAGGATTGCCTATCAAGTGGAGAGGCAAAGAAGGAGCTGAGTAATGACTAGAATGCCAACTCTTTGACCAGTTGACAAGGAGAGGCAAGTCACCAAGCTCATTTTTGTATCAAGCCAAGTAGAAGTGTTAATGTTAGAGTTGAGAAAAAAGGCTGACCTAGAGATGTAGGGCCAACCTGAACGTATGGAAAGGGGAAAGAGTCTAGTAGGAAGACCAGCAAGATCAAGTGCTTCAAGTGTCAAAGGTTTAAACATATGGCTGCTCAGTACTCGAATCGAAGGATGATGGTCATTAAGAGAGATGTCCTAAAGTTAGATGTAGAGAGTACAGATGAGGAACCCGAGGAGGAGGAGGTTCCTATCGAGAAAGGAATGCTAAGAAAGAATTAATTGAGGAGGGTATATTTCTCAAGGACTTAGACCAGTTACCCTTGGTTGTCTGGCGCACTATGAGCGTAGAAACCTCACAAGAGGTAGAGCAAAGAGAGAATTTGTTTCATACCACTTGTAGGGTGAATGATCAAATGTGTGCTCTCATTGTAAATAGTAAAAGTTGCACTCGTGTGGCATCGACCAATCTTGTTTCAAAATCGAAGTTGCCGACTGTTGCACATCCTGGGCCGTACAAGTTGCATTAGTTGAGTGAGAAAGAAGCATTACATGTCATTCGATAAATACTACTAACGATCACTATAGTGAATTACTCTGACCAGATCCTCTATGATGTGCTGCTTATGTGCGCTTCCTATGATCTACTGGGTAAGCCATAGTTGTTTGATAGGAGAGTTATATATGATGGCTATAAGAACACGTATATGTTTGAAAAGGATGATCAGAAGATTATGCTGAATCCGATGTTGTTTAGAGAATTTCATAAGCTATAAACGAAACTCACCTGTGGATCAAAGAAAGCCCTGGTGATGAGCAGAGTAGAGCTCTAAGAGGTCATTAATGTTGATGAGTTGACCCTATTATTGGTTAGGTGACTATTGGAAATGAACAAGCAGGGCAAGCTTCACTAAGAAATCAAGGAGTTGCTAGATGACTATGCTAACCTGTTCCTAAAACAATTACCTAAGGGGTTACCTTCAATACAAGGCATAGAGCACTGTGTTGACTTAGTACCTAGTGTTGCACTACTGAATAAGCCAGCTTATCGGATGAATCTCAAGCAGGCTTCTCAACTCTAATATTAAGTCAATGAGTTATTAGAGATAGGTTATGTAAAAGAAAGTCTCAACCCTTATGTTGTGCCTGCATTTCTAGTGCCGAAGAAGGATGGAACCTAGTTGATGTGTGTTGACAGCTAAGCTATGAACAAAATTACAATCAAATACAGGTATCTGATCTCGAGGCTAGAAGACATGTTGGATGACCTGAGTAAAGCGAAGATTTTTTGCAAGATTGATCTCAAGTTTGGCTACCATCAAATCCGCATGAGGTCAGGAGACGAGTGGAAGATTGTATTCAAGACTTAACATGGACTTTACGAATGGATGGTCATGCCCTTCAGCTTATGATATCAGGTAAGTGCACCTATCAGTTTTAATATAGTGGATATGAGTCCGAGTTGATCCCTTAGAGACCTCGAGTACAAATATTAACCTTAGCTCTATTATCTAACTAGAAAATTGTGATGGGTTGAATGAATTAAAAATACTAAAATTAGAAAACTAACCTAATTATGAGACTTGATTAAGTAATTTAGAAAGTGATAAATTTAAGCATGACTTCAAGAAGGCAAATAACGTATTTAAGAATTATTTCCCCTAATGTTTAACATGTGACCACTTAAAATGTATCCAATTCAACCTCTATTATTCTTGACCAGAGGGATTCACAATTAAAGTTAATACTTTTCTCAAGTATATTAACCCTAATCCTAAATTATTTACTGGAATCTCTTCACTTAGTAATATAATTAAGAATCGCATTAATGTATAATGAATTCCCACACAAAAGAACAACTTTTCGGAAGAATCATATATCTTATCTCCAAGTACACATGTAATTCTCTCCAATTATTGCAAGATCTTTTTACACATGTGATTTCTCAATTATCATGCATAATATCATAGATTGATACCCTAGAAATATCAATTAACAATTAAATAACATAATTGAATCAAGAAAAGATAGAAACTTTATTGAAAATTATTAATAAATCTAATAGTCACATAAAATCTTAGCTTCCACAATTCTAAATACAAGAATCTTAAGCTATCACAATGAAACTAAAAACGAATTACAACAAAATCAAGAAATAAAACATGAAAAACTCCTTTTGTTGATGAAAAATCTCTTCAATCTTGAAGTTGAGTATTGATTTCGCCTTTTTCTCCTGCTTCTCTTTAAGTTTCTCCTCTATTGAATGTCCAAAGTTATGTGCGAAACCCTAATAAGTCCTTTTATAATGTATTGTAAAGTTTCTTTTTTCGTCACGAGATATAGCTTAGGACATAGTTATGTCCCCAAGTTGTGTAATTTATTGACCTTAGATAAAAAATCTTTCTGGATGGATACATCTTGGGGACACAGTTATGTCCCAAACTATGTAACTTTCTGACCAAAATTTGTCATTTTCTCCTATTGTTTATGTAACTTCAAAACTTCATAACTCATTCATTTGAACTCCAAATTGAGTGAAACTTGATTCCTTTTCTTCATTTTCAATTCAAGAACACATTCAAACCTTGAAATCAAAATTTTACTCAATTAAGTATTAATTTCTTTAAAGAAAACTAAAGATGCAAGGGAAATACTATAAAATCACCATGTGAAATGTATTTAATATAAAAGTTATCAAACTTCCCCACGCTTGAGCATTTGCTTGTCCTTAAATAAATAAATCAAAACAAAAATTTTGGGACAAGAAACGCTAAATAAAATTTCTCACTACTTAAGAAACCAGTGAACGAATACACTTGACCTGAAGAAAACTAAGAAAATCATTTTCAATTAATTTGCAATAATAAAGTCAAGCAATTTCACTAGTAACAATGTCATAATTTCACCTGACCATATTCAAATGCTCCAACAATATTTAATACCAGAGTTCACTAATTAATTTATGGAAGTTAAAGTTTACCCAAGTCATTTAACCAAGGATTCTTAAACTAGAAATTAGATTTAACATCTCACCAACTGGGAAAGAGTCATAAAAATTTTGTCCATTTGACTAAAGTGTATACAATTCTCTCTTTAATCTCACCAAGCGCCATAATCCAAAACAAACACAATTTACATCTACTCATCCTCTAATCATCTTCTTAGTTCATGCTTTTTTTTGGGAGGTTTTAAAATTTACTTTATTCAATGGACAATTGTGTTGGTAGAGGGAAAGAATCTCACTCTTCTAATTGACCAAGATCGATCCATACCAACTTATCCCTTATATTGATAGCGGGAAAGAACCTTGCTCTTTTGATGGACTAAGGTTGAACCATACCAATTTTTTTTTCATTGGTATTAGCATTGGGACTCAATCTCGCTGTTTTGATGGACCAAGATGAATCCTTACCAACTTTTTTTATAACTATTCATACACTTGTTATTACTTTTTACCTCCAATCATTGTGATTTTTGGGGGGTTTCTCAAAAGAAGAATTTCATTTGCTTGTTTGCTAAAAATTATAGGGCTCTAAAAATTTTCAAGAGAAAAGTATACATAAAAGTAAATTTAAAAATAACCATGACTACTTCTCAATTAGTGATGTTGTTCTAATCTTAAGTCTTGGAGTCCCAAGCTAAATAACTTGTAAGTTTTCCCTCCAAAGATTTGATTAATCAATTCTAGTAAAATATAATAAGATCAATAACGATCAAGAAGAAATAGTTGATTTGGCCCAACACTTCAAATTTTAACACTTGTTAATTACCAATTGCAAGTTAACTTAAAAATTAATTGGGTTAAATGTGAATAATTAGTCTCCTAAATAGTAACAAATTCATATATATCCTTTCCCCACACTTAATAACGTACATTGTCCTCAATGTATGACTAAGAAAGCATAATAGCAAGATATGAAACAATTAAAAAAATATCATAGGGAAAAAGGAAATACATGTATTGAAAAAGAAACTAATACTTCCCTGCCTTGAAGAAAGATATTCTAGTGGAGAAAGATATTCTAGTGGAGAAAGGGTGGCTAGTAGCTCAACAATAGTGCCCTCATGAGTGGAAGATGATGTAGCAGATTTGGACCTCCTCCGAATGATCTACTTTTCATGATTTTCCATGGTCACTTGGATTGCATTGGATTTGATGAAAAAGTTAGTTAATGAAAAGTGGAGTGTGAGAAGAAGATGGAGAAAATAGTGATTTCATGTTTATGCCCTTGTGTGTTTGTGTTTTAAAAGTGGCCTGCAATGTGTGGATACATTGTATAGGTGTTGGGTAAGCATGGGCTAGGACACAACCTTATCCCATGCCTATGTAACTCTTTATGCTGCATGTATGTTCTTGGGTGAACACAAGCTGGGACATAATCGTATCTCACTCCTGTGTAACTTTCTGTTCTCTTTTTTTTTTTTTCTAGCCTAAATTCATGAATTTAAAAATAAAAGAGACTTAAAAAAACTAAAAAGAAAAGCCTATGACTAAAATTGAAGCAAAGAAAAGTTAGATAAAAGAAAAATAAAATGGAATAAACTAGAAGAACTAAAGTGTGAGAAAAGTTAGACATGGGTTGCCTCCTAAAAAGCTCTATAGTTAACGTCGACAGCTCGATGGGATACGCCTTGTAATTCATGATTCTTCATCCAAGTGGAGATAGGACTCTTCCTATATCTTGCTTTCAAACTCTCCATATGAGTGTAAATTTACCCTTAGGCCATTGACCTTGCCAATTCCATTTCATTGGTACATAACTTCCATAGTTTCTCTCGTTATCATGCCACTTATCAAATTCATGTAGCCAAAACTTCTTCATTTTGTTCGCTTTTAGCTTAGATCCGGTTGTCATTGGGAGTTTTGAACTTTCCACCACAAAGACATGTTCCAAATGATTTCTTGATAGTTTTGGTTCTAAAATTAATGGCTTCTCTTTGAAGGATCTTAACTTAAGATCCTTTGGCTTATAGAGTGGAACAACCCCCTTCTTGTCCACAATGGATTCATAAACTTTTATTTTAGCTACCATTTCTACACGATTAGGATTGGTCACCAAATTTTCATCTCCCTTTTGCAAGCAATAGCTTGAGGAATCTTGGGCAAGCATTTCCTGTACACATGTAGATATACCAACATTAGGGATATTAACATTGTGACATGTATCCTCTGAGTGAAGAAATTTGTTTGTTTCCTTTAGAGTTTTAAAAACTATTTCATCATCCCTGACTGGTAATATAACTTATGCTTATTAACATAAAAAACAGTCCTAGTAGTGGCTAGGAAGAGTCGACCTAAAATGATTGGCACCTCAATATCTTCATCTATATCAAGTATAACAAAATCCATGGGAAAGATGAATTTGTCTACTTGTACTAAAACATCCTCTGTGATGCCTTTAGGGTATGTGATAGACCTATCAGCTAATTGAAGACTCATGCGCATTAGTTTAGATTCTCCTAACCTTAGCTTTTTGAACAATTTATATGGCATCAAATTTATACTAGCTCCTAAGTTTGCTAAAGCATTATCTACTAACAAATTACTAAGCATACAAGGAATAGTGAAACTCCTTGGATCTTTTAATTTTTGTGGCAGCTTTTTCTAGAGAAGTGTTGAGCATTACTCGTTCAATGTAACAGTTGTAAGCTCCTTCAACTTCCTCTTGTTTAATAGAAGATCCTTTAGAAATTTCGCATACTTTAGCATCTACAAGATGACATTAACAAGAGGTATGTTAATGTGTAATTGTTTGAAAATTTCAAGCAATTTACCGAATTCCTTATTCTGATTAGTGTAACTTTACTTAAGGCGCTGTAGGTAAGGGATAGGAGGCTTGTACTCTTTCACTTTCGTTAGTTCCACACTTTCTTTTGATTTTAGTGGCTTTTCATCTTCCTTATGGTTGACTTCCACTTCTTTCTCAACTACTTCCTCACCATCCTTCTTCTTTACTTGCAGTTTTCTACTACTTCTCAAGGTCAAAGCATTAACATGTTCTTGGGATTAACCTCGGTATTCCCTAGGAGTATCCTTTGTTGCCTCTTAGAGATCATTTTCGCAAGTTGACTAATTTGCTTCACAAGATTGCGATTGGAAGCCTCTTGATTTCTCAATGATGATTCAATGTTGGATAGTTGAGCCTCATTGCCTTGAATATATTTCATAAGAAGTTCTTCTAAACTGGACTTCTTCTCTTAAGGAGGGGGAGGTGGTAATGGTTTTTGAAATCTAGGTGGACCAAAGTTAGTTTTTTGCTAGCCTTAGTTTTGGTTTACCCATGAGAAATTAGGTTGATTCCTCCATCGGGGATTATAAGCGTTGCTGTAGGGGTTATTTTGTTGCATGGGTGGATTTCCTAAATAATTTACTTGTTCTAGTTGTTCTTGTGCTCTACAACCCTTCATGCTAAAGTCACTTACATCCGGTTGTACTTATTGAGGGCCAACAGAGAGTGCATCAATCATCTTACTTAATAGACTCACTTTGGTTGCTAGAGTAGTAGTCAAGTCCAAATCATAAATTCTCGCAACCTTTTGCTTGGCTCTAGTGCTTTCCCACTGATAGTTTTTCATCGCTATTTCTTCAATCAGGTTTTGTGCTTGCTCGGGTGTCTTTGTGTTCAAAGTACCTCCTACAGATGCATCAATCATTTGTCTTGTAGATAAATTAAGACTATTATAGAAGGTTTGAATCTGCATCCATAGTGGGAGGCCATGATGTGGGCACCTCCTGAGCAAGTCCTTGAACCGCTCCTAAGTATCATATAGAGTCTCTGCTTCTAATTGGACAAAACAAGAAATGTCGTTTCGAAGTTTAGCGGTCTTCGCAGATGGGAAATACTTCTCTAAAAATTTCTCTACTAATTCATTCCTAGTTGTGATTGAATTTTGTGGTAGGGAGTTCAACCATTGCTTTGCTCTACCCCTCAAGCAGAAAGGAAATAGCTACAGTCGGATGACATAATCCATAGCTCCATTGATTTTAAATGTATCACAAATCTCTAGAAAGCTAAAGATGTGAGCATTAGGATCTTCATCTTGCAGACCATTGAACTGAACATATTATTGCATTATTTGTATGATGTTGGGTGTAATTTGGAAGTTATTAGCCACGACGGTTAGCCTTGTGATGCTAGAGTTAGCTTCTATGAGTGTAGGCCTTGAATATTCAGACATAGTTCGATTTACTTCATTACCATTGTTAGCCATGTACGGTGGATCTTCTTGATTGATTAACTTAGTGTTAGCCTCTTCACCCTCTTCTTTAATCTCAACGATTGACTTGTCTTCTATAGTAGCCATAGTTTATCTAGGTTGTAATCTCAAATTTTGAAGGATAGTTCTCTTAATTTTAGGATCAAGTTCTACCAAATCTTCTAGGTTGCTTCGGGTCATACACTATAAGGGCAAGAAATATAGAATTAATTGCAGCTCTAGGTAATAAAAATAAACAATGAAAACAAAAAAAAAAGAAAAAAAATGGTCAAAGTAATAAAGCAACTAGTGTTCTTAATATCGAAGTCTCCGGCAACGGTGCAAAAAACTTGATACAAGGCAAGTGTACCTATCAATTTTAATATAGTGGGTATGAATTCGAGTCGATCCCTCAGAGACATCGAGTACTAATATTAACCTTAGCTTTATTATCTAACTGGAAAATTATGCTGGGCTGAATGAATTAAAAATAGCAAAATTAACAAACTAACCTAATTATGAGACTTGATTAAGTAATTCAGAAAGTGATAAAATTAAGAATAACTTCAAGAAGGCAAATAACATATTTAGGAATTATTTCCCCTAGTGTTTAACATGTGATTACTTAAAATGCATCCAATTCAATCTCTATTATTCTTGACTAGAGGGATTCACAATTAAAGTTAACACATTTTTTAAGCATATTAACCCTAATATTAAATTATTTACCAGAATCTCTTCACTTAGTAATATAATTCATGATCGCATTAATGTATAATGAATTCTCACACAAAAGAACAACTTTCTGGAAGAATCATGTATCTTTTCTCTAAGTACACATGTAATTCTCTCCAATTATGTTAAGATCTTATTACACATGTGATTTCTCAATTATCATGCATAATATTATAGATTGATACTTTAGAAATATCAATTAACAATTAAGTAACAAAATTGAATCAAGAAAAATAGAAACTTTAGTGAAAATTATCAATAAATCTACTAGTTACATGAAACCTTAGGTTCCACAATCTTAAATACAAGAATCTTAAGCTATCATAATGAAACTAAAAACGAATTGCAACAAAATCAAGAAATAAAACAATGAAAAACTCCTTTTGTTGATGGAAAATCTCTTTAATCTTGAAGTTGAGTGTTGCTTTTGCCTTTTTCTCCTCCTTCTCTTCAAGTCTCTTCTCTATTAAATGTTCAAAGTTATGTGCGAAACCTTAGTAAGTTATTATATAATATATTGTAAAGTTTCTTTTTTCGTCACTAGACATAGCTTAGGATACAATTGTGTCCCCAGGTTGTGTGACTTACAGACCTTAGACAAAAAATCTTCCTGGATAGACATAGCCTAGGGACACAGTTGTGTCCCAAACTGTGTAACTTTCTGACCAGAATTTTCCACTTTCTTCTATTGTTTATGTAACTTCAAAACTTCATAACTCATTCATTTGAACTCCAAATTGAGTGAAACTTGATTCCTTTTCTTCATTTTCAATTCGAGAATGCATTCAAACCTTGAAATCAAAATTTTACTCAATTAAGTATCAATTTCTTTAAAGAAAACCAAAGATGTAAGGGAAATACTATAAAATCACCATGTGAAATGTATTTAAAATAAGAGTTATTAGCTTATCAAATGCCTCAACCATTTTCATGAGACTTATGAACCATATGCTGGGACATCTCATCAAGAAGTATGTTGTGGTGTACTTTGATGACATCCTGGTCTATAGTGCCAACATGCTAAGATACTGTGAACATCTTAGGGCAGTCCTATATATCCTTCGTACTGAGAGATTATTCGATAACTTGAAGAAATGTTGCTTCTGCCAAGAGGAAGTGGCATTCTTGGGGTATGTATTCAATGGAGGAGGCTTGCAAGTTGATGATGAGAAGATCAAAATAATTGTCGAGTGGCTAACTCTTACTACTTATACTGACATAAAGAGTTTCCATAGACTAGCTTCATTTTATAGAAGGTTTATTAGGAATTTCAACACCATCACCGCACCATTTATTGAGTTAACAAAGAAGAACACTGACTTTCGATGGGGAGAAAGGAAGCAGAGGAGTTTTGCCGACATAAAAGAAAGATTGAGCTTTACCTCGGTATTTGTACTACTTGACTTCAACAAAATTTTTGAGTTGGAATGCGATGCATCGGAGGTTGGAAAAGGCGTGTCCTAATGTTGGAAGGCCGACCAAATGCTTTCTACATTAAGAAGCTCTGAAGACTACAACTGAACTACTCCATGTATGATTAGGAACTTTTGGCACTGATATGAGCTATGTAAGTATAGGAACATTACTTATTGCTGAGAGAATTTGTCATATATACCAACCATGAATCGTTGAGGTACCTCCGAAGTCAAACCAAATTATTGAAGTGGTAGGTGAAGTAGGTTGAATTCTTTAAGGGATTCAATTTTGTGATAAAGTACAAGCAAGGAAAGAGTAACATAGTTGTAGATGCTCTTTCGAAGTAACATGTGCTCTTATCAAAACTATAGATTAGGTTGTTTGGTTTTGCAAGTATCAAAGAATAATACTCAATCTACACTTTGGACCAATAATTTTTTGATGCATAGATGGGAGGACAGTGGATGAGTGTTATGTGGAGGATGACTATTTGTTTTGAAGGGGGAAACTGTGCGTGCCAACATGTTCCTTATGAGAATTATTAATCAGGGAAGCCCATAGTAGATGACTCTCTAGACACTTTAGAGAGAGGAGGACCTACAAACTATTGAATGGCCAATTCTTTTGGTTGAGAATACGAAGAGATGTGTACCAAGTTGGTGAAAGCTGTGCTATGTATAAAAAGGCTAAGCGCCGAGCTGAATGAGGGAAAATAATGCCCCCACTTGTTCTGACGAGGCCGTGGACTAAATAGAGTATGGACTTTGTTGTTGGACTGCCATGAACAGCCTAAGGTAAGGATTCTATAATGGTCATCATGGATTGATTTAGTAAGATGGCATACTATGTGCCCTGTATCAAAATTAACGACGCTTTGGTTATTGCTTCTTTTTTCTTATAAGATATCGTACAGATACATGACATACTGAGAAGTGTAGTCTCCGACAGAGACCTAAAGTTCTTAAGCCATTTCTAGAGAACCTTGTAGTGTCGGCTGAGAACCAAATTACTCTTCACTACCTCTTGTCACCCCCCAAATAATGGCCAAACGGAGGTGGTTAATTATACTTTAGGGTTACTGCTCCGAGCTGTAGTAGGCAAGAATTTAACTGATTGACATGTTTGCTTACCAATAGTCAAGTTCACTTAAAACTGAACTGTACATGATACTACTAAGCAGACTCCCTTCAAGGTGGTCTATGGATTCAATCCTAAGTTTCCCTTCGACTACGCCCTTATACCAGCACCCGCGCAAGAGGAGCCTGATGCTTCAACCAAAGTATAATCTCTTCAACATATCTATGACAAGGTTACTCGACACATCAACCAAGTTACCAAAAGAATGCAAGAAAAGACTAAGGGTAAGTTAGCCAAACAATTTTAGTTGATAGACTTGGTAAGCCAACACCTCAGTAAGGAATGGTTCTTGAACAAAAGGAAAAATAAATTATCTGCAAGAGTGGAAGGACCTTTTAGAATCCTCCATAAAATCAATGACAATGCCTATAGGTTAGAATTGCCTGACGACTACGGGGTTTTTGTTGCCTTTAACATTGCTGACCTTAGTCTATATCACCTTGATGGAGAATTGAGTGAACATCATTTAGATTTGATCCCAAATCTAAAACAACCCAGAAGGAATGATGGGAATCAAGCTATGAGACCCTTGACCTACAACCGAGCTCCAAGATTAGAGGGGCTAGCATGATAAATCCTTATGTTCCAACCAATTCCTATTGAGGCTGAGTACTTCCTTGCCGAGTCACTTTTAATGTTGTGCTGTTTGATTGCCCATTATTCTGTAGTATGCTGAGTTGATGATTACGCTTTAGTGCTAAGCCGACCTATCACTCGCCATCATCCTTACCGAGAAGCTAAGAGATAGAGAATTTGGACTGACTAAGCCATCCCTGCTTAGATAAGCTCATTTGTTCATACTTTTGTCCGCATCTCCAAACAAACTCGCCAATCCAACATTGCTATGTGGACTATATCATATGTAGAATCTGTAGCACTAATGCTTGTTTTCCTTGTATATTCATTTTTACTCATTTGCATCATGTACATTGCTTTTTTAGGAAATGTCCTTATTGTTTTTTCCATTTTGGGTAAGTTTCCTTAACTTAAGGGTATAAATACCCTTGTACTTGTAGCTGCAAGAGGTAGATTACTTTTAATACACTTGAGTACTTTCTTTCTTGCGTAAACACTATTTACTCTCGGCACTACTCTTATCCTTTCTCTTAAGTAAGGTTAAGTAACGAATAACCTCATTGGATCAATCGTGCATCATATCAAATTGTGTCGTAAGTTATCAAAAGTTCTATTGGTGTGTTATATCCTTTGGAGCTGTTCGTGGGTTTTCTTATTGTTTTCATTCTTCGCTTCCAATTTTTCATACTTATCCCCATTAACCCTTTTCTAGCTTTCTGCAAGCTTTGACTTATTTAGCGACCGACCTTATCTATTCTTGGTTACAGTTCGCAACAGTGAATTGGCTTGGGGATTACATGGATTGACGGTATTAGATTGAGTTGCGTTGCAGTTTGGTGGGAGTTGTTGACTTGCATGGATTCAGCGAAGCTTTGAAGATTAAGTGTAGTCATGTGTGATTGGGGAATGGGGCTGGATCAGGGGAATTGCAATTTAGAACTTGGAAATTTGAACTTCAATGGCTTTATGGAAATTTGGAAAGTTGGAATAGAAAACCTCCTTAACTTTATCATTAAATCCTTATTTATAAACTAAAAACTAAATCTTTTGTATCTTTTAATTATGGATTTGATTTTTAACAAATGAAATATACGATGAAGATTTGCTATAATTTCTAGAAACCCTATTTGGCCTTTTTATTTTAAGGCCCGATTTGATTGAATTTGATTTAGTCCAAGAGCCTACTTAATAAATTATAAATTTAATACGGTCCAATATAATTTAGATAAAAAAATTATTTTATATCGGATTAGACCGGAATTGTTTTAATAAAACCCAACTCTCTAATGACTTAAAATTTATTAAATTAATCATACAAAGTTATTTGATTTGATCTTAAACGACCTAACGTGACTCGACTCGATACGATTCGACTTAACTTGATATGATTCGACTCGATACAATACGACCCTTTTTTTTATTATTATTATATTTTTTAATTTTCATTTTTTTAATTATTTTCTTAATTTTATTTATTTCTCAACTTGGCTGGAAAATAAAAAATGAAAAATGGTGAAGGTATTTATAGATATCCCTCTTGGTAGTGAAGTTCGATTAGAACTTTACTACAGTGACAAAAGAGATACCCTTTTTTGCTACACCTGGCTTAGATAATCCAAAGAGGATAGATCTCTTCAAGATTAAAAAAGCTTGTTTTGGTGGATAATCTAAAGAGGATAGATCTCTTAGCGACTTCAAATGTTTTGGTCTAATGGATAATTCGAAGAGGATAGATATCATTCAAGATGAATTGTTGAAAAGGATAGATCTTTCAAAGACAATATAAGATGACATGAGACAATACTCTCATGAATAGGCGATTTAACTAAGGAACAAATAGGACAACGCTCCTATGAGCAAGTGATCTTAAAAAGAATAGGACAGCACTCCTCTAAGCAAGCAATCCTAGTAAAGGACTAAATAAGATAGTGCTCCCATGCAAGCTATCCTAGAGAGGAATAGATAGGACAACGTTTCTATGAGTAGGCGATCCAACTAAAGATAGGACTGCGCTCTTTTGAGCAAGTGATCCTAAAAAAGATTGGATGGCGTTCTTATGAGCAGGAAATTTAACTAAGGAATAGGTAGGACAGCACTCCTATTAGCAAGAGATCCTAAAAGGAATTAATAGGATAATGCTCCTATGAGCAAGCGATCCTAAAAAGGACGAGGACACCACTCCTTTAAGTAGGCGATCCAAGAAAAGATTGATAGGATAGCACTTCTATAAGCAAGCAATTTGACAAAAGATAGGATAGCGCTCCTTTGAGCAAGCTATAATAGATAAGATTGGATAGCGCTCCTATGAGCAGACGATCCAACAAAAGATAGGACATCGCTCCTTTGAGAAAGTGATCTTAGAAAGGATTGGATGGCACTCCTATGAGCAGGCGATCTAACTAAGGAATATATAGGACAATGCTCCCATGAGCAAGTGATCCTAAAAGGAATAGGACAGTTGTAAACCCCTAAAATTTTCGACTTAGCTTTTAAAGTAGACTCGAGTATGTTAGATAATCTAAGAGTTGACAAGGCTAATAAAAGTGAAAACCTTAAAATACCTAGTCAATCACATATAAAATTTTTCTACCCTAAATGTATGTAAACATTAATGATTTCATTTGCAATTGATAAAAACCCTAAAACTAAAACCTTAAAGACATACGAGCACTAATTTATCATGATATACCCTAAAACCCTAACTGATAATATAACCTCGTATTTTGTCAAATCATTAGTGAAAGATTAGAGATAATTTTCAAACATGCATATATATTTAAAATCCTTAAGTAATCCTTTAGAAACTAAGATATTGTATCATAGATCACATTTATCTTCTAAGTATATAATTAGGATAGTATTACATAGAGTTAGGGGTGTAGTTGATGCTTAGGTTAAATATAGTAAGCCTTAATACCCTAATTGATACTTTTCATACTAGTTATATTAAATAGCCTACCAAATGATGTATATAGGATATAAATACTTAAAGTAAGATCTCATCATCTATTTTTACTAATCAATTCACCAAATGCCTCATTTCCTTAATTTTTCTCTTAATTTTCCTTAATTCCTACATTATGTATACTAAATGGCATATGCTTTTGGAAAGTTGACCAAGTCAACACATATTGACCAAGGTCAAAATGTTGACTAAGTCAATATGTAGAAAAGTCAACAAAAGACACTTATACTTTAGAAAATATCTAAGCCATCTCATGATTTCATTTCTTTTCTTTTCTTTTAGCTTTTCTTTCCTCTTTTCCCCTTTAATTGCCGTCTACTTCTTTTCCTTCTAGACCCCACCATCTTCTTCTTTTCAAACACAACACAAGACAAAAAGAAACAAACCCTTACCCCATTCCATTATCGTGACCTTTCCCTTTCCCTCCCACTTTCAAAATTTTCCAAATTTGTCATTATACTTCAGGAACAAATTAAGGTATGTGATTATGTTATTATGTATTGCTTTATATTACTTATTAGTTAGGTGAAGAGGTATATTAGATGAGTATTTAAGTGTTATGTGTATCCATGTTGAAGAAGGCATAAAGTTTCTATCTTTAGGTGAAGAAGGATGGAAATCATTGAGAAGAGGAAGGGTGATGTATGTGTATATGTCTTTGAGTATATGCACATAAGGATATACTAGAGAAATACAAGTATGGAGACCTTTATACATAAGTATTCATTATGTACATGACTTAGACTAAGACATATACTAACTAAACATACCTATACCATACTAAATACACTCTTAAAACACAAAAAGAATGAAATTGGAGAAGCTTTCTTAGGAGGAAATTTTGGCATAAGAAATTTGTATAAAAATACGTACATGACCGTATATGCATATGGGTATATGTATAAGTATAAATATGGTATAAGTATAAGTATATCTATGAGTATTCTAGTATACATACTAGTAGAGTAATGGTATAAGTATATAGTTAGTATAAGTAAAGTGTACATAAGACACTTAGGCATGGCATAAGTATGAGGTAAGGCTTATGTAATTAAATGACGAGATAAGCAATGATGTAGTTAAATGATGAAGTGATGACATAAGCATAGGTTTATAAAATAAGAAATAAGAAGAGTACATAAGAATTAGGTATATAAATTAGTAAACCCTAATACATTTCCTAAACTAGATTAAATTTAATTAAGTACATGAATTAGTAATAGCAATAAGGGCTAATCAAATCATTAAGTAAAGACATAGGATAGAAATATAAACAATAAAAATAATTAAGCTCAATAGTTAAAATTTCCATAAATTTAGTCCATATCATAAAACATGGGTCTTAACATCCAAAATGGACATCACCATGTGTATGTACATCCAAAAACAATGAAACACAACTATAAATTCATAAATATCGAAAATAAAATGAAAAAGTTACATACCATTAGTGATAAAGTCTAACTAGATAAAAGTTGATAGCAATTTAAGTAGAATTAGGTAAATAAATATTTAGAATTATTAGTTAATTCAATTACTTACTAACGTTATTATATTGTAATGATTAGGTGATCTCGAGATGGGCGAGGATCTCCCGATTGATTACTATGACTAAAGTGAGTCGTTATGGTTGAGTGAGTATTTACCCTATGATTCCATACTTACATGTGATTGTAGATAGTGAATTTAAATGTTATTGTTAATTGACTACTGTGTGGGGTCGGGAAATGCTTGTGTATGTTATTGTGTGCTGAGTTATGAACTTACCTTAAGTATAGATAATACTTTGTAAAATGACTATGTGTACTATTGGATGGTCACAATATAATTGGACTCAATTATACTCGGCTTATAAAAAGAAATGAGTACATGCATTGCATAGACACAATTCTGGCCGTCACATCACATGGAGGTAAAGAGAGGCCATTTGGGGCTTGATATCATAAATTTATTGGTTCTGTAAGGTGCACTCGTACAAAATGACCTTACCTTGACCTATGGGAATATTAGGCATTGGAGGCGCTAACTACCTAGCTAAGGGTCGAGTCTAGAAGCCTCCGTTTAGGGGTGAGTGTAGATTGTAGGGGTCCACTTACGATTATACTAGAACTTAGTTTTTATGAAAATAAAAGACTTATTTGATTTAAGCACGGAACGTAGAGTTCCATATATACTCCAACCCTAACTTCGGAGAGCGTTAAATCTGAGTTATGTATATGGACTAGTTAGTTATACGTATTGTTTGGCATTCTATTTGGTTATTCATTCATATGCATAGATATAATATAACTTATCTATGGTGTGGTTAAGGGTTTTGCTCACAAAGTTTAGGCTTACACCCCCTTAGACTTTTGCTGCAAGATAACTTGTTCGTAGAGGTTAGCTGGGGATGCTACAGGTTAGCTTGGGGACATGTGCAAGAGCAAGCCATCCTATATATTGAGAGAGAATAGTTTATGTAGACACTTACTTATGTACTTTTGTTTTACTAGTAATATAGACATAGATATACTAAATTACTGTGTATTGGAAATTTTGTACTTTAAATTTTATATAAACATGTTTGTGTGATGATATCATATGGATTTGTATGTTCTTTGGAAACTAGTGGTTTAGAGCCTTGTATATTGTGTGAAGAGTTGATGATTGGAAGGGTGACCAATTAGGGGTTCTTTGTGCAGTATACGACATCAGCTATGACAAGGCCGTCCTCAATTTGTGACAACAATGCTCCTTTGAGCAAGCAATCTTAGCAAAGGACTAGATAGGACAACACTCCCATGAGCAGATGATCTAATTAAGGAATAGGTAGGATGACGCTTCTTTGAATAAGCGATCCTAGCAAAAGACTAGATTAAATAACACTCTTATGAGCAAGCAATCTTAAAAAATACTGAATGGCGCTTCATTGAGTAAGCAATCTAAGAAGGAAGAAAACTTTCATGAGTTTGGATAAATTGATCTGTGACTTGAGTTTGAGGGATTTTGATGATTCTTTGAAAATTTTAAGACATCTCTCGTGATAATTTTTTTTAAGAAGGAAGTTTCATTTCTCTTTTGAAAAGTTGTTCTTTTTTTCTTCTTTTTGTTAAGAAATTCAAAACACTCTGATAGAAAATTGTGTTGTTAACAAGTAAGAAAGTCTCAAAAACTCTAAAGATCACAAATAAGGGGTTGGCTTGCCCCTTACATGTCGATCACTCATTCTCTCAGTCTTGTTTCTTAAAGCATAATTCATGATCTTTGAACTTTTTTAAAAGCATTGATTTCTAACTTAGGATAAATAACTATTCATGTTTTTAACAAAGTACTCAACTCTTCAATTTTCCACTCAGGGATAGATATCATTACTTAAAATATTTAGTTAAACTGGACTTCCTTGCACTCTTATAGGTTTGTTTTTACTCTCAACATCAATTCCAAAAATTGTAGCCGATATTGTAAGTAGTATATTCTGGTCAATCAATAGCTCTTTTATGGGTTTGCAATGTAAGGGTTTTGATCAATGGCTTAAGTAAATGGATATCAATGTAATTGGCCAATTTTGAAGAAATCATATGCAATCAGTCTTGGGTTTACAAGCTAAGAACCTAGGAGAAACTAATCATAGGCTAGCCTTAGTTTTATGAGCAAATTTTGCTTAAGATAAGTCGATTTCTTCAGTCAAAAGAGTTTTAACAAGAGTGGTATAGTAGGTTAGATCATAAAAGGAGGGTTTTGCTTTTCGGCTTAGGAATTGATAATGTTTAGATTTTGGATACCATTACCAGTTTAGACTTTAGGCTTTATTGGTAATTTGGCTATTCTTTGAAGATGATCACCTTGCTAATATTTTCAATCTTTTTTTCTCACATTTTTTCTTCTTTTCTTTTTTTTTTTAGTCAAGGTTGTCACCTTCCATTGTTGAGTTTTTTACTTAATAGGATTTGAAGCACCAAAAGGAAGGTTCAAGGCGTATAAGCTTAGGAAAAGTGTATATGGCTTTGAAGTGTTTAGGAAAAGTCCATAGGCTTGAGGTATTTGAATGAATAGGCCCAAGTGAGGTGTATATGGTCTAAAATTCTTTTTCATCCTAAAGAAATTAAATTATCTATGACAACGTTTGCTTATGAATTGGTACAACTAAGGCAAGCATAAGTTAGTCTACTCCTTTTCTTCAGATTAATGACCTTAACCTCCTAATTGCCCCAGCTTAGGGTAGTTCTTGGCAGGGATAATTTTAAGGAAAATCCGTTAATGGTTTAAATGGGTTTGCAAGGGATAATTGTATTCAGGGATGATGAAACGAATGCCTAATATCATTTTGACATGTGTACTAAGTTTAAGATAGACCTCCTTTAAGGAATGAGCCTAATTACTCACCTTGATGGAACTCTTCTCTCATATGTGTCTAAGGTTGGTGTTTGGGACATGGGTTGCCTCTTTTCATCCTAATCTTTCAAGTAATGTGTTATCATTCCCTTAGATAGAAAGTTTTAAGTTTCAAAATGCCCTTATTAAATTGAGTTAGCTTCATAGCATACAGAGACAAGAATACACATAAATTACTTTATTTAATAACTCTTATCTATTACAAGCTCTAAAATGAAAGAAAATGTGGGAACAAAAATTCTTTCTTATTTATGCCCCTATTTCTATCACTTCTTCAAACTTGGCTCATTCAACTGAATTGATCTCTTAGAGATGTCCTTAATTGCTTCAAATGGTAAGTCACCTAGTTAGATAATAGTAGTAGATCTTCAAAGCTCATTGTCAGAGGTTGTCTATTCAATTTCTCTTCACAACTTAAGGAAGAAATATCGCTGCTAATTGACCCATCAATCTCTAGGAAACTTAGTTGGATAATCTTGCAATCAATCAAATCGTGCATCATTTGTTGGGTTCATGATCTCTTAGCTTGTATTTCTTTATTAGGTGTTTGCATGTAAGTAGTCCAATATCTCTCAATTGCTTAAACACTTGAGCCATTAGAATCTTGAACTACATAAATAGCCTTTTCTTGTTATGGATAGGCTTGTCTTGATTCCAGGCTTTCCTAACCGGCACATTTGCTCTTGAGTTCTTTTTCATTGAATCTTCTTCAGGCTTGAGTTCTAACTTCTTATTTGTGTTATGATGTAGATTTCTGAGCTACTTAAGCACATAACCGATTGCCATTTCCATGCTAGTGAGCCTTTCTTTTAACTTTGCTAACTTTTCTTCTAGTGCTACAACCCTTTCTTCCAGACCGTGGCAGTAACATATCCTTTAGACTTGACCATTTAAATATGTTTCTGGCAACTTTTCCATCCTTATATCATGTTAATAATAGGCTTCGTATAGAATTTGAGTCTTGGATCCTTAATGAAGTCCAACTGGACTAATTTTTCATCAATCAAATCTTGAACTTTATTCTTTAACTCCTAGCAATGGTTTGTAACATGCCCCTATTGGCCCATGTAGTATTTGCACGGTGCATTAAGATCATATTTCTAAGGTTTATTGGTGTTGAAGTCTTAGGATGTAGTAAAACCTCTTCTTTTAGGTAATGATAGACTAAAGACATAGGAATTGGGATATGAGTGAACCTCTTTTAAGTGATTTCTGGCTTAACTTATTTTCCTTGAGCTTTGGACCAATGCTTAGGCCACTCGGCTTGTATATCATTAGATAGGACATCTTAGTGTTCATAGTAGCCTTTGAATCTAACGGGGCTGATCCCTTTCTTATCAATCTCCCCACTCTAATAGCATCTTTAATTCGAATACTATCTACAACTACATTTGTAAACGTAGAAGCAGTATGGCTTAAGAGGTGATTATAATAAGGTTTACCTAATGTGCAGATGGATATGTTGATTAATTCATTTTTTGGCAAGTATACTATAGCTTGAGCAGCTGTAGATCTCCATCTTTAGGAATACTCCTTAAAAGACTCGGTCGGCTTCATTTTCATGTTATTCATACCCATTAGGGATTGAGACACTTCTTCATTGAATTTTTATTGTTAATAAAAGGCTCAAGCTAGCTTATCCAAAGTATCAAGCTTAACTAAGTCTTGTTGGGCATACAAAATCAACGCCAGCCCAGTTAAGCTATCTTGGAAAGTTTGAATCATCAACTACTCATGTTTAGAGAATTAGGCCATCTTAAGAACATAAAGCTTAAGGTAAAGCTTAAGATAACCTATTCTATCATACTTTTCGAAATTTTGTACCTTAAACTTCTTGGGTAACTCATGATCTTCAAATGCTCAAACATTGCTTAAGCCTAAATCACTTTGTACATCATGATCCTTAAGAACTCCCATTTCTCTTGAATTTTCTAGACGATTTCTTCTTCTATCTTTGTCAATTTTTGCACCAATTCCTTCCCCAAGCCTTTACTGCTATTGTTAAGATCATGAACCAGCAACTATTTAGACTTGTTTGTCTCAGATGGTATGTTAATAGGACCTTAGGCTTAAGTACAGGCCATGGTCTCAACTTACTTTGCATGCTTTCCCAGAACCCCTTTGGCTGTAGTTATTCTATGTTTAAGAGCTTTAGACATCTTGTTTTTGAAAATGAGTGATTATAGGCTTCAAGTTGGGCTAGATCACTTAAAAAGTAATTTTTCAAAGCCTACAAGAATGCTTTCTTGTTAGCAACACTACATCGAGTTTTTAGTTTTGAAAACCATTCTTTTTTTTTTCTTTTGGAAACTTTTATTGGAAAATCAATGCTTATTTTATGTCATAGAAGCCTAATACTGACATCAATGAATCAAAACAGAGAAAATATTGGGACTGCTAACTAAGGAAATAGGATGATGATAATATTACAAGGATGATATGGAGAAGCGGAAATTATTTTACAATGAGAGAATCCATAAAAGATAATATATGGGTGACAACTTATAGAGAAAGCTTTATTAGGAGCATGCCAACTTAATGGATGAATATGAAGAACAAGAACCTAAACATTCACAAGATTGATAACTTTGAGATGGGAAATAATTTACAATGGAAATCTAATGATTAAATCTTTTTTTATTTTTTATTTTTGTATTTTGTTAGTTCCTAATAGTATGGCACATATAGGGCATTGCAATAAAAATCAACTAAGTAAATACTTATCATGAAACTAGTTTTTTTATCATAAAATATCTTTTGAAGTTTTTTTTTTTTTAATGTTAGAAAGTCTTTTTAGAAAAAAAAAAATGACAGCTCCATAATAATCTTTATTATAGTTAACTTCCATAATTACATACCTAAAAAAAAAATTTTATATGTTGATACAAAAGTTTTTTTCTTTTTTTAACATTAGCACATCATGGTATGAGGGGAATACTAATGATTTTAAGCATTTTATGTTTAATGTTATGTTACATGACCTATTATTGATGAAATAAAACAAAATCTA
This sequence comes from Lumnitzera racemosa, assembly GCA_024138005.1. Classification (NCBI taxonomy): domain Eukaryota; kingdom Viridiplantae; phylum Streptophyta; class Magnoliopsida; order Myrtales; family Combretaceae; genus Lumnitzera; species Lumnitzera racemosa. The sequence goes on from JAMXBC010000005.1 coordinate 53,855,528, forward strand.
CAAAATCCACATATATTATAAAAGATAGCTTGTATAAACACATATAGAAAATAAATGTTATGTAATATTCTACAAACATGTGCAATGCAATGGGGTTGGTTATTAATAAACTCTAGGAAGTATGATTAATCCACAGTCGCAAAGTACCCCCATATATAAGTAGATAAAAAATTATATTTTAAAAAAATGAAGCTCATAAATACCTATATATAATGGTTACAAATGTTTTTAATTTCCCCTTTTTTGAAAAAGAATGACTAATTGACTGCCAATTAATTAAGCTTTTCCTATAATTTAAAAAAAATAACTACTCCTTTTCGAAAAGAATGATGCAAGAGGGCAGGGTCTACAAGTCTCAGGCTTTATAACTCCAAGGCTTTAAGGAGAAAAACTTAGTGGGCTACATCGAAACTTAAGTGGGCTCGTCTATTACTGCTAAGCGTAGGTAAAGATTCTAGCGACCTAAGGGTTATACAATGACGGCCCGTCTAAATATGCAAATGATTATTACAAAATAAAAGAGCCTCCCCTTAGTTTCTTAATAAGCCCATTGGGCTAGCCATTTTTCTTAAGGCCTACATGACTAAAAAAAAGAAAAAAACAATTAGTATAATTATAATAAAAAAAGATAGTAATACAAAAGCCCATAAATTTTTTTTTTTTAATTTTCACATGGCTAGCCCACTAGGCTTCCCTAACGGAGTCGCCAATTCTGTCAAAGCCTATTTTGATTTTCTTAATTTATCCTATATTAAGCTTTATTAAGCTTAGTCTACTTAATATAAATTACTTGATATTAAATTAAAGAAATACTTTTCTCAAAAAATTTAAAAAATTGGAGTTGACAACTAGTTTAACTAGTAAAAAATGAAATTAGTGTTTTTGAGTGTGAAAACCCTAATTTGACTATTAGTCTACAAATATTCTAAAAAAAAGTTTTATTTTTAGAAAATTAAACTAAAAAAATTGGGTTTGGAGGCTAACCTATTAAGACTAAGTGACCATGTAAAAACTAACAAAAAATTAAAAGGCTTTTATTTTTACAATTTTCCAAAAATCTTAATACTATACCTAAATAAGCAAAAGATAACTAAAGTGGTTTTTTATTATGAATTTCTAAGCGAAAGGAAAATTTTTTTAAATTTTTTATGCGATTGCCCCAAAAGTGTCTACGTACTCGAAAGCGCCTATGTACCCGCTAGTTAGGATCAAATCGGTCGTAGTTCTCTTTTTATAAAATATTTAGTACGTAGGTTATTTTTATTTTGAAAATTAAGCTAGAGTTACATTTATTTATGAATTTATTATTTAAAAAAAACCCTAAGAAATCTGATTTTCAAGAATTTAAAGAAAACCCTAACTAACTAAATCTTTTTTTTTTTAATCTTCATTAAGATTTTTTTATTTTTAAAACCATTACTTGTAAAAAAAAATATCTTTTTTAAATCTTAAATATAAGATACGTATGTATCTTCTTTAAATCTTAACTATTATATATGTATCTTGATATATATCTTTTTTAAATCTTAACCGTAAGATACATATTTCAACCATAAGATATGTATCTTAACCACATGATACGTATCTCAAGTGGAAGATATGCGTACTTTCAAAAAACACAATTTTCTTAAAAGAAACAATTTAATTGAATTTTATTAAAAAATCATAATTATCTAGAAAAGCTACACAATATGAAAAATAATAATAAACTTGCACTTAAGAAAAATAAATTAGTAAATAAATAAAATTGAGCTAACTAATAAAATAAATAATTTTTATTGAATTAAATCATGTGCGATTATATGTCTTGATCATATGGATGTTGTGCTCGTGCTAATCGGATTGTGTATGAGAGATACACTTCAGATTGTTGTGATGTAATGACTTCATTGGTTTATCAAGCTTCGGATTGCGTTGCAAGGACTTCGTTGGTTCGTTAGGCCTTAGAATTGGAAATCAAAGTTTGGAAATTTGGATGGTTGACTTTGTTTGATTGACTTTGGAATTGGAAACTAGAGTTTGGAAATTTAGATAGTGAATTAGCTTAGGAATTACATAGATTGAGGATGTCAGATGAGTTGCGTTGCAGTTTGGTAGGAGTTGTTGGAATGCGTAGATTCGGTAAAGGTTTGGAGATTAAGGGGAGTTGCACGGGGTTGGGGATTAAGGTTTTGTAAGGGGAAATGCAATTTGGAACTTGGAAATTTAAACTTCAGTAGCCTTGCAGAAATTTGGGAAGTTGGAATAAAAAACTTCCTTAACTCTACCATTAAATCCTTATTTATAAACCAAAAACTAAATATTTCATATCTTTTAATTATAAATTTGGTCTTTAACAAATGAAATATACAATGACGATTTGCCTTAACTTCTATAAACCTTATTTGGGCTTTCCATTTATCGAGCCCAATCTGATTCAATTTGATTTAGTCCAAGAGTCTACTTAATAAATTATAAATTTAATCCAGTCCAATATAATTTAGATAAAAAAATCCATTTTATATCGGACTGGACCAAAATTATTTTAGTATAACTTAACTCTCGGATGATTTAAAATTTATTAAATTAATCTACACCATTATTCGATTTGATCTTAAAGGTCTTGATGTAATTCGGCTCGATACGATTTAACTTGACTCGATACTTTCGAATCGATATGATACAACTAGATTCAATACGATTTAATTCAATATTATATGAATTCTATCAAGCTCTATTTTGATTTCTTTAATTTAACCGATATCAAGTCTAACTCACTTAATATAAATTACCCGATATTAAACTAAGGAAATATTTTTCTCAAAAAATTTTAAAAAACTAACGTCGCTAATTAGTTCAATTGGTAAAAAATGAAATTAAGAATTTTGTGTGGGGAAATTCTAATTTGACCACTAGTCTATGGATATTCTAAAAAATTTTGATCTTTAGAAAATTAAACTAGAAAAATTAGGTGCAGAGGCTAACCTATTAAGACTAAGTTACTTTGTAAAAACTAAAGAAAAATTGATGGGTTTTTATTTTTATAATTTCCTAAAAATTCCAAAATATACCTTAATATAAAAAAGATCACTAAAGTGAATTTTTCTTTTTTTATAACGAATTTCAAAGAAAAAGGGATTTTTTTTTATTTTTATGCGATTGCCGAGAAGGTACCTATGTATCCGTTAATCGGGATCAAATCGATCGTAGTTCTTTTTTTATAAAATATTTAGTAGGTGGGTTAATTGTATTTTGAAAACTAAGCTAGGTTTATATTTAATTTATTATTATTTTTTAAAAAAACCTATGAAATCTAATTTTCACGAATTTAAAAAAATCCCTAACTAATTAAATCTTTCTAAAAACCCGGTTGAAATTTCTTTATTTCTTTTAAAAACACTACGTGTAAATTTTTTTTTTTTTAAATCCTAACTATAAGATATATTGAAAGTACAATTAGATACGTATCTTTTTTCAAATCTTAACTATTAGATACGTATCTTTTATAAATCTCAATTGTACGATACGTTTCTTGTTAAATTTTAACCGTAAGATATGTGTCTCAACCACATGATACGTATCTTTTATAAATCTCAATTAACTAAATTTTATGGAAAATGAAGATTATTTGAAAAACAAAGATGCAATATAAAAATAATAACAAACCTGTACTTAAAAAAAAATAGATTAGTAAAGATAATTGAACTAACAAATAAAGGAAATAAATAACAAAAATAATAATTTTTACCTAATTGAGTCGTATGTAATCGTATGTATGGGAATATGATCATGCTTGTCGTAGTGAATCGCATGTATCCTGCATTGTGTGTTAAGTGATTGTGTATGCAACGTGCAGTCAATGCAAGTGTTGTGCTCATGAATTAGGATAGCGATTGGGGCTATTGTTGATCGGATTATGGATCAATATGCATGCGAGCGTAGGACATGATTGGTCTTAGCAATGGACTACTGTGTATGTGTTTTGGTTGGTGCAAGTGAGACACGTAGTTGGTTGGTGTTATTGGGTCTTCATACGATTGTTTACTTGTGCAAGCCTATGTGAGTTAGCTTACATCATGTATGTTGAAGTATCAAGCATGGATTCGATTCAGTGGTCTTGCTTTCTGCATTCAGGAACTATGTGGTTTGGACTTCAATGAATTGGTGTGCAGCTATTCAACATAGCTTATGCATGAGTGGGCTGTTAGCCAAGGAGCTATGACTTAATCGCCATCATCAACATTGCTTGTCAATTTATAAAACCTAAAATTGAATTTTTCGTATCGTTTTAAATATAGATTTGATTTCAATAAACTAAGATATGTAAGATACAATAATGATTCTTTAAAGATTCGACCTAGTTTCTAGAAACCCTATTTAGGATTTCTATTTATCAGACTCAATTTGCTCTAATTTGATTTAGTCTAAGAGCCTACTTAATGAATTATAAATTTAATCTGACCAATATAATTTAGATAAAATATCGAATTAGACCAAAATTATTTTAATAAATCCCAATTCCTTAATGACTAAAGAATTTATTAAATTAATCACATACCGTTATTTGATTTGATCTTAAACGATCCAATGTAATTCGGTTTGATTCGGCTAGACTCGATACGATTCAACTAGACTTGATATGATTTAACTAGACTCAAATCAATTCGATACGATTTGACTTGACTCGATTCGATTCAATACAACTTGACTTGACTTGATTTGATACAATTCAACTCGACATATTGGATTCGATATGACTCGACTAGATACGATTCAATGACTCGACTTGATTGGATACGATACGACTCGGCTTGATACGATTCAACTTAATACGATACGACTTAACTCTTTTTTTTATTTTCTCATTTTCTCATTTTTCTTTTAATTTTATTTTTTTAATATTTTATATTTTCTTATATTTTTTTATTAACCAGGCTCATATAATGAAAAATGAAAATAACAAAAATGAGGTATCTACAACTGTCCCTTTTTGCAGTGAAGTTCGGTTATAACTTCATTACAAGGACAAAAGAGATAACCATTTTTGCCAGACCTGACTTAGATAATTTGAAGAGGATAGATCTCTGTAAGATTATAAAAAACTTATTTAGGTAGATAATCTAAAGATGATAGATCTCTTCGAAACTTCAAATGTTTTAGTTTAATGGATAATTTGAAGGGGATGGATCACTTTTAGGATGAATTGCATGAAAGGATAGATCTTTCAAAGACAAGATAAGATGACATGAGCTAATGATTTCATAAGAAGGCGATCTTTTAAATGACTGGACAATGCTCCTTTGAGAAAGCAACCCAAAAAAGGATTATGATAGTAATCTTATAAAGGAATAGATAGGACATTTTTCCTATAAGCGAGCAATCCTAAAAAGGATTAGGATAACGTTCCTTTAAACAAGCAATCTTAAAAAGGAATAGATAGGATAATGCTCCTATAAGCAAGCAATCCTAAAAAAGGATTAGGACAACACCCCTTTGAGTAGGCAATCTAAGAAAGGATTGATAAGACATCATTTCTATGAGCAAACGATCTCAAAAAGGAATAGATAAGACATTGCTCCTATGAGCAAGCAATCTTATAAGAGATTGATAGGACAGTGCTTTTATGAGCAAGCAATCTTAGAAAAGATTGATAGGACAGTGCTTCTATGAGAAAGCAATCCAATAAAAGATAGGACAATGCTCTTTTGAGCAAGTGATCTTAGATAAGATTGGATGGTGTACCTATGAGCAGACGATTTAACAAAAGGTAGGACAGGTCTCCTTTGAGCAAGAAATCCTTGGAAAGATTGGATGGCACTCCTATGAGCAGGTGATTCAACTAAGAAATAGATAAGACAACACTCTCATAAGTAAGTGATCCTAAAAGGAATAGGACAACGCTTCTTTAAGCAAGTGATCCTAGCAAATGACTAAATAGGACAATACTCCCATGAATAAGCGATCCTAGAAAGGAATAGATAGAATAGCACACCTATAAGCAAGTGATCCAACTAAGGAATAGGTAGAATAACGCTCCTTTGAGCAAGCGATCCTAGAAAAGAATGGATGGCATTCCTTGAGGGATTTTGATGATTCCTTGAAAATTTTAAGAATTCTCTCTTGATAATTTTTTTTTTTGAAGAAAAAAGTTTCATTTATCTTCTGAAAATTTTTTCGTTTTTTTTCTTCTTGTCAAGAAGTTCAAAAAAAAATCTTTGATAGAAAATTGTATTGCTAACATGTAAGAAAATCTCAAAACTCTAAAGATTAAAAATAAGGGGTTGGCTTTCCCCTTGCTTGTTGATCACTCATTCTCTTAGTCTTTTTTTCCTAGAGCATAATTCCTAACCTCTGAACTTTTTTATATGCATTGATTTCTAACTTGAGATAAATGACCATTCACATTTTTGAAAAAGCACTCAACTATTTAATTTTCCACTTAGGGGATAGATATCATTACTTAAAATGTTTAGTGAAAATGGACTTCCTTGCACTCGCATAAGTCTATTTTTACTCTCAGCATCAACTCCAAAAATTGTAGCCTATCTTGTAAGTGATACATTCTAGTCAATCAATAGGTCTTTTTTAGGTTTGCAATGTAAGGCTTTTGATAAATGGTTTATGAAAATGGATATGAATATGCTTGGCTAATTTTGAAGAAATCATATGCAATTAGTACCGGGATTACAAGCCCATAACTTAAGAGAAGCTAAACATAGGCTTACCCTAGTTTCATGAGCAAATTTTGCCTAAAATAAGTCGTTTTATTTAGTCTTAAGTGTTTCATTAAAGCTAGTATAGTGAGTTGGATCATAAAATGAGGGCTTTATTTTTAGGCTTAGGAATTGATAATGTTCATACTTTGGATACCATCACCAGTTTAGACTTCAGGCTTTATTTAGCTACTTTTTTTTTTTTTAAGGTGATCACCTTGCTAATATCTTCAATCTTTTTCACTTTTTCTCCTTTTTTTTTCTTGTTTTCTCTTTTTTCTTTTCTTCCTTCTTTTTCCTTTTTTTTTGTCAAGGTAATCACCTCCATTACTGAGTTTTCACTTAATAGGATTTGAAGCATCAAAAGGTAGGTTCAAGGTGTATAAGCTTAAGAGAAATGTATGTGGCTTTGAAGTGCTTAGGAAAGAATCTATGGGCTTAATGTATTTTAACAAGTGTACAAGCCTGAGTGAGGTATATATGGTCTGAAATTCTTCTTCATTCTAAAGAAACTGAATTATCTATGACAACATTTGCTCTTGAATTGGCACAACTAAGGTAAGCACAAGTTAGTCTATTATTTTTCTCCAAGTTAATGACTCTAACCTCCTGATTGCCCTAGTTTGGGGTAGTTCTTGGCTGGACTAATTTTAAGAAAATGGATGATGAAATGAATGTCTAATATTATTTTGATACGTATACCAAGTTCAAGACAGAACTCTTCTAAGGAATGAGTCCAATTATTCACCTTGATGGCAATCTTCTTTGATGTGGGTCTAAGGTTAGTTTGGGACATGGGTTGCCTCTTCTCATCCTAAACCTTTCAAGTAATATGTTGCCATTCCCTTAGGTAGAAAGTTTTAAGTTTTGAGTTCACATTTTCTTTATCCATTTTCACTAATTCGAAATTCATCTATTTGAATTGAGCTAGCTTCATAGCATACAAAGACCATAATTTACATGAAAAATGCTTTATTCAATAACTTGTATCTATTATAAGCTCTAAAATGAAAGAAAATGTAGGAACTAAAAATTCTTTCCTATTTCTTGACCTTATTTCTGTTACCTCTTGGCCAATTCGATTGAATTGATCTTTCAAATATATACACAACTACTTTAAATGGCTAGCCACCTTATTAGATGACAATAATAGACCCTCAATGCCTACTACTAGAATTTATCTATTTGATGCTTCTTCAAAACCTGGGGCAAGAATACCACTGTTAATTGACTCATCAGTCTTTAGAAAATTTAGTTAGATAATCTTGGAATTAATCAAATCTTTCATCGTATGCTTCAATCTCCAACAATCTTCAATAGAATGCCCCACTATGCCTACATGATAGTCACACTATTTGTTGTGGTCACGATCCCTTAGCTTGTATTTCTTTGTTGGGTTTTCACATATTAGTAGGCTTACATCTCTTAATTGCTTGAAAACTTGGGCCATTGGAATCTTGAATTGTGTAAATTGCCTCCTCTTATTGTGGATGGGCTTGTCTTAATTCTAGGCTTTCCCAAATCTGCACATTCACTCGTGATTTCTCTTTCGTTAAATCATCTTTAGGCTTGGGTTGTAACTTCCTATTCGCATTAGGATGTAGGTTTTTGAGCTGCTTGAGCACATAACCCATTACCATTTCTATACCTATGAGTCATTCTTCTATCTTTGCTAACTTTTCTTCTACGGCTACAATCCTTTTCTCTAGACCATGGTAGTAAGATACCCCTCGGACTTGACCATTCAAATTTGTTTCTAACAACTTTTCCAATCCTTGTATCATGTTAATGGTGGCCTTTATGTAGAATTTAGGCCTTGGAACCCTAACGAAGTCTAACTAGACCAATTTTTCATCAATCAAATCTTAGAATTTATTCTTCAACTCCTAGCAATGGTCAGTAACATGCCCCTGTTGACCTATGTGGTACTCACATTGCACATTGGGATCGTATTTCCGAGGTTTATACCTTAGTGATGAAGTCTTAAGATGTAGTAAACCTTTTTTTTTAGGCGGTGATAGACTTGAGACAACGGAATCAGGATATGAGTGAACCACCTTCTAGGTGATTTCTGGCTGAGCTTATTTTCCTTAAACTCTAGACTAATGCTTAGGGCATTAGGCTCGCATATCATTAGATAGGGCATCGTAATGTTCATAGCGGCCTCTGAATCCAACGAGGCTAATACCTTCCTTATCAATCTCCCTACTCTAATAGCATCATCAATGCGAATACCAGTTACTACTATATTTGCAAACATAGAAGCAGTATGACCTAAGAGGTGATTATAATAAGGTTCACCTAACCTATGGATCAATATGTTGATCAATTCATTTTTTGGCAATTGTACTGTAGCTTGAGCAGCTGTAGATCTCCATCTTTGGGCATACTCTTTAAAAGACTTAGTTAGCTTCATTTATATGTTATTTAAATCCATCAAGGATGGAGCCACTTCTTTATTGAACTTATAGTGTTGATAAAAGGCTCGAGCTAGCTTATCCCAAGTATCAAGCTTAATTAAGTCTTATTGGGCATACCAAATCAATGTTAGCCCAATTAGGTTATCTTAGAAAGTTTAAATCATCAATTGCTCATGTTTAGAGAATTAGGCCATCTTACGAACAGAAAGCCTAAGGTGAAGTTTAGGACAACCTGTTCGATGATACTTTTCAAAATTTGGTATCTTAAACTTCTCATGAGTAACTTATGGTCTTCAAAAGTGCAAATACTGCTCAAGCCTAAATCACTCTGTACATCATGATCCTTGCAAACTCCCATTTTCTCTTCAATTTTCTAGAAGATTTCTTCTTCCATCTTCATGAATTCCTTTCCCAGGCCTTTGCTACTATTATTGAGCTCATGAACTAGTAACTCTTCAGACTTGTTTGTCTTAGATGGTATGTCAATAGGCCCTTAGGCTTGGATATAAGCCATGGTCTCAACTTGCTTCACATGCCTTCCCAGAACCCCTTTGGTTGTGGTATTTTATGTTCAAGAGCTTCAAACATCTTGTTTTTGAAAATGAGTGATTATGGGCTTCAAGTTGGGCCATACCACTTAAAAAGAAATCTTTCAAAGCGTACAAGAATCCCTTCTTATTAGCAATACTACATCGAGTTTTTAGTTTTTAAAACCATTCTTTTTTTTTTTGAAGCTTTTATTGGAAAACCAATCCTTATTTTATGTCATTAAAGCCTAATACTAACATCAATGAATATAAACAAAGAAAATATTGGGACTAATGACCAAAGACATAGGATGGCGATAATATTATAAGGATGATATGGAGAAGCGAAAGTTATTTTACAATGAAAAATTTATTGAATAAATGACATAGGGTGACGAATCATGGAGAAAACTTTTCAAGACCGTGACAACCAAAGGGCTAAACACGAAGAATGAAAATTTAGATATTTACAAGATTAATGGGCTTAAGATGGAAAATAATTCAGAATGAAGATATAATCATTAAATCTTTTCTTTTTTTGTATTTTGTTAGTTCCTAACAGTACGGTTCATAAAAGGTATTATGATAGAAATCAACTAAGTAAATAATTATCTTGAAACTAGTTTTTGATCATAAAATACCATTTCGATATTTCTCATTAAAAAAAAAATTCGAAAACATTGAAAAAAAATGGTAGTTCCATAATAATCTTCACTATAGTTATCTTCCATAATTACATACCTAAAAAAAATTTCCAAGTTGATACAGAAGTTTTTCTTTCTCTTTTTAACATTGGTACATTGGAATACTAATGATTTTGAGCATTTTATGTTAAATGTTATGTTACACATCCTATTACTGATAAAATAAAATAAAAAAACCTACAAGATTCACATATATTACAAAAGATAGCATATACAAATAAATACGCAAAATAAATGTTATGCAATATACTATACATGTACCGAATGCAACAAGGTTTGGTAATTAATAAATTATAGGAATTACAATGAACCCGTAGTAAAAAAAATACCCATATATATAAGTAGGTTAGAAATAGGACTGTAAGAAAATAAAGTTCATAAATACTTATATATAAAGGTTATTGGTTATTTTTTTTTAAATTTCCCCTTTTTTGAAAAAGAAAGTCTAACTGACTACGGATTAATTGGGCTTTTCCTATAATTTAAAAAAAAAACTACCCTTTTTTTCGAAAAGATAATGCAAGAGGGTGGGGTCTACGGGTCTCAGGCTTCGATATAGCCTAAAATAATGAAAAATGGCAAAAATGAGGTGTCTATAGTGGGAGAGTTGGAAAGTCTTAAGGGTTTGAGCAAGTATCCTTGATGGGTGATAGGCAATTTTACTTTTATACTGCATATTTTGACTTTAAGCTTCAGTTACCATTGTCAAACTTTCAAAAAAACTATTCATTTGTTATCATTGGGTTAGTCTAAGTGAATTTACACCAAACACATACCATCTTTTTATTGCTTTGGAGGCCTTATGTGAGACAATCATTGTGTGAGCAACATCTCTACTCTTTAGACACTTTTTGCAATCAAGGTTTGTAGTCATCCACCTATTATTGGAAGAAAAAATATTTTGTAATCTGGTTAGAGAAAAATTGGACTTCTAAGTAACCTAGTCCAGTTTGATTAGGACCTTAGATGTGAAGTAATTGCAACCTAATCACGAAAAGACAAGTAAAACCATTAAGAAAGAAATACAATGGAAGAACACTTTACTAAGACAGTAGTAACTAGTATCTTAAGAAAGAGTTGATCTTCTTTGATAATGAAGGTAAAGAGGGAGTTTCTAATTCACACTTGCACAATCCCAAGGCAGGCTTATTGCAAGGAAGCTACTTCCCCTAGTCTCATTGGGGTAATGTCGTCCCTTCCTAGCTTATGATCAATACAATTTGTTGAAAGTGTTCTTTTCTCAACCTCAAGACCAACTTTTGTTTTGCTTTTATAGATATGCAAATTCAATATGTTAGCCACAATATCTTCCTTACTAAAGCAAAGGCATTGAAGTAAGACAAGTCAAGGAAGAAAGCTATGGGAGGAAAGAAGAAGACCCCTTCCTCTAAATCTAATCCAAAGCAACTTACAATCAGAAATATTAAGAAAAGACCACCTGATCTTGTTGAAGATCCAACTACTTAGTAGTGGTTAAAAGAGAAGGTAGGAGATCAAAGGCATATCAAGTTCCAAAAATGTACTCTTGAAGAAGCATTCAAGCATGATGCTCTACCAGCTCAAGTAGACAATATTTGTTGATTTGGAGAAGTATTAAAGATTTGAGACCCTCAACCAACTTATGTATAGGAGAGGATCTTTTCCTATTAAGCTTAGGAAGACAAATGATGCTAAACCTATTAGCCTTACAATCCTAATCCTAACTTCTTGTCATGAGGGGCATGAATTTCATTCGAAGTAGAATGTGTACTTAGCTAATGCTTGATGCGCTACACTAAGAATAGATAAGGGTGATGGCATTAGGGTGGATTAGAACCTATCAAAGGAATAAAAAAAGAATGGGTATTGTAAGGGTTTAAGAAAATTTGCAAGCTATTCAAGAAGAGATGATGCACCAATCAAGTATTATAAGTGTAACTATCACATTAGTGTGATGTACAAAGCAATAATTATGGTTGTTTAGTACAATCGTTTCTAAAGGAATTGATATGAGCTAGGGGTAAAATGATTTGGTAAGGAAAATACAAAAGAAAGAAGGGTAGTTCTATTACTTCAACTACTATGGTTTCATAATTACATAGGTATTTATACTCAAAATATAAGAGCAACTATTATACTAAAATAATTTATTAAAATGGGTACTTTACCTAAAGTGGAAAAGGTTGTAAAAAGAATGTACATGAAAAAGACAAACTCGTAATATGTAAGGAGAGAATATTTAGGCCTTTCCATACTAGTATAGATGTCAAAGGACAGGTGTCACAGTATGGGTGGAGTCTTGCTAAGAAGAATAGGCGTAGTAGGATTAGATTATGACTAAATGATAGTCACTGAATAGCTAGACGTTGGGCAATTATTAGCTACTTCTTATAGATAGTTGCTTGGAACATTTAGGCAATTAGGAGTAGCTCAGTGCTTAATCAAACAAGTTGACACTTGATAAAGTTGGCTTAAAGTCATAGTGGTCAAGCCATTGTTTAAATTTGTTAAGCTATTTGAAAGATTTGGCATGTTATAATATTTAACAGAGTGTAAGACTCATCATAAGGAAGGGGTTGATTAGTCCTATATAATAGGTCGGACTCTTCAAAGACATGATAGGTAGTGTGATGGGAATCAGGCTGCTAAACCCCTAACTTGCAGCCGAGCTTAAGGACTAGAGGGATTAGCTCGATGAATCCTTTTGTTCTAGCCAACCCCTACTGAGGTTAAGTACTTTCTTGCTGAGTCACCCTTCATGCCGAGTCGTATGATTACCTATCTTTCTATAGTGTACTGATTAGAAGATTACTCTCTCATGCTCGAATCGACTAATTACTCAAAATTTTCCTTGCCGAAAAGCTAAAAAAGAGAGACTCTAGATTAACAAAGCCATCCATGCTCAAGCTGTTTGTACTTTTTGTTTGCATCTTCTAACAACCTTGCCAATGTAGCATCGCTATGTATACAGTATCATGTATAGAATTAGTTGCATTAATGATTATTTTTCTTGTATATTCATTTTTACCCTTCTGTAACCTGATCTTTACTTCCTTAGGAAATGCCCTTTTTTTTTATCTTTTCCTTTTTAGGCAAGTTTCCCTAACTTATGGGTATAAATACCCTTGTACTTGTAACTATGGGAACATTAGATCATTCTAATACAACTTTTGAGTACTTTTTCTTCCTTGCATAAATACTGTTTGTTACTTTCGACAATACTCTTATCCTTTCCCTTAAGCAAGGATAGGTAGTGAGTAACCTCGTTAGACCAATTTATACACCATATCGAATTGTACCGTGAGTCCTTAGAAGTTTCATTAGTGTGTTATATCTTCTAGAGCTGTTCATCAGTTTTGCTTATTATTTCTTTCTTCATTTTGGCCTTTCACACTTTCCCCTTTCCCCTTTCCTCTTTCAAGCTTTATGCAAGCTTGGACCTATCTATTGATTGGCTTTCTTTATTCTTGGTCATAGTTTGCAACATCTTGGTATCAGAGTGGAGGTTTCCTTTAAATTGTAGTGGGTTCTTTTTGAAGTTTTGTTATACTCTATTTCGTGTGTGTGAAACAAAGTACGTTACTGTGTTCATTAGACTACTGTGTTGTTAATTGTTAATTTCCTGGAGTGTTTGTTTGAACTTTGAATTTGTAAAGAAAAATGATAGACTTAAATATGAATGTTTGTACTAGTGATGACAGTGGAGTTGTCTACCATAGATGATAGTCTCAAGGAACTCTTAGAAGTACTGATGAGAGGCTTGATGAGGTAGTTAACCTCTTAGTAGATTTGACCTGAGCTATTCATGCATTGTCTTACCGACCCACTAAGGCTACGCAAAATACTCTACAAGCTGCTTAACCTATTAGAGGTTAGAATCCAGCTTAACCCATTTGAGGTGGAGGAGTTAGTAGACGAGTAAGGCAAAGAATAGACTTGAGAGAGCTTGATGAAGAGAAAGAAGAGTATTTTAAAGATGAGCGTATACGTATCCCTAAAGCATCCGACCATGTGAAGCTTCAAATTCTGAGTTTCAATGGATTTAGGATTGCTGATGAGTATCTAGATTAGGAAGAGAAGGTTGAGCGTGTGTTTGATTACTATCAATATGAGGATTATGAGAAGGTGAGAATTGTTGCTGTTGAGCTCTTTGGATATGCTGCCATATGGTAGAAGAATTTTCAGGCCATAAGAAGATGAGAGGGATACCAGGAGATTAACACTTTGCCTGAGATGAAGAGAGTACTTACAAATAGGTTTGTGCTAGAAACTTATCTCTAAGATACTTTCACTTGGTTTCAGGAGCTAAGATAAGGAGGCTAAATTATTTAAGAATATGTTCAAGAGTTTCAAATGCTCATGATCCATTGCAAAGTGGAGGCTCACATAGTTTCAAGATTCATTACTGGCTTGAGAGGAGATATTAGAGAAGTTGTGGAGCTCCAACAAATTTGACACAATGGATGAAGCTATTAGGATTGCGCGGTGAGTAGAGAGGCAAAGAAGGAGTCGAGTACTGGTGAGGATGCCAACTAGCTGACTTGGACATTCAGCTTACTGAACTCTACCAAGTACTGAGTAGAGTAGAAAAGTTGATGTAAGAGTTGAGCAGAAAGGCCTACCTAATGGCAAAGTGTCAACCTGAACTTATGAGAAGGGGTAAGGGTCTGGTAGGAAGACGAGCTACATTAAGTGCTTTAAGTGCTAAGGATTCAAACATATGGCTGCTCAGTGCCTGAATTGACAGACAATGGTCATCAAAGGAGACATCCTAAAGTTAGAAGTAGAATGTATGGATGAGGAACCCGAGGAAGAGGAGGGTCCTATTGAGAAAGAAAGTGCCAAGAAAGAGCTGATTGAGGAGGATGTGTTTGTCAAGGACTTGGATAAGTTACTTGTAGTTATCCGATGTACTGTGAATGTTGAACCCTTATGAGAGGAGGAGTAGAGAGAGAACTTGTTCCATACCACTTGTAAAGTGAATGATTAGCTGTGTACCCTCATCGTAGATAATGGAAGTTGCACCAATGTAGCATCAGCCGATCTTGTTTCAAAACTGAAGCTATTGACTATTACACATCTAAGGCCATACAAGTTGCACTAGTTGAGTGAGAAAGGAGCATTACATGTCGCTCGGAAAATACCATTGTCAATCACTATAGGAAATTACTCTAACTAGATTCTTTATGACATACTGCTTATGTACGCTTCCCATGTGTTGCTAGGTAGGTCATGATTATTTGATAGGAGAGTTATACATGATGGTTACAGGAATATGTATATGTTCTAGGATGAATGGAACATCACAATGAATCTAATGTTGTAGAGAGAAATTAATAAGTTGCAAACAAAACTTGCTTATAGATCGAAGAAGGCTCTAGTGATGAGTAGAGCCGAGCTTCGATAGGCCATCAATGTTAATAGGCCGACCCTTTTGTTGGTCAAGCAACTCTAAGAAATGAAGGAACAGGGTGAGTTACCCTAAGAGATCTAGGAGTTGTTAGATGAATATGCCGACTTATTCCTAGAATGGTTACCTAAGGTGTCACCCCTAACTCGAGGCATAGAGTACTATATTGACTTAGTACCTGGTGCTGTACTGTTAAATAAGCTAACTTATTAGATGAATCTTGAGTAGGCTTCTAAGCTCCAATGTTAAGTCAATAAGTTACTAGAGAGAGGTTATGTAAGAGAAAATCTCAGCCCTTGTACTGTGCCTACACTTTTAGTGCCGAAGAAGGATAGAACTTGGCGAATGTGTGTGAATAGCCTAGCTATAAACAAGATCATGATCAAATAAAGGTATTAGATCTCGAAGCTAGAAGACATGTTGAATAAGCTCAATAAAGCTAAGATTTTCAACAAGATTGATCTTAAATTTGGCTACCATCAAATCCACATGAGGCTAGGAGACAAGTGGAATACTACATTCAAGACTCGACATGGACTTTACAAATGGATGGTCATGCCCTTTAGCTTGTTGAATGCCCTAAGCACTTTCATGAGGCTGATGACCCATGTGCTAAGCCATCTCATAGAGAAGTATGTTGTAGTGTACTTTGATAATATCCTTATCTATAGTGCTGACATGTTAAGTCACTGTCAACATTTTAGAGCATACCTAGATATCCTTAGTAAGAGACTATTCGGCAATCAAAAGAGATGTTGCTTTTGCTATGAGGAGGTGATATTCTTAGGCTATGTTGTCAATTGAGGAGGCTTGCAAGTCGATGATGAAAAGATCCAAGTAATTATGGAGTGGCCAACTCCTACTACTTATACCGACATAAGAAGTTTCTACGGATTGGCTTCATTTTATAGAAGATTCAGTAGGAATTTCAACACTCTCATTGCGTTACTTACTAAACTAATGAAGAAAAACACTGACTTCAAATGGGGAGAAAGGGAGGAGAGGAGCTTTATCGAGGTAAAAGAAAGATTGACCTTTGCCTCGATGTTAGTACTACCCGACTTCAACAAAATTTTTGAACTTGAATCCAACGCATCAAGCATTGGGGTAGGCATTGTCTTAATACAAGAAGGCCGACCAATTACCTTTTATAGTGAGAAGCTCTGAAAACCCTAATGGAATTACTCAGTGTGTAACAACTAATTTAAGGACTGCAAATATGGCAACACTATTTACTATCGAGAGAATTTTTCATATATATTGATCATGAATCGCTGAGGTATCTATAAAGTTAGACTAAGTTGTCAAAGTAGTAAGTGAGTTGGGTTGAATTCCTTAAAGGATTCAATTTTGTGATAAAGTACAAGCAAGAAAAGAGCAACGTAGTTGTAGATGCTCTTTCGAGGAGATATACACTTTTATTAGAGTTGCAGGCCAAACTGTTTGGATTTGTAAGTATTAGAGAGTAGTACTCCAAGGATCTATACTTCGGACCTATAATTCTACGGTATATCGATGGGAGGACAATGGACAAATATCATGTAGAGGATGGCTATTTATTTTGAGTTAGAAAATTATGCGTACCGAATTTTTCCTTAAGGGAGTTACTGATTAGAGAAGTTCATAGTGAAGGACTCTTTGAACATTAGAGAAGTTCATAATGAAGGACTCTTTGAACATTTTGGAGAAAGGAAGACTTATGAACTGTTGAATGGCTACTTCTTTTGGCTAAGAATGAGGAGAGATGTGCACCAAGTTGTTGAAAGTTATGCTGTATGTAAGAAGGCTAAATGTCGAGTCGAGGAAGGGAGAACAATGCTTTTACTTATTCCAACGAGACCATGGATTGAATTGACTATGGACTTTATCTTCGGACTAACACGAATTGCTCGAGGAAACGATTTTGTAATGGTCATTGTGGATAGGTTTAGTAAGATGGAACATTTTGTGCCTTGCATCAAAACTAATAATGCTTTAGCAGTTGCTTCTCTTTTCTTATGGGAGATTGTATAGAAACACGGCATACTGAGAAGTATAATCTCTAATAGAGACCCGAAGTTTTTGAGCCATTTTTAGAGAACCTTGTAGCATCAGTTGGGAACCAAATTACTCTTTAGTACCTCATGTAACCCGCAAACTAATGGCTAAGCAAAGGTGGTTAATTGTAGTTTGGGGTTATTACTCAGAGCTATAGTAGGAAGAACTTGGCTAATTGGGATGTCTACTTACCAATGGTCTAGTTTGTTTACAATCAAATATTACATGATACCACTAAGCAAACTTCCTTTAAGGCAGTCTATGGGTTCAATCTCGAGTTACCCCTTGACTACGCCCTTGTACTAGTACCCATGCAAAACGACCTTGATGCATTGGCCAAAGCATAATCCCTTCAGCATATCTATTATAAGGTCACTCAGCACATCAACCTATCTGCTAGAAGAATGCGAGAAAAGATTAAGGGTAGGATGGCTAAACAATTTTAGCCAGGAGACTTGGTATGGCTACACCTCAGTAAGGAATAGTTCCCGAATAAGAGGAAGAACAAATTATTTCTAAGAGCAAAAGGACCTTTTAGAATCCTCTAAAAGATCAATGATAATGCTTACAGATTGGAATTGGCCGAGGGTTATGGGGTTTCTGATACCTTCAACATTACTGACCTCAGTCCGTATCACCTTAACGGAGAACCCAGTAAAGACCATTTGGATTTGATTGCAAATCTAAAACAACTAGAAGGGAATGATGGGAATTAGGTTACCAGACCCCTAACCTGCAGGCGAGCTTAAGGAATAGGCTCGACAAATCCTTCTGTTCTAACCCACCATTGCCAAGGTTGAATACTTCCTTACCAAGTCACCCTTCATGCCGAGCTATATGATCGCCCATCTTTCTATAGTGTGCTAAGAAGAAGATTACTCTCTCGCACCTAAGCCGACCAATTACTCGGCATCTTCCTTGCTAAGAAGTCAGGAAAGAGAGACTTCGAACTAATAATGCTATCCTTACTTGGATAAGCCAGCTATTCGTACTTTTGTCCGCATCTTCAAACAACCTCTCCAATGTAGCATTGCTATATGTACAGTATCATATGTAGAATCCATTATATCAATGATTGTTCTTCTTGTATATTCATGTTTACCATTTTGTAACTTGATCTTTACTTCGTTAGAAAATGCCCTTTTTGTCTTTTCCTTTTTAGGCAAGTTGCCCTAATTTATGGTATAAATACCCTTGTACATATAACTGTGAGAACATCAGATCATTCTTAATACAACTTTTGAGTACTTTTTCTTCCTTGCATAAACACTGTTTGTTTACTCTCGGCAACACTCTTATCCTTTTCATTAAGCAAGGTTAAGTGACGAGTAACCTCACTAGACCAATTCGTGCATCATATCAAACTGTGCTTTGAGTCCTTAGATATTCCATTGATGCGTCAGATCCTTTAGAGTTGTTTGTGGCTTTTGTTTACTGTTTCATTCTTCATTTTTCCCTTTTTCACTTTCCCCATTAATCTTCTTTTGAGCTTTCTACAAGCTTAGACCCATCCAACGATCGGGCTTATCTATTCTTGGTCATGGTTCGTAACATAGTGGTAACTCATCGAGCTATACTTTCTAGTCCCTTAGCTCAAGCTCATGTGAATGATTTAGCTAGCTAATTCCTATTAGTCCCTTTAGGTTGATTAGGATTTAGGATTAAATCTAGAGCCTTCGAGTTGATCATCTCCTTTAAGATAGTATGGACTCAAGTTAATAATATTGAACACATCAAATACTTCATAATCATTAGGCAACCCTAATTGATATGCATTATCATTAATCTTCTAAAGTATCTTGAGTGGTCCATCAGCTTAAGTAAATGGCTTATTCTTCCTTTTGATAGGGAATCTATCACGACTAAAGTGCAGCCATACTAGGTTGCTAGGTTGAAATTATCTTCATTTCCTCCTTTGTCCTTTCTACTCCAATCTTTATAAAGCTCATTCTAATTGATCGGTCACCTTCTAGTAAATCTAATAGAGGGCTTCAACTTTGCCTCTTACTTTTAGGTCCTTTTGGTTAGGCACAAGCATTGGTACATGGTTAAGGGGCTATTTGGGGTTAAAACTATAGATGACCTCTAATAGGGTTTTGCTTGTAGTGTTGTCAATAAATGGGTTTTAGAAAGGCTCAATTGTAAGTAAGCACACATCCTAGTCAGTTAAGTTTCTTTCTACAATATCTCAAAGAAGTGATCCTAAGGTATAATTGATGACCTTTATCTAACCATTAGTCTACAGGTGACATGATGTACTAACGAGCAATTTACTTTGCAACCAACATTAAAGAGTCTTCCAAAAGTAGCTCATGAACTTTAGGTCTTTGTTAGAGACAATAATCCTCAACATGTCATACAATTTGACAATTTCTTGTGAAAAGAGAAAAGAAATAACCAAAGTAACATTAGTTTTGGTTAAGAGCATGAAACATGGAACCTTATTCAATCTATCTATGATGATCGTGATAGAGTCTTTACCTTAGGCCATCATTGGTATGCCAAGAGCAAAGTCCATGCTAAGTTCAACCTAAGGTCAAGTTAGGAGAGGCAAAGGCATAGTTCTTCCTTGCTCAACTTGACTCTTTACCCTCTAAAAGGTTGCACGTCTTTTCACAATAAGGTAGAAATCCCTTCTCATTTTAGGCTAAAAGAACTAATTACTCAACTACTTGGGATAGGAGTAGTTTAGTTCAATACAATTTACCCCACTCAATTGAACATAATTTAAAAATAACAATTTGATATTTTTCTAAATTGAACTTGATCATATGGTTTAGTTCATAAATTTTTTAAACAAAAAAAGTAATTCAATACGGTTCGATCCATGGTTTAAAATGTTTTGTTTTCTAATAAAATATTTTAAATTCTTTGAATTATTTGCAAAGACTTCTATTGTGTGCTTATTTTACTAACAACTCTCTTATCAAATAAGTTGACATACAAAGTTTGCCTCTTCACCATAGATATCCTTCATTTACATAATAATCGTCTACCACTATTCCTTCACCACACCTTATGTAGATTAGATCAAACTAAGGGACCTTAGAGTATTTCCTTAATACTAACAAATCCCAATAGTCTAGTCCAAAGGTAAAAAGGGAGGGCATGTCTCCTAAATAGAGCAGCAACGACCAAATTTGCCTTGCCGCGCTTATACTTTATCACAAAAGTAAACTCGTCCAAGAATTCCACCCATTTAGCTTGTCATTTTGAAAGTTTTGGTTGGCTCCTAAAATATCTCAATAACTCATGATTATTATAGATAACAAACTCTTTTGGCAAGAGGTAGTGCTACCATATATGAAAGCTTCAAATCAATGTAAGGAGCGCTTTGTCATGCACTGAATAGTTCATTTAGGCTCCTCTAAGCTTCTTACTATGGTATGTAACAAGTCAGTCTTCTTGCTTTAGTACGATACCAATGCCAACACCTAAAATATTGCACTTTAGCTCAAAGACCTTCTAAAAGTTGGGTAAAGTGAGAATCGAAGTAGCAGTTTGCTTCTCCTTTAATTTGGAAAACTTCTATCTTCCTTCTTTCCCAATTTGAATTCTATGTTTTTCTTGGTTAACTCAATAAGAGGTACCATAATAGTATTGAAACCTTAAATAAACCTGTGATAAAAGGAAGCTAAACCTTGAAAACTTCTAACCTTAACACAAGAAGTCAAAGTGGGCCAATTAATAATAGCTTGGATCTTCTCACTATCTATTCGTAAGCCTCCTCCACTAATAATATACCTTAAGAAGAACACTTCTTCCTAGTAGAAACATCATTTCTTTAAATTACCAAATAACTTCTTAACTTGTATCACCGATGTATAGCGAGATGATCAGGGGGGCTTTATAAGTTGGGATGTTGTCAAAATAGACCACTACAAATTTCCCTATCTTATTTCGGAGTGCATGCTTCATCAATCTCATGAAAGTATTAAGGGCATTAGAAAGGCTGGATAGCATAACCAACTACTCATACAAACTATGGTAGGTATTGAACATCGTCTTCCATTCATCTCTTAGTCTCATTTAGATATGGTGATAACCAGATTTGAGGTCGATCTTATTAAAGATGTAGGCTCTATGCAATTCATGTAACATATCATCGAGTTTAGGAATAGGGTACCTATACTTAATTGTGATCTTATTGACTATTCAGTTGTTCACACACATCCTCTACATCCCATCCTTTTCTTAGCACAAATAATGCTAGCATTAAGGTACCTATACTTGTCTTTATAGTTTAACAACCTACTTAGATTTCATTTCTTTAGGCCTGTCTACTGGGTAGAGTGGCACCAAGCATTAAGTGAATGTAATGCTCTATCCTTTAGAATGAGGGTAGTCCCTTAGGTAATTCCTTAGGAAACAAGTTAGTAAATTCCTCAATTGACCTTTTAACCTCTTTTCGTAAGTTAGCTTACCTTCTCAACTATAACAACCTTTGTATTAATAAGAAAGTTAGCATGTTTAACTTTATGGCCTCTCTCAATTTAGGTATGCTCAAGACTAATGCCATCTTTGAACCTTAAGGAAGTTTAACCCACAACTTGCTAACTTGGCTTAGGGTCATTGGGTTCAAGTTAACATTCCTTCCATCTTCCTCAAATAATATGTGTTGCTGTGCCCATCATGTGTAACCTTTATATTGAATAGCCAAAGTCAGCATAACAATATGTATGATACGTACATAGGTAGAACATTATAGTGGATTTCATCAATGTAATTCCTAATGGAGATTAGTAGGAGTACTTGTTAGGATACGTAAAGTGCACCCTTCTCATTTGACCAAGGCAACTTATATGGCTTGAGTATGATAAGGTCAGTAGCTTCAACTTCTATACTAGGCCAGTGGATACAATGTTTGTACAACTTCTACTACGTACTATCAGCTGTAGACTTAGTCCTTCATCTTACGTATGATGTGGAACAAATTCTCTTTTTTCTAATCTCAATGGACGACTTAATACTCATAGCATGATAGAAAACTAGAGTTAACTTATCCAAATCCTTAGTATATACCTCCTTTAACAAGCTCATCCGATAGGGTGTACTAAGGATCGATAAGGGTGACAATATCAAAGGTAAGTTCAAGCTTTCAAAAAGCTTGAAAATGTGGGTGGAAATGCATGAAAAACAATGAAGTAAAATAAGCAAACCATAAATGAATCTAAGGATGTAATGTATTTGGGGCCTTCATAGGCTCACAACTTAACTCGGTGTGATGCACAAGTTAACTTAGTTGGGGTACTTGCTACCTAGCCTTATTTAAGAGTTAGGATAATAGTGAGGTAAGCAAAGGGAATGCTCATGAAAGTGAAGTATAATCTGTATTGAGAGATATGACATAATGTTTAGGGCTACATTTACAAGGGTATTTATATCTGAAATATTAAGGCAACTATTATAAATGGAAATGACTAAGAGTATACTATCCAAAATAAGTAATGTATAGGGAATGTTAAGGGGTATAGATAAAAATTCAAGAAAAGCATCTATCTTATACCAAAGATCTTATCACATGGGTGTTTAGACAAATAGTTGTAAGCTAGAGGAAGGACTTTTGGTAGAAATAGACAAAACTGTACGATTAACCTGGTTATTGCTGAGCAATAATGCCAAGCTGAGCTGATCATTCTTCTAAGATGAATTCAACTTAGGCATGCTTTAAATGGTTCAAATTTAGGTCAATTGAGTTAGTGGTCGGGTGAGCCAAATTGTTGTCTAAGTATATCTCAAATTGACAGTTAGTGACTATTAATAAGCACAAGAGAGTTTGACTTGGATGAGTAGTAGGTCAATAAAATGTAGCATCTTAAACTCTTTAGATGATGGTCTTAAAGAGGGAATTTGCCCTACTATACTTTCAAGTCCTCGAACTCAAGCTCAGGTTAGAGGTCTGGTGGCTTGATTCCTATTATCCCTACTAGGTTGATTGGGATTTGGGATCAAATCTAGCTAGTCCTCACTCATTTCTTCCTCAAGTTAGTAGGGATTAAGATTGGGAATATCACATACATCAGATACTCCAAGTCCTTAAGCATCTCTAACTGGTAGGCATTGTTGTTAATTTTTTAGAGGATTTTGAATGTTCCTTTAGCTTTAGCAGACAATTTGCTTTATCTCTTATTAGGGAATCTCTCCTTGCTCACATGTAGCCATACTTAGTCATTAGGCTAAAACTTCTTAGTTTTCTTACCATTACCTTTCTCTCTTAACTTCTTGGCAACTCGATCGATTTGCTAAGCAACTTACTGTTAGATTTGTTAAAGGGATTGAGCTTGGGTTTATGCTTCTAGGTGTTCTTAGTTAGTTAAGGGCATTAGGATGTGATCAAGGGGTAACTCAAGATTGAAACCACAGATGACTTTAATGGGGCATTATTGGTAGTGGTGTGTATGGTTTGGTTGCAGGCAAACTTTACCATAGGTAGGCAAATATCCCAGTCGACTAAGTTCTTCCTTACTATAGCTTAGAGTGGTGATCCTAAGGTATAGTTAACAACCTTTGTTTGTTCATTAATTTGGGGGGAAGTAGGAGGTGTTGAAAAGTAACTTGGTTCTCATTTGATGCTAAAGAGTTCACAAACAATGGCTCATGAATTTTAGGTTACTATCTAATACTACACTCCTCAGTACCCCATGCAAGCAAACAATTTCCTATGAAAACAAAGAAGCAATAGCCGAAGCATTGTTAGTTTTGGTGTAGGATACAAAGTATGCTATCTTACTAAATCAGTCCACAGCAACCATCATAGAGTCTTTGCTCTTCCTCGTTTAGCACAACTCTTTGCCTTCTTGCAAGTTGCACAACTTTCAACCATACGATACATATCTTATCTCATCTTAAGCCAAAAGAACCTTACAATCAATAGCTTAAATATTTTTTTCTCTCCAAAATTCCTATAGAGCCCTTTACCATGAGCTTCCTTCATTAACAGCTCTTATACAAAATAAGTCAGCATACATAGCTTACTACCTTAAAACAAGTAGCTATCCTCTATATAATATTCATCAATTGTTCTTTTTGCTCCACAACATTTGTATATGGGACCAAAATGAGGGCCATATGGGTATTGTTCTTAATGATCACCAAACCTAAGAGTTGGGTCTACAGTTTAATGAGAAGAACATATCTTCTAGATAGGGTATTGGCAATTACTTTGATTTTTCCTTGTTTGTATTTAATCATAAGGTTGAATAGCTCCAACAATTCAATCCATCGGGCCTATTACTTCAATAACTTTGATTGGCTCCTCAAATATCCTAAGGACTCATGGCTAGTGTATATGATGAATTCTTTTGGCAAAAGATAATGTTGCCATACAGAAAGTGCTCGAATCAATGCCAAAATTTTCTTATCATGCATAGAGTAGTACAATTGTACTACCTTGATCTTTTTACTATGATAGGGAATAAGTCGGCCTTTTTGCATTAGTATAACTCAGATGCCAATACCTGATGCATCGCATTCTAGCTTGAGTACTTTCCTAAAATCTAGTAGGGCCAAGATTGGGACAGAGCTCAACCTTGCTTTTACCTTAGTAAAACTCATCTCTTCTTTCTCTCCTGACTTGAAGTCCATATTCTTCTTCATTAGCTCAGTAAGGGGTACAAGTATTAAACTAAAGCCTTAAATAAAATGGTGGTAAACGGAAACCAATCTATGGAACTCCTTACCTCAACATAGGAGGATGGGTTTGACCACTTAACAATGGCTCGAATTTTCGCTTCATCAACCTTTAATCCTCCTCTACTAACTTCATCAATCACTTGCTCTCGAGCTTGAGGACCTACCCATATAGCTTATGGAGCTATTCAAAGTGAGTTGAGCCCTAAAGAACATTGTATTTTCCATTACGAACCACTGAAGTACTTTGCTCCAACCTCTCTTTGTCTCATTGAGAAGGTTTCTAAGGTGCCCTACTAATTACTAAGCTGACCACTTATTTTTATGCTAAGGGTAAGCATTAAATCTACATATAGCCAAGTTGACATGCATCTAAGGTCAAGCTGCCAACTTTCTATCCGACCAACTAAGGCTAAGTCGAAGAATGGTCGCCTACTGGACTAACCTTACCCAAGCCCTGAAAGATCGAACTATCAAGTCACTGAGTATTTGACTTGATAAACTCTACTTAAAATCAACTCTACTTAGCAAGTAATACCATTTGGACCATAGACTAGATAGTTGATATACGTATTATTTTCTAACATCCATACTATCCTTTTGTAACCAAATATTATTTTGTTTGTTTACATACTTGTATTCTATTCCCCTTTCCTTTTCTAGTAAGAATCCTTATTCTACTTTACGTATATCTAGGACATGCCCTAATTAAGCCACATAAATACTTGTAATTTGTAATAGCTGCATTCATTCGAATAGTGATACTAAACTTCAAACATTTTACCCGTCCTTCTTCTAGAACTTATGTTTTCTTAACAAGGATTGACACTTTTAAGAGCTCCTATCTAGGCTATTGAGAGTGGACTAGTGGCAAGCAATCTTATGTTATACTTATGCCTCATATCATGTATAGTTCAAGTTCATATGAAGTGTTGGTAAGTCATATCTTTATCGGTGCATGAGGACCCCCCCAGTCAACCTTCGACTTCCATTTATCCTTTAGACCATCTCATGTTTCAGATTTACCCTTTTCGCTTACACGATATGTGTAGCTATTCCCTTCTTAGCAATCCATATCATCTTAGTATTAAAGCTTAGGTACACTTGAGCAAGTCTCTGTTACTTTATACTTTGAGTAACTTATTACGTTATGATTGCGAAAGCTGTTTATCATTGTTGTGAGTGTTTGGAAAGCGCTTAGTGCTAAAGAAATTTAGTATTCTATTTTCCCCTTTTTTGTTATTCGTAAAACAAAGTGTTAAGTATTCAAGTGGTTTTACATGTATTGGTTGTAATAACTATTCATATGTTAGATGTTGTTTTGTTATAGGTTGTGGGAGAAAATTTTGAGTTATGTTTTAGTTGTTAATGTCTTGTAATAGACAATAATGTTTGATTTTAGTGTTCAAAGAACTCTAGGTAACTAAGAAAGTGGTGTTCGAAATGCCTAAGGTCAACAAAGAAGTTTCACACCCCACTTTAGGGATGACCAACTAAATAAGCTTATTAACGTGGTGGCTAGTCTAGTGATTGCTGTAAACAAAGATAGACAATAAGCTAAAAATTATCCCTATAGGGGATGAGCCAATAAATAAGTCGAGAGAGCTAATGGCCAATACGATCGAGCTAATGCCTTAGTTCAACTACATTAAGCTAGAGGAGTAGATACAGTTGCTAGACATAGACTAACGTTAGATGAGATTGAAGAAGAAGATGAGGAAGCAGGTGATGAAGTAAAAGAGTATTATGAACTAGAGTAGAGGAATGTCTAAGCTCCTAGAGTGGAACAGTTGAGGATGCATATCCCTAGTTTTTTTAGGAGTAGTGACGTTAAGGACTATTGAGACTAAATAGATAAGATTGAGAAAGAATTTGAGTGTCTAAAAGTACGTGATAATGCTAAGGTTATAC
The DNA here is from genome assembly GCA_024138005.1 of Lumnitzera racemosa. NCBI lineage: Eukaryota > Viridiplantae > Streptophyta > Magnoliopsida > Myrtales > Combretaceae > Lumnitzera > Lumnitzera racemosa. Next base: position 53,882,837 of record JAMXBC010000005.1, read on the forward strand.
TTGCATTGTTGGAGTGTATTGGCTATGCCGCCTTATAGTAGAAAAAATTGCAAGCTACCCATAGAAGAGAAGGGAACATGAAGTTAGGCATTGAGATGAAATGAAAAGAGTCATGAGACAAAGATTTGTTTTGAGCTATTATTTACAGGATGTATTCAACAGGTTACAGGAGATGAGACCAGCAAGATCAAGTGTTGATGTGAACATAAAAGAGTTATATATGTTAATGACTCATTACGAAATTGTTGAGCCTAAAGACCGAACTATATCCCGGTTCACTAGTGGGTTGAAGTACAGGATTATAGATATTCTTAAGACTATGAATATTGGTTCACTTAATGAAGCTATTAAAGCTACTTAGAGAATTGAGAGGCACTAAGCAAAAAGATTCCGAGCTCTTATTAATCAACCTACCACTAGCCAACCTGTTCTAAGAAAACCTATATGATCTGAACCAAGCAAAGCTACTATAGCTTGATCTAATGAAACTACTCAAGTAGAGCAGAAGGAGATCTCAAGGAAGTTCAAGAAAGACTAAAGCTTAGGAAGGAAGACGAGTGCAATCAAGTACTTCAAGTGTCAAGGGTTCGAATACATGGCTACTAAATGTTCGAATAGAAGAACCATGGTGATTTAAGGAGAAATGTCGACCGTTGAGGTAGATAGCATTGACGAAGAGGTGAGAGAATTGAAAATGATTGAACAAATCGAGCAATTAGAGGATGAGGAGATCATTTATAGTGAGGAAGGTAATTTTTTGCCTATAACCATAGTATTGAGAAGAGTTATGAGTATGAGTCCTATGCTAGAGAATGAGCAGTGAAAGAATTTGTTTCACGTTAGCTATAAGGTATATGGTTCATTGTATGCATTGATTGCTAATAGTAGCAATTGCACCAATGTAACATCAGCATTCATGGTCTAATAGCTTAAGTTGCTGACTAAGCCCCACCCTAAGCCTTATAAACTACATTAGCTCAATGGTAAGGGAGCCCTATAAGTAAATAAATAGGTGAATGTGCCAATCAGTATTGGAAAATATCAAGATGAAGTGCTCTATGTTGTGTAACCCATGAGTGTAGCCCATTTTCTTCTTAGACAACCATGGATGTTTGACTAAAATGCAGTATATGATGGATGAAAGAACACATATTCTATAAAGCATGAAGGCAGGAAGGCAAAGTTAAGCCCAATCATTATTGAATAAGTTAGAAATCTAAAAACTCAACTAAGTCAAATTCTAAAGAAGGAGGCTTTGGTAATGACTCTAGTTGAGCTAAAAAGAGAGATGAAGCTTGAAGAGCTAACTTATCTGTCAATCAGAAAGTTAATTGAGATGAGAGGATCAAAGGAGGAACTACTACTTTACCTAAGTGAAGTCCTTACTAGATGAGTTTAGCGACTTGTTCTTAGGTGAACTATTGAAAAGTCTACTTCCCATTTGAGCAATTGAATATGTGATAGACTTGTAGCAAGGAGTTGTTTTGCTAAACAAGCTTGCCTATAACCTGAATCCAGAACAAGCTGCTAAGGTGCAAAAGCAAGTAGATGAGCTAATTAAGAAGGGTATGTACAAGAGTCACTAAGCCCATATGCCATAGTAGCTCTATTGATGCCAAAGAAGAATGAGACATGGAGGATGTATATAGGTAGCAAAGCAATCAATTGCATTAACATGAAGTACAGGTACCCTATACCAAGGCTTGATGACATGCTCGACAATTTGAATGGAGTGAAATTATTCTCTAAGATTAATCTCAAATTTGGATACCATCAAATTTGAATGCGAGAAGAAGATGAGTGGAAAACTATGTTAAAAAACTACAATGGATTATATGAATGGCTTGTAATACCATTCAGATTATCGAACACACCGAGCACATTCATGAGACTAATGAACCATGTGCTCTAAGAATTGATAAGGAAATTTATGGTGGTGTACTTTGATGACATTATAGTCTACAACCTTAACTTGGGGACTCACTATGAGCACCTTTATGCATTCTTTTCAAAACTCTGAGTTGAGAAGCTTTATGCCAATCTAAAGAAATATGGCTTTTGTCAACCTAAAGTGATCTTTCAATGATTTGTTGTAAGAGGTGGTGGTACTTAAGTTGATGATGAGAAGGTAAGAGAAATTACTAAATGGCATGTGTCAACTTGCTCAGCTAATGTGTGAAGCTTCTACGGCCTGACATATTTTATCACTGATTTATAAGGAATTTTAGTACTATTGTAGCCCCATTCACTAGGCTGTTGAAGAAGAATATTAAGTTTTAGTAAGGAGAGAAGGAGAAGAGGAGTTTTAAGGAGGTGTAGATGAAGTTAACCATCACTCCTATCTTAGCTCTACCAAGCTTTAACCAAGTATTTGAAGTAGAGTATGATGCATATGGACTAGGCATAGATGCTGCACTAATGTAAGAGGGCTAACCTATTGCTTGCTTCAATGAAAAGCTTAGATAAGCTACACTTAACTACTTTATGTGTGATAAGGAGTTTTACCATGATTCAAGCTTTGACTATCGAGCAACATTACCCGTTACCCAAAAGTTTTTTGATTTACACTAATCATGAATCTTTGAGATATTTGAAGAGACAGCTTAAGTTGTCCTAAAGACAAAGCAAGTGGATAGAATTCATTGAGGGATCTTATTATGTCGTAAAATACAAGAACGACTAGAAAATTGTATTATTGATGCCCTATAGAGATAGCATTCCCTCTTGATTGAGCTACAAACTAGATTACTTGGTTTCTCTATGATTAAGGATTTGTATGCTAAGAATCCACATTTTAGCCTGATTTATGCAAGATGTGATTGGTGCGAGCCATGACCAAGAATAAAGAAGGTCGATCATTGGATGGGTCCGAGCTTACAAAAAGCTCAAAATGGAAGTGGAAGGGAATGTACGGAATAATAATTATGAATGAAGAAGTAAGCAACTCTCATGAACAACTCCAGAGGATATGACGCACCAATGGAACTTTCAAAAACTTACGGCATAATTCGATATGGTATATGAATCAGTCTAGTGAGGTTACTTGCTACCTAGCCTTACTTAAGTGTTAGGATAAGAAAGATATCGAGAGTAAATAAATAGTATTTACATAAGGAAGAAGATACTCAAAAGTGTATTAATGGCAATCTTCTGTTACAGCTACAATTATAAGGGTATTTATACCCATAAGTTAGGGCAATTTTCCCAAAAGGGAAAAAATAAAAAGGACATTTCCTAAGGAAGTAATATATATAATATAAAAGGGTAAAAATGAATATATAAAAAAAGCCATCATTGGTGCAATGGATTTTAAACGCAATACTATATACGTGGTGATACTGTATTACTGATGCCATTTAAAGATGTGGACAAAAAGTACTGATAGCTTTCTTATCCAAGCGGAGGTACCTTGGTCAGTTCAAGCTCTTTCTCTTGGCATTTCGGCAAAGGTGTAGCTGAGTAAGTAATTAACTAGGTTAGTGTGAAAATGAAGATGGGTTATTACCTCAACCTTCAACTTCTCGGCATACAACATGTGAGAGTAGTCACTTAGCTCGACAAGCAGAATGGGTCTACAAGGAGATAATTGACCTCTACATGAATCCGTTGGAATAGGAGGATTCATCTTGCCATTCCCTCTAGTCCTTAGGCTAGGCTGCAAGTTAGTGGTCTAGTAGCCTGATTCCTATCATTCCCTTAAGGTTGTTTTGGATTTCGGATCAAATCTGAATGGTCTTAGTTTAGCTCTCTATCAGGGTGATAGGGACTGAGGTTAGAAACGTTGAAGGCATTAGAAACCCCATAATCCTCAGGCAAATCTAATTTGTAGGCATTGTTATTAATCTTCTAGAGGATTCTGAAAGGTCCTTCAGCTCTTGCAAATGATTTGTTCTTCCTCTTGTTCAAGAAACACTCCTTGCTGAGGTGCAGCCATACTAAGTCTCCTAGCTAGAATTATTTAGCTGTCTTACCCTTGGTCTTCTCCCGCATTCTTTTAGTAGCTTGGTCAATGTGTTGAGTGACTTTATCATATATGTGCTAAAGGGATTCTGCTTTAACCGAGGTGTCAAGGTCCTCTTGCATAGGTGCAAGTATATAGGGGTGTGGTCGAGGGGCAAACCATAGACCACCTCGAAGGGAGTTTGCTTAGTGGTGTTATGTACTGTTCAGTTGTAAGTGAAATCAATCACTAGTAAGCAGACGTCCTAACAAGCCAAGTTCTTGTCCATTACAGCTTAGAGTAGTGATCCCACAGTGTGATTGACCACCTCTATTTGGCTATTAGTTTGGGGATGAAAAGAAGTGTTAAATAGTAGTTTGGTCCCCATCTGATGCCATAAAGTCCTCTAGAAATGGCTTAAGAACTTTGGGTCTTTGTCGGAGACTATACTTCTTGGCATACCATACATTCGCTCAATCTCATATAAGAAAAGAGAAGCAATAGCTGAAGCATTTTTAGTTTTGAAGCAAGGTACGAAGTATGCCATTTTGCTAAATCAATCTATGATGACCATTATAGAATCTTTGCTTCAAGTAGTTCATGGAAGTCCGAGAACAAAGTCCATGCTTAATTCAGTCTATGGCTTCATTGGAACTGGTAAAGGCATTGATTTACCTTACTTGGCTCAATACTTAGCCTTTTTGCATATGGTATAGCTTTCGACAACTCGGTGCACATCTCTCCTCATTCTTGGCTAAAAGAATGGACCATTCAATAGTTCATAGGTCCTTTTCTCTCCTAGATGTGCAGAAAGTCCTCTACCATGGGCTTCCCTGATCAATAGTTGCTACAATGAATAGGTTAGTACATACAATTTTTCCCCTTAGAATAAGTAACCATCCTCAATATGATACTAATCCACTTCCTCCTTGCAAAAGCAACACTTCTTTAAGTTGTCAAATAATATCTTAGTATGGAGGGCATTTAATATGGCTTGGAGATGCTCACTGTAACATAGTATGTTAATATTGTAAAGTAGGATGTCTTTGAAGTATACTATGATACACTTTCCTATTAGATGTCTCAATACATGGTTCATCAGCCTCATGAAAGTGCTTAGTACATTTGATAAGCCAATTGGACCATCCATTCATAAAAACTTGGCTTCATGCAAATTTGATGATAGTTAGACTTTAAATCAATCTTGTTGAAACTCTTAGCTCCACTAAACTCATCCAATATATCTTCCAACCTCATGATAAGATATTTGTACTTGATAGTAATCTTGTTCACAACACTGCTGTCTATACATATCCATCAGGTTCCATATTTTTTTAGCACTAGAAGGGCTGAGGCTTTCCTTTACATATCCTCTCTTTAGTAACTCATTGACTTGTTGGAGCTTAGCAGCCTATTCGGGATTCATCCAATAGGTTAGCTTATTCAATAGTGCAATGTTGAGTACTAAGTCAATACAATGCTCTATGCCTCGAGTTGAAGGCAACCCCTTAGGTAATTGTTTTTGGAATAGATAGAAATACTTATCTAACAACTCTTTGATTCCCTAGGGTAGTTCACCTTGCTCTTGCATTTCTAATAGGTGTTTGACCAACAAGAAGGTCAGCTTGTCAGCATTGATGGCTTCTTGGAGTTTGACTCTACTCATCACCAAAGCCTTCTTTGATCTGGGAGCAAGTTTTGTCTACAACTTATTAACTTCTCTGGATGGCATCTAGTTTAGTGTGATCTTCCGGTCATCCTTCTTGAACATATATGTGTTCTTGTAGCCGTCATGGATGACTCTCCTATCAAATAACCATGGTCTTCCTAGCAATACGTAGGGGGCACACATAGGCAATATGTCGTAGAGAATTTGGTCCGAGTAATTCCCTATAGTGATCGGTAGTATTATTTTTCGAGTAACATGTAATGCTCCTTTTTCACTAAACCAAAGCAATTTATACGGCTTCGAATGTGCAACAGTCGACAACTTTAGCTTTGAAATAAGATTGGCTAATGCTATATTGGTGCAGCTTCCACTATCCATGATGAGGGAGCACACTAGATCATTCATTATACAAGTGGCATGGAACAAATTCTCTCTCTACTCCTCTTCTTGTAAGGGTTCCATGTTCATAGTCCGTCGAATAACCATGAGTAACTTATCCAAGTCCTTAACAAATACGTCCTCTTAAATAAGCTCTTCTTCGGCATTTTATTTCTTGGCAAGGACCTCCTCCTCTTCAAGTTCCTCATTTGTACTATCTACTACTAGCTTCAAGACGTCTCCTTTGATGACTGTTATCCTGTGGTTCGAGCACTGAGTAGCCATTTGTCCAAACCCTTAACACTTGAAGCACTTGATCTAGCTTATCTTCCTATTAGACCATTGCCCCTTCTGATAAGTTCGGGTCAACACTTCACCATTAGTTTGGCCTTTCTGTTCAGCTCGGACATCAATCTTTTGGCTTAGCTTAGTACTCGACTGAGCTCAATGGCTTGCTTATCTAAGTTATTTAGTCAGCATCCTGGTCATTAGTCGGCTCCTCCTTTGCCTTTTTACTCGCTGGGCAATCCTAGCAACTTCATCCATTGCGTGAAATTGTTGGAGCTCCACAATATCTCAAATGTCTCCTCTTAACCCAATAATGAATCTTAAGACTATTTGGGTTGGTAGTGATTCGCTTAAAATATGTATATATATATATATATATATAAATAAATCACGAATACTCTAGTAAGTATACTGGGTCAGAATCAAGTAATATAGAGAAAGTAAGGTTATCGATCTCTCAAGGACTAAGACATTACTAATCCTATGCTAGTTCTTATCAATATTTTAAGCTATCAAAATTAAATTAATTAGTCTAATAATTATTTTAAAACTATTGAAAATAAAATAAATATAGAAAATCTAAAATTAAGCAATCAATTGAGAATTGTGGGAAAACAAATTCTACCCTAGATTATGCCGATCAAATTGTTATCATGTTATATAGATTAATAACTATATGGTCATTCAAGTGAAATTATTATACCTTAAAACTTAAGGATTTAGACTCCTAATTAATTAGTCAGCTTCTACATCTTTTAATTAATAGTAGACTCTAAATTATAATCATATATCTTCTGATACTATGATTGTCTAATGTCCTAAATCAATTATGTCTTAGTGAGTAATTAATTGCGGAACACCGCATTAAGATCGAGATAATTTCTAATTAAATCAATTAACTCTGCTTCCACATTAATTAATCAAATCAACTAATAATTTCTAACAAACCCTATATCAACTTTAGTATCATTAAGGTTTCTAACAATTATAATCGAAATCATAGGAATTGCAATCATAAATCATCCATATATCTCTTAATCCTATAACATGAACACAATTAGGGTTTAATTAATTCCTACAAATAAATTTAACCAGCAATGGATTTGGAAACAAAAACACAAATACTAATTGAAATTGCAAGGAAATTAAAAATTGAAAGCATAAGTAATTCACAAAATTGCATAAGAGTAATTGAAATAGATGTCACCCATCTTATATTGAAAAAGATAATCTTCAATTGTAATTTCAAATTGGTCTCCATAACACAAGAAAATCCTTCTCAATGATCTAAGTAATTCTCTTGAAGAATTCTTCAAAAACTAACTAAAAACTATTCTACAACTAAGGAAAGTGTGTTCTAAAATCTCTCAAACGATGAAACATAAGCTATTTATAAGAATAATTAGGGTTGACTTGAGTGAAGTTATTTTTTCATGAAGGCTGGCAGTGTAGGTACAAGGCCCACAGTGTACCCATCAAGGGCTAAGGCTGATCCCTTTCCTATCAATCTACCTACTCTAATAGCTTCTTCAATGTAACCACCAGTTGTAACTACATCTACAAACATAGAAGCAGTATGGCCGAAGAGTTGATTATAATAAGGTTCACCTAATGTGTAGATAAATATGTTGATCAATTCATTTTTGGCAATTATACTATAGCTTGAGCAATTGTAGATCTCTATCTCTGGGCATATTCCTTAAAGGACTCAATCAGCTTCATTTTCATGTTAATCAAATCCATCAAGGATAGAGCCACTTCTTCATTGAACTTGTATTGTTGATAAAAGGGTCAAGCTAGCTTATCCCAAGTATTAAGCTTAACTAAGTCTTGTTGCGCATACCAAATCAATGCCGGCCTAGTTAGGATATCTTGGAAAGTTTAAATCACCAACTTCTCGTATTTAAAGAATTGGGCCATCTTGCAAACATAAAGCCTAAGGTGAAGTTTAGGACAATCTATTCCATTATACTTTTCGAAATTTGGCACATCATAATTCTTGAGATAACTCATGGTCTTTAAAAGCACAAACACTACTTAAGCTTAGATCACTCTACACATCATAATTCTTGAGAACTCCCATTTTCTCTTCAATTTTTTGGAAGATTTCTTCTTCCATCTTCATCAATTTCTTCACCAATTCCTTCCCCAAGCCTTTGCTGCTATTGTTAAGCTTATGAACCGACAATTCTTCAAACTTGTCTGTCTTAGATGGTATGTCAATAAGCCCCTAGGGTTGGCTATGGGCCATGGTTACGATTTCCTTCACATGCTTTCCTAAAACCCTTTCAGTTGTGGTTATTCTATGCTCAAGAGCTTTAGACATCTTGTTTTTTAAAATGAGTGATTATAGGCTTCTAGTTTGGCCAAATCACTTAAAAAGTAATCTTCCAAAGGCTACAAGAATTCCTTCTTGTTAGAAACACTAAATTGAGGTTTTAGTTTTGAAAACCATTTTTTTTTTTGTTTTTGGAAACTTTTATTAGAAAATCTATGCTTATTTTATGTCATAAAAGCCTAATACTAACATCGATGCATCTAAACAAAGAAAACATTGGGACTGATGACCAAGGACATAGGATGATGATAATATTACAAGGGTGATATGGAGAAGTAGAAATTATTTTACAATGAGAAACTTATTGAATAAATGACACAAGGTTAACAACTCATGGAGAAAACTCTATCAGGATCATAACAACCTAAGGGCTAAACATGAAGAATGAGAATTAGACATTTACAAGATTAATAACCTTAAGATGGAATATAATTCACAATGGAAATCTAATGATTAAATATTTTTTTTTTTGTATTTTGTTAGTTCTTAACAGTATGGTATATATAGGGCATTACAATAGAAATCGATTAAGTAAATAATTATCATGAAATTGGTTTTTGATCATAAAACTTCTTTTGAAATTTTTTAAAAATTTGTTAGAATGTCTTTAAAAAATGAGAGTTTTATAATAATCTTCATCATAGTTAACTTCTATAATTACATGCCTAAAAAAATTTACAAGTTGATATACAAGTTTTTTTAACATTGGTACAGGGGGAATACTAATGATTTTCGACATTTTATGTTAAATGTTAGGTTACACAACCTATTACCGATGAAATAAAACAAAATCTACAAAACCTACATATATTACAAAAGATAGCATATGCAAACAAACAAGTAAAATAAATGTTGTGCAATATGCTACAAACGCATGCAATACAATGAGGTTAGTCATTAATAAACTATAGGAAGTATCATGAATTTGTGGTCTCAAAGTGCCCTTCAATAAGTAGATAAAAAATTAGATTTAAACAAAAATGAAGCTTGTGAATACTTATATATAAGGGTTACTAATTTTGTTAATTTCCCCTTTTTTGAAAAACAATGACTAATCGACTGTAAATTAATTGGGATTTTCTTATAAGTTAAAAATAACCATCCCGTTTTCAAAAAGAATGATGCAAGATGGTGATGTCTATGGGTCTCAGGCTCTATAGCTCCAAGGTTTTCTGGAGAAAAGCTTAGTAGGCTACATCGAAACCTAAGTAGGCTCGCCTATCATCTCCAAGTGAGGGTAAAGACCCTAGTGACTTGAAGGTTTCACAATAGTAGCTTGTTGGGTTGAGCTTTTTTTCTTAGGGTCTGCATCAGTAAAAAAAAAAAACAATTAGTACAATTATAATACAAAAATAACCAAAAAAAAAATAATACAAAAGCCTATCAACAATTCTTAATTTTCACATGGCTAGCCTATCAAGCATCCCTAGTGGAGCTATTAATTCTATTGAGCCTTATTTCGATTTTCTTAATATAATTTATATTAAGCCTAGCCCGTTTAATATAAATTACCTGACATTAAACTAATAAAATGCTTTTAAAATTTTTTTTAAAATTAGATTTGCCAGCCAATTTAACTAGTAAAAAATAAAATTAGGGGTTTTAGGCAAAGAAAACCCTAATTTGACCACTAGTCTGCGAATATTTTAAAATATTAATTTTTAAAAAATTAAACCAAAAAATCGAGTTTGGAGGCTAATCTACCAAGACTAAGACACCATATGAAAATTAAAAAAAAAAATCATGGGCTTTATTTTTGTAATTTTTTTAAAAATATATCTAAATTCACAAAATGTAACTAAAATTGATTATTATTATTATTTTTATTAAGAATTTTTTAAGAAAAAAAGAAACTTTTTTTTTAATTTTTAGAAGGTTACCCTAAAGGAACTTATGTACCTACTAATCAGGATCAAATTCGTCATAGTTCTTTTCTATAAAATTTTTAGCAGGTGGGTCTTTTTTTTTATTTTGAAAACAGAGCCAGGTTTTCATTTTTTTTTATCAATTTATTAATTTTTTGGAAAAAGAAGAAAAAATCCTAAGAAATTTCATTTTTAAAAGAAAAATCCCTGACTAATTATATCTTTAAAAAAAATCGATTAAGATTTTTTATTTTTTTTAACTACTACATATCAAAAAAGTATCTTTTATAAATCTTAGCTTTAAAGATACGATCTAAATACGTTTATTTTCTAAAAGAAAACACGATCTTACTAAAAATGTAATTGAGCAAATTTATTAAAAATTTAGATTTTCTAAAAAAATACGCAATATGAAAATAACAAAAACTTACGTTAAAAAATAAACAAATAACTTAGTAAAAATAATTAAATTAACTAATAAAATAAAATAACAAAATTTTTACCTATGAGTCGAATCGTACATGATTTAAAGGGTAGACGAGTGCTTTTTTTAGATGGTCATGGGCATAATTGTGGGCATATTGGTTATTATTTACACTTATCATAGGCTTGATCAAAGGCATGTCGGTTTCTATTTCTATTGATCATGAGCATGATTAAGGGCATTGTTTGCTGTAATTGTATGTTTGTGTGTATAGGCTATGTGAGTTGGAGTGTATGTCATGCATTTGTGTACAACATATGGGACAGTGGCAGTTAGGGACATACAGTGGGTCTCGGTGAAGGGGATGTGTTGCTTATGTTGTATACTTTCTGCTTGTATCTGTCAATGTGCATGTCCTTATGTGTTCGTAGAGTGGAGGGCTTTAGTATGAGTGTTTCTTTCTCATGAGAACGTGGCAAGCTATTGGACATGTGCTGGACTTCGGCTGTGAATTGTGTTGTATGTGTTGTGCACAATTAAGGGTTAGCATGCGGAGCTATGTTGGCTGTATTGTGTTCATTGTGTGTCAAGTGTTAGGGGCTACAGTTAGTTGCTTTGTAGAATTTGTGTTGACGTATTAGCTGCTGTTCAAGGTGATGCGTTGGGGTTGTGGGATCTATCTAAGGGCTACAACTACTGCTATATTATGTAAAGGTTAAAGATGTCAACTGTTGTCCAAGCTTGTTCGGTCAATGATTAGGAAATTGTGGGATGTGGATCTATATGGTGTTATAGTGGGCTTTAGCTGATGTTTACATTGATGATTGACTATTGCTAATCGATGTGATTTTGATGTGGGATTATTGTGTTAGCTTACGTGATTTAGTTATCAAAATTGTGCGATTCGTGACTTATGAAGCAGGGCATGAATGTTCAGGCGATGGAATGATATTATGGAAGTGCGACTATTGTTAAAATAGTGAATATGTGTTTTGTAATTAAGAAAAGCCATCGTCAATGTCACTTGCCAATTTTTAAACCCCAACATTGAATCTTTTGTATCATTTTGAATATAGGTTTTATTCTAATCAAACGAAGATACAGAAAATACAATTTTGATTCTTTAAAGATTTGTCTTAGCTACTAGAAGCTTTACTTAGGCTTTCTATTTTCTATGGCATGGCTTGATCCGATGCAATTTGATTTAGCCCAATAACTCATCTAATAAATCTTAAATTTATTCTAGCTAAATTTAAACTAGACAAAATTTTATTTTAGATTGGACTAGGCTAAAATCATTTTAACAAAGCCTGATTTGTTAATGACTTAATGATTTATTAAATTGACCATATACCATTATCTGATTTATTTGTAAACAATCCAACTCAATTTGACTTAACCCAATACGACTCGACTTGACTTAACTAGACTCGCTACGATACGAGTCAACTCTTTATTTTTATTTTTTTTTTTCATTATTCTTGTAATTTTTGTCTTTTATTTTTTATTAATTTTTTTATTTTTTCCTTTTATTTATTAACCTAGCTCAATTAATGAAAAATAAAATAACTAAAAAAATGACAAAAATGAAGTGTCTATAATTTGAAATTCTTGAGCGTACTCATCAACAGTTTGGCTTTGTTATCTTAGCTTTTAAAGCTGAGTGAAAGTATGTTAAAAGATAAGTTTCCAGCACAAATCTGTTTCTGAGTATTCTCTTCATCTCGAGCCAGGTATTAATCTCTCAGCAACCCTTTCGTCTCCTCATGGCCTGAAATTCTTGCACTACATGATAGCATATTTAAAGAACTCAACAGCAATAGTTCTCACCTTCTCATAATTCTCATAACGATAATAATAAAAAACACACTCCACCTTCTCTTCTTACTCTAAATATTCATCAACATTCCCAAATCCATTAAAGCTTGGAATATGAAGTTTTACATGGTTAGATGCTCTAGGGACTTACATGTACTCTTCTTTGAAATACTCTTCCTCACCCTCTTCATCAAGCTCTCTTAAGTCTGTCCTTCGCCTTACTCGTCCACTTGCTCCTCAACCTTGAATTGGTCAAGTTACGTTCTAACCTCTAAGAGGTTGATCAGCTTATAAGGTATTTTAAGTGGCCTTAGTGGGTCAGCAAGCTAATGCATGAATAGCTCAAGTTAGATCTACCAAGAGGTTTGTTACTTCGTTAAGTCTCTCATCAGTGCTTCTTAAGGTTCCTTGAAACTGTCGTCTATGGTGGATAACTCCACTATTATCATCTTCCATACCAACATTCATACTCAGGTTTGTCATTTTTTCCATAAATTCAAAGTTCACACAAACACTTAAGGAAATTAACAATTAACAACATAAAACTCAAATGAATAGAATAACTTGCTTTATTTTACACGCGTAGAACGGAGTATAACTGAACTTCAAAAACCAACTATATCTTAAGCAAAACCTTTGCTCTGATACTAAGATGTTATGAACCGTAACCAAGAATAGACAAGGCCAGTCACTGGATCGGTCCGAGCTTGCAGAAAGCTCGAATGGAAGTGGTAGGGAACGCGTGGAATGATAATTATGAATGAAGAAGTAAGCAAAATCCATGAATAGCTTTAGAGGATATGACGCACCAACGGAACTTCTAAGGACTCATAACACAATTCGATATGATGTACGAATTAATCTAGTGAGGTTGCTCGCCACCTAGCCTTACTCAAGGGTTAGGATAAGAGTAATGTCGAGAGTAAACAAATAGTATTTACGTAGGGAAGAAAATACTCAAAAGTGTATTAATGGTCATCTTCTATTGTAGCTACAAATTTTAAGGCTATTTATACTCATAAGTTAGAGTAACTTGCCTAAAAGGGAAACGACAAAAACGACATTTTCTAAGGAAGTAATGTACAAGATACAAAAGGGTAAAAATGAATATATAAGGAAAGTAATCATTGGTGTAACGAATTGTACACATGATATTGTATATGTGGTGATACTATATTGGTGATGCCATTAGAAGATGTGGAGAAAAAGTACAGATAGCTTACTTATATAAGAAGGGGTGGCTCAGTTAGTTTGACCTCTTTCTCTTGACATCTCGGCAAGTATGCGGCTGAGTAAGTAATTGGTCAAGCATATGTAAGAATGAAGATGGGCTATTGTCTCGACCTTCAACTGCTCGACATATAACATGTGAGAAATAGGTAGTCACTTGGCTCGGCCGGTAGAATGGGTTGACAAGGAGATACTCAGCCTCCACATGAGTTAACTAGAATAAGAGGATTCATCTTTCCATTCCATCTAGTCCTTAGGCTCAATTACGAGTCAGTAGTTTGGTAGCTTTATTCCCATCACATGACGAAGACCGAACACTTGATGACTATCATAAGGAAGATGAATACTTATTCAGAAAAAGGAGATTGTGCTTCTAACCTATTATATGTTAGAATTTCTAGTGCATGACGCATATGGAGGAAGGTCATCTAGACATTTTAGTGAGCACTAAACTCATGAGATACTATTCTCTAGATTCCTTTAGCTAAGGATGATGAGATATCTAAGCCATACTAAAAAGGTGCGTTACTTGCATAAGGGCATAGAGTTGAGCCAAGCAAGGGAAATATTTATGTTTGCCAATCTTGATCAAGCCATGGTCTGAACTTAGCATAGATTATCTGCTAAGATTTTTAAGGATGTCCTAATGGAAGGACTCCATCATGGTGGTCGTTGATTGATTTAGTAAGATGGAAAACTTCATGCCTTAATCCAAAACTAATAATGCTTCAACTATTTCTTTTCTATTCTTACAGGAGATTGTCAACTTTATGGAGTGCCTAACACCATTGTTTCAAATTGAAACCTGAAATTCATGAGCCACTTTTGGAGAATTTTATGGATGTGAGTGGGAACCAAACCATTATTCAATATGTCCTGGCATCTATAAACAAATACACAAACTAATCAAGCCTGTCAATAGGATAGTAGGAACTCTATTCTATGTTGTTGTTGGTTAGAACATGATTGATTAGGATTAATGCCTACCTATAAATGAGTTTGCCTACAATAGGACCACCTACAGTGCTACGAACATGTCACCATTTGAGCTTTCTTGTAGATTCAACTTTTTGTTTCCCTTAGACCAAATGCCCCTTCTAAGCTAGAATGAAGAACAACCAGCCATAGAAATATCTAAGGCCATTTATGCCATGTACCAAAGGTCGTCAAACAACTAAGCCAAGCTACCACTAAGCTTGAGAGGTAAGGCAAAGGATGAAAGAACAAAGAATTTTAACCTAGTGATTTAGTTTAGATCTACCTCAATAAATGTTGATTTCTAAGTTTAAGGAAGAGCAAGTCATCTTCTAGAGTTGATGGTGTCACGAACAGAGGACAATTTAGTTGTGGTAAATGTCATATACTGTATGAAGAACCCGACGCTCTAGTAGTAGTAAATGTTGTATACTGTATGAAGAACTCCTAATTGGTCACCCTTTCAATCATGAACTCTTCCCATAATATATAAGGCTCTACAACCACTAACTTTCCAAGAACATACAGATCCATATGATATCATCACATAAACATATTTATATAAAATTTAAACTATAAAGTTTACAGTAAGCAGTAATTTAGTATATCTAGGTCTATATTACTGATAAAACAAAAGTAAATAAGTAAGCGTCCACAAAATCAATTCTCTCCATACACTAAATGGCTTACTCTTGCCTAAGTCCCCAACCTAACCTCTAGCATCCTCCGGCCAACCTCAATGAATAAGCCATCCTACAGCAAAAGTTAAAGGGCGTGTAAGCTTAAGCTTAGTGAGCAAAACCCTCAGCCACACTATAAGCAAGTTATAAATATATTATATTCACGCATATGAATGAATAAACAAATAGAATGCCAAAAAATATGTATAGTTAACTAGTCAATATATGTAGCTTAGATTTAACAGCCTCTAAAGTCAGGGTTGCAGTATACATGACACCAATCAAATCCAGGTATTATACTAGAACTTACTTTACTACAGAACTCTATGTTTCATATTTAAATCAACAAGTACTTTATTTTAAAAAAAAAATCAAGTTCTAATATAATCATGAATAGGCCCCCACAATCCATACTCACTCTTAAACGGAGGCCTTTAGACTCAACCCTTAGCCAGGCGATTGGAACCTCCAATGCTCAGTATTATCATAGGCTAGAGTAAGGTCATTTTGTACGAGTGCACTATATAGAACCAATAAATTTATAATAAAAACTCTCGAATGGCCTCTTGCTACCCTTGTGTAATGTAACGGCCAGGATTTAGGTCAATACAATGCATGTCAATGTATGTACCGGTTTCCTTTTATTAGCCAAGTATAGTTATGTTTAATTATATTGTAACCAAACAATATCGCATACAATCATCATTTATACTATGCAATAATAATTTGTTATCCATATTTAAGGTAAATTTACAAATTAGCACACAATAGCATACACAAGCATCTCCCCGACCCTACACAACATTTAATTAACATAATCATTTGACTTCATTAGCTATAATCACATATAAGCATGGAATCATAGGGTAAATACTCATTCAACCATGATGACTCGTTTTAGTCATAATAATCAATTGAAAGATCTACGCCCTCATAAAGATCACCTAATCATTACAAGATGACAACGATGATAAGTAATTGAATTAACTAACAATTCCTAATATCTAATTCTACTTAAATTATTATCAATTTTTTTTTTCTAATTGAACCATATCACTAATCTCATATAACTTTTTCATTCTATTTCCAATATTTATGAACTTATAGTCGTTTTTTCATTGTTTTCAAACGTACGTTCACACGGTGATGTCTGTTTTGGATGCTAAAACCCATGTTTTACAATATGGACTAAATTCATTGAAATTTCAACCATTGAAGCTTAAATATTCTTATTGCTTATGTTTATATCTTATTTTAGTACTTAATGATTTAATTAGCTATTAGATTCTTATACTTAGATGACTTTACATTTTCTTTACTAATTTATGTGCTTAAGTGAGTCTAATTCAATTTAAGATTAATATTAAGGGCTTAAAGAAGTTTCGACCCTTATGTATGTTTATACATATATATTATTTCCTTATGTCTTCTTAAGGTTACGTCATTGCTTATGTCATTGCTCATATGTCCATACTTATCCTTACGTATTTATGTACTTTATACATATGTTATGCATATACTTATACTTCTAATATATTAGTTTGTATCCTTGTGTACTTATAAGTATACTAGTACATATACCCATATATACATATGGTTACATACGTATTTTTATATGTATTTTCGTATACCTAGAGTACCCTCTTAAGAAAGCTTCATAAATTTCATACTTTTACACTTTAAGAGTGTATTTAGTAAGGTATATGTATGTATAATTAGTATATATCTCTTTTTAGGTTATGTACATAAAGGATATTTATGTATAAGGGTTTTCATACATGTGTTCATCAAGTGTATTCTCTTCTCCATTTATCTAAGGATTTCCTATACTTCTAAACATAAATATGGAGCTTTCTACCTTCAACAACACATATGTACATATTACATACACTTTCTACACTAACATAAGGTTGATACTAACTAACTATTAAACTAAAAAATCAAATGAAATTGTACTTTTTTCTCCTTGTAATATGAAATAGGAGTTTATCTATGTAGGGTAGTGGTTTGGAAGTTTTTGAGGAGTGAAGAAAACGATAAAACAAAAGTTCGAAGGGGGATAAGGCAAAAAGGAAAGTGACGGTTTGGAAATGGGGAAGGAAAAGGTTTTGTTCATATCTAAATTTGTGTTTTTGTGGAAGAAATAAGTGGGGTCTACAATGTTCTCACGTTGGATGGCAAAGAGGGGATAAGGAGAAGATTAAGACATGTGAAAAATGAAAGAATTATTTAGAAAAGAGTAGAGAATTCTAGAGTGAAAATGACCTATGTTGACTTTGGCCAAATGTTGACTTAGTAAACTCTTTGAAATTAAATGTAATTTGTGTGTATATAATGATAAGATTAAGAATAATTGGGAGAAAAATTAAGGAAATGAAGGGAAATGTGAAGTTTATTGAAATGATTAGTAAAAATAGTTAATGAGATATTCTTCTAAGTATTTATATCTTATATATATTATTTGGTAGGCTACTTACTGTAATTATTATGAAAAAGTGTCATTTAGAGTACTAATACTTACAATATGTAGTATAATCATCAACTAAGCTCTTAACTTTATATAAAACTAACCTAGTTATATAATTGAAAGATGGATGTAATCTATAATATAATATCCTAGTTTCTAATGGATTACTTTAGTATTATATGTATTAATGAATGAGTGAAAGTTATATTTGATCTTTTACTAATAATTTGGTAAGATACTAAGAATATATTGTCAATTAGGGTTTTAGAGTAAGTTATGGTGAATTAGTACTTTTATATTTTTAAAGTTATAGTTTTAGGGTTTTATGACTTTTGGGTATAATCTCTAGTGTTTATATGCATTTAGGATATAAAAGTTTAATACACGATTAAATCTTCGGTAATTATCTCAGGGTTTTTATGTTAATTAATCTTATTAACTCTTAGAAGTATCTACACAGTTGAGTCTATTTCAGATATTAGGTTGAAAAAATTAGGAGTTTATAGATGGACCATTTAGTGTGCTTGAAAGGATTAATCCTAATGCCTATAGAATTGAATTACTCGAAGACTATGGGTCTTAGACTCCTTTAACATTGATAATCTCCATCTCTATGTGCTTGAGGATGAGCAATAGTTAAGCCAAATTTGATCTAAATCTTAATCATCCTAAAGGGAATGATAGGGATCACTTAACAATCACTCACTCATGAGCTTAACGACTCACCCATATGGTTCGCTAAGCTATCCGAGGAGAGTTAAGTCTTGAAGAACACTGTATTTTCCATCATGAACCACTGAGGTACTTTACTCTGACCTCTCTTTGTCTCATTGAGAAGGTTTTTAAGGTGCCTAACCAGTTGTTGAGCTAACTACTTATTGTCACACTAAGAGCAAGCAATGAATCTACATATGGTCGAGCTAATATGCATCCAAGGCTAAGCTACCAACTTTTGATCTAACCAGCTAAGGTTGAATTGAAGAATGGTTGCCCACTGGACTAACCCCATCTAACCCTAAATAGCTGAGCTACTAAGTATCCAACTTGATGGACTCTACTCAAATCAGCTTTGCACGGCAAGCAGCACCATTAAGACTATATATTGGACAACTAACATGCGTATCAATTTTTAGCATCCGTTATTCTTTTGTGTCTATATAATTTTGCCCTAGTAATCTATTCCCCTTTCCTTTTCTAATAGGAATCCCTTTTGTAATTTACGTATATCTAAGATTTGCCCTAATTGGGCCTTATAAATACTTGCAATTTGTAATAGCCACATTCATCAGAATAATGATATTGAACTTCAGACATTTTACCTTTCCTCCTTTTGGAACTTATGTTTTCTCGATGAGGATTGAGACCATGAAGAGCTCTTATTTAGGCCATTGAGTGTGGACTAGTATTGAGCAACCTTGTGCTATACTTATGCGTCATATCAAGTACAATTCAAGCTTGTGTATGGTATTGATGAGTCATATCTACCATCGATGCATAAGCTTCCCTTGGCTTAACCTTCAACTTTCATTTATCATTCAAACAATCTGGTGGTTCAGACTTACCCTTTTGGCTCGCATGATATTGGTATCCATGTGTTCTCTTCCTGGTAATCCATATCAAAAATACCCTAAGATGATCACCTCTTCCTAGTAGAAACAATACTTCTTCAAATTTCCAAACAATTTCTCTACTTGGAGGACTTTAAAAACTTCTTTGAGATGGTTACTAATTCAACACTATAGACAAGGATGTCGTCAAATTAAACCACAACACATCTTCCAATCAGGTCCCTTAGAATGTGGTTCATCAATTGCATAAAAAATGCTTAGGGCATTTAATAACCCAAAAGGCATGACCATCTACTCATACAAACCATGTTATGTCTTGAATATAGTTTTCCATTCATCACCTTACCTTATACAAATTTGGTGGTATCCCAACTTTAGGTCAGTCTTGTTAAACACTCTAACACCACTTAGTTCATCTAACATATCGTCTAGCCATGAAATGGGGTACTTGTATTTGGCCATACTCTTGTCCACAACTCTACTATCAATAAAAATTCGCTAAGTACCATTCTTCTTCGGCATAAGTAATGAAAGCACAATGCAAGGGTTAACACTTTCTCTTACATATCCTTTCTTTAGTAGTTCATTCACTTGCCTCTAGAGTTTGGCAGCTTACTCAGGGTTCATCCAATAAACTGGTTTTTTTGGTAATGTAGCATTTGGTATTAAGTTAATGTAAATTTCAATGCCTTAGAGAGGGGGCAATCCTTTAGGCAACTTCTCAAGAAATTGGTCTACATACTTATCCAATAGCTCTTTAATCTTTAGGGCTAGCACAACTTACTCCTTTAGCTCTAATAGTTTCCTTATTAGTAGAAAGGTTAGCATGTCAACTTTAATAGATTCTTAGAGCTTGGGACAGCTCAGAATCAAGACCTTCTTTGATGCTCAAGAAACTTTAGCTTACAGTTTACTAACTTGGCTCGGTATCATAGGATTCAAGGTCATTTTTCTCTCATCTTTTTCAAAGACATATGTGTTTTGAAACCCATAATGAATAACCCTCCGATCAAAAAACTAAAGTCAGCCTAGCAATACTTGAGATTCTCATATGGGTAAAACGTCATAGAGAATTTCATTAGAATAGTTCCCAATGAAGATCAGTAATAGTACTTGTTGAGTGACATGCAATGCTCTCCTCCCATTTAACCAATGCAATTTATATGGCCTTAGATATGAGATAGTCGATAACTTGAGCATTTTAACTAGCTCGACTGATGTTACATTGGTATAGCTCCCGCTATCTACTATGACTGTACATACTTTCTCATTTACCTTGCTGGTGAAGTGAAATAAGTTATCATGTTGCTCCTCCTCAACTGATGGTTCAATGCTCATTGCTCATTGCTCATCTAACAACTAAGATTAGCTTGTCTAAATCCTCAGTAAGCACATCTTCCTTAACTATCTCATCATTGTCCTCAACTTCCTCCTTCAACTTTCTTTTCTCTTTAGGCTTCTCATTACTGTTGTTTACTTCAATATTTGGGGTATCTCCCTTGATAATCATAGTCCATCTATTTGAGCATCGAGTAGCCATATGCCAAAATCCTTAGCACTTAAAGCACTTGATCTAGCTCATCTTTCTCTTCGATCCTTACCCCTTAAGTTCTCTTTAGACACTTCTAGTTGATAGGGTGACCCTTTAGCTTAGTCATTGCCTTAGCTCTTTTACTAATGTTAGAGCTTTAGGGAGCTCGACTACTACCATAAGTAGGTCAGTGAGATTGGCTAGGTTAAACCATTAGAGGTCGACTTAGCCTATTCTTCCTCTGTCTCTTTACTTGCTAGGAAATTTTGATGGCTTCATTTAGCAAGGTAAAATGCTGTAATTCTACTATGTCTCAGATATCATACCTTAATCTAGTAAGGAATCAAGAAACTATTCGGGTTGATGATTCATCTACTTCACATCAGATCATAAGCATTTAGAATTCTCGGACATACTCATCTATAGTTCAACTTCCTTATTTTAGCTCTTAGAGTCAAGCAAAAGTATCTTGTAAGTAGTCATCCAATACAAATCTATTTCTAAGGACTCTGCTCATCTCGAGCCAAGTGCTAACATCTTTATATCCTTCTCTCCTCCTTATGGTCAAGAAGTTTCTCAACCACATCACAAAATATCTTGAGAACTCTACAGTAGTAGCTATCATTTTCTCATAATCTTCATATTAATAGTAGTCAAAGACTCATTCCACTTTCTCTTTTGAATCGAGATAGGAATTAGCATTTCTAGAATCATTGAAGCTTGGGATTTTAAGGTTCATTATATTAGTAGCTCAGTATACTCGAGCTCGTTTTTCTATTTCAACATACTCTTTTTCTTCATCCTCTCTTTTTACTTCACGTAAGTCAATCTTTCTTTACACATGCTCTCCTACTCTTTCACCTCGTTTTGTTGAGTTAGGATTTGTCCTTTTGTGGGCTAAGCAACTCCAATAGTGTTCTAAACAACATCAATTGGTCAAAAGGCTAATGCATGAACAGCTTTAGTTAGGTCAGTTATTAAGTTAGCCATTTCATCAAACCACTTGTCGGTACTTCTAAGAGTGTTATAGGGCTGTCAACCATTGTGGACAATGCTACTATTATCATCTCCAATACCGGCGTTTACACTTGAATGAGTCATCCTTTACGCAACACTAATGCATTATATAGAACAACATATGTATGGTCCTAAACACTTAACTTACTACATCATAGCAAACATACAATTAGTACTTAGTCTATTTTCACTACTTAAAATCGAGTACAACAGAGTATACGTAATAGCAATCCACTACACCTTCTGCTAACTCAATTTCCTATAGTTAATTATAATATAACCATAACTCACTCTACTACAACTAATACCATACACTACATGATAATAACCACAATTGAATAACAACTTTCCTGCTACAAGGCTCAATTTTGATATTAAGGTGATATGGCACACCAAGGGTAGACAAAGGTGACCATATCAGGGGTGGGTCCAAGCTTGTAGAAAGCTTAAAACAAGTGTGGAAATGTATGAAAAATGATGAAGTAAAATAAGCAAACCACGAGTGAATCCAAGGATGAGACGTACTAAGGACCTCCATAGCTTCATAATTTAACTCGATATAATGCACAAGTTAAGTTAGTGAGGGTACTCGTCATCTAGCCTTGCTTAAGGATTAGGGTAAGAGTAAGGTAAGTAAAGAAAATTCTTACAAAAATGAAGTATATTCTGTATTGGGAGATATGTCAATAATGCCTACAATTGCATTTATAAGGGTTTTATACTCTAAATAATAGGGAAATTACTATAAATGGAAATCACTAAATGGGTATTATCCAAAATAAGTAATGTTCAAGGAATGTTAAGGGGTATAGATGAAAATGTAAGAAAAGCACCCATACTGTATGAAAAATCCTATCATATGGGAGTTTGGACATGTAGCTATAAGTTAGAGGAAGGACTTTTAGTAGAAATAGACAAAATTGTACGATTAACTAGGTTGTTGTTGAGTAGAGATACTGAGTTGAGCTATTGATTCTTTCGAGGTGAATTTAGCTTGGGCATTGTTATACCCTAGAGCTTCAAGTCAATACGACAACCTTAGGTAATGAGCTCTTAAATTTCAAACATCAAGCAATGTTATCCATTTTAATTCAAACTTCACAGTAAGGGTAGAAAAGTTAGATGAAGTATTCTAGTAAAGTCAATTTTTCAAAAAGCTATATAAAAAGATTAACTTCATAAAAGTATGAATTTACTAATAAAGCCAATAATTATTGAAAAAGTAAATTTTGAGTTCTTAAAAATAATGAGATATTAGAGATAAGTTGTATAAACTATAAAAATAACAAATAAAGTTGAATTATATATAATATACGTGTGTTTACATATGATAGACATTATATGTATTAAATATATACATATAATAATAATAAATTCTCAAAATAAGGTGAATTAATATAAAATAATGCAAAAAAAATTGTAGAAAATAATTTGGTGAGTCACTAAATGATGTGGCAGCATGAGATTAAATTAAAAACATGAGTCAACAGCCCTAAACCCATGAAGATGACACCAAACATATTGGATTAACAGGAAAATGACACTCAAGTTAGGAAAATGACACATGGTATGATGGTTCATCAACCCATTTAATTCGAAATCTATAAATAGACCCTTAATACCAAATATTAGACATTTTAGCAAACCAAATTCTACTAGGAAAAATTAAGAGAAAATTAGAAAATTAGAAGAAAAATAGAGCAAAAACAAGGCACAATCTAGTTTAAGTTGATTCAATGGGGTGTTAAAATCTTGCTATAGTGGGCATTTGGGGTTAAAAAGTGAGTGGCTAAAGAAGCTTTTCCAATAAGATGCGGCGATTGGTTCAAGTAAACCAGTTTTATACCTATAAATTGTCTAATTTTCTAATAACATCCAATAGCCTTATTTAATTATGAAATTTTATTTATGAGACTATTTTTAGTGTAAATTATTGTAATAATTTTATTTTTATTAAATATTAAGTGTAAATATAGGTTGCTTAAGGAATTGGCCTATTTAGGTGAAAATTAAATTAAATTTTAGAAATATTAGAATAGGTTGTTTCAAGCTTAATTTTTGTACATAATATGTTTAACATATGTATTTAGTTATGGTAAGAAGAATTTATGAAAATAAGTATGTTTACTATTTTTTGTAATTATTTTATATGAAACTATTTGTTTTTCTAAATTATTAAAATAATTGGTTTTTAAGTAAATTAATGAATATGCCTCACATGTTTTCACTTCTAGAAGTTTATGAGGATATTTGGAACACTTAGTTTTTATCTCACACATAAATTTGATTATTTTCCATAATTTTCTGTAATTTTAAGTTAAAACCACTATTTTGGTAAAAATAGATAATAGCTAGTTTAGCATAATTGATGGTCAATAATTAAACTACATATTTTGAGAGTTTATAGGATTTTTGTGGAGTTAATCGGGCTCATATACTATTTATGACATATTTTCTTAATATAAGCTTATATATTAACCTAATATGTAAGATAGTAAATAGTACTATTATGATAATTGATAAGATAATGTAAGACTAGTACAGGTGTTGGTCAAGTTTGAAAAGTGTGATTTGTAGGATTTTTAGTTTAGAACTAAAGCTTACTAAAAATAATTACAAAGTTATGATAATATATAATCAAGTTGGTAGTGAGAAAGGGTATTTTTGAGCTTATAACTGTATTGATCAGTTTTGTTTTTTAATATATATTAATTATACTGAAAATAATGATTGTCATGATATAAATGTTACTAAAATCAAATAAGAAATGAGAAAGATATGGTCATTTAAGTTTAAAAACATGGTAGTGAAATCTTATAAAAGTTTGGGTTTGACCTATAATCGACTTAGAAACTGTGAATATATTTTCTTAAGTGTGATGAGTAAGGAAGGACCACACCATGAAGTTTAGGACTTTGCACTACTATTAAGGCTAAGTAAGTGGATCTAACCTATGCTTAGAGTAGATATATTGATACTCACAACACTGTATGTTGTTTGATGGTGTATTGATTGAATATGGCTATATCTTGAGTGGGTTATTATGCCACTATAATGGATGTTGATGTGGAGATTTTGAATCACAATAATTCTATCTTGGTTAAACTTTTATGCTTTTGTGTTAAGTGTTGACATAGTTTTTACAAATGATTATACTAACTTGGAAAGTTAAGTGATTGCTAACCTCATCTTATAGGAGTTCACCTAAGTGAACTCGAAGTAAAATAATAGATTTCCATTAGGGAGAGATTGAAAACTAGACTCAAATAGCTAGGTTGAATAAAACTTAAAGATTGGTTGTGCTTAATGATATAAATGAGTTGTTATTGTATAGCATGGCATGACATGGTAGAAAAAGAGATGTATATGTCAAAATTTCCAAAATGAGGCTTCCAAGTGATAAAAAAAAATCATGGCTTTATGAACTCAGTTTTTAGAAACATATAGGTATTCATTGCCCGAACAACTTGATTACTTTAGTAGTTTGATTTTATTAAATAATACTATATAGTTTGATTTGGTAAAACAAAGTTGGAGGTTCTACTACTAAGCAGCTCCTTGTTGCCTTTAGGCATAGGCTGATGACCCTTTGTGGTTAGATTTTGTAAATGCAAAATTTTGGGGTTCTTACTCCTAGGCAGCATTTTGTTATCTCTAAGTTCCTAGATGTTGTATCTAGATGCTTGGATATGTCGACTAACTGGATGAATGTATTAGAAGGGCATTGGATATTGGTACCAATGCATACTACGTGCATGAGCATATCATGCTGCATTACTAACAATAAATGCATGGTTAGGCTAATGTATGAATGAAGTTGAACCTATTGGTTGTGATTGGAATGTTTGAGTTGTGATATTGTCAATATTATGTTGTTCATTATCTACTCTCACTTAGCTTCAATAGCTAAAGAGATAAAAATGTTTTATCCTCAAATTAACAAGATCTCAAAGTGCCAACACTAAGGAGGATGTATTCTAAGAGCATTAGTTGGAGTTAGCAATTGTTGCATGGAACCCGTACTATGTTAGAAGCCCTATTATTTTGAAGATGAAACAAACAAAATGGTTTATGTTTTGATGTAAATAGAAAGTTACACATATAATTTGTAACCAAATATTTAGCTAAACTTCGTTGTAGTACTCTTATTATCACATAAATAAAGTTGTCTTTTAATGAATGAACTTTTTGAATTAAGTTTTTAATAGGTGTTCCTATGTGATGATGCATCCCATACTAAGCTAGGATATGATATCCTTTAGGTGGTATCAAAGCATCAATTAAGGACCTTAACCTTTAAGTACATACAAGATGTGTAAGATAGTTAGGTGTAAAGAGTCATAGTTTAATAGAACAACTGTAGTAGTTGTCAATAAGATTTTATGTAATGTTTATTTAGAAAGATGATTTGTAAGGAACATGAAATATCACCAATGAACCAAGCATCTAAGGAAGAAAGAGAGGAACAACCACAATAACCTCAACCTAACCCTAAGAAATCAGAACATATGGAGGAATTAGCCTAATAATTTACAGTTGCATTAGAAGGAGTTATTGGAGATGGAGATAAGTTAGCTTAGGTGCAATGAATAGTGAAACCATTTGATGGAAAGAACACTAATCCTTTGGTGGTAGAAGAATGGATTGACTCGTTAGAGAAAACCTTTGATGTTCGTGAGGTTGAGGAAAATAAGAAAGGTGGGATAGCTACAATTCTATTATATTGACGTGCAAATAATTGGTGGAAGGCAAAGAGATGGAATTTAACGAAACTTGTTGGTTGGGTTGCATTTAGAGATACTTTTGTGGAACCTTATTTTCTTAAATGTGTAAGAGAACAAATGTGTGAAGAATACTATAAGCTAAGGCAGTAGGGTAGGAAAATTAAAGAGTATGAGAGAGAATTCAATAGGTTACTAAAGTTTACTCTTGATGTTATACGGAACAATGAGGTTTCTAAAGTTAAGCAATCCAAGGTCGAGCTTGATCTTTATTACTTGGTAGAGCTAAAGAGGAGTAGGGTGGAAAGATATATTGATGCTGTCAATGAAACTTGTTTGATATAATAAGTTCATAATCTTCAACGAGCCATATATGAGATTAACAATAAGAAAGGGAAGTTTGATGTTGGTTCAAGTAGCAAAGTAATCTAGCTAAAGGAAAGATGTTCATTCGTTTTGCAAAAGGAGGCAAAAGGCCTTTACCAAAAAAATACAACCTTTTTAGAAGTGTAATAGTGAGCATCAAGCTTATGAATGTCCATAATTGAGGGGGAAGTGTTATAGGTGTAGTCAAGCTAGGAATTTAGCTAAGCTATATGAAAATCCTAATTCCGGAGGTATATACTATTATTAATGCCATCAGCGAGGGCATATTGCTCAACATTATATAGGACGGTAATAGGAGAAACTAGTTTAACAACAAAACCTAGCTAATAGACCAAGATCGGGTAAGAGGAATAAATGACCTAAAGGGGAAGAACCTAGGCTTAGGGAGCAAGGTAGGTGTATGCTTAAGCTATTCAAGAAAACAAAGTTAGAGAAAATCGGGATGTGGTAGGTATGACCCTCTAGACTTGATAACTTAGAGTATATATGTACTTGGTAATTGATAGTTGATAAATAAGAAATACTTGAAAGTAGTAACATAATTATCATAAATTGTCTTAAGACTAGTACGTATAGGACATGGTTATGCCCATACTCTATTTGATACTAAGGCAACTCACTTATATGTTTTAATAGAGTATGTTCATAGAAATAGTCTTTCTATAGAGAACAAGCAGTATTACATAAATTGAAGGATGGAGAATGTGAATATAGATACTAGTAAGTTGATTATGGAGTTGGTTATCTAGGATATAAAAGGATTAGATGTAATATTGGAGGCAAGCATAGAGCAAATGTTGACTATGAGGAAAAGATAGTAACATTTAATCAACATGATGAGAAGGGAGTTGTAGAAGATTTATAGAACCTTAAATTTTGAGAGAAGTTTCCAAAAGAAAAAGAACTTGTAGAGAAGGAGTTGAAAGTAGACATTTAGAGGAGATCCTAAGAAGAATATGCATGATGTAGTGAGGTGAGCTAAAGTTGTTATTGAAATGAATTGAATGGGAGGAATAATGAAGGTGGATAATTAGGAACGAGTTCCAAGAATAAATCAAAACTTTTATTGGAGGCTATATCAAATACTAATTTAGAGGTTGATCTTGTATAGAATGAGATTGTGATTCGTCTAATGATAATTAGTTATAAGATTGATGAGTCAAATAACCATAAAGTATATGGAGTTAATAGAGAATACAACTACAATATTACGAGAATATACCTTTTAATGTACCCTTGGCATATGTGATAAGTAAGAAGACAATAGCAAATCTATGATTTTCATGACTCTTCTATAAAAACAACTCATGTTTGTTATGACTCTCATATCTTTCGTAATAAAGTTTCTTGTCCTTGTAAGTCCTAATAAAGGCATATTTTTCATGTTTTAATGTACAAGTTAGATAGAATTATTATTGATTTTATGGAAATCAATAAGAAATGGTACCTAATTATTTTTATATTGACATTTCAGGAATTGGAGGATTGAAAGTGGAAATATGGATGATTTCGAGAAGTTTTATGTAAATAAAGAGGCCCGAAGTGAGCTATGGTACAATTGTAATTCAACACAGCTGCCAATACTGACACCGATAGCCTTTGGAGTCTATGCTATCGGCCTTGAAGCTTACAATGCTGACCTATCAACTGGGCTTCATTAAAAAGAAACCTTATACGAGCCAATCCTAGTTTTTCTTATAAATAGCCTTATGTTTCAACGTTTGAGAGACTTGGAGATACACACTTTCCTTAAACTTAGAGAGTTATAGACCAGTCATTCAATAGTTCTCAAAGAATTCTTCTATAGAATCGCTTGGATCATTGAGAAGATTTTGCTTTAGAGACTAAGTTTTGGAGTTACAATTGAAGTTTATCTTTTTTAATTACAGAATTGGTAACATCTATTTTAATTATATTTATGTAATGCTGTTAATTATGCATACTTTCAAATATGAATTTCCTTATAATTTCAATTAGTAGTTGTGCTTTTGTTTCAAATTCCATGGTTGGTTAAATTTATTTGTGAGACTTGATGAAACCCTAAATAGCTAAGATGATGATTGTGTTCATATTATAAGATTAATAGATATAGGGATGATTCATGATTGCAATTTCTATGATTTCAATTATAGTTCTTTAATTGATTATAATTGCTAGAAATCCTAGTGATACAGGAGTTGATATAGGGTTTTAGAAATTCTTGGTTAATTTAATTAATTAATGTGGAAGCAGTGTTAATTGAATTAATTAAAAATTATCTAGAGATTAATGCGATGTTTGACAATTGATTATTCACTAAGACATTAGGAATAATTGATTTAGGATGTTAGATAATCATAATATCAGGAGATATATGATTGTAATTGAGGTTCCACTATTGATTACAAATGTAGGAGTTGATTGATTAATTAGGAGTTTAAGTCCTTAAGTTTTAAGGCATAATAATTTCACTTAAATGACCATATAGTTAATAATCTATATAACATGGTAACAATTTGATTTACATAATCTAGAGTGGATTATGTTTTTCTTACAATTCTCAATTGATTACTTAGTTTTAGAAATTTTATAGTTATTTTCTTTTCAATAGTTTTACTATAATTATTAGATTATTTAATTTATTTTTTATTACTTGAATATCGATAAGAACTATCATAGGTTTAGTAATATTAAGTCCTTAAAAGATCGACAACCTTACTTGCTCTATATTACTTAATTTTGACCTAAAATACTTGTTGGAGTATTCACAATTTATTATATATATATATATATATATAATTTAAGCGAATCAAGTCCTATTGTCCTAATTGTCATCTAGAAAAGGGTCTGGTCTCTTTATGAGTCTTGTTCATCAAGAGTTGTGTCAATTTATGTTAAGTCCAATTAAGTCTACTTGGTTTGAGTCATTCTCTATCATATCGGTATATAAGTTGATGGACAGTTTAGATTTGCTAAACTCATTCTTGTTGATATGTATATTAACTATAGGAAGTACCTAAAATCTTAACTATGACTATTGAGCAATGATTTGTGGCATAAGACCTATAGACATGAAGCAATTAAATTTGTTATATTTACCTTAAGTGGAAATTAGGACTTTGCATAGGTAATAGAGATGAGGTGAGAAGATATATGGGATTGACAATGAATTAAGGGAAAGAATGATTGTGAGTTCTATAGGACTAACTAATACAAGTATTTAAACAAACTAAAGTAATGAAATGTACGTTGCATGGAATTACTAGTTTGGATGGTGATAAAGGAGTAGTATAGGAACATATTAGCTCGATATGAGCAATGATAGGGATAAAATCATGAACACTTCCCCAGATAATAAGGGCAATTGGCCTAGTATAGGATGGCTATGGTATTTATATAAGAATCTAACAAAGTTACAGTAATAGACTAGTTGCTATGAAAAGATGACTTAAACAAAAAAGGGTAGTGAAATAGGATTAACTATATTAAGCATATATAGTAAAATTTAGAAACATAAGATAAAGAAAGTAATAAGATATGTAAGCTAAAACAGAAAGTTCACCAATTGATAAATTTGATGTCAAGATACAGGAATTAGTATCGGTGGATTTCTCCCTTTAATTATAGTTGACCATTGTAATATGATATAGAAATCAGAGTTTTGCAATAGAAGCATAGTATTAGGTCACAAACATAAATGTCCTAGATTATGGAAGTTTTGAGGATAAAACTTTTTGTAAGGAGAGTAAAATGTAATACCCTATGGTTTTAAGCCAACATGTTAACCCTAAGTTTTGAGCCCCTAAATTTAGGATGATAGGTAACATTATATGTTTTAGTTTAAACTTCAAAATAGGCTAGAAAAGTTAGATGGAGTATTATAATAAAGTCAATTTTTCAAAATAAGCTATATAAAAAGATTAATTTGACAGAATTGTCAATTTATTAATAAAGCCAATAATTGCCAAAAACATAAAATTCGAGCTTCAGATATAACAAGATATTACAAATAAGTGATTTAACTTATAAAAATATTAAATAAAGTTCAATTATGTATAATATACATATATCTACAAATGATATGCATTATATGTATTAAATATATACATGTTGTTATGTGATTTTTGGATGAAATCTAACTCTTGTAAAACACAAAGAACTAAAGGATATTGAGGCTAGTTTGGTGTAGCTACTATCACGAACTAAGGACGTCTAGTCATGGCAAACGCCATATACTGTACAAAAAACCCTTAATTGCTTACTTTTCTAATCATAAACTCTTTATAGAATATACAAGAACCACTAGTTTTCCAAGAACATACAGATCCATATGATATCATCACACAAATATATTTATATAAAATTTAAACTACAAAGTTTACAATAAGCAATAATTTAGTACATCTAAGTCTATAGTACTGATAAGACAAAAGTACATAGGTAAAAGTCTACAAAATTCGTTCTCTCAACACACTGGATGGCTCTCTCTTACCTAAGTCCTCAAGCTAACCTATAGCATCCCCCCACCAGCCTCAATAAACAAGCTATCTTGCAACAAAAGTCTAAGGGGGTATAAGCCTAAGCATAGTGAGAAAAACCCTTAATCATACCACAAGCAAGTTATAAATACATTATATTCACACATATGAATGAATGGTCAAATAGAATGCAAAACAGTACATATAGTTAACTAGTCTATATACGTAACTCAAATTTAATGCCCTCCAAAGTCAAGGTTGGAGTATACATGACACCAATCAAATCCGGATATTTTCATAAAAACCACATACAACAATCAATTAACAATATCATTTAAGTTCATTATTTGCAATCACATACAAGCATGGAATCATAGGATAAATACTTATTCAGCCATAATGACTCGCTTTAATATAGTAATCAATCGGGAGATCCTTGCTTACCTTGGGATTGCTTGATCATTACGATATAAAAACGATAGTAAACAATTGAATTAACTAGTAACTCTAAATATCTATTTACCTAATTCTACTTAGATTACTATTAATTTTAATCAGATTAGACTTTATCACTAACCGTATGTAACTTTTTCGTTCTATTTCTAATATTTATGAATTTATAGTCGTTTTTCATCATTTTTTATCATTTTCAAATGTCCATTTACACGGTGATGTCTGTTTTGGATGTTAAAACCCGTGTTTTACAATATGGGATAAATTTTTTGAAATTTTAACTATTGAAGCTTAATTATTCTTATTACTTATGTTTATATCCTATTTTAGGACTTAATGATTTAATTAGCTATTAGATTCTTACACTTAGGAAATTTTACATTAGTATTACTAATTCATGTACTTAATAAGTTTAATTCAATTTAGGAAGTATATTAAGGTTTAAAAGATTTTCGAATCCTAAGTACATGTACATACGTATGTTATATTCTCATGTAATCCTTTAAGTTATTATTTTATAAGCTTATACTTATGTCATTGCTTATATCATCATCCATTATTATCCTTATATATTCATACACTTTATACATATGTTATATACATACTTATACTCCTAACATAGTATGTATACTTATCAACTTATACGTATACTAATACATATACTCATATACACATACGGTGACATACATATTTTTATACGTATTTTCGTATGCCTAAAACCCCCTCTTAAGAAAGCTTCACAATTTTCATATCTTTGTACTTTAAGGGTGTATTTGACATAGTATATGTATATATAGTTGGTATATGCCTTATTTAATGTTATGTGCATAATGGATTCTTATGTACAAAGGTCTAGTATACTATTATATACACATACTTAGATATATGTTCGCATGCTCTTCTTCCATTTACTAAAGCTATCCTACACTTCTAAACAAAAAAATTGAAACTTTAAGCCTTCAACAACATATATGTACACAACACATAAACTTCTTATACTAACATACCTATTCATCTAGCTATTAAATAATATGGAGCAATACATAATAACATACCTTTGTTGTCTCCTTGAAATATGGTTGAAAAGTTTGAAAATTAAGAAAGGTGAAAGGTGAAAGGGAAAGGGAATCATGGTTTGGGAAGAACAAGAAGGGGACTTGATTTTGTGCTTTGAAAATGAAAAAAAGTAGGGTCTTAAGGCATGTGGAAGTGGATGGCACAAATGAAAAGAAAAGGGGAAAAAATCTAAAAGAAAAGGAAAGAAATCACTAGAAAGGAAGAGATGATTCTAGAGTGAAAATGATATTTTATTGACTTATTTAACCTTTTGACCATGGTTAACATATGTTGACTTGGTCAACTTTCCAAAATTACATGCCATTTAGTGTACATAATAAAGTAATTAAGGAAAATTAGGAGAAAAATTAAGGAAATGAAAGGAAATAAGAAGTTTAGTGAATTGATTAGTCAAAATAGATAATGAGATCTTCCTTTAGGTATTTATATCCTATATACATCATTTGGTAAGCTACTTAGTGTAATTATTATGAAAAGTGTCATTTAGGGTATTGAAGTTTACTACATGCAATATGATTATTAATTAAGCTCTTAACTCTACTCAATACTAACCTAATTATATACGTAGAAGATGAATGTAATCTTTGATGCAATATCTTAGTATCTAAAGAATTACTTAAGTATTATATGTATTTATGAATGATTGAAAATTATCTTTAATCTTTTATTAATGATTTGGTATAATAATAAGGTTATATTATCAATTAGGGTTTGAAATTATGGTGATTTAATGCTTTTTTATCTTTAAAGTTATAGTTTTACGGTTTTTATCACTTTCGGATGAAATCTTTAGTGTTTACATATGTTTAGGGTAGAAAAATTTTATACGCGATTGATTAGTTATTTTAGGATTTTCACTTTCACTATACTTGTTAACTCCTAGAATATCTAACACACTTAAGTCTACTTTAAAGGTTAGGTAAAAAAATTTAGGGGTTTATGGCTACTCTAATGTCTAAGTTAGTAAATGTGTTTAAGAGAAGATAAATGGATAGTTATGGATCATTTGAGGGTTCTTATAGTGGTTCTTCTCTTTATTTATAGGTAAGTGTTAGGTATTTAAAACAAAAGCTAATTATATGATTATTTAGATACATGGAGAGCTTATGATTAAGCACATGACTAATATATAGGAATAGTAGGTGATTATGTAATGGAGCTATGCCAGACAATAATTGTTCATGTCACTTTCTTTAAATTCAAAATAGATATGGAACTACCTTAGTCGACGTCTATCGAGAAGTGAGTTAATTGGCTTCTTCTTAGCCAAATTGACTAGTGGATATAATGGATGAAATCTAACTATTAACAGTTTCCTTCAACTCTCGGGGTTGAGAATTTAACTAAGAGAGTAAACAAAGCTTAATATTCTATTTGTAGGGTTGAGTGAAAAACTAAGTTTCATTAAATGTAGGGTAACATGGGAAGTTTTTCATTTTCATTTAGAACTTAACAGATTGTATCCTAACTGAAAAGTTACAACTCCTTAATTTTCCTACCTATCTAAAAAACTAAGTGGTAGCACATACAACAATTGTCACCGTATCCATAATTACACAGTAAGCACTAATAATTGTCAAAGATCAATAACCGTTGGATCTTTGTCTCAAAACACGTATCAATAATCCACATTCTACCATCTAATCAGAATCATTCTTGTTAGAAATGTGTTATTGTTAAAAGGGTAAATTATTCACATATATGGAATTTTCGATACTAAAAATGGATTTCCTCATTTTATTTTCATTTATATCCATAAGCTTTTTCTTGTTTTCAATATCTCATCTTTGTCTTCAAATTCTCAAATGTTCTGTAACATTTATTATGTAGCTAAAATTAGTTATGGTTCAAAATGTAATTTGTTAACTTGTTCTTTCAAATTCTGAGGCAACTTTTCTTACCCAAAAAAGGAGCGAGATAACATGTTCCTCAAGTAGCTCAACCAATAGTATAGTAGAGCAGTGGGACAAACTTGCTCGAATAAATTCTCTTACAGTAGATACCTATCCAGATGATGAAGAAGGAAAATTTATAGCCAGGTGTTTGTATAATAACGTGATTTACTTTAGTGATTCTCCAAATAAAGTGGTCAGTGTAAACCCTACTTTTAGTGGGCCTAAGATTGGATAAAGAGTACTTTCCAAACGTTCCCAAGGATCAACTAAACTAAAAACTTAAGTTTATATTTAGAAATAGATTAACTTTTTCCAATTCAAAAACCAATTATCGATAAAACCTAAGCTTGAAGAATTGCAAGCTCTAAAGTCATTTGAAACCCTAACCTTAAAACCATTAAGGAATTTTAACCCTAAGTAATTAATCGATAATTTAATTTGAATAATTTTATTCAACTTTATAAAATTTCACAATTTTATAAAAATCAAATCATAAATTACAAAACAATGCAAGATGAAAACCTAAAAACAATTTTCCATAAGACCATGCCCTTATCTTCATGTCTAAGCCTTACATTTCAATAGGTATATCAACCAATCACTTTAGATAACTTATCAATTGAGAGTTGGAATCATTTATCAATTGATAAATTATCAAAATCTAGTGATAAGACATTTTCCTTATCACCCCGTCACTTATACTACATATGGACAATTTTTCACAAGATTTCACATGCTTAACTTCATTAAATGAGACAAGACCATTTCATGACCCAAAAGGACTTTAAATGGCAGATTTAAACAAGGAAGAAAGGGGGGCCATGCTCTTATCTTTCATCTATCAATCACTTTCTCTTACACATCATTATTCACCCTTTAATGCTTATATTATCAATAGTTGCAATTATTGACTTTTTTGTAAGCTACAAGACAACACTTTCAAGACATTTTAACTAGTCATTCTCTCTCAATTGCAACTAGCCACTTTCTCCCTTACTTCTCCCACTTTCAATTTCACTTTTGGATCTTCTTTCTCTCATTTGAAACAAACATAAAAAAGAGAAACAACCTTACCCCACAAAATCAACTTTGCCCCCATTTTTCAAGCTTCACTTACGACATTTCCCTCTCTTTTTCTCGTGTCACTTTCTTCTAACATCTAAGCTCTTTTAAAACCATTAGAACCTTCCACAAACCCCATTCCAAAAGATCAAATAACTCGGGTTTCCAAAAGGTGGTAAAAGGAGGAAGCAAAGTTAAGAGCTGAAGTGGACCCTAAGTGCACAACCATCGTATTTTGCTTTAAGGACAAGTAAGTGTTTCTTGTGATTAGTGGATTAGTGTTTATGTTAGGAGACTTTGGTTTCTTGAAGATATAAGTAAGGTTTAAGTTGTTATAACACCAAAAACCATTTTAAGAAACAAACTCATGATACCATTATATGAAGTTGAAATGTGAGCATGTAAATTTGGTGTTTTGTGAAGATACTTGTGTAATACTTTGAATGGAAGATTTTAAGTTGAGAAATTCTTGAAACAAGAACTTGAATGGAAGATGACCATGCTGGATGTGAGGATTCAAAGGTCCTTTAAATGTTGATTTTATTTCCGTTAAGTTAAACATGCTTAAATCTAAACTTAAGTTAAGGAAAAATCCATCACATGAAGTTTTATGAAGAAACCAACTTTGTATGACATGAGCTATGATAGGGAAGTTGTATTAAGTATAAGATCTTCTATTTCTTTGCATGGAGCATGAGTTAAAGAATCATCTTATGGAAGAAAATTTAAGTTAAGATTTGGATACAAGTAGTTTAAGTGCATAATCTAACACCTAAACTTAAGGAAATAATGAAACAAGTTGAAAAACCAAGCGAGAACCCCTTGAAATCATCATGACCAGATCTTGAACGTGGGAAAAAGTTGCTTAAAAATATGATAAAAGTAAATGAACAAAGTGAAAAGATCAACCAAAGCAAGTATGGTAAGTATACAAAGCCTAATATCAAAACTGAGCTTAAAACTCTTAAAACAAGCCTAGAACTCTAAGTTAGGCCTTTAATACAATTCTGGCCAGCACTTTAAAACATTAAGAGAGGTTGTTTTGGAGCCCATAGGAAACCCACCTAAGTCTCCATAAGCCTACCAAGTCACTAACTTTAGTTTGAACAAAAAACAAGCCCATTTAACAACTTAAGCCCACTAAAGGGCCCATGAAGTGGTTGTTAGCCTTAGAAATATAAATCAAAGTTGCAAATTTGATCTCAAGGAGTATTTTAAGCTTAAGATAAAATCTTAAGACCAAGCCCAAAGGATTTCTTAAGCTAGCAAAAAGCCCATTTACCATACAAAGCCTAAAAGCACTCCAATACATGAGGAACACTACTGTTCTGACCCATATAAAAAATTGTATGCCTCATTTTGAAAATTTAATCTCACCACTTTAGAGTACACTAAAATATGATGAAGATTGACTATAAAATCATAAAAATCGGATTTAAAACGAAAAAGTTATACGCGATTAAACTTTAAGTAAAAACTGAGAAACATTACAAAAACTAGTCAAGAGTATAACTTAGAAAAAAATAAACTTAGTTTCCTAAGTTTATTTCAATCTCTTATAAATATGATTTCGATGACTAGGGGACACCGTGTTCGGAGACGACTTTCCTCTAGATTACTTTGATTGATCCATATGGTAAAGTGAGTAAATTCCCGATGAATTCCTTACTTGATTTTTCTTGTAGAATAGATACACCTAAACTTATATATATAAATTTAGATGCTTGTAGGATAAGGGAGATGCATGTGTATGAATTTATGGATGAATGTGATGACTTATTAATCATATATAATAATGGGAGTTAGTTATACTAATATATATATGTGAATTGTACGGAATAAAATTGTCTGATCACCCTGAAAATCAAGTTAATCACTTATACGATTAAGAAATCAAAATGAATCATACATTCCCCATATTGCATACAGATAACGCCGACTGCCACTTCACGTAGAAGATGGGAAGGAAACATATCTCCTGCAAGATTGGGCACTAGCTATGTCATCATATATATTGAGTCTCTATCCCAAGCTTCTGAGCTTACTAGGCATTGGGAGATGCTAACCGTCGGCAAGAGATTAAGTCTTGTGGCTTTTACTTAGGGCGTATGTTTGTGGATTGCGAAGGCTACCACATCGCTAGACTTGGGATTTTAAAAATATGATTTGATTTTGGTAAAGGAAGTATACATATATATAGAGAGAGAAAGAGAGAAAGTTTTGTTTTGGCATAAGCATGAAGTGCAAATGACATAAGACCCGTGGTCTAAAACCTGGATTTTGGTTTGGGTCGGCTAATTATCTCCAAACCCTGACTTCAGGGGGCGTAATTCTGAGTCACATGCAGTTCCTAGGTCACTGCATGCGTTGTTTGGCATACTGATTTTTCATGCATTCATATGATTGTGCATCTAATAAATTTTTGTCATGTGGTACTGATAAGAACATTTATGTCACTAAGCTTAAGCTTACACCCTTATAGATTTTTGTTATTGCAGGAAAACTTCTTCACTAATCTGGGCCGAGGCATGCCTGTGGTAAGTCTCGTGTAGGGATAGGTTGGAGCGA
The DNA here is from genome assembly GCA_024138005.1 of Lumnitzera racemosa. NCBI lineage: Eukaryota > Viridiplantae > Streptophyta > Magnoliopsida > Myrtales > Combretaceae > Lumnitzera > Lumnitzera racemosa. Next base: position 53,921,645 of record JAMXBC010000005.1, read on the forward strand.
TTAGAGAGTGAAGAGGACATTTTGTAATAGATTTATAGACATTTAGATACTTTTATGTTTTTGCTCATAACATAGATTTAACGCAGTTCCGTTATGAACTGCATTTGTTTGTAATATATATATATATATATATTTGCATGGGTTTCGCGAGCCTACACAATTAGCTAATTATAACATAAAAGTAATTTTAGTTAAATTGCTCTATATTACTTGTCTATGAGCCTAGTGGTAACGTAGAGTGGAAAAAGCCTTGTGTGTCATATGAAAGGCTTATGATCAGGAAGGGGGTTGATAATAGACCTTTGTACGGTACACGGCAATCTACCACTACAATGATATTGTTGGGTTGTAATAATTAGTGCTGCTAATAGAGTTCTTATTTTGAAATACAATGAATATTAGCAAGATCTTCTTAAAATATGGAATCTACAAAGGTCAAGAGAGGAGGAAAGGGCATGCTATCTAAAGGAGCACGAGTTTCACATTTATCTAAAATATCTTAACTTTAGACTATGCTTCCCATTTTCAGCTTTTGTCAAGAAATTCTTCAACTTTTTCTAAGTTACACCAAGCATGTTCTCACCAAACACTTATTAGCTTCTTACAATTTTCAAGATAGTTTGTGAAGAGGTCGAGGTTAAGGCTATGCCTTAATTATTTTGTACTTCTTTATAATAAGGAGGTAACCTGATGGCTGGTACTTCGGAACCGCTAGGCGTGGGCAAAAATTCATGGTTGGATTAGAGTCTAAAATCCACAAGTGATGTGACAAGTTTGTGTTTATAATATCATATGATGAATTGGACTTTTAGACCTAATGGATTGAATCTGTTCACACTAAAGATATTAAGTTGATGCCACCATAGCAAAAAGGATTCAAGAAAGAAGAAAAAAGAAATCTTTTTCTAAGATGTTGAGAGAATAATAAGACGATATGAAAATGGGGAGCTAATCTTCTTTGAAATAGAAGCTATGCTATTGAGTAATTGTCGTACTAAGTAAGACCATAGTAGGAATAGTTGCCTTTAAGCCTTTTTAGCATGGAATGTGTAAGTCCTTTATTTCCCTGTTTTTATTGTTAATGAATTTACTTTTTATTGCAGACATGGGCATAGGCAATGTAGATCCCACTAAACTATTAGCTTAAGTAAAGGCCAAAAAATCTAAAGCCAACAATCAAGCAGGCACCAAGGTAACTATAATGTGATTGGTTGCCCCAAAGAAAGCTGCACAAGAGAAAGCAACAAAGCAAGTAGCAACCTAGAAAATTGTGTTAGGGATAGAAGAATACTTGACAGGAAGCTTACTTCTAATGAGGTGTTAGAGAAAACACTTCTACCAAATCCTCAAAACACAAAATTATGTTCAACTTTAGGTGCTTGAACCATGTACTTACTGCATTTCTTAGAGTTAATGGAAAAGCTTGGTAGGCTATGGCATCACTCAAGTTATACAACTTAGCCAAGGTGTTGTAATACTCAAGGTAATCTTTAGGGTCTCGTATTCCATCATAGGTTTCAAATTGTGGCAACTTAATGTACTATGGTAAAACCTCATCTCAAATCTTGAGAATGAAAGGGCTCTTCTTAATTTGAAATTGTTTACTCGTTGTAACAGGGGTACTAACATGTTAAGGTTTGATATGGTGGATTTGTTGCGGTTACTGCCCCTTATTTTTTTTTCTTGAGCATAAGCATCAAAGGTCCCATTGTAACTTCGGCTTAGTTTCTTGATAACTTAGGAGAATAGATTGAATCATCACTATTCTCAGCATTGTGATCTCATGTTCCTTATTTTGACTTATATGGACATTATTATGTAGTAGAAAAAGGATATCTTCATGTTTTTTGCTTAATTCCTAGTTTTCTTTAGCTAAGTTGAGGCAAAGTTGGTCCAACTTAGCCAAACGTTATTCATTAGTGTGCCTACTTCCCCCTTCATGGTGATAAGATGAAGTACCAACACTTGCACTCTTAGTTAATTTAGTTCTTACCATATGGGTTTGTAAGAAAAAAAGAATGGTGCTAAATGTTGTTATGTGATTTTTGGATCATTTCACTCCTATAAAACACAAAGAAGTAAAGGGTATTAGGGTTAGTTCGGTGTAGCCTCTCCGATGCCTAAGTCAATAAATGTGTTTAAGAGAGGATAAATGAATAGTTATGGATCATCGAAGAGTTCTTATAGTGATTCTTCTCTATATTTATAGACAAATGTCGGGTATCTAAAACAAAAGTTATTCATATGATTATTAAGACATGTGGAGACCTCACAATTAAGTACATGCCTGAAATATAGGAGTAATGGGTGGTTATGTAACAAATCAATGCTAGATGATAACTATTTGCACCACTTTCCTTAAATTCAAAACAAATATGGACTTATCTTAGCCATCATTTGTCGAGAAGTAAGTTACTTAGCTTCTCATCAACCGAATTGACAAGTAGATATAACGGATGAAATTTGACTATCGATACATATAATAATAATAAATTACCAAAATAAGGTAAATTAAAATAAACTAATGGAAAATATTCTAGAGAATAATTTGGTGAGTTGCTAGATGATGTGGAAGCATAGGATTAAATTAAAAACATTAGTCAACAACCCCAAATCTAAGAAAATGACACCTAGCATATTGGATTGATAAAAAAATGACACATTGCGTGATGATTCATCAGCCCATTTAACTTTAAATCTATAAAGAGACCCTTGATACCAAAATTAGACATTTTAGCAAACTAAAGTTGAGTAGGAAAAATTTGGAGAAAATTAGAAAATTAAAAGAAAGATAGAACAAAAACAAAGTACAATCTGGTTTAGGTTGGTTCGATAAGGTATTGAAATCCTATTGTAGTGGTCATTTGGGATTAAAAAGTCCAAAGAAGCTTTTCCAACAAGGTACAGCAGCTAAAGAGTGGCTAGAGGTGTTTGGTTCAGGTGAACCAATTTTCCACCCATAACTTGTATAATTTTCTAAAAATATCAAATAACCTTATTTAATTAGAAAACTTTTGTTTTATGGGATTATTTTTAGTGTAGATTAATGTAGTAATTTTATTTTAATTAAATATTATGTGTAAATATAGGGTGCTTAAAGAATTACCCTATTTGGGTGAAAATTAAATTAAATATTAGAAATATTAGATAATGTTATTTCAAACTCAATTTTTGTATATAATATGCTTAATATATGTATTTAATTGTGGTAATAAGAATTTACGAAAATAAGCATGTTTACTATTTTATAATTATTTTGGATAAAACTAAGAGTTTTGCTAAATTATTGAAATAATTGGTTTTGTTATTTTCCGTAATTTTCTATAATTTTGAGCCAAAACTGCTATTTTGGTGAAAATAGATAATAACTAGTTTAATGTAATTGATGGTCAATAATTAAACTATATATTTTGTAGTCTATAAGATTTTTTATGGAATTAATCAGGCTCATATACTATTTATTATGTATTTTCTTAATATAAGATTATATATTGACCTAATATGTAAAATAATAAATAATACTATCATGATTATTGATAATATAATGTAAGATTAGTACTTTAGGTATAAAATAGAAGTTGGTCATCTTTGGAAAGTGTGATTTTTTGGGTTTTTAGTTTATAGCTAAAGCCTATTTGGGTTAATTACGAAGTTACAATAACGTATAACTGAGTCGGTAGCAAGAAAGGGTATTTCAAAGCTTATAACTATATTGATCAATCTTGTTTCTTAAGATATATTAATGGTACTCAAAATAACAGTTGTGTTGATATAAATTTATTGAAATCGGATAAGGAATGAGTAAGATATGGTCAAATGAAGCTTAACAATGCAATAGTGAAAACTTATAAGAGTTTGGGTTCGACCTATAGTTGACTTAGAGGCTGTGATTATATTTTCCTAGATGTAATGAGTAAGGAAGGACCACATTGTGAAGCTTAGGACTTTGCACTACTATTAAGGCTAAGTAAGTGGATCTAACCCATGCTTGGAGTAAATATCTTACAACTTATAATTCTATGTGTTGTTTGCTGTTGTATTGATTGAATATGGCTATATATTGGATGAACTAATATGATACTGTAGTAGATGTTGATGTACTGATTTTGAATAGTGGTAACTATATCTTGGTTAAATCATTATGTTGCTGCGTTAGGTGTTGATGTGGTGTTTACAAATGATTGTACTAACTAGGAAAGTTAAGTTTTTGCTAACCCAATCTTTTGAGAGTTTGCGTAAGTGAACCTTAAGTAAGATATTAGATTTTCATTAGGAAGAGTTCAAAAACTAGACTTAGATAACTAGGTTGAATAAAACTTAAAGACTGGTTATGCTGAATGATATACTTGAGTTTTTATTGTATAGTATGGCATGGCATAACATGAAAGGAACTTATGAGTTAGAATTTTGAAAAGGAGACTTGTAAGTGACTAAAAAAAAAAAATCCATGGCTTTATGAACTCAATTTTTGACAGCATATTGTTAGTAGTCAGTTTTCATTCATCTAACTCTTATCCTTTTGTTAGGCGAGATGTCGAATAATCGACTCTCTCGGTATTCGTATTGGATAGATGACACTTGTCATTCATGCCAAGTATAAGAAGCGTTCTTAATTTGAATTTAAGTCTTTGGCATGAACAATTATCATAAGCACGATTATATTGTATAATCGCTTGCTATCCCTACATATTAAGGGAGATGTTAAGTCAAGAAGCTTCTACATTTTTTAACAGTTATCCCAATAGCTACCTTAGACACTACAACTATCTATAAATTCTGAAGAGAAACTCTATAAGAGTGTTCTAGCACTTCTTATTCACGTACTTACCATACTAAGTCATCTTACTAACTTAGGCATTAGAGTGCCACATCAAACTAGCCCTAGTATCAAGCATTTCATTTTCTTTTATAGGATTTTTCCTCATCCAAAAATTCACTAACAATACATATAGGTTCTCATTGCCCAAGAAACATGACTACTTTGGTAGTTCAATTTGGTAGATTGCATTGTGCAGTCTAATTTGGTAAAACAAAGTTAGGGATCCTACTGTTAAGCAGCTCTTAGTTGCCTCTAGTCATAGGCTAACTACTTTCTATAGTCGGATTTGGTAAATGCAAAGTTTTGGGAATCCTACTCTATAGTAGCTTCTTGTTGCCTTTAGGTTCCTAGACATTGTATCCAAATGGCCAGGTATGTCTACTAACTAGATAGTATATTGGAAGAGCATAGGTTATCGGTACCAATGCATTATCTATGAGCATAGCATGTTGCATTACTAGTAATAAATTCTTAGTTAGGATAATGTATGTATGAAGTTGAACTTGCTGGTTATGATTGGAATGTTTTAGTTGTGATATCATCACTATTGTATCGTTTGTTATCCACTCTTACTTAGTTTCAGTACCTAAGGGGATAAAAATATTTCATCTTGAGGTTAACAAGATCTCATAAGGCCAATACTAGGTGAGATGTATTCTAAAAGTGTTAGTTGAAGTTAGTAATTGATGGATGGAGCCTGTACTACGTCAAAAGCCCTATTATTTTGATGTAAATAGTAAGCTATACATATTAGTTGTAACTAAATATCCTATTGAACTCCATTTTAGCATCCCCATTATCACATAAACAAAGTTGTCTTTTGATAAATGAATAGGTTAAATTAAATTTTTAACAAGTATTCTTCTGTAATGGTGCATCCTATGCTAAGTTAGGATGTGACAAGCATGCTTTAGGTAGTTCAGATTTAGGTCAGTTGAGCTGGTGGTCAAGTAAGTTAAGCTGTTGTCCAAGTGCATCTCAAGTTGGTAGTTAGTGACTATAGATAAGCACGGAAGAGTTCAGCTTGGATAGAGCATTAGGTTAGCAGCAACTTGGATCCATCTTACCATACTTTTAAGTCCATGAGCTTAGGCTTGGGTCAGAGGTTCAGTAACTTGATGCCTATCACCATCCTGCCCCTTGTTAGCTCTGTCTTATACTTCAGCTTTTTCATTAGGCTCTTCATTAGTACTGCTAACTTCAAAAGTTGGCACTTCTCCTTCAATGACCATAGTACATTGGTCCATTAGGTTACCATATGTCTAAAACCTCAACACTTGATCTTTCTTCTCTTCTATCCTAAAGTCTAACCTTTCTCAAACTTCTTTGGTGCCTCTTCCTTGGTAGGTTAGCTTTTTTTATTATGTTGGCCATCTTATCTTCTCGATTCTAAATTAGAATGAGCTCGGCTTCCACCTTAAATAAATCGGGTGGATGGAATAGGTTAACTCGATGGAGCTCGGCTTAGTCTATTCCTTCTCTACCTTTCGACAAGCTGTGCAATTTTGATAGCTTCCTTAAGGGTACTAAATTGTTAGAGCTCAATAACATCTCAAAGCTCATACCTTAAACTAGTAAGGGATCAAAATACTATCTAGGCTTCTAACTCATTGACCTTAGAATGGATCATAAGCATTTAGAATTCTCATACGTACTCATCAATGGTGTGGCTTCCCTACTTTAATTCTTACAACCAGGCAACGGTATCATGTAGGAAGGATTCTAGAATGAACCTAGCTCTCATAACCCTTTTCATTTTTGTCATAGTCCTAATCTCATGATACCCTTCTCTTCTTCTCAAGGCATAAAAATTTTTCTTCACATTGTGACATAACTCATAAATTCAAGGGCAGCTCAACTCACTTTGTTGCAGACCTCATATTAATAATAATAAAAAATTCTTTCGATTTTCTCTTCCCAATCAAGATATTCACGAACATCACCAATACTATTGAAGATTAGTATTTACAACTTCACACGACCAGAAACTCGTTATGCATGAGCTTTGTCCTCTATTTCATAATACTACTCTTCTCCATCCTCATCTACATCCTCTAAGTTTATCCTTCAATGGGCCTTCTTTCTTACTTTTCCAACTTAGTCTTACCAAAACTAAGAGCTATCTTTAGGCTTATTGAGCTTCATACACCGTCTCCTTAACTATAGGAATTGCTTAGTAAGCATTTTAAATGACTTAATAGGTTAAGCGATAGCTAAATCGCAAATGGTACAAGTTAATACTGTAATCATGGTATCCATTTTGTCAAATCTCATTGATGCTTCTATAAGTGATTGGGGTTTGCTTACAATGGTGCTAAATACCACTCTCATCTCTCGTTATCCCTAGTAGTGGCGTTTACACTTAGGTCCATCATCTTTTCCTTGTTAACAATCCTTTACTTATGCACACATAAACCTAAACACAATATAACCTAAATACAACAATAAAATTTGAGTTAGCACAGCGTAACCTACTTCTCCCTCACAGTTTAAACTAGAAAAACCTAGGAACTTCAACAACTTCCAATTGCTCTATTTCCAAACTCGAAAATAGGGTAGAAAAGAGCCCAATCCCAACTTGTCAAAAGACTCACTATCACTTCAAACAACTACCTAGAGCAACTCTAAATACTTTGGTATACACTTAAGTTGCTCTAAACTCAAATGGTCACTTTTCAACTTCATACATACATAAATACCACGTAACACAAATGGTGTCACTCTTCCTCATGAACCCTTGTTTTGATACTAAGATTATATGTCATGCTAAGAATTGATAGAGCAATGATATCAAGGTAAATCTAAACCTATTGATGGAACAAAAATAGAATGGATATTGCAAGCATCTTAGCAAATTTGCAATGTCAGGACCTTAAAGGGGGCCTGGTAGGATTACTTAAAATTTTCATAACATGTGTGCACCCATGATATGAAAACCACCTTATAAGTTAGAGATTGCAAGACTCTAAATAATAAATCACTAAGATGGCCAATTTTCAAGTAATTAATTTATTGTAACATAATATGACATATAAATATAAATAACTATAGATATCTGATATCCCACAGTTTCTCAAAATCGTAGAGAATCGGTATCTCCCACTAAATAATAAGACAAGATATACTGACATTATAAAATAAATAAATACAAGAAAAATTATATTATAGTAAGTTTTAATATATAAATATTTTCTATAAAGGATGTTTATGTATCATCTAAAAAGTCTCAGTTACTTCTAATACTAGTATACATATCTTCATCTCGCATTCAACACTCGAGACATATCCCAATCCCATCGTAAGTAAACCTACAAAGGAAACTAAGGGGGGAATGAGCATAAAACAGCTCAATGAGTTCGTCCCTTACCACTACCGTTCAAGCAAGCTATCACACATTATTATCACACATGCAAGTAAGCTATCTATATACATAATGGATGCAGGTGTGATGAATGTAAGCAACACATCCATAGGAGTCTGGAACTATGGAAGGTATAGAATTAAGTCGTCTACACTTCGATTATCCACTGTATTTACCTACACAGGGTACCCCAGCTTACCCACATGAGGCTACTTAGGAGCACTACCCCTCTGGGTAAAACTCGATTATTACCGTAGTTGAGAAAAGAGTTTCAATCCAAATAGAGGGATTCCAAACTAGAACTATCTACCCTCCAAGGCCCCTTGAGTACAAACATGCGAATCCTCTCGCAACCAAAATTATATAAGGCCTTATAGGCATAAGAAAGCGAGTCCTCTCACTATCAAGTGGAAAACCCATGCTAGCTTTGTCTTAACGTTAAAATATTATTTATGGCTCCACAAGCCTTTATAGAAATCATACAAAAATATATTTAAGAGTAGAAAAGCTTTTTTTCAAAACCATTTTTCCCAAGATTTTTGTAAAGCTAGCACTCTCCATTCATACCTTTACCGAGTCATAGACATACGACGAGTATAATTGGTTATTTTGGGTCTGATACTTATATTTATCAATTTAAAAAGGTGATCACACAAATGAACACCTAAATCATTCTCTATGCCTTTGGGTTTTCCATGACTCCATATCGAACGCCTAAATCAAAATGGTAAAACTTATAAGTGTTCTGAGAAGTCAGATTCCTTAGTCAACTAAAAGTTTATTGTAGTTTATCTAGTTTTCCCCAATATAACCCAAGTATAATGTGTATAGGGTTTATCATATTCAATGGGGTTAATAGTAACTATTTTCTTGTATTTGTAAGTTATGAGACTTCCTTTATGTATTTTGCAACTTTTTCATTCTAATTCTGATATTTGCAAACTTATAGTCATTTTTCATCGTTTTCAAATGCCCATTCATAGGTGATGTCTGTTTTGGACGTTAAGACCTTTGTTTTACGATATGGGCTAAATTTATTGAAATTTTATCTTATTGAAGTTTAATTTTTCTTATTGCTTATGCTTATACCTTAGTTTAGGACTTAATGATTGAATTAGATATTTGATTCTTACACTTAGGAAATTTTACATTAGTATTACTAATTTATGTACTTAATTAAGTTTCATTCAATTTAGGAAGTGTCTTAAGGTTTAAGAGATTTTCATCTTCTAAGTATATATATATACCTATGTTATATGCTTATGTAATCTTACTATTTCTTCTTTTATAAACCTATGCTTATATCATCGCTTACGTAATCACTTGATGATGTCATGGCTTATATAATCCTTTGATGACATCATTGCTTACATCATTAGTCTATTATTATCCTTATATATTTACACACTTTATACATATGTGACATACATACCTATACTTCTAATATACAAATATGTATACTTGTGTACTTATAAATACTTATACATGTGTACTTCTACATATACTAATGCACATACCTATATATACATATGGTGGTATATGTATTTTTATACGTATTTTCGTATGCCTTATTTACCCTCTTAAGAAATCTTCATAATTTCATTCTTTTTTGTATTTTAAGGGTTATTTGACATGGTATATGTATGTATAGGTAGTAGATGTCTTAATTTAGGTTATGTACATAATAAGTACTTTAGTACAAAGGTATTTATACATGTATATCTCTAGTATACCCTTATGTACACATACTCAAAGACATGTACACATAAATATTCTTCCATTGCCTAAAGATTTCTACACTTCCACATGTAAAGATTAAAACTTTAAGCTTAAAGTAACCTATATATATACATCACATAACCACTTAACTTATCCTACTCTTCTTCTAACTAGTAAAGAGGATGAAGCAAGGCATAGTATCATAAGTACATACCTTAATTTTGCTCTTGAAAATGGATGAAAAGTTAAAAAGGAAAGAAGAGTAAAAGGGGAAGGGAAGATACGATTAGAAAGGGGAAGAAGAAAGGGACTTTGCTTTGTTTTAGTTTGTGTTGGAAGAAGTGAAGAAAAGTGGGGTCGAGAAGAAGGAAGAAGTGGATGGCAAAGAAAAGAAAAAAGAAGGGAAAAGCCAAAAGAAAGGAAAAGAAATCATCAGAAGGAAGATATTTTTTTCAAATGAAAAGGACATTTGTGTCGATTTTTCCACATGTTGACTTAGTCAACCTTTTGGTTTTGGTCAACAAGTGTTGACTTGGTCAACTTCCCTTACATAATCTAATAATTAAAGAAAATTAGGAGAAAAATTAAGGAAATGAGGAGTTTAATGGATTGATTAGGAAAAATAGAAGATGAAATCTTACTTTAGGTATTTATATTCTATATACATCATTTGATAAGCTACTTAGCATAACTAGTATGAAAAGTATCAATTAGGGTATTAAGGTTCACTACATTTAACCTAAGTTTCAACTAAACCCTTAACTCTGTGTAATACTAACCTAGTTATATACTTGGAAGATGAATATGATATGGAATGCAATATCTTAGTTTCTAAGGGATCACTTAAGTATTCTAAATATTTATGCATGATTGAAAGTTATCTTTAGTTGTTTACTAATGAAATGGCAAAATATGGAGGATATATTATCACTTAGGGTTTTAGGGTAAATTATGGTGAATTAGTGTTTTTACATCCTTAAAGTTATAGTTTTAGGGTTTTTATTACTTTAGACACAATCTCTAATGTTTTTACACATTTAGGGTTTAATATATTCATATGCGATTAAGTCTTCGATTGTTATCTTAGGGTTTTGATGAGGTTCGAGGTTGACTTTGCCAGTTATATATACTTGAGGTTTTAGGGTCTTCGTATGCGATTAGAAGTTCAATTGATGATTTAAGGTTTTTCATATTCACTTCAGGTTTTGAATTGAGACTTTAATCGGTTTAAATCTCTCTATCTCTATTGACTTTAGAAAATCATCTGCAGTTTGGACGTTTGTTTTTATACTTAGAAACCTAAATTCGTGGGGTTTACATGCAAGCTGTTCGAGAGGATATGGCATAATAATCAAATGCTACATGACCTAACTATCACCTTAATATGACCCATAAAGTAATAATCAAGGTTGCTCACCATAATTCTTATTAAAGTGATTGATAAGAGGTGGAGGTAAAATAACCTTTTAATTACAAATCACAAGAAAGAAGGGGAGTTCCATTACTTCAGCTATTGCGGCTTCATAACTACATAGGCATTTATATTCGAAACACTAAGGTAATAGATAATTTACTAATGTGCACTTTACCTATAATGGAAACAGTACTAAAAGAATATACATGAAAAAGGATAAATTTGTAATATATAAGAAGAGAATATTTGGACCCTTCCATATTGGTAAGGATGTTAAAGGACAAGTGTCATGGAATGGATAGAGTCTTGCTAGGCAAAGCAGCATAATAGGATCAAATTGAAACTAGGTAGCAATTAATAAATAACTTAACATTGGGAAATTATTAACTACTTCTCATAGATAATTGCTTAGCATGTCTAGGTAATCAAGAGTAGCTTGAGGGTTGGTTAAATGAGTTAGCACTTGCTAAAGTTGGCTCAAAGTCATAGTGGGAGCTATTGTTAAAATCAGCTAAGTTGTTTGAAAGATTACCTAGGTTATCCATAGGTTAGCATGCTATGATATTCAACATAGTATAAGGTTCATAGAAAGGAAGGAGAAGATCGAACCTATACAATAGGTCATACTCTTAAGAGGTAAGACAGGTAGTGAGAATTTGTTAAGCCATACTCTCCAGTCTCTTAAGATGAGCTTAGGTTAGCGATCTTGCTCATTAATTCCTATATGATGGACTTAGCCATAGTAAGACTAGCCTGGCCATTCCTAAAGGTTCTATTTTACCTCTAGACAAACCTATCCTAGAGAGGAAAATTAAGGATTCCTCTTAAGCTAATTGCTGCTAAAATTTATGATGTAATTTTTTATTTGTTGCTATGACAAAAGAATTATTCTTTCATTGAACTAATTTGCCATCTCCTATTATAAATGATCTCGCATGACATAGAGGTAATCGATACTTCAGAAGCTAAGGAGGATAAGGTAGAAGAGCTTTAATCTAAGCTTGAGACACTACTCTTGATGTATCAAAGATTATACGGTAACTACTTCAAGTTCTCTAATGATATTTGCATTCTATTGTAAAGAGCTCAAGATGCTAAAAATGGGCTTTGGAGGGTATAAGAGGCTGAATAAAAAAATAGAAAGATCTACGAAGGAAGTTGAGGCCCGAGGTCCAAGCTTTGAAGACACATGTTACCATTGTGGTAAATGCTAATACAAAAGTAAATTCTATGCTCTTAGAGACTTAGCAATGCAATGGATACCGAGGTTAAGTAGCTTCAAGCTTAGTTCCAAGATCTAGGAGCATAGTTCAAGTTCTAGAGTAGTCTTACCATTCATATATTAAGAAGGGGAAGGGATACTAAGAGGAGATCTATCAAATAAAGGAGACATCTAAACATCAAAGAGCTCGAATTTTTTAACTAAAGAGTAATGCTAGCTTAGCTCAAGCAAAGAGGAAGTCTTTAACAAAATCATGAAGACCAAAGAGTAGGTAGTGCTTCTTTAGAAGAAAATGATGTAGTGTATTAGGGCAGTAAGGTATGAAATATTAAAGAAACAAAGTAAATATGATCTAAGCTATTTAAACTTTGCAAATGATCAAGAAGATGATGCCAAGGAAGAATCAGGTAAGCCTATAGACGATGAGGAGCAAGAATCAAGCTAGAGCTAGTATAGGAAGAGATCCCTCTACTACCTAGCACTAAGCCAACTATAATCCCTAGTCCTCCATCTAAACTTACTCTTGAATATGTTCATTGAGGATCATGGTAAAGAAACTCAAGAAGCCATTGTTAACCCTTCTATTACTTCTTAATCAACTTATTTCTTATGCATGCTTTCTTCTTTCTTCTATTAAGGTTATGCTTTGTATTTTTTGGGTCTAGATGCTAACTTTCTTGACGTAAAGACCAATAAACTTTCTTTTAATGGAAATGGACATTCCCTTTTCATTCTATGCTTATCTTGGCATTTTAATAATATATTGTTTGTGAACACAAGCTCAAGAAATTGAATAGTTGAAACTTCGATTAGGTTAGTTCTCTCAACTTCATGAGGACACTTCCTTAAGGAGTACCTCAGATGTTTAGATCTAAGTCTTATCTATAAGGTATCCAAGTTAATCAAGTCAGAGGATTTGACTTATAAGAACTAGAGGGGCCGATGCTTTGTTTTCTTATGTAAGAGGTAGAAGGTCAAAAGTCCATTTACCTAGGGGTTTGTTAGAACATAGAGAAATTCAAGGGTCTATTTCCTTGTGAAATTAGGACTTAAGGTAATTAGAGCTCATTAACTTTAAAGGAGGTTGGAACTCAATTCCATTCACTTTGAAAGAGGCTAGGATTTAGGCAAATTAAGAATGCATTAACCTTAAAAAAGGTAAGGACTAAGAGTCCATCAACCTCCAAAGAGGTTGAGATTATGCAATTGTAGTCCATTATCAAAGTACATACTTTAATGAATGAAAGGATTGAATTAAGCATAAACTTTATTGATGAATCACAATCATTACACATAAATAACATACACTATATCATTTAAAGTCTAGATTCTGGTTGTCAACATTCCATATCTTAGGAATGGGCTAACCATAAACTCTTTTCGCAGCTTATACACTTTATATCTTGTATCTTCCCTAATGCTAATTCAGCATATATATATTTTCGGTAGTTTTAAATGGTTTTATATATCAATTTGCATTAATTATAAAGAATATGAGCTTAATTGCTTATTATTTTATTTATAAGTGTTTTAGAAGTTTTCAATGAATTTTTAGGAAGATTTGGAGCTTTAATGAAGAAGTGCATTGACCAAGCCATTTAAGTAAAGAAAACTTAGTCAAGAATTGCAGCCTAGAGAGAACCTCAAGTGAAGACCACATCTGTGTTCCTTAGCTATGTACCTCTCATAAAAGAATTCCATTGAATTGATTGAGTTGCTAGTGAAAGAAAGGACTACATGCAAAGATAATGGCCATGGTCCTAAAGGTAGGTCATTCCAAAGATTGCAATCTTCTTATTATTGGAAAGATTTGAAGTCTAAGATGCCATGCTTCCATTATAATTTATTTAATGAGCCAAATTTGAAAAGTGTATTAAAGAGATGTGTAAAGAGATATCTCAAGAAATGTTGAACATATGCACAAGATATTTTGAAAATACATAGGAAGATATATTTTCAAGATTCCTTGTACTATAAATAGAAACGAGCTTTTTCAATTAGATATCATATAGGACATTAGATAATTAATTCTTTGGGAGAGGGTTGTCTCTTATCCTCTCTCTATGGTTCTTTTCCATTTCTTTACGATGAAAATTTATTTCCCTTTATTATTTGAATATTGAATTCCAGAATCTATGTAAAATTATTTCTTTATTTTTATTTAATCTATGATTTCCTACTATTATGGTCTAAATACATTACATTGTTTGTCTTTAATTCAATATTACTAATTGTTGGATTAATTTGTGAGTTCATTATAGAGTTCACAAGTTCCTATAGCATGATGGACATGTGTAATTAGAAGTAATAAAGTAGACTAAAACATTTAGTTATTTGGTTTCTCTTGATTAAGGCAACATAATAAAAAAGATTTAAGATCCTAATGTAATCTTGAGATACGTAATTGTAGAAGTGATTCGAGTAGAGTATACCTAAGGCTACGAATTAGTTAGATATGTAAGTCCAATTAATTCATATTATGAACTCAATGGTCCAATATTAAGGATGAGATTGAATGTATAATAGACTTTAGGGGAAATTTTAAATATTTAAATAGTAAAGATCATGTGTTTTCAATCATTTTATCTATTTTATTTTCATACTTTAGTAGTTCATTTATTTTATTGTTTGTGAGATCTAAAATTTTACATAGTAGTTTCAAGCGGATAGTTTAAAGCATTGGTGAAACTAACTTGAGTAAGCTAAAAATTTATGAGCTAGCTTAAGATATTAGTCAATAAGCCTTCGTGAACTCAAATCTTAAAAATATAATAAAATAATAATATGGCTAAAATAGTGGAATCTCATTATATTACTCAATATTTAGTGTAACTACACGGAATAGGCCCTATTAGATAGCCAATTTATAGAGATAAATTATATATGTAATAAAATTATCACATGACATAAAATAATATATAGAATATATATATATATATATATATATATATACATCACATGTAAATTTTATGTATAAATATGTACTTGAAATCAACTAAAATACCCGATTAATTACATCTTCAACTAAAATTATAACGACCCAACAGTATCGTTGTCGTGATAGGTCGCCGTGTACCATATAAAGGTCTATTATCAACCCCCTTGCTGATCATAGGCCTTTCATACGACACACAAGACTCCTTCCACTCTACGTTACCACTAGGCCCATAGACAAGTAATATAGAGCAATTTAACTAAAATTACTTCTATGTTATAAATTAACTAATTGTGTGGGCTCGTGAGAACCACACCAAAACAATATTACAAACGAATACAATTCATAACGGAACTGCATAAAATCTAAGTTATGCATAAATATATATAAAGTATCTAAATATCTATAATCTATTACAAAATGTCCTCTTCGCTCTTTGATCGCTCCAACCCATCTCTACCCGAGACTTACCACGGGCATGCCTCGGCCCGGATTGACAAAGAGGTTCTCCTGCACCAACAGAAATCTATAGGGGAGTAAGCTTACGCTTAGTGAGATAAATACCCTCATCAGTACCACAAGGCAGAAATTTATTAGATGCACAATCATATGAATGCATGAACAAACAGTATGCCATACAACGCATGCAGTGACCTAGGAACTGCATACGACTCAGAATTTTGCCCCCTGAAGTCGGGTTTTGGAGATAATTAACCGACCCAAACCAAAATCCGGGTTCTAGACCTTCGGTTTTATTTCATTTGCACTATCGTGCTCATACCAAAACAAAACTCTACATATATACATATATATATACTTCCTTTACCAAAATCAAATCGCATCCTTTAAAAATCCCAAGTCTAACGGTGTGGTGAAGCGGCAGTCGGTGTTATCTGTATGCAATATAGGGAATGCATGACTCATTTTGAGTTCTTAATCATATAAGTGATTAACTTGATTTTCAGGGTGATCAACCAATTTCATTCCATACAATTTACAAGTATATATTCATGCAAATAATTCCCAATTATTATATATAATTAACAAGTCATCACACTCATCCATAATTTCATACACATGCATCTCCCATATCCCACAAGCATCCAAATTTATAAATATAAGATTAGGTGCATCTACTTTATAAGCACAATCAAGTAAAGAGTCATCGGGAATTTACTCACTCTGCCATGTGGTTCAATCAAAGTAGTCCGGAGGCAAGTCGTCTCCGAAAACAGTGTCCCCTGGTCATTGAAATAATTTTTATAAGGAATTGAAGCAAACTTAAGAAATTATGTAAATTTTTCTTAAGTTATATTCTTAGCTAGTTATCGGAATTTTTCCGGTTTTTACCTAAAGTTCAATCGCGTATAACTTTTTCGTTTTAAATCCAATTTTTATGATCTTATAGTCAATCTTCATCTTTTTCGAGTGTACTTTAACGTGGTAAGGTTATATTTTCGAAATGAGGTATGCAATTTTTTCCATGGGTCAGAACAGTAGCGTTCCTCATGTGTTGGAGTGTTTTTGGGCCTTGTTTGGTAAATAGGCTTTTGATAGCTTGAGGAATCCTTTGGGCTTGGTCTTTAGATTTTATCCTAAGCTTAAAATACTCCTTGAGATCAGATTTACAATTTTGATTTATATTCCTAAGGCTAACAACCACTTCTTGGGCCCTTTAGTGAGCTTAAGTTATCAAATGGGCTTGTTTTTGGTGCAACTAAGGTTAATGACTTTGGTGGGCTTATGGGGCCTTAGGTGGATTTATTATGGGCTTCAAAACAACTTCTCTTGGTTCTTTAAGTTGGTGGTCAGATTTTTGTTGAAGGCCCATCTTAGAGTTCTAAGCTTGTTTTGAGAGTTTTAGGCCCGGTTTTGAGTTTTAGGCTTTGTATGCTAATCATACTTGCTTTGGTTAATCCTTTCACTTTGTTCTTTCACTTTTATCATATTTTTAGGCCTCATTTACCCATGTTCCAGATCTGTTCATGTTGTTCCTAAGGGGTCCTTACTTGGTTTTTCAACTTGTTTCATCATTTCCTTAAGTGTAGGTGATAGATTATGCACTTAACTACTTGTGTATAAATCTTAACTTAAGTTCCCTTCCATCAAATGATCCTTTAACTCATGCTCCACATAAAGAAATAAAAGATCTTATACTTCATAAAACCTCCATATCATAGCTCATGCCATACAAAGTTGATTTCTTCATAAAACTTCATGTGATGGATTTTTCCTTAACTTAAGTCTAGTTTTGAGCATGTTTAACTAATTGGAAACAAAATCAACATTCAAATGATCATGGAACCTTCACGTCCAGCATGCTTACCCTTCATCAAAGTTCTCATTTCAAGATTTCCTTAGCTTAAAATCTTCCATTCAAAGCATTAAACAAATGTCCATACAAAACACCAACTTTACATGCTCATATTTCAACTTCATGTAATGGTTTTAGGGTTTGTTTCTTAAAACGAATTTTTGTGCTATAACAACTTAAACCTTACTCATATCTTCAAGAAATCCAAGTCTTCTAACATAAATATTAATCCACACATCACAAGAATCACTTACTCGTCCTTAACGCAAAGTTTGGTGGTTGTGCACTAAGGTTCCTCTTAAGCCTTTAACTTTGCTTCCTCCTTTTTGCTTACCTTTTGAAACCCGAATTCTTTTGTCTTTTGGAAAGGGGTTTATGAAAGATTCTAATGGTCTTAGATGATCTTAAATGATGAAAGAAAATGGCACATGAACAAAGAAAAAAAATGCCGTCAATTGAAGCTTCAAAATGGAAGAAAATGGATTTTGTGGGGTAAAGTTGTTTCCCCTTTTTATGTTTGTTTTAAAAGAGAGAAAGATGAAGTGAAAGTGAGATTAAAAGTGAGAGAAATGGGGAGGAGTGCAGCCGGTTGGAATGAAGAGAGAAGGAGTGTTTAAATGCCTTGAAAGTATTGTCTTAAAGCTTACAAAAAGTCAACAATTGCAACTCTTGATGATGTAAGCATTAAGGGGTGAATAGTGATGTGTAAGAGGAAGTGATTGATGGGTGAATGACAAATGCATGGCCCCCCTTTCTCCCCTTTTTAGATCTGCCATGGGAAGTCTTTTAATGGCATGGAGTGGTCTTGTCACCTTTATTAAAGTTAAGCTCATGATTTCTTGTGAAAATTTGTCCATATGTAGTATAAGTGAAGAGGTGATAAAGAAATTGTCTTATCACTAGATTTTGATAAGTTATCAATTGATAAATGATTCCAACTCTCAATTGTTAAGTTATCTAAGGTGATTCGTTGGTCTACTTATTTATGGTGTAAGGCTTATGCATGAAGATAAGGGCATAGCCTTATAGAAAATTGTTTTAGGATTTTCATCTTACATTGTTTTGTGATTTATGATTTGATTTTTGTAGAATTGTGAAATTTTCTAAAGTTGGATGAAATTATTCAAATTAAATTATCGATTAATTATTTAGGGTTAAAATTCCTTAATGGCTTTAAGGTTTACAGTTTTAAGTAGCTTTAGAGCTCGTAGTTCTTCAAGCTCAGGTTTTCTCGACAATTGGCTTTTGAATTGTAAAAATTTAATTCGTTTCTAAATATAAACTTAAGTTTTTAGTTTAGTTGATCTTTAGGAACGTTCGGAAAGTATTCCTAATTGAGTCTTAGGCCCACTAAAAGTAGGGTTTACAAAAATAAGCTAAGAAAATTTATAAAAAATTAATAAATATTTGGGAGCAACTAGGAACTGCTTATGTGGCCTCATTCTAAGATAGGTGTTAAGGAGTTAAAGCATTCTTAATATGCAAATTGAGCTAGCATATAAGAGGTAATTCTAAGATGATGGAGAAAGAAAAATCATTCTAACACTTCTATTTGCTCTAAAAACTTCCACAAAGCTCTCAACAACAATGTACATACAATTGGAGATTTGGAAAAATTAAGTTTGGGTTTAGATTTAAGAAGCAAATTTAGAAAAATATACAAAAATCAGGTGCAATTGTAGGCTTAAAAGAGTTTAGGGGTTTAAGAGGTTACTAGGAACCAACCACCATCACCAAGCAACAAACAATCTAGCACTTCGGACGGCCAATAAGATGGTGGCTACTACTGGTGGCTGAAGCTTAAGATTCCTGTAAGTGTCCTTTTTGTTTTGATTTGCAAATAATTGCTAAAAATGTTAAATATAATAAAAAAATTCCCCTAAAATTTATTTGTACATAATCTCATCTATAGAATACAAGAAAATATTATTTTATGTAAATTTTGTAATTATAATATATGTCTCTAAGAAATTGTTCAAAACAAACTATTTTCGATATTGAATTAAATCATTATAAAAATATAGTTTAAGCCTCAATTTTTTTCTATAAACTTCCTTATACTTATATTAAAGTTCTATGAAAACGTTTTTCATAAAAGTATTTTCTATATTTTTATTGAATTTTTGGGCTTTAAATTGTGCTTGAAATAGTGTTTTCAACTAAAAATTAGTAAATTTTCCTAAAGGAACTCATTTGGATTATGAGCTCAATCGTTTAGTGGAGTACTTATATCAAGTTAGATCTATTGAATTGAGTTTTAATGTTAGAAGTTATAGGAAGTCAAGAATTTTCCTTATATGAGTGGTTTGGTAATACATAAATTGAAGAATTGAAAAAGGACGATATGTTCAATGAGGAACTTGGAAAGTAAGAAAGCCATACATTGATGAATGAAGTGTTATTTTGTTTTATTCCTAGATGAAGTTAGAGGAAAAGTAAATAAATTCTTTAATTATATCAAGTTGGTCAAATACAAAGGATAATTTAGAGGATTATTGAATGAATGAAATACTAAAGACTTTACTTAGAAGTAAAATCAAAGGTAGCTCTAAAAGTAAAATATGAATATAGAGGCGTTCAAAAGCTAATTCAAAGGATAACTTCCTAAAGACACTAAGGTTAGCTAAAGCTAGAGGGAACTTAGAGGATTGCATAACCTAAAATAATTTATAAAACTAGCAAATTACATAAGATGTCTTAACTTGTAAATGCCTATAACTTATAAAATTTATGTCAAAACAACTAAAATCATATAAAACGAATTAATTACTATTAATTCAAGGAACAAATATAGATTAAATCTAATCTATTGTATATGTATAAGGATAGTCGAATATTAGTAAACTAATGCAATGTAGGTAAGTTGGGATCCATGCATCGTAGCGTACTGGAGTACTGTATCAAATCTTGGAGATTTAGGATTGCATTTGGTGTTGATTGTAAATTAGTTAAATGTTCACATGCCTCGTGTGTGTTGTTTACTTGAATTTTGGACTTAGAGTGTTGGTTTGTGTGATTATGTTTGATTTGCTTTGTCTTGTTAATTTTTTTATCACCCCTAATTGAAATTAATCAAAGATGGCTCTTAACTTAACTAGACTTGCATAATAACCTACTAAGGGAATGATTAGGTGTACCAAATCAAATATCAACTCCTTTAATATGGATAGCTAAAATGGTCCTTTCTCTACCCATAATCGAACAAAGAGGTAGGAGAAGAGGTTGCAACAAGGTTGAGGGTCATAATACAAATATGGTCTCAAGAGGAGGGTGTTTCCAGTTACATAAGCCTAGGTTTGTTGCAATTTAAGTCATAATAAGACTTCTTAATCTAAGTTAGAGAAAATGTAATTTCTCTAACCTTACAATGGACCGGTTAACATTGCGCGATGTCTAATTGATTTGATTTCAATTTCATTATATTAAAATAAAATGCTTGAAAATCTTGTTTGTGTTTTGTATACTCTTTTGTCTGTATCCTGCTTATTGAGCTAGTTGTGCTCATATCCCTGTAGAATCCTTTATAGGTTTAGATTAAGGATGAAGGATGCAGTACTATAATCACTCTCAAGTTAGTGTCGGGCTAGGAAAGAAATGAGACCTAAAGACTTCTATGAACCTAATCTTTTATTTTAGCTTTTTCTTAGTCTTTTGTGGAAACTAACTAGGATCCCCTAGGTTGCCTACTAGTTTTCTTCTTTAATGTACATACGTTTTATGACTTGTGGTTTTTGTAAACTTTTTATGAAAACCAAAACTTTTAATGTATGAATACTTATGTAAATACTACTAAGTTATTAAGATGTGCGTTACAAGTTATCTTGAATAGGTGTTTTTGAAAGGCTATACCATAGGTTTCATTAATAATAGATATCGAATTAGATGCTTAAAAGCGATTGTATTGAGTACGCCTGGTGTAAACTCGGTTTACAATAGCAGCCATGAGGCTAGCTTTGATCTTTGGAAGGTTCATTTGATTTGACTATTATGACTTTACCACTTCGGGGCATGACATTATTCATTTAGATTAAATTAAATTAGTTTAATTTAGATTTAATAATTTGCATTTAATTATTTTTGTTAGATAACAGGAAAATAAGGAGAAGTACTAGTAATTCATAGTTAATCCCTATAAGATCGAAACTTAGAATCAATCTATTTACTATTTTATTTTATTTATGTTCTATTTTATTTTCATGGTTTAGTAGTACTTTCATTATATTGTTCCTTTAGATTAAATTCAATTAGTTTAATTTAGATTTTATAATTTAATAATTCGCACCTAATTGTTTAGGTTAGATAATAGGAAAATAAGGGGAAGTATTGGCAATTAATAGTTAGTCCCTATGGGATTAATGCTTAGACTTAATTCGTTTACTATACTAAGGGCACTTACCTACCATTGGACTTGCCAGATTGTAGGTTCTCTCAATAGTGTCTAAACTAGCTAAAAGGCTAATGTGATTAGTTTTGATGTCAAAGGACTGAGCTACAAAGATAGAGAGAAGATTAGTAGGATGTTCTTTCATTATTTATTTGCTATGTGGTTTTCTTTAATATTAATATATTTTGTAGTTGGTAATGTATTTTTCTAACTAATTTTATACTGCCTTTTCATGGAATTTTTCTTGCTTGTAGGTGAAGTAGTTTTAGTTTTAGGTTTTTAGTGTTATTTCTATTGCTTTTAATTTTCTTTGTTTTATGTCTTTCTTTGGTTTTACAAAATTTATATGAATTTAATTTTGAAAAAAAAATCTTATGGCATGGCAATTTTAGAAAATTAAGTGTCAAAGTAATTAAACTAAGGAAGTTTAAGTTCCCTTATCCTTTTTCTTTTATGTTACCTCTTGATTTTTTTATACTATTATTGCTATATTTTTTATGTTGACTACAATGTACAATTCAAGTAAAGGGAGAGCAGGTGAAGAATATGAGACGTTGAATTGTGTATGTGTTAATAGGTACATTTTGAATGAATACCATATCCTTAAGCTTTTTAGTTTTTAAAAGAATAATTCTTGAAATTTACATCCTTATGAAAAAAAAAGCAATTTTTTTCGAAATTTGCTCTTAATTCTCTATGACCTTGCTAAATTTGAATAGCTAAATTCCCATGATCTAGAGTTACCTGTTACTTAAGCTTAAACTTAAACTCAAGATTAGGATAGATATTGACAGGTTAAGGATTATTTATTTTTATTTCTAAGCTTAATCTAGAAAATAGTCATCCATCTGTCTTTTTCTAAATTTTTTAGATTAGATGGACAATTGAGATCTATCCTTTGAGAGTCTTTTGAAAAATCAAAGTAATTATAGGTATAAGAAAAATAAGAAAAGAAAATTTAAAAATTAGAGAGGATTTATCTTGGTCCCTTAAAACAGCAAGATTCTTTCCCATTGTTAATACAAAAAAGAAACTAAGTTAAAAATTGCTAATGACTGACCTTAGTGCCTTAGACAAGTGAGATACTTTCATGTTGACAAAACAAATCAAGGGCTAAATCTATAAGGATTAGCCTTGATTTGTTAGAAGAGTGAAGCTCTTTTGCACTACTAATAATTTGTGTTAATTATATAGAATTTGCACTTATTTGCTTATTATTTCATTAGTAGGTGTTTTAGAAGTTCTTAATGAATTTGGAGATTGTTAGAAAGTTTTAGAGCATTAACAAAGAAGTGTAATGATTGAGTCATTCAAGTAAAGGAAATTTAGTCGAGAATTGAAGTCTAGAGAGGACTACGAGTGAAGACCATGGTGATGTTCCTTGGTCATATACCTCTCGTAAAAGAATTCTATCAAATTAATTGTTACTAGTAAAAAAAAAGGACTACATGTAATCTTCTTATTTTTGGAAAGATTTGAAGTCTAAGATGCCAAGCTTCCATTATATTTTTTTTAATGCGCTAAATTTGGAAAGCCAATTAAAGAGATGTGCAAAGAGATATCTCAAGAAATATTGAAAATATGCACAAGACATGAAGATACATTGGAAGATATTTTTTTAAGATTCCTTGTACTATATATAGAATAGAAACCTTGTAAATTATGTCATATAAGACATTATACAATTAATTCTTAAGGAAAGGGTAGTCTCTTAACCCTCTCACTAGTTTCTTTTCCATTTCTTTGCAATGAATTAATTTATTTATTTTTTAATGTTTAAATATTGAACCCTAGAATCTATGTAAAATTATTTATTTGTTTTCTTTTTCAACCTATGAATTTATACGATTTTGATCTAATTACATCACATTGTTTGTCTTTCATTCACAATTGTCGGCTGTTGGATTAGTGTGTGATTTTGTTATGTAGTTCGCAAGTTCTTATAGTATGATGAATAAGTGTAATTTTAAGTAATTGAATGTACTAAAATGTTTAGTTATTTGATTTCTTTGAATTAAGGTAACCTAAAAAATGGATTTAAGACCCTAAAGCAGTCTTAAGATGCTTTATTGTAGAAACAATTTGGATAGAGTATACTCTTTAGTGATGCGAATCCAATTAATTCATATTAAGAATCTCTACTGCCCTCTAGTAAGGATGGGATTGAATGTATCAAAGATTCTAAGGGAAAAATTAAATATTTGAATACTAAAGATCAAGTGTTTTCAATCATTTTATTTATGTTCTATTTTATTTTCATGCTTTAGTAGTGTGTTAGAAGTATAAGTATATATATAATATGTGTATAAAGTATATGAATACATAAGGATAAGAGTACATATGTAATAGATGATGATGTAAGCAATGACATTATCAATTGATGATATAAGTGATGACATAAGCAAATGATGACATAAGCCTCTAAAATAATAAACCATAAGATCATTTAAGTGTAAGAATTAATGGCTAATGAAACTATTAAATACTAAAATAGAACATAAAACTAGCCAATAAGAATAATTAAGCTTCAATAGTTAGAATTTCAATAAATTTAAACTATATCGTAAAACATAAGTTTTAACGTCCAAAACGGATATCACCATATGAATGTACGTCCGAAAATGATGAAAAATGACTATAAATTCATAAATATCAAGAATAGAATGAAAAAGTTAGATACGATTAGTGATAAAGTTTAATCAAATAAAAATTGATAGTAATTTAAGTAGAATTAGGTAAATAAATATCTAGAATTACTAGTTAATTCAATTGCTTGCTATCATTATTATATTGTAATGATAAAGTGATCCTGATACGGGCGAGGATCTTTAGATTGATTACTACAACTAGAGCGAGTTGTAATGGCCCAATGAGTATTTACCCTATGATTCCATGCTTATATATGATTGCAGATAGTAGACTTAAATGATATTGTTCATTGATTGTTGTGTGGGGTCGGGAAATGCTTGTATATGTATTATGTACTGAATTGTGAATTTACCTTAAGTATGAATAATACTTTGTTTGTTGCATGATAGTATAGATAATGATTGTGAGTACTATTGGATAGTCACATCATAATTGGACTTAACTATACTTGACTTATAAGAAGAAACCGGTACATGCATTGCATAGATACAATTCCAGCCATCATATCATACGGAGGTAGAGAGAGGCGATTTGGGGGTTGTTATTATAAATTTATTGGTTCTATACGGTGCACTCGTACAAAATAACATTACCTTAGCTCGCGAGAATACTAAGCATTAAAGGCACTAACCGCCTGACTAAGGGTTAAGTCTAGAGGCCTTCATTTAGGGGTGAATATGGATTACGAAGGCTTATTCACCATTATACTAGAACTTGGTTTTTATGAAAATAAAGGACTTATTCGATTTTGGTACGGAACGTGGAGTTCCATAATAAAGTAAGTTCTAGTAAAATACTCGGATTTGATTGGTGTCATATATACTCCAACCCTGACTTTGGAAGGCATTAAATCTGAGTTGCGTATATTGACTAGTTAACTATACGTATTGTTTGGCACTCTATTTGTTCATTCATTCATATGCGTGACTATAATGTATTTATAACTTACTTGTGGTATGGCTAAGGGTTTTGCTCATTAAGTTTAGGCTTACACCCCGTTAAACTTTTCTTGTAGGATGGCTTATTTGTTGAGGTTGGCCAGGAGATGCCCTAAGTTAGCTTAGAGACTTGGGCAAGAGCGGGCCATCCAATGTATTGGGAGAACTAATTATGTAGAGTTTTACTTATGTATTTTTGTTTTGTTAGTAATGTAGATCTAGACATACTAAATTACTGCTTACTGTAAACTTTGTAGTTTAAATATTATATAAACATGTTATGTGATGATATCCTTTGAATTTGTATGTTCATGGGAAGTTAGTATGTTGTAGAGCCTTATATATTGTGTAAAGAGTTCTTGATTAGAAAGGTAACCAATCAGGGGGTTCTTCATACAGTATATGGTGTCTGCCACGACTAGAACGTTCTCAGTTTGTGACAATGCTTCTAGCACTGATCAAATACTTAGACTAACTCCTTTACATCCTCTTTCATTGTTATCTAATAGTGGCAATGTCTAATAGCTTAAATATATAGTGTTTGAGCCTTGATGTGGTTGCTGCATACCTTAAAGTACTAACATGGCTTTAATTGATTAGGTCATATCACTAGACATTGTGCATGCTACTTATCTATACTCTTATCCGGCAAATACTCAATGAAAACCTTATTGTCTAGGTCTAGAAAGGTTATTAAGGTAAGCATTGAGAGATTATCTACTTCAAAATTTTCAGCTTAAGGCACTTTTATAATATTCTAATAGTAGATATCTGCTCTAGTTGCTTACATAGTATCGAGGTGCTTATTCGTTCGCTCATCTTTTATGGCATATTCCCTCTTAACTCGTTACTTTAAGCTACGAATTTGAAAAGCCTTCTAATTTCTCTACACCAACCTCCTTTGCTAACTTCATCCCAATAATAAGGGCCTCATATTTTATGTTGATGTTACTACCAATCAATGTGGGCCTTGTAACATCAATTGTACTCCACTCCCCTTACACCACTAAGTAGATGATCCATTAACATGGAGAGTCCACATGAGCTCTCCTCCTTCAACTAATGTCTCATCCCCACGTATGTGTTCGATTGTGAAATCCACAATGACCTACACCTTATTTGCATCACAAGTCAATACTAAACCCTATCTGAATTGAGCTCTAGTGCATACTTCACCATTCTAGCAATTGTCTCTAACTATTGTATTATCTAAAGTAGTGATTGAGTTAAGAGTATTATGACCAAATGAGCCTCAATGTAATAGATGGATTGATGTTTAACATAATAGATGGATCAAAGTTCCCTCCCATCAACTTAAACTAAGATAATTGAAAGAGAATGGCCACTTATTGACAAATATGACAAATCTTTTCCCTATATAGGGTTTAAAATCACTAAAGGAGTCATCAAAAACTAATTTTGTTCAAAAAAGGCAACTTGGCATTAGTTGATCCATTTGAAGTCTATTGGCTTCTTCAAAATCTTAAAGAATTTTGTACATCTATTAGCAGTCTTAGATACAAATCAATTCAATGTGGCTATCCAACTTATAAGCCTTTGGACTTAACAATCTTAGGGGGTTATGTATCTACTACAACTTTTATCTTTTACAAATTAGCCTTAGTGCTACATTGCAACACAATATGACCTAAAAACTTGCATAAGGTTGCCCTAAATACATGTTTTTGGGAGCTTAAATTCATGTTGTACTACCTTAGAATGTTGATGGTCTCTTATAACTCTCTAAGATGATCTTTCGTATGTCTGCTCATCATAATCATATCTACGTAATCTTCTACATTTTATCAAGCTATAGCTTAAACATTTTAGTTAGCAACCTCTCATAAGTTGCATCAGTATTTTTAAGGCTAAATGGCACAACCCTGTAGCAATATGTTCCAAAGTTGGTGATGAAAGAGAGTAGACCTTGTCTTCTTTATGCATCTTAATCTAATTGTAACCTTAGAAGGCATCCATAAAGATAGGCAAGCATGACTCAAGGTTGAGTCAACTACCTTATCGATCCACAAAAGAAGGAAACAATCCTTTAGTTAAGCTTTCTACAAATCAATGAAAATAATGCACATTTGCCACTTCTCACTAGATTCTTAACTAAGACACAATTGACCAACCATGTTAAGTAAGGTTCCTTCCTCATGAAATAACTTTCAATAATTTCTATTGGTAGTCCAATTTGGGTTAAGATGAACTTAGTTTACGTAATGAGTTTCAAGGCTATAAGAAAGAAAAAATTAGGCTATATGGGTACTAGGGCAACTCTAGTGTAGCCAATCCAACGCCTCAGGATTTAGTAGTGAAATGAAAAGAGAAAGGAAAGGAAAGTAAAGCGACTTAGATTCAAATGTTTAGAAGAAACTTGATGTAAGGTACCAACTTTTATTTATAGAGGGCGGTTCGTAACTATGTTCTTTTGTCAGTAAATTTTGGTGTGAAACTTTACTCTTGCCAATGTAAGAAAGAAAGCCTAAAGGTAGTGTTAGGACGAGTCTAATGTAGCTACTTTGATACCTAAGTAAGAAAGTGTTTGAGTAAAGATAAGTGAATAGTAATGCTTATAGTGATAAAGATTGTTGGAGAGTCCTTACAATGTTTTCTTTCCCTTAATTATAGGCACATATCGAATGATTGTAACAATGGGTAATCATTAGTCGTAGACCACATGGCTACTCCATAATTAAGCACATACCTAAAGAGTAGTAGTAGTGGGCGATTATGTTATGAGGTCATCATAGGCTATAACTGTCTGTACCACTTTTCAAATTTCAATATATAAGCAAGCTAAGCCTTCAGACCCACTAGATTAGCTGAGCCATCAAAGGCCTAAACATAAGACAGCAACGATCAACAGTTCGGTAACCAAGGCATTGAGCAATATTACTAAGTAGAATTTTGCTATCAACATTTGCTCCCCAACTCCCTTGGTTGAAAATTTAACTATAGGAGTTGGTAATGATTGCTATATTCATCTTGATTACTTAGGGAGACAAAGAAATCACAACATGCCTTTCGAACTAATTTGCTATGTCATTGTTGATATCATCATGCTTTGTCAACTGTAACACTTGGTATTGATTTTAAGGTGAAAGGTTACAACCTTTTGGCTTTCCTGTTAGTTCCTTTTCTATACAAGTGCATAGGATAGCTATCATATGTGTCATCATTATATATAGGTTTATTAACTGTTAGTGGCATAATGTCCCTTAGCACGTGTTTATCATCCATGCCAAGTTGTCTGATCAATACCTAAATCCCAATTAGGGTTACTCTTAGCTTTTTCTTTTTATTCCTATTCTTATTTTTATTTTATAATCCTCACTCTTGACATTTCTTTTCTCATAGAATTCCTTCTTTTGATTTCACATTCAACCTTTGAATAACTTCTCTTACATGGTTGTTTTTCAACATTTCATTAATATGGTTCAAATCGTTATTCGTCCTCTTATTTATTCAAATTCCGAAGCAACTCTCCTTAAGGCTTCTTCTACTGCTTAAAGAAAGATTGATTCAGTTTCTTCATCTAGTAGTTCACTAGATAGCACTATGGAAAGATGGGAGAAACTTTCTCACATCATATCTCTACCCGCAGATAATTATCTTAATAATAGGGAAGATGATAGTAATTGACCCGCTAGATTGATCACATGAAGCCAAGCTAGAGGACTTCAAGGACTCACTTGAAGAATACTTTCTCAATGCCCTATTTGAGTTGGAAATTCCTATCCCAACCTTTGTGTTTCTATCACAATCCAACAATATCGTTGTCGTAGTAGGTCACCATGTACCTAACAAAGGTCTACTATCAACCCCTTTGTTTATTGTAGGCCTTTCATATAACATACAAGACTCCTTCCATTATACGTTACCACCAGGCCCATAGATATGTAATATAAAGCAAGATAACTAATTTTACTTCTCTGATATAAATTAACTAGATGTGTGGGCTCATAAGATCCACAACAAAAGAATATTATAGATAGATGCAATTCATAAGGGAACCGCATTAGAGATTTCAATCTATGTTATGAACAAAAATCTAAAAGTAACTAGATATCTACAAACTATTACAAAATTTCCTCTTCGTTCCCTGATTGCTCAAACCTGTCTCTACATAAGGCTTACCATGGGCATGCTTCGGCTTGGATTAGAGAAGAGGTTTTCCTATAACAACAAAAATCTATTAGGGTGTAAGCTTAAGCTTAGTGAGATAAATACCCTCATCAGTACCATAGAGCAAAAATTTATCAGATGCATAATCATATGAATGCATGAACAATTAGTACACCAAATAACACATGTAGTGGCTTAAGAACTGCATATGATTTAGAATTATGCCCCCTGTAGTCGAGGTTTGGAGATAATTAATTGACCCAAACCAAAATCCAAGTTCTAGCCTTTGGGTTTTATTTCATTTGCATTATTGTACTTAAGTAAAAACAAAACTATGTATATGTATGTATGTATAGATATACTTTCATTATCGAACGATAAATCATATTTTCAAAATCCTAAGTCTAGCGGTGTGGTGACCTCTGCAATATACAAATACATGCCCTAAGCAAAAGCTACAAGACGTAGCCCCTCGCCAAAGGTTGGCATCTCTCGACGCCTAGTAAGCCCATCAGCTAAGAATAGAGAATCAACAAAAATGATAACATAGCTAGTGCTCAATCCTGCAAAAGGCTAGTCTTCCTATAAGTCCCTTCCCATCTTCTATATGAAGCGATAGTCGGTGTTATCCGAATGCAATTATGGGGAATGTATGATTCATCTTATTTCCTAATCATATAGATTATTAATCTGATTTTTGAAGCTGATAAGACAATTTCATTCCATACACTTGTAGTTATAAATTATCATAATAATTCCCAATATTATATAATTAACAAGCTATAGCATTCATTCAAAAATTCATACACATGCATTTCCCATATCCTATAAGCATCCAAATTTATATAGATATAAGTTTAGGTACATCTATTCTACAAGTAAAAATCAATTAAAGAGTCATTGGGAATTTATTAACTCTGCCATGCGGTCAGTCAAAGTAATTCGGTAGCAAATCATCTCCGTACGCGGGGTCCCCTGGTCATAGAAATCATGATATTATAAGGGATTGAAATAAAACTTAGGAAATTAAGCTAAAACCCCTTAAGTTATACTCTTGACTAGTTTTTGTATTTTTCCCAATTTTTCTTAAAAGTTCAATTCTATATAACTTTTTCATTTTAAATCCGATTTTTATGATCTTATAGTTAATATTCATCGTTTTCAAGTGTATATCAATGTGGCAAGATTGGATTTTAGAGATGAGGCACATAAATTTGACCATAGTTCAAAATAGTAGCATTCCTCATGTTTTAGAGTGCTTTTGGGCCTTGTTTAGTTAATAGGCTTTTTGGTAAGTTGGGAAATCCTTTGAGCTTAGTCTTAAGATTTTATCTTAAGCTCAAAATACTCCTTCAAGCCAGATTTACAACTTTAGTTTATACTCTTAAAGCTAATAACCACTTCATGGGCTTTTTAGTGGGCTTAAGTTGTCAAATAGGCTTGTTTTTTGTTAAACTCAAAGATGATCACTCTCTTAGGCTTAGAGAGTGTTTTGTGGGCTACTTGAAAGTCTTAAAACAACTGTTATGGATGTGTCAAGTTGTTAGTAAAAAATTTAAGGGTGGTTTAACTTGACATTTAAGGCTCGTTTTGGAAGTTTTAAGCTTAATATACTTATCACACTTACCTTAGTTGGTCTACTTACTTTGTTTACTCACTTTTATCATATTTTTAAGTGTTTTTTAAGGATGTTCCAGATCTGATCGATTTGTATATGAGAGCTTTCGACTTGGTTTTCCAACTTGTTTCGTAATTTCCTTAAGTTTAGGTGTTAGATCACAAACTTAAACTACTTGTAATCAAATCTTAACTTGACTTTTCCTCTGTAGGATGATTCTTTAGCTCGTGATTTACACGAAAAATAGAAGATCTCATACTTATTACAACTTCCATATCATAGCTCATGTTATACAAAGTTGGTTTCCTCATAAAACTTCATGTGATAGATTTTTTCTTTACCTAAGTCTAGATTTAAGCATGTTTAGCTTAATGGAAATAAAATCAAAATCCAAATGATCTTTAAATCCTCACATCCAGCATGTTCATCTTTCATTTAAGTTCTTGTTTCATGATTTTCCCAACTTAAAATCTTCCATTCAAAATGTTAAACAATTATCTTTATAAAACACCAACTTCACATGCTCATATTTCAACTTCATGCAAGAGTTTCATGAGTTTGTTTCTTAGGATGGTGTTTGATGTTATAACAACTTATAATCATACTCATATCTTCAAGAAATTAACGTCTCCTAACATGAACACTAACCTACTAACACAAGAAACATTTACACTTCCTTAAAGCAAAGTATGGTTGTTGTGCACAAAGGTTCCACTTAAGCTCTTAACCTTACTTTCTTCTTTTGCACCTTTTTAGAAACCTGAGTTGTTTGATTCTTTGGAGTGGGATTTCTAGAAGGTTCTAAGGTTCTTAAAGGAGCTTAGATGTTGGAAGGGAAGGATACAAGAAAAGAAAATGAAAGTGCCGTGAGTGAAGCTTAGAAAATGGCGGCAAAGTTGATTTTGTGGGGCTTAAGTGTTTCCACTTTTTGGGTTGGTTTCAAATGAGAGAAAAAAGGAAGTGAAAATGACATTGAAATTGAGAGAAATGAGAGAAAAAGTGACTAGTTAGGGGATGGAGTGAATGAGTGTTTTTAAATCTTGATTTAGTTGTCTTATAGTGTATACAAAAGTCAATAATTGCAACTATTAGTGATATAAGCATTAAGGGGTAAATAGCAGTGTGTAAGACAAAGTGATTGATAGATGGAAGGCAAGAGTATGGCTGCCCCCCTCTCCTTCTTGTTCAAACTGACGATGGGATGTCCTATTTGGGCATAGACTTGTCTTGTCTCCTTTATTAAAATTAAGCATATGAAATCTTGTGAAAGTTTGTCCATATTTAGTATAAGTGGAAAGGTGATAAGGAATGTATCTTATCACTAGATTTGGATAGGCTATCAATTGATAAATGATTCCAACATTCAATTGATAAGTCATTTAAGGTGATTGGTTGGTCTACTTATTTATATGATAAGCTTAGCATAAAGATAAGGGCATTGTCTTATAGGAAATTGTGTTAGAATTTACTTCTTGCATTATTTTGTAAATTATGATTTGATTTTTATAAAATTGTGAAATTTTCTAGAATTGAATAAAATTCTTCAAATTAAATTATCAATTAGTCGCTTAGGGTTAAAATTCCTTAATTGTTTTAGGGTTTAAGGTCTTAAGTCACTTTAGAGCTCGCAGTTCTTCAAGCTCGAGTTTTATTGATAATTGGTTTTTGAATTGAAAAAATTTGATTTGTTTATAAATATAAACTAAAGTTCTTAGTTTATTTGATCCTTAGGAATGTTTAAGAAATACTCTTAGTCAAATCTTAGGCCTACTAAAAGTAGGGTTTATAATTTCCCTTTTCTACTGACTAGACTACCAAACTTTCATATGTGCCCAACTTGCTGAATAGCCATACTATGGTAAAATATTTGAGCAATTAGCCCCAAGACTATCTAAGCTGAGCTCTCAAACCGACAATAGATGTCTAACCTAACCTTAGCTAACTACCCTATAGTGAGACTGATTGGACTTTAACATGATGCCGATTAGGTCAACCCTTGATTGCAAATTCTTTTGCTCATCTACTTTTCACATATTTCTAATATCCAGCCATTGTGTAACACATGTCTTCTAGCACAATATTCCAAAAGGATTCTTTACTTTTTGTATTGAATTTTCTTTGTCTCTTTTACCTGTTTTATCATATCTTACATAACCTAATTGTAAGAATGTCCTTTTGTCTTTTCATACATATAAAATAACCCTAATAGATAGGTATATAAAGCCCTACTTAATTATATGTAAGAATCAATCCTCAACATCATAATTTAATCAAGTGCCCTTTGAGTAACCTCAATGTTCTCATTACCCTTCAACTCTTATCTATTCCCTTTAACAAGGAAAAGTGACAATTGACCCTTCAATTCAGATCGGTGAGTCATATCTAGTAGATTATAGGTTAAGTAAGATTAATTGGTGTATCATATTGAATTAGTAATTGCCTGGGCTTTGCTAGCTTTTTCTTTGTTTTCTTTTCTTCCTACGTTGTTGTGGTGTTTCTCCCTTTGTCCGACTCCAAAGAAACATAAGCTTCATTGGTATTAGAGCACAGTTCCTAGAGGGAGTATGTAAAGTTGTAGTGAAGTTTGGTTCACTTTGTTATTAATGGCTGCTATGTTCCTTCCATAACTATTGTAGTGTATTTGTGTGGAGTAAGTCTAGAGTTGTAAGTTGTGTAATGAAGATTTTTGTGTTGGTAAGTGTGGTTTCATTATTACTTTGTTCTTACTCTCTCGTTCACTATGAAAGTAAATCAAGTTCATTTATGTTTTGTTCGAATGATTATTGGGTATTAAAGTTGTTAATGTGTTAGTCGAAGTTTTGGGTAATACGATAGCATTATTTTTCCCATATATTATGTTGTTAATTTGTTTAAAAGTATTATACAATGTTGGACTCAATTGTTTAGGGTGTTATTGGAGACCAAAGTAGTAATGCTCAACCTAGTTATGTTCAAAATAGAAGTAGCACTCGTAGGTCAATTGATAAAAAACTTGGCAAACTCACTAATCTTATTAACAATCTAGTCATTGCGATGCAAGTAAATAGGCAACAACCATAAGATATACTACCGTACAACCTACCTAAAAATATTCAAGAGAGAGGTTATGGCCAAAGTAGCCAAGTTTATCGCCTAGTTTAATTGCAATAAGATGGTGGAGTGGTAGATTGAGCTACTAGATGAAGACTGGAGATAGAGAAAATTGAGCAAGATGATGAGGTGATTGATGCTGAAGAATTTGGTAAGGAAGAAGAAGAGGCTAATTATTACTGAGCATAAGAACAAAGACATTGAGCTCCTTAAAGACTAGATAATGTCAAAGTCTAAATCCTATCTTTTAGTAGAAGTGGAGATGCAGATGAATACTTCGAGTAGGAAGATAAGGACAGAAAGGTGTTTGACTATTATGGTTATATAGATGCTGTTAAGGTCTAACTTACTGCACTAGAGTTTAATAGGTATGCCACAATGTATAGAAGAATCTAAATGCATCTAGCGCAAGGGATGGAAGACTAAGAGTAAGGATACTAGAAGAGATGAAAAGGTTGTTAAGAGGTAGATTTGTGCTTAGGACCTACTTACAAGATACATTTGCAAAGTTGCAAGAACTTCACTAAGGAGGCCAATCTATTGATGACTATGTGAGAGAGTTCTAGATGCTTATGATCCGAGTTGATGTAGAAGAACTAGAAGCTTGTACAATATCTAGGTTCAATTTTAGGCTTAAGTATGAGATTCGTAACATTGTGGAAGTACACAGGTTTTACACCTTAGAAGAGGTGATTAAGATAGCATAAAGAGTAGAGGAGAAGTGCTCCAAGCCAACTTGGGCCAATATTTTCTTGGGGTCTTATTCAAGCCAAGCTAAGGAAAGGAATGCTCAACTTGATGATAGCCTAGCAAGTCAATAGGGTTGAGCAAGATAGCCAAGCTAAACCAAGGCTAGGTTGACCTCAAGAACATATGAGAGAGGATAAACCTCCAAACAAAAGACTGATGAGGTGAAGTGCTTTAAATGCTTAGGATTTAGACATATGGCTGTTTAGTGTCCAAACTAATGTGTCATGGTGCTCTAAGGAGATGCAGTAGATAATACTGATGAGAGTGAGCTTGAGAAGGAGAAGGATAATCGAAGAACCAAAGTCGAGGTGGAGGAGGAGACTTGTGTCTATGTTGACCAAAGAGAAGTAATGACTTTAGTAATAAGACAAGTATTGAGTTCCTTGCTAAACTTTGAGGAAGATTAGAAGGAAAATTTATTCCATACCAAGTATACTATTAGAAGATAATTGTGTACCATTATAATAGAAGAAAGAAGTAGTATTAACATAGTCACACAATCCTTTGTATAAAGGCTAGGTTTACCGACCTCAAAGCATCCTCAACCTCATAAATTACATTAGCTTCATGATAAGGGTGCTTTATACGTAACTGAATAAGTAACCATACCGTTTAGTGTTGGAATGTATACAGGGATGAGATAACATGCGATATCATCTCCATAGGAGCTTCGCATCTATTACTTAGAAGACCTTAGTTGTTTGATTGACGTATTACTCATGACGAATATAAGAACACATATTCCTTTGTTAAGGGTGGAAAGAAGATTATGTTATAGCCCATGACCCAATCCCAAGTAAACGAGACCCATAATCAGCTCACTCAAGCTAGTAAGAAGAAGGCCTTAATGTTGAGCTGAATAGAGCTCTAAGCTATTGAGAAGGCTAAATAACCTATGTTTCTATTGATTAGAAGATTGCTAGAGATGAGCGATTTAAAGGATGTTCCAAATGAAATCTAATGGCTGATTGATGAGTTTATTAAATTGTTTCCAAAGGAGCTGCCTAAGGGGCTACTCTTAGTTCAAGGCTTAAAGCACTATATTGACCTATAGGCAAGTGTTATCCTGCTAAACTGACCTACATATAGAATCAACCCTAAGCAGGATACCAAGCTAAAAAGATAGGTGGATGAACTCAAAGAACGAAGATATGCAAAGGAGAGATGAGCCCCTATGCTATAGTAGCTTTACTCATCCTAAAGAAGGCTAGTTCATGGTACATATGCATCGACAATCAAGTACTTACTCAAATCATTATCAAATGCAAGTACCTAATACCGATGCTTGATGACATGTTAGATGAGCTCTATGGTACTAAAATATTTTCAAAGATTGATCTATAAAGTAGCTACCACAAATTTACATGAGATCGAGTGATGAGTGGAAGATTACCTTCAAAATTAGGCATAGTCTCTGCAAATGGTTAGTTATGCCATTCGGACTTACTAATATACCAAGCACATTCATAAGGTTAATGAACCATATGATGCACCCTCTAATCGGAAGATGTATGTTTATGTACTTCGATGGTATATTAATATACAGTATTGACTTGAACAACCATGTTGAACATCTCCAAGCAATTTTTGACATTTTGTGAACCGAGAAGTTATATGAAAATTTAACGAAATGTACATTCTACCAAGATGAAGTGATTTTTCTTAGGTTTATATTGTTAGGGGAAGTAATCTGAGTAGACAAGGAGAAGATTTGAGTTGTATTGGAATGGCCAATGCTAAAAAATGCTAAGTTTGAAGTTTTCATAGACTAGCTTCTTTCTATAGGAAATTCATTAAAAACTTTAATACCATAGCCACCTTAATCAAGCTAACAAAAAAGAGTGATGGGTTTAGATGGAACGACCGAGCTGAACATAGCTTCAAGGAGATCAAGGAAAAGCTCACCTTCACCCTTATCTTATCCTTACCAAACTTTAACAAACCTTTTAATTTGGAATATGATGCGTTAGGCATTGGAATTGGCATCATCTTGATGAAAGAACAACAACCTGTCGCCTACCACAATGAGAAGCTTAATAGTGCTGCCCTAAACTACTCCATGTAGAAGAAAATGTTATACTCTCTTTTTTGAGCCCTTACGATTTGGTAACACTATTTCTTGCCACAAGAGTTTATTATTTATACAGACCATAAGTCTTTGAAGCATCTTAGGATTTAGAATAAACTCTCAAAGAGACAAGCCAATTGATTAAAGTTTATAGAATGATTTTCATACGTGATTTGATATAAGAAAGGAAGTATAAACGTGGTCACCAATGCTCTATCATGTTGCAAACCTCGTTGACCACTTTATAGAAAAAATTACTAGGATTTTTGCTTATCACTAAGCATTATGCTAATGACCCTCACTTCGGTCCCGTTGTTGAGCCTTGTCGAAAAGGAGTAGTTATTGCAGGATATTATCTTAAGAATGGATATTTATTTAAGGACCGAAAGCTATGTATACTAACTTGTTCCACGCATGAGTTTTCGGTTAAGGAAGCTCATAGTGGTGGACTATTTGGTCACTCTGAGGAGACTAAAATAGCTAAACTGTTAAAAGAAAACTTTTACTAGCCTATTTTGGCCATTGATGTACATAAGGAAGTTGGTAATTGTGAATTGTGTAAGCAGGCTAAGGGGAAGAGAGAGCCCCGTGGAAAATATATGCCCTTACCAATGATAACCTTACCTTGGGTTGACCTCAACATGAATTTTGTGTTAAGGTTGCCTTAGACATCCAAAGGAAAAGATTCTACATTTATTATAGTGGATCACTTCAAAAAAATGGCATGCTTCATCCTATGCCATCAAACTAATGAGGCTTTATAAATTGCTGATCTATTTTTGTAAGAAGTTGTCCAATAACATTGTTTTAGATCAAGACACAAAATTTGTGAGCTATTTATGGAAGACTCTTTGCAAAAAACTTAGAACTAAACTTGTGTATAGCTTTAGTAGCCACCTTCAGATTGATGGCCAGATTGATGTAGTGAATAGGATACTAAGAAACAAACTTAGAGCTATCATGGGAAAGAACTTAAGGGATTAGGATCTATGTCTACCAATTGTGGAATTCGTATACAATCGAACTATCTATAGCACCACTAGGTAAAACCTATTTAAGGTCTTTTATGGCTTCAATCCTATTATCCCCCTAGATATGATCAACACCCCTACAACGACTAAAAAGAGTCAATTTAGAGTTGACTGAGCTCAAGAATTGCTAAAGCTACATTAGTCCATCACTAAGAAGATCGCTAAGTTTAATCAAAGATAACAAGAGATTGGTAGCCAAGGTTACTAGACTATTTCTTTCTAGCTAAGAGACTTAGTATGGATTTACCTTAACTAAGAATAATTCTTACACTTGAGACAAACCAAACTACCTCCTCGAGCTAATGGTCTAATCAAGGTCATAAAGAAGGTTAACCGCAACACTTACTAAATCAAGTTACCTGATGACTATGGTATCTCCCCTACTTTTAATATGTCTAACCTGATTCCTCACCAACTAGTAGAAGGCCCCATGAATGTCTTAGAAGAAGAGCTAAAGATCACTTTAGATTTGAGGAAAAATCTTTTTAACCCTTAAGTAGATTATAGGAATCAACCCTTTGGACTAATCATACAAATTCGAGCTAAAGGACTCTGAGGAATCAAAGAATATTAGCTTGAAGCCCCATCCGAGATGGAAATTCCTATCCCAACTTCTATGTTCACCATTTCTATCGACCTAACTATCAAGCTTTCACATACACTTGACTTGCCGAATAGTTATACTATGGCAAAATATCTAAGCAAATAGTCCTAAGACTATCCAAACCAAGCTCCCAAAATGACAACAGATCCCTAACTAACTACTCTACAACGAAACTAATAGGGCTTTGATCTAATCCTGATCAGGTCGGCCCTTGACAACAAATCCTTTTTCTCGTCTACTTTTTATCATATTTCTAACATCTAGTCATCGAGTGACACTTGCCTTTTGGCATGTCATTCCAAAAGGATTCTTTACTTTTTATACTAAATATCCTTTGGTGCTTTTACTCATTTTAGTATTTATTGTATAACTTGATTGTAAAAATACTCTTTTGTTTTTCCATACATGTAAAGTAACCTAGTGAATGAGTATATATACCCTTACTTAATTGTATGCATGAATCAATCCTCAACATTATAATTTAATGAAGTTTCCTTTAAGCAACCCTAGTGTTCTCATTACCCTTTAACTCTTATCTATTCCTTTTAGCAAGGAGTAATGGCGAGTAATCCTTCAGTTTGGATTGATGAGTCATGTCTAGCAAATTGTAGGTTAAGTAGGTTTAATTGGTGTTTTATATCCAATTGGTAACTACTTGGGCTTTGCTAGCTTTTTCTTTGTTTTCTCTTCTACCAACTTTGTTGTAGTGCTTCTCCATGTGTTCAACCCCAAAGATACATCATAATGTTGATTCGCCTGAGAGGGTAATGAGTGGTGTTGTTAGGCCATTTGTCGTAAAATACAATAAATACTGACAACTAGCATCTGCAATAGCTAAGGGAAGATGAAAGAGTTTGTATTCCCATTGAGTTTAAAATTCATTTGTACTTAAAATATCTTGATTTTGGGTTGCATTTGCCATTTTCAACCTTTCAATAGCAATTCTTTAATTATTTCTACGTTGCTCCGAGCATGTTCTCTCCCAACACATATAGGCTTCATGTAGCATTCCAGATTATATGCGAGGAACTTGAGGTTAGGGTTACTCCTTAATTGTTTAGATATTTTTTCATAATCAGGACATACCCAAACGATTGGTTCAATGCAACAACTTGGCACGATTGTAAGTTTATGGATGGATCTGAGCCCAAAATCCACAAGTGGCATAATAAATATGTTTCAATTAGATTGAATGTAGAGTTGGATTTTTGGAATCAATGGAGGTAATCCATCTAAATAAAAGATATCGAGTTATTACCAAATGATGCTACTACTTCCATGAAGAAGATTAAGGATAGGTAAAGAAATAAGATATTCTTTTGAGATTCCAAGAGGATCATCTTCTTATATGAAAAAAGGGAGCATATATTCTCCAATAATGAAGGTAAGGTTTATATGTGTTCCTTACCATGCTAAGCAGAGCTATAAGACGGAAGCCAAACTTTATGAAGCATAGGGGGAACTTATTACCTTTAAGCTTTGCTCAACACAAATTTGTAAGTTTCATTACCCATCTTGTTTTTGCTATTCTTTATTTTCTATACATACATGAGAATGGGAGATATTGATCCTAAGAAATTGTTGGCCTAAGCTAAGGCTAAGAAGCAAAAATTAGACAAATGAACCACCAAAGTTACAACCGCCCTAGCCAGTGAAACTATAGCTGAAAAAGTTGACTAAAGAACAGATCATCAAGGAGCTTACTATCCATAAAAAGAAAAAATAAATTCTTTGTACCAAAAAGTGTTCGCTATAAACCCCTACATTTTTTTATCTAGCTTATAAAGTAGACTTAAGTATATTAGATAATCTAGGAGTTAACAAGGCTAATGAAAGTAAAAACCCTAAAATAACTAATCAATCGTGTATAAAATTTTTCTACCCTAAATATATGTAAACACTAAAAATTTCATTTGAAAGTGATAAAAACCCTAAAATTATAACCTTAAAGACATACGAGCACTAATTCATCATAATATACCCTAAAACCCTAATTGATAATATAACCTTCGTATTTTACCAAATCATTAGTGAAAGATTAGCGATAACTTTTAATCATGCATACATATTTAGAATCCTTAAGTAATCCTTTAGAAATTAAGATATTATATCATAGATCACATTCATCTTCTAAGTATATAATTAGGATAAAATTACATAGATTTAGGGGTTTAGTTGATGTTTAGGTTACATATAGTAAACTTTAATACCTTAGTTGATACTTTTCATATTAGTTATATTAAGTAGCCTAACAAATGATGTATAGAGGATATAAATACCTAAAGTAAGATCTTATCATCTATTTTTACTAATCAATTCACCAAATATCTCATTTGCTTAATTTTCCTTAATTACTACATTATGTATACTAAATGGCTTATACTTTTGGAAATTGACCAAGGTCAAAAGGTTGACTAAAGTCAACATGTAGAAAAGTCAACAAAAGTCACTTTCACTTTAGAAAATATCTGTCTTCTAATGATTTCTTTTCTTTTCTTTTCTTTTAGCTTTTTCTTCCCTTTCTTTTCTTTTCTTTTAGCTTTTTCTTCCCTTTCTTTTCTTTAATTACTGTCCACACGTTATCCCCTTCTAGACCCCACATTCTTCTTCTTTTCAAACATAACACAAAACAAAAATCAAACCCTTACCCTACCTCTATAGCCGTAACCTCCCCTTTCCCTTTTACTTTCCAAATTTTTTCGAATTTGCATCTACAAGCGATTGATTCCTAAGCGATGACATAAGCATAAGTTTATAAAACAAGAAATAATAAGAATACATAAGAATTAGGTACATGAATTAGTAAACCCTAATACACTTCCTAAGTTGGATTAAACTTAATTAAGTAAGTGTAAGAATCAAAGAGCTAACTAAATCATTAAGTACAGACATAGAATATAAATATAAGCAATAAGAATAATTAAGCTTCAATAGTTAAAATTTCCATAAATTTAGTCCATATCGTAAAACACGGGTCTTAACATCCAAAATGGACATCACCATGTGAAAATGCATCCAAAAACAATGAAAAATTACTATAAATTCATAAATATTGGAAATAGAATGAAAAAGTTACATATGATTAGTAATAAAGTTTACCCAGATAAAAATTGACAGTAATCTAAATAGAATTAGGTAAATAGATATTTAGAATTACTAGTTAATTCATTTACTTACCAGCATTATTATATCATAATAATTAGGTGATCTTGA
The DNA here is from genome assembly GCA_024138005.1 of Lumnitzera racemosa. Taxonomy (NCBI): domain Eukaryota; kingdom Viridiplantae; phylum Streptophyta; class Magnoliopsida; order Myrtales; family Combretaceae; genus Lumnitzera; species Lumnitzera racemosa. The sequence continues at coordinate 53,963,902 of JAMXBC010000005.1, forward strand.
TGTGGGCGAAGATCTCTCAATTGATTATTACGACTAAAGCGAGTTGTCATGACTGAGTGAGCATTTAGCTTATGAATCCATACTTATATGTGATTGCAGATAATGGACTTAAATGCTATTGTTAATTGACTGTTATATGGGATCGGGATATGCTTGTGTATGTTATTATGTACTGAGTTGTGAATTTACCTTAAGTACGAATAATATCTTGTTTGCTGCATTGTAGTATAGAAAATGATTGTGTGTACTATTGAATGGTCACATCATAATTAGACTTAAATATACTTGACTCATAAGAAGAAACTGGTATATGCATCAATATGCATTGCATAGACTTAATTCCGACCATCACATCACATGGAGGTAAAGAGAGGCCATTTAGGGGTTATTATTATAAATTTATTGGTTATGTATGGTGCACTCGTACAAAATGATATTACCTTGGCCTACGGGAATACTAAGCATTAGAGGTGCCAACTACCTGGCTAAGGGTCGAGTTTAGAGGCCTCCATTTAAGGGCAAGTATGGACTATGAAGGCTCACTCACGATTATACTAGAACTTGGTTTTTATGAAAATAAAGGATTGTTTGATTTAGGTACGAAATGTGGAGTTTTGTAATAAGGTAAGTTCTAGTACAATACCTGGATCTAATTGGTGCCATGTATACTCTAACGCTGACTTCGGAGGGAATTAAATCTAAGTCGCATATATGAACTAATTAACTATACATAGTATTTGGCATTCTATTTGATCATTCATTCATATGCACGAATATAATATATTTATAACTTACCTATGGTGTGGCTGAGGGTTTCGCTCACTAAGCATAGGCTTACACCCCCTTAGACTTTTGCTGTAGGATAACTTATTTGTAGAGGCTGGTCGAAGAATGCCACAGGTTAGCTTAAGAACTTAGGTAAGAGTGAGCCATACTGTATATTGAGAGAGAACAGATTATGTAGACTTTTACTTATGTACTTTTGTTTTACTAGTAATATAGACTTAAGTGTACTAAATTACTATGTATTGTAAACTTTGTAGTTCAAATTTTATATAAATATGTTTGTGTGATGATATCATATGGATCTGTATGTTCTTGGAAAACTAGTAGCTGTAGAGCCTTGTACATTATGTGAAGAGTTCATGATTAGAAAGGTAACTAATTAGGGGTTCTTTGTAAAATATACGCCGTCTACTACGACTAGGCCATCCCTAGTTCATGACATTTGCTAACCAAGCAAATGGAGGCTATTGAGACTATACAACTTAAGGTACTACTCACCATTAAGGAGACTTCTCGAGAAGAACTACTAGGAGAAGCTAATGAAGAACCTATTGCCAACAATAATGTGGGCGTAGATAGCTTAGTGATTGCCTCTAAATAGAGCTTCTAATTTTTCAAATTAGATTTCTATATTTTATCCTTTACTCGGTTAAATAGGCAAGTATACCTATCGTTTGTTAGTAAAAATAAATATTGGGTCGTCTCTACAAGAAAAAATATTCAAACATTAGTACTAAATATTCTTCCTATTAACTAGGTACCAAATGATTTAATCAAGTAATTTAACTAATCTTTACAACTAAACTATACTAATTCTAAGATAACACTAAGAATACACAACAGATAGAATTATGACACAAAAATAACAATTTACAAAGTAGGTTTACTCCATCATATTAACATGGCGTATGAATTATCCCTCTTAATAATTACTTATCTACAGGAATTCTCTGTTCATGAGTATTCTTCATAGAATTACTCAATTCTAATCCTAATTTTATTCCTTAGAATCTCTTCTCAAAGAGTGGACAAGTCAAGATTGTATTAAAAGCTTACTAATCCTTGAATTCCTTAATCATGCAACGAACTTCCTAATAATATCTCAATTAACACGAGTAGATCATTCTAGTGATTAAGATCTACTCAACGGTATCATCTCTCAATGTATTCTATTAAGATCTACTGTAAGATTATGTCATATACTATACTATCCCAACATATATAAAGTTCTAATCACTAAAAATTTGCAATTCTTAGGAATAGTAACAATTCATAAGACATTCATGTTAAAATGACTTCATAAACCCTATTTTTATCACTTCCACATGATTGAAAAAAAAAAGCAAATATAAAGAAACAAGAAAAAGGAATTAAAGCATAACATAAAAGAAGAGAAAAGAATAAAACCCCTTTTTAAGTCACTCGAAGTATTCTGGTACAATAGTATACAGACACTTGATTCTTCACAATTCTCTCGAATTTAATGAAGAATGTTACATAATCTTACACAATCTCATGTTATAGTATCACTACTCTAAGAACGCGAATAAGAAAAACTTAATGGTCTTAATTCTATGATCTCCTGTGTTTCTTAGTGGTATTTGTTCTAATGTTTTCCTCTCTTAATCTCCCCAAACTTTTTTTTTTCCAAAAGTCACGGTATATTTATATTATTCCTGTCAAAGGACTTAAATCTACCTCTTTAAGGTACGATCTAACATTTTCCATGTACTGGTTTGTGTGAAAAGGTTGAAAAAGAGCCATTGTATCTCTTACTTTATGCTATGACTCGAGGTATGACCATCTCAAAATGCAAGATTCTTTACCAATGACAATCATAATGAATGTTGTAGACTCCTTGCTACTTTATACGTCTCATTATGCCCATGACTTTGGTCGTGATCACCCTTTTGCGATACAATTACGGCCATAATTGGCAAGAGGATCATCAATACTTCCTCAATCATGCCCATAATGAAGGGCATGATTAGGGTTGGCCTTTTCATTCCTTCATTATCACACCCCTGATTGAGTGAATCTTGGTCTACAATGTTTTCTTCTCCTTACAGCCGTAATTGCCTTAAAAGTTATTGTTTTTGTGTAAATTTTATCCTCTTGCTTGTAATTTTTTTGAAATCAATACATTATACAATTAAGTACCAATACTTAAGAATTAAATCACAATTATGATCAATTCTATGCCTAAATATTCCTTTAAAGTGTAGAGTAATTTACATTTATCAAACTTCCCTACACTTAAGCTTTACTTGTCCATAAGCAAACATTCAAAACAATCAATTACATATTTGACAAAGCATCCCTAGTGGCTTAACTTTGTTGATACCCTATTGTGTTCTTAGAACACAAAAAGAAATATTCTAAGACTAATCAAAGTAAAAGACACTTCACCCTTACTATTTAACAATAGCTTCTAAAGGCCTAAAGTTAATACAAAGCCAAATAGAACAAAGGAAAATTGGTTATACTTCATCTACTTCCTTTAGCGTAAAAAAAACCCTTAGATTACTTTTAAGAACACTAATCTAGAAGAAAAGTATATTGCGTCCATCTTTTTCCTATATTTCTACTTCTTTTATTGAATCTCTTCAAGAACAACTTATACATTACATTCACATTTTTCTTTCTTTTCTCTTTTCTTTTCTTCTTCTTCTTTTTCTTTTCTTTTTTTCAATTAATTAATTAAGAGTAATAAAGATTAGCAATAAATTCAAACTTCACTCTTTTGAAGGACTAAAGCTCGCCCTTAATAACTTGGTTATACGAACAAAGATTAGGAACGGAGTCAAACTTTGCTCTTCTAAAAGACTAAAGCTTGCCTTTATTAACTTGATCCTTGTAGATTCTTATTGCAATGGTATGAAGACAAAAATTAGCAATGGGATCAAACTTTTCTCTTCTAAGGGACCAAAGCTCACCCTTACTAATTCAGTCCTTAAACACTTCAATTTACTCTAATTTGAAGAGATTCTCAAGAAGTATTGACAAGTGAACTACTTCATTTGGCCTTTTCATTCAAGATTAAATGAACTCTTAAAAGTAATTGAATAGTAGATATACTACTTAGAAATTTTAGAAGCATAACAAATTAACTTTGAACTAAAGACTCCTATTCACTTCTAACCTCTAAATGCATTCATTAAATAGTAACTAAGTTTGCTTCACTTAGATTTTATCCTACAATATTAATCATGTACTCTAAGTCCACCAGAAGTAGTTAGGGATAAGATTGATTGTTGTTGTGCTAAATTTACAATCTATTTAGTAAACTTGTAACTTAAGAACAAATAACTTAAGTGGAAGAATTTTGATAAACGAAATTTACCTTTCCCCACACTTAATGAGAGACATTTTCCTCAATGTTTAAGGGAAGCAAACATAGAATAGGTAAAGTAATGGAAGAACTTGAAAGATAAAATTGGTAAACAATAAGAACTAGACTTCCCTAAAATATGTATTTTGACTATTTCATTGATTCTTAAACCATCTAAGAGTATAGTTCCTAAGACCACGAAACTTGAACAATAAAAGACACCTGACCATCAAGACAAAACAAAATACAATAACTTGTACTATGAGAGTCTCCCTTAATAGTACATTAATGAGTTTAAGCTCTCAACTAGATAATGATTCTAAAACTAACAAAATATAACAAAAGAAAGAAAAAAAAAAAACAGGAAAGAAAACAAGTCAGTCAACCTTATCGCCTGTCTCTTCATTTGAACCATTTTCATCCTCCCCAGATGACTCCTCCTCACTTGCTTCCCCAGCACCTTATCCAACTGAGTTCCTTGAGTTCCCTTTTCATTATCATTGTCACCTTCTTCTAACCATTCCTCTTCTTCACCAGAGCCTTCCTCTTGTAGCTTTTCATCTCCTTCTTCTTCTTCTTAGGGAGCTTTTATTGGTAGGGGAATCGAAGATTGACTACGACCTGCATCCTCCTGGGTTTGAGGACGGGAGAAACAAGAGGGAATAGTTGCTCTTACTTTTGTAGCAGTGTTCTTTAAAATCTCAACAATTCCCTTCTAGGTCCCCTTAATCTCAACCACTTCTATATCTAATCTCTTCAAATTACCAACTAAGAAGTTTGATGTGGATGGTCTAAAATCAAGAGGACTAAGATCCCCAATGTCCAAATCAGGATCTAAGACTCTTGTAATACCCCATTGATTAAAAGGAGTTCTCAAAAGCAGTTCTAGATCAATACAAGAGTCACATAGCCTGTTAATAGTAGGCTACAACCTCAAATTCCTCAAGATTCTAGTAATTAGTCATCCTACAAATATACCCCTACTCTTATCAAATGTTTGCCGATAAAGCCCAAATGCGGTTAAGACTCCTACATTTACTAGAAACCCCTGTAATATACTATATAAGGGCAATAGATCATGCTCCCTTACTACTCCAAGGCTCTTATGCTTCCCATAAATCATCCTTACAAGAATGTAATGGAAGACTCAAGCATTAGTCCTCTTCAAAGTGGAAGCCTTAGATTTTCTTGCCTCGAAACTACTCTCATTAGAGATTTCTCTCCAAAACTCATTCATTGAAGTGCCTAGTAGAAGACTTACTGGTAGATCAACAAATTCATCACTCTCACACTCAACCCAAGTATATAACCCCATTTCTCGTACAAATGTTAACATATTGAAGGTATGAGTTCGTTCAAATGTAGAGAACTCCACCTCATTACCCATTTTGGAGCTGATATACTCTTACTTAATCTCAAATGATGATAGGAAAGCTAAAGTTTGTTTATATGTCTTTTCTTAAACCATAAACAACTTTAGCCATGGTCCATTTCCTATCAACCATTGCATAGCTATCTTAAGCTATACTCCCTAAGTACATCCTAATCTACCATATAATGTCGCTTGATAATCTTCTTAACAACAAATTCCTGAATCTTTCCTTACGCTCCTCTGTCATAATAGCTGGTAGAGAAATAGTCCTATTGGAACTTACTGCATCCGATCGTTTGGAGGGAGGAGAAGGAGACTTATCTACACTTGGTCTCTTATGTTGAGAAGTGGTTGATTTTTTTAGTGCCATCTACAAATATCAGTGTTAGTTGAAACTCATGTACAATTTAAGTACACTTTAGACTAAGCAAACCTATTCCAACATCTTTTACTGACAAACATAAAACATCTATCAACTAATCTTGATTAACCCTAACTAACTTCTAATCACGCATTGCACAAGTGAATTCACAATGATTCAACTTATAACTTGAGCTTCAACTAAGAATCCATATCTTCCCTCAACTATACAACACTCTACTTCACAACATTATACAAAAACACAACACTTCAACATAAATAAAAACAACTAGCAATATAATCTTACATAACACTTAAGTACTATGATGAGACTAATTCATCATCTTAGGCTCAATCTGCAGAAATCTGCAATTCCATCCTTATCCATAGAAATTAGTGTTTAATCTTGATATGAAAACTTCCTTCACAAAACCATGCAAATCAAAGTCTAATTATGATACAAACGCAACTACTATTACTATAACAACACTTTCATAAATCATAGAAAACACACATATATAAACCCTAAAGTTACATCAAAGGAATCATTGTAAATGTAAAAAAAAAATAAAAAAAATAAAAAAAATAAAAAAAAAGAAAAGAAAAAGAGGAAAATCATGCCTTAGAAGAGTGTTATAGTGATGAGAACGATCGTACAAGTGTTAGAATGGGTTGGATTAGGGATTGATGTGACAAAAATGATGAGGGTTTTTTTTTTTGTGAAAAATAGGCATGGAGAAAGTTATCACAAGGTAGAGTTTTGAAATGTAAGAAATGAGGAGAGAGAGAGAGAAGGAAATTTCTTATATAGTGGGGTAGCAAGGACATGATCACGATCATGAGTCGAGCCGTAATGCCCTTTCTAAGCTTAGTCACAAGCATAATGAGCCTCTTGATTACCTCTATGTCCAAAATTTTTGAACCATCACAACCTTCATCCTTTGATAGTCATGGGCATAAACAAACCTATGACTAGTACTATGGTAAAAAATTTCACACAAGGTAATGATTACAGATGTGATTGAAGTGTGAAATCTTCCAAGGAAGTGATCATGGCTATAATGGATATGTAAATTAACCCTGTTAATTTATCACGGCCATGGTTGATACTGTGATAGATGTTGTGTTTGAAAAATTAAGTGCTTACCTTTTTATCATGGTCATGATGCATGTTAGCCTTCCAATCTCCATCTACGTCCCTATACTTAGTGAAATTATTCTCTTCCCTCTGAATTTCCATGATTTCCACTTAATGTTTCCTTTCCTTATGCATTAAACTATAAACAAGATGCTCAAAACAATCTAAACAAATAATAATAATGACAATTAATTAATTTAAAAGTCAACAAATATCAAAGTACTCAAAACAAACAAAATAAAATTGATAGTCTAATCAAGAATACATGCTTGTTTAACATCTCAAGCTCAACGTTCCAAGAGTATATAACTTTATTCCTTAACTAGAGAAGTCTCAACTCCTCCTCATCTTAAAGTGATCACTTGCACTTGTTCTCTCAAGTTTGTTTCCGTATTCCCTCGAAAAGATCTCGAAACCCTTTTTAAAAGTGCTTTTACAATCTGTCTCACTTCATTTTCCAAGTTATGGATCAATGCCCTTGATTTCTTAAAGCAATTTCAATAGCCTGGTGATGTGCTTTAGAAGTCTTGATATATTGAGCCAACATCTCCACAATGGAAATTAGCTTATTTTGAGGAGGTGGCACTTTTTTTTGAAATTCGAGAGGTTGTATGTTAAGGCCTTGACTAATGTTGTTGCTCCATCTAAAATTGAGACGATTCCTCCAACTCAGATTATTTGTGTCATTGAAAGGATCATTCCTTAGTCAGATCATGTTCCCCATGAGTCGACCTGTTCTACTTGATCAATCTCTAAAGGTCTTGCCAACTTTGAATTTGAAAGTGCTAAAGCCTTGTTTTGACCTATTATGCAACTATCAAGCTTCCTTGCCAACACCTCCACCTTATGTACTAGAGCGAAAGTGGCATCCAACTCATGTTTTCCTGCTAGCCTTCTTTCTCTTCCTCTTACAGATGACCATTAATAATGATTATTATCCTTATCTTCAAATAATTAAATGCATTGCTTGGGCAACTTATGGTTTAGGCTTCCTCTAACAGTTGCATCAATAAGTTGCTTAGTGATATAGCTCAGTCTATTGTAGAATGTCTGAACTTACTACCAATCCAGAAGCTTATGATCGGGGCATTTCCCTTAAAAAATCCTTCCATCTCTCTTATGCTTAATACAAATTTTCTAAATCCATTTGACCAAAGGAGGAGATATCTACCCTTAGCTTAGCTATTCTCGAGGGTGGGAAGTATTTTCTCATGAATAACTCAGCTATCTCTTGCCAAGTATTAATGGAATTCCTTGGCATAGAGTTAAACTACTGTATTGCATTAGATCTTGATGAAAATGGGAATAACCTGAGGCAAATAGCGTCCTTTGAAACTCCACCTATCTTAAAGGTGTCATAAATTTCCAAGAATTGCTGTAAATGGTTGTTGGGGTCTTCATTGTTGAACCTATCAAACTGAACACATTGCTAGATCATTTGAATGATACTCGGCTTGATTTTAAACGTATTGGCTTGAACTCTAAGTCGAGCTATGTTGGTACTAACCCCATCCAAGTTAGGGCTATAATAATCCAGCATTGTCTTAAGAGCCACAAGCAGATTTACTCTTGACTCATTTCTCACTTGTACTATATTACAATTTCCATCAAGAGGTAAGTCCAAATACAATGGAAGATCTCCTTAGGTACCATCTTCTAGATTCAAGAACTAGTTTCCTAATGGTAGCTCGATGTTTTGATTTAGATTATTCATTTTAGATTACTCAATTCTAATTGTCAACAGTTCTCGTATTCTTACTTCCTTACTACCCAATGCTTACTTCTCCAAATACTCTACAACTTTCTTCAAGTTACTTCAAAGTGTTTTCTTTGATTTAGGATCAAAGCCAGCTAAATCGGTTACATTGCTGTAGATTATAAACTACAAATCAACAAATAAACCAATATGAGCATAAATATTTCAGCCAAACTAGTTACAAATATAAAAGAAAACAAATGCTAGAAGAACATGAGTCCAAATTTTCCTAATGATGATTCTATTTCCCCAACAACAGCACCAAAAACTTGATCGCTGCTAAATAAAGCTTTCGAGTTTTACAAATTAGATTATAATATTTTATCCTTTACTTAGTTAAATAGGTAAGTGTACCTATTGTGGGTTAGTATGAATAAGTATAGGTCATCTCCACTAGGAAAAGGATTCAAACACTAATACTAAATATTCTTCCTGTTAACTAGCCACCAAATGATTTAATGAGGTAATTTAACTAATATTTACAACTAAACTATACTAATTTTAAGCTAACACTAAGAAACCACAACAAATAGAATTATAACACAAAAACAACAATTTACAAAGTAGGTTTACTCCATCATATTAACATGGCTTATGAATCATCCATCCTAATAATTACTCATTTGCAGGAATTCTCTATTCATGAGTATTTTTCTCAATTTTCATTCCTTAGAATCTCTTCTCAAAGAATGGACAAGTCAAGATTATATTAAAAGCTTACTAATCCTGAAATTCCCCAAACATGCAACAAACATCCTAATAATATCTCTATTAATAGGAGTAGATTGTTCTAGTGATTAATATCTACAGAATAGAATTGTCTCTTAATATATTCCATTGAGATCCTTTGTAAGATTGTATCATGCACTATACTATCCCAAATTATTAGGAATAATAAGAATTCACAATACATTCATGTTAAAATGACTTTATAAACCCTATTTTTATCATTCACACATGATTGAAAAAAAAAACAAATAGAAAGAAATAAGAAAAAGGAATTAAAACATAAGATAAAAGAAGAGAAAAGAATAAAAACCCTTTTTACTTCACTTGAAGTATTCTAGTACAATGATATACAGACACTTGATTCTTTACAATTCTCTTGAATTTAATGAAGAATGTTACATAATCTCACATTACAGTATCACTACTCTAAGAACACAAATAAGAAAAACTTAATGGTTTTAATTCTATGATCTCCTATGTTTCTTGCTCGTATTCATTCTAATGTTTTCCTCTCTTGATCTCCATTTTTTTTTTCTAAAAGTCATGGTCTATTTATACTCTTCCCATCAAAGGACTTGAATTTACCTCTTCAAGGAACCGCTTGAAATCTTCCACGTACTAATTCGTGTGAAAAAGGTTAAAAAAAAGCAGTTGTGTCTCTTCTATTATGCTTGTGACTCAAGGCGTAACCGTCTCAAAAGACAAGATTCTTTATCAATCATAGCCATGATGAATGCCGTGAGCTCTTCGTCGCTTTATTACATGTCATCATGCCTGTGACACTGGCCATGATCACCCTCCTACTATACAATCACGGCTATAATTGGTAGGGGGATCATCAATACTTCCTCAATTATGCCCATGATGAAGGGCATGATCAAGGTTGGCCTTTTCATTCCTTCATTATCACGCCCGTAATTAAGTGAATCTCGGTACTACTTCAATGTTTTCTTCTCCTCATGACCGTGATTGCCTTAAAGGTTATTGTTCTTATATAAATTTAATCCTTTAGCTCATGATTTACCTGAAATCAATACATTATACAATTAAGTACCAAAATTAAAGAATTAAATCACAATTATGATCAATTCTATGCCTAAACATGCCTTAAAAGTGTAGAGTAATTTACACTTATTACTTAAAAAACCAACCTCCACCTAGGAAGAGAAGTAGGAAAGAACCGGCTAACCAGCACCTACCCAAGAAAAGAAAAGGCGTGGACAAGAAAATAAAGGAGGTAATGAGGAGCTAGGCTCTTAGCATTACTTCCACCAAGTTCCTCTTAACCATGAGATGGCAAATACTTTGCATTAAGCTAAAATTATAAATTTTTGGACATTGATTTGGCATTAGAAGACAATTTTAAATCTTTGGCCTTGTTGGAATCGATCATTATTCCCTAGGACAAAAAGATAATAATAAGGAATATGGACAGGACCAAGGGAAGTGATAAAGCTCATATTGCTGCTAAATTATATGATATAACTTTTCTTACAATTGCAGTTTGTTTTGGTGCTCCAGCATCAATTTCGCTTATGAATCCTTATTGCTTCACATATCATAAGCCATATTCCGATGACTATGGATGATGTCCAAGAATGAAAGAAAAAGATACATATGATCCATTGTTTCATGTGCTTAGAAACTAGCCATTCATGGTACGGTATATTTGTAGGAAATAGAGCAAGCTTAGAACTCCTCTAAAGCATAAACTGCTAAGGCAAAGAATGCTTGAATCAAGGTGAAGCGATTGAAGGGTAAGCTCTTCATGAAGAAGTTAGCACATAGTTTAGTAGTTGATGAAGTTATGAGCCTGATGGCTAAGAATGAACAATACTACAAAGAAATTGAGGATCTTAAGGATCAACTCTAAAAGAAGAGGGAAGAGTATTGGGGGTATGGAAACAAAATTGCTAATATGAGTGAGGAATAGGACAAACTGAGAGTTCAAATAGAGAACTTGGAATTGAAAGGCTTAACATTCAAAGATCTTGTTGCGAAACTAAAGGAGGTGGTGAAAAAGAAACCTTATTGGGGAAGCTCTATCAATCGTAACCCCTAGTCAGTAATTTGAGAAATTACTTCGGAAAAAGTTCTTGCAAGGGGTTCAACTGGAAAAGGTAGAAATTTTGAAGGTTCACCCTAACTTTAAGTTGTCATACCTTGATTTCGTCGACATCAATGATAATGATGCCAATAGTAAGGATGACAAAATCAACTAGGAAATGGTGGTTGACGGTCAAAAGCAGGATGACTACGATCAAGACAATGTTAAAGTTCCTACAAATTCTAAGGAATTATCATTGAAGGAAACTCCATATGTCCATAAAGAGACCTCTGACTCCTCAAACAAGACCTTTGGCACTGATAAAGAAATCAGCTTTAAGAATATTCTAAGCTCTACTGACCAAGACAATATTTTTGCCCAATCTAAGAAGGAAAGATGTCTTGGACTCTCAAGGAAACAATTAGCCTTTATTCATTGTTTTTGTAATATTTCATTGATTTTATTCATGGTCAAGATGCTGACCATTTGGCTGTAATTAACTTTTTTTTTCGCATTTTGACACTTTTAATTCTTGGCAAGTTTTATTTCATGCACAATTTGTAGAAGTAGCATTTGTAGTCACGTAAGACTTGAACTTTTAGGCATTTAAGTTTTATTTTCTTAATTGCAAAGTTGCCTACCAAAGGCTATTTAGATTTTGTTAGTTGTGATTGGTTGGAACTCTTTTTCAAAGATTATTTAGTGTTACTCATCAATTAGTAATGAGCTCTTTAAGTGATGTTGGTTAAAGCTTATTAGGCATTAATTCTATTGGTGCACAACTAGAATTTCATTAATCCATTAATCATATAAAGATCATGAATAAAAATGATGGTAATGAGAGATGCTCTCAAACTTGAAACAACCAATTCATGTTTAAACATGGTGTAGGCTATTGCCTTACATTTTTTGGAGAAGAAAAAGCAAACGCAAACATAAAATGTTAATGACAATAGAAAACTATTCAAAATACATCTTAAGATTCTTGTCATTCCATAAGTAAGGTATGATTTTTCCATCTAACCTTTCTAGATGATAGGCCCCATCACCTATGTCTTCCTGGACCTTCACAGGGTCCTCCTAATTTGCACCAACCTTCCCTTGAACCTCTCGTACATCAATTGCCTCTAGTTTCTTGTAAACTTGGTCTCCAAGCCGAAATACTTTGTGCTTTACTTTATGATTATAATACCTTATTGCCTTATGTTGATGGGTGGCAACTCTTGCTCTTACAATGTCTCTAATTTCCTCAATTGTATCTAAATTGGCCATTAAGCCAATTTAATTAGCCATAATGTCAAATTTCTATATTTGTAGATTATGCAACTCTAATTCGATCAGCAGAACTACTTCTTATCCAAATGCAAGTATGAAAGGTGCCTCTCCTATCGGAGTCCTACGGATGGTCTTATACCCACATAAAACATTAAGCAATTCATTAACCTATTTACCTTTGGCTTAGTTAACCCTTATCTTCAAACTACACAATATGGTTTTGTTGATAGGTTCCACTTATCCATTGGTTTGAGGATGAGACATTGAAGTGTAATTCAGTTGGATGTTGTGCTTTTCATAAAATGCTTTGAATTCATCATTATCAAATTGTGCCCTATTGTTAGTCACTATCATAAAGGTAACTCCAAACCTTAATATAATAAAATTGAAAACAAAAGATTTGACTTTCTACTTAGTAATCCTTGCCACTGCTTGGACCTCAACCTATTTGGTGAAATAATCCATTGCAACTATCATGAATTGGTGTTGTGCCATAGACTTCGGAAATGGTCCAAGTATATCTACCCCATACTATGCAAAGGGCTAAGGGCTAGTTGAGTTGTATAATTTAGTAAAAGGCACATGGCTTAATGAATCATGTTTTTGTCATCATGCGCATTATTGAACAGAAAATTTTGCATTGACTTTCTTAGTCCACCAATAGTAGCCAAGTCTCAATTCATGGATATATAGAGCTTGATCCTTCACATGGTTACTACAAACACCTCCATGTAACTTAGAAAGAATTTGTTGAGCATCTTTTAGCTAAAGGCATTGAAGATAGGGTTGTGAAAGGCTATGCTTGTACAGCTAGTCATCAATTAGTATATAGTTTGTAGCCTCATATATTAATCTCTGAGTTTCTTTCTTATCTTTGGGTAAAATACCGTCCTTTAGATAACTAATAATTGGATCTATCTAAGACCTCTCCCTCAGGCAAGGAGTTAATTCATAACTCAACTTGACAATCTTTAGACTTTTACGAGGGAGATATTCAATAAAAAGCTTTTCATTTAGGTTTAAAAGTGTCATACTAGCCAATTTTGAGAGTTTGTTGACAACAATGTTCTTAACCTTAGGTATCCTCTCAATTGTAAATGATTGTAATTCCTCTATGAGCGTTCGTACAATCATTACGTACTTGCTCATCACATCCTCCTTCATTGCATAGCTACCTTTCATTTGATTCACTATTAATTGTGAATCGGAGAAAACTTCAACTTTCTTAACTCTTACTTCCTTTACTAATTTAAGCCCGGTAATCAAGTCTTCATATTCGACTTTATTATTGCTAGCTAAGAATCCAAACTTATACTTTACAATACCGCATCCTCCCTTGGTAGAAGGCCCATCTACATATAAATTCTAAGTGGATTTCTCAACCATCTCAATGTTACCTTCCTCTCCAGTGAATTTTACTACAAAATCTACTAAAATCTAAGCTTTTAATGCTATTCTAGATTTGTATTGTACACTATAGGCACATAGGTCTAGAGCATACTTCATCATCCATCTTGAGGAGTCTAGTTGTTGGAATGCTTTCCATAGGGGTTAATTAGTAAGAACAATTATTTGATGATCCTCGAAGTACAGCTTTAATTTCCTTACCAAGAGAACTACAGCCAATGCAAACTTCTTAATCATTGTATATCTTAGTTCCTGGCCTTCCAAGACATGAATAATGTAAGCCCCTAAAATTTTCGATCTAATTTTTGAAATAGATTCAATTATGTTAGACAATTTAGGAGTGGTCAAGGTTAATGAAAGAGAAAACCCTAAAAGAATTCATTAATCGCGTAAGTTCTATCTTAAATGCATCTAAATGCTAAAGATTCCATTCAAAAGCGATAGAAACCCTAAAATGATCACTTTAAAGACATATGTGCACTAATTCATCATAAGATACCCTAAAACCCTAATTGATAATATAACTCTCATATTTTTCCAAATCATTAGTAAAAGTTTAAAGATGACTTTCAATCATGTATATATGTTTTGAATCCTCAAGTAGTCCTTTAGAAACTAAGATAATGAATCATATCTTACATTTATTTCTTAAGTATATGATTAAGATAGTCTTACATAGAGTTAGGGGTATAGTTGAAGATTAGGTTAAATGTAGTGAACCTTAATACTCTAATTAGTACTTTTTGCACTAGTTATCCAAAGTAGTTTATCAAATGATGTATATAGGATATAAAGACCTAAAGTAAGACCTCATCAACTATGTTTACTAATCAATTCACCAAATACCTCATTTCCTCTCATTTTTCCCTTAATTTCTCTTAATTACTACATTATGTGCACAAAATTACATATGCTTAAGGAAAGTTGACCAAGTCAACACATATTGACCAAGGTCAAAGGGTTGTCCAAGTCAACACATGTCGACTAAAGTCAACAATTTGAAAATTCAACAAAAGACACTAATGCATAAAGAAAATATCTACACTTCTAATGATGGCTTTTCATTCCTTTTCTCTTGATTTTTCTTTTCTCCTCTCCTTCTTTAATTGATGTCCACTTATTCCTCTTCTAGACCCCACCATTTGTTTTCTTCCATAATCAAAACAAAGAAAAAGAAACAAAACAAAAAGGTCCCTCTATTGCCGTGAGCTTCTCCTCTCCATTTCACTTTCATCACTTCTCTTTTTGTCTCCTTAATTTCAACACAAACTAAGGTATGTACTTAAGTTACTTTATGTTGCTTTATATTATTCATTAGTTAGGTAATTAGGTAAATTAGAGAAGTTGACATGTGTTAAGTATGATCTTGAAGAAGAGGGCATAAATTGCTCATCTTTAAGTGTAGGAATTTAGGAATCATGAAGAAGAAGAAAGGAAAACATGAATATGTGCTCATAAGTATGTGAACATAAGGTATTCCTAAAAGAATAGAAGTATGAGAATCTTTGTACATGGGTATTTACTACGTACATAACCTAAATTAGGACAACACCTAACCATACAGACCTATATTACACTAATTACATACTTAAAAACACAAAAGAATGTTCTTAGGAGGATTTTCTTAAGGAAAAGATTAGGCATACGAAATTTTGTACAAAAATACATATCTAATCATATAGGTATATGAGTATGTATACAAGTATAAATACGGTATAAGTCTAAGTATATGTATAAGTATACTCATATACATATAAGTATAGTAAAGGTATATGTACATAAGGGGTGAAGTAAAATGTACATAAGACATTTACACATGACATAAGCATAAGGTGAGGCTTATGTAATCAGAAGATGAAGTAAGTGATGAGGTAATCACATGATGACATAAGCCATGACATAAGCAATGACATAAACAAATGATGATGTAAGCGATGACATAAGCATAGATTATAAA
Organism: Lumnitzera racemosa; assembly: GCA_024138005.1. Taxonomy (NCBI): domain Eukaryota; kingdom Viridiplantae; phylum Streptophyta; class Magnoliopsida; order Myrtales; family Combretaceae; genus Lumnitzera; species Lumnitzera racemosa. The sequence goes on from JAMXBC010000005.1 coordinate 53,980,060, forward strand.
CTAAGAAAAGAAGAAGAGTGTATAAGAATTAGGTACCTCAATTGGTAAACTCTAATACACTTTCTAAATTTGATGATACTTAATTAAGTACATGAATTAGTAATAGCAAAGTAAAATCCTCTAAGTATAAGGATTTAAGGGTTAACTAACTCATTAAGTATAAACAAAAGATATAAATATAAGTAATAAGAGTACTTAAGTTTTCATAGTTAAAATTTCTCTAAATTTAGTTCATATTGTAAAATACGGGCCATAACGCCCAAAACAGACATTGCCATGTGAACGTACGTCCAAAAACGATGAAAAAACGACTCTAAATTCATAAATATCATAAATAAAACGAAAAAGTTACAAATGATTAAGGATAAGGTCTAACTAGATAAAAGTTTATGGTAATTTAAGTATAATTAGGTAACTAGAATTATTAGTTAATTCAGTTACTTACTAATGTTGTCATATCATAATGATCAGGTGATCTCAAGGTGAGTGAGGATCTCCCGATCAATTACTATGATTAAGGCGAGTTGTCATGGCCAAGTGAGTATTTACCCTATGATTCCATACTTGTTTATGATTGTAGATAGTGGACTTAAATATTATTGTTAATTGACTATTGTGTGGGGTTTGAGAAATGCTTGTGTATGATATTGTATGGTGACATATGAAATTATCTTAAGTTTAGAGAATGCTTTGTTTATTGCATGGCAGAATAGAAAATGATTGTATGTACTATTGGATGGTCACAACATAATTTGAACTTAAGTATACTCAGCTTATAAAAAGAAATTGGAACATGCATTACCATGCATTGCATAGATACAATTCCGGCTGTCACATCATAGGAGGTAAAGAGAGGCTATTCGGGGGTTGTTCTTATTCATTTATTGGTTCTATATGATGCACTCATATAAAATGATCTTACCCTGGCCCATGGGAACACTAGGCGTTGGAGGTGCCAACCGCTTGGTTAAGGGTCGAGTCTAGACGCCTTTGTTTAGGGGTAATTGTGGACTGTGGGGGCCCACTCACAATTATACTAAAACTTGGTTTTTATGAAAATAGAAGAATTATTTGATTTGAGTACGGAGCGTAGAGTTCCATAGTAAAGAAAGTTCTAGTATAATACCCGGATCTGATTGGTGCCGTGTATACTCCAACCCTGACTTCGGAGGGCATTAAATCTAAGTTACATATATGAACTAGTTAATTATACATACTGTTTGGCATTCTGTTTGATCATTCATTTATATGTGTGACTATAATGTACTTATAACTTGCTTGTGGTGTGGCTGAGGGTTTTGCTCACTATGCTTATGCTTACACCCCTATAGACTTTTACTGGAGGGTAGCCTGTTCATAGAGGCTGGCGGAGGGATGCCATAAGTTAGCTTGGGGACTGTAGCAAGAGTGAGCTATCCTGTGTATTAAGAGAGAACAGTTGATGTAGAACTTTACTCATGTACTTTTGTTTCACTAGTATTGTAGACTTAGATGTATACCATTACTGTATAATGTAAGCTTTGTATTTCAAATTTTATATAAATATGTTAATATGATGATATCATGTGAATCTGTGTGTTCTTAGGAAACTAGTGGTTATAGAGCTTTGTATATTGTGTGAAGAGTTCTTAATTGGAAGGGTAACCAATCAGCAATCAGGGGTTCTTTATATAGTATACGGCGTTTGCTACGATTAGGCAGTTCTCAGTTCGTAACAAATAACGTAATAAAATAACCTATGTTCCCTACCTTCTATCTGAACCAAGATAGATGAAAAAGCTCAACTACTAATTGAAAAATATAAATATAAGTCTTTTTCAGGGATAGGTATTGAGAGTATTAGCAATGATGCTAAAAATTCTTTCAACTCATTAAATGCTGCCTTTCACTTGTTAGTCCATTGAAATCCCCTTTGGTTCTTTAACACTAGCAAATTCCATACACCTATCTAGGCTTCTTGATACAAATCTATTTAGGGCTGGAATATGTCCCATCAAGCCTTGAACTTCTTTAATGGTGTTACGAGACTTCATGTTCCGAATTGCATTAATCTTCGTAGAATTGGTCTCAATACCATGCTAAGTGAGCATATACCCTAAAAACTTGACTAAGGTGGCACTAAAGACACACTTCTACGGGTTAAGCTTCATGTTGTATCTTCTTAAGGTGTTGAATGTCTGCTCAAGGTCAACAAGGTGCAAATTCTCTACTTTACTCTTCACTATCATATCATCAACATAAACTTCAATGTTTCGGTGAATTTAGGGCTTAAAAATCTTGGTCACAAGCCTCTGATATGTCCTACTAGCATTTTTAAGTCTAAATGGCATCACAGTATAACAATATGTCCCAAAATTTGTGATGAAAGATATATAAACCTCATTATCTTTCTCCATTTTAATATGATTGTAGCTAGAAAATGCATCCATGAAAGATAATAAGGAATGCTTAGTTGTTGAGTAAACCATTTGACCTACACTCGATAAGGGAAAATAATATTTGGGATAGGCCTTATTCAAATCCTTTAAGTCTGTGCATATGTGCCACTTACTATTCGATTTCTTGACTAGCATACAATTAGCTAGCCAAGTTAGATAAGGCTCTTTCCTTATGAATCCGGCCTTTAGTAGCTTCTAAACCTCCTCTTCGATGGCTACTTGCCACTTAGGGATGAAATGCCTTTTCTTCTATTGAACTAGTTTCACATTTAGATCAATTTAGAGCTTATGTGTAATTACTTCTCTAGGGATACCCTACACGTTTGAAGGAAACTAAGTGAAAACATTAGCATTAACCTAAAGAAAACCAACTAAACTCTTACGAATATTTTCCAACAATGGTCTACCTATCTTTATTGTTTTCCCAAGATCATTCCCTAATGGAACTTCTTCTACTTATTTTTCAACATTCTCAATGTCGGTAAACTTATTCTCTAGATCAATCTTGATTTGACAAACTTTGCACCGTAGTGCTCTTAAATATAAGGATATATAGTCTGTCACGAACTGAAGACGGCCTAGTCGTGGCAGACGCTGTATACTGTACGAAGAACCCTTGATTGGTTACCCTTCTAATCAAGAACTCTTCACACAATATACAAGGCTCTACAACCACTAGTTTCCAAAGAACATCCGGATTCACATGAAATCATCACAGAAACATATTTATATAAAAGTTGAGTCATAAAGCTTACAATACATAGTGTTTAAGTATGTCTAAGTTTATAACAATAAGATAAACAAAAGTACATGAGTAAGAGTCTACATAAACTATTCTCTCTCATTACACAGGACAGCTCGCTCTTGCCCAAGTTCCCAGGCTAACCTGTGGCATCTCTCGTCCTGTCTCTACGAACAGGCTATCCTGCAACAAAAGTCTAAAGGTGTGTAAGGCTTAGCTTAGTGAGCAAAACCCTCAGCCACATCACAAGCAAGTTATAAGTACATTATAGTCACGCATATGAATGAATGATCAAACAGAATGCCCAACAATACGCATACTTAACTAGTTCATATACGTAACTCAGATTTAATGCCCTCCAAAGTCAGGGTTGGAGTTTATACGACGCCAATCAGATCCGGGTATTATACTATAAGTTACTTTACTACAGAACTCCATGTTCCATACTTATATCAAATAATTATTTTATTTTCAGAAAACCCAATTTCTAGTATAATTGTGAGTGGACCCCCGTAGTCCATACTTACCCCTAAACGGAGGCCTCTAGACTCAACCCTTAGCTAGGAGATTGGTGCCTCTAACGCTTAGTGTTCCCGCGGGCCAGGGTAAGATCATTTTGTACGAGTACACAGTACATAACCAAATAAATCAATAACATCAACCCCCGAATGGCCTCTCTTTACCTCCGTGTGATATGACAGCCGGAATAGTATCCATGCTATGCATGTTAATGTATGTCCCAGTTTCTTTTTATAGGCCAAGTATAATTTAGTTCAAATTATGCTGTGACCATCCAATAATACACGCAATCATTTTCTATACTATCATGCAATAAACAATGCATTTTCTATATTTGAAGTAAATTCATAACTCAACATACAATTTCATACACAAGCATTTCTCGAACCCCACACAGTAGTCAATTAACAATAATATTTAAGTCCACTATCTACAATCACAATCAAGCATAGAATCATAGGGTAAATACTCACTCGGCCACAGTGATTTGCCCTAATCGCAGTGATCGATTGGGAGGTCCTCGCTCACCTTAGGGTCACCTGATCATTATGTGATAACAACGTTAGTGAGTATTTGAATTAACTACTAATTCTAAACATCTAATTACCTAAGTCTACTTGAATTACTATCAACTTTTACCCGGTAAGACTTTAATTTCAATCGTATATAACTTTTTCGTTTTATTTTTTATATTTATGAATTTATAGTCATTTTTCATCGTTTCCGAACATATATTCACATAGTAATATCTGTTTTGGGTATTAAGACCTCTATTTTACGTTATGAACTAAATTTATAGAAATTTTTAGCTATGAACACTTAAGTACTCTTATTACTTATATTTATATCTTTTATTCCTTAAATTCTTATAATTAATGAATTTTACTTTGCTATTACTAATTCATGTGCTAAATTAGGTATAATCTAAATTAGAAGGTGTATTAGGATTTACTAATTTAAGTACCTAATTACCTACACTTTTCTTATTTTCTAAACTTATGCTTATGTCATCGCTTACATCATCTTTTGCTTATGTCATTGCTTATGTCATCATGCGCTTATATCATCACTTATCTCATCATATGATTACGTAAGCCTTTCCTTATGCTTATGTCATATGTACATGTATTATGTACATGTTACCCCTTTCTCTTATACTTATGTACATATACCTAATACGTACCTATACTCATACCTATACTTAGACTTATACCATATTTATATGTGTATACATACTCATATACCTATATGTTGGATACGTATTTTTATACTAAAATTCGTATGCCTAAGCTTTTCCTTAAGAAAAGCTTCCTAATTCCATGGTTTTGTGTTTTTATGTATATATTTAGTGTAGTATAGGTATGTATAGTTAGATATGATCTTAAGTTAGGTTATGTACATGATAAATACTCATGTACAAAGGTTCACATACTTGTCCTCTTTTGATATTCTCTTATGTGTACATACTTATAAGCATATACTCATGTCTTCCTTTCTTCTTCTTCAAAAGTTCTAATTTCTACACTTAAGGATGGAAACTTTGTTCCCTCTTCTTCAAGACAACACTAAACACATAACTACTTATCTAATCTACCTAATTAACTAACTAACGAATAATATAAAGTAACATAAAACAACTTAAAGACATACCTTTCATTATGTTGAAATTATGGGACAAAAGTAAAGTAATAAAAGTGAAAGAGAAAATGGGAGTTCACGGCATGGAAAGGGAGGTTTTGATTTGTTTCTTTTGTTTGATTTTCATAATGGAAGACAACAAGTGGTGGGGTCTAGAAGGGAGAATGTGGACGGCAACAATTGTAAGAAAGGGAAAAAGAAAAATCAAAAGGAAAAGAAAGGAAAGCCATCATTAAAGAAGAGATATTTTCCTTATCTCTTAGTCTTTTGTTAACTTTTCAAAACGTTGACTTTAGTCAACATGTGTTGACTTGGTCAACCCTTGGACTTTGGTCAACATGTGTTGACTTAGTCAACTTTCCCCTAGTATGTGTAATTTCGTGCACATAATGTAGTAATTAAGGGAAATTAGGGGAAAAATGAAGGAAATGAGAAGAAATCAGGTATATGATGAATTGATTAGTAAATATGGTTGATGAGGTCTTACTTTAGATCTTTATAGTCTATATATCTCATTTGATAAACTACTTTGGATAACAAGTGCAAAAAGTACTAATTTGAGTATTAAAGTTCACTATATGTAACCTAATCTTCAACTATAACCCTAACCTAAGTAAGACTATCTTAATCATTTACTTAAGGGATAAATATAATCTATGACTCATTATCTTAGTTCCTAATGGATTACTTGAGAATTCAAATCATATAAGCATGAATGAGGGTTATCTCTAACCTTTTACTAATGATTTGGCAAAATATAAGCATTATATTATCAATTAGGGTTTTAGGGTATATCATGTTGGATTAGTGCACATATGTCCTTAAGGTAATCATTTTTAGGGTTTCTATCACTTTCGAATGAAATCTTTAGCATTTAGAAACATTTAGGGTAGAAATGTTCTTTATGCGATTGATTAATTCTTTTAGGGTTTTCACTTTAATTAGTCTTGTCGACTCCTAAATTGTCTAATATATTTGAGTCTATTTAAAAAGCTAGATCAAAACTTTTAGGGGTTGACATAGTCAATTGCTAGTCCCCTTTTCATACTTCAACTCTAGTAGAAGTGGAGAATTTTTCCTTAAGATATCCATTTTATGACAACCCAATCGGAACTCTTCTTCACCAAGATATTGTCTACTTGGGATGGAATGCCATACGGTTTTGTCCCTTTGTACAGCAGCTTCCCAAAAGGTCATCCTTGCTAAGATTGCTCCAATGTGAACACACTTAAATTCGGAGATTCGATGTTCTCTAAGTCGCAACACCGAAAGGTGTCTCAATGATTAGAGTTCATTCTCTAAGCATGTAAAGGGTATTACAATCCACCCCCTTAATATAACTGATGTTCTTATCAATTTCGTTACATAGAATCAAGACCACCACCAAACAGGGCTCTGCCCTTCCGGTTGGTAGACTGCTCTGATACCACTTATAACAACCCGATTAGAACTCCTCCAAAGGAAGTATTATTCACTTTGGCATGGAATGCTATACGGTTTTGTCTCCTAGTATAGCAGTTTCCTAGGAGGTCACTCATCTTAAGATTGCTCTAACATAAGCATGCTTAACTTTGAACCACTACACCAAAAGGCGCCTCGATGATTAGAGTTCATTCTCTAAGCATGTAAGGGATATTACACATTTGAAGGAAACATACCAAAAAAATGTTAGCAAGGTCAACCTATGATCATAATATAAAGGGACCAACACTTAACAATAAGGAAACCATCTTATCCTCTATAATATGCTTGTCATCTCCAATTTGAGTAAGAAGAGAAATAACTTTAGTAACCTAAATGGGTTAATTATTAAATGCATATAGATCATAATTGTAAGATATCAGTAGTGCCTTAATCTTTGGCTTCATTTGGTCAAAGGCATGTTGAAAAATAATATATGTTGAACTCCTAGTATCAAATAAGATCTTTTTTACCTCAAAGTTGGCAATTCTTACACTAATTACCAGTACATCATTGTAGGACCATTATATGCCTTTGAAATCCTCTTCTATAAAAGAGATGGAATTGTCAACCTTGACTTTCTTATCCTACATATTGCAAACACACTATATGGCATTAGTTGAGCTCGAAGAGCTTGACCAGCATAAGGTGGAAGGTCAACCAACAATAGTGTTTCTCACACCATTCGGTGCTTTGTTATTATCTCCATCTCTCTCATCTCTCCTAGCTTAAGGATGCCATGTTGCGTTCTCTTTCTCATCTCCTTATATTTAGGCAAGTCGTTTAGTATCTTCAACATTCCAAGTAAGGAACTTACTCAAATACCCTCATTAGATTGCATCCTTTGCATTTTTGAGTTTAATATACTCATCAGTGTTATGGTCTCTATCACAATAAAAATCACAATACTTATTAGAATCAATGTACGATGGATTTCCTCTAATTCACTTTGGCTATTACAATATGCCTCTTTGCACACCTCCATCAATATATCTACCATCAGACAATTGAGTAGGGTATGGATGGAATAAGTTGGTGTCAATCTTGATTTTTTCTCTTAATTTTTTATAATTAAGTTTTCTTTAAACTGATCGATATTAAACTTTACTCATTTAATATTGACTCTCAACAAAGGTTTAAAGACTATTGGTTCTTTTTATCTTTGAGAATATTTTGGAGTTGCCACCTAACCAGGGCCGAGAAAAAGAGTTAAATTATAACCAATTGAGTGGATTGGTTATAATTTAGCTATTGGTCTTTTTGATCAAACTAATTTTATAAACGTTTTAAGAACTAGAAATCTAGTCGAGGGGTTAGGATTTTTAAACCCTTACGGGTACCCATATGTAGTTCTTTCTTTGAAAAGATTAGTAGGTTGGTTGGTTTTAATTTGGAAAAGAGTTAAGTTTAAGATTCTTAATTTTTTTTATTTAATTTCGAAAATCTTCTAAAGGGTCCTAATTGGTTTATTTATCATTGGAAAATTTTCTAAAATGTCTTAATTTGGAAAAGAATTGATTCATTTTTTTTTTTTAATTTAAGAAAAGCTAATTTTCTAAGTGTTATAGTAGTTTCCAATTTTTATTCCTTTATTTTCTCTTTTTAATCATCTATATTTACTTATTCATTAAGAAAAAAAAAATAAAAGGCAAGACTATCCTCTCTTTTTTTATTTTTCTTTGTTTTTGCCCTCAGTTTTTTTCTTCTTTTTTTTTTTATTACAATTACATTTATAAACGAAAATAAATAAATAAATAAATAAATATATGAAAAAGTGAAATACAAAATAGAAGAAGGACTTCGAACAAAGATGATGCACAAGTTAGGTTGGGGCTTCGGGTCAATTCAGCTCAATCAGGTTAGATTCGGCCCAATAGTTTGCGGTTCATTCAGTAAGGAAGCTCAACAATAGTGTCTCGAGTTGATTTTGCCACTAAAACTTGTGAGGAAGTGGATTTTTATGAATTTCTATTTAGAGTTAAGGGGGCTCGAGCAAGTCCTATGGTATTTAGGGTTTGTGTTAGTGCTTGATGGAATGAGTAGCAGTAGTAAAGTTTAGAATTCTTTGGTTGGGGTCACGGTGGAGTAAAAGGAAGGTTAGGCTTTAATGATGTTATCATGGGAGCTCTCATGGTGGTGGTAACACACTTCGAGGATGAGAGAGAAGCCAAGAGAGGTAAAGACGATGGTGGTGTGAAGAGAGAGAGTACTTAAGGAAGAGAGAGAGATGAGTTCTAAAGTGAGAGATTATCCTAGGAGTGCTCCCTTATTGCTTTATTTATACTAGGGAGAGTCTTCTTTAGAGTGGCAAGCTAAGAAACTTCGAAAATCAACTTGAATAATGTTGACTTGAAATCATTCTTTTAAAAACTTAAAGCTTGATTTAGGTTACGTAAATGGATGAATTCGGATAGGTTTCTTATTTTAATTCATAGTATGCTAAGTGTACTACACGATTTCACCATATTTAGATGAAATCATGTAGTAAATAAGTTCAAAAATGACCCTAAAGCCAGCATACCATGAGTGAAAAAAATTAGAAATTAGGGAGTATGACAAAAGAAAGTCAAAGAAGAAGAGGGTCACATGTGGTGCACATGACATTCATCCCATGCGCCCATACAATGCATGTACACTTTACAAAATAATTTGGGTGAGCTAAAGCATGCCCTCTCCTCAACCGAAATTAGATAGGGTTAGGCCTTATTTTCTTAAATTGATCAAGGCCTTTGGCCTTAATTGTAATTGACACTAACTAAGCTTAAACCTAGTCCAATTCAATTAATCCCCTTCCTTTTTTTGTGGTTTTTCAAGAATTTTTACTTTTTTCTAAATTTTCTTAGTTTTTTGTAGTTTTCTAAATTTTCTATCTTTTTCTTTTGTATTTTTATATTTTCTATTCTTTTGTAATTTTTCTTAAATTTTCCATTTTTTATTTTTTTCTAAATTTCTTAATTAAAATTTTTTTTTCGATTTTTTCCTAAATTAAGACCCTTTACCCTATCCTAAAAAATATAAAAACAAAAGAGAGCAAAAATGAATTATCTACAACTACCCCTCTTTATGGTGAAATTTGAATAAAATTTCACCACAAAGACAAATGGGAAACTATTTTTGCCACAAAGGTAGAAATTGTCTTAAGAAGTGTTATAGTTAGGCAATTATCTAAGTTCAATCCGTTGGGGATTTAGGTGAATGGTGGAGGCACTCTAAGAGCTAACCGAGACACAATAGAAATTTAAAGAAGGTAGTGCCCCTATGGGTTACAAGTGCTTTTGGTCATGCCTCTATGAGCTTACTAACCAAGATGAAATGGGCGAAATGCTCCTTAAGCTAGCTAAGACCCTAAAGACATATTAAAGACTTGGTCATGCCCTTATGAGTTGATTAACCCAGATGAAACGGGCAAAGTACTCCTTAAGTTGGCTATGACTCTAAAGGGAAGTTAAAGACTTAGTTATGGCCCTATCAGTTGACTAACCTAGATGAAATGGGTGAAGTGCTCCTTAAGTTGGCTAAGACCTTAAAGGGCTGTTAAGGACTTGGTCATACCGTTATGAGTTGACTAACTAAGACGAAACGGGTGAAGCGCTCTTCGAGGTAGCTAACACCCTAAAGGGATGTTTAGGACTTAGTTGTACCCCTATGAGCTGACTAACCAAGATGAAATGGGCAAAATGGTCCTTGAAATGGCTAAGACCTTAAACGGATATTGAGAAATTGGTCATAACCTTCCAAGCTGACTAATCAAGATGAGATGAGAAAAGCGCCCCTTTAACTGGCTCAAACCTTAAAGAGATAGTACCAAGAGGAAACACCTTATGGGCTAGCTAGAGACTCTAGCTAAAAGTTTGCTAGAAAAAAGAAATGTGAAGACTAGTTATTATCCAAGTAGATATAGTCTAAATGCAAATGCAAAGTTCAAAAACCAATGTGCTTGCATCTTATAGAAGTGCTTACTTGGTCTTGCCAATTGCACCCAAACTCCATAATCTTTCTTCGAGAAGTCTTATCAAAACCAACTGACTCATTTTTTGAAATGAATTCAAATTTTGATCCTTAGTTGTTAACCAAACTAATATCAATACAAAGCCTCTGAGACTTTGCCATCTTTTTAGAGAAGTTACGAAAATTAACGCAATACAAAATGCCACCCACTATTTTTTGTCCATTGACTAGTTATCTTTTTAAAACTTTTATGAACTAAAACCCTTATTCCAGACTAGTAGATGTCTATCGTAATGTAATTACCTATCTAGATTTCACCTCTCCCTAAAAAATAGACAATAAAAACTCCTTATCGAGGGGGATCAATTTGTAATAAAGTATTTTAAAGAGTTTTGTCAATTAGCAATGTTCTATTTCTCACTTTTTAACTTCTCTCGTGTTTTTAGTATATAAGTTCAATTAAATGGGGAAAGGGAGCTGGACCTTTTGATGGAGCAAGAAGAACGAATAGTGATGATTCTAAGGTCAACGATTGCTAAGGATACCAACTTTGCTTGTAGAGAATAAAAATTAGACCACAATGACATTCGAGATGACTGGCATTTTCATGTTCAGAGCAAAAATTTCTATTGACTTTTCATGGGTAGTACAACTTTAGAACATCGGCATTTATAGGGTCTCTTAATTTCAAACCATCTATCTATGACAAAATCAAAACCCCTCTTACTAATACTTGCTTCATGACATAAGGGCCTTCATAATTAAGAGCAAATTTTTCTTTGGAGTCTTGTACATTGGGTAGAGCCTTTCTCAACACCATATCACTTCTTTAAAGTTTCGAGGTCATACTCTTTTGTCGAAAGCCCAAGCCATTCTTCAATCAAAGTTCAATTACTTGATGCGTTTCTTTACCTGATCGACTTCGTCCAATTGGGTTTCTGATAGTACTATGATTGATGGAATCTTAACCTCTACTAGTAACACTACTTCAATGTCATATACCAAAGAGTGAGTTGTTACCTCAATCGAAGTTCTAATGGAAGTTTGATAGGCCATAAGTGTGAATGGCAACATCTTATGCCACTCCTTATATGTAATAGCCATTTTGCTAATGATTCTTTTGAGGTTTTTATTGGCTACTTCAATGGTTCCATTCATTTGAGGTCGATAAGGTATAGAGTTTCTATAAATGACCCTAAACCGTCGACACAATTTTGTCATAAGCTTATTGTTGAGATTAATACCATTGTCAGTGATGATTGTTTCTAAAATCCCATATCAAGTCAAGATATCTCTCTTGATAAACTTAACCACTACCCCTTTAGTGATGCTTGAATAAGATGAGGCCTCAACCTACTTACTTACTGAAGTAATCAATGGAGACTAGTATAAAGTGGTGCCCATTGGATGTTCTTGGAGTAATCAAGCCAATGATGTCTATTCCCCTAATTGAAAAAAGCTATGGCATAGAGAGTGTGTTTAATTCCTAAGGTAGGGCATTTATCATATTTGCATAAACTTAGCATAAGTGACAATGCTTAATGTGTTTGATGCAATTACCTTCCATTATTGACTAATAATACCCTAGTCCCATAATTTTCTTAGCTAGTATGTAACTATTCATGTGAGAGCCATATACTCCTCCATGCACTTCTTTCATCAAAATCTCAGCCTCTTTATCATCTACACATCTTAAAAGTGTACCGTCAAAAGATCACCAATACAAAGTGGACTCGCTTACTAAGAATTGGGTAACCAATATCCTGATCGTCCTTCCATCCTTTTTCTCTACCTCTTCATGGTATGTGCCTTATCATAAGAACATTTTAATATCATGGTACTATGGCTTTTCGCCATTTGTACCTTCAATTGCTAGATAGAAGGTAGGCTTTTCTTCAATTTCAATGGTACGGAGCTAAATCTCGACTCCTCCGAGTACTTGGATCATAGATGCCAAAGTGGCTAATGCATCGGCAAATTAATTCTGAGTCCTTAGTACATGATTGAAAGTCATTTCTTTGAATTTCTCCATCAATTCAATTAAGTACCGGCGATAAGGTACTAGTTTAGGATCTTTCATCTTGTATTCTCCTTAAGCTTAGCCAATAATGAGTGAAGAATACCCATATACTTCTAATTCTTGAATATCTTTATCAAAGGCCATTTTAAGTCCCATGATGCATACTTCGTATTCAGTGATATTATTGGTGTAAGGGAAAATGAGCCTTACAACTATAGGGTACTGTGTACCTTTAAGGAATATCAATATTGCCCCTTTTTCACACTTAGACACATTAATAGCTCTATCGAGCCTAGTTTTTATACCTTCCTGGTTATTTTTATAAATTAGGTCTTCTCTAAACTAATCAATACTAAACCCTACCTGTTTAATATTGACCCTTGACTAGGGTTTAAAGAAGACAATTTTTTCCAACTTGAAAAGATTTGGAGTCACCACCCAACCGGAGCCGGGAAAAGGGGTTAAGTTATAACCAGTTGGGTAGATTGGTTATAACTTAGCCACCAATCTATCGATTAAAAAAAAAAAAACAATTTGTAAAACGTTTTTTTTTTTAAAAACCAAAGATTTAGGTCCGGGGGCTAATTTATTAAACCCTAAACAAGTACCACTTTTTAGCTTTCCGAATTTAACTTCGCTTTTCAAATATACCCTTTTCAATTTGTAAAAACATCTAATTATGATACAAGCGACTAAATTAATAAATTTACATAAATATCTAAAAATGGAAAAAATAAAAACTTTTCATATTTTAACTCTTTCTATACTTTCGTACGGGTGCCTATGTACCCGCTATTCGGGATCAAACATACGTAGCTCTTTTATCAAAAACTTTAGTGGGTAGTTTGATTTTAATTTTGGAAAAATTGTCAAGTTTACGTTTTAACCCATTTTGAGTTGATTTAAGAAAAGATTATAAGGAATCCTAAGTTGGATTTTATTTTTGGAAATTCTAAATGATTTTAATTTGAAAATTAATTTATTTTTAGAAAACTCAATTTTTCTAAGTGTGAAAACTATTTTTGTTTACTAACCTATTTATTTATTTTTATTTTTTATTATATTATCTTATTTATTTTATACTTATTCTATCTATATATATTAAAATAAATAAATAGGCTACTTTCTTTCTTATTCTTTTTTTCTTTTTGTTTTTTCTTCTCTTTCTTTTTTTTTCATTCTTTTTTATTTTTTTTTCTCATTTATAACATTTACAAAAAAAAAAAATGAAAAAAAAGGTCGGCTTAGAGTCAGCTCACTTCGACTTGGATTGCCTTGGATCGCCTTACTTTGGCTTAGACCGGCTCAGTTAGCCTACTTTGGCTTAAGTTGGCTCACTTCAGCTTGAATTGGCTTGGTCGGCTCACTTTGGCTTGGATTGGCTCACTTCGATGGTGGTGGTTTTCATCAACAAATACCGTAAGGAATGCTATCCTAGAGAGAGAACAACTATGCTAGAGAGAGGAAACTTCGATTTTTGTTTTTCTAAAGTGTTACGAAGTTTTTGTTGTGTTTTGAAAATAAAGAATAGACCCCTATTTATAGGCGTTACGGTCGAGTTAAAGATGCAAAAAATTAAATGCAATATAATTTTCTTCCATTTTTGGATTAGACGAACCTGGACAATATGTGGTGTTAAATACATAGTTGTGCATATATGAATGTGCCGGAGTATGTCGAAGTGTGTCCACTTAGAAGTGAGTTGGCGAATGACGTGGCGACGACGTGGCTCGTGATGTGGCGATGACATGGCGATAAAGTAAAAAAAGAAAATAAAAGATACCTTTTGCACCTTCCTTGGATTGAACCCAGGATCTCTAAGTTATATGTAATATCAAGTCCAGATGCATATCCAACTGAGCTATTCATTTTTCCTTATTCATATATGTAATTAATTGCACATATGGACCAAGTTAGCCTAAGCTAAATTCAAATCTAGGCCTAGACCCAATAGTCTTTTATTCAAAACTATTGAAATTGAAATTAAAATTATATTCTTTTTAAACAACCTAAATATTTATTATTTTCTAAATACCCTATTTTATTTTTTAACTTTTCAAATTTCCTTTTCTTTTTTTTTTTATTTTTTCTAAATTTCTTCATTTTTTGGGGATTTCTTTAATTTTCTATTTTTTAAAACTTTTTCTAATTTAGGACCCTATAACCTAATTTGAACAATAAAATGGGGGTAAAAATTAGATGTCTACAACCACCCCTCTTTATGGTAAAGTTTGAACCTAAAAAGAATAAGGAAACTTTGTCGTGCCTTAATGAGCTGACTAACCAATGCGGGCAAAGAGCTCTTAGAGCTAGTTAAGACCCTAAAAAGAATGAGGAAACTTGGTCCTGCCCCGATGAGCTGACTAACCAAGGCAGGCAAACCATTCCTAGAGCTGGCTAAGACCCTCAAAAGAATAAAAAAACTTAGTCGTGCCCTGATGAGCTGACTAACTAAGACGGGCAAAAGAATGAGCAAACTTGGTCATGCCCAAATGAGCTAACTAACCTAGGCAGTCAAAGTACTCCTAGAGATAGCTGAGACCCTAAAAAGAATGAGTAAACTTGGTTGTGCCCTCATGATTTTACTAACCAAGGCGAGCAAAGTGCTCCTAGAGCTGGCTATGACCCTAAAAAAAATGAGTGAACCTGGTCATGCTTTGATGAGCTGACTAACCAAGGCGAGCAAAGTGCTCCTAGAGCTGGCTGAGACCCTAAAAAAGAATGAGTGAACCTGGTCGTGCTTTGATGAGCTAACTAACTAAGGCAGGCAAAGTGCTTCTAGAGCTGGCTAAGACCCTAAAAGGAATGAGCAAACTTAGTCATGCCCTAAAGAGCTGATTAACTAAGGCAGGCAAAGTGCTCCTAGAGCTGGCTAAGACCCTAAAAAAGAATGAGCGAACTTGGTCATACCTTGATGGGCAAAAGAATGACTAACCAAGACGGGCAAAAGAATGAGAAAACTTGGTCATGCCCAGATGGGCTGACTAACCAAGGGGGTAAAGCGCTCCTAGAGCTAGCTAAAACCTTAAAAAAAATGAGCAAACTTAGTTAAGCCTTATGAGCTAACTAACCAAGGTAGGTAAAGCGCTCCTAGAACTGGCTAAGACCGTAAAAAAGAATGAGCAAACTTGGTCATGCCCTGATGAGATGACTAACCAAGGTGGGCAAAGTGCTCCTAGAGCTGGCTTAGACCCTAAAAAGAATAAGCAAACTTAGCCGTACCTAGATGAGCTGACAAACTAAGGCGGGCAAAGTGCTCCTAGGGCTGGCTAAGACCCTTAAAAAGAATGAGCGAATGTGGTTGTACCTAGATGAGCTGACTAACTAAGGCGAGCAAAGTGCTCCAAAAGTTGGCTACGACCCTAAAAAAGAATGAGCAAACTTGGTCATGCCCTGATGAGGTGACTAACCAACGTAACCAAAAGAATGAGCAAACATGGTCATGCCCTGATGAGCTGACTAACTAAGGGGGCAAAGTGCTCTTAGAGCTGGCTCAGACCCTAAAAAGAATAAGCAAACTTAGTCGTACCCAAATGAGTTGACAAACCAAGGTAGACAAAGTGCTCCTAGGGCTGGCTAAGACCCTTAAAAAGAATAAGTGAATGTGGTTGTGCCTAGATGAGCTGACTACCTAAGGAAAGCAAAGTGCTCCAAGAGCAGGGTAAGACCCTAAAAAAGAATGAGCGAACTTAGTCATGCCCTAATGACCTGACTAACTAAGGCAGGCAAAAGAACGAGCAAGCATGGTCATGCCTTGATGGGCTGACTAACTAAGGTGGGCAAAGTGCTCCTGGAGCTGGCCAAGACCCTAAAAAGAATGAGTAAACTTAGTTGTACCTCGATGAGCTGACTCACCAAGGAGGGTAAAACGCCCCTAGAGCTGGCTAAGATACTAAAAAGAATGAGTAAACTTGGTCGTGCCCTGATGAGCTGACTAACGTAGGCGGGCAAAGCGCTCCTAGAGCTGGCTAAGACCCTAGAAAGAATGAGTATACATGATTGTGCCCTGTTGAGCTAACTAACCAAGGCGGGCAAAGCGCTCCTAGAGCTGGCTAAGACCCTAAAAAGAATAAGTAAACATGGCAGTGCGCTGATGAGCTGACTAACCAAGGCGGGTAAAGCGCACCAAGAGCTAGCTAAGTCCTTAAAAAGAATGAGTAAACTTGGTCATGCCTTAATGAACTGACTAACCAAGGTGGGCAAAGCACTCCAAGAGCTAGCTAAGACCCTAAAAAGAATAAGCAAACTTGGTTGTATCCTGATGAGCTAACTAGCCAAGGCAGGCAAAGTACTCCTTGAGCTGGCAAAGACCCTAAAAAGAACAAGCAAACCTGGTCATGCCCAGATGAGCTAACTAACCAAGGAGGGTAAAGCGCTCCTAGTACTGGCTAAGATCTTGAAAAGAATGTGCAAACTTAGTTGTGCCATGATGACATGACTAACCAAAGCAGGCAAAGTGCTCCTAGAGTTGGCTAAGACGCTAAAAAGGATAAGCGAACTTGGTCATGCCTTGATGAGCTGAATAACCAAGGCGGGGCAAAAGAATGAGCAAACTTGGTTGTACCCTAATAAGCTAACTAACCATGGTGGTCAAAGCACTCCTAAAGCTAGCTATGGCCTGAGAAAGAATGAGCGAACATGGTCATGCCTTGATGAGCTGACTAACTAAGGTGGGTAAAACGCTCCTAGAGCTAACTAAGACCCTAAAAAGAATAAGCAAACTTGGTCGTACCCTGATGAGTTGACTAACCAAGGCGGGCAAAGCACTCCTAGAGCTGGCTAAGACCCTAAAAAGAATAAGTAAACATGGCAGTGCGCTGATGAGCTGACTAACCAAGGCGGGTAAAGCGCACCAAGAGCTAGCTAAGTCCTTAAAAAGAATGAGTAAACTTGGTCATGCCTTAATGAACTGTCTAACCAGGGTGGGCAAAGCACTCCAAGAGCTAGCTAAGACCCTAAAAAGAATAAGCAAACTTCGTTGTATCCTGAAGAGCTAATTAGCCAAGGCAGGCAAAGTACTCCTTGAGCTGGCAAAGACCCTAAAAAGAACAAGCAAACCTAGTCATGCCTAGATGAGCTAACTAACCAAGGTGAACGAAGCACTCCTTGAGCTGGCTAAGATCCTAAAAAAAAATGTTCGAACTTGGTCATGCCTTGATGAGCGGACTAACCAAGGTGGGCAGAAGAATGTGTAAACTTAGTCGTGCCTTGATGGGCTAACTAATCAAGGTGGATAAAGCGCTCCTAGAGCTAGCTAAGACCTTAAAAAAAATGAGCAAACTTGGTCGTGCCCTCATGAGCTAACTAACTAAACCAGGCAAAGCGCTACTAGAGTTGGTTAAGACGCTAAAAAGAATGTGTGAATTTGGTTATGCCTTGATGAGTTGACTAACTAAGGCGGGCAAAGCGCACCTATAGCAGGCTAAGAGACTAAAAAGAATGAGTAAACTTAGTTGTATCTTGATGAGCTGACTAAGCAAGGAGGACAAAGCGCTCCTAGAGCTACTAAGAACCTAAAAAGAATGAGTAAACTTGGTCGTACCTTGATGAGCTGACTAACTAAGGAGGGCAAAGCGCTCCTGGATTTGACTAAGACCCTAAAAAGAATGAAGAAACTTGGTCATGCCCTAATGAGTTGACTAATCAAGACGGGCAAAGCGCTCCTAGAGCTAGCTAAGACCCTAAAAAGAATGAGTAAACTTGGTTGTGCCCTGGTAAGCTGACTAACAAAGCCGAAGAAAGCACTCCTAGAGCTTGCTAAGACCCTAAAAAGAATGAGGAAACATGGTCATGCCCTAATGAGCTAACTAACCAATGCGGGTAAAGCGTTCCTAGAGCTGGCTAAGACCCAAAAAAGAATAATGAAACTTGGTCGTGCCCTAATGGGCTAACTAACCAATGCAGTCAAAGCACTCCTAAGAACCTAAAAAGAATGAGGAAGCTTGGTTGTGCCCAAATGAGCTTACTAACCAAGGTAGGCAAAGCGCTTCCAGTGGTGGCTAAGACCCTGAAAAGAAGAAGAAAACTTGGTCGTGCTCTAATGACCTGACTAACCAAGGCGGGCAAAGCGCTTCTAGAGCTTGCTAAGACCTTAAAAAGAATGAGCAAACTTAGTTGTACTTTGATGACTTGACTAACCAAGGCAGGAAAAGTGCTCCTAGAGCTAGCTAAGATGCTAAAAAAGAATGAGCAAAATTGGTTGTGCCCTGGTGAGCTGAATAACCAAGGCAGGGCAAAAGAATGAGCAAACTTGGTTATGTCCTGATAGGATGACTAACCAAGGCGGGCAAAGCGCTCCTCGAGCCAGCTAAGTCCTGAGAAAGAATGAGCGAACATGGTCGTGACATGATGAGCCGACTAACCAAGGTGGGCAAAACACTCCTAGAGTTGACTAAGACCCTAAAATGAATAAGCAAACTTAGTCGTGCCCAGATGAGCTGACTAACTAAGGTGGGCAAACCACTCCTAAAGTAGGTTAAGACACTAAAAAGTATGAGTAAACATGGCCGTGCCCTAATGAGCTGACTAACCAAGGTAGGCAAAGCGCTCCTTGAGCTACCTAAGACCCTAGAAAGAATGAGTTAACTTGGTCATTCCCTGATAAGCTAACTAACCAAAGCGGGCAAAGCGCTTCTAGAGCTGCCTAAGACCCTAAAAAGAATAAGTAAACTTGTTTGTGCCTTGATGAGCAGACTAACTAAGGCGGGCAAAGCGCACCAAGAGCTAGCTAAGACCCTAAAAAAAATAAGTAGACATAACAGTTCCCTGATGAGCTGACTAACCTAAGCGGGCAAAGCGCTTCTAGAGCTGGCAAAGACCCTAAAAAGAAAGAGTAAACTTGGTCATGCCTTGATGAGCTAGCTAAGACCCTTCAAAGAAGAAGCAAGCTTGGTCGTGCCCTGATGACCTGACTAACCAAGGCGGGCCAAGCGTTCCTAGAGCTAGCTATGACCCTGAAAAGAATGAGCAAACTTGGTTTTCCCCTAATGGGCTGACAAACCATGGCAGGCAAAACGCTCCTAGAGCTAGCTAAGACCCTAAAAAGAATAAGCAAATTTGGTCGTACCCTGATGAGTTGACTAACCAAGGTGGGTAAAGCGCTCCCAGAGCAGTTTAAGATCCTAAAAAGAATATATAAACACGGCCGTACCCTGATGAGCTGACTAACCAAGGTGGGCAAAGCGCTCCTAGAGCTAGCAAAGACCCTAAAAGGAATGAGGAAACATGGTCATGCCCTGATGAACTGGCTAAACAAGGCAAGCAAAGCGCTCCCAGTAGTGGCTATGATCCTTAAAAGAAGAAGCAAACTTGGTCGTGGCCTAATGACCTGACTAACCAAGGCGGGCAAAGTGCTCCTAGACCTAGCTAAGAACCTGAAAAGAATGAGTAAACTTGGTCATGCCCTGATGACTTGACTAACCAAGCGGGGCAAGGTGCTCCTAGAGCTGGCTAAGGCGCTAAAAAGAATGAGAAAAATTGGTCGTGCCCTGATGAGCTGAATAACCAAGGTAGGGCAAAAGAATAAGCAATCTTGGTTGTGCTTTGATGGACTGACTAACAAAGGCGGGCAAAGCGCTCCTAGAGCTAGCTAAGACCTGAGAAAGAATGAGCGAACTTGGTCATGCCTTGATGAGGTAACTAGCCATGGTAGGCAAAAAGCTCCTAGAGCCGACTAAGACCCTAAAAAGAATAAGCAAACTTGGTTGTACCCAAATGAGCTAACTAACCAAGGTGGGCAAAGTGCTCCTAGAGCTATCTAAGACCCTGAAAAGAATATGTAAAAACAGTTGTGGCCTAATGAGCTGGCTAACTAAGGCGGGCAAAGCGCTCCTAGAGCTGGCAAAGACCCTAAAATGAATGAGGAAACTTGGTCATGCTCTGATGAGCTAACTAACCAAGGTAGGCAAAGCGCTCCTGGAGCTAGCAAAGACCCTAAAGTGAATGAGGAAACTTGGTCATGCCCTGATGAGCTGACTAACCAAGGCGGGTAAAGCGCTCCTGGAGTTGCCTAAGATCCTAAAAAGAATAAGCAACTTGGTCGTGCCTTGATGAGCTGACTAACCAAGGCGGGCAAAGCACTCCTAAAGCTGGATAAGCCCCTAAAAAGAATGAGCAAACTTGCTGATACCCAAATGAGCTGACTAACCAAGGTGGGCAAAGTAATCCTATAGCTGGCTATGATCCTAAAAAAGAATGAGCGACCTTAGTCAAGCCCTGATAAGCGGACTAACCAAGGTAGGCAAAAGAATGAGTAAACTTAGTAATGCCGTAATAGGCTGACTCACCAAGGCAGGCAAAGTGCTCCTAAAGCTAGCTAAGACCTTAAGATGAATGAGCGACCTTACTCGAGCCTTGATGTGTTGACTAACCAATGCAGGCAAAGCTGTCTTAGAGCTGGCTAAGACCCTAAAAAGAATGTATAAACATGGTCGTGCCCTGCTGAGCTGACTAACCAAGGCAGGGAAAGCACTCCTAGAGATAGCTAAGACCCTAGAAAGAATGAGTGAACTTGTTCATGCCTTGATGAGCTGACTAACTAAGATGAGTAAAGCGCTCTTAGAGCTAGCTAAGACTCTAAAAAGGATAAGCAAACCTTGTCTTGCCCAGATGAACTGACTAACCAAGGCGAGCAAAGCACTCCTATAGCTGGCTAAGAGCCTAAAAAGAATGACTAAACTTGGTCTTGCCTTGATGAGCTGGCTAACTAATGTGAGCAAAGCGCTCCTAAAGATGGCTAAGACCCTAAATAGAATTAGTAAACTTAGTCGTACCTTAATGAGCTGACTAACTAAGGTTGGCAAAGTGCTCTTGGAGCTGGCTAAGAGCTTAAAAGGAATAAGCAAACATAGTCGTACCCTGATGAGTTGACTAATAAAGGCGAGCAAAGCGCTTCTAGAGCTAGCTATGACCCTAAAAAGAATGAGTAAACTTAGTCGTGCCATGATGAGCTGACTAACTAAGGCGTGTGAAGTGCTCCTAGAGCTGGCTAACACCTTAAAAGGAATAAGCAAACATAGTCATACCCTAATGAGCTGGCTAACCAAGGCGGGCAAAGTGCTCCTAGAGCTGGCTAAGACCCTTCAAAAGAATGAGCGAATTTGGTCGTGCCTCGATGAGCTGACTAACTAAGGTAGGCAAAGTGCCCCCACAGCTGACTAAGACCTTAAAAAAGAATGAGCGAACTTGGTCATTGTCAAGACCCTAAAGGGGACCTAGTAGGATTACTTAAAATTTCCATAACATATGTGCACCCATGATATGAAAACCGTCTTGCAAGTCAGAGATTGCAAGACTCTAAATAATAAATCACTAAGATTAATGATTTTCAAGTAATTAATTTATTATAACATGACATAATATATAATTATAAATAACTATGGATGTCCGATAGCCCACAGTTCCTTAGAACTACAGAGAATCGGTATCCCCTACCAAATAATAAGACAGGTATACCAACATTATAAAATTGTAGGAAAAATTAAATTATATTAAATTCTAACATGTGAATATTTTCTACAAAGAGTGTTTATATATCACTTATAAAGATCTTAACTAATTCTAACACTAATGTACATATCTTCATCTGGCACTCAGTACTCGAGACTCATCCCAATCCCATCATAGGTAAACCTGCAAAAGAAAGACTATTGGGGAATAAGCTACAAGAGCTTAGTGAGCTATCCCTAGTACCATACAGACAAACAAGTTATCAAACAAATTGTTACGACCATATGAATGCATGCACACGCAGTATACCAAACAACATATGCAGTTGACCGGTACTGCATATAATATCGGATTTTAATGCCCTCCGAGATAAGGGTTGGAGATTCATCTGCACCAATCACGACCGAGCTATAGCACTTGGGTTTTTACCCATAACTTTGAATTCCGTATTTCACAAAAATATATTTCCATTTCTAAAAATCTAGTAGTTCACAAAGTCCCAAGCCTAGCGGTGAGGTGACCCCCGCAGTCCACACTCATACCCTACAGTATTGGTTTCTAGACACAACCCCCAGCCACCCACGGTTAGGGTCTTGTTGTACCCATGGTCCTGCACGGTACTAATCAAATCATGTGGGAATCCATCCCTCTAAGGCCCTTCATTACCAATCGCGTGAAGTGACGGCCGGAATAAGTAATGCGATGCATGGATAATGCATGACCCTTCTTATTTAAGATAAACCAAATATAATTAGGTTAGATTATAAGGCGATCAATCAATATCAGCTAACCATCCAAATCATATAAAATCAGTCATACCATCAAATCATTAATTATCGTATTTAACAATATTTCTTACAATAATCAAGCAATATCAAGCACACGCATATCCCGAAGCCCCATGCATCAAGTTATTGATATTCAATTTAAATGCACTAGCTATAAGCACAAACAAGTATGGAGTCATCGGGAGTACTCACTTAACTATGACGACTCGCTCTAGTCGGAATAACCAATCAGGAGATCCTCACCCTCGTCGGGATCACCTGATCATTACGGGATAATAAGGATAATAAGTAGTTGACTCAACTAATGGTTCTAGATATCAATCTACCTAATTCTACTTAGATTACTATTAACCCTTATTCGAATAAACCTAATTGCTAATCGTATGTAACTTTTTCATTCTATTTTCAATATTTACGAATTTATAGTCGTTTTTCATCATTTTCAGACGTACATTCACACGGTAATGTCCGTTTTGGACGTTAAGACCCGTGTTTTATGATATGGACTAAATTTATTGAAATTTTTAACTATGAAAACTTAAGTACTCTTATTACTTATATTTTTATCTCTTGTTTATACTTAATAATTTAGTTAACCCTTAAATTCTTATACCTAAAAGATTTTACTTTGCTATTGCTAATTCATGTACTTATTTAAGTATAATCCAATTTATAAAGTGTCTTAGGGTTTACTAAGTTAAGTACCTAAGTATTATACATTCTTTTTATTTTCTCATTTTCTAAATCTATGCTTATGTATCGCTTACATCATCATTTGCTTATATCATCACTTGCTTATGTCATGGCTTATATCATCATGTGCTTATGTCATCACTTACCTCATCATATGTTTACATAAGCCTTTCCTCATGCTTATATCATATGTACATGTATTATGTACATATTACCTCTCCTCTTATACTTATGTATATATACCTTATACATACATATACTTATACCTATACTTAGACTTATACCGTATTTATACGTGTGTACATACTCATATACTTACACGGGTAGATACGTATTTTTATACATAAATTCGTATGCCTAATCTTTTCCTTAAGAAAAGCTTCCTAATTCCATTCTTTTATGTTTTTATGTATGTATTTAGTGTAGTATAGGTATTTATAGTTAGATATGGTCTTAAGTTAGGTTATGTACATGATAAATACTCATGTACAAAGGTTCACATACTTGTACTCTTTTAGTATTCCCTTATGTGCACATACTTATAAGCATATACTCATGTCTTCCTTTCTTCTTCTTCATAATTCCTAATTCTTACACTTAAAGATGGGAACTTTGTTTCCTCTTCTTCAAGACAACACTAAACACATAACTACTTATCTAATACCTAATTAACTAACTAATGAAGAAGATAAAACAAGATAAAGTAACTTAGATACATACCTTTGCTTATGTTGAAATTAAGGAGACAAAAAGGAAGATGTTGAAGGAAAAATGGAAGATGGAAGCTCACGGCAATGGAGGAGGATTTTTGGTTTGTTTCTTTTGTTTTGTTTTCATAATGAAAAGAAGAAAATGGTGGGGTTTAGAAGGGAGAAGATGTAGACGGCAATTGAGAAGGAAAAAATCAAAAAGAAAGAAAAGAAAAGCCATCA
Organism: Lumnitzera racemosa; assembly: GCA_024138005.1. Taxonomy (NCBI): domain Eukaryota; kingdom Viridiplantae; phylum Streptophyta; class Magnoliopsida; order Myrtales; family Combretaceae; genus Lumnitzera; species Lumnitzera racemosa. The sequence continues at coordinate 54,004,686 of JAMXBC010000005.1, forward strand.
TTAAGGAAGAGATATTTTCTTTATCTCTTTAGTCTTTTATTGACTTTTCAAAATGTTGACTTTAGTCAACATGTGTTGACTTGGTCAACTTTTGGACTTGATCAACATGTGTTATCTTAGTCAACATTCCTTAAGTATGTGTAATTTTATGCACATAATGTACTAACTAAGGGAAATTAGGGGGAAAATGAAGGAAATGAGAAGAAATGAGGTATATGATGAATTGATTAGTAAGTATGGTTGATTAGGTCTTACTTTAGGTCTTTATAGCTTATATATCTCATTTGATAAACTACTTTGGATAACAAATGCAAAAAGTACTAATTTGAGCATTAAAGTTCACTACATGTAACCTAATCTTCAACTATAACTCTAACTCTAAGTGAGACTACCTTAATCACATACTTAAGGGATAAATATAATCTATGACTCATTATCTTAGTTTCTAATGGATTACTTAAGGATTTGAATCATATAAGCATGAATGAGGGTCAGCTCTAACCTTTTACTAATGATTTGGCAAAATATGAGCATTATCTTATCAATTAGGGTTTTAGAGTATATCATGGTGAATTAGTGCTTTTATATCCTTAAAGTTATAGTTTTAGGGTTTTTGTTACTTTAGGGTACAATCTCTAATGTTTTTACACATTTAGAGTTTCATATATTCTTACGTGATTAAATCTTCGATTGTCATCTTAGGGTTTTGATAAGGTTCGAGGTTTTAGGGTCTTCGTATGCGGTTAGGGGTTCAATTGATGATTTAAGGTTTTTCGTGTCCACTTTAGGTTTCGGATTGAGATTTTAATCAATTTTAAATCTCACTGGCTCTTTTGAGTTCGGGAAATCATCTACAGTTTGGACGTTTGTTTCTATACTTAGAAAGCTAAATTCGTGGGGTTTATAGTCATGGCCTGATGGGCTGACCTTCCAAGGCAGGCAAAATACTCCTAGAGCTGGCTAAGACCCTAAAAGGAATGAGTAAACTTGGTTGTACTTTGATGAGCTGACTAACAAAGGAGGGCGAAGCGCTCCTAAAGTTGGCTAAGACCCTAAAAAGAATGAGGAAACTTGGTAGTGCCTTGATGAGCTGACTAACCAAGGTGAGCAAAGCGCTCTTAGAGCTGGCTAAGACCCTAAAAAGAGTGAGTAAACTTGTTCGAGCCCTATTGAGCTGACTAACCAAGGTGGGCAAAGCACTCCTAGAGCTGGCTCAGACCCTAACAAATATGGCATCGCCTTAATGAGCTGACTAACCAGTGCAAGTAAAGCATTCTTGGAGCAGGCTAAGACCCTAAAAAGAATAAGGAAACTTAGTCGTGCCCTAATGAGCTGATTAACCAATGCGGGCAAAGCGCTCCTAAAGGTGGCTAAGAACCTAAAAAGAATGAGGAACCTTGGTCGTGCCTAGATGAGCATACTAACCAAGGCGGCCAAAGCGCTCGCAATGGTGGCTCAGCCCCTAAAAAGAAGAAGCAAACTTAGTCGTACCTTAATGAGCTAACTAACCAAGGTAGGCAAAGCGCTCTTAGAGCTGGCTAAGACCCTGAAAAGAATGAGGAAACTTAGTCATGCCCTGATGACTTGACTAACCAAGGCGGGCAAAGTACTCCTAGAGCTGGATAAGACGCTAAAATGAATGAGCGACCTTAGTCGTGCCTTGATGAGCTGATTAACCAAGGCGGGCAAAGCGCTCCTAGAGCTGGCTATGACCCTAAAAAGAATGAGTAAACTTGGTCATGCCCTGATGAACTGACTAGCTAAGGCGGGTAAAGCGCTCCTAGAGTTGGTTATGACCCTAAAAAGAATGAGTAAACTTGGTCAAGCCCTGATGAACTAACTGGCCAATGCGGGCAAAGTGCTCCTAGTACTAGTTATGACCCTAAAAGCAATGAGTGAACTTGGTTATGCCCTGATGAGCTGACTAACCAAGGTGGGCAAAGCACTCCTATAACTGGCTAAGACCCTGAAAAGAATGAGTGAACTTGGTCATGCCTTGAGGAGCTGACTAACCAACGCTGGCAAAGCAGTCTTAGAGCTAGCTAAGACCATAAAATGAATGAGCAAACTTAGTCATGCCCAGATGTGCTGACTAACCATGGTGGGAAAAGTGCTCTTAGAGCTGGCTATGACCTTAAAAAGAATGAGTAAACTTGGTTATACCCTGATGAGCTGACTAACTAAGGCTGGCAAAGCGCTCCTAGAGCTAGCTAAGACCCTAAAATGAATGAGTAAACTTGGTCATGCCTTGATGAGCTGATACACTAAGGCAAGCAAAGCGCTCCTAGAGTAGGCTAAGAGCCTAAAGAGAATGGGCAAACATGGTCGTGCCTTGATGAGCTCAATAACCAAGGTAGGCAAAGTGTTCCTAGAGCTGGTTGAGACCCTAAGAAGAATGAGTAAAATTGGTCGTGCCCTGATGAGTTGACTTACCAAGGCGAGCAAAGCACTCCTAGAGCTGGCTATGACCCTAAAAAGAATGAGTAAACTTAGCCATGTCCTGATGAACTAATTAACCAAGGCTGGCAAAGTGCTCCTAGAGTTGGTTATGACCCTGCAAAGAATGAGTAAATTTGGTCGTACCCTGATGAGCTAACTAACTAAGGCTGGCAAAGTGCTCCTAGAGTTGGCTAAAACCTTAAAAGGAATAAGCAAACTTAGTCGTGCCCTAATGAGCTAACTAGCCAAGGAGGACAAAGCACTCCTCGAGCTAGCTAAGACCCTAAAAAGAATAAGGAAACTTAGTCGTACCCTAATGAGCTGACTAACCAATGCGGTCAAAGCGCTCCTAAAGCTGGCTAATAACCTAAAAAGAATGAGGAAACTTGGTCGTACCTTGATGAGCTTACTAACCAAGGCTGGAAAAGCGCTCCCAATGGTGGTTAAGACCCTAAAAAGAAGCAAACTTAGTCATGCCCTGATGACCTAACTAACCAAGGCGAGCAAAGCGCTCCTAGAGGTGGCAAGACCTTGAAAAGAATGAGCAAACTTGGTTGTGGCCTGATGACTTGACTAACTAAGGTGGGCAAAGTGCTCCTAGAGCTGACTAAGATGCTAAAAATAATGAGTGAACTTGGTTATACCCTGATGAGCTGACTAACTAAGGCGGGCAAAGCACTCCTAAAGCTGGCTATGACCCTAAAAAGAATAAGTAAACTTGGTCATTCCCTGATGAACTGACTAGCTAAGGTAGGCAAAGTGCTCCTAGAGTTAGTTATGATGCTAAAAAGAATGAGTAAACTTGGTCAAGCCTAATGAACTAACTAGCCAAAGTAGGCAAAGCGCTCCTAGAGCTAGTTATGATCCTAAAAAGAATGAGTAAACTTGGTTGTGCCCTGATGAGCTAACTAACCAATGCTGGCAAACTACTCCTAGAACTGGCTAAGGCCCTAAAAAGAATGAGTGAACTTGGTCGTGCCCTAAGGAGCTAACAAACCAAGGCGAGCAAAGCGGTCCTAGAGCTAGCTAAGACCCTAAAAAGAATAAGCAAACTTGGTCGTGCCTTGATGTGCTGACTAACCAAGGTAGGTAAAGCGCTCCTAGACCTGGCTAAGACCCTGAAAAGAATGAGTAAACTTAGTCATGCCCTGATGAACTAACTAGCCAAGGCAGGCAAAGCGCTCGTAGAGTTGCCTAAGACTATAAAGAGAATGAGTATTCTTAGTCGTGCCCTAGTAAGTTAACTAACCAAGGCGGGCAAAGCGTTCCTAGAGCTGGCTATGACCCTAAAAAGAATGACTAAACTTGGTCTTACCGTAATGAGCTGGCTAACTAATGCTAGCAAAGCGCTCCTACAGTTGGCTAAGACCCTAAAAGGAATGACTAAACTTGGTTATGTCCTAATGATCTGTCTAACCAAGGCGGGCAAAGTGCTCCTAGAGTTGGCTATGACCCTAAAAGGAATAAGCAAACATAGTCGTACCCTGATGAGCTGACTAACAAAGGCAGGCAAAGCGCTCCTAGAGCTGGCTATGACTCTAAAAAGAATGATTAAACTTGGTCGTGCCCAGATGAGCTGACTAACTAAGGCAGGCAAAGTGCTCGCAAAGCTGACTAAGACCCTAAAAAAGAATGAGCAAACTTGCTGATACCCTAATGAGTTGACTAACCAAGGCGGGTAAGAGAATGACCAAACTTGGTCATGCCTTGATGGGCTGACTAACCAAGCCGGGCAAAATGCTCTTAGAGCTAGCTAAGACCCTAAAAAGAATGAGGAAACTTAGTCATGCCCTAATGAGTTGACTAACCAAGGTAGGCAAAGCGCTCCTAGAGTTAGCTAAAGCTCTAAAAAGAATGAGGAAACTTGGTCGTACCTTGATAAGTTGACTAACCATGGCGGGCAAAGCGTTCCTAGAGCTGGCTAAGACCCTAAAAAGAATGAGTATCCTTGGTCGTGCCCTGTTGAGCTGACTAACCAAGCCAGGCATAGCACTCCTAGAGCTTACTAGGACCTTAAAAAGAATGAGGAAACATGGCCGTGCCCTAATGAGCTGACTAACCAATGTGGGCAAAGCGTTCCTAGACCTAACTAAGACCCTAAAAAGAATAATGAAACTTAGTCATGCCCTAATGAGCTGATTAATCAATGCGAACAAAGCGCTCCTCAAGCTGGCTAAGAACCTAAAAAGAATGAGGAAACTTGGTCTTGCCCTGATGAGCTTACTAACCAAGGTTAGCAAAGCGCTCCCAGTGGTGGGTAAGTCCCTAAAAAGAAGAAGCAAACTTGGTCATGCCTTAATGACCTAACTAACCAAGGTTGGCAAAGTATTCCTAGAGCTGGCTAAGACCCTGAAATGAATTAGTAAACTTGGTCATGCCCTGATGACTTGACTAACCAATCCGGGGAAGGTACTCCTAGAGCTGGTTAAGACGCTAAATAGAATGAGCGAACTTAGTCGTACCCTAATGGGCTGACTAACCTAAGTAGGCAAAGCACTCCTAGAGGTAGCTAAGAACTGAGAAAGAATGAACGAACTTGGTCGTTCCCTGATGAGCTGACTAACCAAGGTGGGCAAAACGCTCCTAGAGCTGACTAAGGCCCTAAAAAGAATGAGCAAACTTAGTTATGCGCTGATGAGCTGAATAACTAAGGTATGGCAAAAGAATGAGCAAACTTGGTTATGCCCTGATGGGATGACTAACGAAGATGGGCAAAGCGCTCCTAGAGCTAGCTAAGACCTGAGAAAGAATGAGCAAAGTTGGTTGTGCCCTAATGAGCTAACTGACTAAGGTGGGCAAAACGCTCCTAGAGCTGACTAAGACCCTAAAAAGAATAAGAAAACTTGGTCATGCCCCAATGAGCTAACTAACCAAGGCGGGAAAAGCGTTCCTAGAGCTAGCCAAGATCCTAAAAAGAATATGTAAACATGCTCTTGCCCTGATGAGCTGACTAACCAAGGTGGGCAAAGTGTTCCTAGACTTCGCTACGACCTAAAAAAGAATGAGTAAACTTGGTCATGCCCTAATGAGCTAACTAACCAAGGTGGGCAAAGCGCTGCTAAAGTTGCCTAAGACCCTAAAAAGAATAATCAAACTTGGTCTTGCCTTGATGAGCTGACTAACCAAAGTAGGCAAAGCACTCCAAGAGCTGCTAAGACACTAAAAAGAATTAGCAAACATGGTCATGCCCAGATGAGCTGATTAACCAAGGCAAGCAAAGCACTCCTAGAGCTGGCTAAGATCCTAAAAAAGAATGAGCGAACTTGGTCGTACCCTGATGAGCGGACTAACCAAGGTGGGCAAAAAAATTAGTAAACTTAGTCGTGCCCTGATGGGCTTACTAACCAAGGCGAGCAAAGCGCTCCTAGAGCTAGCTAAGACCTTAAAAAGAACAAGTGAACTTGGTCGTGCCCTGATAAGCTAAATAACCAATGCAGGCAAAGAGCTCCTAGAGTTACTTAAGACCCTAAAATGAATGTGTAAACTTGGTCGTGCCCTAATGAGCTGACTAACCAAGGCTAGGAAAACACTCCTAAAGCTGGCTAGGACCCTAAAAAGAATGAGTGAATTTGGTCGTACTCTAATGAGCTGATTAACCAAGGCAAGCAAAGCGCTCCTAGAGCTGGCTAAGACCCTAAAAAGAATAAGCAAACTTGGTCGTGCCCTGATGTGCTGACTAACCAAGGCGGGCAAAGCATTCCTAGAGCTGGCTATGACCCTAAAAAGAATGAGTAAACTTGGTCGTACCCTGATGAGCTGACTAACCAAGGGCGGCAAAGCGCTCCTAGAGCTAGTTATGACCCTAAAAAGAATGAGTAAACTTCATCGTACCCTGATGAGCTGACTAACCAATACGGGCAAAGCGCTCCTAGAGTTGGCTATAACCCTAAAAAAATGAGTCAACTTGGTTATGCCCTGATGAGCTGACTAACCAAGGCGGGGAAAGCGCTCCTAGAGCTGGCATGACCCTAAAAAGAATGAGTAAACTTGGTCATACCCTGATGAACTGACTAACCAAGGCAGACAAAGTGCTCCTAGTGCTGGTTATGGCCCTAAAAAGAATTAGTAAACTTGGTCATGCCCTGATGAACTAACTCGCCAAGGTAGGTAAAGGGCTCTTAGAGCTAGTTATGACTCTAAGAAGAATGAGTAAACTTAGTTATACCTTGATGAGCTGACTAACCAATGTGGGCAAAGTGCTCCTAGAACTGGCTAAGACCCTAAAAAGAATGAGTAAACTTTGTTGTGCCTTGATGAGCTGATTAACCAACGTAGGTGAAGTGCTCTTAGAGCTGGCTATGACCCCAAAAAGAATGAGTAAATTTAGTCCTGCCCTAATGAGCTGACTAACCATGGCGGGTACAACACTCCTATAGCTAGCTAAGACCCTAAAAAGAATGGGTAAACTTGGTCATGTCCTGATGAGCTGGCTAATCAAGGTGTGCAAAGTGCTCTTAGAGTTGGCTAAGACCCTAAAAAAGAATGGGCGAACTTAGTTGTTCCCTGATGAGCTAACTTAACTAAGGCGAGCAAAGCACTCTTAAAGCTGGCTAATACCCTAAGAAAGATTAAACAATGCCTCAAAGGCTAGCTAGAACCCTAATAAGAAAGGTATCTGTACCCTAAGAGCTGACTAGAACCCTAAGAGAAAGATGAGATAGCGTCCTAAAGGCTGGTTGGAACCTTGAAAAGAGTAAGAGAGGGATCAAAGCTTTAAGAGCTAGCTTGAACCCTAAGAGAAAGACAGGACAGTGCCCTAAAAGCTGCTTGGAACCCTAAAAAGTGTAAAAGAGGGATCGGCGCTCTAAGAGTTGGCTTGAACCCTAAGAAAAACAATGAAGGATTGAAGAACTAATGTAAGGCAAGCAGCCAGTTTCAGAAGACACTTTTGCTTAGAAATGTATTTACAAAGAGATTATTGAAAAGCCATTTATGAATAAGGAAAAGAGTAGGGATAAGCCCCTTGATTTGAAAAAAGAGTTTGAAGGATGTTAAAAACCACAATTAAGGAAGAATGACTTAAACTAGAAAAATGATGACCTTGGAAATGAAATGGATGACATGGATTAAAAACTTGGCTATTCGAGCTGACATGGATTTGGATAAAAGATTTTGTGATGAGCCTTTGCTTTCTCTCTCTTCTTTTTTTATTTTTATTTTTACTTTTTTTTTCTTGAAATTTTTGCTGACAGGTATAAACTCTTATTAAGGAACAATCTTATAACCAACCCTATCTTTGTAATCATGTGGAATTTCTCAATGCCCCCTATCCCTAGGGCTTCTCTTAAGGCTTTTATGATCTTAAGCCATTCCTTTCTTAAGGAGAAGGTAACTCACAATTAGTTTAGTCAAAGAGGTCTTCCTTACTAACTCTTGGTTTAGATTACACTCTCGACTTCAGTTCCAAAAATTATAGTCCATTTTGTAAGTGATCTCCTTGACCAATCCGTTAAGTCTTTTTCGGTTTACCCTTATGAATTTAGTATTTTGGTCAAAGGGTTTCAAAAAAGATTAATGAAAAGGGTTATTTTGACAGAAATACTTTTATCAATCTAAGGTACATAAATCAAGAAGCTTGAGGAAAAATTAGAAGCATGCTTGCCCCTATTTCAAAAACAATTTTTATTAAAGGTAAATTATCTTTTAAGGTATGAAGAGCTTTTAGATGCATAAAGGCAGTATTGTAAGTGGGGAGGCCTTATGTGATTTAGTATAGGTAGGAGAGGCTTCAAAGTGTCAGTACAAATATGGAAATTTAGGTTTCTAGGCTAAGGAGTATGATTTAAGGCCTTATGTTTTCTAAGGTTGTTTGGGCCACGACTCTTGGCCCTTTTAATTTAGTTTGGTTGCCCCTATTGGGATGTGAAACATTTCTTGGGGCATTTTATCATATACTTCCGGGACCAATTGTTTGGCTTTTTTTTTTTCCTTCTCTCTTTTTTTCTTTTTTAATTGCTTTACCCTACTATCTCTTATAATTTTTCTCTTTCCTTTTGGCTCCAAGAGTGACTGTTTCCATTAATGATTCAAGGCCTTAATTCCATAGATTTCAAGTATATGGGATTGAGGTAGTTGAAAAAAGAAATTAGCTCTTCTTCATTTCAAAGAAAAATAATTTATCAGAAATAAAATTTGTTTATTGAATTAATGTTATTTAAACAAGCATAAATGAATCTTACCCCTATCTTCTACTCAATGACCCCAACCTCTGAATTGCCGCATTGTAGGGTGGGTCTTGATAGGGTTTAAATTTAGAAATTCTCTAAATAGGTCGAATGGGGTGAGCAACAGATGATTGTGTTTAGGATTTAGAAGTGAAAGCCTAACTTCACTTCAATCTACGTATCACATTCAAAGTAAACCTCTTTTAAGGAATGAGTCCAAAATATCCTCACAATTATGTCACTCAACTCTCAAAGTGTTTCAGGTTAGTGTATAAAATATAGCTTCCCTCTTTTCAAGTTTTGACCCTATTTTCTCAAATCATGCCTCGGTATTTGATTTTGCGTTCTACTTCGATTCATAATTAAGCTTGGCTTAGTTACTTTTAGGAGTTGAAGATTGTACTCAGGTTGGCAACCTTAATGGATTATGGCTCATGTTTGGATTTGCTAGCTGGCTTAATGGCTTGTGTTTAAGTAAGCCGGTGTTTAGGTTAAATGCTTAGCCAAGTGGCCTATGTTTGGGTAAGTTACCTGAACGGGCCTAAGGTTGGTGTTGGCCAAGTAGCTTATGTTTGAATTAGATTGTGATAAAAGGCTAGGTCTAGTGTCTGTTGAAAGCCAAATGTTTAAGCTGGCTACTTGAGTGGGCCAAAGGGCTCATGTTTGCTTAAGGGGCTCGTATTTGGGGTTGAATGTGCCAAGGGACTCATATTTGGCTTGAATGGGCTAAGGGGCTCGTGCTTGGCTTGAATGGGTTAAGGGGCTCATATTTGGCTTCCTTAATAGGTCAAAGGACCTTGTATGATTTGAAAACCAAGTATTTAGGTTGGTCACATGAGTGGGCCAGAGGCCCGAGCTTGTGCTGGTTCCTTAGGCCCATAAGCATTTATAGCTGTTGGCAACTTTTATTTTCATTATTTTTTAGAGAGAGAAAGGTAAAGTTTATTTTCAAAAAATAATTTACAAGTAAGGATAGTGGTTTTATATAAATATATATATATATTTTGAGTTTCTATTTACAAGTCTATGGATTTTGTTTATATTTTTCTAAATGAGATTGAATGGTAATTAAATGGAAGACTATTTACAAAGAAGAGAATTTTAAAAAATGATGAACAATGAACTCAAGAGAGCTTTATTATTTTTGAAAAAGGAAGATGAGAATACAAAAAACAAAGGCAGAGAACCTAAACTTTATTTAGGAATTTTATTCTAGGCTCCTTAGACTTGAATTGGAAAGACCCTACATTAAGTCTCGTAAATGGGCTTTAAGGTCCTCTATCATCTCATAAATATTCCCAATGACCTATGCCAAAATGGACCTTCAGGCTCGGTTGTGAGCTTCAGAACACTTAAGCTTTTCTTTCAAATAAGTGATTTCATCTCTCAACACATGTTTACAGAACCTATAGGCATCCATTGTCATTCACTTAGTTGTCTGCCATCCTAAGTCTACACATTTTATGGACAAGGATTGGTCATCGATGCAATGATAGAAAAAAAAATGAAAATATGTAGATGCTAGGGTTACTTAGGTTAATATATTACTTCTTAAGTTGCAACCCTACTGTAATCTTGAAAAACTTGTTTACAAAAATTCTTAAACGATCAATAGGGCTCCAATTTCTTAAGGGTAATATATTAACTCAAGTTTGGAATAAAGTATATGCAATTAAGGTGGGTTCTAAAAGGTCCTTAAGCTCTGTAACCTCACTTGTTTTTAGAAAACACTTTCATTGGTTACATGAGCTTAAGTAGGGTGGCCTAATCAGCCCCGAACGATGGTTGCCCCACTATGCCCGGAACTTACACAATGCTCCCCTCCTAGGGTCCTAAGCTGGCCTAAGTCTGATCGTATCTACCCTGCATTTTTTATGCAACAAATGAAACCCTATGCCCCAATGCATACTATTTACAGAATAAATATGCTAATTAAAACAAATATATATATACAAAGCCAACAATAAAAAAAACAAATCAATATATAAATAAATAACTAAACAATGCAGGTAATTTGCAAAGCGATTTTAATTTCGAAATGTTTTTAAGTGGTTAGCCCTCTTGACTGTCCCTAATGGAGTCGCCAAGTTGTCAAGCCTGGTTATTTCACCCTCCCGATTCCTTTTATGAAATTAAGTTTTCTCTAAACCGATCAATACTAAACCCTACCTGTTTAATTTTAAACTTCAACTAAGGTTTAAAGAAGACCATTTTTTCCAACTTAAAAAGATTTAGAGTCGCCACCCAACCGGAGTCGGGAAAAGGGGTTAAGTTATAACCAATTAGGTAGATTGGTTATAACTTAGCTACCAGTCTATCGATTAGAAAAAAAAAAAACAATTTGTAAAATGGTTTTTTTTAAAAAAAAAAAAACTAAGATTTGGGTCTGGGGGCTAATTTATTAAACCCTAAACAGATACCACTTTTTAACTTTTCGAATTTAACTTCACTTTTCAAATACACCATTTTTAATTTCTAAAAACATCTAATTATGATACAAGCGACTAAATTGATTAATTTACATAAATATCTAAAAATGAAAAAAATAAAACTTTCCATATTTTAAGTCGCCCCATACTTGCGTACGGGTGCCTATATACCCACTATTTGAGATTAGACGTACGTAGTTCTTTTATAAAAAACTTTAGTGAGTGGTTTGATTTTAATTTTGGAAAAACTATCGGGTTTACATTTTTACCCATTTTGAGTTGATTTGAGAAAAGATTATAAGGGGTTCTAAGTGGGATTTTATTTTTGAAAATTCTAAATGATTCTAATTTGAAAATTGATTGATTTATTTTCATTTATTTTTAGAAAACTCAATTTTTCTAAGTGTGAAAACGATTTTTGTTTACTAACCTATTTATTTATTTTTATTTTTATTATATTATCTTATTTATTTTATACTTATTTTATCTATATTTGTTAAAATAAATAAATAGATTACTTTCTTTCTTCTTCTTTTTTTCTTTTTGTTTTTTCTACTCTTTCCTTTTTTTCATTCTTTTTTCTTTTTTTTTTCTCATTTATAACATTTACAAATAAAAAAATGAAAAAAAAAAGTCGGCTTAGAGTCAGCTCACTGCAGCTTAGATCGGCTCAGTCAGCTCACTTTAGCTTGAATTGGCTCACTTCAGCTTGGATCGGCTTGGTTAGCTCACTTCGATGGTGGTGGTTTTCATCAACAAACACCATAGGGAATGCTATCCTACAGAGAGAAGAATCGTACTAGAGAGAAGAAACTTCAATTTTTGCTTTTCTAAAGTGTTTCAAAGTTTTTGTTATGGTTTGAAAATGAAGAATAAGCCCCTATTTATAGGTGTTACATTCGAGTTAAAATGGAAAAAATTAAATGAAATATGATTTTCTTCCATTAGAGGAACCTAGACAATATGTGGTGCTAAATACATAGTTGCACGTATATGAATGTGCTGGAGTATGTCAGAGTGTGTCAAAGTGTGTTTACCACACTTAGAAGTGAGTTGGCAAATGATGTGGCAACGATGTGGCTCGTGATGTGGTAATGACATGGCGATAAAGTAAGAAAAGAAAATAAAAGATACCTTTTGCACCTTCCATCGATTGAACCCAGGATCTGCACGTCATATGCAAAATCAAGTCCAAATAGTTATCCAACTAAGCTATTGGTTTTTCCTTATACATATATGTAATTAATTGTACATATGGACTAAGTTAGCCTGAGTTAGATTCAAATCTAAGCCTACACCTAATAGTTTTTTATTTAAAACTATTGAAATTGAAATTAAAACTATATTCTATTTAAATAACCTAAAAATTTATTATTTTCTAAATACCCTATTTTATTTTGTGACTTTTCAAATTTCCTTTTCCTTTTTTTTGTACTTTTCTAAATTTCTTTATTTTTTAGGGATTTTCTTAATTTTCTATTTTTTTGGAACTTTTTCTAATTTAGGACCCTATAACCTAATTTGAAAAATAAGGAGGGGGTTGCAAAAATTAGGTGTCTACAAGCTCCGTCAAAATAACATCTTCCATTTTGGTGGTTCATCATGTTCTTCTTTATCAGAACTTCCTTTAGCCACTAAGATATCTTTGTTAATAGTAAAGTTTCGTTCATTCATCCATTTGGCTACTAATAGGCCATGATATTTACATTCTCGACTAATGCCAAGTAATACAACCATATCTAATTTGAATTCAAGGGAAGTGGTGCAAATAGTTATTGCTTGGTATAGTTATATTACATAACTGTCCACTCTACCTACATTTGAGGAATGTGCCTAATCAAATGGCATCCATATATCCTGATAATCATTTTAATAACTACTACTTTAGACATGATATTCGCCTATAAATATGAGATAGAAATGCTATAAGAGAGATCTGATAATTCTCCACAACTTACTTAATCTTTTCCTACATTCACTTACTAACTTAGGTATTAAAATGACCACACCAAACTGGCCCCGATACTAAAAGATATCTCTTTCCTTGCAAGATAAAATTTCTTACCCAAAACCTACTAACAACAGTTTTCATTAGGGAATTTGACTTGTACCTCCTAGGGGGTATTATCAAAGGGATTTTCTATTAACCGATTTGCTAGAGCTTGCCCCTTAACTAAATTCAGTTCATGTATGTAATGTTGAACTCTGATAGTAACATTTGCTACTTTGAGATTTTGCCAATTAAAACCTCTTTATTAGCCATGTATTTCAAGGGATCATGCTGAGTTAGAAATTCAACCTAGTAATAAAGCGTCTATTGTCTGAGCCAATGTATTGACTAAACTAAAGCACAATACGTTCTTTCAATTTTTAAATACTTTAGTTCCCCTGTAGTAAACTTCTTACTCCGATAGTCTATGACCTGCTCTTTTCCTTCCTCATCCTTCTGACCAAGCATACACCCCATGGACTCTAGTAATATTATAGGGAATAGAAATAAAGGCTTCCTAGGTTTAGGAGCCACCAAAATTAAGGGGTTTGTGAGGTACTCTTTGATCGTTGTGAAGGCTTGCTCACATTCTTCATCCTAGTTTATCTTAGCATTCTTTTTTAACAACTTAAACAAGGGACGACATTTATCTTTAAGTTGAGATATGAACTAGGCTATGTAGCTTAAGCAGCCCAATAAGCCTTCGATTTCTTTAAGTGTGCATAGAGTGGGTAAGTCGACTATCGCTTTGACTTTATCCGGGTCTACTTCGATACCCCTTTTGCTAATTATGAAACCTAATAATTTCCTTAAAGTTATTCTAGAGGTATTCTCTAGGTTAAGCTTCAATTGGAATTTTCTCAACAAATCAAACAATCTCTTCATATTATCTGCGTGATTCTTTCCCTTCATAAACTTTATGATCATATCATCAACATATACCTTAACATCTTTATGCATCATGTCATAAATGATTGCAACCATGGTACTTTGGTAATTTGCCCCAGCGTTTTTGTGTCTGAAAGGCATTACTTTATAGTAAAATGTGCCTTAAGTTCAGATGAATGTTGTCTTAGCTCTATCCTCTTTGAACATTCGAATCTGATTATATCTAGAGAACCAATCCATGAAGGAGGAAAGATGGTTCACAACTGTATTATTGACTAAGACGTCGATATGAGGTAAGGGGAAATTATCTTTATAGGTTGCTTGGTTGAGGTCATAAAAATCTACACACACTCTGATTTTTTCATTCTTCTTCATTACTGGCATAATGTTGGCTTCCTACTCTAGATAATCAGATACTTTGATGAAACTGACCTCTAGTAAATTTTTTACTTCTTCTTTAATCTTCAACAAGATATATAGTTAGAATCTCCTTAGTTTTTGCTTCTTAGGTTTGATATCTCCTCATATAGGTAAGTGGTAGACCACAATTGATAGATCTAACCCAAGTATATCTTCATAAAAACACATCTTGGTACTCAAATAAAAGTGCAATCATTTATGCCTCCTATTCTTCTTTCAAATCCCCTCTAATATTCAACATTTTGGGGTTGTTATCAGTCCCAACATTTACTATCTCGATTAGTTCATTGATGGAAATTCTACTCATTTCATATCTTTACCAATTTTCTTGTATACCACTATGATCATTGACATCACTCCTAATAACTAACCCAGTAGGGCTGGAAGTGATATCAATATTTTCATCATCTATTTATGTGAGGTATGCTTAGCTTTTATTCAAAGCATTGGAACTAGGAAAAAGTGGGTAAAGAAATGAGTGTAAGTAAAGAAGGAATGAAGACAACAAAGACTAATTTTTATTAGAAGTTCTTTTAAGTACAATATTGTAAAACATTAGTAATTACTACAAAACTCAATGAAATACTAAAGCATGATTCATCCTTTACCCCTAGAGAAGACTTATTGCTATTTATAGGGATAAAGAACCAATTATTTAACTATTGGAGTTTATGGTATAGGCCTATCATCTTATTCTTTCCATAGGTACCCTCTTTGCCAGGTTCTAAAGTTTGAACATCAACCCGAACGAAAGCTTCTGACAGTAGTGGAAAGGTCATTGGGACATGATACAACCTATCACCTCCTTCGTCTTTTATTTTCATATTGGAGTTAGAATGTAGATAAGCCTAAGGTGTCGAATTGCCCTACTTGGAATTTTGGCCTCTCCTCCTTTCTTGATTGGCAAGCATACATACTTGTTCAAACATTTGGAGCCCAAAGTCTCCTACTCTTCAATGCCAAGCAAGGTATGGCTGTTTCTTTATATATTTAGTAATCCTGGCTACCTAAAATCATTATGATTTGGCTATTTAACATGAACTTAACCTTTTGATGCAAGCTTAAAGGTATGGCCCCTATTAAATGTATCTAGGATCTCCCTAACAAGAGATTAAAGGTCCTTTGGGTGTCTAGGACCTAGAATCTGATGTTGAAAGTATGTAGGTTAATGTCAATTGGTAAGTTGATCTCCCTAATAATTTCTCTCTTGGATCTATCAAAAGCCTTGACTGTTGTCAAATTTAGCATAATTGCAGTTGCATCAATACCCAATAGATCTAGGGCAGCAAGAGGGTAGACATTCAATGACGATCTATTGTTAATGAGGATTCTTGTTGTGATAACATTTTTACCCTCACTATTATGAAGATAGGCTTAGTGTGTTGATTACCTTCCTCCCTCAACTCTTCATTGGAGAAAGAAATCTGATCCATAGTAAAGATGGAGTTGGCAATTGATCCCATCTTTTCAGCTGATATTTCATAATGGACTTTAACCTCTCTCAAAGTTCTAAATAAAGCTTGCCAATGCAGTTCCAATGCCATAAATAGAATCATAAGAGATATTTATGTTGGGGTCTTAGCACGCTAATCCATTATCTTATACTCACTTGGTTTAATCATTTTGGTAAAGGCAAATAACCCTTCCACATATTCAATTGGTTCATTGTTTGACCTTTCCAACATAGTTTTCTTCTTTAGGTCTTCTTTTGGGTCATAAATTCTACCAGAGTAGGTGATTCCCCCTACGAGTGAACTCAATTGCCCTTGATTTACTATCTAGTAGTTAAGAGGGGTAGTTTTATAACTTTCAAGAGCTAAGGGCACGTAGAAGGTGTACCTTTTAATCTTTAGAGTTTACTTCTCCTCTTGTTTATAAATCTATAGACCTTGGCTTCTTAGTTAGAACTGATCATATTGATGGTGAGATTTGAGTTGTCAAATATCATATTAATGATGGGCCCGTAGTTTGGCAAGGGGTTGTTGTTGACATTTGTGGCTAGAGCTTCTATGAAGTCTAACTATACTATGCCTTCATCAAGTAAGTCTTGAATTTTGTTCCTTAATCTCCAGCATAAGTCTATTAAATGGCTTACCTGCCTCAAGTAATATTGACATTTGGCTTTAGGATAAAAAACCTTTGGCCTATATCTTTCATTGGGAGGCTCAAAATGGATCAGATTATCTTTTCTCAATTTTTTAAGGACCTAAATAAGAGGAATCGGTATTTTAGTGAACTGTCTTAGAACCTTACTAACTTGTAGTTGACTTCGAAATTTTTGTTGCAACAGTAGACTATTTGTTCTGAAAGAGACTTGAATATTAGGCCTAATGTTTAAATTCACCATGCCGATAGTTGTTTCTTTGGTCTTGCTAGTAGTAGGCATTATAGAGGGTGGTCTTCCATCTAATAGCACTTGTAATTTACTAGAAGCGATAGCATTTTCAATCATCTTGCAACCACTACCTCTTAGAAACTAAAGGAGGCTTACCCAATTAGATGATAAAAGTAAGCCTTTCAATAATATTAATAAAAGTTGAAGTCAGATCTTTCTTGGTCATAGGGGTAGATACTCGTACAGCTAAGGATCTTTACCTCTAGGCATACTCCTTAATTGACTCTTGTGCTTCTTTCGTAGGGCAACTAAGTCTATCATAGTTGGTGCCACTTCAACATTGAATTTGAAGTGTTCGTAGAAGGCTCTAGCTAGCTTCTCCCATATATTTACCTGAATCAAGTCTAATTAGGTGTACCAAGTCAAATCAAGGCCCATTAGGCTATCCTAAAAAGTTTATGCAATGAGCTAATCATATTGCACATATTTTCCCATCTTTCATACATACAGTCTGGTGTATAGTTTAGGGTATCTAGTCCCATTATACTTCTCTAAGTTAGGTACTTTAAATTTCTTTGGAAAGTTTTCATAGTCATAAGTAGAGAGGTATATAATACCAGCTTACTCAAAACCATCATACCCTTTGAGCATTTTCATTTTCTTAATGATTTGTTGAGTCAATCATCTCTTAAGCTCTTTCAATATATCTTGATTAGCTTTAAGCTTTGGGTTGACTGGGAAAGAGTAAGTATTTGGCTTGAAAGTCGAGTTAACCTTCAAATAGACCCTTTCTGTCTTAAAAGATTCAAAGGCCTAGTTAACTTTGGGATAGGCTTCTTTTGCTCCAAGTAGTGGGGCTTCATCATTTTTTTTTTCATATTATGCCTTAAAGCTTTCTTCATTTAATGGCCATATAGATCTTAGAAAAGTGATGCTATCAACAAGGAAGCTTAGTTGATCAACAATCTTGCCCACTGTTCGTTCCAAAGAGTGAAACCTTAACTCGGTAGGATCAACAACTTCCGGATTGACACTATTGGTATTATTGTTTTCTTGGTTGGCCATTCTAATTTGAGAGTAAGTTCGAATAGGACTTCTCTAGAAGGTTTGGCATTTGGGAGCTATCTTTGCAACCTGGGTCAAAATTACTTTACAACAATTCAGTACATAAATATTTTAAAAAAATTGAGATGAATGAAAAATAAATAAATAAAATAAATTTACAAGAATGCGAAGATGCATGGCATATGGATGTATAGAAATAGAACTGACAAATAACCGACAAGATGGTAATTATTATTATTATTTTTCTTTCGAAGTTCCCTTTACATTATTTGAAAAAAAAAATACATTGTTTCATAAGAAAAGTACTCATATCTTAAGACATTCTTCTAACGCTTGGCTAGTGTTCCCTTTTTCTATTTATTGGGTCCTATTGATGCTTCCTTTCTCTTTTCTTAGCTAGGGTCTTCTGTTTCTTCAAGTTCTTTAAGCCTTTTCTAGGTCATCCTCAATTGATGTTCTAAGGCAAAAGAACATTGTCTTGATTCCCGAAAGAGATCTTCCCACATGTTACGCTCTTCATAGATCACTTCTACACAAGCTTGTACTTGGTCCATGTAGGTCTTGATTTTAGGATCTAGTTCAATTGGTGTAGGTTGTATGACCTTTAGTGCTCAATACTGGATTTTCCCTACCTTATGGAGGTAGTCGTATAGATATTCTTTAGTGATCCTGTACTTATCCACTTGTCCTAACCACTCTCCTAAATCAATGTTATGGCCAATAGTCCTCATTTCCCATAATTTCTTAATCGCTCGAACTTTGGACATCTTTTGTGGCAACAAAATCTAAAGGTCCTCAAAATCTAAGGTTGTGATATCCAATGAAGGCCTATAGACTCTATTTTAGATTCCCCTAAATTGTCTGATCATGTTATTAAGGTAAAAGCCTATACATAATTTCATCTCGATTAAGGGTATTGCTTGGTAATTTTTACAGACTAAGATTACCTTTTTGAAGTTTCTCCATCTTACTATCCATAAGATATCTCTTCTTGGATTAGATGAATCACACCGTTAGTAATGCCATGCTAGTTTTTAGTACACCATTGTTTTTTTTTTCTTTCAAAATATTGAGGCTTTTGATTTGTTTTGTGAGGAAGGCCGAGGCGTGTGTTTTTCCATTAAGAAACTAGCCCCCTAATTCAACAACCCTAAAATTGATGAGGAACTTTCCATTGGAGAGTAGGAGTGTCCCAAATGTAGCAAAGATAAAAGCTTTCATTTTTTTTTTGCCCCTAGTCTCTAGGACTGCCATAAAAGATGCCCTATTTATTGGCTTTAGGCTCATTGGTAAAGTAACTTTCAGGTCTTCTACTCTGATGTAGTTTCCATTGCAACTTTTTAGGGCTTTATTTATTTCAACTTTTTTATCCCTAAGAATTTTGAAAACACAATTATTGGGTCAACTTCCAAATTCAAAGTGTATATATCTTTTAAGGAAGGGGCTTGAAGTAGTTGGGTAAACTCTTTAAGTGCTAGGCTAATCCAGTAAGGCCCAACTCAAAAAGCCACTTCTTTGAGTTCCCAAAAGTTAATTAGGGCCCCATTTAGATTTATCTCAATTTTTACCCTAGAAAGTTATAGAATGGGCTTGATCTTGCTAATGATAGTCTCACATTCCCTTGGATTGAAATGTTAAAGCCATTGGTCAAGGATAGGCTTAGGGTTGGTAGGCTTATCAACATACTTTTCTCTAAAGTAGACAAAATTAGGTGAACAGGCTATTTCTCAAGCTAAATTACAAAGAAAAAAATATGTTACAAGATTGAAAGCCCGTTATTTATAGTAAACAAGACCTATTTACAACATGTTAGAAATACAGGGGAAATCAAGGAAACTCCAAGCTATTATATCTTTTCATTCCCATCTTACTTGATTATTTGTAAGTTTCGAATGTCATCAATGCTTAAAAGGTGGGTTCTAAAGGTCCTTAAGCTTATGCAACCTTACTTATTAAAGAGCACTTTCATTTGTCACAACAAGCATAAGTGGAGATGACCTAATCAACCCTAAGCAATGGTTATACCATAGCACTCGAAGTCTACACAATGGCCCCACTATCCTAGGGTCTTAATATAGTCCGGGTTTAACTATTTCGACCATGTAGTTATGGTACATGAAGTAAAATTCTAAAAAAAAAATGAGTTAAATAAGGTTAACCCTGCAAGAATGCCAGTATAAGTATGGACAAATAATAATGAATGAGTAAATAAATTACAATCTACAAGGTGATTTTTAGAGATTAATTCTAAATTTGGAAAGTTAGAAGGCTAATCCTCTTGACATCCATAGTAGAGTCGCCAAGTTATCGAGCTTGATTTTTTCTCTTGGTGTTTTATAATTGAGTTCTCTTTAAACCAATCAATATTAAACTCTTCTCATTTAATACCAATCCTCAACTAAGGTTTAAAGAAAACTGATGCTTTTTATCTTTCAAAACATTTTGGAGTCACCACTTGACTGGAGTTGGGAAAAAGAGTGAAATTATAACTATTATAATTTAGATACCAGTATTTTCAATAAAACGAATTTTATAAATGATTTTAAGAACCAAAAAATCAAGTCTGGGGGTTAAGATTTTTAATCCCTTACAGGTACTAACAACCTTCCAATTTAAGTCTTAATATTAAAAAATACCTTTCAAAAAAAAAAAAACTATACTCTAAAGCAAAACTCAATCATTAGTCAACGAATTGAATTTAAGTAATTTAAACTAAAAATGGAAAAATAAATTTAAGATGTACGTAGTTCTTTCTTTGAAAACATTAGCAAGTTGGTTAGTTTTAATTTGGAAAAAAAGTTAGGTATAAGTTTCTTAATTTTTTTCAATTTATTTTTTTAAATCTTCTAAAGGGTCCTAATTGGTTTGTTTATCTTTGGAAAAATTTCTAAAATGTCTTAATTTCGAAAAGAATTTATTCATGTTTTTTTCTTTAATTTAAGAAAAGCTTATTTTCTAAGTGTTAAAATAGTTTCCATTTTTTGTTCCTTTTATTTTCTCTATTTTATTATCTATATTTACTTATTTGTAAAAAAAAAATAAAAGGCAAGACTACCCTCTCTCTCTCTCTTTTTTTTTTCTTTTTGGTTATTTTCTTCTCTTTCTTTTTCTTTTTTTTTTTTTTTTTTTATTGCAAATACATTTATAAATTAAAATAAATTTATAAAAAAAAATTAAAAGTAAACGAAATACAAAATATAAGAAAAACTTTAAACCAAAAAAGATACGCAAATCAGATTGGGGCTTCATGTTTGTTTGGGTCAGCTGGGTTGGATTAAGTCCAACAGTTTGTGGATTGTACAATAAGAAAGCTCAACAGCAGCATCTTAGCTTCATTTTGCCACCAAATATTGTGGGGAAGTGATTTTTTATGAGTTTCAATTTGGAGTTTGGGGTATAGAACGAGTGTTGTAGTGTTTGGGGGTTACAACAAAGTAAAAGGAGAGTTGGGCTTTGAAGATGACATCGTAGGAGCTCTCGTAGTGGTAGCGGCGCACTTCAAGGACAAGAGAGAAGCCAGGAAAGGTAGAGATGATGGTGGTACGAAGAGAGAAAGTGCTGAAGGAAGAGAGGGAGAGAGAGAGAGAGAGAGAGAGAGAGAGAGAGAGAGAGAGAGAGAGAAAGAGTTCCAAAGTGAGAGCTAGTCCTGGGAGTGCTCCTTTAATGATTACTTTACGCTGGGGAGAGTCGTCTTTGGCTTGACAAGCTCAAAAACTTAGGAAATCAATTTGAATAACATTTACCCAAAATCAATTTTTTTAAAACTTCATGCTCGGTTAAGGCTACGCAAAAGGATTAATTTGGATGGGTTTTTTACCAAGGAGGCAAAAAACTAGAAATTAGGGAGGACAATAGAACAAAAGGTGAAGAAGAAAGGGATCACATGTAGTGCATGTGACATGCATACACATGTGCTTTACAAAAAAATTTGAGTGCACTAAAGCATACCCCCTCCTTGTTCAAAATTAGACAAGGCTGGGCCTTGTTTTCTTAAATTGATCAAGGCCTTCAACCCTAATTATAATTTATGCAAACCAGGCTTAAACCTGGTCCAATCCAATAAATCCCCTCCCTTTTTTTTTTCTTTGGTGGTTTTCCCAAAATTTTTTTTTAATTTTCTTATTTTGTTATAGTTTTCTTAATTTTCCATCTTTTTTTGTGTTTTTCTGTTTTCATTTTTTTTTTGTAATTTTTCTTAAATTTTCCATTTTTGTATTTTTTTAAAATTTATTAATTTTTTTTTTGGTTTTTTCCTAATTGATGTGTTTCCGAGGTCAAACATAAAGAGAAAAACCATAATAAAGCAATCCAAAACAAAGAGGAAAAACGTTAGCAAAGTTCGGACAACCATTGAATGGATATGATGCACCACTCGATCTTACTCGGCCTAAAATTCGCCAGATATAATACACCAGTCCAAAAGAAAGGGATACTTGCCACTACTCCTTACTAAAAGGAATAGATAAGAGATGAATGATAACAAAAACACTAAGGTTGCTCAAAGGAATAATTTCTATGATACAGAGATGATTGTTCGCATACAAGAAAGTGGGGGTTTATATACCCATCGACTAGGATTACTTTACATGTATAAAAAGGAAAAAAGGTATTGTACAACTAAGTTACTTAAGACATACTAAAAAGGGATAAAAGAGATAAAGAATATTCAATGTAGAAAGGAAAGAATCACTCTAGAATATTATGTCAGAAGATACGTGTCGCTAGGCATTTGAATGGGAGAAATATGGTATAAAGTAAGCGAAAACAAAGTAACGCTTGTGGTCAGGGGTCGACTTAATGTAGACCAAGTTAGAGACCAGTTAGTTCTTTTGAAGAGAAGTTAACTTGATTCGAGGTTGAGTGCTTGTGGTTGGATCAGGAGCTCGCCTTTGCTAATTTTAGGCTGTCTCTTGGGATAAAGCATTGCAACTAAATAGAAGTAAATCTGACGTATGTAAGGATTTGATAGTCAAGTCGGCATGAGATCAACTTAGGATAGGAATCCCTATCTCAACTATGGCTTAGAGCTAGTATCTTCCAAGCGAATCCTTGGAGTCCTTTAGCTTAGCTGCATGTAATAAGTCTATGGGGTTGATTCCTATCACTAATTTAAGACCCTTTACTCTATCCTAAAAAAATCTAAAAGAAAATGGAAAAAATGGGGTGTCTACAGTTTGGATGTGTAGGCTCTTCCTTTCACCACTACTTCCTTTTAAGAATTGATTGCTCCGTGCACTAAGTCGATCTTTCATGTTTTTCTTCTTGGCATTCTTTTTATCTCCTCAATTCTGATCAGTCTCACATTGAGCTTTGATGTTATGCACTTTCTGAATGTAAGATGTAGCCTTAGCCTTAAATTCAAGAAAGTCTTTAACTTTTTTTTAGCTAGAGACTTAAAGAAGTCTCCATGTGGCTTGACTCCATCAATCACCACATTAAGAGCAATGCTCATATCTAATTTTAGTATTTAGACTATCTCGATCATAAGTAGTCTCTAATGGACTTATCTAATCTTTGCTTTATAATGTTAAGGATAAATGAATCCTTAACAAGGAGCTTACTAACACGGAGCTTACTTGCAAGGAAGTACTGCAAGAATATTGTTGCCAGGTCCTCAAAACACAATATTGTGTTTGGTTTGAAGTGTTTGAACCATGTACTCACTACATTCCTCATAGTTAAGGGAATGCTTGACAAACAATGATATTACTCAAGCTATGAAGCTTAGCCAATGTGAGGTAGTACTGAAGATGATCTTCTAAGTCCCTTTTTCCATCATATGTCTCGAACTACGGAAATTCAATGTGTCACAGTATCACTTCTTCCATTGTTTTAAGGATGAAAGGACTCCTCTTTATCCGAAATTATTTACCAGTTGAAGTACGGGTGATGACATGTGAAGGTTCTCCATGGTGTACCTTATCTAGGAGAATAGATTGAGTCGTTAGAATTCTCGACATTTTTATCACTATACCCTTGATTCTATCTAGCTAAGTATTCTAGTAGAGAAGATTAAGAATTTTTTCATTTTTCTTATTGAATTCCTGATTCTCTTTAGCTAAATCAGAACAAAGCTACTCCAATCTAGCCAAACATTGTTTGTTAGTATGCCTACTCCCACCTAGATGATGTTAGGGAGAAGAACCAACACCTGTACTTTTGGTCATCCTTATTTTTGCCATATGGGTAGATGATTTTAAAATAGATGGTGCCAAATGTCATCTATAAATTTTGGTGTAAAACTTTGCTCTTGTAAAAGTAAGAAAGAAAGGCTAAAGGTGGTGTCGAGGTTGGTCTAGCATAGCTACTCTAATGTTGAGTAAAGATAACTGAATAGTAAGGCTTAAAGTGATCAAGAGTGTTAGAAAGTCCTTACAATGCTTTCTTTCCCTTATTTATAGGCACATATTGGATGATCGTAATATGGGTAAGCATTGGTCATAGATTACATAGCAGCTCCTTAATTAAGTAGATGCTTAAAGAACAAAAGTAGTGAGCGGATATGTAATAAGGTCATACTAGGTTACAAATATCTATGCCACTTTTCAAATTTAAATATATAAGTAAGCTAGGCCCTTGAAGCTCATTAGATTAGCTGAGACATCAAAGGCCTAAACAAAAACAGTAATGATTAGTAGTTTGATAACCAAGGCACCAAACAATATTCCCAAGCGAAATTCTACTATCAATACCTTCCAATTGTTGTCTTGAGAATATCAACGTATGGTTTTTGAGTTATAGACTACTCTCTAAATTCCTAGAGTGTAGGTTAGTTGTTAGTAGGTTATGGGTGGTTATTTCTATAATGGTTTGTAACCACTCGTACGTATGATTGAATTTGATTCTCCTGTAGGCTGGACTAAATCTTCTTAAGCTCTTTATCCCATAACCGACCTAATCAAGATGACCCTACCCTACCCCACCCGATCTCCTTTCATGAGTATAGCTCTAATCCTAGCTCATTCAATTCTCAAATTGTTAAACCTTTAGAGGTTACAAAGCTAATAAGGGAGGTCAGACACTGGGCTTGGGAGGTTGGATATTAGTTCTTTTTAGTTGCCTA
This sequence comes from Lumnitzera racemosa, assembly GCA_024138005.1. Classification (NCBI taxonomy): domain Eukaryota; kingdom Viridiplantae; phylum Streptophyta; class Magnoliopsida; order Myrtales; family Combretaceae; genus Lumnitzera; species Lumnitzera racemosa. The sequence goes on from JAMXBC010000005.1 coordinate 54,029,479, forward strand.
AAGGTCTCCAATGCCTTAGAATGAAAATGCCTATCAACATTTTCCTTTCGACTCTTCTTGGTTATGATGTCAACGAGAGTAATATAGTATATTATGGTGCTTTTCACACTATCGTTCTTGAAAACATCATAATATAAAACGAGAGTATCTGACCTTTTATTTATCCTAAGCTTGTTATCTCATCCTTACACTTATAGGATCACTCTTGATCTTTACCCATACCAACCCGTTCTCAGTTTGCATATAGGGGAAGATTCATGTTCAATTAGTGACATTATATATCTTGCACATTAAAACTCATGCGAATGTGACAACTACCATGGGCATTTTTGGTAGTGTGTTTTAATTATGATTGTTAGATTTTTGCAAAGGGATGTTATCATACAATCAAAAACTATGGGTAACTGCTATGGATCCTAAGGTTTTTTCCTACTTCTTATCCTCTTATTTTTTTACTTTTCTCCTTCTCTTTCTTTCTTCTTCCTTCATTATTTCTCTATTGGTCGATTGAACTTCATTCTTTCCTTATAAGTTTCAAAATCTCATCCATGTATTTGCTTAAGAAATCCCTCCTATTTCCTTCATTTATCATCCATTTTTGTTACTTTCTTAAGGGAACCATATTTAGCACTACATTAAACAACAAACAATATGTTGATTTGAAAAATGCTCATAATTGAAGCCAAGACTTACTAATAACCCCTAAAATAGCCATCGTTTCTTCTCTAAAGTAGGCCATTAGCATGGGAATAACCTTAGGATTATCTTGCTATACTGGATTAGGAAGGGTTAATGCCCTGAGAGCTTAGAGAATCTGTAAAATTCCACTAAACAACCGTCCTTTCAACAATGAAGTTAACCTTCCAATTGTTCCTTTTTATATAGTTCATAACATAAAAATAGCATATACTTTCTATTTTTTTTTTGTGCTATTTTAGGCCTTAATTAAGTTAATTTTGTGTTATTTAATGCTTAATTCAATTAATTTTCATTTTCAAGAACTTGAGCATTTTATGGAGTTTGGAAGATTCTTGTCATTTTTTGAGTGATTTTGGAGGAAAAGCATTGATTCCAAAATCAAATAGAGAAGGTTTAAATGAGAATCAAGTAAGAAAAGAATTCTTGGAAGGACCATAGCCATGGTCCCTAATACGTTGAAAAGGTGTTTAAAAACAATTAGAGCGCAATACCAGCAAGTACACTGGATCGTATCAAGTAGTATAATGTTGAAAATAAGAGTCGATCCCACGAGGACTTAAGTAGAGTACTAAACCTATGCTAGCTTTAGTTAATATTTAGGTAGATTAAGAATGGGGTTTTCCTTTTCTTCTAATTTTGTATACTAAAATTAAAACTAACTTAATTCAATTACAATGAGATCAAAAACTGATTTGAAAAACTTATCAATGGAAAAGTGATGGGAAATCAAGATTCCACCCTAGAGGTACTAATCAAGTTACCAATGAGTTATATAGAATAACATATGTATGGTTATTTCATTGAGAATCTAATTCCTTAAATTAAGAATTCGACCTCTAATCTAATTAGTTTGCTTCTGCTTTCTAATCAATAGTGGATTCTATAGCATTATCATACATCTTCCAATGATATGATAATCTAATATCTTTAGCCTAATTATCCTAATTCCTTAGTGATTAATGAGTCTAAGATATTGCATTAATCTCTCAATAATCTCTGATTAAACAATTAAACACTGCTTCTGCAATTATCTGAATTCTTTAATCAAGAACTCCTAATGAGTTTACAAATACTCCCATGTTTATAACCTCTAACAATCATAACTTAGACAAGTCATAATTGAACTAGAAAGAGCTGCAATCTGAAATGTGCCATATTTATATTACTCCTATAACGTAATTACTACAATTATTTTAGCACTCTAGGGTTTATCTCATTCCCATCTGATAAATTAGTTGGCCATGGAATTCATAGCATCAATATAATTATGTATGAAGGAATTCATGATTCAATGTAATTACAATTGCAACACAATTCTCTATGATAACAAGAAATGCGAACAATCTCACTGATTCCTTATACAAATAAAAATACTAGAAAGTGCGCACTTTTCTCAAGAAATTCCAATAGCTAAACTCTCAATTGAAATCTAAGCAAACGTTTTTCAGATCTTCCGATAAATCTCACGGTGTAATCTCTCCAATTATCTTAAACCCTCCTTTTTTTATCTCAAAAACACAAAACAACTAAAGGAAAAATGTCTCTATCCTCCGACCCCTTCTGCCCTTCTCTCTCCTCTCTTCTATATATGTCCCCACAAAAAAAATAAAATACAATAAAAATTCTTTCTTTTCATGCACACCAGGTGGACCACGGCAGTGTATAAAGCCATGGTTGTTACCACCACCATGGCTGTGGTTCAAGGTCTTAAGCTCCACTAATCGTCTCATTTCCACTGCTATTCATCGGTTGTTTTAGCCACGATCGTGGATCTACCCTTACTTGCAGAAAGTCTTCATTCCTTTGTGTTTTCATGCTCCAAATGCACTCTTTCCAGCTCCTTTTCTCCCTTTTTTTATTGAATTAAACCTGAGGTAAATATATTAAATAGTTAAGTGTCAATTCTTTCAATTAAGCACATAAATCTTTAGGATATTGTTGAATTGTCACTAATAAAAATAGGGCTTAAATTAGCTTTATCAAATATCCCCACACTTGAACTTTTGCTTGTCCTTAAGCAATTAGACATAATCAATTCAATAATACATCATCGAAAGCACATCATTTCCTTCTTACCATAATCCTAACATCTTGTCTTTCTCATAATTTAAGACTTGCATTTTTGGTGCCCACTACTCTAACTATACTGTAGACATATAACTAAATTACTTTAGTTATAATTGAGTAATTAATCTAGAAAGAGTAAACTTTTAATCTTATTGTTTAACCTCAGAATTCTTAGTTCAAAAGTAAATGCTCAGTCAAGTGAGGAAGAAAACTTATTTAAACTTCATTAGCAACGACCAAGTATATGACCTCTCAAATTACCTATCTAAACAAGTTAACACAAAGTGAAAGCAGAAGGTATCCACTCTTTCCCTAGATTTATGTATTTTTATTCTATTTTATTTATTATTTTATTTCAAGTATATATATAGACTTGATTAGTTTTTTTTTTTTTTTTTACATTCCACCCTTCTCGTTATAGTGAGTTCATTGAGTCGGCACATCCCGAGCTCATTACCCCAGTGACTAGGTTTTAAAGGGACCCCTACAAACTCTTATTCACTCTAACATTCAAGATTGGATACTCTTAACTCACTTACCTGAGTCATTGGAGTAAGGGTTTTACTTTCACTTTTCCATGTTACCTTCCATTAAGACTCTTTTTATAATTCATCTACCTCTTTCACTAAGTGTTAAAATACTCTCAAAGAAACATACACAAGCTCAATCAACCAAGAAGTAGACCTACCTATTCTACACTCAAAGACTCGACTTACTTTCAAATTCCAAATTCAAAAGCTAAACAAAAGGTAAATTTGTGCCTTAAAGATTCTATCACTTAATCATCACTAAGTAAACTAGTCACAATAGTAAGTGAGTAAGGCACCTCTTCAAGTCTCCCTTTTTTTTTTCATTAAGGAAACAACGTGCAATCTTAGATTATATGAAAGTCGTGCATAAATGTATCCCGAAAATAGCCATATCACTTTAAGGACAAGACAAGTTCAGTAATACATGCAACTGCAGTCTAAAGAGAATTTCCAATCCTTAAGTTCTTATTCATCTTATCATGTACACAAACAACCTTCCCCACACTTAGTATTGGACAATGTCCCTATTGTCTACTCTGAAAGTATAAGTGAGGAAAGCATTAAACATGCATTAGAGTAACGAAACTTCCCTGGAAAGGAGTACATCAGAATAGCTAATAATTGATAGCTTACTTTCCAAAGCTAATTACACCAAAATCTTTGCGGTTCAAAAATGCAAAAATACAATGACTAATCCTCATCATCATCATCACCATACTCCTCCTCATCACCATAGTCGGTGTCCTCTTTGTCTATAGAATCCTCCTCTTCAAAAGATGAGCTCTCTTCTACAATTTTTAGTGTAGGTTCTACTGCTCTCCCTGTTCTGATTATGGTAGACCTTCTGGGTGTGATTTTCATCCGACAACCTCCAGTGGATGAGCTAGGAATAATGGCAAGGGGAAGATCTTCAGCAGGAGGTTGATCTTCAGCAGGCGGTGGTGGTAGAGGAACAACGTCCTCATCAGAACTACTCCTGCAGGGAGGAATGTTGAAGCCCAAAGCATCACTCATCTTCTTGAAGCAAGTATAGACATACTTCTTCAAGCTTTTGATTTCTTTTCTTTGTGCTTGTTGTTCCCTTTTAATTCCCTGAATGTCTTCTTGAAATTGATCGAGAGAGGTAGAGAATCCTTTCCTTTCTTACTGAGGAACTTCGACCTTGCTAAGACCTGATTCTTCTTCAGGAACTGGACCAAAACCCCATACTCGAACAATCTATTCAGGCATTAAGATAGAAGAACCCACTCTATCAGTTGGCTCTTGCTCTGGAAAAACCCCCATGTTCTTCAGAATTCTTGTAATCCATGCTCCCACATAGATCCCTTTTCTTCCTTTCTCACATTGTCGTCTGATGCACTTGACTGCTACGAGTCCTACATTCAAACGTCGGTTTTGAATCATGGACCACATTTGCAAACAGTTAAACACGCTTATAATCCCTTCACTATCTATCTTCCTACTTGTAGAGCAGGAAATTATATAGTGAAGTATCCAGTGAGTAGGATTTTTCAACTCAGAACCCCAAGAGGTGGATGCATTGTAGGACCCTCTGCCAATCACATCCCAAAATCTAGCTGCTGACATCTGATCGTACCAATAATCCTTCAGTCTCCCCAAATCATCAAAAAACACATACTCCTCATTCTCATAAATTCTTAGCATCTTTATTAACTCACCAATAGACATTGTGAAGTACCTACCACCAAACAAAAAGGATACTGAATTTTCCATTCCCATGGTTGGTTTAGCTGTGAGTTCAAATGTGGCCATAAACTCCACAACAATCTTCCGATAAATGTTTTCCTTAATATCTAATAGATTTCTCCATGCCCTGTCATGGAAGAAGGTCTCGAATTCTTGAGCAAATCCATATCGCCCTAACACTTCCCAGTTTAAAACCGTGTTAGCTTTAATCACCTTCTCTTTCAGCACTAAGTTGTAGTGGTCCTGATGCTGCTGCCTTAAGCTAAAAGGATATGGATCCTTTTGCGATTGAATAGTAGGTCTTGCTGTTCTTTTATCCTTGCGTGCTCTCTTTTTAGAAGATGAATTGCCTTGGTCTCTCAGCATCTTTTTTTGCTTGAGAAGAAGATGTAGTGCACAAAGATGGAAGCTTTTTGGATAAAACCTTTGAGGAAAAAGGTTTAGAGAGAGAAAATGTAGAGAGGAAGAAGAGAGGAGAGAGAAGGAAATATAAGATGAAAGAGAAAGAACAAAAAAAAAATTTGTTCTGCATTGGGTTAAAAATACCCATATCGGGCATGGGAAGACCCACGATCGTGCCCTGACATGTGGTTTCTTCTTCTTCTCTTTTTTTTTTTTTTTTAATAATGGTTCACCAACCTACGGCCGTGTTCACCGACCTACGGTCGTATCCTGAGTGGTAGGTAATTTCCACGGCCATGGGGTAACCCCATAAATCCCACTGTGGATTTTTTGTTTGGGTGGCCATGGCCAATCCTACAGCCATGGGGTAACCCCATAAATCCCACTATGAAATTATTATTTTTTATTTTTATTTTTATTATTATTATTATTATTATAATTTATTCTTCCCTAAAACATGGGCTGCCTCCCATGAAGCGCTTAGTTTAAAGGTGATAGCTCGACTTTCCTTTGACTTACTCAGGATTTTCAAGATCTACAATTGTGGTCTCTTGATTAATGTCTTCCCTTACCTGGTAACGCTTGAGAAGTTGTCCATTTACCTTGAAAATACAATTGTTCTCTGCCTTCACTTCTACTGTACCATAAGGAAAAACCTTAGTGACAACGAAGGGTCCAGACCATCTTGAACGCAACTTCCCTGAAAACAACTTCAATCGAGAGTTGTTCAGTAAAACCTTTTAGCCCAGCACAAATTCTCTTTGTAAGATGTTTTTGTCATGCCATCTCTTTGCTCTTTCTCTGTAAATCCTCGCATTCGCATACGCTTCTTCTCTGAACTCAGCTAATTGATTCAATTGAAGTAATCTCTTTTCACCTGCAGCTTGCAAATCATAGTTCAAAAATTTTATGGCCTAATATGCCTTGTGCTCAAGCTCTACAGGTAGGTAACTTGACTTACCAAAAACAATCATGTATGGGGACATTACAATAGGAGTTTTAAAAGCAGTCCTATAAGACCACAATGCATCATCTAGTTTTAAAGACCAATCCTGCCTAGATGCATTGACTATTTTCTCTAAGATTTGCTTAATCTCCCTATTAGAAACCTCTACTTGTCTACAAGTTTGTGGATAATAGGGGGTGGCAGTCCTATGGAAAACTCCATATTTTGTAAACAATTTTTCAAATTGTCTATTGCAAAAGTGCGACCCCCCATTACTAATGATAGCTCTAGGTACCCTAAATCTTGAAAATATGTTCTTTTTCAAAAATGTAATGACAACTCTAGCATCATTAGTTTGTAAAGCAATTGCTTCTACCCATTTTGAGACATAATCTACTACCAAAAGAACGTATTATTTGAAAAAGAAGAAGGGAAGGGACCCATGAAGTCAATTCCCCACACATCAAAAAGTTCAATTACAAGGATATTGTTTTGTGGTAATTCATGTCTCCTAGAAATGTTGCCAGTCCTTTGGCATTGAGCACAAGTCATAATGAAATGTCTACAATCATGAAACAATTTGGGACAAAAAAATCTACAAGACAAAATTTTTGCTGCCGTTCTCTCTACACCAAAATGACCTCCTACTTCTTTCGAATGACAATGCTCAATAATGCTAAACTGCTCATTTTCTGGCACACAACGTCTTATTACTTGGTCAATACAACATTTAAACAAGTATGGTTCGTCCCAAAAATAGTATTTTATATCATGTAAAAACTTCTTTTTCTGTTGAGATGACAAACCATAAGGCAAAAGTTTACTAACCAAGTAATTGACAATATTGGCATACCAAGGCAATCCTTGGATTCCTACTACATGTAATTGTTCATCAAGAAACGTTTCATTGATAAGGAAATTTACACAAGCGGATTCTATCCTAGATAAATGATCAGCCACAATATTCTCAGTTCCCTTTTTATCTTTAATTTCAAGATCAAACTCTTGTAGTAGAAGAATCCAATAGATTAGTCTTGGTTTAGCATCAGCCTTTGCAAACAAATACTTAAGCGCAGCATGATCAGTATATACTATGATTTTAGAACCTATCAAATAAGGACTGAATTTGTCACATGCAAAAACGATCGCTAAAAGTTCTTTTCCCGTAGTTGCATAATTCCGTTGAGCTTCATTTAAAGTTCTACTAGCATAGTATATAACATGAAAGAACTTACCTCTCCTCTAGCCTAGAACTGCACCTATAGCAAAGTCGCTAGCATCATACATTAATTCAAATGGAATCTCCCAATCAGGAGCCATAATCACTGGTGCTATAATGAGCTTCTCCTTCAACAAGTTAAATGCCTACAAACAATCATCATTAAATTCAAAAGCAGTATCTTTTTCCAATAAGTTACACCAAGGTTTAGAGATTTTAAAGAAGTCCCTGATAAATCTCCTATAGAATCCAGCATAACTAAGGAAGCTTCTAACTCCTTTCACTGAGGTGGGTGGTGGCAACTTCTCAATTACCTCCACTTTTTCCCTGTCAACTTCAATCCCTTTTTGAGATACTTTATGACCTAAGATTATTCCTTCCTTTACCATAAAATGGCATTTCTCCTAGTTCAAAATCAAATTAGTCTCCTTACATCTTTTGAGTACACAGCCTAAATTTACCAGACATGCTTCAAATGATTTACCAAAAACTGAAAAATCATCCATAAATATTTCAATGAATTTTTCTAGCATGTCAGAAAAAATAGACATCATATACCTTTGAAAAGTGGCAGGTGCATTATAGAAACCAAAGGGCATTCTCCTAAACGTGAACGTGCCATAAGGACAAGTAAACGTGGTTTTTTCTTAGTCCTCAGGTGCTATATGGATTTGATTATAACTAGAATAACCATCTATAAAACAATAGTAATCATACCTTGCAAGTTTTTCTAACATTTGATCTAAAAAAGGAAGAGGAATATGGTCTTTCCGGGTGGCATCATTTACTTTCCTATAGTCAATACAGACTCTCTACCCCGTCACTGTTCTAGTAGGGATCAACTCATTAGATTCATTTGTCACTATAGTCATACTACATTTTTTTGGCACTACTTTAACAGGACTAACCCACTTGCTATCAGAGATAGGAAAGATAATACCTGCATCTAGTAGTTTGAGCACTTCCTTCTTCACTACCTTTTAAGAGTTGGGTTAAGTCGTCTCTGTGGTTGAATTGTAGGTTTACACTCAACTTCAAGATAGATTCGATAGGTACACATCGAAGGGCTTATTCCCTTAATATCAACAATTGTCCATCCTATCGCCTCCTTGTGCTCTCTTAAGACCTCTAAGAGTTATTGTTCTTGATCATCTATCAAAAAAGAAGAAATGATTATTGGCAACGTATCATTTGTTCCCAAATAAGCATATTTCAAATGACAAGGTAAAGGTTTAAGCTCAAGCATCGGGGGTTGTATCAAAGATGACACTAGTTTTGTTGCACTTATTCCTAACTCCTCATAGTGTCTAGCCTTGATTTCTGGCACTTGCTCCATAACTTCTTCTATAGGTTCATCATTGTCACTCCAATCATCTAAATCTCTCAAAACATACTCCATGGTATGTATACCTGCATTCTCTTCCATATCCTCATAAATAATATCGTCAATTGTATCAATGGTATAACATGACTTACACTCCTCAAACTTCTTCATGGCATCATATACATTAAACGTTATCTGATCATCCATGACTCTTAAAGTGAGCTTACCTTGTTCCACATCTATTAGTGCTTTACTTGTTACAAGGAATGGTTTACCCAAGATCATTGGTACCTCTCTATTCTCTTCCATCTCCAACACAATGAAATCTACTGGAAAGTAGAATTTATCTACTTTCACCAAGACATTCTCCACAATACCTCTAGGGTATTTAATGCTCCTGTCAGCTAGTTGTAAGGTGACATGAGTCTTCTTGCATTCTTTAAGTCCCAATTTCCTGAAAATGGATAAGGGCATCAAATTTATACTAGCACTTAAATCAATAAGTACTTTATCAAAATAACAATTTCAAATTGTGCAAGGAACAGTAACACTCCCCTAATCTCGTTGCTTCGTTGGCAAATGGGAAAGATCTTTTTGCAAGATCATTGAACACTTTCCTATAAGCATCACCTACACATTTTCATCAATCTTCCTTTTCTTGGTGAGCAGATCCTTCATGAATCTCGCATATGAAGGCATTTTCTGGAGAGCTTCTGCAAATGGAATGTTGATTTGTAGTTTCTTGAAGATATCCAGAAATTTGGCAAACTGCGTATCTAACTGTTGCTGCTTCAGTCTTCCTAGAAAAGGAATAGGAGGAACATATGGGTTCACCTCTGATGATTTCAGTTTTAGTTCCTCCTCTTTTGCCTTCCTTCTTTCTTTCTCTAAGCTCTCCCTTTTCTCCTTAACCTTGTTGTCTGCTTCTTCCAAATCTTTGCCACTCCTCAACATGATAGCATTAATTCCCTTGGGGTTCTCATCTGTGTTGCTAGGTAATGACCCTGATGGTCTAGTACTTATCTGTTAAGATAATTGACTCAACTATCCCTCCAAGTTCCGAATTGAAGCTTGTTGATTTTGGAGGAGAGTATCAGTCTTCTGCATGTAACTAAGCATGAGTTCCTCTAATTTAGACTGCTGCTGTTGATGTTGCTGATGAGGCAGAGCATTCTGAGTAGGACTTTGCTTCTAGAATCCAGGTGGTAGAGGTTTAAACACATTGTTCTCATTTCTCCAAGAAAAGTTCAAGTGATTATGCCATCCTGGATTGTAAGTATTGGAGTAAAGTCCTTGATTGATCCTTTGGAAGTTGTTGACAAAGTTCACTTGATCTCCACTTGATGAAGATGCAGCATTCCTAGACATACACTCCATGGTAGAATGTGGTCCTGAACATAACTCACAAAAGGCCAGCAGATTAGTGTGAAAAAGTCAGTTGACTTACCTGAGTGGAGAGTGCTGTTAACTGGGCAGAAATAGCATCTATATCATTGATTAAAGCCACTCTATTTACCCCTTTCATGCTACCAGTTGTGTGCACTGGAGGCCATTTCCTCAATCAAAGCACTTGCTTCCTCATAACTTTTTCCCATCAAGGCACCTCCTGCTGCAGCATCAACTAAAGGCCTCATAGTTTCATCTAAACTAAGGTAAAATACCGTTATCAAGAGATTATCAGGGTATCCATGGTGTGGGCACCTCCTGATTGTTTCCTTAAATCACTCCTTAACTTGGTTGTACGTGCAAGTGGGAAAAATCTCCTCAGAAACATTGACTGAAGCTCACCTATATAGTTATAGAATCCTGAGGTAGAGAGTTAAACCATGCTCTTGCTTTATCCCTTAATGAAAAAGGAAAAAGCTACAATCTAATTGCATCATTCGGTACACCATTCATCTTGATCAAATTACAGTATTAGAGGAATCCCGCTATATGCTCATCTGGACTCTCGTTTGGAAATCCTTCAAATTGATTTGATTGCACCATCTGAATGAGTGCCGGCTTGAGTTCGAAGGTGTTAGCCTGGATGGTTAGCCTTCTGAAAGCAGGTCCCTGAACAGTTGGGACTGAAAAGTCACGAAGAGCTCGCGGTGCATTATGGGGCTGGCGATTATCCTGATTTTCCATGATGTTCTCTTGTAATTCCTCCCTTTGCCTGTTATCCCTTCTCAAGTGAAATAAAGTGTGTTTTACCTCTGGATCAATTGGTAAAAGATCAGCACTTCTACTTCTTCGCATGTAGAGCCTGTAAGAGACAAAAACAAATTTAAACGTAAAATGCACCTAAATTACCAACAAAGCTAAAAAGTCTAATATCTAATTAAGTCCGCCGCAGCGGTGCCAAAAGCTTAATACGCTGAAAAGGTGTTTAAAAACAATTGGAGCACAATACCAGCAAGTATACTGGATCGTATCAAGTAGTATAATGTTGAAAACAAGAGTCGATCTTACGAGGACTTAAGTAGAATACTAAACCTATGCTAGCTTTGGTTAATATTTAGGTAGATCAAGAATGGGGTTTTCTTTTTTTTCTAATTTTGTATACTAAAATTAAAACTAACTTAATTCAATTACAATGAGATCAAAAATTGATTTGAAAAACTTGTCAATGGAAAAGTGATGGGAAATCAAGATTCTACCCTAGAGGTACTAATCAAGTTGCCATTGAGTTATATAGAATAATATATGTATGGTTATTTCATTGAGATTATAATTCCTTAAATTAAGAATTCGACCTCTAATCTAATTAGTCTGCTTCCACTTTCTAATCAATAGCAGATTCTATAGCATTATCATACATCTTCCAATGATATGATAATCTAATATCTTTAGCCCAATTATCCTAATTCCTTAGTGATTAATGAGTCTAAGATATTGCATTAATCTCTCAATAATCTCTAATTAAACAATTAAACATTGCTTCTGCAATTATCTGAATTCTTTAATCAAGAATTCCTAATGAGTTTACAAACACTCCCATGTTTATAACCTCTAACAGTCATAACTTAGACAAGTCATAATTGAAATAGAAAGAGCTGCAATCTGAAATAAACCATTTTTATATTACTCCTATAACGTAATTACTACAATTATTTTAGCACTCTAGGGTTTATCTCATTCCCATCTGATAAATTAGTTAGCCATGGAATTCATAGCATCAATATAATTATGTATGAAGGAATTCATGATTCAATGTAATTACAATTGCAACACAATTCTCTATGATAGCAAGAAATGCGAACAATCTCACCGATTCCTTATACAGATGAAAATACTGGAAAGTGCGCACTTTTCTCAAGAAATTCCAATAGCTAAACTCTCAATTGAAATCTAAGGAAACGTTTTTCAAATCTTCTAATAAATCTCACGGTGTCATCTCTCCAATTATCTTAAACCCTCCTTTTTTTATCTAGAAAACACAAAACAACTAAAGGAAAAATGTCACTATCCTCCGAACCCTACTGCCCTTCTGTCTGCTCTCTTCTATATATATGTCCCCACAAAAAAAAAAAAATACAATAAAAATTCTTTCTTTTCGTGCACACCAGGTGGACTAAGGCCGTGTGTAAAGCTGTGGTTGTCACCACCACCACAGCCGCAGTTCAAGGTCATAAGCTCCACTAATCATCTCATTTCCACTGCTATTCATCAGTTGTTTTAGCTACGGTGGTGGATCCTCCCTTGCTTGCGGAAAGTCTTCATTCCTCTATGCTTTCATGCTCCAAATGCACTCTTTCCAGATCCTTTTCTCCCTTTTTTATTGAATTGAACCCGAAGGAAATATATTAAATAGTTAAGTATCAATTCATTCAATTAAGCACATAAATCTTTAGGATATCATTGAATTGCCACTAATAAAAACAGGGGTTAAATTGGCTTTATTAGTCCCTAATTGTATTCCTCTCGTTAAGTTAATTTCTTCAAATTTTGAGATTTCATGCAAAGAATAAGTATAAGCCTAACCATTACAAGTAATGGGAATTAACCTCTAATTACGTCCATATCGAGGCCGACCTATCTGAAGCCGATGCTGACCCTTTAACCCAAGCCCAAGCAGTTCAAGGCTAAGGTAAATAACTTTCACTAAGGCTGAGCAACTGATAGAAGGCTGAAGGGAAGAAAAAGGAGCTACTCGACAACAAGCCTATCATCTACTAAGAAGACGAGAGAACACACAGCTGAGGACACGAGACCAAAGAACCACTCAGCATAACCTCGAAGGACTAGTGCCAACTAATTATAGCACTCGACAATTATGGGCTGAGCTCTTTGGTGTCTCAACCAAGCCACACAAGACATTAGGGACCCCTTCCCAAACCTAAACATCCAATTACTGACCTCGCCCAGTTCCGATCCTACTCCTTCTTGGGTATGTCGAGTTTTGTAAAATACATAGTTTTGTATTCTTGTATATGTTTTCCTTCATTTTATTTATAAGCCTAATTCTTTATGGTTTAAGGCCTTGTACATTATTTACAGTTTTGCCATTAGGGTTTAGGACTTACTATCAATAGCAACTGTTGTAAACAACATAAAGATAGATAGACAGACATAGACGTATATAGAAGAATATACAAAGAGTGAATCTTTCCGCTTTTAGGGCATGGCTATACTTGAATTAGCATTTGACAGATTATCGAGTGTTGATTACTCTCTCTTTAATCATCCCTGCATTCTTATTAATCTTGACCCTAAGATTGTGGTGAAACCCTTCATTTGAACCAGTTAGTGAATCGTATCTAACCATCATTTGAAACCTCGATCAACATTTAGTGTTCAAGAGTCGCATCGAACTCTATTTCAAGCTCAAAACCCTGATCATATTTGTGTCTTGGTGAGTTATATCCATTCACATTCACCATCAAAACTTTCCTATACTTCATACCCATATTTCTTTTAAATACCAACTTCTATTTGGTTAAGATCCACTGCCATTTCTTTTTGGATTGATCTTTTGATTTCTTATCATCTTAGTATTGGAGCTCCAGGGAGACATGCGTGCTAGTGTTCTTCAAAGTAAATTTGTGGTTCAAAAATTTTTGTTAAACATTGTTCTATAGTGTAGTGTATTGTTTATCAGTAATTGTAGCTGTAGAAGCTAAGTAATGGTTGTTTCTGGATTATTGTAATTGTGTTTTGTTGTTCATTCAATTTTCCTGGTAAATTATTAAACGAATAAGAATGTTGGAGGATATTGTCAATAGCACTAGAGACAGTCCTCACAGAAGTTTCAGGAGACATGTTGACAACTTAGAATACCAAATTCAAAATCTCACTGACTCTATCCAAGAACTGACTAGATTAGTCAGAGGCCGTAGATGGGATGGTTGAGAGCAAAGAAGGGAGAGAACACCCACAAGTGGAAGTGGTTCTAATGAACTTGATCATGATGAGAAACAACAGAGAAGAGCCATTGAGCCAAGAAGAGAACACCATCCAACGTTGAAAAGAGGAAATAAAAGGAGTGTTGACTTCAAAATAGATCAAGAAGCTCGGAAAAGAGAGCCGGGGCAGAGAAGAGATATGGCCAAGTCAAGCTTAGATAAAGTAACCAATCCAAGGTAAACCGACCTACCTGGAATGATGAACCCCTAGCACCTGGCCAAGGACTTGACAATATCAAGCTAAAACTACTAACCTTCTATGGAAGTAACCGCCCTGAAAGGTTCCTTGACTGGGTTCCCCGAGTTGAGAAGTTATTCGAGTACTACAAGTATGATGATCAAGCAAAGGTTAAGCTAGCTTCATTATCCCTTTTGAATATACGAGTTTTTGGTAAGATAAGCTAGTTGCTAAGCAAGATACGAAATGAAAGGAGCCGATTAGAACTTGGAGGCTCATGAAAAGATTAATGAACCAATGCTTTGTGTCGACTTATTTCAAGTAGGAGATGCTCAATGCTTTCCAACACTTGAGATAAGGTTGAAATGTTGTTGAAGAGTATTTGCAAAAGTTTGAGACCTTAATGATGAGATGTGAAATTGCTAAACCACAAGACTACACCATTGCCAAATTCCTGAGTGGACTTCTAGATGACATTGCCAACATAATTGAATTGTAGCCGTTTAACTCTCTGGACAAGCTAATTAATTTGGCATTAAGAGTAGAAAGGCAGAGAAGAAGAAGGCATTAGAGGCTAAATAACCGACCTCAATAAGGCAACCTTGAGCCTAAGAGGTATGTTAAGAGAAGGCGAGAAAAGAAGATAGAGAAAGGAGAGCTTAGCTGACCAGTCCATGCCAAGAAATAGATTGCCGAGAAAGAGAAGGCACCTGGCAACAAGGCCCAAGAAGTGAAGTGTTTCAAGTGCTTAGGCTATGGATACATTGCATCCCAATGGTTGAATCAAAGGGTGAAGGTCCCAAGGCTCAAATCGAAAGTTAGAGTGATAAGAGTGCAGACAACCGATTGATAGAAGAAGATGTCTATCCTGAAGACCTCAATAAACTCTTGGTCATAACGATACGAGCCAACTTAAAGGTAGATCTTGGATAAAGGAAAAATTTGTTTCACATGCAGTGCTTAGTGAATGGGAAGACTTGTTCCCTGTTTATCAATGGAGGTAGCTGCACCAATATTGTCTCTATCGAGTTGGTCGAAAAGATGATGTTACCAACCTACTCGCATCCCAAGCCCTATGGATTAAAGGGGTTTAATGATAAGGGTATGGTCCATGTGCATAAGCACACTCATATTGCATTTAAGGAAGGATAGTACGAAGATAAGATTGAATGCGATGTGGTCCCTATGAATGCCGTGAATTTACTTCTTAGTAGACCATGGGAGTTTGATTGAAAAGTGATCCATGAAGCATTTCTCAACACTTACACTATTTGAAAGGATGGGAAGAGCTATCTCTTAACCCTAATGAGCATTGAGGAAATCCAGAGACACTCAGTACCCATGGCAAAACGAAAAGGGAGACGGAGCTTAGTTAGCATCCCCACCCAAGCTCAACACTTAATGTCGAGGATGACTTCCTTTCAAACCCACGGTAATGATGGGAATCAGCTTCTAACTACATCCAAGTTGAGGCCAACTTATCTAAAGCCAATGTCGACCCTCCAAAAGAAGATGCCTACCTATTCTAACCCAAGGCCGAATAGCTTTCACTGAAGTTAAGCAAATGACAAAAGGCTAAAGGGAAGAAAAGGAGCTACTTGGAAATAAGCCTATTGTCTATCAAGAAGATGAGAGATCACATAGCCAAGGACTCAAGACCAAAGAACCACTCGATGCGACCCCAAGAAACTATTGCGAACTAATTCTAGCACTCAATAATTATGAGCTGACCTCTTTGGTGTCTCAGCTAAGCTGTCATGACCCTAAAGAGAGCCTAGTAGGATTGCCTAAAATTTTCATATCATGTGTGCACCCATGATTAGAAAATCATCTTGCAAGTCAGAGGTTGCAAGATTCTAAATAATTAGTTACTAAAGTTTTTATTTAATTAACTTACGACCACATATATGTAGCTATGGATATTTGATAAGCCACAGTCCAATAGAACCGCAGAGAATTGGTATCCCCGGCCAAATAATAAGATTAGGTAGTAAAGTTCTAAAACTCAGACTTACTAAAGTCACAAAATTTAAATATAGTATACAAGAATTCCAATGAACCATATGGTCTGTCCTCAGAGTCTAACTTCTATGCATGTCATCTCGATGTTGACACTCAACCTTCAGTTCTTAACCTATGCTCAAACCTGCAAGAGAAAACTATTGGGATGTAAGCTACAAGAGTTTAGTGAGTTAATTTCCCTCAACCATACAGCAATCAAGTCATACAATAATTAGGTTCAACCAAATGAATGCATAGCAAACAATATGCCAAACAAATACATGCAAGTGATCAGGTACTGCATGTAACTCAGATTTAACACCCTCCAAAGTCAAGGTTGGAGATTCATTGGTACAGTCAGATCCAGGTATCATATTAGAACTTATTTCATAACGAAACTCCACGTTTTGTATTTAAAATGTAATGGTACATCCATTACTAGGTTTATCAAAACGAGTTCTACATATGATTGTGAATAGGTTTACGCAGCCCTCACTCACCCCTAAACGAAGGCCTCTAGATTCGATCCATAGCCAAGCGGTTGGCGCCTCCAACGCTTAGTCATCTCGCAGGCAAGGCTAAGGTCATATCACACATGTGCACCGTACGAAATCAGTAACAATCAATAATCAACCTACGTATGGCCTCTTGCTACCTTCGTGTAATGTGACTGCCCGGAATTAATTATGCAGTGCATGATTTATGCATGATCTAAGTTAACTTTTCTGGTCTAATAAAATTTAGTCTTATTTATTTAGTAATCATTCTAAGCCACAAACAATCAATTTAGTGAATCTACTATGGAATAGACATTATGTTATTGCAATTTAAGGTAAATTCACCATCAACAGCAATTATCATGCACAAGTATAACCCAACCTCATACACATTCATTTATAATTCATAGTTTATGTTCACTAACTATAAGTACATACAAGTATGGAATCATTAGGAAAAACTCACTCAGCTATGGCTAGCTCAGGAGTTGTAGTAGTCGAGCGGCAGCTCAAGGTTGATATCAAAATCACTTGAGAATAATGGAAATTTTGTAAGGTAGGGAATTTAAAGCTAACTAGTGCTAGACTTTGTAAGGTCTACTTCACTTAGTTACATGAAATTGCTGATTGGAGCTTTTTATCGAATCGTGTGTAACTTTTTCATTTTAGCTCGGATCGTTATGAACTTATAGTCCATTTTGATTGTTTTCGAGCGTATTTTCTTGTAACGAGATCCGTTTTGGACGTTGTGACTCGTAATTTAAATTGTAATATAAAAATATCACAAATTTATTATTTAAGTTTAAAAATTATAAAATATTAATTTTCACTTTTTCTTAACATATTTATGCTTTAATAATTATTTAAATCATATATTTGATATTTTTATTATTTTGAGTATATTTTCCTATTTTTGCGATTTTTACTTTATTATGAGTCTTATCATTATTCTTACCTTTATTATTTTTCCTATTTATTATTTCTCTTATGTACTTTACGATTATATACATATATATATTTATATTTCATTACGGTATTATATATATATATATATACATATATACCTTCCATATGTACTAATTTAGTATAGATGTTATATATACTAATACATATTCGCTATACTACTTATATATATATATTATACGTATTATATATGTATATGTATTTATACATAATAATTTACCCATATAATTTCTGAAGACCTAAATATATATATAGATATATATATATAATTTAAAAATACCAATTCTTATATTATATATATTCGGTATATATATATATTTTCATAATATTTATTATAAAATATGTATACTATATATTATACATATACTATGCCGTATACTCCAAAGCATATACTCTATATTATATATATATATACATATGTTTTATATACATACTTGTAAAAATGCCCCACTATATATATATATATATATATACTATATGACTATACATATATATATCAAAATAATTATGCATGTATACACATATATTTATTTAGTTATGGTACATACATATATATTTATACTATAGTTATGTAATGAAAATACTTATTACTAATTACATGTACTCTAAAAAAACAAATACATAATACATACTCTTCCATATACCTATGTACATACATGTATACATACCTAACCTTATACATACATATATAATTAAATTTAAGTATTCATATATATAGACCTATAATAGTATATGTAAAAATACCATACAAATACTATATTTATACATGTATATACTACATAATATACATCTATACTACTAAAATATATTACTTACCTATTTATTTAATTCCTCTTCTTCTTTTCCTTTTCCTTTCTTTCTTCTTTTCCTTCTTTCTTTCTCTCTTTTTTCCTCACAGTTTTGTTTCCTACTTTTCTAATCTATGCAATTTTTTTTTTCTTTTTCCATATTTATATTTTTCTCTTGCTCACGTGAGTTACTATCTTAAAATGTAAGCTAAGATAAGTTTTAATTAATGAGAACATGACAAAAATTAATCATTTCTGTTTCTCTTTTATTATATACTTAATACATGTCCATTTAATCCTCACGTGGGCTACTTCTTTTGGCTTTCATTTTATTGATTTTATTTTTGTTACATTTTGTGCAGGAGGTGAGATTGAGTTGAGGAAAGGAAGAAAGAAAAGAGATAAATTGGAAATAGAAGAGAAGGAAAATGAAAATGAAAATTATTAGCAAATATATGTAATTTTTTGAATCATATAAATTATAACAATTCTCCTCATGAATTAATTTTTGAATTTTTGTGAAATTTTATCAATTTAATTAGTACCCACTACAATTATAATTTTTTACAAGTTATTGTGCCAATTTCGTTACAATTTCGTGCGAATAAGCGATTTAGTCGAAAACTGTATTCAACTATAATTTTATCACTATTGAGTAATATTTAACTATTTTATAGGTTTATGTTTATGATTTAAGGGTTTCGAGTAATTTCGGGTTTTAATTTTGAGTAATGGTGCGAAAACTAGTTTTAGGGTTTTAGTAAACGATTTAGGGTTTCGATCAATTCTTAAGGTTTTTACTATTTATAATATATTTAGATTTATAATTTATTAAATTTTTATCTTCCTTAACTCTGATGACTTATCAAGTCATTTATAGTATTCGGGTTCAATCATACTCTTAACTAGCTAAATTTGCGGGGTTTACACAAACTATGCGAGAAAACAGGGACCCCAACCTGAACTCGAACATCAAATTACCGACCCCGCTTAGTTCGAATCCTACTCCTTCCTAAGCATGCTGAGTTCTATAAAACACATAGTTTTTTATTCTTATATATGTTTTCCTTCATTTTATTTATTGGCCCAATTCCTTAAGGTTTCAGGCCTTGTACATTAATTATAGTTTTGCCACTTGGGTTTAGGACTTGCTATAAATAGCAATTGTTGTAAACAATATAAAGATAGATAGACAGACATAGACATATATAAAAGAATATACAAAGAGTGAATCTTTCCACTTTTAGAGCATGGCTATACTCGAATTAGCATTTGCCAGATTATCGAGTGTCGATTACTCTCTCTTTAATCTTCCCTACATTCTTATCAATCTTGACCCTAAGATTATGGTGAACCCTTTCATTTGAATCGGTTAGTGAATCACATCTAACCTTCATTTGAAACCCCAAGCAACATTTAATGTTCAAGAGTCGCATTGAACTCTATTTCGAGCTTAAACCCCCTGATCGTATTTGTGTCTTAGTAAGTTATATCCATTCACATTCACCATCAAAACCTTCCTATTCTTCCTACCCATATTTCTTTTGAATACCTACTCCTATTCGTTTAAGATCTACTGTCGTTTCTTTTTGCATCTATCCTTTGATTCCTTAACAACAACTGCGTACCTACGATATGGTCGTCATTCGACAAACAAATCTTTTATTTTTGAAGCAAAAATTATATTTTGGGACATGCAATATTAAGTGTATCTTTTATTTTGTCATGTCTCTCTTTGTAAACCTAGCCCCATGCCTCTATAAAGAGATCTTTAGGCTTATATTTTCAGAGAGAGCACCCTTAGGTAAGTTGTAGTCTAGAATATTGTGGGGGTCACTTAATTTAATTTTCCTTTCTCTTTTATTATGTTGCTAATTTTTTAATTTATTCTTAGTGAATCATTATTGAAATCTAGTTCCTTCTTGCAACAATTACTTTTTTCTTTCAATGATTTTATTCTTTGATGATTTAATTATATTAAGCAAATTGTCTTCTTTTAGTATTTACCATGGTTACTAATAAGATGTTTGAGTTTAATATAAGGTTACAAGGCCTACATCAAACATGCAAGCATTAATAGAAGAGTTTCTATCAAGAACTGAGGACGGCCTAGTCATGGCAGACACCGTATACTGTATAAAAAACCCCTGATTGGTTACCCTTCCAATCAAGAACTCTTCATACAATATATAAGGCTCTACAACCACTAGTTTCTTAAGAACACACAGATTCACATGATATCATCATATTGACATATTTATATAAAATTTGAACTACAAAGCTTATATCATACAGTAAGAGAGTACATCTAAGTCTACAATACTAAGAAAATAAAAGTACATGAGTAAAGATCTACATTAACTGTTCTCTCAATACACAGGATAGCTCTCTCCTGCCTAAGTCCCCAAGCTAACCTGTATCATCCCTCGGCCAGCCTCTATGAATAGGCTATCCTGCAACTAAAGTCTAAAGGAGTGTAAGCCTAAGCTTAGTGAGTAAAACCCTCAGCCATACCACAAGCAAGTTATAAGTACATTATATTCACTCATATGAATGAATGATCAAATAGAATGCCAAACAATACGCATACTTAACTAGTTCATACACGTAACTCGGATTTAACGCCCTCCGAAGTCAAGGTTGGAGTATATACGGCACCAATCAAATCTGGGTATTATACTAGAACTTTCTTTACTACGGAACTTCATGCTCCGTATTCAAATCAACTAGGTCTTTTATTTTCATAAAACCAAGTTCTAGTATAATCGTGAGTGGGCCCCTGCAGTCCACACTCACTCCTAAATGGAGGCCTCTAGACTCGACCCTTAGCGAGGCAATTGGCGCCTCCAATGCCTAGTGTTCCTGCAGGCCAGGGTAAGGTCATTTTGTATGGGTGTACCATACAGAACCAATAAATGAATAATAACAAGCCCGAATGGCCTCTTCTTACCTCCGTATGATGTGACTATCGGAATTATATTTATGCGATGTATGATAATGCATGTTCCAGTTTCTTTTTATAAGCCGAATATACTTAAATTCAAATTATGCCATGATCATCCAATAGTACACACAATCACTTTCTATATTACCATGCAACAAACAAAGCATTCTCAGTGCTTAAGGTAATTTAACAATTCCACACACAAGATCATACACAAGCGTTTCCAAAACCCCACATGATAGTCAATTAACAATAATATTTAAGTCACTATCTACAATCATAAACAAGCATGGAATCATAGGGTAAATACTCACTCGGCCATAGCGATTCGCCCTAATCGTAGTAATCGATCGGGAGGTCCTCGCTTACCTTAGGGTCACCTAATCATTATGTAATAATAACGCTAGTAAGTAACTGAATTAACTAATAAGTCTAGTTCCCTACTTCTACTCTATTACCTCAATTTTTATCCGGTTAGACCTTATTCTTAACCATTTGTATCTTTTTCGTTTTATTTCTAATATTTATGAATTTATAGTCATTCTTCATTATTTTCGGACATATGTTTATATGGTAATCTCCGTTTTGGATGTTATGACCTGTGTTTTACGATATGAACTAACTCTAGAGAAATTTTAACTATGAACTCTTAATTGCTCTTATTACTTATTTTTATATCTTTTGCCTAGACATAATGAGTTAGTTATCCCTTTAATCATTATACTTAAAGGCTTTTAATTTGCTCTTATTATTTTATGTACTCAATTAAGCATAATCCAATTTAGAAAGTATATTAGGGTTTACTAATTTACATTCCAAATTATGATACTATGCTTATGTCATCACCTACATAATCATTTACTTAGGTCATTGCTTATGTCATCCCTTGCTTGTGTCATGGCTTATGTCATCATTTGCTTACCTCATCACTTACTTCATTATGTGATTACATAAGCCTCTCCTTATGCTTATATCATATGTTCATGTCTTATGTACATTTGATCCTTCCTTTATACTTATGTACATATACCTTATACATATATATACTAATACATCTACTTAAGTTTATACCGTATTTATCCATGTATACATACTCATATACCTATACGGTTGGATACATATTTTTATACACAAATTCATATGCCTCATCTTTTCCTTAGGAAAAGCTTCCTAATTCCATTCTTTTAGGTTTTTTAAGTGTGTAATTAGTGTCATATAAGTAAGTATAGTTAGGTATTGTCTTAATTTTGGTTATGTACATGACTAATACTCATGTACTAAGGTTCTCATACAAGTATTCCTTTGGTATTTCTTTATGTACACATATCTAAGAGTACATACACATGTATTTCTTCCCTCTCTTTCATGGTTTCTCACTTTCTACACTTAAAGATGAGGACTTTATGCCCTCTTCTTCATGATCACAATTAACACAAGCCTACTCTCTAATCTACCTAATTACCTAACTAATGAAGAAGATAAAACAACATAAGTGACTTAGATACATACCTTTGCTTATGTTGGAATTAAGGAGACAAAAAGTACAGTAATGAAAGGGAAAGAGGGAGATGAAGCTCACGGCACTAATGGAGGGTTTTTGGTTTGTTTCTTTTGTCTTGTTTTCATTATGGAAGACAACAAATGGTGTGGCCAATATAGAGAATAAGTGGACGGCAACACTAAAGGAAAAAGAAAAGAAGAAAAAAATCAAGAGAAAAGATAAGCATAGCCATCATGAAGGAAGAGATATTTTCTTTATCTCTTAGTGTCTTTTGTTGACTTTTCAAAGTGTTGACTTTGGTCAACATGTGTTGACTTGGTCAATTCTCCTTAAGCATATGTAATTTTGTGTACATAATGTAGTAATTAAGGGAAAATAAGGGAAAAATGAAGGAAATGAGAGGAAATAAGGTATTTGGTGAATTGATTAGTAAATATGGTTGATGAGGTCTTACTTTAGGTCTTTATAGTCTATATATCTCATTTGATAAACTACTTTGGATAATAAGTGCAAAAAGTACTAATTCGAGTATTAATGTTCACTACATATAGCCTAATCGTCAACTATACCCCTAACTCTAAGTAAGACTATCTTAATCATATTTTTAAGAAATAAATGTAAGCTATGATTCATTATCTTAGTTTCTAAAGGACTACTTGAGGATTCAACACATATATCCATGATTGAAAGTCATCTCTAATCCTTTTCTAATGATTTGGCAAAAGATGAGTGTTATATTATCACTTTAGGGTTTTAGGGTTTATTCTGTTGAATTAGTACACATATGTCTTTAAAGTAATCATTTTAACGTTTCTGTCACTTTTGAATGAAATATTTAACATTTAGATGCATTTAGGGCAGTATAGTTTCTTATGCGATTAATGAATTCTTTTAAGGTTTTCTCTTTCATTAGCCTTGTCGACTCCTAAATCGTCTAATATAAGTGAATCTATTTCAAAAACTAGATCGAAACTTTTAGGGGTTTACAGTTTCATTGCACTAAGAAATTAAGTATCGGATCTCTCTAGATTAGAGAATCCTAATAGCTAGATCCATGTACTTCATCTAATCTTGAGATTCTCTATGCTATAGTGATGCGAGTAAAAACATAAGACTAGGAATTAGCCGAGACATAAGTCCAACTAATTCAAAATCTAATTTTCATAAGAATAGGATTAGAAATCTTCATAGTCTAGAGAATAATTGAGATTGAAAGGTTATACGAAACTAGAGAATAAATAATAAATATTTACTAAGGATTATATCTTCTTTATTATTAATTTAGTTAAATAGTTTTATTGCTTTACTTGTTCTTTTTCTTTTTCCTTATGACATCAATTTTTATTCATCTTTCCTATTTAATCACAGTTTATTCTGCATTGTAAAGTTAAGTAACTAGGTATTTTACGAAATGCTAGTAATTAGGTTCTCATATACTAGCTTCCTGTAAGATTAACACTCAGACTGACATCTCTTTTATCTACACTATAACTTGACTAAGTATACTTGCCTGTAATGCGGTATACACCCGATCAGCAAGCATATAATATGACCTGAGTCCCAATGGAGTTTCAAGCATGCTAATAGAGAAGGAATTCAATGACATATCGCTTTACTGCTATTCCGCTCCTTGTCATTGGAGAATAAAATGACCTCAAGTCCATGAATACGTAACATCTCTTAGAGAACGTAAGTTTTCACTTTTCAAGAAGTACTTTAAGGTTGGTCTCCACTTTCCTTTCTTTTTTTTTTTTGTTTTTGAGAGTTTTTTTTTTTCACCTACCATCATATCTTTATGAGCATGCTAACCACTAACTCCTATAGTTTAATGATAACCTTTGAGTGTATTTGTGAGGACTTGGAGGTTTAGGCTACTTAAGCCTTATTTCATTACTTTTTTACAAATAAACAAGGTAAGGGGTGTTTTTATATCTATGCCCAACCAAGGAGGAAAATTTTGATTAAGCTTAAATCTTTAATTCATGACTAGAAGAAAAAATGGGCTGTGGTTAGTGTCATGCCTTAAATAGGAGAAGTCACCGTTATATAAACTAACCTAAGATAGAAGCTAACCTCAAACTACTATCATAGATATAGGCCACACAAGAAACACATAACTCAAACGACTTAAAGCATCTATTCAAATATCTATGAATGATCAAACATATATTATAGTTTTACAAAATACCTATTCTGTATAACCTACTGTCTAATAACACAACAGTATTTATACAAACGTTACACACTTAGAGTTATAATTTACAATCAGAGTTTACTAAAAATTATAGGTTTTGAAGTTTATTTATAATAAAATAGAAAACTAGTGGGTGTCCTAGGGAATTCTCAATTAGTTTCCTCAAAACTCAAAAGAAAAGTCAAAAGCATAGAGTCAGTAGCTTTCTCTTTCCTCACTTTTCCAACCAACTGCATACTAACCTAGGTGGTGATATTTGAACATATTGACCTTCACTCATCACTTGCAAAAGTATCTATAGAGATTAAGTACAACTAGCTTAATAAGTTGGATGGAGTCAATAGAGTACTAAATAACCACAAGTAAGGTTACTAACTATAATAAAATGCAATGCAATTGAACAGTTAAAACATTGTACAATGTTATCCAAACTATTGTAAGGTTAGAGAAATTACATTCACTCTAACCTAGAATGAGAAGTTTTATCTCGACTCAAATCATACCAAACCTAAGCTTGTACAATGAAGAATACTCTCATCTCATGACCACCTTCGAACCACAGCTTCCACCCTTACTGTAACCTCCTCGCCTATCACTTAGTTCGATTAAATATTGAGAAAGAATCATTTCAGCTATTCTCATAAAAAAGAATTGGTATTTCGCCTAATACTCCTAATTGTTCCCCTGATGGTTATTATGCATGTCCAGTTAAGTTAGCGGTCCAATCACTCTTATTTCTATTTAAGGGTAGCTAAACAAATTCATAATAATACAAAGTGAAGTAATCATGTAGAACATCATGCCATGGAGCTTAACTCCTATCACAATCAAAATATCAACCATACACATGACATGTACACGACAGATAATTTACAACCACAATTAAAGTATTCTTATGCTTCCAAATACTTTAATGCAGTATCTCAACAAGTAGTAAATCTACAACCTTAACTTACCTGTTTAGACGCTCACAGTGGAAGATTTGTCTCCTTAGTGTTCTGTTCACAATGAGACCCTATATATATACAAAAACCAAATTTAGTTTTCATAAGAAGGTATTCCACTAAATAACTATGTATATAAATATATATTTATATATCTAAAGTATATTATCCTTTTTCTTTATATAATATAATAAAGTATTATTATATAAGTTAAATTAAGTTAAGTTATTAAATATTAATAATATACAATGTTATACTATTATTTATAACATGTCATTTCTATTATATTGAAACATTCTTTTAATCAATTAAATCTTTTTTCAATTACAATAAAATTATCATAGTAGGTAAATTTTCAAAATATTATAGTGATATAGGTTATATTATCTAAGATTGTCTAATTTTAGTAAAAGTAGTATCATTGGGTTCATATATACCTAAGGCACGCATTATGAGTTCAATTTCTAAAGATGACTTTTAAAGGATAATTCAAACTTCTATTATACTTATATGTGCCTATAATGAATATTATTATATTATACTTATTTTATGTAATCAAACTATATTTTATATAATTTGCCAATATAACTCAATAATATGAATATTATCTAACCCTAATATGTATATAACACACACCAGTCATAAAATTATCATTAAATATATTAAAAATTCATTTTTATTAAATTTGACTAGCATGTATCTTAATAGTTTTTGTTTTAATATTTATAACATTTAAGCCTATTATTATTAAAAACGAGCTCTAATTCATAATTTAAGCTATTTCAATACGTAAATTTGTAATAAATAGCTCAAGTTACCAAATGATTCCTCAAAAATTTATATAAACTACTAAAAATAAAGGAAATTTAGTTATCACTTGATTTCATGCTATCGATTTATCGCCTATTTACTCAAAATTACAATTTCACCCTTAAATTGCATTTATTAACCTAAATATTATTCTTTTTATACAAAATTATTTCTAGTATATCCTAATAACATTATAAATCACTAGAAGTCGGTATATGTGATTTCTATCAATTAATTTCATAAAAACCCATTTATTTCACATTTTCACCCTAATTCTAGCGATTTTTAGGGCTAAAAATTACATTAAATACTAAAATTAATTAAATAAAAAATCTGGCTATGTAACAATCAAATACATATCATGCATATTCTACACAAAAATTTCAAGCTAGAAACTTCATTATTTGATATATTTATTTCAAAAGTCAAAATTCAGATAAATATTGACTTTCTTAAGCAAGTGTATAAAATATTATAAATTTTACAAAAATCAAAGTATCACATAATAGCCTATTTAAAATGACAAAAATAAATTTTTTTCATAATTTTTTGGGTAGAATTTAATATTTTTTAAAAAAAAATAAAAAAAAGGTAGAAGTTTAACTTGCTTGTTCATCGAAGCTCCGATGGCCATAGGATGTTGGGGGTTTATCAAACGGTCAGGGCACGGGTTATTTTGTTAAGTGGTAGAGTGGTGCAATAGCGAACTCAAGTTTGGTCTAGAAAAGTACACTTACATTGTCTATTGCTTTGTTTTTCCTATTTTTCTACGTTTTTTTTTTCCTATCATTGTCCTAACTCCAAAATACTAAATGGAAGTAAACTAAGGTCACTAGCAATTTATGGGAGTGATTGTTGGCTAAAAGGAATTTTTTTTTCAATTAATACCCCCTTTCCAAGCCAGTAAGAGGTGTATTTTGATGATGAATTCCTACTTTTGATTTATCCAACTTGTGCCGATGCTGCCATGGTGAATTCTCCAACTAATTCTAGATTTGTTTCAACCATTTAGTTAATCTTTTGGTTAGTTTTTTATTTAATTTATAGTTATATATATATATATATATATTTATTATGCTAATATTTTTTGTAAATTTGTTAATATGCATGTGTATATCCTTTATATGTATTACGCATAATGTGTAGTTATACACATATAACTATGTTTCTAACGTATCTTTTATTTTGAAGATATATTTCCTACTTATTTTTATGAATTCAACACACATTATATGTTAAATATCTCTCATATATTTTGATGATAACAAAAAGGGATAAATATTAATAAATCATTAAGATTTCAAGCATTCAAAATGGTTTTCAGAAAGTTTAAATCCATAAAACTAAGTTATCTTTAGAAACTTATTCAAAAGGTTTCACTTGATTGAAAAGGATAATAGTCTAAAATTTTTCAGAAAGTATTTCAGAAGCTTTACAAGTAAAAGTGGAATAATATTTCAAAAGCTTGCTCAAAAAATTTAAAGAAAGGAAGAATTGATACTCTTTAGAAGGTCATTTAGAAAGTTGATTTGGAAATATATGATTTATCAAGATTCAAATTCAATAAGGCCTAACTCCACTATATTAGATATATTAGGAAAATATATTTAATCCCATTTCACTCAAGACGGAATCACGATCTATGAGGATTTTTAGGTGAATTAATTTTTTGAAAAATTAAGTATGCACAAATATAGATAAGGATAAGGTTGAATTGGATTTTGTGCAATTTCAAATCTTAAATATAAGTCTTATTTAGAAGTTACTAATTAAGTATATCTCCTCGTCAAATTCAAATTAGAAGCTTATTTGGTAGTTATAGATTGAAGCATATCTGATCTAAAAAAAAAAGATAAGGAGAATTATTTTTCAAATTCAATTAACCAAGATCTTCTCAAAATATCTAAGGAATTATCTTTAATAACTAACAGTTGGATAAATATGAAAAAAGAAGAAGAAGATAATCATCGGTTTTTTACCTATTGGAAGATCTCAATATAAAAGAGAAAGGATTCAAAATTACATTTACTATTCTAAAGAAAATTTTTTGTGTAAAAAAAAAAAAGAATCGTGATCAGATTCAACCTTCTGAAAAGTCATAGAAAGTCTTTTAGGTACCTCTTTAGAAAGTTCCATTGAAGCAAACATTATAACAATCTTCATTTCCTTTTGAGCAAAATTGTTTGAGATTTATATTTTTATTTTCACTTATAATTTGAAATTATCATTTTGTTGTTTGAGTGTTAAGATAAGCACATTTATACTCGGTAGTTCTATATTAGCCTAAATTGTTGAGAGGCTAGATAGGTAGAGCAGAGTGTTGTAAAGTCCATTATGACAAGTGCTTGTAATCTTTTGTGATTTGATTTAGTAGATCAAGTGGAACGGCACTAGTAAAGTAGATCGAGTCTCCAGTAGTGGAGTTGGAAGAGAGCAGTAGGCAGAAAGCTGAAGCTCAAAAAAATCTCAACTTGATTTTCTCCTTCCTTACACTCTTTTAATTTGCTTTATTATTTGTTACATATTGAATTATTAAAATATCACTGTTAACCAAATTAAGTTATTAAGAGAGAGTTAATTTTTTTTTATATCGAAAAACTTTTAAAAATTTCAAAGATACCAATTCGCTCCCCCTCTTGATATCTTATACAGTACCAACATTATATATAATTATGTAATTTTGGGTTAAATTACGTGTATAATTATTATATATAACAGGTATATTCATAAAAATATGTGTATACTCATATAGTATATTATGCTATAATATTTCATTTTATAGCTTAATTAACTTATCTTTAAGTCCCCGTCGCATTCTGAGCTCGATTTTAAGGGTTTCGATTATTTTTATACTATATTGAAGAATCACACTTCTAAGGGTAAGATTAGGATTTTTAGTCATTTTTTTTTTTAATATAACTTCACTAGATCACTTTGACTAACCTTTACATGAAATACATCATGATATCTAGCTAAACTTAGTGATAAAGCAATTCGATACGCAACATTTTCGATTCTTTCTAAGACTTTAAAGGGTCCGATATATTGGAGACCTAGCTTTCCTATAACACCAAAAAGCTTAAACCCTTTAAATGGACTTATTTTAACATACACAGGATCTCCTATAGAAAACTCTATAGATTTCCTTTATAGATATGTCCAACTTTTGTATCGATTTTGTGTTGCTTTCATCCTTTGTCGTATTATCTTAACTTCACCATTCATTTATTCGATCATATCAAGTCCTATCATTTCGTGTTCATCATTCTCCTAATACAATCATGATCGACATTTTGTTCCATACAAAGCTTCGTATGGTGTCATTTGGATCATTACTTGATAGTTATTGTTATAAGTAAACTTTACCAATGGTAAATACTGTTCCTAGTCACCATTGAAGTTCAAAATATAGCTTGTCAACATATCCTCAAGTATTTGAATAACTCTTTCTGACTATCCATCTGTTTGAGGATGATAAGCCATGTTGAATTGCAACTTAGTTCGCAAAGATCAATGTAAGCTCTCTCAAAATTTCGATACAAATTGACTATCCCTATCTAATAGAATACTAATCAACACACCATGTAGTCCAACAATTTCTCTTATACACAGTCATACTAGCTTTTCCATTGAATCACTAATCCTATAAGGTAAGAAATGAGCTCACTTCATCAACCTATCTACAATAACCCACATTGAATCATGAATTGATCTTGTCCTTGGAAGTCTTATTACGAAATCCGTTGTAATGCGATCCCACTTTCATGGAGGTATTTCTAGTGGTTACAGTAAACCACTAGGTTCCTGATGTTCTGCTTCGCTAGTTAGCTTGTATTATACGTAGTAACAAATTGTGCCACATCCTTTTTCATGCCTTTCCACCAAAACAATGATTTCAAATCATAGCAAATCTTATTCCCACTAGGATGCAAGGTGTAACCAGTGTCATGCACTTCAATTATTATTTCATTCCTTAGCTTTGAGTCACTAAGAATGCAGACTCATTCTTATATTTTAACATACCTTTAGTATCAATTTTTAAGTTAGCTACATCACCTATACTTAACTTATCCTTAATTTCTTTCAATCTTTGATCTTCATCTTGTTGAAGCTTAATTACCTCTATCAAGGGTGGTTGTATTTCTAAATTCATCAATTGTCCATCAGTATCATGCCATTTGAATTCAATCTCCAACTTTTCAAATTCCTTAATCAGTTCACATTGAGTAGTGAGTAACGAGGCCACTTGTTCAAATTTCTTACGACTTAGCACATTTGCTACAACATTGGCTTTATCGGGATGATAGTTTATGGTCAAGTCATAATCCTTGATTAACTCTAACCAACGTCTTTGTCTTAAGTTCAATTCCTTTTGAATAAAGAAATACTTCAAACTTTTCTAATCTATGTATATCTAATAACATTGCCCAAATAAATAATGTCTCCAAATCTTCAAAGCAAATACTATAGCCACTAACTCTTAATCATGAGTAAGATAATTCCTTTCATAAAGCCTTAATTGCCCGAATGCATATGCTATCACTTTTCTATCCTGTATCAATACACATCCTAGTCCATTCTTGGAAGCATCACTATATACATAACGAATCTTACTTAGGTTTGGCAAGATAAGTATTGGTGCTGAAATCAAACAATCTTTCAATTCCTTAAAAATTTGTTCACCTTCACTACTCCATTCAAATTTAACATCCATCTGCATCAGCCAAATTAAAGGCTTAGCAATTTTGGAAAAATCTTTTATAAATCGCCTAATATCTCACAATTCTAAGAAAACTTTTATTTCCATTATAGTAGTTGTCTGCTTCCATTCAACTATTGCTTTGACTTTTTTAGGATCTACTGAAATTCCTTCACCTGACACTATATGTCCTAAAAATGATATTCTATCCAGCCAAAATTCACACTTATTTAACTTAGCATACAGTTGATTGTCTCTCAACTTTTGCAAGGAAAAATGTATATGATTGACATGATCCCTTTTAGTCTTAAAATAAATTAAAATATCATCAATGAATACTACAGTAAATTTATCTAAGTAAGATTAATAGATCCGTTTCATCAAATCTATAAACATGGCTAGTGCATTCGTTAAACCAAAAGACATTACTAAAAACTCGTAGTACCCGTATCTAGTTCAAAAAGCTATCTTTGATACATCCTTTGGCTTAATTGGTAACTAATGGTATTTAGATCTTAAATCAATCCTTGAAAATACAATGGCACCATGCAATTGATCAAACAAATCATCAATTCTAGGTTGTGGGTATTTATTCTTAGTAATCACTTTATTTATCTCTCAATATCCAATACACAACCTCATGGTTTCATCATTCTTTTCCACAAATAACACCTATCTTCCCAAAAGAGACACACTAGGTCGTATGAATCCTTTTCCCAATAACTCTTGAAGCTCTATCAATGACATTTGGTATGAAGCTTTTGACATTGGTTCAATTTCTACTCTATAGAAAAATTTAACTCTCATTATAGTGCTAACCTAAGTAATTCTTCCGAAAAAGATATTAAGAAATTCACTTACTACTGGTATTTCTGATACTTTTGGAGTTTCCTTCTTTCTCTCTATAGCAAATATACAATAGAATTTCCATTCTTCAAAAATTTCATCCACTTCTTTTCTTACTTCAATTAACAATAATCTCAAGCTTCGCTCACCTGTCTTTCCCTAAAATTTTACCTTATACTCTTATAAGATTATATTCTCATTTTGACAATCCACTTTTGTAAACCCCTAAAATTTTCAATTTAGCTTTTGAAATAGACTCAACTATGTTAGACAATTTAGGAGTTGACAAGGCTAACGAAAGAGAAAACCTTAAAAGAATTAATCAATCATATAAGAAACTTTTCTACTCTAAATGCATCTAAATGTTAAAGATTTCATTCAAAAGTGATAGAAACCCCAAAATGATAATCATAAAGACATATGTGCACTAATTCATCATAATATACCCTAAAACCCTAATTGATAATA
The DNA here is from genome assembly GCA_024138005.1 of Lumnitzera racemosa. Lineage (NCBI taxonomy): Eukaryota > Viridiplantae > Streptophyta > Magnoliopsida > Myrtales > Combretaceae > Lumnitzera > Lumnitzera racemosa. The sequence continues at coordinate 54,062,593 of JAMXBC010000005.1, forward strand.
TAACCCTCATATTTTGCCAAATCATTAGTAGAATGTTAGAGATGACTTCCAATCATGCATATATGCTTTGAATCCTCAAGTAGTCCTTTAGAAACTAAGATAATGAATCATAGATTACATTTATTTCTTAAGTATATGATTAAGATAGTATTACATAGAGTTAAGGGTATAGTTGAAGATTAGGTTAAATGTAGTGAACCTTAGTACTCTAATTAGTACTTTTCACACTAGTTACACAAAGTAGTTTATCAAATGATGTATATAGGCTATAAATACCTAAAGTAAGACCTTATCAACTATTTTTACTAATCAATTTATTAAATACCTCATTTCCTTTCATTTCCTTAATTATTCCCTTAATTTCCTATAATTACTACATTATGTGTACAAAATTACATATACTTAAGGAAAGTTGACCAAGTCAATACATGTTGACTAAAGTCAACAATTTGAAAAGTCAACAAAAGACACTAATGCATAAAGAAAATATCTTAACATCTAATGATTGCTTTTCTTTCCTTTTCTTTTGGTTTTTCTTTTCTCCCCCTCTTCCTTAATTGCCGTCTATCTGTCCTCTTCTAAACCCCACCATTTTCTTTCTTGCATAATCAAAACAAAGCAAAAGAAACAAAATAAAAAGCCCCTCCATTGCCGTGAGCTTTCCTCTTCCATTTTACTTTCAAAGCTTTCCTTTTTGTCTCCCTAATTCCAACATAAACTATGGTATGTGATTAAGTTACTTTGTGTTGCTCTATATTATTCATTAGTTAGGTAATTAGGTAGATTAGATAAGTAGACATGTGTTAAGTATGATCTTAAAGAAGTGAACATAAAGTTCCCATCTTTAAGTGTAGGAAGTTAGGACTCATGAAGAAGAGGAAAGGTAATACATGTGTATATGCTCTTAAGCATGTGTACATAAGGAAATACTAAAAGAATACAAGTATGGGAATCTTTATACATGGGTACATAACCTAAATTAAGACAAAACCTAAATTAAGACAAAACCTAACTATACATACCTATACTACACTAAATACACACTTAAAAACACAAAAGAATGAAATTATGAAGTTTTTTTTTAGGGGAAAATTAGGCATACGAAATTGTACAAAAATATGTATATGATCGTATAGGTATATGAGTATGTATACAAGTATAAATAGGTATAAGTATAAGTATATGTATAAGTATGCTAGTATACATAAAAGTAGAGGAAAGGTATGAGTATATGTACATTATGTATAAGTGTACATAAAACACATAATCATGAGATAAGGCTTAGGTAAGCAAAGGATGATGCAAGTGATGATGTAATCACATGATGACATAAGCCATGACATAAGCAAGTGATGACATAAGCGAATGATGATGTAAGCAATGAACAAGCATAGATTATAAAATAAGAAAATAAGAAGAGTGTATAATAATTTGGTACCTAAATTAATAAACTCTAATACACTTTCTAAAGTGGATTATACTTAATTAAGTACATGAATTAGCAATAGCAAAGTAAAATTCTCTAAGTATAAGGATTTAAGGGTTAACTAAATCATTAAGTATACATAAAGGATATAAATATAAGATAATTAAGTTTCCATAGTTAGATTTCTATAAATTTGGTTCATATCGTAAAACATGGGTCATAACGTCCAAAATGGACATTACCATGTGAACGTACGTTGGAAAACGATGAAAAACGACTATAAATTCATAAATATCAGAAATAGAATGAAAAAAGTTACATACGATTAAGAATAAGGTCTAACTAGATAAAAGTTTATGGTAATTTAAGTAGAATTAGGTAATTAGATGTTTAGAATTATTGGTTAATTCAGTTACTTACTAGCGTCATCATATCACAATGATCAGGTGATCTTGAGGTGAGCGAGGATCTCCCGATCGATTACTACGATTAAGGCGAGTCGCTATGGTCGAGTAAGTATTTACCCTATGATTCCATGCTTGTTTGTAATTATAGATAGTAGACTTAAATATTATTGTTAATTGACTATTATGTAGGGTTTGGGAAACGCTTGTGTATGATATTGTGTATTGAATTGTGAAATTATCTTAAGTACAGATAATGCCTTATTTGTTGTATGGTAGTATAGAAAATGATTATGTATACTATTGGATGGTCACAGCATAATTTGAACTTAACTATGCTTGGCTTATAAATAGAAACTAGAACATGCATTACATAGATACAATTCCAGCCATCACATCACATAAAGGTAAAAAGAGGCCATTCGAGGGTTGTTATTATTAATTTATTGGTTCTGTACGGTGCACTTATACAAAATGACCTTATCCTGGCCCACAAGAACAATAAGCATTGGAGGCGCCATTTAGGGGTGAGTGTAAACTGTGGAGGCCCACTCACGATTATACTAGAACTTGGTTTTTATGAAAATAAAAGAATTATTTGACTTGAGTATGGAGCATGGAGTTTCGTAGTAAAGTAAGTTCTAGTGTAATACTCAGATCTGATTGGTGCCATATATACTCTAACCCTAACTTCGAAGGGCGTTAAATCCAAGTTACGTATATGAACTAGTTAATTATACGTATTGTTTAGCATTCTGTTTGATCATTCATTCATATACGTGAATATAATATACTTATAACTTGCTTGTGATGTGCCTGAGGGTTTTGCTCACTAAGCTTAGGCTTACACCTCTTCAGACTTTTGTTGCTGGATAGCCTGTTCATAAAGGCTGGTCGAGGGATGCCATAGGTTAGCTTAGGGACTTAAGCAAGAGTGAGTTGTCCTATGTATGGAGATAGAACATTTTATGTAGACTCTTACTCATGTACTTTTGTTTTACTAGTATTATAGACTTAGATGTACTCACTTACTATATAATGTAAGCTTTGTAGTTCACATTTTATATAAATATGTTAGTATGATGATACATGTGAATCTGTGTGTTCTTGAAAAACTAGTGGTTGTAAAGCCTTGTATATTGTGTGAAGAGTTCTTTATTGGAAGGGTAACTAATCAGGGGTTCTTCATACAGTATACGACGTCTGCCACGACTAGGTTATCCTCAGTTCATGACAACTTTGGCTCTTTGTTTAAACAACCAATCTATTCCCATAATAACATCATGCCCCTTAATTGGTAATACTATGAGCTTTATCAGGAATTCTTATCCTTGGATTTGCAATTGTCCATTATCTACTATTTCTCGTGTTAACACTTGCTCTCCTTGATGTGTTCTTATTCTATAGGTGGATTTAACTTCATTTTTCTTAATTCCATTTCCTAAGACAAACTTCTAACTATTAAACGAATGTGATGCTCTAGTATCAAACAATGCATAAGTAGTTTATCCATTTACAAGTATGTTTCCTAAAACAATTACTAGTACTATTATTATCTATCACATAGGTATAAAGCTTAAGTTTTTTATTTTCACAGTTCTTAATACTATCTATGCATATATGATTTACAACCAATTCATAGGTTAATAAGAGTTACGAGTCAGTTTATATACCTTTTACTAAGTATTGGTTAGTTCCATCAATATCCATTTTATCATCCGAGCCATCATGAAAATATTCTTTGATCCATTCATCAAAATCCTCAATAACTTCTTCTATACTCTCGATTGCAAATACTTCAACTAGTATAGCAGTGATCTCTACTCCCTCGGATTTCTTACCCCTTTATCCGACTTGACCATAATATCTTAAGAAGTGTCTTGTCATTCTATACCTATAACACTTCAATGTTTTTATCTTTGGATACTCTAACATATGAATCAGATCACCATATAGAAAACATTTGCCTCTTAATTGAGGGCATTGCTAGGGAAAATGTTGTGCTCTATATTTTTAGCATCTCACATTTCACACCTCATTACAAAAACTAAATCCTGTCTTATTTGAAGCAAGGCCACTAGTCACAGTAGCTAACTTCTTTCCTCTTCAACTAAAGTTACTATTTGCACATGGAGATGTCCTTTTGAAAACATGCCTATATTGATTAACTCTTCTCAATTTCTTCCTCTAATCATTTTGCATGGCTAGTCAATTATTCTCCAATTGATGTGCCTTATCCATAATTTGATGATAAGTAATGAATCCATAATCCATTAACTTACATCACATTGTAGAATCAAACCCATTAAGGGAAAGATCCTTCTTTAGCACCTAATTATCCCTGTACAACTCAAACACATATTGCAACAACCCATTAAATTCATTCTCATATTGCGCCATACTCATAATGCCTTTCTTTATCTTCATTAACTATCAGGTCATCTAATTTTGCATACCCATAGGGAAATATTCTATCTTAAATGCCTTATGAAATACATGCCATGTGATGGGCCCAATCATTATTTGTGTTGTTAAGTACCATCAGACTCATGCTCCCATTATTAGTAAGAAAGTACCATAAGATACTTTTTGATTTTCAGGAATCTTAAATGCCTCAAAGTTGTACTCGATCTGAGCTAATCAATCATGACCTAAGGTAGACTTACCCATTTCTCCTTTGAAATAGCAGTTCAATTTCATAAACTCAGGAAGTCAACTTGCATCTTGGTGTCAAATTCCTCTAAGTTCAACCTTTAGTGGCCTTTGGTTCACCACATTTTCACCTGTGATCAAATGCTGAATTAAAGCTCCTTGTTATTGGACCATGATATTCATATTGGTAAACATTTATCCAAATTGAGTTGGGTCCATCATATTCTAAGCAGGTAGTGGTGCATAATGTCTAGGTAGTTGTAGTGGATTAGGAGGGTTAAGAGGTGGTACTACTCCTTCAGGTCGGTTGTTTCCATTTCTATTTCTATTTGCTTCCTTTGCCATATTTGGATTCACAAGTCACTAACGATTAACCCTATACTTACAATATGCGCACTAAAAGTTAATACTTAATCTAAGTGACTCATATTCACATATAGATCTATTTCTCTGTATATGTAATATACAACTATAAATTCTTTAACAAGGTTTTTAATCACCTAAAACCTATAATATTTCGTCCTTATATATAAATTTATAATATTCATATTCCATCATACATTCAAACACACCTGTACATCATGAGCTCATATAAATTTCAGCTGTAGCATTGTATCATCTATCTACTTTGTTCCCTATAATCACTACTCATGTCTATATCTCATACAAATACTGAATAATAAAGATATATTATACTCTTACATGTTTTTTTTTTATATTAGCACATAAGATAGCTGGACTTTACATTCAAACGATTACATCACTTTATTTACAACATCATATTATGCATCTAATTACCTATTTACATCATTTTCATTTGTACAAGAGTTTATTTACATCATTTAGTAATCCAAGCATCAAAAGTGCAAAAGTTACATTCATAATGTCAAAAGTACAACAAAAGTTGCCAAAGGACCTAGGCATGTCAAAAAAACTAGGTCAAAGGATATCAAAAGCCTTAACAAGTCTTCTTATTATCTTCTTAGACTTTCAGTTGCTTGAACTTGCTGAAGTTGTTGCATCTTCAAAAGGAAATCACTCATTCTCTCCATTCCCTTCAGAATATGGACTTATGTCCACTATGACGAGGGTGTTTAGTATAACAACCACTTTATGCTCCTTACTTCCATACCTTATGCTCCATTTTTAGAACCAACTTGTACTTCAGTCTTTACTTTCTCTAGATCCTCCTCAGGATCTTCATCATCATCTAACCCTACATTGGGCTAAGTATGTTAAGGTAGATTCTCAAGTGATAACATGGGTGGTTCAAGTTCTTAAGATTATAACGATACTTCTATACTTGCAATCTCATCTGTAGGATACTTGGGAAACCTGTCAACCACACTAAGGGGATAGTTTCTAGAGATATTTCTACAATAGCAGGAAAATACAATATAGGAATCATTACTAATAAAATCCCATTTTTCTTGAAAGTACTTCCTCTCATAGGTAGTTATAGCAATACATTCATTATTTGTAGGTCCTAATTCATTCCTTATTATCTTCCAATCATCCTACATACTAAGGGATATCCCACACTTATAGTTTTCGATAATCTTATCGATATTATAAAACATTCTCTAGTCAACCATATTTAAAACAACTTCTAAATCCGAATCCTTTACTTAACAATCATCTCATCCCCTTCCCATTCAAAATTCTACCATGCATGTAATAAACCATCCCTATGAATTTGAAATAATCAAGTTAAGGTTAGTTTATAACCCGTTTTACATATATAATCTATATATATCTAATCTTATAAAGCTAAGTCTTTTATATTCATTATAAACCCTACTCTCAATGATCCTATTGTCTACTCATTTTAATTAGATGCTTCAAAGAATAGTTTTTTAAGAACCATGCTTTAATACCAACTCAAAGCTATCACGTCCCAAATAGGAGAAGTTGTAACAATCTCACCATGTAAACTAGCCTGAGAGAGAAGTTGACCTCACAATTGCTATCATAGATATAGTCTATATAAGGCGTATATGACTCAACTAGCTTGAATCATCCATTCTAATACCTATAAATGATCAAACTTGTGATATAGTTTTACAAAATACCTATTCTACATAACCTGTTATCTAATAACACAACAGTATTTAAATAATCATAACACAATGAGAGTTATAATTTACAATCAGAGTTTACCAAAAGCCATAGGTCTCAAAGTCTATTTACAATGAGATAGGAAACTAATGGACATCTTGGGGAATTCCCAATTAGTTTCCTCAAAACTCAAAAGAAAAGTCAAAAGTATAGATTCAGTGGATTTCTGGTTCCTCACTTTCCTAGCCAGTTACACACTAACTTGTAGGTAGTGATATCTGAACATCTTGACCTTTTTATCATAACTTGCAAAAGAGTCTATAGGAATGTGAGCAAAATTAACTTAGTAAGTAGGACAGAGTAAAAAGAGTACCAAACAATCACAAGTAGGGTATTTAATTATAATGAAATGCTATACAATCGATCACTTGAAACACTGTATAATGTTATCCGGACCATTGTGAGGTTAGAGAAATTACATCCACTCCAACTCGGATTAGGGAGTTTTATCGTGACTCAAATTAAACCAAACCCGAGCTTATGCAATGGAGAATAACCTCCTCCCGTGATCACCTTTTAACTATAGCCCCCATCCTTACTGCAACATCCTTGCCTGTGACCTAGTTCGACTAAAGATCGAGAAAGGTCTATTTCAGCCATCCTTATCTAAGGGAGTCAGTATTTAGCCTAATATTCCTAATCATTCCCTTAATGGTTACTATGAATGTCCAATTAAGTTAGCAGCCCAATCACTCTTATTTCCATAAAGGTAGCTAAACAAGTTCACAACAATACAACATGAAGTAATCATACAAAACAATATGCTAAAGAGTTTAACTCTTGTCGCAATCATAATATTAACCACTCATATAACATGTGCACAGACAGCTAATTTACTACCACAATCAAAGTACTCTTAAGCTTCCAAATACTTTAATACAATATCTCAATAAACGGTAAGGCTATGATCCCAACTTACCTGTTCAGACATTTACTGTAGAAGATTTGTGTCCTTAGTGTTCTATTCACTAGGAGACACTACATATATATACAAAACCCAAATTTAGTTTTCATAAGAAGGTATTCCACTAAACAGCTATATATATAAATATAAATTTATATATCTAAAGTATATTATCCTTTTTCTTTGTATAATATATAGTTTTATTATATGAGTTAAGTTAAGTTACTAAATATTAATAATATATGTTATTATACTATTACATATAATATATTGTTTTGATAGTATCAAAGCGTACTTTTAATTAGTTAAATCAAGTTTCAATTACGATAAGGTTATCGTACTATGTAAATTCTCATAATATTATAGAGATAAAGGTTGTATTACCTAGGATTGTTTGATTTTAGTAAAAGTAATATCATCGGGTTCATAGATACTTAATAATATGTATTATAGGTTCTATTTCTAAATATGACTTCTAAAGAGTAATTTGATTTTCTAATATACTTTTATGTTTCTATAATGAATATTATCGTATTGTACTTATTTTATGTAATTAAACTATACTTTATATCATTTGCCAATGTAACTCAATAATATGTGTATTATCTAACCCTAATATGTATAAAACATACCCCGGTCATAAAACTGTCAGTAAATATATTAAAAATTCATTTTTATTAAATCTAACCAACATAATTCTCCGAAAATTTCTATAGACTCCTAAAAATATGGGGAATAAAGGACACTAAGTTAAACGAGAGAGAGAGAGAGAGAGAGAGAGAGAGAGAGAGAGAGAGAGAGAGAGGAAGGGGGTGTTGAGTGAATTGAGTTCTAGGACAATATGTAATTCTTTTCAAAATTTCGAATTAAATGTAATAACAAGTGTTGTTGATGGGTTTTGGTAATCAAAATCAGCCTGTAAAGAAAAGAAAGTCACTTGGTACCAGAACCAATTTAATTTGGCCACTCCGATGCCTAGTCAATAAGCAGGAGTAAGGAAAGTAAAAATAAGTGGTCAAGAGTTATCAGAATAATTGATGAGACATATGGAAGCTTTGTAATTAGACACATTCCCTAAAATGTAAGGCGAGTAGACAGTTATGTAACATAACCGTGCTTGTGATAACTATTTGTACCATGAACTTGAATTTAAATTAGGAGAAAATTTGCATTACTCACGAGATGTCGAGAGTATAGATTACCTAGCTTGTTGATAGCTGAATGAACTAGTAAGTGAAGTTATACCAATGCTTGCCAAATCAAGTGAATGAAAACTGACTATTAACATTTGCCCCCCAACTCCCGTATTCAAGAATTTGACCAAGGGAGTAATATATCATACACTAAATGCTGAGTAGGGAGAAGTTCCTTAAATGCTAAGCAAGGTGGGAAGTAAGGTGGATCACATCACAATCAAAAAGTCACAATTTTTAATTTCCTACCTATCTAAGAGACCAAAAAGTAGGAGGCATGACACCTATTACCTTGTTCATTATTACGCCGCAAGCCTAATAACTGTCAGAGAGTTGTCAATCGTCATATTTTTGTCTCAAAACATGTATCAACAATCTATGCCACTATCAAACCAACACATCATTACTGTTAGAAACACATTTACAGTTACGAGGGTGAATCATCCATATTTAAGGGATTGTTTAAAATCAAATGTAGATTTCTCTAGTTGCATCTTCAAACTTTCATTCTCTTTCTCATCTTCACTCTCAAATTTTTCAACTTCTATAACATCATTCTTTTTCATCGAGCCTAGTTTTTTACCCTCCCAATTCTTTTTATAAAATTAAGTCTTCTCTAAATCGATCAATACTAAACCCTACCCATTTAATATTGACCCTTGACTAGGGTTCAAAGAAAGACCATTTTTTCCAACTTGAAAAGATTTAGGGTCACTGTCACGAACTGAGGATAGCCTAGTCGTGGCAGACGCCGTATACTATATGAAGAACCCTTGATTGGTTACCCTTCCAATCAAAAACTCTTCACACAATATACAAGGCTCTACAACTACTAGTTCCAAAGTACATCCAGATTCACATGATATCATCACACAACATATTTATATAAAAGTTAAGCTCAAAAGCTTACATTACATAGTATTTAAGTATGTCTAAGTTCATAATGATAAGGTAAACATAAGTTAAACATAAGTACATGAGGAATAGTCTACATAAACTATTTTCCTCTCATCACACAGGACAGCTCGCTCTTGCCCAAGTCCCTAGGCTAACCTGTGGCATCCCTCGTCCTGTCTCTACGAACAGGCTATCTGCAGCAGAAGCCTAAAGGGGTATAAGCCTAAGCTTAGTAAGCAAAACCCTCAGCTACACAACAAGAAAGTTATAAGTACATTATAGTCACACATATGAATGAATGATCAAACAGAATGCCAAATAATATGCATACTTAACTAGTTCATATGCGTAACTCAGATTTAACGCCCTCCGAAGTCAGGGTTGGAGTTTACACGGCACCAATCAAATCCGGGTATTACACTAGAACTTACTTCACTACGGAACTCCATGTTCCGTACTTATATCAAATAACTCTTTCATTTTCAGAAAAACACAAGTTCTAGTATAATTGTGAGTGGGCCCCCGCAGTCCACACTCACCCCTAAACGGAGGTCTCTAGACTCGACCCTTAGCCAGGCGGTTGGCGCCTCCAACGCCTAGTGTTCCAGCGGGCCAGGGTAAGGGCATTTTGTACGTGTGCACCATACATAACCAAATAAATCAATAATATCAACCCCCGAATGACCTCTCTTTACCTCCGTGTGATGTGACGGCCGGAATAGTATGCATGCTATGCATGTTAATGCATGTTTCAATTTCTATTTATAGCTGAGTATAAGTTAGTTCAAATTATGCTGTGACCATCCTTTAATACACACAATCATTTTCTATACTACTATGCAACAAACAAGGCATTATCTGCATTTAAGGTAAATTCACAACTCAACAAGCAATTACATACACAAGCATATCCCGAACCCCACACAGCAGTTAATTAGCAATAATATTTAAGTCCACTATCTATAATCACAATCAAGCATGGAATCACAGGGTAAATACTCACTTGGCTATAGCGGTTCGCCCTAATCATAGTAATCGATTGGGAGGTCCTCGCTCACCTCAAAGTCACCTGATCATCATGTGATAACAATGCTAATAAGTGTTTGAATTAACTATTAATTCTAAACATCTAATTACCTAGTTCTACTTAAATTACTATTAACTTTTACCTGGTAAGACTTTAATTTCAATAGTATGTAACTTTTCCGTTTTATTTTTTATATTTATGAATTTATAATCGATTTTCATCATTTCTAAACATATTTTCACATGGTAATATCTGTTTTGGATATTAAGACCTCTATTTTATGTTATGAGCTAAATTTATAGAAATGTTTAGTTATGAACACCTAAGTACTTTTATTACTTAGGTTTATATCTTTTATTCCTTAAATTCTTCTAATGAAAAAAAATTTACTTTGCTATTACTAATTCATGTACTGAATTAGGTGTAGTCTAATTTAGAAGGTGTATTAGGTTTTACAAATTTAGTTACCTAATTACCTACACTTTTCTTAGTTTTCTTATTTTCTAAATTTATGCTTATGTCATTGCTTACATCATCACTTGCTTATGTCATTGCTTATGTCATCACTTGCTTATGTCATTGCTTATGTCATCACTTGATTATATCATGGCTTATGTCATCACTTACCTCATCATATGCTTACATAAGCCTTTCATCATGCTTATGTCATATGCATATGTATTATGTACATATTATCTCTTTCTCTTATACTTATGTACATATAATTTATACATACTTATACTTATACTTAGACTTAGGTTTATACCATATTTATACATGTATACATACCCGTATACCTATACGATGGGATATGTATTTTATACTAAAATTTCGTATGCCTAAATTTTTCCTTAAGAAAAGCTCACTAATTTCATGTTTTTGTGTTCTTATGTACATATTTAGTGTAGTATAGGTATGTTTAGTAAGATTTGATCTTAAATTAGGTTATTTACATGTTAAATACTCATATACAAAAGTTCTTCTACTTATACACTTTTGGTATTTCCTTATGTATGCATACATAGAAGCATATCATCATCTCTTTCTTTCTTCTCTTTCAAATTTCAAGTTTCTACACTTAAAGAAGGAAACTTTGTTTCCTCTTCTTCAAGACAAAACTAACCATATAACTACTTATCTAATCTACCTAATTAACTAACTAATGACTAATAAAAAGTAAGATAAAGCACTTAAAAACATACCTTTTATGATGTTGAAATGAAGGAGACAAAAGGGAAGAAATGAAAGGGAAAGAAGGGAGGGGAGTTCACGGCAATGAAAGAGGAATTTTGTTTTGTTTCTTTTGTTTGTTTCTCTTAATGGAAGACAATATGTGGTGGGGTTAAGGAGACAATTTGTGGACGTCAACAATGGAAACAAAGGAAGAAAGAAAAATCAAAAAAGAAAAGAAAAGGAAGACATCATTACATAAGAGATATTTTCTTTATCTCTTAACCTTTGTTGACTTTTCAAAATGTTGACTTTAGTCAACATGTGTTGACTTGGTCAACATTTGAAATTTGGTCAACATGTATTATCTTAGTCAACATTCCTTAAGTATGTGTAATTTTGTGCACATAATGTAGTAATTAAGGGAAATTAGGGGAGAAATGAAGGAATTGAGAAGAATTGAGGTACATGATACATTGATGTGTAAATGTGGTTGATGAGTCTTACTTTAGGTCTTTAGAGTCCATATATCTCATTTGATAAACTACTTTGGATAACAAGTGTAAAAAGTTCTAATTTGGGTATTAAAGTTCACTATATGTAACCTAATCTTCAACTATAACCCTAACCCTAAGTAAGACTATCTTAATCATATATTTAAGGAATAAATATAATCTATGACTCATTATCTTAGTTACTAATGGATTACTTGAGAATTTGAATCATATAAGTAAGAATGAGGGTTATCTCTAACCTTTTACTAATGATTTTGCAAAATATAAGCATTACATTTTCAATTAGGGTTTTAGGATATATCATGATGGATTGGTGTACATATGTCCTTAATGGAATCATTTTTAAGGTTTTTATCACTTTCAAAAGGAATATTTAGCTTTTAGAAACATTTAGGGTAAAAAAATTCTTTACGCGATTAATTAAGTCTTTTAAGGTTTTCACTTTAATTAGCCTTGTCGACTCCTAAAGTGTCTACTTCAAAAACTAGATCGAAACTTTCAGGGGTTTACAGTCGCCACCCAACCGAAGTCGGCAAAAGACTTTAAGTTATAACCAATTGAGTGGATTGGTTATAACTTAGCTACCGATCTATGAATTAAAAAACCAAGTTATGAATAAAGTTTTCCAAAAACTAGAGATCTGGATTCGAGGGTTAATTTATTAAACTTTAAACGGGCACCACTTTTAACTTTTCAAATTTAATTTCACTTTTCAAATATACCCTTTAATTTCTAAAAACTTCTAATTATGATACGTGTGACCAAATTGATTAATTTACATAAATATCTAAAAATGGGAAAAATAAAACTTTCAATATTTTAAGTTGCCATATACTTACGTATAGGTACCTACGTACCCGTTATTAGGGATCAGACGCACGTAGTTTTTTTAATGAAATATAACAAGTTGATTGATTTTAATTTTGGAAAAACCGCCGAGTTTATGTTTTTACTCATTTTGAGTAGATTTGAGAAAAAGATTATAAGGGGTCCTAAACTGGATTTTAATTTTGGAAAACCTCAAATGCTCTAGTTTGGAAAAGATCCGTTTTATTTTTATTAAAAAAATTGATTTTCTAAGTGTGAAAAATAAATTTTCTATTTTTACTCGATTTTATTATTTTTATTATTTATTTATTATTGTTAGTTTTTTTTATATTTTTTTATGGTTCTTCATATTTAAAAAAATAACATAAAATACTTTCTATTCGTCTTCTTTTTTTTTCTTCTTCCTTTCTTTTCTCTCTCTTTTTTTTTATTTTACATTTACACAGATAAAACAAATAATTGAATAAATAAAACAAAACAAGGAAAAAAAAAAGAAAAAAGAAATCAAGCGAAGGCGACAGGATGCGTAGGTTGAACTGGGTCGAGTCGCCTACAATTCTTCTTCAGCAATGTCGGGTAGGGGTGGTTAAAGACGACTTGGACCGCATTCTTCGAGGGTAAGGGAAGATTTATGTGTTTGGGATTGGAATTAAGGGAGGGGGTAGGCCGAGTGCCATGGCTTGGGGTAGTCGTTTGGCAGTTGTTGAAGGTAACGCTCGGTGGTGATGCTTGGGCAACCTTGCTTAAGGGCATGGCAAAGGTTGAGGGAGGTCGTGTTTGAGAGCTAATAAAGTAGGGGTCATGACCATAGCATTGGGTTGTGGTGGTAAGCTTAAACAAGAGTGATGCGAAGAGAGAGAAAATGAGCCAGAGAGAGAAAGAGAATCGCTAGAGAGAAGGAGAGCTTGGGAGTTGATTTTAGAGCGCGAAGATGGTTCTCTTGCTCATTGACGTCCCTATTTATACTTAAATTTTAACCCAGCAACAAAGGAAAGCTCTGATCGAAGTTAATGGGAATGGCCGAATTTTTAGTTTTTTCCTAATCATTGAAGCTCAATTTGAATGCATAATTAACCAAACTTGGATGCGTTTTCTGTACCAATTCATAGTAGGCTATGTCTGGTACGAGATTGATGCAAGAAACCATGAGCTTATGTATGGAATTTGTGCAAAAATTGAAGCTAAAGTGGAGGGAGTAGGCTATTCTTGAGAAGGAAATATGAGAAAAATCAGGAGAAAATGCAAGAAAATCAAGGGAAAGAAACGGAAAGTGCTAACGTGGTGCCATGTTAGCTGGCTCGACAAACCCCTACCTGCCATATGCTATACTTGACACATGGTGGTTGACGTGGCATATCACGTGGCTGACACATGGCACCATGTCAGCAAAGGCCATCTAATCCGATTATGCCACGTGCCAAGATACGTGGTATAATTAGATCCTGATGCGTGGCAATCTCTAATGTAAGAAAAACAAAAAGTTAGAAAAAGGCCTCCCTACCTTCACTAAGTTTCGAACCCAAGACCTCATGCTTAATGTTAGTATTACGTTTATATGCTTAACTATCAGGCCGTTCGCCTATGCCTTGTCCATATGTGCAATTAAATTGCATATATTGACTCGGTCAGCCTGGGCCATATTTAAATCTAAGCTCAGCTTTAATGGCCCAACTTTTAAATCTAAATTTAATCTAACAAAAAGTTATTTTCAATTTTTTTTTTGTGTTTTTTTCATAATTTCTTATTTTTTGTATTTTCTAAATTTCTTTTTGTGATTTTTTCCTATTTTCTTATTTTTTTTAGAATTCATATTTTTCTAAATTTCTTCATTTTAGGGGGCTTTCTTTAATTTTCTATTTTTTTGAACTTTTTCTAATTTAGGACCCTATAACCTAATTTGAAAAATATAAGAAGGCAAAAATTAGGTATCTACAACTGCCCCTCTTTGTGGTAAAGTTTGAACAAAACTTTATCACAATGACAAAACAGACATTATTTTTGCCCCAATAATGAATTTTTTGCTAGGAAGCGCTACAGCTAACTTACTATCCTAAGTCCAATCTATTGGGGATTTTGAGAAGAGAAGGGTGGTGCTCTAAGAAATGGTCGAAAGACAAAAAGAAGAATGGAAGTTTAGTCATGCTTGTATGAACTAACAAAGTGAAGTGAAACGGGCTAAGCAATCCTTCAGCTGGCTAAGACCCTAAACTGAAATGAGAAAACTTGGTCATGCCTTGATGAGTTGATTAACCAAGGTGCGCAAAGTGCTCCCAGAGCTGGCTAAGGCCCTAAGAAGAATGAGCAAACTTGGTCATACCCTAATGAGCTGACTAACCAAGGTAGGCAAAGTGCTCCTAGAGCTAGCTAAGACCCTAAGAAGAATGAGCAAACTTGGTCATACCCTAATGAGCTGACTAACCAAGGTAGGTAAAGTGCTCCTAGAGCTAGCTAAGACCCTAAGAACAATGAGCGAACTTGGTCGTACCTTAAAAAGTTGACTAACCAAGGTGGGCAAAGTACTCCTAGAGCTGGCTAAGACCCTAAAAAGAATGAGCAAACTTGAAAGGCTAGTTAAGAAGATGATGAAGGTAATTGCTTTACGAGCCGGTTAAGAGAACTTGGTGAAAGAATGTACCTTACAGAACTTAGTGAAGAGAGGGGCTTATTTGCAAGAAATTTAGAAGGATGAACTGAGCTAAGATTGTATCTTCATAGGTTGGCCAAATACTAAATGTAGAAAGTAAATGCCTCTAGATTGGTTAAAAAACGATCGTTGGGAGTAAAAGTGGTCCAAATGCAAGAAAAAATTGGTGTACTAATACTGTGTAGAAATACTTACCCGGTCTTTGTTGATAGCACCTAATCCATTAAACCTTTTTTTTTAAAAGCCCCTATTGGAAAATTACTGACTCTTGTTTTAGTCCCTTATTATCAACCTAGATGTTCTTAACCTACCACATTCAAGACATTGCTGGTTCTTTTTGGAGAAATCATAGAGATTAGCTCGATGTAGGAAAACCACCCATTATTTTTGTTTCTTTGGAACTTTTTTGAACCCAAAAGCCTCATTCCCATCTACCATGATTGCTTACTTGAGTTTCACATTCCTCTGAAAAAATAGACAATAAAACTCCCCAATGAGGGGATTAATCCATAATAAAGTATTTAAAGAATTTTGTTAATTACCAATGTGCTAGATCTCATTCCTTAACTCCTCTCGTGTTTGCAGTGTATAGGTTTGATTAAATGAGGTCAAGGGAATAAGACCTATTCATGGAGAGAGTGATTATTCCAACGATGACAATGACCAAGGATACTAAATTTGCTTGTAGATAATGAAAATTGGACCACAATGACATTCAAAATGACTAACATTTTCGTGTTTTGAGCAAAATTCCCATTGAATTATGGATAGTACAATTTTACAGCATTAGCATTTATAGGGTCTCTCAAATATGGACCATCCATTTGGGACAAAATCAAAGCCTCTCTTGATAATACTCACTTCATGACATAAGGACCCTTGTAATTGGGGGTGAATTTCCCTCTAGAGTCTTGTGCATTAGGGAGAGCTTTTCTTAACACCAAATCTCCTTCTTTGAGGTTACGAGGTCGTACCCTTTTGTTGAATGCTCAAGCCATTCTTTATTGATTGCATTGATTATGATACAGGGCTGTCAATCTCCTTTCATCAATCAGATTTAGTTGTTCAATGCATTTCTTTACCCAAATGACTTTCTAATAGTACCTTGAGTGATGGGATTTCGACCTCTACTGGTAACATTGCTTCAGTGCCGTATACTAAAGAGTACGGTATTGCCCCAATCGATGTTCTGATGGAAGTCCAGTAGGCCATGTGTATGAAGGGTAACATCTCATGCCAGTCCTTATATGTAACATCCATTTTTTCGATGATTCTTTTGAGGTTTTTGTTTGCTGCTTCAACAGCTCCATTCATTTAGGGTCGATAAGGAGTAGAGTTCCTGTAAATGATTCGAAATTGCCGGCATAATTCTATCATAAGCTTGTTGTTGAGATTGGGGCCATTATCATTGATGATTGTTTCAGGAGTCTCGTACCAAGCCAAGATGTCCCTCTTGATGAACTTAACTATGACCCCTTTAGTAACCTTCGAGTATGACGAAGCCTCTACCCATTTGCTGAAGTAATCGATGGCGACAAATATGAAGCGATGCCCATTAGATACTTTTGGAGTGATAGGGCCGATGATATCTATTCTCCACATTGAGAAAGGCCATAGTGCTGAGATAGCATGCAATTGCTAAGGTAGGGCATTTATTTATTCGCATAAACATGGCATAAATGACAATGCCTAACATGTTTTATGCAATCACTTTCCATTGTTGACCAATAACACCCTAGCCTCATGATTTTCTTTGCCAACATGTACCCATTCATGTGAGGGCCACATACTCCATGTACCTCTTTCATTAAATTCTTAGCCTCTTCATCCGCTACATACCTTAAGAGTGTACTGTCAAATGAGCGTCAGTATAAGGTAGACTCGCTTACTAAGAATTGGGTGGCTAATCTCCTAATCATCTTTTTGTCTTTTTTCTCGGCCTTTTCAGGGTATGTACCTTGTTGTAAGAACACCTTAATATCATGATACCACAGTTTTTGGGTCGTTTATATGCTTAATTGTTAGGCAGAAGGTAGGCTTATCTTCAATTTCAATTGTAAGGGGTTGAATCTTGACTCCACTAGATACCTGGATCATAGATGCTAGCGTAGCTAAAGCATCAGCAAATTGGTTATGAGTCCTTGGCATGTGATTGAAGGTGACTTCTGTAAAACTTTCGTTAATTCCGTCAAATGCAGGTGATAAGGCATCAGCTTAGGATCTTTAGTTTCGTACTCTCCCCATGCTTGGGCAATAACGAGTGAGGAGTCCCCATACACTTTTAATTCTTGAATGTCTTTCTCTAGGGCCATCTTGAGTCCCATGATGCAAGCTTCATATTTAGCAATATTATTAATGTATTGGAAAATGAGCCTTATGGCCACAAGATACTGAGTACCTTCAGGGCATATTAGTATTGCCCCAATTCTACATCTAAAGACGTTGGCTACACCATCAAAGAACATTTTCCGTTTTGGTAGCTCATCATCCTTTCCTTTATCAAAGTTTCCTCCAACCACTAAGATACCCTCATCGGGGAAATTGACTTGTACTTCTTAGGGAGTACTATCAGAGGGGTTTTCTATTAATCAACTGGTAAAGCTTGCCCTTTGATTGAATTTCAATTCACATATGTGATGTCGAACTCTGATAGCAGCACTTGCCACTTTGAGATTCTTCCAATTAAGGCTAGTTTGTCTGCCAAGTACTTTAGGGGATCATATTAAGTCAGTAATTCCACCTGGTAGTAGAGTGTGCATTATCTGAGCCAATGCATTACCTAAACTAACACACAAATTGGTTCTTTGAATTTCTAAATATCTCTGCTCCCCTTCAGTAAATTTTGTACTCAAGTAGTATACAGCCCATTCCTTTCCTTCTTCATCTTTTTGGCCAAGCATATACCCTATGGACTCTGGTAATATTGTCAAGTATAAGAATAAAGGCTTCCTAAGTTTTGGAGCTACCAGAATTGGAGGGTTCATGAGGTATTCTTTAATTGTTATAAAAGGCCTACTCACACTCTTCATCCCAATTGATCTTAGCATTCTTTTTTAATAACTTAAATAAAGGACAACACTTGTCTGTGAGTTGGGATATGAACCGAGCTATATAGTTTAAATGGCCCAACAAACCTTTGATTTCTTTAAGTGTACATGGTGGGGGCAAGTCAACTATCGCTTTAACTTTATCAAGGTCTACTTCAATGCCCCTTTAGCTGATTATGAAACCTAATAACTTCCCTGAAGTTGCCTCGAAAGTACACTTCGCTGGGTTAAGTTTCAACTAGAATTTTCTCAACCGATCAAACAATCTCCTTAGATTTTCCATATGATTTTCTCCTTCTTTAGACTTGGCAATCATATCATCAACATATACCTCAACTTCTTTGTGCATCATGTCATGAAAAATTGTTACCATAGCCCTTTGGTAAGTTGCCCTAGCATTTTTGAGTCCAAAAGCCATCACTTTATAGCAAAATGTGCCCTAAGTTGTGATGAATGTGGTATTGGCTTTATCTTCTTCAGCCATTCAACTCTAGTTATACCCAGAAAATCCATCCATCAAAGAGAAAATATGATTTCCAGCTGTGTTATCAATCAATACATCGATATAAGGCAAAGGAAAATTATCTTTAGGGGTTGCTTGATTGAGGTCTTAAAAATCCATGCACACCTTGACTTTCTGATTCTTCTTCATAACTGGTACTATGTTGGCTACCCATTCAGGATAATCAAATACCTCAATGAAGCCGACTTCTAATAATTTTTTGACTTCTTTCTTGATTTTCAATATGAACCCTGGTCGGAACCTTCTCAACTTTTGTTTCTTAGGCTTAATATCCTCTTATATAGGTAAGTGATGGACCACGATTGATGAGTTTAATCCGGGCATATCATCATAAGACCATGCAAATATGTCTTGGTATTCGGATAGCAATGTGGTCATCTCTATCTTTTGATTTTCTTCCAAATTTCCCCCAACCTTCAATACCTTAAGGTTTTTGTTGGTACCGACATTAATTATCTCTGTTAGCTCATCAATGGAATTCTATTCATTTCATGTTTTTGCCAGCTTTCTTATACGTCATTATGGACATCAACATCACCCCCGACGACTAACCTAGTAGGGCCGAAAGTGATATCAATATTATCATTGCCTATCTGCGCAAGGTATCCATGGCCTTTATTCGAGTCGTTAGATCTGAAAAAAGAAAGTATGCAAAAGGAAGAGTATAAGTAAGGTAAGAATAAAGAGAAAAGAAACTAATTTTATTTTGGGGAACTCTCTCTTGAGTATAAGCATTTGGAGAACAGAGGCAATTTCTTACAAAATTCTATAAAATACTGGATCATGATTCATCATTTGCCTTAAGGAAGACTTATTATTATTTACAGGGATGAAGAACCAATTATTCAAGTGATGGGTTTTGTTGATTAGGCCAGCCCATTCATTCTTGTAGGAAGTGCCTTCTTTAGTGAGCTTTGAGTTTTGGGTTTTGGTCTTGATGAAAGTTTCTGACAATGGTGGGAAGATCATTGGAGTGAGATACAACCCGTCACCCTTTCTACCCCTGGCTTGCATTCGTTGCAATTCTTCTGTTGGGGTTGGAATGTACCCTAACCCATAGGACCCAAAATGGCCTTCTTTGTATTTTAGCCTCTCTCCTTTCTGCTGATTGGTGATCATGCATACATCATTAAACATTTGGAGTCTAAAGTATTCTTGTTCTTCTATACTGATATAAGGTATGGTTGTCTCTTTATAGATTTCATAATCTTGGTCACCCAGAATTATGATGACTTGGCCATTGGAGATGAACTTAACATTCTGATGAAGAGTTGATGGTATGGGCCCTACTGAATGTATCTAAAGCCTTCCCAATAATAGATTAAAGGTCTTTGGAATTTCCAAAACTTAGAATGGGATGCTGAATGTCTACGGGCTGATATCAACTGATAAGCCCACCTCCCTTATTATCTCTCTCCTAAATCTATCAAAAGCTCTTACCACATTTGAACTAGGTTTCATAGTGGTTGTATCGATGTCCAATAGATCCAAGGTGGCTAAAGGACAAACATTTAGAGACAACCCATTGTCGATGAGGACTCTTGTTGTGATGACATTATTTATCCTTACTACTATGAATAGAGGCTTTATGTGTTAGGTACCTTCTTCACCTAGTTCCTCGGTAGAGAAGGAAATTTGATCTGTGGTGAAGATGGAATTAGTGATAGAGCCAATCCTTTCAGCTAGGATTTCACGAAGGATCTTGACATCCTTTAGTGTTCTGAATAAGGCCTCTCAATATGGGTCTGATGTAAACAACAGACTCATGAGGGATATTTGTGCTAGAGTCTTAGCAAACTGGTCCATTATTTTGTACTCACTAGACTTGATCATTTTGGTGAAGGAAGTTAATCCTTCTTAATGTTCAGCTTGTTCGGTGTTTGGCATTTCCTATATACCCTTCTTTTTTAAGTCTTCCCTTAGATTGTAGATTCTGTTGAATCCAGTGATCCCCTCTACAAACGAGCTTGATTGGCCGTGGTTTATTACCTAGTAACTAAAGGGGACAGCTTTATAATTTTCGGGGGCCATAAGTTTGTGGAATGTGTACCTTTTAGTTTGTAAGACCTCTTTTTTATAGAACCTATAAACCTTTGGTTCTTGGTTTTGACCTATCATGTTGATTATAGATTCTAGGTGGTTAAATATCATATTAATTATAGGTCCATGGCTTGGTAGTAGGTTGTTATTGATGTTTGGGGTAGGAGCCTCTACAAAATCCAATTGTACTATACCTTCATCGATCAAATCTTGGATTTTGTTTTTCAAGCTCCAACATGAATTAATTGAATGGGCTACTTACCCTAGATGTTATTCATATCTTGCATTAGGATCAAAGAACTTTAGCCTGTACCTTTTACTAGGAGCCTCAGAATATAGCAAATTATCTCTTCTTAACTTCTCGAGCACCTGACTAAGTGGAACTGGTGTTCTAGTGAACTGTCTTGGGGCCCTGTTAGCCTATAGCTGACTTATATACTATAGTTGAGCTGGCTAGGGATTCATCTTAAAAGAAACTTAGGAGTTAAGTCTTACATTCGAGTTGACCATGCTAATAGTAGCTTCTCTAGGCTTGCTGGTGGTAGGTTTAGTAGAAGGTAGTCTTCTATCTGCTATTTCTTGCAGCTTGCTAGAGGAAATGGCACTCTCAATTCGGCACCTTATTGCCACTATTTCTGCAACACTAGAAGAGGCTTATCTAATCAAGTGAACAAAGTAGGGCCTCTCAAGAGTGTTAATGAAAGTCGTCGTCAGCTCTTTTTCAATCACAGGTGTAGATACCCTTGCAACTAAGGACCTTTACCTTTGAGCATATTCTTTGAAGGACTCATTGTACCTTTTCCTTAGGGCAACCAAATCTATCATTGTTGGTGCCATTTTGACATTAAATCTATATTGCTCATAGAATGCTTTAGCCAGCTTCTGCCATGTGTTCACCTGATTTAAGTTCAACTAGGCATACCAGGTTAAGGTAAGGTCTATCAGGCTGTCCTAAAAGGTCTAGACCATGAGTTGATCATACTATGCATACTTACCCATCTTACTTAGATACAGCTGGGTGTGTAGCGTAGGGCATCCAATCCCATTGTATTTTTCAAAGTCAGGTAATTTGAATTTTTCTGGGAAGCTTCCATAATCGTAGGCAGAGAAGTTTGTCATTCCATCGTGCTCGAATCCATCATACCCCTCAAGAGTTTTCATTTTTTCGGTAATCTGTCGAGTTAACCACTCTTCCAGCTCCTTCAATCTATCCTGGTTAACTTCAGGCTTTGGGTTGATTGGGAATGAGTAAGTATTTGGCTCAAAGGTTGGGTTAGCCTTTAGAAATACCCCTTCAGTTTCAAAGGATCCAAAGTCCTTATTGCCTTTAGGGTAAGCTTCTTCTGTTTCAAGGGGTGAAGCCTCAATATTCTTTCTATATTGGGCTTTGGAGTGCTCTTCATTTGATGGGGCTGAAGACCTAAGCAAAGAGATGCTATCAGCAAGGAAGCTTAGTTAATCTACCATCTTTCCCATTGTTCGTTCCAAAGATTGGAATCTCAACTCCATTGAGTCAATAACCTCAGGGTTGTTGTTGCCCGTATTGTTGTTATTTCCTTGGTTAGCCATTCTGGTTTGAGAATGAGTTTTGATGGGGCTTCTTTAGAAGGTTTGATGTTTAGGAGCTATCTTAGCAACCTGGGTAAAACCACTTCTCAACAAGTTAGCATAGGGATATTTTGAAAAAGAATACAAATGAATGAAATGCAAGTGAATCACACGAATCGAAAAATGATTAATAGAACGGAAAGTTATTCATTATTTTTGGATTCTCGAATTCTTATTACATGAAAGAAAGAAAAGGGTACAAATTAATCTATGCTAATTTCCTTTTTTTTTCTATGGGCTAGATGATATTTTCTTGTTCTTTTGGTTATGCCTAGCTGCTTCTTCAAACTCTTGAATTTTCTTCTAGGCCATCTTCAACTGGTGTTCAAGGCGTGTGACCTTTGTCTAGATTCTCGGCATAGGTTCGCCCACTTATCTTTCTCATCAAGGAGGATCTCCATACACACTTTCATTTGGTCCATATAGGTTACCATTTTAGAGTCAAGGCGCATAAGGGAGGTTTGAAGGACTTCTAGTGCCCGATATCATATTGCGCCTACCTTATGAAGTTGATTATATAGATTCTCTTTAGTGACCTGGTGTTTATCCACTTCACCTATGAACTCACTCAAATCGATGTTTGGGCTTATGGTCTAGGTGTCCCACCAAGCTTTGATCTTGTAAAGTTTAGATACCTTTTTAGGGAGTGAGGCACTTTCAGATTAAGAGTGAATGGTTCCAATGAAGGTTTGTGAACTATGTCTTGGATCCCACCAAATTATCTTACCATGTTGCTTGGATAGTAGCCTGTACACCAGCTTATCCCAATCAGTGGTACAACATGGTAATTCTTGCGAATCAATATGACCTTAGTGTAATTACTCCACCTGGTAGTCTACAATATGTCTTCTACTCGGAAGTCATGTAAAACCTCTATCTAGAGAAAGGTAGGGACATCTTCTGGTAATTTGATCTTATCGATGAAAGAATCAATAAGGTCAATCTTATTCACAAATGCTCCCCTTATTAAATCCAACCTAAAGCACTTGATGTGACTGAAAAACCAAACCATTAATAATGCCATACTTGACCTGAAGTCTCCAAATCCCCTTTCCTTAAGGAAACTAAGATTCCTTATCTGCTCAATAAGTAGGGTAGGAATGGAAGATGTACCTTCCTAGATTTGAGTTACTAACTCTATTACCCTAAAGTATATAAGAAGAGACCTACTTAGGAACAAGATAGTGGCGAACATATCTAGCACATAGGCCTTGATTCGATTTTCTCTCCAATTCCTAAAAAAAAGCACTTGTTTGTTAGAGCTGGGCTCATTTTGGAACCAATGGACTAGATCTCATATCTTAATGACATATTTGTTGCAGTTGTCTAGGGCCTCATTTATCTCATTCTTACGGATCCCTAAGAATCTTGAGAAGATATATGTTGGGCTAAAGCTGAGTTCCGGGATGTATATTTCATCTAAAGGAGGAGCTTGGAGCAATTAGGTGTACTCCTCTAGAGTTGGGCTAATTAGATGTGGTCCGAATTGGAAAGCCACTTGTTTGGGCTCCTAGAAATGGACTAAGGCCCTTACTAGCATGATGTTAACCTTCACTTTGGCTAATGAAAGTATGGTCTAATTTTATTGGTAATGAACTATTGCTCTCCCGGACTAAAGGTTTGAAACCATTGGTTGAGTATGGGCTTTGGGTTTGTAGGTTTATGGACATGAATCTCTTTGGTGAGAACCCTGGCGTTAGATGAGTTGGCCATTTCAGAAACATTACAAAGAAAGCATAAGTTACAAAGGAAAGGTTAATTACAAGAAGAAAAATGTACAAGACCTCCTATGCACATCAATTCTAAGAAGGATATAGGGAAAAACTTTAGAATCTTGGTCATTTTTATTTCTTTTTTTTTTTATGTAACATTGCCTTTTTGTTAATTACTTGTTGACCCTATAAAGTGTAATGCAAGACAGGTGGGTTCTAACGGTCCTTAAACTCTATGACCTCACTCATTTATAAAGAAATGATTCTTTGGTCACATCGAAGCTTAAGTGGGGTAACCTAATCGGCCTCGAACAGTGGTTGCCTTACTACGTCTGAGACTTTATACAACGGCTCCCCATCTTAAGGTCCTATGACGGCACGAGTTTGACCGCATCTACCCTGCATTTATGATGCAGCAAAATAAATCTCAAGCTTACAAAAATAAATATGCTAATTAAAACAAATATGTACACGAAGTAAACAATAAATAAATAAATAAATATATATATTGAAATAAATAAATAACTAAACAATGCGGGTAATTTGAAAAGCAATTTTAATTTTGAAATGTTTTTAAGAGGTTAGCCCTCTTAATAGTCCCCAATGGAGTCGCTAAGCCGTTGAGCCTGGTTTTTCACCCTCCCGATTCTTTTTATAAAATTAGGTCTTCTCTAAACTGATCAATACTAAACCCTACCCGTTTGATATTGACCCTCGACTAAGGTTTAAAAAACCATTTTTTCCAACTTAAAAAGATTTGGAGTCACCACTCGATTGGAGTTGAGAAAAGGGGCTAAGTTATGACCAATTTGGTGGATTGATTATAACTTAGGTACCGGTTTATCGATTAAAAAACCAAGTTATAAATACAGTTTTTAAAAACTAAAGATCTGGATTTGGGAGCTAATTTGTTAAACCCTACACGAGTACCACTTTTAACTTTTCGAATTTAATTTCTCTTTTCAAATATACCCTTTAATTTCTAAAAACATCTAATTATGATACATGCGAGTAAATTGATTAATTTACATAAATATCTAAAAATGAAAAAAATAAAACTTTCCATATTTTAAGTTGCCACATACTTGCGTACAGGTGCTTACGTACCCGTTATTTGAGATCAAACACACATAGTTCTTTTAATGGAAATATAGCAGGTTGATTGATTTTAATTTTGGAAAAACCGCCGAGTTTACGTTTTTACTCATTTTAAGTAAATTTGAGAAAAAGATTATAAGGGGTTCTAAACTGGATTTTATTTTCGGAAAACCTCAAATGCTCTAGTTTGGAAAAGATCCGTTTTATTTTTACTAAAAAAATTGATTTTCTAAGTGTGAAAAGTAACTTTTCTATTTTTACTCTATTTTATTATTTTTATTATTGCTAGTTTTTTTAATTTTTTATTTTTTATTATATATATATTTTTATGGTTCTTCTTGTTTAAAAAAAAATAACATAAAATACTTCCTATTCTTCTTTTCTTTCTTTTTTTCCTTTTTTTCTTCTCTCTTTTTTTTATTTTACATTTACATATTTAAAATGAATAATTGAATAAATAAAACAAAACAAGGATAAACAAAAGAAAAAATAAATGAATAAAAAAGAAATTAAGCAAAGGCAACAGGATGCGCAGGTCGAACCTAGGTCCCAGGTTAAGTGGGACTACTGGGCTGGGTCACGAGTCAATCCTTTAGTCAGGTTAGGTCGAACTGGGTCAAGTCGCCTGCAATTCTTCTTCAATAATGTTGGGTAAGGATGGTTGAAGACGATTTAGACCAAATTCTTCGAGGGTAAGGGAAGATTTGTGTGTTTGGGATTGGACTTAGGGTAATAGGCTAAGTGCTAAGGCCTAGGGTAGTCGTTTGGCAATTGTCGAAGGTAGTGGTTGGCGGTGGTGCTTGGGCAGTGCTGCTAGGGGGTACGACAGAGGTCGAAGGAGGTCATGTTCGGGAGCCAATGGACAGGGCCGTGGCGTTGGTTTGTGGTAGTAGGCTCAAAGAAGAGAGATGAGAAGAGAGAGAGAATGAGCTAAAGAGAGAAAGAGAATCGCGAGAGAGAAGGAGAGCTTGGAAGTTGATTCTAAAACTCGAGGATGGTTCTCTTGCTCATTGATGTCCCTATTTATACTTAAATTTCAACCCAGCAACAAAGGAAAGCTCTGATCGAATTTAATGGGAATGGCTAAATTTTTAGTTTTTTCCCAATCTTTAAAGCTCGATTTGAATGTGTAATTGATTGAACTTGGACGCATTTTCTATACCAATTCATAGTAGGCTATGTCTAGTGTGAGATTGATGCAAGAAACCATGAGCTTGTGTGTGGAATTTGTATAGAAATTGAAGCTAAAGTGGAGGGAGTGGGCTATTCTTGAGAAGGAAATATGAGGAAAATCAGGAGAAAATGGACAAAAATGAGGGAAAGAAAGGGAAAGTGCTTATGCGATACTACGTTAACCGACTCAACAAACCCCTACTTACCATGTGTCACACTTAACACGTAGCAGCTGATGTGGCTGACACGTGCCACTACGTCAGCAAAGGTCGTCCAATCCGATTATGCCACATGTCAGGATACGTAGCACAATCAAATCCTAATACATGGTAGTCTTTGATGTAAGAAAAACAAAAAGTAAGAAAAAGGCTTCCATGCTTTTACTAAGTTTCGAACCCAAGACCTCATGCTTAATGCTAATATTATGTTCATATGCTTAACCGTTAGGCCGTTGGCCTATGCCTTGTCCATGTGTACAATTAAACTATATATATGGACTTGATTAGCTTAGGCCATATAAGTCTAGGTTCAATGGCCCAACTTCTAAACCTAGATTTAATCTAACGAAATGTTATTTTCTAAAATTTTTTATTTTTTATTTTTTTGTAATTTTTTCATAATTTCTTATTTTTTTGTATTTTCTAAATTTCTTTTTATGCTTTTTTCCTATTTTCCTATTTTCTTATGTTTTTCTAAATTTCTTCATTTTGGGGGCCTTTCTTTAATTTTCTATTTTTTTTGAACTTTTTCTAATTTAGGACCCTATAACCTAATTTGAAAAATACAAGGCAAAAATTAGGTGTATACACATTATAACCGTTCAAGTATAGTTCATAACATAATTCATCGACTTGTCCTCTCAAATTCCAAAGTGATAGAGATTGAGGCCACTTCTTTACCTTAAATAAGGAGCAAGACCATGTGTTCCTCAGGTAGCTTGACCAACAATATTGGGGAAAGGTAAGATAAACTCACTCGAATTAATGCTTTCACAATAGATAATTATCCCAAAGACAAAGAAAGGAGATACCCAGTGAAATATATGTACAACAATATAGTTTACTCCTGCAACTCTTTAGATGGACCTGCCAATGCTTCCGATGGGTTCCTTGTTACATAATATAACTAGCATCGGTAAGACCTTCTCAAATCATGAAATCTTAAGAGGCCTAGAGAGGAGGAAAGGGTATGTTCCCTTTCTTAGCATTCATGAAGGGCTTCTTCAACTACTTCCGAATCACACTAAATATGTTCTTACCAAACACATATCGGCTTCTAGTACCTTTCGAAATAGTCTTTAAAGAAGTCAAAGTCAATGGTACACCTTAATTGTTCCAATATTTCTTCACAATTAGGAGGCAACCTAACAGCTGGTACTTTACTACTACGAGGCATGGGCATAAGTTCATGGATGGGTTAAAGTCCAAGATCCATAAGTAACATGACAAATTCATGTCAATAGTATTGAACAAGGAGTTAGATTTCTGGACTTAATGGATTAAACCAATTCTCACAAAATTCAGCGACAAAGAAAATTTAAGAGAGGAGGAGGAACAAAATGTTTTTTTGGGACACCAAGAGAATTATTAGGTGTTATGAAAGCAGAGAGCCTATCTTTTCCAAGAAGGAAGGTATGCTAATAAGTTACCACTGTGCTGAGTATAGCTACGAAAGGAAAAACGTTCTCATGACTTAAGGGGAGAATTGTTTCTTTTGAGCATTGCTCGACACCGAAAATGTAAATTCATTGTTTTCCTTTACGTTAATATTAACGTGTTTGCTCATATTGCAAATATAAGTGCTAGTGAGGTAAATCCTGCCAAGGCTAAAAAATCATAGGTTGATAAGCGGGTAACCACCGCAGCCACTACCACTCGACCTGTTGCAATGAAGAAAGTGACAAAGGAGGATACAGCAAAGTAGGTGGTAGCACAAAAGAAAGCCTCCTAACCGGTTGAGAAGTAGAAGGTAGGTGAGAAGACTATGCTAGCCGAGGTCGCTCATTATGGGGAGCCTTCAGTAAAGAACATTCAACCTATTGTCAAGTTGAGAAAGGGTAATCAAGAGACCCAACCCATAATGAGGCCGAAGATACCACTACCATTGAAGGGTCGTCATTGATGGTAAAGGCGGCGCCAAGTGCTAATAAAAGAGATCAGGGAAGGAACTTGTTGACCAACCACCTACCAAAAGGTCCAAAGATTTAGATGAGAGGATGAAGGAGGCAATGCGCAACAATGGAAAATTTATCCCCAACAAAGAGGTCAAGGAGCACTTTGTCCCATGTTGGAGCCACACCATTCTAGATAACAACTCGACCCTAAGAGATAAGACAAAAATTTTGGCCTTAATGAAAGGAATTATTCCTATAAAGGACAAAGAGATTGCCAAGAAGGACGTCGATAAGGTCGGTGGTTGCAATGAGGCCCAGATCGCAGCCAAGTTGTATGATTTGAGTATCCATAACCATCCTTTTAGCTATTGAATTTGTTTAGCTGCTAACACTCCTTTTCTTTTTCAAATAATTAGGCACGTTCCAATGGCTTTAAATGAAGTTGATAAAGAGATGCAAAAGGTAATAACAATAGTTAGTCTTCATGTGTTCTACTTGGTCACTTCTAATATTCATCATACTAAGTGAAATTGTTATAGAAAATCAAGGATGCATGCAATGCTTCCAAAGCTCAAACCATTACTGCTGAGAATGCATAGATAAGGACTAAGATGGAGGCAAGAAAGCTCCAAGAAGACCTAGCTACCAAAAAGTTGGCACATACCTTAGCTGTCAATGAAGTCTCAAGCCTAAAGGCCAAGGTTGAATAGCAATACAAGGAGTCCAAAGGCCTAAAGGAGGAGCTACAAGAAAAGAAAGAAGAGTGTAAGAGGCTAGGCCAAACTCTTTGCATGATGAGTAAGGGGGATAAGCTCATAGTACAAATTAAAGAGTTAGAGACTAACAACATGAAGTTACAAAGCCGTATTGCTGAGCTAGAGGAGACTATGAAGAGAGGACCCTCTATTGAAGAGGGGCTAAACATAGTCACTCCTAATTGGCAATACGAGTGACTTTTATGAAAGAAGTTGTTGGAAGGGGTCTAAGTAGCGAAAGAGGAGATCCTAAAGCTTTACATTGAAGACCTAAGAAATAGTTAAGTTCTCCCATCATACTCATTTCAAATTCATTTTTCATGCATTGGACGAACTCATTAACTAAATCTATGTAAGTAGCACCAAACACAATGTCATCAACATATATTTAAACAATTAGTATATGATCATTGTATTGTTTAATAAACAATGTTGTGTCGTTTAATAAACAATGTTGTGTCAAGTTTCCTTCTAGTGAATTCATTCGTTATCAAGAAGCTAATCAACCTTTCGTACTAAGCTCTGCTACAAGGCTTTATTGAGCTTATATATATGTTCTAAGAATTCACTATCCTCAAATCCTGGTGTTTGCTCTACATATACCTCTTCCTTGATGTAGCGATTTGCGAAAGCACTTTTAACATCTATTTGATATATTTTAAAGTCTTTATATATGGCAAATGCTAAAAGCATTCTAATGGCCTTTAATCTAGCAATCGAAGCAAAGGTCACATTGAAATCAAATCCTTCTTCTTAGTTATAGCCTTTTGCAACTAGACATGTCTTATTTATTATTACCTTTCTGATTTCATTTAACTTGTTTCGAAATACCCATTTAGTTCGAATTACTGGTTTATCTTTTGGTTTAGATACTAAGTTCCATACCTCATTTCTAGTAAATTGATTAACTCTTCTTACATAGCTTGAATCCAAAATTCATCTTTTAACGCTTCATCTACATTTTTTTGTTTAAGTTAAGATAAGAACACTGCATTACTTAGATTCTTAAGTGAGGCTTTAGTTTGTACCCTATTAAATGGTTCTCTTATTATTAGATCTTTGGCTTGATTTTTCATAAACTTCCATTCTCTAGGTAAACCTAGGTTAGTGTTGTTAACAATTCCATCTTGCCTAGAGAATTCCTTCTTAATTGAATTGGATTGATTCTTGTTAAGACCAAGATTGTCTAAATGAGCACCAATCTTTTCTATTTCATCATTAGACTCTCTAAATGCATATGAATCATCAGATGTAACATGAATTGATTCTTCTACAACAAGAGTTCTTTTGTTATATACTATATAAGCTTTACTAGTAAGTGAATAACCAAGAAAGATGCATTCATCTGATTTTTAATCAAATTTTTCTAGTTTTTCCTTTCCATTATTAAGAATATAACATTTTGTTCCAAATGGATGAAAGCATCATATGTTAGGTCTTTTGTCTCTCCAAAGCTCATAGGGGGTTTTCTTAAGGATTGGTCTTATGAAAACACGATTTAATATGTAACAAACCATATTAACTGCTTTGGGCCTAAAATACTAAGGTGGATTGTTATCATAAAGCATAGTCCTAACCATTCTATAAGGGTCTTATTTTTCCTTTTGGCAACTCCATTTTGTTATGGAGTTCTAGGTACCAAGAAGATATGTTCTATTCCATTTTTATCACAAAAGTCTTCCCATTTTATGATTTTCAAATTCTCCCCCATGATCACTTCTTATTGAGATAATAGAAAGACCTTTTTCATTTTGGACCTTCTTGCTATAATTCAAAAACACATTATATGTTTCATCCTTGTTGGCAAGGAAGAGGGTCTAAGTATACCTAGTGAAATCATTAACTATGACTAAGATATATCTTTTCCCTCCCAAACATAAGGTTTACGTTGTACCAAATAAATACTTGTGTAGTAGTTGGAGTAGCATAGAAGTTGGATGGGATCTTTTAATTTGAAAAATGACTTAGCTTATTTGACATGTTCTATCTTTATCAAAACTAATCATAAGTAATCCTTTAATAGGTTCTTTAGGCTAGTTTTGATAAGACATCCATATTAACATGTCCTAACTTCCTGTACCATAACTAACTATCATTGTTTTAAGTAGATAAACAAGTTTCAAAAGAAGATGAAAACATATTAAAGTCAATTATGTAAATGTTTCCTCATCTATACCCCTCAAAATGGATTTGGTCATTGTTAATATTTTCAATAGAACACTTTGATGCACGAAAAATTACTCTATGTCCTAAATCACACAATTGACTAATACTAAGTAAATTATGTTTCAAATCATCAACAAGTAACGCATGCTTAATAGTAAGATCATTATTAATGCAAATGTTATCTTCATCAATAACATCAGCTTTCCGGTTATCTCTAAAGGTCACACTTCCTCCATCCTTTAAGTCTATAGATGTAAACTTAAATATGTCTCCCGTCATATGTTTTGAGCAACCACTATCCAAGATCCATTTTTTTTATGCCTTGAAGGGCCCTATAAAATAAATGATTATTTCTTTGGTATCAACTTTAGTTTAGGTCTTTTGGGGTTAGTCGTTATAATGTAAGCTTATCCCTTTGAGACCGAAACCATTTTACTTTTGTTGCATAAGGAGAGATTGCATCGTAATGCACCTGTATGCACAATATGACCGTATCTTCCACAATAGTTACAAGTTTTATTTGAAGCCTTAATGAAATAGCTTTTGTATGCTCTATAGACATTCTCTTTATTATAACCTATTTTAGTTTTGTCTAATCCTAACCTTAGTATTCTAAGGATTTTATTCAAATTTTTTTCTCCATCTATAAATTTTGCCATTATCTTCCTCGAAACATCTAAGCTAGATTTTAAGATTGAGTTTTCAATTTTAAGACAACCTAGTTTGTCAATCATACCTTTATCATCCCTTGCCCTAGGTTTTAGTTCTTTCAGTTCCTTTTCAAAATTCTTATTGGCTTCTTTTAATTTACTATTTTCATCTATCAATTCATTGTTTCTAGTACTTAACTCTATATTCTCCTTTGTCAATTTCTCATTTTCATTTTTCAAGTATTGATTTTCTTCTTCTAATCCTTGTTTTTCATTAAATACTTTATTGTATTCACTTTTGATAGTATCAAATTCATCACCTATTTCACTCATCATTTGCTTCAAGACTTTATTCTTCTTTTGCACTTTTATGAATTCTTTCAACAACTCATCATACATACTCTTAAGTTCATTAAAGGAAGAGTCATGTGAGGGAGAGCACACCTCTTCATTGAGAGCCATGAAACAAGTTTTATTGTTGGAGTTGCTAGAATCCCCATCATTTCAAGCAAATCATAGCTTTCTTCCTTGACTCTCTATTAGCCTTCTTAAGCAATAGACAATATTATTGAATATGTCCTGACTTTTGAAAATTGTAGCATTTGATGACTTCTGTCTTTTCCTTCTTGAACCTAGAAGGTGATCCATGTCCATCCTTATCTTTCTTAATCCTTTTATTGAATTTCATGAACTTTTTTAACTTCTTTGCCAACCTTGTAACCTCATCATCGTCTTTAGTTTATTCTTCACCTGAGTTCTCCTCCATGACTTTTAGAGCAATTGTCTTCTTTGTAGAATCATTTCCTTGTCTCTTTACCATCTCATGTATCTTAAGTGTTCCAAGGCGTTACTCTTTTGATATTTCATTGAGATTATAAGCTTCCTCAATAGTGGTTCTCATGACTTCCCAATCTCTTGGCATAGACCTAAGAATTTTTGAATTTATCTCAAAATTAGTAAATGTCCTTCCAAGAACACTCAATAGATTAATGATATTGATAAACTTATTATACATTTCATCAATTGTTTCATTTGGATCCATCCTAAAATTTTCAAATTGTCTACATAATAAGCTTATTTTTGTATCCCTTACTCTACTAGTTCCTTCATATGTACCTTGTAATTCATCCCATATTCCTCTAGCACTTTTACATGTACAGATCATATTGACGTTATTTTCATTTATGGTACAATGCAAAATATTCATAGCAACTTTATTTAGATCAAGTAATTTCCAATCATCATCCGAGTAATTGCTTTCTTCTTTTCCTTCTATCTTAAATGGACCTTAGTTAACTACATGCCATAATAATCTACTTTATGCTTTCAAGAATATGGACATCCTACATTTCAAATATGAATAGTTGCTACCGATTAAGAGAAGAAGCCTAGTAATTGCTTATCCTTATAAAAAGCCTAAAGCATTAGATGTCATGATCTTTGCTTTAATATGTAATTAAGCAAGTCATTAGATACTAGCTTTGATACCAATTGAAGAACGCTATGCTAAACTCAAGAGGGGGGGTGAATTGAGTTCTACGACAATATGAAATTCTTTTCGAAATTTCCAATTACATGCAATAACAAGAGTAATGACAAGACAATAATAAGCACATAAATTAAAATAGATAAAGATAGAGAAATTCAAGCCTAGATATAACTTAGAGTTCGAACCGCCCCCTAGTCTCCATAGACTCATAATGCCTCCAATCGAGGACTTCACCACTTTATTATTGTCTTAACACAATGCTCTAAGAGCTTACACAAGCTTACACATAATAACTATTTTACGCAACAATCTCTAGTATATTGCTCTTCTTTCTCACAAGATTACAAAGCACATAAACACTCAAGCATTACATACTAAGTCTCTTTTGTTTGATTGCAAATAAAGAGAATAAAAGACAATTTGTAAGTAATGAGGCTAAAGAATGTAAGAGAATGTATTTTTTATTGTAGTAGAATATCAGTTCTTAATTCTATTTGGTCAGGTTGTTGAGCATTTATATCAACTCATTGAATTCTTCCCATTATTGCACATTAAATGCTCCAACGGCTACTTGGATTAGACTTACCGGTACCTTACCTTTGTCGGGAAGCCAGTAATAAGTTGTACTACCATCATGAAAATCAGCATGTTGACCCCTTAAGGCCAGTGAGCTTTTCTTTGTGTTATTAGGGCTTTACACCTTCAGCTTAGTTCTTTATCAGGTCATCATGCTGGTAGGCCAAATATCACTTGAAAATACTTTTGATAACCAACAAACTCAAACACTTTGCAATCTAACTTCAAGATCATTTGATCACCACTCAAAAGATTAACTTCAAGATCATTATTAAGCAAGTTGATCAGCTTTATTCAATTATCTCAATAGAGCAAATAGAACTTAGTTAAATCATTCACTTTTATTTTATTCTTATCAAAATCAATTAATGAACCCTATGTTCAATAGGGAATTCATTCATCACTTAGTTTCATACTATCAGTTTATCGCCTATATACTCGAAATTACAATCAAATTACATTTAATTTCCCTAATATTATTCTTTTTATATAGTATTATTTCCACTATGTCCTAATATCATTATAAATCACAAGAAGTCAATATACGCCATTTCGATCAATTAATTTCATAAAAACCCATTTATTTCACATTTCCAGTCTAATTCTCACTATTTTTAATACTAAAAATTACATTAAATACTAAAAATACTTAAATAAAAAATTTGGCTACATAGTAATCAAATATGTGTCATGTATATTCTGCACGAAAATTTCAAAGTAGAAACTACATCATTTGATATATTTATTTTGAAAGTTAAAATTCGAATAAATAATGACTTTCCTAAACAAATATATAAAATATTGTAAATTTTAAAAAAATAAAAATATCACACAATAACCTATCTAAAATAACATAAATACAAATTTTTTCATAATTTTTTAGGTAGATTTAATATTAAATGAAAAATAGGGTAGAAGTTTGACTTACCTGTTCATTAGAGCTTCGACAACTGTAGGGTGATGAGGGGCTGTCAGGTTGTCAAGGCAGTGGTGGAGTGGCACAACAGTAGACTTAAATTTGGTCCACAAACTATACATACACCGTCTATTGTTCTGTTTTACTATTTTACTACTCTTTTTTTTTCCTATCACTATCCTAACTTCAGAATACTAAATGGAAGTGGAGTGAGGTCTCTAGCAATTTGTAGCAATGATTATAGGCCAAAAGGAAATTTTTTTCAATTTATACCCCCTTTCTAAGCAAGTAAGAGGTGTCTTTTGATGATGAATTCCTACTTTTGACTTATTCAATTTGTGTTTATGCTACTACAGTGAATTCTCCAACTGATTCTAGATTTGTTTTGACCTTTTGGTTGGTTTTTGATTCAATTTATTGTATTATATATTTATATATATTATGATAACATTTTTGTAAATTTGTTAATATACATGCGCATATCCTTTATGTGTAGTACACATAATGTGTAATTATACACATATAATTATGTTTCTAATATATCTTTATTTTTAGGATATATTTCCTACTTATTTTTATAAATTCAACACATATTATGTATAATTATATAATTTTTGGGTTAAATTATAGATATAATTTTTATATATACTAAGTATACTCATAAAAAATGGTGTATAGACATATAGTAAATTATGCTATAATATTTTATTTTATAGCTTAATTAACTTATCTCTAAGTTATCGTCACATTTCGAGCTCAGTTTTAAGGGTTTCAATCATTTTTACACCATATTGAATAATCACACTCTAAAGGTAAAATTAGGATTTTAGGTCATTATTTTTTAAATCTAACTTCATTAGGTTACTTGAATAACTTTTCTATCCTAGTCATAAAGTTTGGATTTAATCGAATAACTTTTCCTCGACGGCCCTAAATCTAGGTTTGGTTGCCTTAAATGGGATTTTAAAGTCTCACAGTTAGGTTAAATACCAATCTTAACTTCCTTACACTCTAGTTCTAATCGATCAAGCAGTTTGACATAAAGAAACTGCTTCTGAATGACCAAGCTTCCCATGATACAACTAAGAAAGCATACATTGAGTGTTGGTTCAGCTAAGATGTAGACATAATTACTGATAAGTATTACTATAGAGCTCTGATCTTCCTTAAAGATGAGGTTAGGACCCTAAAGGCATAAGTATAGTTCAAAGGGATGAGAATATTGTAGAAGGTACAAACAAAGGTATAATATTTGCTATTCACTATACTAAGTGAAGGTTGCTAATAGAGGGACCTCAACTAACTAATTCAGAAGCTGGCTAGTCTTCCTTACCCATGCTCGAACTTTTACATTTTTTTTTTTGTTCTAACCTTCACTTTAATTTTATTTAGACATGTAGCTCAAGAATTTAAATTCAAAGAGCTTATTTGCCAAGTTAAAGGCTGGTACTATTGCCAAGAAGGACGGAACAAAGAAAGTTGTTCTATCAGAAACAACAATTGCAAAAAAGGTACAATAGGAGGTAGAATTCCTAAGGGTGGAGTTAGTCAAAAGAGAAAGGTTGCAAAGGCTAATCTACTAAGAAAGTGGCCCAATATTGAGCCCACAGAACCTCTTGTTTGTGATCCTTCTGAGGGAAAGCCTCTAGGCTAACAAGGAAGATGCTCACTAACATGATGGGGGTTCTATAAATCAACAAACAAAGCAACCCCCAGTAGCAATCCCTGTTCCCATGACTCCATCCTAGAAGGAGAATAAGGAAGTATATCAATTTTTCTCTCTCTAGCAAGTAAACATGAGCGACTACGCCCTTTTGCAATGGCAAGATTACTCATGAGTTGTTGGAAAGGATTTGTCTTTGTGAGGATATTAGTCCAATCACCAAGAATGTCACATATGCTAGTGTTGACAATCTTTAATAGTTGTCTATTGCAAAAATACATGATGTAAGGGTCTAATGAATTATTATAATAGTTAGTGTTTTTGGTTTCTCTCTATATAATATTTTCCTTTGCTTTTTAGTGTTCTCAACATGTACTGACGATCATTGATGCCTTAGTAGAACAAAAGAAGGTAGTAAAGTTTCCAACTACTCAAGGTCTTATCCATATTTTGCACATCTTACTTGACCCACTCCTTGAGTGTTTACCTTTTCAAATTGTGAAGGATGGTAAGGATCAAGTTGTACATGTTGAGGCTAAGCAAATGAAGCTCAAGAAAAAATGGGGTGAAGAAAAACACAAAGTTGCAAAAGGAGAAAAAGAAGAACTCTTAGCTCATCATCGACCTGTATGGGACCTAGAACGAACTGGATAGTCTTAAAGGTAAACATGCTAAAGAGGTTAGCCAATTGTAGAGCTCATGTGATGAGCTAAAGGTCATGCTCATTAACCTTGCAGAAAGGGTGAATCGAGGAGCTAGCTATGAGAAGGTCTTCTAGCAAATCCAAGATACTAAAGAGTATCTAACCATGCTTTTAGAGAAAATGTTGGATGGTGTCAACTTAGCTTGGGAAGGCATCTTAATTTACCATATAAATTACAACTTAAGCTGTTTGAATTTTTAATCAGAGGTCACAAGGATGAAGCCCCCACAATGGAAGAGAATACTGCCAAACAAGAAGTAATGGGTGATTGACCTGCTGAAGTTGATAATACATTCACTGCTACTCAGAATGACATCTAGAATGCTGGCCCTAATGCTCCTACTACTATGCCACCGGTTGATTCAACCCCTACTCTAGTTAATTCAATTGTTAAAGATTAAATTACTTTTAATACTTTTTTTCTATTTTTTCTTTAGCTATAAAGAACTTCTATCACACATTTAGGTTGACATGCTAACCATTGTTTTCATTTTCAACTATTTATATTTTTACTTTCCATGTCTAGAATATTGCATAAATTCTCATTCATTTCATAATTGAGATGTATTTCTTACTTATTCTGACTCATGATTCTAGCTCGTAGTAAATAACTTAAGGCCCTTAGTGCCTCATCATTTGTGCTTATCTTAGGACTTTAAAGGGTTTCAACCCATTGCTACTTGGTAGCTTAAGGTTTCAAATAGCTTATTGTGCATGTTTATCTTAGGACTTAAAGCATCAAAGCCTATTGCTCCTTAATGGCTTAGGCCTTTCTATAACTCATCATTCATATTTATCATAGGACTTAAAGAATTTTATCTGAATCTTTTTCATCCTAAATTTTGGACGTCCTGTTCCCTTCATCTATTATATTTTAAGGATAGTGCATTACATAATTTAGTCATCACCCATTATATGTAAGGTTTAGAGATTTTCTACTTCTGATGTTTCAAGAGAATTCTAAATAGAGCTCATTAATCATTTGTGTTGGTGTATGCTAACAATATGAACTTTAGATCAATTATACTCTGAATCAAACTTTTAATGCTAAAGAAAGATATTAAACAAAGCACAATATCAAAGAATACCACAAAAGTGAAACATTCCATTGGCAACATCAGTATGAAACTTAAGAGACAAATACATGTTCACATATGACTCAGCATGTAGATACAGATAATCTAATAACCTCACAAGTTAAAATAATCGAGAATCTAATGAAACATACAAATCGTCACTTTTCAAATTTCAAATATTATTACATTTTTTTTTCCTCAAAAAGGTCAGTCACTCGAAGTATAGCCTTAGACTATCCATGTTCCAAGCTACAGCAATAGGTTGATCATTTGCCTTTCCAATCTACATGTCCTTCCATTCCCTAAGGCCTCTTTTACCCTTATAAGGTCTTCCCATGCTAAATTCAACTTCCCCTGACTTTTCTTGACTCCTAAAGCTTGTAGCTTCCTACATACCAAATCACTAAGTTAGAAACACTTATGCCTCACCTATTTATCGTAGTATCAAGTTGTAAGCTATTGGTAAGCTGTTAAATGGCCCTTTTCTTGAGCTTTAGGCTCATAGATGGTGTCAAGATTTGCTCAAAGTTTGATGTCATTATATTAAGGGTCATAAGGTTAAACTTAATTTGGAGTTCGATTGGTAAAACTGCCTTGGATCTAGAGGCCAATTTATGAAGGGTATGGTTAGTCAAACTAGCATATAGTTAAATAACCCCATAAAATGTTAGGTAGCTCATTTGCCTACTTGCTTCCAGCTAGATTCACCCTCTTTCATAAACAATGAAGGATAACCTTGCTTACTACTTCTATTTGTCCATTCCTCTAAGGATGTGCAACTGCCGTTTAGTACAATATAATGTGGCATATGATAATTTGAAATTAACATACATATTCTATAGTAATTTTGTGCTATTTTGTATATTGATTTAGTTAATTTCATACTAATTTAGAGCTTCATCTATTTCATTCTTTTTTATTTTTAGAGACTTAAGGAAGCATTTGATGAACATTTGAAGACTTTTATCAAGTTTTAGAACATTTTGGAATAAAAGCATTAATCAAGGAGTTAAAGAGAAGGGATTTCAAGCAAGAAACAAAGTCCAAGAAAGAATACGATTAAAAACTACGAACGTGATCTATTGTGGTGTAGACCTCTTCATCAATTTCCATCGACTTTTGAAGATTTCAAACAAAGTACAAGTCCACACTCAAACTCCATGGTCGTATACCTGCTTGTGCACATGCCATAATCTACGAATCTTCTACTTTTGTTAGATTTTCATTATAAATCTTAGTCAAATACTTATAAATAGATGCATAAGCATAGTATTTCAAGGAGAGCCCCCTTAGAAAGAGTCATAAGGTAGAATTATATCGAGGGTTTCTCATCTATCTTCTTCTTTTCTTTCATTACGTCTTTATTTTAATTATTCTTCGTGAATCATAATTAAGCCCTAGTTTTTATAGCAAAATTTCTTTTATTCAATCTATAATGTTTTCTTTGAAGATTTAATTACACTATACATATTGCCTTTGAATTAATATATATCCGGGTTATTAGTTTGATGTTTGTGTTTGCTATTAAGTATGCAAGTCCTTCAGTGAATAGACCCATGTAATTAGAGGGAATTACATGTGACTCAACCTTTTAGTAGTTTGATTCTTCTAGATTAAGGTAACATAATAGTGGGATCTAAGATCTTAGTATGATTCTGCCATACTCTATTCAATAGCAATTCAGTAGAGTGCTCTCAAGGTTAGAAATTAGCTATAGACATATGTCCAGTTAATTCAGATTAAGTATCTCCATAGTCCAAACAAAAATTGAAAGTTACATAAAACTAGGTAGTAAATAACAATGATTTACTAAGGATTATGCATTCTTTAATTTAATGAATTTTGGCATATTTATTTTAATCATTCGGATTTATTTTATTTGTTCTTGTTTATTTTCTATTTTTATTTTATTTTTTTATCTATAAGTCTCGTTTATCCTTACTTCTTAATTGAAATTTTCCTTACATTGTTAAGTTAGATAATCCTGCTTTCAATTCTTTTGGTATTCTCCTTTATTAACGTACATCTAACTTCTAAAGTGTCACAATTCTTAAATAGGGAATTGAACTAAAAACAGGATTCAACCATCAAGAATGATTTCTTTTAATTCCAATTGTTATGTTTTTAGTCTGTTTCAATTATTTTTGTTATCTTCTCTTAAGTTAATTTAGGTATTGACTTTTCTAAGACATCAATAAGTGTTATTCCCTTGTTTTGAAAGAATTTTATCAAAAACAATTATTGAATTTCATCCATACAATAGTAAGATCGAAGTTTTCATCCAATCGAGTTGTTATTTGATTAAATTTTTGTACTTGAATCTTTAATTTTGAATTTTTCAAAGCAACTCTAGGAATCGAGTCCAAGGAAATTAACAAAGTTTGAATTCAAAAATCAAAGGAAGAAAATGGCCAAAGTCCATGGCCATAAAATTTGATCATAATCCTCTTGTAATTTTATTTTCAGAGGAATCTAAAGAATTTTTAAACGAGAGGTCTAGGGACAAGCCCATGATAAAGGTATATTTTTCATGTTTCAAAGTGCAAATTAAGATAGAATTATTATTGATTTTATAGAAATTATTAAGAAATGGCACTTAATTATTTTCATTTGGACATTTCAGGAGTTAGAGGATTCAAGAGTGGAATTACAGACTATTTAGAGGAATTTTAAGCAAAGGAACGAAGTCTGAATCAACACATGCAAGTTGGAATTTAAGGCATCCGGCCTACAACTTACACCGACAACCATTGAAGACAACAACGCCAGCCCTTGATGTCTACGCTGCCGGCCTATCAGCTGCCTTGCATTTACACCATCGGACTTCATGAAAAAGAAGCTTTATGCACATTAACCCTAATTTTTCTTATAGATAACTTATGTTTCATCGTTTGAGGGACTTTTGAACACAGATTCCTTAGACTTAGAGAGTTGTAGAAAAGTCTTTAGTTAGTGTAGACACCTAATTTTTTCCCCCTTTACTTGTTTTTTTTTATTTCATTTTTATTGTTTTTTTTTCTTTTCTCAATAGGCCTTAAATTAGAAAAAAAAATTCAAAAATAAGGAATTAAAGAAAACCCAAAAAAAATCAAGAAATTTAGAAAAAAAAATAAGGATCATGGAAAAATACAAAAAATTTCAATAGCAAGAAAAAGAAAAAAAAATCAGAAAGAAACCCCAAAAAGATAAAAAAAAATTAGAAAATGAAGTTTAAAAATTTAGAAATTTAAAAAATTACAAAAAAAATAGAAAAATTAAATTCAAATAAAAGATTTTAAGAAATAACATGCCATTAGGATAGATTTTAATTTTGGTTTAGAAGTTGGGCCACTGAACTTAAGCTTTGATTTAAATCTAGTTTAAGCTGACCAAGTCTATATATGCAATTTGATTACATATATGGATAAGGCACGGGCCAACGGTAAGACGATTAAGCATATGGACATAATATTAGCATTGAGCATGAGGTTTTGGGTTCAAAGCTTAGCAAAGGCAAGGAGGC
Source organism: Lumnitzera racemosa (assembly GCA_024138005.1). Lineage (NCBI taxonomy): Eukaryota > Viridiplantae > Streptophyta > Magnoliopsida > Myrtales > Combretaceae > Lumnitzera > Lumnitzera racemosa. The sequence continues at coordinate 54,105,181 of JAMXBC010000005.1, forward strand.
CTTTTTTTTATTTTTTGTTTTCAATCACATCAAGGGACTACCATATGTCAGGATCTAATTGTGCCACGTGTCCTGACATGTGGCATCCTCGGATTGGACAGCTCGTTGACATGGCATCACGTGGCATTGACATAGCGTACCATGTCAGCTACCACATGTCACGAATGACACGTGGCAAGTCAAGGTTAGACGACACAGCTGACATGGCGCCATGTTAGCCCCTTTCCTCCTCCCTTTTCCCTTCATTTTCCTCTCTTTCCCTCACTTTCCCTAAATTTTCTCCCCCTTTCTCAGCTCAAGAACACCTGACCCCTTCACTTCAACTCCAATTTTCACAAAAATTTTATACGTACTCATGTAGTTTCTCACTTTAATCCTGTTGAGCACATAGCCTACAATGAATCGGACCTACTAATTCATCCAAATTCGGTCACAAACGAATTTAAGTTGAGCTCTTAAGTTGGGAAAAAAAATGAAATCTCAGCATTTATATTCAAAATCCAATCCAAGCTTTCCATGTTTTCTGGGAACAATTCGAGTATAAAATGGTGTTAAGAGAGCTCACACAATCACACACGACCAATCATGAGTAGCTAATTCACTCACAACTACTCACTCTCTCACGTTCTCTCTCTACACACACCAAACACTCCTTCTCTCTTCGGCTCTCTCTCTCTCTAGCCACCCTCAAGGAACACCACTACCTTAGCTACAACCCTTATATTCCTAGCTTTTAGCCAGTACCCCCCACAACCACCGCTATGGCTCCTAGCCACACGATCGAACTAATACCGCAAAACCTTAACTGCCTAACTCCCACTTTCAAAACCACCATCTTCGACCCTCTTCGATCCAAACTGACCCTATAGCCACAATCCCCACATCCTTAAGTCCTTGACCCAACGCTTCGCTCAACTCTAGTAGCCACCACCATAAGTGTAGCTCCACCACCATCGACCACTACTTCCAAAACCACCCAAATAAGCTCTATTAACCACAACATCATACCTATCCCGCCCTCCTGCCCTTCACTCCCCTAAAACCCAATTAGAAAACCATAAAAATCCCCTTTCCTGGTCGATTGGGAGCTCGAAGCAATTAGAATCACCCCCCCCCCCTACTATCGCTATTGTTAAAGGCTTTGAAGCTAAATCCAACCCAACCTGAATCCACACATTGACCCGAAGTCCTACCCGCGACCCGTAAATCGAACCCAAGTTTAGCCCACGTACCTAGACACACTCGAATTTTCTTTTCTAATCCTTTTTTTATTTAGTTTATTTAGTTTATTGTTAAATTTTTTATTTATTTATTTATTTTTCATAAATGTAATAGAGAAAAAAAATAAAAAAAGAAAGAAAAAGAAAAGAAAGAGAAAGAGAAGAAAAACAAAAGAGGAAAAAAGAATAAGAAGTATTTTATGTTGGTTTTTTAATTTTTTCTTATTTTCACATTTAAAAAAAAAAACTAACTAACAATAAAAAAGTAAATAAATGAATAATAAAAATAATAAAATAAAAATAGTAAAGTTACTTTTGACACTTAGAAAATCAATTTTTCAAATAAATAAAAATAAGACAAACCCTTGGCAAACTAAGGCATTTTGGATTTTACAAAAATAAATCAATTTGGGACCCTTAGGAAATTTCTCAAATGAATTCAAAATAGGCAAAACACATAAAACCAACAACTTTTCAAAAATTAAAATTAAACCACCCACTAAAGTTTTTATCAGAAAACTACGTATGTATGATCCCGAATTGTAGATATGTAGGCACTTACGAGGCGACAATAAAAATGATAAAACCTAATTTTCCTTTTTTCTTCAGTTTATATTATTTCATTTATCTAATTAGAATAGTTAAATTGAGTTTCATCCCATGAAATAAAAAGGTGATTTTTAAAGATTAAAGTTAATTTTGGAAAGTTAATGGTACCCGTAAGGGTTTAAAAGTCCTAACCCCTAGATTCAGATTCTCTAGTTTTCAAAAAGCCGTATTTATAAATTGATTTTTTAATCAATAGATTGGTAGCTAAGATATAACCAATCTACCAAATTGGTTAGAACTTAACCACTTTTCTCATCTACGATCGGGTAGCAACTCCAAATATTTTCAAATTAAAAAAAAAAAATGGCTTTCTTTAAACCTTGGTCGAGAATCAGTATTAAACAGGTTAAGTTTAGTACTGATTGGTTTAGAGAAAACCTAATTTTATAAGAAGAACCAGGAGGGCGCAAAACCAAGCTCGACAGTTAGTTCTTGAAGAATTATTTGGGAGAATCGCTTGGATCATTGAGAAGAATTTGCTTTTGCTATAGATTACAAGTTGAAGTTGCAATTAAAGATTATCTTTTCTAATACAAAATTGGTGACATCTATTTCAATTATTCTTATGCAATTATGTGAATTACTTATTCTTTCAATTATGAATTTCTTGGAAATTTCAATTAGTATTTGTGTTTTTGTTTTCAAATCCATGGTTGGCTAAATTTATTTTTGAGAATTGAATAAACCCTAAATAACTAAGATGATGATTATGTTGATGTTATAGGATTAAGAGATATATGGATAATTCATGATTGCAATTTCTATGATTTCAATTATAATTGTTTAATTGATTATGATTGTTTGAAACCCTAATGATACAGGAGTTGATATAAGGTTTGTTAGAAATTCTTAGTTGATTTGATTAATCAATGTAGAAGCCAAGTTAATCGAAATAATTAGAAATTATCCAAAACTTAATGCAATGTTCAACAATTGATTATTCACTAAGACATTAGGGATAATTGATTTAGGATATTAGACGATCATAGTATCGGGAGATATATGATTGTAATTTAGAGTCTACTATTAATTGGAAGATGCGGAAGCTGACTAATTAATTAGGAGTTTAAATTCTTAAGTTTTAAGGTATAATAATTTCACTTCAATGACCATATAGCTATTAATTTATATAACATTATAACAATTTGATTGGCCTAATTTGGGGAGGATTTTTTTTTCCCGCAATTCTCAATTAATTGCTTAATTTTAGTTTTTTCATAGTTATTCTCTTTTCAATAGTTTTAGAGTAATTATTAGATTAATTAATTTAATTTTGATTGCCTGAATATTGATAAAAACTAGCATAGGATTGGTAATTTCTTAGTCCTCAACAGATCGATAACCTTACTTTCTCTATATTACCTAACTTTGACCCAGTATACTTGCTAGTGTATTCATGATATATTTATATATATATATATTTTGAACAAATCAAGTTTTTGGCATCGTTGCTAAGGATTGGAAATATTAAACCTTTCAGTTCTGTCGCTGCACTTAACAACGTGTGTTATTTTCTTTCTCTTTGTAGGTGTTTTATGCGTAGGAGTAGAAGTACTGAAATTCTACCACTAGATTTAGAATTAGAACGCACTTTACATCAGTTGAGGTAAGAAAACAGAAGAAGGATAGAAGAGATGGTAGTTAATGAGGGTAATAATCAGATACAAGGAGTTCCACAAACACTATGAGGTTATACAGTACCTACGGTGATGGGTTCGGTTATAAGGAGGCCTACTATTCAGGCTAACAACTTTAAGTTGAACAAATCCCTTATTCAAATGGTTCAAACAAATTAGTTTAGAGGATATCCCAATGAAAGTCTTGACGAGCATATTGCAAGATTCCTTTAATATTGCAATACAATGAAGATAAACAATGTAACAGACAAGGTTATCAGATTACAGCTCTTTCCCTTTTCACTAAGAGATAAAGCTAGAGCTTGGTTTCATTCATTACCATAAGAGTCTATCACCACTTGGGCTAATCTTTCATCGAAGTTCTTAAGGAGATTTTTCCCACCAACTAAGACCGTAAAATTAAGGAACGACATCACCAACTTTACCAAGTTTAGTGGTGAGTCACTTTATGAAGCATGAGAGAGATTCAAGGAGGCAATCAAAAAATGCCCACATCATGGCTTGCCAGACAAGCATTGATTGAGATATTTATCTCAGTTTAGATGAGACATTAAGGTCTCTAGTTGATGCTGCAGTTGGAGGTGCTCTAATGGGTAAGATATATAATGAAGCAAGTACACTGATAGAAGAGATGGCTTCCAGTGCACATAATTGGCAAAACGAGAAAAGTAAGTTAGGAGTAGCAACAACCAGTGACAATAGCACCGTATCTCAATTAACAGCTCGGATTGCAGCTCTTACTACTCAAGTAAGCTCATCTTAACACAGTCTTTTAATGTTAACCCCCTATTGTTTTCTGTAAGTTATGTTCAGGACCACATTCAACTCTTAAGTGCTTGCCTAGGAATCGCTCTGCTCTAACCAGTAGAGAACGGGTGAATTTTGTCAACAATTTTCAACATGGCAATCAAGGACCATATTCAAATACATATAATCCTAGGTAGCGTAATCATCCAAATTTTTCATAGAGAAATGAGAACAATGCATTCCAACCACTACCTAGATTCTAGAACTAAGGGGTTGCTTAGAATGCTCTACCTTAGTAAAATCAATCTAGAATAGAAGAGCTCATGTTGAGCTATATGCAAAAGAGTGACACCATGCTATAGAATCAACAGGCGACTATTCAAAACCTAGAGAATCAAATTAGTCAAATTTCTCAACAACTGAGTAACAGACCATTAGGGTCTTTACCTCGCAATACTAAAGAGAATCTTAGAGGTATCAATGCTATTATGCTAAGGAATGGAAAAGCATTGGAAACAGTTAACAAACAAGTTGAGGAAAAGGTGGAGATTCGAAAAGTAGAAAAAAGGAAGGAGGTAGAAGAGGAACTAATGCAAAATTCACCAGTAATGAAAATGTATGTTCCTCCAATCCCCTTTCTAGGAAGATTGAAGCAACAGCAACTAGGCGCTCAATTTGCTAAATTCCTAAATGTCTTCAGGAAGCTGCAAATCAACATTCCTTTTGTAGAAGCATTACAACAAATGCTTCGTATGCCAAATTCATGAAGGATTTGCTCACTAAGAAGAGAAAGATTGATGGGAACGAACCGATAATGCTAATAAGAGAGTGCTCTATGATCCTTTAGAAAAATTTATCCACTCTACCTAGAAAACAAAGAGACTAGGGGAGTTTAATTGTTCCTTGCACTGTAGGAAATTTTCACTTTGATAAGGTTCTTATTGATTCAAGTGCAAATATAAATTCAATGCCCTTGTCTATTTTCAAGAAGTTGAGACTTGGAGATTATACGGAGACTCATGTCATCTTGTAACTTGCTGATAGAAGTATCAAATACCCAAGGGGTATTGTTGAGAATGCCCTAGTGAAGGTAAATAAATTTATCTTCCCAATCGACTTTATAGTCCTAGAGATGAAAGAAGACAAAGAGGTACCCATGATCCTGGGCAAACCGTTTCTCGCAACAGGTAAGGCGTTAATAGATGTAGAACAGGGTAAGCCAACTAAGCCAACTATAAGAGTTATGGACAATCAAGTAATGTTTAATGTTTATGAAGCCATAAAGCATTTTGATGATTGCAAATCTTGTTATACTATTAACATTTTTTATGAGATTACCTATGAGTCTATAGAAGAGAAAGCAGGATTGGATACCATGAAATCAGTTCTTAGGGATTTAAATGATTAGAGTAATGACAATGAGCCTGAGGAAGAAGATAAGGAATAGGTGTTAGAAATCAAAGCTTGATACTATGAAGAATTAGGCACTAATGAGTAGAAGCCAGTCCCATCATTAACACAACCCCCTAGTGCTTGAACTTAAAACTTTACGAAGTCATTTAAAATATGCTTATCTTAGAACAAATGATACTTTGCCAATAATTATCTCCTCTTCTTTGACAGGTGACTAGGAGAAACAACTTTTAGGAGTTCTGACAGAACATTAAGAAGCCATCGAGTAGACCATTGCCGATATAAAGGGATTAGTCCCTTAATTTGTACTCACAAGATATTGCTTAAGGCTAAGTGCAAACCTACACGACAACCATAGAGATGACTCAACCCAACTCTCAAAGATGTAGTAAAGAAAAACGTACTTACATTGTTAGATATAAGTATTATCTACCCTATCTCAGATAGTAAGTGGGTTAGTCCTGTTTAGGTAGTGCCAAGAAAAGGTGGTATGACCGTGGTGGAAAATGAAGTTAATGAGCTAATCCCCACTTACATTGTGACCGAGTGAAGAGTTTGCATAAATTATAGAAAACTAAATGATGTCACTCGTAAAGACTACTTCCTACTCCCTTTCATAGATCAAATGTTAAAAAAAAAAAAAAACTGTTAAGGCATGATTATTATTGTTTTTTGGATGGATATTCTAGTTACAATCAAATTCATATCGCACCTGAAGATCAAGAGAAAAACCACTTTTACATGTCCTTATGGCACTTTTGCCTTTACGAGAATACCCTTTGCTCCGTATAATATACCCACAACTTTTCAAAGATGCATAATGTTTATATTTTTCAACATGTTAAAAGATTTTATTGAAATATTTATGGATGACTTTTTTGTCTTTGGAAAGTCATTTGATTCATGTCTGACTAATTTAGGTTGTGTGCTTAAAAGGTATAAGGACACAAATTTACTTCTAAACTAACAAAAATACCATTTTATGGTAAGAGAGGGAATAGTCTTAGGTCACAAGGTGTCAAAAAAGGGGATTGAAGATGACAGAGCTAAAGTAGAGATAATAGAGAAGCTACCACCACCCACTTCAGTGAAAGGAGTCAGGAGCTTCTTAGGGCATCTTAGCTTCTATAGGTGATTTATTAGGGACTTCTCTAAAATCTCTAGACCTCTTTGTAATTTACTTGAAAAAGATTCTACCTTTGTTTTTTATGACAGTTGTTTGCAAGCATTCAATCTATTAAAGGTGAAGCTTACTTCAACATTAGTGATCGTTGCACCAGATTTAGAGCTTCCTTTCCAAATGATGTGTGATGCTAGCGACTATGCTATAAGAGCAGTACTTGGGTAGAGGAGAGGTAAGTTATTTCATGTTATATATTATGCGAGTAGAACTTTGAATGAGGCGCAGAGAAATTATGCCATAATAGAGAAAGAATTTTTAGCAATTATATTCGCTTGTGACAAGTTTAGGCTTTATCTCATTGGTTTTAAGATCATAGTATATACAGGCAATGCCGCTCTAAAATATTTGTTTGCTAAAGCTGATATTAAACCTAGGTTAATTCGATGGATCTTATTACTACAAGAATTTGATTTGACCTTGAAATTAGAGATAAAAAGGGAACTGAAAATGTAAATGTTAATCATTTATCTTGAGTACAATTGAAGTATTTAGAGCCACCCATTAATGAAAAGTTCCCTGATGAACAATTGTATGCAGTAGAGATCTAAGGATTACCTTAGTATGTTGATATAGTCAATTACCTGGTTAGTAAAATCATACCATACATTTTCTCGGTTCAAAAGAAAAAGAAGTTTTTTCATGATGTGAAATTTTATTTCTAAGATGAACCATATCTTTTTAAAAGTTGTACTGACTAAATAATTAGACGATGTGTGCCTAAAATAGAACAAATTAGCATAATTCAGCACTGTCATTCTAAAGAAGGAAGGGGCCAATTTGGTGTAGAAACAACTGCAGCTAAAATTTTATCTTATGTATTTTACTAGCCTAATTTGTTTAGTGATTGTAGGAATTATGTTAACTCTTGTACTTAATGCCAAAGGATCGGGAATATTTCTGGGAGACATGAATTACCACAAAAGAGTATTCTAGTAATTGAGCTTTTTGATGTATGGGGAACATACTTCATAAGTCCTTTCCCTTTATCTTTTTCAAACAAATATATACTTTTGGTAGTAGATTATGCATCAAAATGGGTAGAAGCAGTAGCTCTACAAACTAATGATGCGAAAGTGGTAATTAAATTTTTGAAAAAGAACTTTTTTCTAAGTTTGGGGTACCTAGGGCAATTATAAGTGATGGGGGGCGCATTTTTGCAATCAACAACTTCAAAAATTGTTAACAAAATATGGAGTCACTGATAAACTTGCCACTCCATATCACCTACAAACTTGTAAACAAGTTGAAGTGTCCAATAGGGAAATAAAGCATATCCTAGAAAAGACTGTCAATGCATTTAGGAAAGAGTAGTCTCTAAAACTCGATGATGCATTATAGGCTTATAGGATCTACAAAGAGAGAGCCATGCAATGGCATGATAAGAACATTCAACAACGGGAGTTCATGCCAAGTCAGAAAGTGTTATTATACAACTCTTAACTAAAATTGTTCCCAGGTAAGTTAAAATCTCAATAGTCTAGACCATTTGAAATAACTAATGTTTTTCCTTATAGTACAGTTAAGTCAAAGGCAGGAGACGATCGCACTTTCAAGGTAAATGGTCATCTCCTCAAACACAATTTTGAAGGAGAAAACAAGGATAATGACACCACTATGGTGGTGAATGAGAACCCATAATAAGATCGGAAAAGTCAGGCTAGCGACTATAAACTAAGCACTTCATAGGAGGCAACCTATGTCCAACTAAGCTAATTTCTTTTATTCATTATTATTTAATTATTTTTATTTATAAAAGAAATTTAGTCCAACCTTTGGCATCAAGGTTGTTGGTTTAACAAGTAAAAAAAATGGAGAAAAGCATGAAATTTGAATTCAAAGCCAACACTTATGGTCGCCAGCCTAGGCATATACATTGACAATATCCACCGCCAACGTATAGAGGTAAGTGTCAACATATAGTGCTTTTAAAAGCGCATCCATCAGTTTTCTCTCACTCCTCACTCATTTTTCCTCCCGAATTCTCTCTCTATTTTCTCTCTCTCTCTAGTTGTCTCTCTACATCTCTTTCTCTCCATCAATCTAACTTTCCTACACATACTTTTTTTCATCAATCCATCTTACATTCACTCACTATTTTACTTTTCCATACCCATTCTAATTTTTTTTTTAGTTCTAATTTGTGATTTGCATCCACCATGCCACCCAAGAAGATGCAACTGAGAAAGAAACAGAAGCCAATAATCGCTTTTTCTTTCAAAAGTTCGAGCAACGATCTACTCTCACATCAAGATTATGCTAGGGAAAGAAGGAGGAAGTTACAACAAATGACATTCATGAATCAACAATATCTGAATTGGACTATTTTGCAAGAGTATGGAATGGACAATAGAATCTAGTAGATGGTTCTTGATAAAACATGGTTTTGCTTATTTGAAGGAAAAGAACCTACTTTTAGAAATATAGCCATTGATTTTTTGTCTACTTTGCAATTAGAGAGAAATGGGCATATGTCTACTTTTACATTTCAAGTTTATGGAGAAATTCATGTAATTGAATTGAGTCAAATTAGCTATTTTCTAGGAATAGATCTAGGAATAGAAATATCAAATTTTATCTATAGACAAATAGATGATACTAGGACATGGGTTATCTTTTATGGTGGGTATATTACAGCATTATTGAAAGGTATGAGGCTTTTTCAAGAACTAGAGGAGGACAATGGTATCCCATGTAAACTTATTTCTACAACACCTTTTAGGGGTTAGGGATTAGTCAAGATAAATAATAGGCCCCATCCTATTGATGAGGAGGATATTCCTGAAAATCCTCCACCTCCTACTGGAGCATCTACTTCATCTCATCCTCCAAATAGTAGTTATAAACAATTGAGTGCTACAATTAGAAAAGTCCAGAATGAAATTAGGAAAGAAAGGAAGAAAAATAAGAAGTTTTGGACTACTATGTTCAGTATGCTGAAGAATGCTATCTAGTGTTTTCAGCCAGCAGCTGCACAGCAGTTCCATAATGAGACTTCTAATGCAAAGAGTAGCAACACTAACAAAGATAGTTAGATATTTGCATACTTTTTTATGTTTTTTTTTTCATTTTCCTTTCTTTTCTTTTTCTTTTATTTTTCTATTTGGTTATTTTTGTTTAGTAGCCATCTGTTTAGGTAACTTAGGATCATTAGCTATACTATGTAATCTTTAGTGCACTTTTATGTTATCTTTGCTATTTTATGTTTCTTTGCGTTTGATGAGACAGGTCAAATCTGAATTCTATGATAACAATGATCTTATGCTTGGAATTCTCATTGTTGCTGAAAATTTAAATCTAGGGGAGCACCAGTTTTTCATTTTTTATTAATGCGGATTTTTATTTCCTCTTGAATATTGAATAGAAGACTAGGGACATTGTCTATCCTACAGTGGGGGGAAGGAATTATAGGAAATGAAAATATCAATTTTGATTCCAGTTTTTGTTTATAAATATTTATACTTTCCTATCAGCTTAAACTTTATTTGTTCTTAAGTATTTGGAAATGTTTAGGCTAATTTTTTAATCTCTTGTTTAGAATCTAGAGATTATAAAAAGAAAAAAAATTTTGATAGCATCCGATTGTGATATAAATAATTGACTCACTAAGGTACCGTACTTACCCACGTTGAGATTTTTGTACTCAGGTGAAATTAATTAGTTAATTCTTTGGGAACCTAATTTACTTTGTTTTTAGCCTTAGAATTTGAAGTTTAAAAAGTCAATCAAGTCCTTAAGTGAAAAGTAAACAAGTTCACTTCTATGCAAAGTTAGTTAGTATATGATCTTTTTAGTTATTCTAATTGCAATTGAACACTTAGTGAAAGAGGTTAGTGAAGCTTTGAACTTAGTGATAACTATAAAAGAAGTCCAAAAAATTTTAATAAGCATTCAAAAAGTAATGAAATGAGAACCTTTACTCCAATAACTTAAGAAATTGAGTTAAGAGTATCCTAACTTGAATGTTAGAGTGAGGAAGAGTTTGTAGGGGTCCCTTAAAAAACCTATTCACTTGGGTAATGAGCCCGAGATGAGGTGACTCAATGCATGCACTATGAAGAGAATGGTAGAAAGGTAAAAAGAAAAAAAGAGGGGGGTGGGGGGTGTAAACCCTAGAAAATCAGTAGTTGAATCCTAATTCAAGTCCAAGTATCCTAAACTATATAATAAGTCGATAAGGCTAGTAAAACTGTTTTAAACACCATTAATCAAAATTGAATCTAAATTTGTTCGAAACCCTAAAATTATAAATATAAACCTATAAAATAATTAAATATCACTCAATAGTGATATAATTGTAGTCAATTACAATTTTCGACTAAATTGTGTACTCGTAAGAAATTTTAACGAAATCGCTATAATAACTCGTAAAAATTTTAATTGTATCGGGTACCAATTAAATCGATAAAATTTCACAAAAATTTAAAAGTTAATTTACGATAAGAATTGTTATAATTTATATGTTTCGAAAAATTACATATCTTTCTTATTAATTTTTATTTTCCTTCTCATTCTTTTTCAATTTCTCTCTTTTCTTCCTCTATCCCAATTGTATGTTCTGGAAATGGAAAGCAAATGGCAGCCCACGTGAGGAATTAAATTGCCAAATGTTGAGTAAAGTAAAAGAAAAAACAATTTGAAAATAATTACCTTGTCCCATCCACATAAATGCAAAGATTAGGATAAGATTTTTTTTATATTTTCCTTGCTAATCATCGACTATAAAAGGAGGAAATGAAATCTGGAATTTTTTTAACACAAACTGAAAGCAAAAACAATTTCTGGGAAACAAAACGTGAGAAAAAGAGGAAGAAAAAGAAGAAGAAACGTAAAAAATCAATAGGTAAGTAATTTATTTTCCTAGTGTAGATGTATATTATATAGTATATATATGTATAAATATAGTATTTGTAAGGTATATTTGTACATATAACATTACTATGTCCATGTATATGTGCATAAACACATAAATTGAATTATATATGCATATATTAGGCTATGTATTTATATATGTATGTACATAAGTATATTATACAAAAGAGTATATATTAAGTATTTTTTTTTTAGGAATACATATAATTAGTATTATGTATATCATTAAATAATTATAGTATATATATGTATATATGTGTACCGTAAACTATGTATATATAAATGTACCCATGTATAATTATTTATATATATATATATATATCTAATTGTATAGTATTAATATATGTATATAAGACATATATATATATAATATAGAGTATATGCCTTATGGTATACGGCATAATATATGTATAATATATAGTATACATATTTTATAACAAATATTATGGAAATATATATATACCGAATATATAATATATGAATAGGTATTTGTGGATTATTTATATATATCTAAGTATTCGGAAATTATATAAGTATATTATTATGTATAAATAAAAATACATTAATATATATATACGTACATAAGAAGTATGTTTGTTTTCATAAAATAAGTATATACATGCATATAGCGTATAACATATATTATATATGTAGTATACTAAAAATATATATATGTATATATAAATCATGAAATACATAATTAATAATAAAATGAGAAGTAACAAAAATAATAATGGCAATAATAATCATAATAAAGCTAAAAATCTCAAAAATAGGAAAATATGCTCAAAATAATAAAAATATCAAATATATGATTTAAATAATTAATAAATCATAATTATGTTAAGAAAAAATGCAAATTAATATTTTATGATTTTTAAACTTAAATAATAATTTTTGTGATATTTTTATATCGCAATTTAAATTACAAGTCACAACATCCAAAATGGACCTCGTTACAAGAAAATACACTCGAAAACGATCTAAACGAACTATAAGTTCATAACAATCCAAGCTAAAACGAAAAAGTTATACGCAATTTGATAAAAAGCTCGAATCGACAATTTTACGTAACTAAATGAAGTAGACCTTACAAATTATAACACTAATTAGCTTTAAATTCCCTACCTTACAAAATTTTCATTATTCTCAAGTGATTTCGATATCAACCCTAAGCTGCCACCAAACTACTATGAACCCTGAGCTAGCCATGGTCGAGTGAGTTTTTCCTAATGATTCCATACTTGTTTATGTTTGTAGTTAGTGAATATAAGATATGATTTATAAATGAATGTATATGGGGTTAGGTTATGCTTATGCATGATAATTGTTATTGATGGTGAATTTACTTTAAATTTCAATAATATAATGATTGTTGCATAATAGATTCACTAGATTAATTGTTTATGGCTTGGAATGATCACTGAATAAATAAGACTAAGTTTTATTCATCTAAAAAAAGTTAACTTAGATCATGCATAAATCATACACTATATAACTAATTCCAGCAGTCACATTATACGGAGGTAGCGAGAGGGCATACGTGGGTTGATTATTGATTGTCATTGATTTCATACGGTGCATACGTGCGATATGACCTTACCCTAGCTCGTGGGATGACTAGGCGTTGGAGGTGCCAACCACCTGGCTATGGGTCAAGTCTAGAGGCCTTCGTTTAGGGGTAAGTGAAGGCTACGTGAACCAACTCACAATCATATGTAGAACTCGTTTTGATAAAGCTGGTAATGGATGTACCATTACATTTTAAATACAAAACGCGGAGTGTCATTATGAAATAAGTTCTAATATGATACCCGGATCTAACTGTACCGATGAATCTCTAACCTTGACTTTGGAGGGTATTAAATCTGAATTACATGCAGTACCTGGTCACCTGCAAGTATTTGTTTGGTATACTGTTTGCTATGCATTCATTTGGTTAAACCTAATTATTATATGACGTGATTGCTGTGTGGTTAAGGGAAACTATCTCACTAAGCTAGTAGGCTTATACCCTTGTAGTCTTTTCTCATAGGCTAATCTTTTTGTGAAGTTGGGCCATCTCATGCCCTAGGTTAGTTTCTACATAGGGTCAGTATGGGAGCTGGATGAGATCAGAGAGTAATTTTGGATAGTGTATAGAGGTAAATATGTAATTGTTATACTAGTTGAATTGAAGACATGTTTCAGACTTCGTACTTGTAAACTTTTATACAAATAGATAATGTAGTATGTTTTTATAATTTTATTATTTGTCATAAAATGATATTGCTTAAGCTTGTACACTCTTAGTAGTTAGTAGTAGCTGTAGCTTTGTGTATCGTATAAAAGGGTCATCAATTGTAAGGGAATTCAATCAGCAATCCTTTGTACGGTATACGGTGACTGCCACGACTAGCCCCCTCGAGTCGTGACGGGGGGGAGTGGAATGGAAAATGGAAATTTGAATGCAATTCAAGAAATGAATTAAGGCTTATAATAAAAAGGAAGAAAATCTGGTGATAGAGCAAATGCCATATGCTTTCACTACTTTATTAATTTGTTTGTTAGGATAATTAGAGAGATAATATACTTGCTAATAGTTGTGAAGTTTAAATGGGTGTTTTTCCTTCTAGGACTGGGTGTCTACTTTTGAAATAGAAATCTAAGGTTAAATGCTTGGATTAAAATTTGTTTTCTTTAGAATAGCTTATTAATTTCAATTGTAGTACTCTAATCACATATTTCGGTTTGATTAGAGCAGTTGGCATTATAAACTAGTGAGTTAGAAAATGTGAAATTTCAGATTTTTGGGATTAGCAATTGGAAACTTTGTATTTTCAATGATAGATTTCTTTAGTTCTATTTATTTCACTTGAGGACAAGAAAAAGTTCAAGTGTAGGGGAGTTAATAAAGGCATATTTCTCATGTTTTAAAGTGCAAATTAAAATATAATTATTATTGATTATATAGAAATCATTAAGAAATGGTACTTAATTATTTTCATTTGGACATTTTAGGAATTAAAGGATTGAAGAGTGGAATTACAGATGATTTAAAGGAATTTTAAGCAAAGGAACGAAGTTTGAATCAACTCATGCAAGTCGGAATTGAAGGTAGCCAACCTACAACTTACACCGATGGCCTTTGAAGTTAATACCACTGGCCCTTGATGTCTATGCCGTAAGCCTATCAGCCAGCCTTGCACTTATACGACTAGCCTTCATGAAAAAGAAGCTTTACGTGAGTCAACCCTAATTTTTCTTATAAATAGCTTATGTTTCATCATTTGAAGGACTTTTGAACACATTTTCCTTATACTTAAAGAGTCATAGAATAGTCTTTAGTTAGTTCTTGAAAAATTCTTTAGGAGAATTGCTTAGATCATTAAGAAGAATTTGCTTTTGCTGTGGAGACCAAGTTGAAGTTGCAATTAAAGATTATCTTTTCTAATACAGAATTGGTGACATCTATGTCAATTATTCTTATTCAATTATGTGAATTACTTATGCTTTTAATTATGAATTTCCTGGCAATTTCAATTAGTATTTGTGTTTTTGTTTTCAAGTCCATGGTTGGCTAAATTTATTTGTTAGAATTGATGAAACCCTAGATAACTAAGATGATGATTGTGTTCATATTTTAGGATTAAGAGATATATGGATGATTCTTGATTGCAATTTCTATTATTTCAATTATAATTGTTCAATTGATTATAATTGTTAGAAACCCTATGATACGGGAGTTGATATAGGATTTGTTAGAAATTCTTAGTTGATTTGATTAATCAATGTGGAAGCAGAGTTAATTGAAATAATTAGAAATTATCTAGAAATTAATGCAATGTTTGGTGATTGATTTTTCACTAAGACATTAGGGATAGTTGATTTAAGACATTAAATAATCATAGTATCGAGAGACATTTGATTGTAATTTAGAGTCTATTGTTAATTGGAAGATGTAAAAGCTGATTAATTAATTAGGAGTTTAAATCCTTAAGTTTTAAGGTATAATAATTTCACTCGAATGACCATATAGTTATTAATTTATATAACATGATAACAATTTGATTAGCATAATCTAGGGAGGATTCTGTTTTTCCCATAATTCTCAATTGATTGCTTAATTTTAGATTTGTCATAGTTATTTTCATTTCAATAGTTTTAGAGTGATTATTAGATTAATTATTTTAATTTTGATTGCCTAAATATTGATAAGAATTGGCATAAGATTGGTAATTTCTTAGTCTTTAAGGGATCGATAACCTTACTTTCTTTATATTCCTTGATTCCGACCCAATATACTTGCTGTAGTATTCGCGATTTATTTATATATATTTTAAGCAAATCAACCCATGCTCATGATCCTTTACTGTAGTCATGCTAGGGTTACAAGAGCGACTCCTATGTACCCCTTGTTGACATATCAGGAATCTTGGCAGAGTTAAAGTAATACCCAATTGTCAAAGGATTTTTGTCAAATTTCACTTCTAAGTTGGAATTGCTTATTCGGGATGGCTATGATGCATGGGTAAGATAGTTGATAAAGTTTGGTGGATGGGACTAGTTATTGAAGATTAATGAGCCAGTTTACAAAGAGTTGATACTGGAAGTACTAAGTACTCTATGGTTAGGATATGACTTCTTATATTAGGGTATACAGAACAGTTTGCATTTTAAGTGCAATGGTCAGGATGTGACCATGTTGTTTGATGAGATACTTATTTGTATGGGCCTATATTGTCTAGATTATGTCAGGACTCATGAGCACATGGAGCTATCCTATAAATTGCCATAAGGAGTTTTTGAACCTATGTGTGGGCAAATTTTGAGTACGGGAGGAGCTTATGCCCCATATAACTAAGTGTTAGGATGGCTTTCTTTCTCGGGAGCCAGGTTACCAAAGGCCGCATAGATTACATTTTTGCAAGTCCCTTCATCACTAAGCTAGTGAGAAATACTCCATTTTTTCATGACCTTGCTCTTATGCAAGTATTGAAGTCGCCTGCCCCACTAAGCTATAAGTCAACAATGGCTAAGAGACTTTGTCCAACACCTGAGGGTCCTCTCTCTAAGCCTTTTGGAGAAGCGACATCTTCATCATCTCAGCTTGGACATGGATTGTCCTCTTCAATATTCAATAAGATCAAGAGGGGGGCGAGGAAAATACCAAAGAATTAGAGGACAGTATCACACAAGGTAGATCGTACTAAGGCGAAGATGGATACACTATTTGCCCACCATGATATCTAACCATCACCATCACCACTAATGCCAGTGCCTAACTCAAATGAAGAGACTAAGGAATAGGAGATCGAGGAGGAAGGCAAGGATGAAGAGGAAGAGGATGAGGATGAGGAATGATTTTTCTTTTGCATGTTTAATTTATTTTCAAAAGACTAGATTTGATTTTTCTTATTTGAATTATTGTACCTAACCAACTTATTTACCGTTACCCTTTTTCTATGGATAACTATTTAACTTTTGATGTTTTATAAGTTCTACAGGGATCACATTTTCACACTTGAATTAATTGTATTTATATTCAGTTTGTTTTGCTTAGTTAACTTCATGTTTTCATTTTCTAGTTAGTTATTTTGTTAAATGTAAAGAAAACCTTTAGCTTAAACAAATTGATGGAATTTAGATCTTGGACTATAAAATTTTTCAATGACCGATGCAAAAATTGGCGAAGTCTTAATTCTTTTTCATTTTATTATGCTCCCATTATTATTTTGAATTGCTTTGTTATCATGTACATTGTGACAATGTACAACTTAAGCATCAGGGGAAAGGAAATGTTATGTATGTTAATAATTTAGAAATCCAATTAAGCTTTTGAATTTTTTGTGAATTAGAAATCCTAGAAATTTACATCCCCTATATATTAAGCAAGCAAAATATTTGCGAATTTTCCTAAATCTTTTATGGACTTAGGATACTTTGCTAAATTTGAGTGTTTAAATCCTTATGATTTAGAGTTCCTTATTGCTTAAGCTCAAACATAGACTTAGGATTATGATAGATATAGACAGGTTAAGGAATAGTTATTTTGATTTCTAAGCTTAATTCTAGAGATTAGTTATCTATCTTCCTTTTTCAAAAAGAATTTTAGAATAGATGAACAAATGGGATTTGTCCTCTAAAAGTCTTTTAAAAAATCAAAGTAATTAGAGGTATAAATGAATTAAGAAAAGAAATGCTAAAAATTGATAAGGATTGTTTTTGGTCCCTCAAAAGAGCAAGACTCCTTCTCGCTACCAATTGTAAAAGCAAAATTCAATTTGAAGTTGTTAAGGATTAGCCTCAGTCTCTTAGAAGAGTGTGGTGCTTTCACACTAACAATTATTAAATGAATTAAATGGCTAAGTTAATACAGATCGAGATCGACCTTGGTTTGTTAGAAGAGTGAGGTTCTTTCTCAATGCTTATCAACTTCAATAAAGAAATTAAATTGAACTCAAAAGCCTCCTAATGAAAATAGCAAGAAGTAAGAAGACTATTGAAGGATGAATTGATATAATATGCATCCAGTCTAAGTTTCCATAATAAAAATTAGTTAACAGAAATTTTCCTCCTCTCAAGTTAGAGTAATGAAATTTCTATAACTTTTTCTTAGCTTGTAAATCTATATTTGTATCCCTAGTTTAGTTTTTGCTTAAGTAACAAGGCTAACTTTAGATTATTAAGATTAATTATTGAAATTCATTAGTTCTTATGGAGTTATTATTTGATTGTTCTAAGGATATTATCAAGTTAAGGAAAAAGGGTGATTCTAGAAAACTTTTTGCAAAGCTATTAGAATTTGAGGGTATACTTATTTGAAGAATAATTTGTAACTACTTTGTCCTTAAGATATTTTCATTCTTGTTTTGATTGTTTTGCTTGAAAACAAGCAAAAGCTTAAGTGTAGGAGTATTTGATAACTTGAAATTATCATATGTATTCTATAATAATTTTATGCCATTTTATATATTAATTTACTTAATTTCATAGTGATTTAGAGTTTACTCTGTCTAATTTTTTTTATTTTTAAGAACTTAGGGAGGCATTTGATGTACTTTTGAAGACTTCTATCGAGTTTTGGAACATTTTGGAACAAAAGCATTGATCAAGGAGTTAATGTAGAAGGATTTCAAGTAAGAAACAAAGTCTAAGAGAGAACTTGGTTGAAGACCTAGCAGTGATCTATGGCCTTGTACCCTCATCATCAATTTCTATCAAATTTTGAAGATTTCAAACTAAGTCCAAGTCCACAACCTGTACCTAGCCTATGGACATGTAATAATTTGCAAATCTTCTATTTTTATTAGGTTTTCCTTGTAAATCTAGGTCTAATTCTTATAAACAAATGCCTAGGCCTAGGTTTTTAAGGAGAGCCTGCTCATGAAGAGTCATAGGGTAGAATTATATTGAGGGTTGCTCATCTGTCTTCTTCTTTTATTTCATCATGTCTTTATTTTAATTATTCTTAGTGAATCATTATTAAACTACAGCATTTGCAGCAACTTTTCTTTTATTCAATCTATGATATTATCTTTGAAGATTTAATCACAATACATATTGTCATTGAATTAATATTTACTTAGATTATTAATTTGATATTTGAGTTTGTTACTAAATATATGAGTCCTTCAATAAATAGAGCCATATAATTAGAAGGAATTAAAGCCAGCTAAACTACTTAGTAGTTTGATTCTTTTGAATTAGGGCAACCCAATAGCGAGTAACCTAATCACGGGATCTAAGATCTCAATGCGATTTTGCGATACTCCATTTAGAATCTATTTAGGTAGATTGGTCTCAGGGTTTGGAATTAGCTAAAGATAAATGTTCGGTTAATTCAAATTAAGCATCTCAGCGGTCCAAAGAATAACTAAGATTGAAAGTTGCATAGAAATAGGTAGTAAATAACAACGGCTTACTAATGATTATGCAATCTTTAATTTGATGAAATTTGACTTTTTTATTTTAATTAGTCTTATTTATTTTATTTGTTCTTGTTTATTTTGTTGTTTTTAATTTATCTATCATTCTTGTTAATCCACACTTCTTGATTGAAATTTTCCTACATTGTTAAGTTTGATAGTTGGTGATTTAGGATAAATTGCTAGTAATCAAGGTTTCTCACATGTATGGTTCCTCATGGGATTGACATTTAAACTCACATTCATTTTACTAAACTATAACTTGACTAAATGTACTTGCCTATCACTCGCATTACCTCATGAAACTCCTCGAATCTATCATTATCAAATTGAGGACCATTGTTCATAATGAGGGCATAAGGAATCTTGAACTTGGTCAAAATATTGCTAACAATAAAGGCTTCTATACTCCATTCTATGATGCTCGCCATTACCTTAACCTTAACCTATTATGTAAAATAGTCTACCGCTACAATAATATACTACCTTTGCTTGGTGGTCTTAGGAAATGGGCCTAAAATATTTAGTACCCTTGGCAAAGGGTAAGGGACTAGTGAGTGGAATGAAGTATGCACTTAGTGCCCTCTATATGGGAGCATTCTTCTAACAATGGTCAAAAACCTATACCAACCTAAGGGTGTCCTTCTTTGTGGTGGGTCACCAATATTTAAGCCTTAAAGCGTTTACATATAAAACTCTAACCTTAATGTGATTGCTACATACCTTAAGAAAGGTTGGAAAAGACCCGTTCAACTTCAATAGATCATAAGTACATCAAATATGTCATCTCAATCCTCTCTTGTGAAGCTCTTCATCTAAAACGGTAAAGTTTGTAGCTTTGTAAATGAGTCCTTAAGCTTCTTTGGTATCTATAGGCAAGACTCCCTTTTTCAAGTAATTGAGGATAGGATCCATCTAAAAGGGTTCTAACTCTTTGTACTGTACCTCCAAACATTCCTTAGGTTACTTGTGTATGCTTGTTTCTAGAATTTATTCTATGAAAAAGTTTTCTTCCTAAGTCGATAGACCTATGGAAACTAACTTTGATAACTTGTTTAAGGTATAATTTGTGTCCATGGGATCTTAACCGATTGCTAAAACATGATCTAAGCTTTTTGACCAACTGTAGGTACTTACCTATATTCTCATCCTTTATTGCACTATCTCCTTTTACCTAGTTAACATCTAATTGAGAATCTAAATATAAGTCCAATTGCTTGTCCTTAACCTCTTTCACCAACTTCATTCCAGTTAAGTACCTCATAGTTAGACTCATTCTTACCAACTAGAAACCTAAACTTTAGAGCATATGAAATCCATGCCCCCATCAAACCCTTTAATATTAAGCCAACACCAATGTTGTCAAACTCGAGATTCTATATTGAAACACAGAAACGTAAGTTTCTACAAGTTATGTAAAATAGTCTTAAAAAATTATGGATATACTTATAGTAGTTATTCAAAACTTGAAATATATGATGAAAATAAAAAAAAATGAAGAAATTAAGTTTTTTTCCATTAAAATTTTTAATATATAATCTAACATGTACAGAAGGAAAACAAATAGAGCTAAAAGTAAACATTTTCCTTTTCTTTCAAAGGTTGTAAATTAAAGAAAACCAAAGATTTCAACTCATTTTAAGTTATGAACAGTATAAAATAAAGTATATAGTCTTCTTTGTAAACTTTGTTATTGAAGTTGAAACTTAGATAAATGCTATGAACATAAAATAAGAGATTGAGAGAGAAAGAAAGAAGTAAAAAATTGGAATAGGATAAGACAAATATTGTAATGCCTTAATAGTTGATGGCTTGAAAAAGGCTAGTTATATTTTTTTTTCTTTAATTTTTTAGTTCATTCCACTCAAATATGTAGAATCAGTAAACTCGGTAAAAAACGTAAGTTTCTATCGAGTTTATATATAAACTCAATTAAGAACGTAAGTTTCTATATGTAAAAAGATTCTACACCCGAGTTAACTTAGAAAAGCTACCTAAAATTATAAACTCGTAGAATTGTGTGGATAAAATCTCAATTTTGACAACTATGAGCACCACTATACTCATAAGTTAAAGACCCATCAACATATAGGATCCAGGTTGTCTCTTGGTCTTGAACAATGGATTCTTCACATCCTATAACCTCTACCACAAAGTTAGCTAGAATGCCTCTCTTAGTCAATATAGAATGCAGCTTTAGGGCCATCCAACCTGACATGCCAAGCTTTTGCAATGCTTGCTTCAACAACTAGTCAATCAAAACAACATTTTGGTGGACCTTAAAGTAAGGTCGTAGCTTCCTTACTACTATAATAATTGCCATTATAAACTTCTCTAAATTTTTCTAATGAAGCTCTAGACCTTACAAAACATGATTGATATAATAGACTAGTCAGTAGATTTTCCCCTCTACTCGTATCAGGACAAATGAGAGAGTTAAGTCACTAACTAAAAGATATAAATACAAAACTTCACCATCAATGAGCTTTGAGAGCATAGGAGGCATTGTAGGAAAGTCCTTCAATGCTTGAAATGACTTCTTACATTCATCCATCTATTTGAACTCAAAAAGATAACCTAAAAAAGCTCAACACATTTCTCAACACTTTTAGACACTAAATGAGTTAGGGCTACAAATCCCCAGGTCAACCTTTAGACCTCCTTAATAGACTTCGAGGATTCCATATCCAAAGAAACTCAAATCTTCGTAGGGTTAGCTTCTATTTCCTGCTATGTTACCTTGAATCCCAAAAAATTTCCTTAAAGAAGCCCTAAATACACATTTCTAAGGGTCAAGTTCATATTGTAATGCCTCAGTGTCAAAGGTCTTTTCTAGGTTGAAAAGATAGTCATCACTAGTTTTTCTTCATAGTCATATCATCCACATATACTTCGATATTTCTATGTAATTCTAGATTGAATATCTTTGTCACTAGCCTTTAATGTGTAGCTCCTATATTCTTCAAACCAAATGGCATGACCTCAAAGTTCGTAATGAAGGAGGTATGTACATAATTAGAAGGATGTGTATTGATCTAATTATATCCTAAAAAAGCATCCACAAAATTTAGTAGGCCATATCTTGAAGTACCAATTGATCTAATAAAGGTAAGTGAAAGCAATCTTTCAGGAAAGCCTTGTTGAGATTAGGAAAGCATATCTTGAAGATGGTCATATCGTCTTTTGATGAGCCGGAGATATGACCATCTTAAAGATGTTAATGGATGGTCGACCCATGATCCCATTGTAAGGTAAGGCACATTCTAATATCACAAAAACTACTTCTTTCCATACCATATTCTCATCATCTTAGATCCGTAGAGTTAGGGTAACAACTTCCAAGACTTTATAAATAGCTGGCTATTAAACCCACATAAATTGTATTCATAGGGTTACATCCTATAGTTCTCTAGCTTTAGACACATTTGATCAAACATGTGCTTGACAATGATTATCTATAGAACTTTCCATGTCAACCACCACCTTCCTCACTTTGAATTTGACCACTCTTGGCCAATCTCACATTTCAAAATTCTTGCCTAAACGATGTTTCAACAATCCTCTCTCTTTCTCCAGTCTCATTTCAAATTTCTCTTTCCTAAGCTCCCTACAAGCTTGCATCTGATTCTCTTAGTGTATGAATTTCTTCGACCTCGTGGTAAATTCATCGAGTGAGGTCAAAAAGTGCTTAGCCAAGGATTTAAAGAAGTCAGAATCCTCTCTAACTCCTTGACAAATGGCATGAAGAGCAATGCTCTTATCACAATTTGTAATTTCAATTATTAGCTTATTGAACCGGTGCCCATAATCCCTTATACTTTCTTTAGGCTTCTACTAAATAAAGGTCAAGAGTAAAGAATCCTTCACAAGGGTCTTGCTAGCTAGAAAGTATTGTCAAAACTTGTCAACAAGTTGATCAATGTAGGAAATGGAAGCTACTTTAATGAATTTAACCAATTGCTTATCAATTTCCTTAAGTTATAAGGAAATACCCTGCAAGAAATGGCATTTGAAGGCTCATATAGTTCTTTTAACGTACAAAAAGTATTAAGGTGATCATGTAAGTCCTTTTTTCTATTATAAGTGTTGAATTGGGGTAATCAAACACTTCAGAGAAACACTTCCTCTATAATCTCATGAACAAGAGGACTCAACTTCCATTTGGTTCAACTTCTATAGCAACTTTAGGAGGGGCCTAGTAGTATTGCCTAAAATTTCTATATCACGTGTGCACCCATGATAAGAAAATCACCTTACAAGTCAGAGATTACAAGACTCTTCAATTTTAGTTTATTGACTCATTATATAATATAAATAATTATGGATATCTATTTTTCTACAGTTCCTCATAACCGTAGAGAATCGGTATCCCCTACCAAAATAGTGAAATAAGATAGACAATTCTAGAAAATTCCGAACGTACTAAAGATACTAAACTTAATTGAGACCTTAGTCATTTTTCGGAGCATTCCAAATTAACTACACAAGCTTTTCATCATACTAATTCAATGGTAGCACTTTGCACTCAATTCCTATCTCATTCCTAACTATTGATCAACCTACAAGGAAAAGAACTATTGGGGTGTAAGCTTACGCTTAGTGAGATAATTACCCTCATCAATACAGCATGATAGAAATTTATTAAATGCACAATTATATGCATGCATGAACAATCAGTATACCAAACAATGCATGCAGTAGCGTAAAAACTGCTTACGACTTAGAATTACGCCCCCTATAGTCAGGGTTTAGAGATAATTAACCGACCCAAACCAAAATCTATGTTCTAGACCTTAGGTTTTATTTTATTTGCACTATCATGCTTAAGCCAAAACAAAATTATATATATATATATACATGTGTATGTACGTACGTGTATACTTTCTTTACCAAATAACAAATCATATTTTTAAAATCCCAAGTTTAGCGGTATGGTGGCCTCCGCAATGCACAAACACACCCCCTAAGCAGAAGCCACAAGACTCGGCCCCTCACCAACGATTGGCGTCTCCCAGCGCCTAGAAAGCCCATCTACGTAGGATAGAGACTCAATATATATAATGACATAACTAGTGCCCAATTCTGCAGGAAACTCGTATTCCTATAAGTCCCTTCCCATCTTCTGCGTGAAGCGGCAGTCGGTGTTATCCGTATGCAATATAAGGAATGCATGATTCATTTTGATTTTTTAATCGTATAAGTGATTAACTCGATTTTTAAGGTGATCAAACAATTTCATTCCATACAATTTACATGTATATATTAATACAAACAATTCCCATTATTATATATATAATTAACAAGTCATCACGTTCATCCACCAATCCATACACGTACATCTCCCATATCCCACAAGCATCTAAATTTATATATATAAGTTTAGGTGCATTTATTCTACAGGCACAATCATGTAAAAAGTCATCGGGAATTTACTCACTCTGCCATATAGGTCAATCAAAGTAATCCGGAGGCAAGTTGTCTCTGTACACGGTGTCCCTTGATCATTGAAATAATATTTATAAGGGATTGAAATAAACTTAGGAAACTAAGTTAACTTTTCTTAAGTTATACTCTTGACTAGTTTTCATAATTTTTTCCTTTTTTACCTAAAGTTCAATCACGTATAACTTTTTCGTTTTAAATTCGATTTTTATGATCTTATAGTCAATCTTCATCATTTTTTAGTGTACTTTAATGTGGTGAGGTTATATTTTCGAAATGAGGCATACAATTCTGTTCATGGGTCAGAACAGTAGCGTTCCTCATGTGTTGGAGTGTTTATGGGCCTTGTATGATAAATAGGCTTTCTGATAACTTGAGAAATCCTTTGGGCTTGGTCTTAAGATTTTATTCTAAGCTTAAAATACTCCTTGAGGTCAGCTTTACAACTTTGATTTATATTCCTAAGACTAACAACCACTTTATGGGCCCTTTAGTAGGCTTAAGTTGTCAAATGAGCTTGTTTTTTATTCAAACTAAAATTAGTGACTTTAGTGGGCTTGTAGGGCCTTAGGTGAATTTCTTATGGGCTTCAAAAAATCCTCTCTTAATGTTTTAAGGTGGTGGTCAGAATTTTATTGAAGGCCTAACTTAAAGTTTTAGGCTCGTTTTGAGATTTAGGCTTTGTATACTTACCTTACTTGCTTTGGTTGATCTTTTCACTTTGTTCATTTACTTTTATCATATTTTTAAGTGTCTTTTTCCCACATTCTAGATCTGTTCGTGATGATTTCGAGGGATTCTCGCTTGGTTTTTCAACTTGTTTCATCATTTCCTTAAGTTTAGGTGTTAGATTATGCACTTAAACTACTTGTATCCAAATCTTAACTTAACTTTTCTTCCATAAGATGATTCTTTAACTCATGCTCCAAAAAAAGAAATAGAAGATCTTATACTTAATACAACCTCCATATCATAGCCCATGTCATACAAAGTTGGTTTCTTCATAAAACTTTATGTGATGGATTTTTCCTTAAATTAAGTCTAGATTTGAGCATATTTAACTTAACGGAAATAAAATCAACATTCAAATGACCTTTGAACCCTCCTGTCCAGCATGTTCATCTTCCATTTAAGTTCTTGTTTCAAGATTTTCTCAACTTAAAATCTTCTATTCAAAGTGTTACACAAGTATCTTTACAAAACACCAACTTTATATGGTCATGTTTCAACTTCATGTAAGGGTTTCATGAGTTTGTTTCTTAAAACGGTTTTTGTATTATAACAACTTAAACCTTACTTATATCTTCAAGAAATCAAAGTCTTCTAACATAAATACTAACCCACATATCTCAAGAAACACTTACTCGTCCTTAAAGCAAAGTATGGTGGTTGTGCACTAAGGTTCCACTTAAGCTCTTAACTTTGCTTCCTCCTTTTTGCCACCTTATGAAAACCCGAGTTGTTTGATCTTTTGGAATGGGATTTGTAGAAGATTCTAATGGTTCTAAAAGATCTTAGATGGTGAAAGAAAATGACATAAGAACAAGAGGAGAAGTTGCCGTGAGTGTGGAAGCAAAAATGGTGGTGGCAATGTTGGGAATTTGTAGAGTTAGATTTCTTCTTTTGATTTGTGTTTAAAGTGAGGGAAAAGGAAGTGAAAATGGGAGTGAAAGAGGGAGAGAGTGGCAGATTTTGAATAAGAAAAGAAGTGTATGCAAGAAGCTTTAATTGATTATCTTGTAGCTTACACAAAAGTCAACAATTGCAACTATTGATAATGTAAGCATTAAGGGGTGAATAGTGATGTGTAAGAGAAAATGATTGATGGTTGAAAGACAAGTGCATGGCCCCCCTTTCTTCCTTGTTTAAATCTGCCATTTAAATTCTTTTTGGGCCATGCAGTGCTCTTGTCTCATTTAATGAAGTTAAGCATATGAAATCTTGTGAAAAATTGTCCATATATAGTATAAGTGAAAGGGTGATAAGGAAAATGTCTTATCACTAAATTTTGACAAGTTATCAATTGATAAATGATTCCAACTCTTAATTGATAAGTTATCTAAAGTGATTGGTTGATCTACTTATTGAAGTGTAAGGCTTAAGCATGATGATAAGGGCATAGTCTTATAGAAAATTGTTTTTAGGTTTTCATCTTGCATTGTTTTGTAATTTATGATTTGATTTTTATAAAATTGTGAAATTTTCTAAAGTTGAATGAAATTATTCAAATTAAATTATCGATTAATTAGTTAGGGTTAAAATTCCTTAATGGTTTTAAGGTTTAGGGTTTTAAATGACTTTAGAGCTTACAGTTCTTCAAGCTCAGGTTTTATCAATAATTTGTTTTTGAATTGGAAAATTTTAATTC
Organism: Lumnitzera racemosa; assembly: GCA_024138005.1. NCBI lineage: Eukaryota > Viridiplantae > Streptophyta > Magnoliopsida > Myrtales > Combretaceae > Lumnitzera > Lumnitzera racemosa. Next base: position 54,132,576 of record JAMXBC010000005.1, read on the forward strand.
GTTTCTAAATATAAGCTTAAGTTTTTAGTTTAGTTGATCCTTGGGAACGTTCGGAAAGTACTCTTAATCTAATCTTAGGCTTACTAAAATTAGGGTTTATATTTATCAATTGATAAGTTATTTAAGATGATTAGTTGATTTATTTATTCATGTGCACAAATCTTATGCAAGAAGATAAGGAGATTGTCTTATATAAAATTCTTTTAAAGTTTATCTCTTAATTGATTTATAAGTTATGATTTAATTCTTATAAAATTATGAAAATTCCTAGTGTTGAACAAAATTAATCGAATAAAATTCTTAATTAGCCGCTTAGGGTTACAAGTCCTTAATTGTTTTAGGGTTTTGGGTTTAGAGTCTATGGTTCTCGTATTCAAGTTTTATCGATAATAGGGTTTCAAATTGGAAAATTAAATTTGTTTTTAAATGTAAACTTGAATTCTTAGCTTAGTTTATCGTTGGGAATATTTGGGAAGTGTTCTTAGTTGAATCACAAGTCCGCTAAAAAGTAGGGTTTATAACTTATCCATATATAACATGGCTTATAAGTAAAAATAAGGAAATTGTTTTATATGAAGTTCTTTTTAGGGCTTGATTCTCAAATTAATTTATAGGTTAGGATTTACTTCTTAAGAAATTTTAGAGTTTTTTAGAGTTGAATAAAATTTATTGAAATTATATTTTTAATTATTTATTTAGGGCCAAAAGTCCCTGATTATCCTAAGGTTTTAGGTTCGAGTGAGTTTAAGTATGTTTTAGAGTTCGAGTGAGATTATGTACGTTTTAGGGTATTTCACCAACTCGAGAATAATTGATTTATACTTAGGAGCTTAAGGTTCAATTAACTTAATTATTTAGGAATATCGCTTTATTATGCAATATATATATATATATATATCATATGCTAGATTAAGAAAAGACAAGAAAATTGCTTAATAATATATTTATATATATACATATTATGAGGCTACTTATGTACATAAGTAAAAATAATTTTTGTAAATTTATTAATTTATTCCTTTAATTAGTTTAGTTTTGTTGTTTATTATTACTTGAAATAATCCCTGATTCGTTCATTATCAGTTTTATACGATTTCACAAAATTATTGATAATTTTATTGATTTATGGTTTTTAAAGCATTAAGATAATTTTATTGATTTGAAAAAAAAAATTTATGATTTAATATTTACAGTTCCGATTAAGTTTAGGTTTATATTTTTTTAAAAAAATACGCGTATGTAAGTATTGGGGTTTTCTTGCATGATTAGGGTTTCCAAATCTTATAATAGTATTTTTCAAGTTCGTTTTAAGTTCTGAGTTTAAAATTTTAGTCGGTTTTCATTTTATGTAGTCTTGTTGACTTGAGAAAATATTTACAATACTTGAGTCTGAAACTATACTTAGAAGGTTAAATTTATAAAGTCTACAATTCACTCTTAGAGCTTTCTTCATTTGCCAACTTCCCAATATATTCCTCCATATCTTGCAGACTCATGTCTGCAACAGCCTTTTGCAGCAAGCCAGCAATCAGGTACTTAATCTTACCTTCCATATGAGTAAAAACATGACCATAAGCCAAAGCTTGTGATGGTGCTTGCTGGTAATCCTTATGAACAAGAGCATCACATTATGCTTGCTAACCAATTTCATTTACTTTAGGATCCTTAGCGCTTATACGACGTTAGTAATCATCTTAAGGAATTAGATTTACTTCCTCTCCTACTAGTTCCAAAAAGGGGGTTGAGAAGGATGTTGTATCACATTCCTAAAGTTTCCTCAATTCTTGATTATATGCTTTAACTTCCTTCAACTCTTTAGCAAATCATGTCCAAAGAGCTTCTAATTACAAAATGAGTAGTGTATCATCTTGTCAAGTCTATGTTTGCCTTGGAGCATCATTTAACTCCACTAAGCACACTTCAGGTGTTACCTACTGTGGCAATGTCTCGTCTTAGGCTACGCAAAGGGCCTTACTTCCCTCCTCCTCCCCCCCTAGAGTGGAGTCGGCCTTATTTCTTGTTTTACTAACCATGATAGGGTAAGGAAAATAGAACTATTGACTGTCATATTTAGGTTAAGATGAACTTGATTACATGATGAGTTTCAATCTTGTGAGAAAAAAAAAATTAGGCTATGGGGTATTAGGGTAACTTTGGCATAGCTACTCTGATACCTAAGTAAGGATTTAATAATTAAATGTAAAGAGAAGGGAAAGGAAAGTAAAGTGACTAAGATTCGAGTTTCCAAAAGAAGCTTAATATATGGTGTCGACCTCTATTTCTAGAAGGTAGTTGGTGACTACCTTCTAACTATTGCCTCAAAAATCCCTACGTATGGAATTTGAATTACAATAGTTCCCTAAAATTCCTCCATTGTTATAATACCATGGGTTTTTCTAACTAATTCAATAACTCTAGGATTTGAGCCCCTAAATTTAGGGTGCCAAATTATAATATCTATTTTATGTGAAACTTCACAGTAAAGTTAGAAAAGTTAAACGAAGTAATTTAAGTAAAGCCAGTTTCTCAAAATAAGCTATATAAAAATATTAATTTAAGATAAACGTCAATTTATTGCTAAAAGCCGATAAGTATCAAAAACGGGAAATTCGAGATTTTAGATATAGCAAGATATTAGAGATAAGTTTATTGACTTACAAAAATAATAAACAAGTTGAATTACATGTAATGTACATGTAATAACATAGAATATGTATTATTTGTGTTAAATATGCATATATAATAAGAAATTATTATTAAAATAAGGTAAATTAATATAAAAATGGAAAATTAATAAAAAAAATACAAGGATGAGTCATCCCATGAAGTGGTAGCCAAGGATTAAATTGAATTGATGAGTCAAAAGGCAAATAATAAGAAAATGACACCTCGTGCTTTGGAAAAATAAGAAAATGACATATGTAAGCCACATGTCCAATTTTTACAAATTCTTATCCAATTATAAAATATAAATAAGCCGTGTACACTTCAAAAAAACATTTTCGAAGTCTGAAAAAAATAGAAAATCACTCAAAAAACTTTGAAACAAATTAAAAAAATAAGAAAATTAGATCAAAAATAGGGTACAGAATCAGATTAAAGCCAGTTCAATAGGCTATTGGTGTCCAGTTGTGATGGCCTTTTGTAGTCAAGGAAACCACCACCAAAGGAGGTGTTTTAACAAGGTTGGTTGGCTGGAGGGTGGTCGAAGGCAGCCGATTTCGGTGAACCAAATTTCTGGCAGAAAATTTGTAATTTTTCTAAAAATAGCAAATGATATTATTTAATTATGAAACTTGGCTTTCTAGAGTTATTTTATGTGTACATTAATGTAGTAATTTTATTTTAGTGAAATAATTATTGGAAATATAAGGTCCTCAAGAAATGACTCTGTTTGAATGAAAATTGAATTAAATTTTAGAAATAGTAAATAATGTTCTTTTAACTTGAAAATTTGTACATGATATACTTAATTTATATATTTAATCGTAGTAACAAGAATTTTGGAAAATAATCATGTTTACTATTTATTGTGATTATTTTCCATAAACTGGCAATTTTGCTATTTTAGTAAATTAATTAGTTTTTTGACAAAATCAAAGTATAAGCCCTATATATTATGATTTCTAGAAGTTCATAATGATGATTAGGATACTTGAATTTTATGTTGTGATTAAATTCACTTATTTGCTTAATTTTTGTTAATTTTGAGTTAAAATCGCTATTTTCATAAAAGTATATAATGGCTATTTTAGTACAATTCATCGTTAATAATTAAACTACGTATTTTTGTGAGTCTATGATTTTTTCTGAAATTAATCGAGCTCTTATACTATTTATTACATATTTTCCTAGTATAAGCTTATATATTAGCTTAATATGTAATATAGTAACTAGTACTATTAGAATGTTTATTAAATCCATATTAAATGAACACTTTGGGGTATAATAAGTGTTGTTAGACAAGTTTAGGAAGTATAATTTTTAAGGTTCTTAGTCCAGTACTAAAGCTTACTCGAGTCAATTACAAAGTTAAAGTAGTAAACGGTCGAATCGTAATACGAAAGGGTATTTTTGAGTCTTTGACAATATTGATCAATCTTGTTTCTTAATATATATTAATAATACTCAAAATAATGATCATGACGATATAAAGTTTGCTAAAATCGGATAAGAAATGAGTAAAATATGATCAAATGAAGTTTAAAAATATGGAAATTAAAACTTATAATAGTTCAAGTTCAACCTATACTTAATTTGAAACTGTATCATATTTTCATAGGTGTGATAAGTAAGAAAGGACCACATCATGAAGTATAGGATATTGCACTATTGTTAAGCCTAAGTAAGTAGATCTAACCCGTGTATGGAGTAGTTATATTGCTACTCATAACACTGTATGTCATTTGATGTTATGTTGGTTGAATATAGATATATCTTAGGTAAATTGATATGCTACTATAGTGGGTGCTAATGTAATGATTTTGAATGAAAATGATTGTATTTTGGTTAAACTATTATATGGCTATGTTGGGTGATGATTTTTGCATACGATTGATCGTGCTAACTAGGAAAGTTGAGTGATTTAACCTAATCTTTTAGGTGTTCACCTAAGTGAACCCTAAGTAAGATACTAGGATTCTATTGGGGAGAGTTCGAAAACTAGAATCAGATCATTAGGTTGAATAAAACTGGGAGATTGATTGTGATGATTGATATTCTTGAGTTGCTATCGCATAACATGGCACGGCACGGCACGGCACAAAAAAGGGACCTACTAATACGAACCGGGACCAAGGAGAGATAAGGCCAATTGTCAAGTGGGTCTAATCCCAGAGCTTATCATTTCCTCTCCCTTAGAGAAGTTTTGACCCAAAACTTGGTAATTAGCCACTCATGATCCCTTCGGGGTCAAACACTAATCGATAAAGTTCAAATTTAAACATAGTACACCACAGTTCTTGTAACATAGGCATCACCAGCAAATACTCCCTCCACTCATCATGGGCCCTATCAACTACACCTTCATAGTCCCGACAACTATCAATTACAGGAAACAACATGATCGCATGGTCATACAAATAATTAGGGGCTCGTCGATCTTGTATCAATGGGGCATAAGATGGCTCTTCAATGGTAAGTACCTCTGCCTCTTTAAGCTCAGCTAGCTCAGACATCATGATCTCCTCATCAATTTTAATCAGCATTACCCCTGCTTCCTTGTAATTCGGTTCTTCCTCCTCCTTCCATCTACACATCTCAACTCTTTCCAATAGGAGAGTCCCAAGGTTTAACATGACATATCCCCTGCATATGTATCCATCACCTCAGCTCTGATAAACCCTAATCCACAGTTGATAATAGCTCATAGGTGTAATGCTATAATTGCTCATATCAGTGCCATGTAAACCTGTCAGATGACTTAGATGCAATATTCTAATATGAAGAAGGCAAACATAATAATTCCTAGAGCTACCATCCATGGCATTTATGGTGGGTAACGAAACCCCTTCCGAAACATGGTGGTTTAATTGCAATTTAGCTTGGTCTACCTTGGCTCTTCCATTCTTCTCCCTAGTAACCTCCATCTCCCCTTCTCCTACTTCCTTTCCTTGGTCTTCTTTCTCACTAGCTTTCTCTATTCAAGTAATCCTTTGCTGCCTCATTTCTTCTTTGAGCTCTTCAAGCTGAACAAGTATAACTTCTAATTGTTCCTGGACATCATAATAGTTGGCATCAAGGCTGGACTCTATTCTTAAGGCTAGTCGGATAGCCTCATTTAAGGTTCTTACTCCTAAAGTGTCAATACACCAAGCAATCTCCAGTCTTAGCCCTCTCATGAATCGCGAGATAGTACATGAAAGGGATTCATACAATTCACATCACCATAGGAATGATTTATACTCATGGGCAAATTCTTGGACACCCATTCATCCCTACCTCAAGGTAGACAACTCCTCATACAACTTATCTTGATATGATGCAGGAACAAATTTCTCTCTCATGGCAATTCTCATTGAGTTCCATGTGGAACCCACTCCTCTGAGGATCTTTTGCCTTAATTCATTCTTCCACCAAGCCCGGCAAGACCTTGAAGTTAATCCTCTACAATATATTCCTTATCATGTTCAGGATACGGGTACATTTCAAAGACTTTGTTGACTCGAAATTCCCGATCTAAGTATTCATCCAAAAGTCCATAGCCATCAAACATGTGTATTCTCAATCTTATATCTTCATAGTCATAGTCATAGCCATATCGTGCTCGGTTGCCATGAAGTTTTCACTTAGCTCAGCTCACAAGAAATCTTGTCAGTAATGAAAACTGTCCAACACTTGGTGACTCAATACGATAACTTGGAGGCCTACACAGCTCGGATCTAGAATTAGCTCGGCTGCCTGGTTGAAGCAAGTCGAATGCTTTCACAACTAGACAGTTGAATAAGCAAACAACTCAGCTCAGTAACCTTAGGGGGATGACAATACAGTACTTCGCTTTGCTTCGATACTTCAGATTGAAATAGCTTGGAAGCTTGACAAAGTTCAAATCTGGCACAACTATTCTTAACAATTTAACTCGACAAACACAACATTACTTTCTCAGCCACTATCGTAATATCAAAATAAGATAACACATTGAACACTTGAAGAAGTCATATCTTGACAACAATCCAGAGTGGAATTCCTAACCTTTTCTTTAATATATATATATATACCCGAAGGAAGTTCAATTGAAACCAAACTTATATCCAGCAAACAAATCCTTGATATCCTAAACATACCTAATAATCAAGCACTTCCTCAAATACAATATAGAATAGAAACAATGACAAACTCTCAGCCACAACTGGAACCTCGAGCTCTGATAGCAAGCTAATACGGACCAGGACCGAGACCAAGGACAGATAGGCGGGCTATCGGGTGGGTTCGATCCTGAAGCCTATCACCTATGAGTCATAACTTTTAGAATGAGGCTTTCTAATGATCATGGAAAAAGCATGGCTTTATGAACTCAATTTTCGGAAGCATATAGGTTGCATTGCCCGAGCATTGTGACTATTTTGATAGTCAAATTTGGTAGACTATAGTGTATAGAGTAATTTAACAGTGTTGCCACTTTGATTTAGTAAACTATAGTGTATAGTTCAATTTTGTGAAGTTGGGTATCCCACTCCTAGGTAACTCTTTGTTGCCCTTTTTGAAAATGGTAAACTACAATGTATAGTCCACTTTAGTGGGGGTTCTACTCCCAAGTAGCTCCTTTTCGCCCCAGGTTCCTAAACGTTGTATCTAGATGGCAGGCTATGTCGACTAATCAAAAGAAGTTTGGAGGGCATAGGATATCAGTACCAATGCATGCCATGTGCATGAGAATAGCATGCTGCATTGCTAGTAGTAAATGCTCTGTTGGGTGAATGCATATGTGAAATTAAACCTACAAGTTATGATTAAAATGTTTTAGTTGTAATAAGTAATATTGTCTATCATATTATCTATATTATGTTATTTGTAATCTACTCTCACTTAACTTCAGTAGCTAAGGGGATAAAATATTTTATCCTCAAGTTAATACTATTGTGAAGGGTCGAACATTAAGGGGGATATATATACCGAAAGCGTGAGTTGGAGTCAGTGACTGTTGCATGGAACCTATATTAAGTCAAGAATCCTGTTATTATGAAGATGATAAAGGAAAAAAAAGTTGGTTCATATTTTGATGTAAATATTATGTAGTACACATAAGTTGTAATAGAATATCTAACTAAACTCTAATGTAACAATCCCTTTATTATGTAAACAAAGTTGTCTTTTGATGAATAAGTAAGTTGAGTTAAGTTTTCAAGAGGCATTCCTGTGTGATGGTACATCCTGTGCTATATCAAGATGTAATAATTGTAGGTTAGTTGTTGGTAAGTTATAGAAAGTTGTTTATGCAATGATCCCTAACCACTCATGCCTATATTTGAATTTAAATTTCCTATAGGTTGGACTGAGCCTTCTCAAGATCTTTACCCTTTAGCCTACTTAATCGAGATCACCTTAATCTTCTTGTATAGATGTTGCTCAAATTTGAGCTTATTCACTTCTTAAATTGTTGAACCTTTTGAGGTTACAAGGCAAATAAGGGAGGTCAAAACTAGTTCTTTCAAGTCGCCTGAAGATCTCCAATGCCTTAAGATGAACCTCCCTATCAACAATTTCTACACCTCTTCTTCAATCACTACCTATCATTATGGAACAAAATGTCTTTTCTTTTGTTTCATGACCTTAGATTTCAAATCAATGTTGAATTGAAGTATTATAACATGCCTACGAATGTCCAATGTGTTAGATGGTAACTAGGCAAAAACATTAGAATTAGATCTAGGGAAGTTGACAATTCGTTGCTTATGCATATGAAGTTGTAATTTTGCGATTAGCATGTTTTATTTGAGACCGTTACTAAGCTACATTGTTTCTGTCTCTTCATTTAGCTTACCCCAAATATCTGACTATTCATGTGGACCTACCTCTATACTAAAAATCTCTTCCCTCTTTAGAACCTATAGGTACAAAGACCTAACTAACTATTCGTCACATTGACAACTGCCAACCTCTATCAAAGTAGGGAACTTCACTTTGAGATATGCTATTTAAGGAACCATCTTGAACATCTTTTGAGAAGGTTGACCCAAGATATTATTGTAGGAGGGACCAACAGTTCACCACTACAAAGTCTATACCACTCAACTACATTTTCATCATCACTAAACTAAATGGGAAGAGTAATAATGCCCTTAGCCTGCATTGGTTGACTATTGAACCTACAAAGGTCAAGCTTATAGGACTTCAACTTAGGTTTAGAGCTTCAATTTCATTTTATTAATGCAAGAAACCAAATGAGAGGATTTTTTATGGTAAATAACCCAATTAAATGTATTTTGATGAAAATAAAATATACGAAGAAATAAACAAAAGACATTTTGTTATTACTAATCAAGTTATCTAGTGTGTAGAACATAAATTATATTCCTGAAGGCACTTAAGAAAAGAAATAGATTAATGATAAAAGATGACAAGATTAGAAGTTACTTGAAAAATAAAAAACTGGAAAACAAGTATAGTAGTGGACATTGATACAAAATTTACAACTACCAAAAGATAATCAAATAAAGTAAAAGACATGGCTACATTATTTTCAAATACAGAAAGAAAAGAAAAGAGCTAGTTAGAAGACAACACTTATCAGAAGCACAAGATAAAACAAATTCACTTATCAAAAGCATAGAAGTTGTATCAAAAGTAAGGAATGATAAGAACCTCGTTATAAAAGAACGAATCAACACCTAACAGTTAGAGATATATTTAGGTGACATATCTAGATAAGCCAAGGGATGCAAATGAAATACTTATGAAGATTTCAAAAGAGTGTGATACAACAAATTAATACAAGTTTTTAAGTAAATGAAGAAGCTATAAGGAAAGGATCATATAATAGATGAGCATATAAATAAGACAGCAAAGCAGAAAAATCACAAAGATTTAACGATGTAACAGCTATATAATGACTGCTACCATATTGAGAACATTTGAACATTAGAAGCCACAACTATTTAGAGGAGAAGTAACTAAAGAAGCAAAGGGGAAAAGTGATATGCCAAACCTAGGAATAGACATGGGTAGCATTATCAAGAGGTTCAAGCTTAGAGAAAGCATAAAATTGAGAATGGAAATGATGTAAGAATAAGCAATACCTACAAACCACTCCAAGGATATGATGCACTAAGGAGTCCCCATAGACCAACTAGCTCAATTGATATGATGCACAACCGGGCACAATTAGGTCACTCACCACTTAGCCTTGCTTAAGATAAGATAAGAGTGGACTAAGATGTACATTGACAAAAGTACAAATTGCAAAGGAAAAATTGATGAGTGTATATTGATGATAATTGTGACAGTTTAAATCTTACAAGGGCATTTACATATGAAATTCTAGGGATTCTTACCATATGTGGAGAAGGTACATTCTATAATAAGTATAGAATAAGGGATATTTGAGGGTATTAAAGGAATTAGGGCAAAAGAAGCTTCTACAGACAGATTCCTTCACGTGCTTGGAGGTGTCACGAATTGAGGATAGCCTAGTCGTGGCAGACGCCGTATATTGTACAAAGAACCCTTGATTGGTTACCCTTCCAATCAATAACTCTTCACACAATATATAAGACTCTATAACCACTAGTTTTCCAAGAACACACAGATTCACGTGATATATCACACTAACATATTTATATAAAATTTGAACTACAAAGCTTACATTATACAGTAATTGAGTACATCTAAGTCTATAATACTAGTAAAACAAAAGTACATGAGTAAGAGTCTACATAAATTGTTCTCTCTCAATACATAGGACAGCTCGCTCTTGCCCAAGTTCTCAAATTAACCTATAGCATCCCTCGGCCAACCTCTACAAATAGGCTATACTGCAACAAAAGTCTAAATGGGTGTAAGCCTAAGCTTAGTGAGCAAAACCCTCAGCCACAGCACAAGCAAATTATAAGTACATTATATTCACACATATGAATGAATGATCAAACAAAATGCCAAACGATACGTATAATTAACTAGTTCATATACGTAACTTGGATTTAACGCCCTCCAAAGTCAGGGTTGGAGTATACACGGCACCAATCAGATCCGGGTATTATACTAGAACTTTCTTTACTACGGAACTCCACACTCCGTACTAAAATCAAATAATTCTTTTATTTTCATAAAAACCAAATTCTAATATAATCGTCAGTGAGCCCCCACAATCCATACTCACCCTAAATGGAAGCCTCTAGACTCAACCCTTAGCCAGGCAGTTGGTGCCTCTAACGCCTAATGTTCCCACAGGCCAGGGTAAGGTCATTTTGTATGAGTATACCGTACAGAACTAATAAATTAATAATAACAACCCTCAAATGGCCTCTCTTTACCTCCACATGATGTGACTGCCGGAATTGTGTCAATGCAATGCATGTTAATGTATGTTCCAGTTTCTATTTATAAGCTGAGTATAGTTAAGTTCAAATTATGCTATGACCATCCAATAGTACACACAATCATTTTCTATACTACCATGCAACAAACAAGGCATTATCTATACTTAAGGTAAATTTACAACTCAACACACAATATCATACATAAGCGTTTCCCAAACCCCAGACAATAGTCAATTAATAATAATATTTAAGTCTACTATCTACAATCATAAACAAGCATGGAATCATAAGGTAAATACTCACTCGACCATGGCAACTCGCCCTAATCGCAGTAATCGATCGGGAGATCCTCGCTTACCTTAGGATCACTTGATCATTATGATATGATAACGCCAGTAAGTAATTGAATTAACAAATAATTCTAAACATCTAATTACCTAATTCTACTTAAATTACCATCAACTTTTATCCGGTTAGACCATATTCCTAATCGTATGTAACTTTTTCGTTCTATTTCTGATATTTATGAATTTATAGTTGTTTTTTATTGTTTTTGGACATACGTTCACACGGTGATGTCCATTTTGGATATTAAGACCCGTGTTTTATAATATGAACTAAATTTATAGAAATTTAACTATGGAAACTTAATTCTCTTATTACTTATATTTATATCCTTTATTTATACTTGATGATTTAGTTAGCCCTTAAATTCTTATACTTAAGAGAATTTTACTTTGCTATTGCTAATTCATGTACTTAATTAAGTATAATCCAATTTAGAAAGTGTCTTAGGGTTTACTAAGTTAAGTACCTAATTATTATACACTCTTTTTATTTTCTCATTTTCTATATGCTTATATCATCGCATACATCATCATTTGCTTATGTCATGGCTTATATCATCATGTGATTACATCATTACTTACATCATCCTTTACATACCTAAGCCTTATCTCTTGATTATGTGTTTTATGTACACTTATGTACACTTATACATAATATACATATACTTATACCTTTTCTCTACTTATATGTATACTACCATACTTATACATATACTTATACTTATATCGTATTTATATTTGTATACATACTCATATACCTATACAGTCATATATGCATTTTTATGTAATTTCGTATACCTAATTTTCCTCTTAAGAAAATCTTCCTAATTTCATTCTTTTGTGTTTTTAAGTGTGTATTTAGTATAGTATAGGTATGTATAGTTAGGTTTTGTCTTAATTTAGGTTATATACATGGTAAATACCCATGTACAAAGATTCTCATACTTGTATTCTTTTGGTATTTCCTTATGTACACATACTTAAGAGCATACACACATGTATTCATTTCTTCTTCTTCATGATTCCTAACTTCCTACACTTCAAGATGGGAACTTTATATCTACTTCTACAAGATCACACATAACGAATGTTTACTTATCTAATCTACCTAATTACCTAACTAATGAATAATATAAAGCAACATAAAGTAACTTGATCATATACCTTATTTTGTGTTGGAATTATAGAGACAAAAAGGGAAGTATTAAAAGTGAAATGGAAGAAGAAAGCTAACGGCAATGGAGAGGGCTTTTGTTTTGTTTCTTTTTGTTTTGTTTTAATTATGGAAGAAAGGAAATGGTAGGGTCTAGAAGGGGATGGATGGACGGCGATTAAGGAAGAGGAGGAGAAAAGAAAAGGAAAGAAAAGCAATCATTAGATGTTTAGATATTTTCTTTATGCATTAGTGTCTTTTGTTGACTTTTCAAATTGTTGACTTTAGTCAACATGTGTTGACTTGGTCAACCCTTTGACCTTGGTCAACATGTATTGACTTGGTCAACTTTCCTTAAGCATATGTAATTTTGTACACATAATGTAGTGATTACGGGAAATTAAGGGAAAAATTAAAGAAATGAAGTATTAGGTGAATTGATTAGTAAAAATAGATAATGAGGTCTTACTTTAGGTATTTATAGCCTATATACATCATTTGGTAAACTACTTAGTGTAACTAGTCTGAAAAGTACTAATTAAGGTATTAAGGTTCACTACATTTATCCTAATATTCAACTATACCCCTAACTCTATATAATACTATCTTAATCATATACTTAAGAGATAAATGTAATCTATAATTTATTATCTTAGTTTCTAAAGGATTACTTAAGGATTCAAAACATATATGCATGATTGACAGTCATCTCTAACCTTTTACTAATGGTTTGGCAAAATACGAAGATTATATTAACAATTAGGGTTTTAGAGTATATTATAATGAATTAGTGCATATATGTCTTTATGATTATCATTTTAGGGTTTTTATCACTTTTGAATGAAATCTTTAGCATTTAGATACATTTAGGGTAGAAAAGTTTCTTACGCGATAAATTAATTCTTTTAGGGTTTTCACTTTCATTAGCCTTATCAACTCCTAAATTTTCTAACATAGTTAAGTCCTTCTCAAAAGCTAGATTGAAAATTTTAGGGGTTTACAGGAGGTGCATGTGGTTGTCATTCGTTAGCTAAAGCTTTGTAAGAAGGGAAAATTGGTACGATTGAGGAGGCTAGTTGCCAACTAGGCTAACCATGTATTCAAGTCCTCGAGCTCGAGCTCAAGTCAAGGGTCCGATTAGTTAATTCCCATCATCTCCTTTAGGTTGATTAGGATTTAGGATCAAATTCGAATGACCTCCCTACTGCTCATCTTCTTTTAATGAATAGTAGCTTAGGTCGACAACATTGAACGCATTAGAAATATGGTAAGTCCAATTAGTAGGCATTATCGTTAATCTTCGGAGTTTCTTAAATAGTTCATCAATTTAGACAGACAGTTTATTGATGTGGACCGAAGCCAAGAGCAAACAAGGCCAATCATAGAAATGGGTCTAACCTTGTCGAAAGCTTGAAATAAGTTATGGGAAACATACAAGAGAATAGAAAGAAAGAAAGAAAATAAGCAAATCTACGAACAACTTCTAAGGATATAACGCACTAGAGGAACTTCCGAAGACTTACGACACTACTTAATATGATGCACAAGTGGGTCTAATGAGATTACTCACCACCTAATCTTACTTAAGGGTTAAGATAAGAATGAAGAAAGAGCAAACAAGCTAATGAGAACAATGTCCACAAAAGGAAATATTCAATATGTTAATGATGATAAGATGATACAGTTACATATATAATGGGTATTTATATCTAAGAAATTAGGGTAACTTACCTAAAGATGGAAAAGAAAAAAAGGATACTGTCCCAAAGAAGTAATATACAAGGAATGCAAAAGGGTAATAACGAATATTCAAGAAAAAGTAACAATTAAGTGCAACAGATTCTCCAAGCGAGCCTAGATACATGGTAGCAATGTATTAGTGATGCCCTTAGAAGATGTAGACAAATCAATATGATCAAGATAGGTAGTAGGGGTACCACGTAGATGTGGACTCATCCGAGAAGGAGTAGCTAAGGACTCATACAAGATCTCTCGGCCTCTCAGCATCAATGTTACTGAGTTGCTGCTCAACTCGACTATAGTTCAGTAGGGGCATATGAATGGTCAAACTGTAAGCAAAGCATTTGTTTACTCAACAAATAACTTCCAAGAGACATGAAGTCACTCAGCTCAACATTAGGAGTTGGTCGAAAGCCATGATTAGCTCGGTTTCGACTGGAGTTGGCTGGAGCAGGAGAAGTCATTGTGTCAAACCTTCAAGGCCTTAGGCTCAATTGCAAGTTAAGGGTCCAGCATCCTGATTCCTATCATTCCTTCTTAGTTGATTTAGATTTGAGATCAAACTAGGTTAGTCTTCTTCCAACGCTCCTTTAGGGTGATAGGGGTCGAGGTCAACAATGTTTAAAACATTTGAAACTCCATAATTTTCGAGCCGTTGCAATCTATAGGGATTATCATTAATTTACTAGAGGACCTTAAAAGGGCCTTTAGCACGGGTGGATAGTTTATTTTTCCTCTTGTTCAGGAACCTTTCTTTACTTAGGTGCAACCATACTAGGTTTCTAGGCTAAAACTATACTAGCTTCCTTCCCTTGGCCTTTTCTTGGATTTTCTTAATAGCTCGATCAATTTGCTAAGTAACCTTCTCATAGATGTATTGTAAAGACTATACATAAGTTCTTGTGTCAAGGTCTTCTTATTCAAGTAGGGATATAAGTATGTGATTGAAGGGCAACTCTAGGTTGAAGCCATAAACGACTTCAAAGGGGACTTCTTGGTAGTATCGTACATTACATGGTTGTAAGTGAACTCCATCACAAGCAAATAGACATCCGAACCAGCCAAGTTCCTCCCCACTGCAGCTCAAAGTAGTGATCCAAAAGTACGATTAACTACTTCTATTTAGCCATCAATTTAGGGGTGATAGAAGGTGCTTTATAGAAGTTTAACCCCATCCGACGCTACAAAGTTCTTTAGAAATAGCTCAAGAACTTTGGATCCCTATCTAAGACTACACTTCTCGGCAAGTTATGTAACCAAACAATTTCATGCAAAAAGAGATAAGCAATAGCCAAAGCATCATTAGTCTTAGAGTAGAGCACAAAGTATGACATCTAACCGAATCAATCTATGACGACCATAATGGAATCTTTGCTTTGGGCAGTTCTTGGTAATCTAAGGACAAAGTCTATACTCAACTCAATCTAAGGTTTGGTCAAAACAGGCAAAGGCAATACTTTCTCTTGGTTGGCTTGATATTTATCCCTCTTGCATACAACACAACCTTCAACAATTCAATGCATGTCTCACCTCATTCTCGACCAAAAGAATCAACTACTCAGTAGTTCATATGTTCTCCTCTCCCCATAATACCTAGAGACTCCTCCACTGTGGGCTTCCTTGATAAGAAACTCTCTTATTAGATAAGTCGGCATACACAACTTTCCACTTCGAAGCAAGTTACCATCCTCCACATGATAATCATCCACTACTCTTCCATCTACATATCGCCCAAGTATAGGATATAGGTCTTGACAATACTATTCTTTAATACTTGCAAACCCAAGCCATCTGGTTTGTAGTTCAGTTAAGAGCGTATGTCTTGTTGAAAAAGCATTTGTAACTATGTTGCTCTTCCCTTATTTATACGTAATCACAAAATGGAATCCCTTAAGGAATTCGATCCACCTCGTTTGCTGCTTCGACACTTTGGTCTGACTTTGAAGGTACCTTAGAAACTCATGGTTGGTATAGATGACAAATTTTCTTAGCAATAGATAATGCTGCCATACTTAGAATAATCAGATAAGAGCTAATAGTTCTTTATCGTATATGGAGTAATTTAGTTGAGGTCTTCTAAGCTTCTCGCTATGGTAAGCAATTAGTTGGCCTTCTTGCATTAAGACAATGCCTACACCAATGCATGACGTGCCACATTCCATCACAAATATCTTCTCAAAGTCAGGTAAAGCTAGTACAAGTATGGAAGTCAATCTTTCCTTTACTTCGAAAAAACTTCTTTCCTCTTTTTCTTCCCATTTAAATTTGATATTCTTCTTCGTCAACTTGATAAGTGGCATGGCTATAGTACTAAAATTCTTAATAACCCTTCCATAAAAGGAAGTCAGTACGTAGAAACTTCTCACCTTGGTACAAGTGGTCGAAGTTGGCCACTCAATAATTGATCGAATCTGTCACGAACTGAGGACGGCCTAGTCGTGGCAGACGCCGTATACTGTATGAAGAACCCCTGATTGGTTACCCTTCCAATCAAAAACTCTTCACACAATATACAAGGCTCTACAACTACTAGTTCCAAAGTACATCCAGATTCACATGATATCATCACACAACATATTGATATAAAAGTTAAGCTCAAAAGCTTATATTACACAGTATTTAAGTGTGTCTAAATTCATAATAATAAAGTAAACATAAGTTAAACATAAATACATGAGGAATAGTCTACATAAACTATTTTCCTCTCATCACACAGGACACTTTGCTCTTGCCCAAGTCCCCAGGCTAACCTGTGGCATCCCTCGTCCTGTCTCTACGAATAAGCTATCCTGCAACAAAAGTCTAAAGGGGTGTAAGCCTAAGCTTAGTGAGCAAAACCCTCAGCCACACAACACGCAAGTTATAAACACATTATAGTCACGCATATGAATGAATGATCAAACAGAATGCCAAATAATACGCATACTTAACTAGTTCATATACGCAACTCGGATTTAACGCCCTCCAAAGTCAGGGTTGGAGTTTACACGGCACCAATCAGATCCGGGTATTACACTAGAACCTACTTTACTACGGAGCTCCATGTTCCGTACTTATATCAAATAACTCTTTATTTTCAGAAAAACACAAGTTCTAGTGTAATAGTGAGTGGGCCCCCGCAGTCCACACTCACCCCTAAACGGAGGTCTCTAGACTCGACCCTTAGCTAGGCGGTTGGCGCCTCCAACGCCTAGTGTTCCCGCGGGCCAGGGTAAGGTCATTTTGTACGAGTGCACCGTACATAACCAAATAACTCAATAATATCAACCCCCGAATGGCCTCTCTTTACCTCCGTGTGATGTGACGGCCGGAATAGTATCCATGCTATGCATGTTAATGCATGTTCCAGTTTCTTTTTATAGCCGAGTATAAATTAGTTCCAATTATGCTGTGACCAACCATTAATACACATAATCATTTTCTATACTACCATGCAACAAACAAGGCATTCTCTGAATTTAAAGTAAATTCACAACTCAACAAGCACTTACATACACAAGCATATCCCGAACCCCACACAGCAGTTAATTAACGATAATATTTAAGTCCACTATCTACAATCACAATCAAGCATAGAATCACAGGGTAAATACTCACTCGGCTATAGCGGTTCACCCTAATCGTAGTAATCGATCGGGAGGTCCTCGCTCACCTCAGAGTCACCTGATCATTATGTGATAACAACACTAATAAGTGTTTGAATTAACTATTAATTCTAAACAACTAAGTACCTAGTTCTACTTAAATCACTATTAAATTTTTTTACCCGGTAAGATTTAATTTCAATCATATGTAACTTTTCCGTTTTAGTTTTGATATTTATGAATTTATAACCGATTTTCATCGTTTCTAAATATATTTTCACATGGTAATATCTATTTTGGATATTAAGACCCTTATTTTATGTTATGAGCTAAATTTATAGAAAGTTTTAGTTATGACCACTTAAATACTTTTATTACTTATGTTTATATCTTTTATTCCTTAAATTCTTCTAATGAAAGAATTTTACTTTGCTATTACTAATCCTTATAGTGAATTAGGTATAATCTAATTTAGTAAGTGTATTAGGTTTTACTAATTTAGTTACCTAATCACTTACATTTTTCTTAGTTTTCTTATTTTCTAATTTTATGCTTATGTCATCGCTTACATCATCACTTGCTTATGTCATTGCTTATGTCATTGCTTATGTCATCACTTGCTTATGTCATTGCTTATGTCATCACTTGCTTATGTCATGGCTTATGTCATCATGTGATTATGTCATCCTTTACCTCATCATATGCTTACATAAGCCTTCCATCATGCTTATGTTATATACATATGTATTATGTACATATTATCCCCTTTTTCTTATACTTATGTACATATCCTTTATACATACTTATACTTATACCTATACTAAGGTTTATACCGTATTTCTACATGTATACATACTCGTATACCTATACGGTGGAATAAGTATTTTACACTAAAATTTCGTATGCCTAAATTTGTCCTTAAGAAAAGTCCTCTAATTCCATATTTTTGTGTTCTTATGTACATATTTAGTGTAGTATAGGTATGTTTAGTAAGATTTAATCTTAAATTAGGTTATGTACATGTTATATACTCATGTACAAAGGTTTTTCTACTTATACTCTCTTGGTATTTCATTATGTATGCATACATAGAAGCATATCCTCATGTCTTTCTTTCTTCTCTTTCAAACTTCAAACTTCTACACATAAAGAAGGAAACTTTGTTTCCACTTCTTCAAGACAAACCTAACCATATAATTACTTATCTAATCTACCTAATTAACTAACTAATGACTAATAAAAAGTAAGATAAAGCACTTAAAAACATACCTTTTATGATGTTGAAATGGAGGAGACAAAAGGGGAGAAATGAAAGGGAAAGAAGGAAAGGAGCTTACGGCATGAAGAGGGATTGTTTTGTTTTGTTTCTTTTGTTTGTTTCTCTTAATGTGAAGTAACATGTGGTGGGGTTAAGAAGAAGATATGTGGACGGCAACCAGAGGAAAGGAGAGAAAAAGAAAAATCAAAAAGAAAAGAAAAGAATGGCATCATTACATAAGAGATATTTTCCTTATCTCTTAACATATGTTGACTTTTCAAAATGTTGACTTTAGTCAACATGTGTTGACTTGGTCAACATTTGAAATTTGGTCAACATGTATTATCTTGGTCAACATTCCTTAAGTATGTGTAATTTTGTGCACATAATGTAGTAATTAAGAAAAATTAGGGGAAAAATGAAGAAAATGAGAAGAATTGAGGTATATGATGCATTGATGTGTAAATGTGGTTGATGAGATCTTACTTTAGGTCTTTAGAGTCCATATATCCCATTTGATAAATAACTTTAGATAACAAGTGTAAAAAGTGCTAATTTGGGCATTAAAGTTCACTATATGTAACCTAATCGTCAACTATAACCCTAATCCTAAGTAAGACCATCTTAATCATACATTTAAGGGATAAATATAATCTATGACTCATTATCTTAGTTCCTAATGGATTACTTGAGAATTTGAATCATATAAGTAAAAATGAGGGTTATCTCTAACCATTTACTAATGATTTTGCAAAATATAAGCATTATATTTTCAATTAGGGTTTTAGGGTATATCATGTTGGATTGGTGTACATATGTCCTTAATGAAATCATTTTTAAGGTTTTTATTACTTTCGAATTGAATCTTTAGCTTTTAGAAACCTTTAGGGTCAAAAAAATTCTTTACGCGATTAATTAAGTCTTTTAGAGTTTTCACTTTAATTAACCTTGTCGACTCCTATATTGTCTACTATAGTTAAGTCTACTTTTAAAAAAACTAGATCGAAACTTTCAGGGGTTTACAGAATCTTCTCAACATCCACTCGTAAGCTTTCTCCACCTACTATATGGCCTAGAAATATCACTTCCTTCTAGCAAAAATAACACTTCTTAAGTTGCCAAATAACCTCTTGATTCAAGGTACATTTAATATGGAAGGAAGATGATCACGGTGACTTGGCATGTTGGCATTATATACTAAGATATCATCAAAGTACACCATGACATACATCCCAATTAGATCTCTCAGCACGTGATTCATTAGTCGCATGAAAGTGCTTAGTGCATTTGACAAGCCAAATGGCATTACCATCTACTTGTAGAGTCCATACTAAGTTTTGAAAGCAATTTTCCACTTGTCTCCCATCCTCATCCAAATCTAATAGTAGTCAAACTTCATATCAATCTTGGTAAAGACCTTAGCTCCACTTAGTTCATGCAGCACGTCATCCAACCTAAGGATAGAATACCAATACTTAAAGTGGGGGAAAGATGAGAGAAAAGTATAACATAATGGGGGAGAAAAATAAGAAATAAGCGTGCAACAAAAAGAGGAGAATAATTCAACAAAAAGGAAGATAGCATGAAAAATTATTTTCAAACTTTTTAGTAGAAATGAAATATAGAGGAGGAGAGACAACAAAAGTGCAAGAAAGTTCATACAAACTTTGCAAATTTAGAAGCTAGTACCCATATGGCATCAAGAAGGGGCCTATGGGTGTGATATAACATTGAACATTAATATATTTCATGAAAATAACATTTTTGACAAATAAGAGATGACTAAAAAAGGAATATTGGTTTATGCATTTTTTTATTGAAAAAAATAAACAAATATTTTGTCATCAACAAAAAGGAGGAGATTGCTGGTGCAAGAACACGAATGAGAGGATTTTTTATGATAAACCCCAAAATAAATGTATTTTGATGATAATATAATATATGTGGAAATGAAAGGTATTTTGCTATTACTAAGCAAGTTACCTAGCATGTAGAACATTGAATTATATTCTTCAAGGTACTTAAGAAAAACAAAAGTTGAATGATGAAAAGATGACAAGATCAAAAGTTACTTAAAGAATCAAAAATTGGAAGATAAGTATTAGTAGTAGACATTGACTCAGAACCTATAACTATTAGAAGTTGATCAAACAAAGTAAAAGACATGGCTACATTATTTTTAGATGAATGAAGAAAAGAAAAGATCTAATCAGAAGAGAACAGTTACTGGAAGCGTAGAACTAAACAAATTCACCCATTAGAAGCACAAAAGATATTTCAAAAGTAAGGAGTGATCGGAACCTTATTATAAAATAATAGGTCAGTAACTAGTACCATGGAGATATAATTTGGGTAATATATCTAAACAAGGCAAATGATACAAATGCAACACTTATAAACATTTTAAAAACAATAAACAAGTTCAAGTTTATAAGCATATGAAGAAACTATAATGAAAGTATCGTATAACAGATGACCATATCAACAAGATAGCAAAGTAGCAAAATTTCAAAGATTTGAAGACACAATAGCTATATAAGGACTACTACCATATGGAGAATATTGGAATGTTGGAAGCCACAACTATTTAAAAGAGAAGCAACCAATGAAGCAAAGAAGTGAAGGAAAAGAGAAAGATGCAAGAAACAAAAGAGAAAGAGCTATACAAGTTTTCATCAAATTGCAATTTAGTTAAGAACTTCATATTATAGAGCATTGTACGAAAGCATAGGGAAATCTGTTATAATCCTCAAAGGAGTTATTAATCTGTTTAAAAATTAATAGCATACCTATTAGATAGAATTTAAGAGAGAGATTTTATAAACTTATGATTTAAAGGCAAAATAAGATGTGTGGAAATTATTGACTTTTGTGTAAAGTTTTCTTTAAATAGTAGAAATACAATATGAATAACCACATCCTTAGTGACAAGCTGGAAGAGTGGACTACAAACAAAGCGGATTTTTTATCTGGCTAGAGGATCATGTTATTCACAAGGTCTGACAATGACTATTACAGTCAAAGAGGATTCATTTGAGTTGTGAAGATGGACAATATTGGGGGCCTGGTGATGACGCAAGGCCGCGTCTTTGATTGCCAAGTTTTATGCAAGTCGTGTTTCAAATCTTGAGAAGCATGCCATTTAGAGATTATTGGATGTTTCCACTTATGAAAACTTTATGTAGATTAAGAGACAATGTTTTAGATCGTAATAATATGAGTTGTAATTTAGGGCAAGAGTTATTACCATAACAACGAAATGTGAAGCTATAGGGTGCTAAGCTATTATGACCTTTCTATACAGAATCTTAAGACGTTCTCGTCCAACTCTATTTTCATAAAGGTTAAATTCTTGTTTTATCACTGTATATCATATAATAAAGTATTGTACATAAAATAAGCAGAGTGTGTGCGGTAGTTTTTCCCACTAACCGAAGTTCTTTATATCCGATGAGAGCATTACTGCAAATTCTTCCGTTGTTTATTATCTGTTTGCTATTTGCTGCCAAAGAAGCATATATAATCTCAAGTTTAGGACTCCACACGCAATATTGCAATAACGGTTTAAACCTTGAACTCAACCAGTGAATGCAATCATTTCTTTAGGCTTGAAGAAATTATAAACCAAATCATATAATTGAAAAAAAAAAAAAAAAAAAAAAAAACACACACACATGGATGAACCGTTTTAAACCAAACCACACCCAACCATAATTGGTGCAACTTAACCCATATCGTAGGGAGTTCGGCCTAGACTTGGGTCCTCTTGCCTAAAGTAGGCTATCAACCGTGACAATCGAAGAGTATCCAACTTCCATATTCGTCCAAGTGGTAAGGTTTTAAAACGATCCAATTGCTTGTGCGACAGAATTACCAGTTGGATCTACCACTGAAATACGTACTTTTATTTTTCAATTTTTTTTCCTAGCCGTTCAACATAGGGAAAAGCAAATGAAAAGTAAAAACAAAGAGCATGATAAGCAATAACGCAAAGAAATTTGAAGAACATTAAGATTAAGAGAAGCAAGATAAAGCTGAAGTCCAACTCCCGATTACCACAGAACTATTGAGGTGAAAAACTGAAAATCATTAAAAGAATAGAGCATATTTCACATTCAATGCTCTGGTGAGCCAGACGTACAAGATTTTTCCTTTCTTTTTTTTCTTTTCCCCTTCTCCAAACTGAAATTCACACTAAATCAGACATTATCAACTAAGTTTTACAGTAAAAGGCAAAGGCTGGTTACGGCCTTAGCTCCATCACACGAGACAATGAATAATGAATCTTAAAGAAGAATAGCCAATGTAAAATGCAGTATGGCCAATTCGGATGGAATACTGTATCTCATTTCATGCACTGAATCAGCATGAACTGAATCCTCTTCCTCCAAAGGGCAGGTACAGAGTGTTTAACCATAACTTCACTCAATGTCATGTTCATTCACTTAGGTTGCAACTCCGGAGATAGGGATGGTCATATTTGATGTACTTGCTCCAGTATGACCGGTACTTTGTCATGGCCAACTCCAGCCAAGGTTTCATGTTTCCATTATAATGTATAACAGCTGCATTCTCAATCTCTGTTCTATCAATGCTTGGATTATAACCAAGCCCAAGCACATGCCATGACTTTTCAAGTGGATGTGTGAGTCCATAGAAAGTAATCAAGCCTGGTGGCAACGTTCCAAGCTTCCAAAGTACCCTATCCTCATTCTGTTAATATAAAAGAAAAACAAATCCTTATCCTTCATATTCTTTCCTTTCTAATACAAGATTATCTCAAAGTAAAACAGAACAGAATCCAGTCAAGTGCAAGAACAAGAAATTTCTAGATTAAAATCACTGACAAACAATCTGCAAATCATATGAAACTAGTTTATAGTTTGCATTGCAAATTTGTTCTTTTGTTCTTTTTGGTAAGGTTTGCATGCCAAATTTTGAATTGCCCAACAGAGCAGTAAAGATCAATAGGCAATCACACATCAAAGAATAATGCTTTCCACACAGAAAAGTATCTCAAAGCATGAACAAGACATGTCTGGGGCATCATGTGCTTGAGATAAAATGTTTCTATGCTAAGTGTTTGACAACAGAGACTGAATTGGAAAAATAGAAGGGATCTAAAGATGTGAACAAACGGAAATTAGAAAGAAGACTCACCATGTTCTGCCATTTGTGATATATACCAGTGATATCCTTCTTCTTCCACTCTTTAAGATCAAACAAGTTCATACCATAGGCCCATCCACATGCTTGCGGATCAAAGTTTCTCGCAATGTGAGGGTTTGAAAAGTTGAGGTACTTGTCAAAACGGTGAAAGCTTTCACCACAAGTTTCAACTGCACCATTCACTTTTCCATGTAGATCCACAGACCATAAACCGGTCAGGTCCTTCTGGACCACAATATCATCGTCAAGAAAAAGAATTTTATCCAACTTAGGATAGACCTGGGGAAGGTAGAACCTCAGATGATTAAGCATTGAAAGATACTTTGGATTCCGGTACTTCAGATTGGAAGATCCAGATGAAAGAGTGGTTGGATGATCTGCCTTGAAATAATACTCTTTCATTGCAGCTGACTCCAGTTGCCTCAAAACTGGGCAATAGGATGAGTTAAGCCACTTGAACTCATCAACATTCTCAACATGAATTGTAGCTTTTCCCGGAGGATTCAACAAGAACCACATATTCATTGCTCCAAAATTAAGCTTATCTGTAACAAGGTGAAATACATGTTTTGATGGATCCTGCATCAATTCAAGCATTACAGAGATTCAAGTCGCTAATATATGATTCCAATAACATGCAGGTAGCACATGCCTATGCAAAAGCATGCAATTACATAGTCCCAGAAAAATTCTCTACAAAGTGTTACTGACCTTGTAGATACTTTTAGTAAAATTCGCAGCTTATCAATAATTCAGCAATGTGAAAAAAGTCATGATCAGTTCCAAGCTATAAAAGCCGATTCATGTACCAATAAATTGGAATCTATTTGCAAGGGCCACATTAATGACAAGTCATGCCCCATTTTACTAACATAATCATTGAGGAAGAACTGCATCTTATGAGGAGTTCAATGGAGACTAACTACAGTAATACCAGCACTTTTGTGCTTTTGGGACTGCAGGAAAGAATCATTATGTCATAGCCCTCTCTTTTGTTTTTACACATCTTTTATGTTGATTTTTCTATAAAATCATTATCTGCAGATGAAAATGAGGTTCCATCAGCTGTGAAAGGACAACCATTTACAAGAAGTCCTTGTCTCTTTTCAAGAAAGGTAAAACTGGATAACCTAGGTCACCATACTGCATATAATGTTTATCCTAATTTAGCAACAGGTTATGAAAAACATAATAGCAGGGAATATGCATAGGCAAAACGAGTCAGAACTACTATCACCTTTGCATTCATGACTGTTGAGTTCACAACAACTGATGCAGCCAATACATTGTCAGAAAAGAGGGCATAGTGATAAAGATCTTTTTTTTCTAAATTATCCCTTCTAGGGAATTTTCTTTTCTCTGGGGGCAGGAGATAGTATTCAATGGTCAACCGCATAGACAAGCAGTGGATTGCATTTGGAATTGTTTTGGCTGCCAACTGACTCAGGAATGTACTCTGCCTTTTCAATCCCCTCACTTGCTCATCTGCAGTTTGAAGCATAGCCCTAAGTATTCCAGTGACTAATTTGCAGTCATACAACCGTTCCTTAGCTTTTGCCAGAACTTGACCCATAGATTTCATTTTCTCAGGTGCACTACACAGATATATATTTATAGCTATGAGAACCTTTCATCCATGGGGAAGCAAGAAAAAATCTCAGAAAACAGTCAGAATCAACAATATTTAAACAGTGATCTTTACCCATGAGATAAGTCCGCATCAGCAGCAGCGTCTCCCAAGGCACGCTGGCTCTCCTTAAGCCGAGTTTGCAACTCCTGATAGAGTTCAGTCTCATTCTTCATCTTTGCGATTCTTATATACACCCTTGCCATTATCATTTGGTCCCGCATCAACCTAACTGTCAAATCAGGATTCTCATTCTCATTCTCTCTCCTCCATATACTGTACTTCCCCAAGACTGCACCATCAACAGACTTGGAGCGCTCAATGGCAGCATTTTCAAGCTTTATTGATGCTTCATCATCCTGCTGCAGCAAATCGGCTGCACGTTTTTGACGTTTTCTCTCTCTTAATTGCTGCACAAGTAGCCAGAGTAGTTAGAATAGCATAAAGGATTTCAGCATATGTGATGTTAAAGCATGGGATTTCACGGAGACCAAATTCACAGATGGCATTTGCAACCAATGTGAAAAAAGGCAAACACAATAATGAATCTATGTAAAATGACTAGGAACTAAAACCTTACCCGCCGGGCCAGTATTGCAGGTGAAAGTACAGATTGCACATGTTCATCTTTATAACAAACAAAAAAGGAAAAAGTTAAATTAACACAAAAACCATATGGGACCATACATATGCACTTGGGTAATCAAAAAAGACATAAAACCTGAAGAATGCTCCTCTGAATCCTTCACTGGCTCATGTTTAACATCCACAGTTGATTGGTTTGGCTTTATGAAAAAATTGGACCACAAAAGAATATAATTAATCAAACAATGGAAACATACAGTAAATACTTGTTGAGCAGACTAACAACTAGACTAACCTCAGGAAGTGCTCCAACTAATTTCCATGAAGCAGGCAGATTACTTTTTTTGAATGCATCAAGATTTAATGGATCCAAATCATCCGTGCTGGATGTTATGACATCTATCACCTGATATAAGGTACAACTAATTGTATTAGAACACTATAATTATCGAAAAAACTCTACATTATTAGTGCACAGTTGTTAGAAACTAATCAAAGATGACTATAAATGAAATCCCAATGTCTAAAACTTACCTCTTTTGATAAAAGTGATTTAAGATGCTGTAGTGCCATCCTCTCTCTCCAATCAATGTTCTACAATTCATCAGTTTTACACATAAATTAAAAAATATAAATAAAGCATTAGAATAATACCAAAAAAGAGCTATTGAAGTACTACCTTGTTTGAACCATTTGGATCATTATTTCCATCTGCAAAGGATATAAAAGACAAGAACATTAGCATGTGACATGATGGTGCACATAAACGACAAAGACCGAGTTAGCACAATAAAGAAAAATCAATTTGCAGTTTCTTGAGAGCAGATACCACATCTAATTACAGGTAGCTCATGCAGCATAAATGCATGAAATGATTAGAAAAAAAAAATCCAAAATATGGCTTGAAATAGCCAACTAAGTAAATGAAGTATAAATTATAAACATAGACCTGCCTAGTCAAGCATTTTTATTCCCTTGCCATGGGTTAATGACCCCTTTAGTCCTTGAAAATTTAGTCCTTACCTTCTGCAACCATCTAATTATATAGATGAAATGACAAATTGCCAAAGTTCAGCACATCCATAGCTATGTAGACCTAACAATAACCAAACTCCAGCTGTATTCACTCTCTCATGCCAACTCACTCAATTTTATGATAGCGCTGTACGAAATTCCCAAAGCAGTGTAAAGTCTTGTTCGCTCTCTTGCCAGACCAAGATATTTTACCAAAGTTATTCATCTATTATGTATGTCCAATGACCCACTCATCCATTCATGCCAAAATCAATGCACAATCATTCTCCAAGTTGATTAAACTAAAACTTGAGATTTGGTTCATTTCCTTTTTTCAGCAAAAGGGGGTGTCACAATGGGAAAAGTGCCTATTTGCATACTCAGCACTTTCCATAAGAAACTAAAAGGATCTTTGAGCCAGTTGTAGATTCTGTATGTTTTAGAATTAGCGCTCTTATTCATACATGAAGGGTTCTGACCCATCCCAAATCACTTAGAGAAAATAAAACTAATTTAAAATAAAAAGAAAAAGAAAAAGAAAAAGAAAAGGAAAAGAAGAAGAAGAAGAAGGAGAAGAAATGGAAAAACAGATAACTAAAGGGTTATCCTAAACAATCTGCATATGTTCATTTCAAACAGACCTTATTCTGGATTTCAGCATATCAAAGCGCATGAGCAACCAGCCTAAGGTTTTTATGCATGCATGCATGCATGCATATTTCTTTCCTCACAAATGTACAGAAGAAGAAACTAACCACATTGAAATCCTTAGCCAATAAACCAAGGGCCAAGAGCAAACCACTATCTCTATCATGCAGCAACCCATCCCAAGATAATGAATAGCCAAGCCAAAAGATAACTAATGGTCCCTTTCAGCTATTTGACCCAAAAGTTAGTAATTAATGTTAATTTGATATGCACTACCTTTTTTGGATAAACAAGCTAATTTCATTAAATCGGGAAGGATGTACAACCGTTAATGGACACATCAGTTTACAAGCACACCTACTGTAACAAACAAAATTTGTGTACAAACAGACTGAAACAACACAAGCTCAACAGAAGCTTTAACTAAGTATAGCATATTGGCTAAACAACACATTTGACATGCACTTCCTTGACCTTATAAACCACTACTACTCCCCCACAGTCAATACGGAATTTTCTTCACTTGGGATATCAGGTATCATGTCTTTACAACCAAGCAAATATAACCAAAGAAGTGTTCTAAACATTTGTCATTTGAATGGACAGGAATCCCCAAATTTCCCTATTTGCACTATGATGACAAATTACAGATGCTACCACATCAAAATGCATTCATACCCCAAACAAGGAGGTTAAAATAATCAATCGTATGGAACTATAATTGCCACTATCACCGCTAACATCTTCATTTAATTAATTGCACGCAATGTAACTTTGAAAAATCAATTTAATTTAGTTTGGCTACAAACAAAATCACAGCTTGAACAATCAATGGGTTTACTCACCGATTCCTGCAATTTTCATGAGTCAATATAAGCAAAAAACTAAAAATTACAAATCGTTTAAACTACATAAACATTAAAGGGACTAATAAAACGCTCGAAAGAAAACTACACATCGCATTTCCACACTGAGATCTATAAAATCTAGGTCACACGGATCAAAATCCAGAAACATACTGACCGTGAGTTAACGCGGTGGTGGTGTGGAGACCTCGAGCGAAGAAGAAGAGTAATGGAGAAAGGAGGCAAAAGAAGACGAAAATTACAAGAGGCAATCGAGATCCAGAAGAGGCGTTTCTGCTACGATTCGTGAAGGATTGACCTCGCTTCAGCGCCATTGAACGTGGATATCTTCACATTAGCTTCTTCTACATTTGGATCTGAAATTGAGATTGAACATATATTGATAGAGAGAGAGACAGAATGCTTTCAGAACTGAATTGACATTCACGCCAATGTTGATTCGGAGTAGAATAGACAAGATAGAGAGTACCGATCGGATCATGACGAGTTTTGCCAGTTCGATTCCTTCTAGTGAAGATGAAGAAAAAATGCACAGGGTAAGTATGAAAGGGAGAGAGAAAAGAATGGGATCTTTACTTTTTGGCTATGGCTTTTATTTTAAATATTTACTTCTTCTGTTTTTTTTTTTTTTAATGTGCTGAAAGTTTTTGTTTTCATGGGATGGAGAGGGAGATGGTTTTGTTTTGTTATGTATAATTAAATGAAGAAGCTACACGAACGATTTAAGCCTTTCACTTGGCCCTGTCGGCAGTGGCCATTGGAACCGAGTTGCTCCTCGTCCTTGCATCCCATGTCGACTAGCCAAAGTCTATCGCAATACCTTTCTAAAGGGTTTTTCAATTTTGTTTAATGATAAATATATTGAGGAATGGACCTTCTTAAAAAAAAAACTCAAAAAAAGCATCTCTAAAAAAAAAACATTACATTTGGGACTTATGAATGTGACTTTTAAAAAAGCGTCTTGATTTAGATGATTTTTGCATTAAGATATATTTTCAAAATATACCTTCAGTATATTTTTATTATAAAAAAAAATTTCCAAAAGATGCTTTTATGGGTCATATAAACCCAAAAACATGAATAGAATCTTCCAATCCTCGTTTGAAAACATGCTCGCTTTCTTTTCTCTCAACAAAAACGTAACCCATCTTATAATCACATCATTCAACAGGTTATTTTTTTTTTCACAAGATTTCTTTCAACAATCAAAGGTAAATATCTAATACACTTAATCTACATCAAATTTATGAATTTCATGCATCATTTGTGATTTTTTTTTTCTATTTTCCTATTTAAAACCCTAGGTTTAGATATATGTGTATTTGAATGATTTAGGTTGTTTAAATATTATGTGTTTTACATCATATTATTGCAATATATATGAACAATTTACATATTGGCATGTAGATTTCGGGTTATGGAATTAAAATTTTATTATTTTGAAATTTACACTCCAAAGTTTTTAGAAAATGGGAAAGAGTATGCTATCGCATTAAACAGTACACAATAAGTTATGTACTAATCAAAATAATAATTATCATGTGAATAGGTTGAAAAAAGTGGATAGTGAAATTTATTATTTTTGCCCATGGAAACATTTTGAAAGGAAATTTAAGACCAAAATATGATCATGACTAGGTGAAGATGTTGAAATTAAAAATCAATGCAAATTTCTCCGATCTCTTTAAAAGGGTTTGTTGGGGTATTAGAGTTGATCCAAGTGCTAGGATTGAGATTTTTTACAAACATCTCAATGCCTACTTAAGTGTTATGAGTTATTCTCCTATTGCCATCAAGGACAACGATAACATTGATAATCTCTTTGAGATGGCAAAAGCATTTAGGCAAACCCATATCTACCAATTATTTGTCACGATTAGAGGAGTAAAAGGAGGTCCACCTACACATGAAACATACATGCCTCTCGTTGAGGAGAACGAAGAGGTGACACTAGTCAAAGAGAATGAACAAATGGCATATGAATATGAGATGTTACCCATGTCTGCACCTATTTAAGGTGATGATAATGTGATAGGTGAGGCTATTGAATCAATTTTACAAAAGGAAGTTTCACATGATCGCGTGATTCAGTGAATGGGAGGTTTATTTGTTGATGATGATGATAATGATGATTATTAGCTTAAGAGAGATGAAGAGGGTGACGACGATGAGTATAATGATGATGATGGTAATAAGATGCCTCATACATATCTTATTGTGCCCGAGGTGCCTGCCATCTAAAACTTCAATCTAAAGATACTTGGTGTGTACTTGAACACTTCGGGTTTAAATTCAATGATTCCAACACTAGCCTTGATGCAAACTTCAAAGGTTTTTGCGACAAAAACAAGGGTAAGGGATGCGATTCCTTTTTTCAATAAGGGTAAGGAGGATGATTACTTAAACTTTAAGAGAGATGTGAATGAAGAGTTTAGTAAGTTGTAGGCTAATGAAGATCTTTGTATAGGTATAAGATTCAACACAAATGAAGAACCCGAAGAGACATCAAACATCACGCCAACTTCAAGTCCTTAAAATAAAAAAAAAAAGTAAGTATTCCATCCTTTCTAGTAAGCATAATGATGGCTGCCAGTAGAGAATAGGGGCATGTAAGAAGAAACTAAAAGGTGTGTTTGTGATTACTAGATTAGTAGAGGCCTACATGTGTCAATCCCATAACAAATCGAGATCACCTACAATTAGATAGCAATATTATGGCTAGAGAGTTCTTGAATGTTGTTAGGAAAGATCCTAACACAAAAATTTCCCAACTGCGTAGTATTATTAAGAAGTAGTTTAGGTATCCAATCAACAATATAAGGGTATAGCCCGAGAAGATAAAAGCAATTGAAGTTGTATACGACAATTAAGATAGGTCATACAATGATTTGCCTCAACTACTCAATGCAATCCAAACGGCTAACCCCGATATGAAGTTGGAGTGACTGTAGAACCAATAGAGATAACTAAGGGTGATAAAGCTAAAGTGGGTATAGTAGTCCTTCGGTCCATTCATAAAGGCATGGAAGTATTGTAGGCTTATAGTTGGTATTAATGGCACGTCCTAATATGAAAAAGTGTTGCTACAAGTTATTTGTTGCTACTAATATGAACGGCGTGAACCATATATTCCCGCTTGCCTTTGCATTATTCAATGAGGAGACAACTAATGGATGGGGCTAGTTTCTTAGGAATCTAAAGACGCACGTATGTGGTGATAAGACAAGCCATAAAACCATCTGCTTGATATCTGACAAAGGGATGAGGATTCATTTTGCATTAGATAGAAATGAGAATGGATAGAAACCTCCTTTTACAATGTGGTAGTGGTGCATATGATATATTGTAAGTAATTTCAATAAGTTCCATAAGAGCCAGCCATACAAGAAGTGGATGGCTTTTATAACATGTAAGCTTAGCCCCGAAAGCTTTAGAAATGCTTAAAGAAGGTTTATAATACTAAGCTTGATGTATTAGATTAGTTTTTCCCTTTACTGATGCAGCAACGAACACTTATAAATGATGAGGGTTATCAATTCAAGTATATGATGTCCAACCTTGCAGAAGTGTATAATTTGGTATTAACTTACTTGTGATGAAGATCTTCTACAATTGCGTAATCTACTAGGATAAGAGACATGAGGAGGCACTTAAGTGGGTGGATGCAAATCGACCATATACCAAATATGTGGCGAAGATGTTAGAGGAGTGGGTTAAGCAAACAAGTTCTCGTCGTCTGGTTTGTTTCATCCAATACTACAAAATTTATGAGGTTAATACTAGAAGTAAGCATATGCAGAACGAAATAAAGGAAGCAAGCATATGTAGACAGTAGACTTCAAGAGGCACATGTGTACGAGCAATAAGTGGTAGATATATAGGATTCCTTGCTTACATGCTAATACTATTGCTGGTTTCAAGCGTTTTGATGTGATGTCCAATATTAGGGATTACTACAAGTCTACGTATCATGTGTAGTTGTACAAAGCCCACTTCTTCCCAATCGGGGGTGAGTCAAGTTGGCAACCTAACCCATATTTGAAACAAAAGAAAGGTAAGTCTAAGACAAAGCGTTTCTACATGGAGATGACCGTTAGAGACCATCTGAATAGAACTACTTGTATGTTATGTAAGAAGGAGGGGCACAATAGAAGAACATGTCCCCAAAGGAATCAAGAGGGTAATTAAAACCGGGTATACTAACTGATGCATGATTTATTTTGTTTATTAACTAACTATTAACCATGTTATGCATAATTATTACGTAATTTCGTTGTTTAACCATGTTGTTTTGTGTTTTTGTAGGTTAGATAGAGCCCAGACCTATTGATAGATTTGTTCTCACTGGATAGGACAGGCACATATCTAAACGCATATGAGTAGGACATGTAAGAGCACTAACTTATGTTTCTAACATAAATTACTTTGCTTACCCATAACATACTAACTATTATCCTTGGTAGGACATGGAGGCTTTACACATATGGTGATGTGAGAAGACGTTCAGGCAAAACTGATAAGTACACGAGATCCCATTGGACGACTACATGCTACCTTACCTTAATTAGGTCAACTTCATAAGACTATACCATCTTCCTTAGATTTAATTAGATCACAAACCTAAGCACTGTATTGGTAGAGAGGTGGAGGAGGGAGACTCATATGTTCCATATGGCCTATGGAAAGCTAATTATTATACTTTAGGATGTTGAGGTTCAGTTGGGCTTCTGAATTGATGGATTGCCAATGATAAGGAGCAAATATAAGATGTAGTTGGAGATATGCGCTACATACTCTATTGATTCACAAGGAAGCTACCTACATATAGGCTAGCTAGCTAACCACTTTACTTCCCTACTTGAGTGGGTGGATGATGAGTAGGTTAGACAACACACTAAAACTTACATCTTATAGATGTAAGGGGGTTCATGTTTACCGACAAATCCAATAACTTGGTGTATGGCATGTTCCTACCTCTACTAGATTAATTCAAGAGAGCTAGATAGTATAACTAAGGGTTTGCGTAACTTGCATGGCTATATGGACAATTATGTGGTTCTTTGTTAAAAACTACCTGTAAGATGGGTGGTACAACAATTCTCCTTTAAGTATGGGCATGGGATAGGTTCCTATACATAGCTTTCATCCCCAAACATGGCACAGTCATAAATAGTGAGGATCATTAACTATTAAGTGAATGATAGATCGCAATATGAAGATGTGCCTAACATATGTCGTCATAGCCTATTGCGATGCTTTTGATAGACAGGGTTCGAATCAGGTATGTATTTTTTCTACATTTTCATTACTATCTATTTCAATGCTTTGCCATTACATTAATTATAACAAATATGTCTTTCAAGTCGTATGGGAGTCATATCTGAATAAGCTTCTAGAGATCCTACCTAATTGCTACTATCGTGGCTACCATATTTAGGTAGCTCAAATGCCACTCATATACTTCTACATTATTGAGTGGCACTTTCTTAAGCATGTCATCTGATAGTTTGGTAGATTGCAATAGATTCCACCGGTATGCAATACAAAGAAGCTACTGTACTATATTGACCTGTACAACCAAACAACTGTGGATTGGATCATGCATCATCTTCCTCATATCATTACATGAAATGACTACTACACTCAGGTTATCCAGATCGACAGACTTAGAGGAGTGGAGTGTGGGTACTGATAGTGGTATAAGAGGATCACCCATTCGTACATTAGTCAAACTGAAGCACTGCTTAGATAGTTAGTGAGACCACTTTCAACTACAACTATCTTTTCTACTTTCCTTGCTTTGCAATGTCTTAAACCTCTTCTCTTTCACAGGCTAAAGAGTTCCAGCTGATTGGGATCTCTCTTAACGGGGCTGACTACCAAGCAACTTGACCTCTATTGAGCTTAAGACTCAGTTGCTACATGACCATCTCTCAATCACCTCTATACTCCCCATCTAGCTTACATTAAGGTATAGGAGCTGAAAGAGGACACTTAAGAGGAGTATGACCCTCTAAACCAACCCTCCCCAAGTGAGGTGAATGGACCAAGACGAGGGGAGTTGAATATACTTAGGGACAAGGTCATCATAGCAGTGACAGGATAGCTCCATGCCTCATAGATGGGTCGTTTGAGAGTATACAGGGGGAAACCATGTTCGAGACCTTAGATTAGAATATCTAAGACGAACTCCCTTTCCTACCACTAACACCATTTAAGAGAAGGAGGAGGTCTATTAGTTCTTGAGAAGAGTGTTCTTCCCAAATAGCTACTATTAACTTACAGCAATTTTCAAGGCCACCTCACTAGCTACTGCAAATGTAGGATTCCTAAGCTCCACTTAGTCTTAAGGAAAGGAGACATAGTGAGAGTATAGCATCCAGAGTGTCTTATGTGTTCACTAAGTTGTATCTGTTATAAACTAAACTTCATAACATTCGTGTTTGTAGAGATCTTAATATCAATTTAACTTATTCATGCTGGTTTTCATGTATTGTATGCCTTATGTTTTACTTTTAATATTATTGTAGTAGTGAATGATTTCGAATTTCAAGTATGTGAGTTAGATGTGGAGTAATAAATATCATCACAATGTCACAACCATGTATTAGGAGGTGATGTAGTGAGTTGGATTTGGAGTTGTAGTTGCATTATAATTGCTACTTTTACTTTTTTTGTACTCCATAGGGTACTTTGACTTACTTATTTTTTGGAGTGCAATTTTTTTGAAAGAAGACGCATTTTTAAAATGCATCTTCAGTTGCTAAGTAATATAACCAAAGGTATCTTTCCAAAATGTGCTTTCTTTATAATAAAAATACACTAAAGGAGCCTTTTGGAAAGGCACCCTCAATGCAAAAATCACTTAAACTAAAGGTGCCTTTGCAACCTCCAAATGTAATATTTTTTCCAAGGACTCCTTTTTGTTGTTTTTTTTCAAGGAATACACCCCTTCGGCATGGGAAAAAAATATTAAAAAGACTCCAAAAACTTATTACATTTATAAGATTGTAAAGGTATATCATTAAAAGGAGGAAATATTTTTCTTGCATTGCGCATTAC
Source organism: Lumnitzera racemosa (assembly GCA_024138005.1). NCBI lineage: Eukaryota > Viridiplantae > Streptophyta > Magnoliopsida > Myrtales > Combretaceae > Lumnitzera > Lumnitzera racemosa. The sequence continues at coordinate 54,168,602 of JAMXBC010000005.1, forward strand.
AATGAAGGTGTCTTTCGAAAAGGTACCTTTAGTTATCTAAAAAAAATACAAGGAAAGCATCTATCTGAGAAGCACCTTCTATTTATTGAAACATGAAAGGTATCTTTCAAAAATGCACCTTCCTTGAACAATAAATATAAACCCGAGATTCACAAATAGAAGCATACTTACACCATTGGAAATACATAACACAAACCTACAAACACTCATCCTCTTAATCACCCATTCAAGGAATCTCCAATTCTTTAACTTTTTTTTTTTATGAAATCTCCCTTAAAATGTTAATGGTACACTTTCTTCTACGCTCATATTATGTAAATTTTCATGCTCTTTTCACAAATTTGAAAGAATTATGTAAATCCTAATTTTAGATCTAAATGTTTCTATTGTTGTGCTTTTTCCATATAATTGATATTTTGTGTTTATACATTAATATAATAACATTTAACAACATATTTATAAAGTAAGATGTTGGACGTATGCTATACCATAGTAGTAGAGATTGTGTTTTTTAAGTAAAATGCACAATGTGCATATAATGTTTAATAAAATGGCTGTGAGGAGTTTGTTTGGTTAAGAGGATAGATAATGACATGTAGTTGAAATGCATAATGCACATGAAGCTAACCAGCTTGTTACTTATGCTATGTATAGGCTAAAAATGGTGGTTTAATTAAATTCATAGTATGTGCCTATGAAGAATTATGAGGAGAAACTCAAGTTGAAATATGATAAGGACTTAGTTAAGATATTAAAATTGAGAACCAATGTGAACTTTGTTGAACTTTAAGAAAGGTTTTACTAGAATGTTGGAATTGGTCCTAGTGTAGTTAAGGTTGAGAGATTATCTAAGTATCTTAATGCTTATTTGGGAGTTCTTTTTTATTATCTAATTGCTATAAAGAATGATGATGACGTTGAGAACTTATTTGAGATGGCCAGAGCTTTGGGTAGACTCATATTCACCACTTGTATGTAATAATGGGAGAAGAAGAAAGAGTTGGGACTTTTCGACAGAATACATCCTAAGCAAATACATATGTTTGTACAAGTATTATATTTTTTGCTCTAAGATTGCTAATGGATGTAAATGGAGGCTTAATGCTTACAAGAAGTTGGAGGGCTTATTTATCATAATTAGACTTAAGGGTTCCCCCATGTGTAAATCTGTTTATACATCAAGAACATTAGGTATATGGTAACCAATGAAAAGGTATAGTGAGGTAAGATGAAGGCTATGTAAGTATTTTATTTTTTGCTCTAAGAGTGTTGATGGATGTAAATAGAGGCTTAATGCCTATAAGAAAAAGTTGGAGGGCTTATTCATCATAATTAGACTTAAAGGTCCCCATGTGTAAATTTATTTATACATCAAGAACATTGGGTATATGGTAACCAATGAAAGGATATAATGAGGTAAGATGAAGGCTATTGAAACCATGTTTGGTAACTAAGAGAAATCATATGACGATCTTCCAAGACTGCTTAACAAAATTCATATCAATAACCTTAGAACAAAGGTCAAGTGGGGCTAGAATAGAATGGGTTAACTAAAGCTATTACACTTAAAGTCGGTTTTTAGTCATTTGTTTCATATATTGAGGTATGGAAGTTCTATAGGCCCCATATTAGTATTGATGGTGCTTTTATATATGGAAAGTATACTTACGAGTTACTGATTGCCCATAGCATAGACAGTGTAAACCATATAATCTTACCATCTTTGCCTTTGTAGATACGGATTTGGGTAAGATATGACGTTAGTTTCTCCAAAAGTTAAAACAACATTTAGTAGGGATTGTTAAGGCTAAAAACCAATATTCTGTATTTTTAGATAAAGGTATAGGTGTATAATTGACCCTTGGTAATTCAAAAAATGGATAGAAACCTCCTTTTAAATTGTTGTGGAGGTACATACATCACATTGTTAGTAACTTTAATAAGGTACACAATCATGTAATGCAAAAGTAGGCCACTTATATTGTGATATAAGCTTAGCTTAGTAAATTTGAAAAATACATAGAGGAATTTGGAAGTATTAAGGTAGATGCTTTGGGTTGGTTCAACAAAATAGGATGATTACATCTACCTAAGTAAGGTAGTTGCACCAGGATAAGAAGACTTGCATGATTGCAGTTATGGAGTCATCATGATAATGACACTCTAAAGCCATCCTATCCCCCGATATCTTCAACTCATGCAGAAGTAGGCAGCATATCAAAGCTACCTTTGAGCTCAATGGAGACTCTGCTCATGGAGATTTGGCATAATCCTCTCTTTACACCACCAATCCTCAAAATAGAAGTTATGTGTGTTCATAGGGTGATGGTCCTTCCCAAATACAGGCAATCGATCCTCCATGGTCCATTGAGCTACCTCAACAACAAATACTAACACAACACAAGAGTAATAAGCTCCAGCCATTATCAAAGAAATAGGGTTTAGAAAGGGTTTGACATCATGAATTTCATGTGTCTTCAATAAGACTAGAAGCAAGAAGAAGTAGATATATTCATTTATGTCTTTTGTACGAAGAATTTGATTGACTATGTGTACTGAGATACATTTTAATTAAAGATTATTTACCAATATTATTTTTTGGTTTTGGTTGTCCTAAACTTTAATGTAATTTATTGGTCACTTATTGACTCTATGTCTAGAGATGGAGATATGATTGTTGGGATTACACTGAAGTGTTTGCTTAGAATTGTGAATATGAGGTGAAATTTGGAGTCAGGGATATGAATTGGAGATGGGGCTTTGGTATTTAACTACTTAAAAATTTTCTTTGCTTTTTCGTATGTGTTGCTATACCATATTTTAAGTTTTATTAACACAAGGGACTAGAACTTACCTCACTTTGTGTTTGTAGGTGTGTATAAGGAAGATGACTTTCTAAAAATGCCTTCCTTGTATTTAAAACACAAGCAAAAATATCTTTTAGAAAGGTGCCTTGCTTATATTTTAAATATAATGGAAGGTACCACTTGAAAAAGCGCCTTCTTTGTATTTTAACAAAAGAATAAGGCTTTTTTTTTTTTTAAAAGTGCCTTCTTCTTTGTAATAAAAAAATTGGAAGGTACATTTCTTAAATGCGCCTTCATAATCTCATAAAAAAAAAGTTTTTTGGGAGCCCAATTTCAATACTTTTTTTATATTTATCTCAACTGTCGTCTAAAGCTCTATTAATCAGAATACATGGATATATATTTAAACCTTATTTTACTAATTTTCCTTTTAGATAAATTTTATTTTACCTTTTTTAAATACTTTATTATGGAAGGGTTTTAGAAGCACTTTTTTAAATTTGATGATGTAAACACTCAAATTTAAAAATAGATAATAGGGATAAATGTATATAAACTAAATAAAAAAACCTTTTTATTTTCCAAAATCAGATTTGTTAATAAGCCACTTTGCACTTATTTTGTATAATTAATTAAAAAGTGAAAATTTTCACTTTATATTCCTCTACTATTACTATTTATCATTTTATATACTTATGTTTTTATTTTATGCTTACATTTTACCGTTTATGACTTTACATAATGTGTATCAAATAGAAAGACTTCAATTTTTCAAACCTAAAACCTTTGTCTCGAGATCAAAGCTCTTCTTTCATTTCAGTAGTATTATTCATAATGGCGACCTTTATCATGAATAAAAAACTTACCATATTAATTATCATATCTCATATTAAATCATACATCTTCAAATTATCTTACTCTCCTGTTCTATATTTTATTTTTAAGTTATCAGACATTTTCCCAATGTCACATATCATCTAAAATGATTTTATAACATTGTTTCTCAACATCCTCATTAGAAAATTATTAGTGTGTTTATTTTGCTAATGGAAATAGGTTATAATGTAATGACCATTATTAAAAATTGAAATAAATCTATAATAAGATTGCATTTATTAATTTATATTTAAATGGGGGTATTTTGAAAAAAAAAAAATTAACTCCTTGTGGAATTGCTATTATTGACCTAAAAGCAACTAAACATCATAATGACCCTTCATATGATATAGTTACAATGGAATTGTTACTACAACAAGGTGAAGGGGCAATAAGATTTATACTATGTTTGGCAATTTTTTACATGAGAAAAATGACAAAAAACGTGAGGAAAAGAAAACAAATGAGCAAAAATGGAGTGATATGTGATTTTTGTTTTGTTTTTGGTAGCATGTGAAGGAAAAAGAAATCGACAGAATTGCTTTGTTTGTTTTAGAAATAGAAATGAAGAGAAACGGAGTTAATATAAAATAAAGTTGCTATTATTTTTGCTATGATGAATATTGCAAGAAAGAAAAATTTTGTAGTTGTCCTTCATTCCCATTTAATTTTCTTCAATTCTATAGTAGAAAGAAGTAGAATCTAAATTGAAATATTTCTTCTCATTTCCTTCCTTCCTTCCTTCCTTCCTTATTATTATTATTATTTGTCCATTTCTTCCATTACCAAATATATAGTTTCTTCTCATTTTCTTTTTATTTCCTTCCATTTCCATCTTTTATACCTATATAATGCCTTGAGTATCTAGAGATTTTGCCTTATTATGTATGCATAGAAGACTTATTCATATAAAACCAAAATTATTCTTGTCATTAAAACCAATGATAAACAATAAAATTTTTAAAGACCACAGCAAAAGATGTGAATAATTTACTTAGTTATTTGTGTGTAAGTTTTAAGATTCCTAAGCAATAGAGATATGATTAAGAAATTGATAAAATAGAGTAAAAAATAAAGTTTCCTCCAAGAAAACAATCCAAAAAGTAGAAAAAAAAAAAACAAAGTAAAAGTTCTAAAATATTATAATCAATAGACTAACTTATATTGAGGCAAAATCTCAAGTAACTACAAGAACTAATTGGAAACATAAGAACATATAAAAAATCAAAAGACTTATAATGATGTACCTAAGAGGAAGTATTGCTCAGACATTAATCTTAGAAACAAGTAAAGAGACGGGTCCTTTTATGTATAGAAAAACACAAAAGATGGATAAGTTGAAGGGTTTATATTATTTACGTAGATAATATTCACCATGAAGTAGTATTACAACCTAATTCCTACTTTACTATGATGCATAAAGTAGTTAGTAGGTTTTATTGCCACAATCTTACTAATGGTTGATAAGAGAAGGATAAATTAAGAGAAAACTCACAATTTAGGTAATAAATATGATAATGTTCACTTGATAGTTGTTGTGGCTACACCTTATGTAAGTTTTTATACCCCATTAAGGTAAAAGACAAAGAAGGAAAATAAATAAAGTTTATGCTTAATATTGTAAAATAGTACATTTTCAGATAAGAATTGAATAATTTAGAATTTATCTTAGAGTAACTAGTAGCCTTAATATCACATTCTATTAGGCCAAGCCAATTGATTAGATCAGGTGGACTATCGAATGGCTTACATCAAATTCACCATCAATTGCCCTATTTAAAGTACTTATACAAAGGCCGGTATGTTGGGATGGAGTAGAATTTGTTAAATCAAAAGATGATCTTTGATATGAGAGTTAGACATTTGGCGATGTCAGACAATGACACCTATGTATTATTATAGATTATTTAGTAAGTTCTTCTAAGTCAATCCATCAAAGTCTTCCTCCACTTGTGAAACTATCAAAAGAGCACCAAGGCTTATAGGTGGTATAACTTATAAGATTGCATGAGAGTAGCTTCATCTTTGGCTGGTTAGTTAGATAGGATCCTTCATGTAGGATTTTGGATTCTACACATCTTGGTTCTAATGATTGGACGTAAGGTTAGATTTCTACCATTTCTCATGGTCATTGATGATTTACCCTTAAATCAAGTGGGTATTTAAGTCATTCTTCTTTTGAACATAAGAAGTTATGTCACTAATGCTGAAGATTGGGGAAATGCTAGTCCTCAAGAAATTTAAGCTTGACTGTACTATTGTTAACACTCCAAAGGATCTTAAATGGACCATCTACTCTAGAGAACAATTGTTAGCTCTATAGCTAGGAAATTGGTCTTAAATTAGGTAAATCTACACTAAGTCTCCTAACTTGAAGCTCATAACCTTTCTTCCTTGGTTTCCTTACTATTATTGTTTAACATTAATCTTAGCAAGGTACTGGGAAACCCCTTGATCCAACTATGAATCTCCAGTGCTATATCAACACCACTTAAACTCTTCTCCTTTGATGTTGGGATGGATAGCATATCCATTGATAAGGCTGGATTATACTCATACAAAACCTCAAATGGAAACTTATCAATCATACTATGTGTTAAACTATTGTAAGTGAACTTAACAATAGGTAGATGCAAGTCCTAATTGGTAAAGTTCTTAGCAATAGTAACTTTAAGTAAGGCACATAGAGTTTGGTTAATGACTTCTACTTAATAGTTTATCTAGTATGACAAAATGTATTAAATATCAACTTATTGTCAAGCCCCATCCATAGCGTCTTCCAAAAGAAACTCATAAATACTAGGTCTTGATCTAAGACAATGTTAAGAGATGATCCATTTAATCTCACAATCTCCTTCACAAAGAGGTTAGCAATAAACAAAGCATCATCCATTTATAGTCAGAAATGAAGTAGGTCATCTTGTTGAGTTAATCTATGACAACCACAATTGAGTCTTTTCCTCTAATTGTCTTTGGTATCCTCAGACAAACTTTATACTTAAGCATGTAATTGATTGATTCTTTTACATCAAAATAACTTAAATGCCAAAACTAGATGCATCACATTCAAGTTCAAATTTTTTCTAAAAAAAAAAAAAAACCAATAGAGGAGCAAAATTAAGTTTCTACTTGATTTTTTCAAAACTCTTTTGTGCCATCTCACTCTATCTAAACTCTATATCCTTCTTTGTAAGTTCAATTAATGGTATTAAAATAATGTTAAAATTTATGATAATCCTTATACAAAAAGATAAAAGCTCATGCAAGCTTTTGACATTAGCTATGGACTTCAGAATAGGCCACTTCAAAATAGCTTTAACCTTCTCTAGATGTACTCTCTAACTCTCATTTTTTATACAACAAAACTTAAAAATATTACTTATGATGATAGAATATGTACATTTTTGGATTCCCATACAACGTTTCATACCTCAAAACCAAAAGTACAAACTTTAGTTGCTTTTTATGACTTTCCAAATCATGATTATATTCATCTACAACATGGTTCATAAGTCTCATGAAAGTACTTGTAATTGTCAAACCAACTAGCATGATTATTCACTCATAGAGATTGTACTTTATCTTGCAAGGTATCTTCTACTTATCATTAAGTCTTTCACAAACTTATTAATAGCCACTATTTAGATCCATCTCTAAAAAGACTTTATCATGCGCATTTCATTAAACATATCATCAAGGTATGGATTATGATATTTATACTTGATAGCAATTCTAATAACAGTTCAATAATCTATATACATCCTCCATGAACCATTTTTCTTCCTAACTAAATGTGCAAGTACAGCATAAGGACTCATAGTGTTGATGATATATCCTTGTTGAGCCTAAACTTTAACCCTTTTGCTTTAATTTCAATCCATATTAAACCCAACCTATTTAATATGTAACACTTGACAATAAATCACAAGTCTTTTTAGAAAACAAATTTTGAAGAGTTGCCAACTAATTAGAGTTGATATAAAGATAGGTTAGAAATCAATTAAGTAAACCAATTTCTAATAGGCTACTAATCATATTGAAAAAGAAAAAAATTTAGGTCTAGGGATTTTAAATTTAAAACTCAAAAGAGTTATTTTAAAAATTATTTTTAAAATAGAAGGGATTTTGTTGCATATAATAGAAACTTTACTATTTTTTTTAACTTACCAGTAAAGAAAGATGAATTCTAAAAACCTATTTTTTCACCATTTTTTTTCTTATTTTTTTACTTTTATGGAGAAAACAATTCTCTTTTTTTTTTTTATGGAAAGGAAACATTTTTTATTTTGTATTAGAAAAATTGTTTTTTTTTTAATTTTTTTTACAAACAATTTTTTCTTTATGGCTACCTTGTAGGTATCTACACATTTGCTATTTGGAATCGAGACTTTATAGGTTGGTTTTAATTTGAAAAACCAACTACCTTTGTGTTTTCCCCCATTTTATATTTTTTAGAAAAATTCTCAAAAGAGCTTAAGATTGGGTGTTTATTTTGGACAAGTCTAAAAAAAAACTACTACTTGAAAAACCATAATTTATTAATTTTTGGTATTGTAGAAAATAACTTTATGATAAAAGGATATACACCAAATTGTATATATATAAGGGAAAAAACGGAAAGGAAAAAAGAAAGAAAAAATATTTCATTATATATATACTTTATTAAAAATTAAATATGATAAAAAGACTTTATTAGACCTACAAAATTAAAATGGATGACTACTCCTTATGTTGTTTGATTGAACTCGTTGGCACCGTGCTCTATTCGATCAGAATTCAGTTCAAGAACCTTCTTTCATAAATTCCCTTCACTAAGTCATCGCTAACGATCAGCTCTTAGCCTTTAGTGTTAAAGGGCAAGTTCCTTTCTTATCTTACCTAAAAACTTTCTTTATTCTCATTAGCGAAAGGCTCTCTTGCAACAAGGTTTTTTCTACACATAGGGTTAGCTACTTTCTTTCTCTCACTTACCTTTAGTTCATCTAGCATCTTTTAGTTAGGGTTCGCCCCAAGGATTAGATTGCTTAGGTTATATTTTATAGTCTTGAAGGTAGTTAATGTATCAACCATTCTTCTCTAATTAGACTTTGAAATCCTTTGTTCTTTTTCCTCCTTTTATATTTCTATTATTCTATTAATATTTTTTTAATCAATAAACATGATAACATAGACAAAATGAAATGCTAAAGAGAACACAAGATTCAAAAACCTATAAGAACTAAAAAGAACCAAGTAAAAAAAAGTAATATTGAATTGTGTTAAAACCTACCAAAACTGGATTTAGATCATAAGTGAGTTGTAAGCAGGTATGGCTATAAAATCAGGTCGCATACAAGAGGGAATGAAGGAAGAGTAAGCAAGTTGAGTTTGTATAGTATGCTATAGTGATAAAAGGATTTAGTGGATGGGTTGGTTTAGCTCGCATAGGCATGAGAAATCAAGTAGTGGTGTGGTTTTCATGTTAAAAGTTGTCATGAGCAATGTTTTGTGGTGGTAGCTAGTGGTTTTGACGATGGAGGTGTTTGAGCTCATGGCTTTTTGTTGTGTTTCAATAAAAGAGGGTTGTTTTGGGTAGGGTAAGGAGGTTTGGAGGTTTCAAAAGTTGTTTTTGAGGGTGGTTGGGTTTAATAATAGGTGATTATGTCTACAGAGAGAAGTTGGTATGCGATAGGTTCTACTTGGGTGTTAAAGGGGTTGTTGTTATTGAATCAAGGTGTTTTCAGAGAGCTTAGGATGTGAGAAAACATTTAGGGATGTTGCTTTTAGTTGAAGATAGGTAGCTTGTTGTATAGTGTAAAGAGAGAAAGAGAGGGTCGTATGTCATGAATTTTTGAGAAAGAAAGTATAAAATAGAAATAAAAGAGAGAAAGTTGTGAGAAACTAACCTTAGAATCGAATTTAGTAGGTTGTATTAATAGAGAAATGAAACTTGGAATGCTGACAAAGGTCAGAAAATCAAATATTGAGAATTTTAAAGGATACATGGTTGTTCACTTTAATCTACGAATATTTGTGTTTTAATGCAATTCTTAAAGTAATGAAGCTTATAGAATCATGACTTGATGTTCCATAATGCTTCAATGGGGGATAATGAAGCAATTTTGCAAAAACTAGGAGTTTTTAAGCTCTTGGCTACCGTTGATGGTAGTTTCTCAAGCGTCCCGTACGTTTTGAAAGGAGATGACCCTCTAGAATTGTCACTTGATGTTCCATAATGCTTCAATGGTGGACAATGAAGCAATTTTGCAAAAAGTAGGAGTTTTCAAGCTCTTGGTTGCCATTAATGGCAATTGCTTGAGCATCCCTCACGTTTGAAAAGGAGACGACTTGTATAAGATCTAATCTTCTTTTTAAAAAATAAAAAATAAAAAACATTGTCTGATTAAAATAAGGTTTGAACTCATTACGTCACACATACAACAGTGACTTCATATCTACTGAACCAAGATGCCCATTCCATTATTTTATTGAAAATAATATATTTTTAAACGAATATAATACTATTGAGCCAAATTAACTATAAATAAAACTTGGGCTAAGGTGAACCAAAACCTAATATCTTTCCAAATGGGGCTTAAAAATGGATGTATAAATACACATATTTTATAATTAATTTTATAATGCTTATATGGGTATTTGTATTGAATTTGATCCTTAATTTATTTACATTTTGATTTTAGGCTTCATTTGGTTGATTTGAAGAGATTGATGATTTTAGACCAAGTTTTGGAAGGTTAAAGATGTTTTTGATGACTTTTGAAGCCTTGGAAAGGATCACACCCATAACAATGATTGTGCATTGAAATCACGAGCAAAGGACTAAGAAATTAAGCAAAAATTGGTGTCTAAAGAGAACTACGGTCAAGATCACAACCATAGAATTTGGTGTGGTTCTTTTATTTTATTATTTTGCAATTTTTGAAGCATAGAAAAACTACAAGCAGGGATCATTCTTAGGCATGAACATGTAATGCCTTGCGAATATTTTATTTTTAGATAGATATGAAGTCCAAATGTTACCTTACATATGTAATTCTATAACAAAGCTTTGTAAACATAATTAGACACAACTTTTATTATTGTATCTCATTTCTATTCCTTTCATTCAATTAGAATTAGGTTTTATGAAAATCTTTTATAGTCTTTGGAATTTAACATCGGAAGTGATATGATCAATATTTGATTTTGAGCTTGGTTTATAACTCCTCTAAAGGTTGTATTTATTTCCTTTTACATATTCTTGATTTGGAAATTCTACACCTACTATTTCTAGTATGCTTAATAAATATTGTTTATTAGATTTTTAGATTATCAGCTTATGATTGTGCTTATTGTTTTAAGTCTTTTATACCTTTATCATGACAACATGTATTTTGACTTTATTGAAAATCTGTTCATTAAGATTGAGTTACAAGACCTCTTCTAATTTTTTATTGTTAAGTGGATGATTTGGATTAAAGAGACATAATGTATGCTTTTAATTCAATTAAGGTTAAGGAATAAGAAAGCATTTAGTTTATCACTTATCTAGTGATAGAAAGGTTAAATTCATTAATCTTAGTTATTTGCTTTACTTAAAGGAATTCCTAGAATTTAATTGCCTTAAAAGTAAACCTGTTAAAGACATCTTTATTATCATTAACTGATATTTCTAATTATCTAGTTGTAGTTTAATCTTTAACGATGTTAAATATCCTAATTTGTTTATTTTGTTAATTTAGTTTTTAAAATTTAATTATTTCATAAACCCCTTATTTTATTTGCTTAGATTTAGATGAGACCAATAGTATTAATAATTAGACATTATTCCCAGTAGGTTCCACTTGGTTTTCCCCGGTAATATTATTGCATGTGCAATGTAATGCACTTGTTAGTAAAAAAAAAAATGATTTCGTATTTATTATAAAAGTAAAGTTAGATTAAGCGTATCACTTAAATATGTATATTTCATGAATTTTAGAATTTGAAACAAGTTCAAATTTATTAAATACCTGAGTTTAAACTTGATCAACTCAAAACGTAAAAATTGCATAACTTTATTAGTTTAGATCCAAATGAGGCTCGGTTTAAACATATATGTCACTTAAATTATGCTCTTTCGAATCCTCAAAATCAAATCAACTAGGTTTGAATGAATTTTTTTTTTTTTATTTTGAAAATCAAAACCTATCTTCATTTAAAAACTTAGTTTTATCAAATTAATAGACATGTTAGGCATTAAATAGTCATTTTGGTCCTATAAAGCTCAAATTTTTATTTTATTTTATTTTTTTCAAGATTTTGTAATTTTATGTTTTTTTCTTATTTACTATTTTTATCCTTTTTTGAAATTTTATTGTGTGTGTGTGTATGTGTTTTTTTTTTTAAATTTTTTTTAATCTTTCATTGGGCTTTTTACTTATTAAAATTTTTAGACTTTCTAACTTTTTAATTTTTTGATACTTTCTCATTTTTCATTTTTTTATATATTTTTTAAAGATGGCAAAAATGGGTTTTAGCAATTGCCGCTAGTATGGTAATGTTAGGAGGATTATAGAAACATCACCATAAAAACAAAAAAGATACTATTTTTTCCCCACTTAGGCTTAACTTTATCTTAAGAATGCACTAGACGACTAATAGGCTTAGAGTTGATTCATTTGGGGGTACTAAACTAACTAATGAGCCTAGGCTTGGTTTCACTTGGAGGATGCTAGATTAATTGATGAGCCTAAATAGTGCTGTAATAGGTCAGCCACCTTAAGCTTTTCTTTAAAGGGATATAATCCTAACAGACTAGCTACCTAAAGTTTCTTTAAAATGATAGTTGATAACTCTGATTTTAAACATATTTCATATTGTGATTTTATAGTATTTCCTTCATATTTTTTGGTTTTCTTTAAAGAAATTGACACTTAATTAAGTAAAATTTTGATTTCTAGGTTTGAATGCGTTCTAGGATCGAAAACGAAGAAAAGGAATCAAGTTTCACTCAAATCGGAGTTCAAATGAAGAAGTTATGAAGTTTTGAGGTTGTGTAGAAAATTTTGCCTTAGTGTAGAAAGTTATACGACCTGGGGACACGGCCATGTCCTAAGCCATGTCTGGTAACGAAAACAAAATCCTTGTAATATACATATAAAAGGATATCTTAGGGTTTAAAAGAGGGAGAGACATTACAGAAATGGAGAGACATAAGAGAAGAGAAGAGACTTAAGGAGAACATCAAGAAAGAGGTGAAAACAACATCAACTTCAAGATTAGAGAGATTTTTCATCAATCAAAGGAGTTTTCTATGCTTTATTTTACGTTTTTGATAGAATTCGTTTTTAGATTCATTATGATAGTTTAGAATTCGTGTATTTAGGATTATGAAACCTGGGGTTTCATGTGATTCTTAGATTGATTTAGAAATTTCAATAAAGTTTCTAGCTTTACTTGATTCAATTATGTTGATTAATTGTTAATTGATATTTCTAGAATATCAGTATATGAAATTATGCATGTTGATTGAGAAATTGCATGTATAATTAGATCTTTACATAATTGGAGAGAATTACATGTATACTTAGAGATAAGATACATGTTTCTTCCGGAAAGTTAATTAATTGTGAGGGAATTCATTATACATTAATGCAATTCTAAGTTATATTACTAAGTGAAAAGATTCTAGTGAATAATTTAGGATTAGGGTTAATATGCTTGAGAAAGGTATTAACTTTAGTTGTGAATCCCTCCGATTAAGAATAATAGAAACCGAATTGAATATATTTTAAGCGATTACATGATTAACTCTAGAGGAAATAATTCCTAAATACGTTATTATTTTCTTGAAGCCGTTCTTAATTTTATCGCTTTTTCAATTGCTTAATCAAGTCTTATAAATAAGTTAGTTTGTCAATTTTAGTATTTTTAATTAATTCAAACTTTTATAATTTTCTGATTAGATAATAAGGCTAAGGTTAATATTAGTATTCAAAGTCTCTGAGGGATCGACTCGAACTCACATCCGCTATATTAAAACTGATAAGTGCACTTGCCTCATATCAAGTTTTTGGCGCCGTTGCCGGAGATTTTCGATATTAAGAACACTAGTTGCTTTATTACTTCAACCATTTTTTTATTTTTTTTCTTTTGTTTTCATTATTTATTTTCATTAGCTAGAGCCGCAATTGATTCTATATTTCTTACCCTTACAGTACATGACTCGAAGTAACCCGGAAGATTTGGTAGAACTTGAACCTGAAATCGAGAGAACTGCCCTTCAAAATTTGAGATCGTGACCTAGACAAATTGTGGTGACCATTGACGATGAGTCAATTGTTGAAATCAAGGAAGAAGGTGAAGAGACCAACACTCAATTCATTGAGCAGGAAGATCCACCACACATGGCTAACAACGGGAATGAAGCAAATCGGACCATGTCCAATTATTCAAGGCCTACACTTATTGGAGCTAACTTTAGTATTGCAAGGCCAATCGCCGCGGCTAATAACTTCCAAATTGCACCAACATCATACAAATGGTGCAACAATATGTTCAGTTTGATGGTCTCCAAGATGAAGATCCTAATGCCCACATCACTACCTTTCTAGAGATTTGTGATACATTTAAAATCAACGTAGCCACGGATGATGCCATCCGACTGCGGCTATTCCCTTTCTCCTTGAGAGGTAGAGTAAAACAGTGGTTAAACTCTTTACCACGAAATTCAATCATAACTTGGGATGAATTGGTAGAGAAATTTTTAGAAAAGTATTTCCCACCTGCAAAGACCGCTAAATTTTGGAATGATATTTCTTGTTTTGCTCAATTGGAAGTAGATTAAGGACTTGCTCAGGAGGTGCCCATATAATGGCCTCCCACTATGGATGCAGATTCAGACCTTCTACAATGGTCTCAATTTATCTACTAGACAGATGATTGATGCATCTATAGGAGGTACTTTGAACACAAAGACACCTGAGCAAGCATAAAACTTGATTGAAGGAATAACGATGAACAATTATCAGTGGGAAACCACTAGAGCCAAGCAAAAGGCCATGGGAGTTTATGAAGTGGACTTGATCACTGCTTTGGCAGCTAAGGTGGACCTTTTGAGTAAAAAGATTGATGCACTCTCTATTGGACCTCAATAAGTGCAATCGAATGTAAATGACTTTGGTATGCAGGGGTACGGAGTATAAGAACAATTGGAATAGGTAGATTATCTAGGAAATCCACCCAAGCAACAAAATAACCCTTACAGTAACACTTATAATCCTGGATGGAGGAATCATCCCAATTTCTCATAGGGAAATCAAAACCAAGGCCAGCAGAAGACCAACTTTGGCCTACCTGGATTTCAAAGACCATTTCTACCTCCTCTTCCTCAAGAAAAGAAGCCCAGTATAGAAGAACTTCTCACAAAATATATTCAAGGCAATAAGGCTCACTTATCCAACATTGAATCATCGCTGAGGAATCAAGAAGCTTCAAATCGCAACCTTGAGAATCAAATTGGTCAACTTGCAAAAATGATCTCTGAGAGGCAACAAGGGACACTCCTAGGAAATACCGAGGTTAATCCCAAGGAACATGTTAATGCAGTGACCTTAAGAAATGATAGAAAGCTGCAAGTAGAGAAGGATGGTGAGGAAGTAGTTGAGAAAGAAGTAGAAGTCAACCGTAAGGAAGATGCAAAGCCACTAAAATCAAAAGAAAATATGAAATCACCGAAAGTGAAGGAGTACAAGCCTCCTATCCCTTACCCGCAGCGCCTTAAGCAAAGTTACACTGATCAAAATAAGGAATTCGGTAAATTGCTTGATGTTTTCAAACAATTACACATTAACTTACCTCTTATTGATGTCATCTTGCAGATGCCAAAGTATGTGAAATTTCTAAAAGATCTTCTACTGAACAAGAGGAAGTTGGAGGAGCTTACAACGTTACATTGAATGAGGAATGCTCGGTACTTCTCCAGAAAAAGCTACCACAAAAATTAAATGATCCAGGGAGTTTCACTATTCCTTGTGTGCTTGGCAATTTGTTAGTAGATAATGCTTTCGCAGACTTAGGAGCTAGTATAAATTTGATGCCGCATAAATTATTCAAAAAGCTAGGGTTAAGAGAACCTTAATTAACGGGCATGAGCCTTCAATTAGCCGATAGGTCTATCACATACCTTAAAGGCATCATAGAGGATGTTTTAGTGCAAGTAGACAAATTCATCTTTTCTGTAGATTTTGTTATACTTGATATAGATGAAGATATCGAGGGGCCAATCATTTTAGGTCGACCCTTCCTAGCCACTGCTAAGGTTGTTTTTGATGTTAGTGAGCATAAGTTGATATTACGGGTCGGGGATGATGAAATAGTTTTTAAAACTCCAGAGGCAACGAATAAATTTCTTGACTTAGAGGACATAAGTCACAATGTTAATGCCACTAATGTCATTACATCTACATGTATGTAGGAAACGCTTGCCAAAGATTCCTCACGCTATTGCATGCAAAAGGGAGATGGAAATTTAGTGATTAAGCCTAATCATGCAGAAGTGGCAGCTCAAATAGAAGTTCCAGCTCAAATAGAAGTTCATCAATCTATTGTGGACAAGAAGGGGATTGATCCACTCCACAAGCCAAAGGATCTTAGGTTAAAATCTTTTAAAGGGAAGCCACCAATTTTGGAACCAAAACTGTCACGAAATCATTTGGAGCATGTCTTTACGATGAAAAGTTCAAAACTTCCAATGACAACCGAATCTAAGCTAAAAGCGGATAAAAAGAAGTTTAGCCTACATGAATTTCATAAGTGGCATGATAAGGAGAGAAACTATGGAAGTTAATCACCAATGAAATGGAATTAGCAAGGTCAATGGCCGAAGGGTAAATTTACACTCGTATGGAGAGTTCGAAAGCGAGATACAGGAGAAGTCCTATCTCTACCTGGATAAAGAACTATCATGAGAAGACGTATCCCGTCGAGCTGTCGACATTAACTATAGAGCTTCTTGGGAGGCAACCCATGTTTAACTCTACTTATGCTTTAGTTTTTTAAGTTTTCTTCATTTTATTTTCCGTTTTATCTAACTTTGCTTTGCTTTGTATATTTTCTTTCAATTTTTCGTGATAGTTCTTTCCTCTTTTAGCTTTGTTTTTGCTTTTTCTCTTTAGTTGTATTATTTCTAAGTTTCCTTTATCTTTAAATTTAATTAAAAAAAAAGTTCACGGGTGAGGGACACGGTCGTGTCCCAACCCGTATCCATCCAGACCTTCAAAACTGCTCACCCACAGAAAGATACACGGGTGTAGGATACGGTCATATCCCAGCCCGTGTTCGCCCAGATTTTGATTTCACTGTGTGGGCAAAGAAAGTTACACAGGCAAGGGACACGGTCGTGTCCCAGCCCGTGTGTGCCCTGAATTTCCCACCTGCGAACAGAATGTTATACGGGCGTGGGACATGGTCGTGTCCCAGCTGGTGTGCGCCCAAAATTTCGCACCTGCGAACAGAATGTTACACAGGCGTGGGACATGGTTGTGTCCCAGCCCGTGTGCATCATACTTCACACTAGAGCTTAGGAAGTTACACGGGCGTGGGACACGAGAGCTTAGGAAGTTACACGGGCGTGGGACACGCTCGTGTCCCAGCCCGTGTCCGTCCAGTCTATATATACGAGAATAGAAAGTTACACGGGCATGGGATACGGTCGTATCCCAGCCCGTGTCCGTCTAGACTCCACACGACACACACATAATGTTACACGGGTAAGGTACACGGTTGTGTCCCAGCCCATGTCGACCCAAACTTACACGATTTTTGCACACGCCCGTTTTATTTAAATTAAACACATCTTCTCACACACTCACAATCAAACATATCTCTCTCATATTCTCTCTCATTCTCCCTTTTCTCTCCATAATTCTTGCATTCCATATTTTGATCCAAGTAAGTTTCCACATTGATTTTACTCTCTCTTCCTCATGATTAGGCAGCTTGTTATTTGCATTTTTACTTTTGTACGTATTGGTTTTTCCATTTGGCTTGCAAATTTCTTTTGATTATTTAATGCCATGTATTGAGTTTCTTGATCTTATATGCTATCATGCTGCCTCATCTACTTAGATTTCATTGTGTTCTCTCGATTCCGAATGTTATTAGTTAATTTGCTCATCCTTATTCATTCATGTTAGTGAGGGTTAGCAATAGGAGATAATAATTCTAGGTCATTTAGCGTCTTTTCTATGTTGAGACGCCTGTTTTGCACCGTTAATTGTTGTGTAGTGAAATTCGTTGGAAGTGTTTGCCATTCATTTCTTTTCGACCATCCCATTTTCTCGCTGCACTCCATATGTTTGTTAAAATGCCCCAATAAGCATTCTGTTCACATTCTTCCCTATTGCTCTTCTTTTCTTTTGCCTTCTTCAACTATATGTGCGATACGGATGTGTGTGTTTGATTTGGATTATGGAATCTTTTTAGGTATTCAAATGGCGAATCGCGCTAAAGCTTACCTTTCATCGGAAATCAAAATTTGCAGCATCCTCTTCATCACAATCAGGGGCAATAGTTGAACCACTGGCTACTCTTCTCCCTCTGGAGCACCCAATGCTCCAATTTAAGGAGGACTACCAAGTGCAACTATAACGACCCAACAGTATCGTTGTCGTGATAGGTCGCCGTGTACCGTATAAAGGTCTATTATCAACCCCCTTGCTGATCATAGGCCTTTCATACACACACAAGGCTCCTTCCACTCTACGTTACCACTAGGCCCATAGACAAGTAATATAGAGCAATTTAACTAAAATTACTTCTATGTTATAAATTAACTAATTGTGTGGGCTCGTGAGAACCACACCAAAACAATATTACAAACGAATGCAATTCATAACGGAACTGCATAAAAGCTAGGTTATGCATAAATATATATAAAGTATCTAAATATCTATAATCTATTACAAAATGTCCTCTTCGCTCTCTGATCGCTCCAACCCGTCTCTACCCGAGACTTACCACGGGCATGCCTCGGCCCGGATTGACGAAGAGGTTCTTCTACACCAACATAAATCTATAGGGGAGTAAGCTTACGCTTAGTGAGATAAATACCCTCATCAGTACCACAAGGCAGAAATTTATTAGATGCACAATCATATGAATGCATGAACAAACAGTATGCCATACAACGCATGCAGTGACCTAGGAACTGCATACGACTCAGAATTTCGCCCCCTGAAGTCGGGGTTTGGAGATAATTAACCGACCCAAACCAAAATCCGGGTTCTAGACCTTGGGTTTTATTTCATTTGCACTATCGTGCTCATACCAAAACAAAACTCTACATATATACATATATATATACTTCCTTTATCAAAATAAAATCATATCCTTTAAAAATCCCAAGTCTAGCGGTGTGGTGGCCCCCGCAGTCCACAAACACACGCCCTAAGCAGAAGCCACAAGACTCGGCCCCTCGCCGACGGTTGGCGTCTCCTAGCGCCTAGTAAGCCCATCAGCTTGAGATAGAGACTCAATATATATGATGGTATAGCTAGTGCCCAATCCTGCAGGAAACTCGTATTCCTGTGAGTCCCTTCCCATCTTCTGCGTGAAGCGGCAGTCGGTGTTATCCGTATGTAATATGGGGAATGCATGATTCATTTTGAGTTCTTAATCATATAAGTGATTAACTTGATTTTCAGGGTGATCAACCAATTTCATTCCATACAATTCACAAGTATATATTCATGCAAATAATTCCCAATTATTATATATAATTAACAAGTCATCACACTCATCCATAATTTCATACACATGCATCTCCCATATCCCACAAGTATCCAAATTTATAAATATAAGATTAGGTGCATCTACTTTACAAGCACAATCAAGTAAAGAGTCATCGGGAATTTACTCACTCTGCCATGTGGTTCAATCAAAGTAGTCCGGAGGTAAGTCGTCTCCGAAAACAGTGTCCCCTGGTCATTGAAATAATTTTTATAAGGAATTGAAGCAAACTTAAGAAACTATGTAAATTTTTCTTAAGTTATATTCTTAGCTAGTTCTCGGAATTTTTCCGGTTTTTACCTAAAGTTCAATCGCGTATAACTTTTTCGTTTTAAATCCGATTTTTATGATCTTATAGTCAATCTTCATCGTTTTCGAGTGTACTTTAACGTGGTAAGGTTAGATTTTCGAAATGAGGTATGCAATTCTGTCCATGGGTCAGAACAGTAGCGTTCCTCATGTGTTGGAGTGTTTTTGGGCCTTGTTTGGTAAATGGGCTTTTGATAGCTTGAGGAATCCTTTGGGCTTGGTCTTTAGATTTTATCCTAAGCTTAAAATACTCCTTGAGATCAGATTTACAATTTTGATTTATATTCCTAAGGCTAACAACCACTTCTTGGGCCCTTTAGTGAGCTTAAGTTATCAAATGGGCTTGTTTTTTGTTCAACTAAGGTTAATGACTTTGGTGGGCTTATGGGGCCTTAGGTGGATTTATTATGGGCTTCAAAACAACTTCTCTTGGTTCTTTAAGTTGCTGGTCAGATTTTTGTTGAAGGCCCATCTTAGAGTTCTAAGCTTGTTTTGAGAGTTTTAGGCCCGGTTTTGAGTTTTAGGCTTTGTATGCTAATCATACTTGCTTTGGTTAATCCTTTCACTTTGTTCTTTCACTTTTATCATATTTTAAGGCCTCATTAACCCATGTTCCAGATCTGTTCATGTTGGCCCTAAGGGGTCCTTACTTGGTTTTTCAACTTGTTTCATCATTTCCTTAAGTGTAGGTGATAGATTATGCACTTAACTACTTGTGTATAAATCTTAACTTAAGTTCCCTTCCATCAAATGATCCTTTAACTCATGCTCCACATAAAGAAATAAAAGATCTTATACTTCATAAAACCTCCATATCATAGCTCATGGCATACAAAGTTGATTTCTTCATAAAACTTCATGTGATGGATTTTTCCTTAACTTAAGTCTAGTTTTGAGCATGTTTAACTAAATGGAAACAAAATCAACATTCAAATGATCATGGAACCTTCACGTCCAGCATGCTTACCCTTCATCAAAGTTCTCATTTCAAGATTTCCTTAGCTTAAAATCTTCCATTCAAAGCATTAAACAAATGTCCATACAAAACACCAACTTTACATGCTCATATTTCAACTTCATGTAATGGTTTTAGGGTTTGTTTTTTAAAACGAATTTTTGTGCTATAACAACTCAAACCTTACTCATATCTTCAAGAAATCCAAGTCTTCTAACATAGATATTAATCCACACATCACAAGAATCACTTACTCGTCCTTAATGCAAAGTTTGGTGGTTGTGCACTAAGGTTCCTCTTAAGCCTTTAACTTTACTTCCTCCTTTTTGCTTACCTTTTGAAACCCGAATTCTTTTGTCTTTTGGAAAGGGGTTTATGAAAGATTCTAATGGTCTTAGATGATCTTAAATGATGAAAGAAAATGGCACATGAACAAAGAAAAAAAAATGCCGTGAGTTGAAGCTTCAAAATGGAAGAAAATGGATTTTGTGGGGTAAAGTTGTTTCCCCTTTTTATGTTTGTTTTAAAAGAGAGAAAGATGAAGTGAAAGTGAGATTAAAAGTGAGAGAAATGGGGAGGAGTGCAGCCGGTTGGAATGAAGAGAGAAGGAGTGTTTAAATGCCTTGAAAGTATTGTCTTAAAGCTTACAAAAAGTCAACAATTGCAACTCTTGATGATGTAAGCATTAAGGGATGAATAGTGATGTGTAAGAGGAAATGATTGATGGGTGAATGACAAATGCATGGCCCCCCTTTCTCCCCTTTTTAGATCTGCCATGGGAAGTCTTTTAATGGCATGGATTGGTCTTGTCACCTTTATTAAAGTTAAGCTCATGATTTCTTGTGAAAATTTGTCCATATGTAGTATAAGTGAAGAGGTGATAAGGAAATTGTCTTATCACTAGATTTTGATAAGTTATCAATTGATAAATGAGTCCAACTCTCAATTGATAAGTTATCTAAGGTGATTGGTTGGTCTACTTATTTATGGTGTAAGGCTTATGCATGAAGATAAGGGCATAGCCTTATAGAAAATTGTTTTGGATTTTCATCTTACATTGTTTTGTGATTTATGATTTGATTTTTGTAGAATTGTGAAATTTTCTAAAGTTGAATAAAATTATTCAAACTAAATTATCGATTAATTATTTAGGGTTAAAATTCCTTAATGGTCTTAAGGTTTAGGGTTTAAATTCCTTAATGGTCTTAAGGTTTAGGGTTTTAAGTAGCTTTAGAGCTCGCAGTTCTTCAAGCTCAGGTTTTATCGACAATTGGCTTTTGAATTGACAATTGGCTTTTGAATTGTAAAAATTTAATTTGTTCCTAAATATAAACTGAAGTTTTTTGTTTAGTTGATCTTTAGGAACGTTCGGGAGGTACTTCTAATCAAGTCTTAAGCCTACTAAAAGTAGGGTTGACAGCAACGATATCAATTACTTCGGAACAAGCCCTTCAGCGAGACCCTTCGGCTGGATTGGGATGTGCTCACTCAATTAGAGCTCACCACAGAAATGAAGGAGCTTTTGGATGGTACCATTTGGGAGCGCTTATTATCCTTTGAAGCTCCAATTTATAAAGAGCTGATCTTGGAGTTTTTGTGCACTTTTAAACTTGATAAAGACAGTGCTACTAGCATAGGCCCAAATCGCACATTACACTTCACCTTGAGTGGCCATCCATTCCATATGACTATCACTCAACTGGGCAGATATCTTGGTCTATATGAAGAAAGATATATACGGACGGAAGAATTCCAACGTCTCTCGTGTCAGTTTCCTCGTAATGTCACAGTAGGGTCATTTTGGAATGAGATCACGGTTGGCGATGCTATGATCCAGCCAAGAGTAAGGCCTCTCAATTAGTCAGGCCTGAATATCAGGTTCTTCACTGGCTCTTTTCATACACATTAACTGGCAGAGGCCTTAATACCGGGGTGGTGTCCAACAAGGATTGCCTCTATCTCTACAGTGTCATACATAAACATCCCATCAATCTCGCTATCGAAATCGCCGAACTCTTCAGCCACCACTACTCGGAAGAAAGGGCATATTTGTTATGGCCCTTATATTACCTTACTAGTGCAGGCTATGAGGACTAAAGTTGTTGCTTAGCCCTCACTCACTTTGGTTAGCTAAGTCACTCCTATGCTCTTCACTTCATTCCGACTCATGAACCTCTTACCAATAAGACATCAAGGTCGATGCTCTCGCAACAGCACATCTTGGGGCTAGACGTCTTCAGCCAGCTTTGAAGATAAATTTGATTTGTTGATGTCTGAGGTTCGTTATATAAGGGAAAGTGTGGATAAACTTCATATCCGCCAGGATAAATTGGAAAAATTTCTTAAAATGAAAGAGTCGACTACCCAGGAAGAGGAAGTGGATGATGAGGGTGACGAGGAAGAGGCTGATGAGGGTGATGAGCATGAGGCGGCTGGAGAAAGTGATGAGGATGTCGAGGCCAGTGATGACGATGATGATGCTATGATGGCTAAGGCATCGTTTGATGAGGCAAATGAAGCGACGGATTCCGATCCCTCTTCTTAGTTCCTATTTTTTTTTTTGTGTTCTCTTTTAGTTGGCCAAGGCTTGTGAACTCAGCTATATAATGATGATGCTTCTTCATTTTGCACTTCTTTTCGACTGGCAAGGAAGTATTAGTTTCTTTTCCGTACATATGTTTCCTTTTTCCGTACATATGTTTCCTTTTTCCCTTAGCTGCTTTTTCTTGTTACATTTCGTGCTGTTATGTTATTTTTAGTCATACATTGGGGACAATGTATGTTATTAAGTATGGGGAAGGGATATATATGAATTTGTTACTGTTTAGGAGACCAATTATTCACATTTGACCCAATTAATTTTTAAGTTAACTTGCAATAGATGATTAACAAATGTTGAGCCAAATTGACTGTTTCATCTTGATTATTATTGATCTTATTATACATTACTAGAATTGATTAGTCAAATTTGTGGAGGGCAAAGTTACGAGTTATTTAGCTTAGGACTTTAGGACTTGAGATTGGAGCAATATCACTAGTTGAGAGTTAGTTATGATTATTTTTAAAATTTACTTTTATATATACCTTTTTCTTAGAAATTTTTAAGAGTCCTATAATTTTTAGCAAACAAACAAATGAAATTCTTCTTTTGAGAAACTCCTGAAAAATCACAATGATTGGAGGTCAAAAGTAATAACAAGTGTATGAATAGAAAAATTGGTAAGGATTCGTCTTGGTCCGTCAGAAGAGCGAGATTGAGTCCCAATACCAATTTTAATGAAAAAGAAAAAAGAAAAAAAATTGATATGGATCGGCCTTAGTCCATCAGAAGAGCAAGGTTCTTTCCCGCTATTAATATAAGGAATAAGTTGGTATGGATTGGTCTTGGTCCATCAGAAGAGCGAGATTCTTTCTCGTTACCAACACAATTGTACTTAAATAAGGTAAATTTAAAAAGTCCTCTCAACAAAAGCATGAACTAGGGGGATGATCAAGGGATGAGTGGATGTAAAATGTGTTTGTTTTAGATTATGGTGCTTGGTGAGATGGAAGAGAAAATTGTATACACCTTAGTCAAATGGAAAAAATTTTTATGACTCTTTCTCAATTGGTGAGATGTTAAATCTAATTTTTAGTTTAAGAATCATTGGTTAAATGACTTGAGTAAACTTTGATTTTTATAAATTAACTAGTGAACTCTAGTATTAAGTATTGTTGGAGCATTTGAATATGGTCAGATGAAATTGGTTGACTTTATTATTGCAAGTTAGTTGAGAATGATTTTCTTACTTTTCTACGGGTCAAGTATATTCGTTCACTGGTTTCCTAAATAGTGATAAATTTTATTTAGCATTTCTTGTCTTGAAAGTTTTTTTTTTTTATTTATTTGCTTGAGGACAAGCAAATGCTTAAGTGTGGGGAAATTTGATAACTCTGATTTTAAACATATTTCAAATGGTGATTTTGTAGTATTTTCCTCACATTTTTTGGTTTTCTTTAAAGAAATTGATACTTAATTGAGTAAAATTTTGATTTTTAGGTTTGAACGCGTTCTAGGATCGAAAACGAAGAAAAGGAATCAAGTTTCACTCAAATCGGAGTTCAAATGAAGAAGTTATGAAGTTTTGAAGTTGTGTAGAAAATTTTGCCTTAGTGCAGAAAGTTACACGACCTGGAGACACGGCCATGTCCCAGGCCGTGTCTGGTGACGAAAACAGAATCCTTGTAATATACATATAAAAGGATATCTTAGGGTTTAAAAGAGGGAAAGACATTATAGAAACGGAGAGACATAAGAGAAGAGAAAGAGACTTAAGGAGAACATCAAGAAAGAGGCGAAAACAACATCAACTTCAAGATTATAGAAATTTTTCATCAATCAAAGGAGTTTTCCATGCTTTATTTTACGTTTTTGATGGAACTCGTTTTTAGATTTATTATGATAGCTTGGAATTCGTATATTTAGGATTATGAAACCTAGATTTTCATGTAATTCTTGGATTGATTTAGAAATTTCAATAAAGTTTCTATCTTTACTTGATTCAATTATGTCGATTAATTGTTAATTGATATTTCTAGAATATCAATATATGATATTATGCATGTTGATTGAGAAATTGCATGTATAATTAGATCTTTACATAATTGGAGAGAATTACATGTATACTTAGAGATAAGATACATGTTTTTTCCGGAAAGTTAATTAATTATGAGGGAATTCATTATACATTAATGCAATTCTAAGTTATATTACTAAGTGAAGAGATTTCGGGGAATAATTTAAGATTAGGGTTAATATGCTTAAGAAAGGTATTAACTTTAGTTGTGAATCTGTCCGGTCAAGAATAATAGAAACTGAATTGAATATATTTTAAGTGATTACATGATCAACTTTAGGGGAAATAATTCCTAAATACGTTATTACTTTCTTGAAGTCGTTCTTAATTTTATCGCTTTTTCAATTGCTTAATCAAGTCTTATAAATAAGTTAGTTTGTTAATTTTAGTATTTTTAATTAATTCAAATTTTCATAATTTTCCGGTTAGATAATAAAGCTAAGGTTAATATTAGTACTCGAAGTCTCTGAGGGATCGACTCGGACTCACATCCGCTATATTAAAACTGATAGGTGCACTTGCCTCATATCAATAGTGCTCCAATAGGTTGACCATTTGGAACTTTCTTAAGAGGGATAAAACACTAATGTATCGGCCACTTGCAAGTTTTTCTTTAAAGGGATAGTACCCTAAAGGTTCAGCTACCTGAAGCTTTTCTTTAAAGGGATAGTACCCCAATTGGACAGCCATCCAGAGTTTCTTTAAAGGGATAGTGCCAAAGTGGGCCGGCCATCTAAAACTCTCTTAAGAGGGACAATACCCTAACAAGCAAGCCATTTGAAAAATTAACACTTTGAGATTCTTGATTGTCTATGTTTCATAGGAAAACTTTGACTGGAATCTTTAGACTTTAATTAACCATGGGGTTACTTATAACCTAGGTGTAAAATTGGTTTATTAATTCTTATCTTTTAAAAAAATCTCTTTTGTAAGGAACCATAATTCGTTATATTGGTTGTGATTGTAATTAACTTGATTTTTATGCATACGACATATGTGATTGAAAAATTTGCTTATGGTAGTTAAGTCTACCTATTTGAAGTGAATTGTTGTGTCCTTCATCAAATTGCTATGGTTTGTGATATATGATTGGTCACTTAATTAAAAACCGAACTTTAAGAATTTATGCAACTTAAAACTGGAAATGCATTACATCTTTTACATCTTTACATTTTGTCCCACTAGGTACTGACTACTAAGCGAGATATATGTAATATCTTCTTTTAACCATACTGAACTATTTTGGTTAGAAAGGAGGTTAAATACAAGTAAAAGCTAGCTAAGGATAATTCGAAGTGGTTTAAGGAGTATAAAAATTCATTGCACAAGCTTGGGTTTAGTAGGAAAATGTTAATTATGGAAACTCCCCAGAACCCAGATTAGAATAAACATAATTTCTCTAATCATATGATGATTCAAAAAATGTCATGTAGATGACATTTGATTTGCTACATTGCACTTTAAATGATTGCTTTTCTTTGTTTGATTAAATATAAACTTACTGACCTATGGTTTCACTCATACCCTCTTAGACTTGTTATGGTTAACAAGATTTTCACCACGATGCCTGAGTTACCATTGATAGGTTTTAAGCTAATGTGGAATGGGTTCGAGAGAGGAAAATGTGGAAGACAGGCTCAATTATGAATCTTATTGTAATCTAAGTGGGGCATTAATACAAGTCCTAGCTTTTACTATAATAAAAGTTTAAAGTATTTGAATAAAATGCTACTGTTTAAGTATTAATATTATGAAAGATTTGTGTATCCAATTGACTATGATGGTGATAGGCCTTAAGCTATTATGAATAGTTAGAATACATGGCAACACTGTTATTGCATTTAGGAAGCGTGATAGCTTTTAGTTGGGTCCAACCATTTAAAAGCAACTTTAAGACTTATGAAACTCCCAGTTATTAACATATTCCTTTATTTATAAAGTAAATTATTTTATGTATAAAAAATATAAATCTATGCCAATATTGCTAACGTTACAAAAATGCTAATTAAAGAGAAAAAGTGACATTTTTACAATGGATAATCTATAGGGTCTAGTTTGACAAGTAGGAAATTACTTGGCAAATATAAGAGGTTTACATAAAATTGATAATTATTGGCGATCTGTCTCTTTTAAGATATAGGAAACATAATTTGACAAATTTTTGAAGGATTATCGAAAAATTTCAATTTCATTAAAATTCTATAAACCATCCAATTTTCCATTTGTCAAATGGATTCTTAAGGTGTCATCAATTTTTTTTTTTAAATTTCCCCAAAAATATTAAAAAGGAATGGTCCATAGTTTGATTGATTTTTATACAAGGAGGTAAAGATGTTACAGAAGAGGGTAACTTAAGCTATAGCCTAAACATTGAATTTGATGAGGGGTAGCTAAAGATGATGGTATTTTTCTTTTTAATTAGATGGATATAACCTATTATGGTTACAAAAGGAGTAACTTATATTACAAATTTTGCATAGTTTTCCTTTCTTCAATCTTATTCACCCTTTATTTGTTTGTTATTTTTATTCTTTATTTCCTTTTCCTTTTCTATTTATTTTTTTTCATTGTAGAAGAAAAATGAATAAATGAGACTATTAAATGGGAAATTGAATGGCTTATTGTGTCATGAAATAGATATCTAGAATTCTAGTTGTTTTTTGGGAAAGTTGATGACAATCTTGTAAGCTACTTAATTTATTATTTACCAATTAAGTACCAATATGACAACATTTCTAAGAAACTAAAGTTGTCCTACAGACCAAAAATATTATTTTACAGATTGGAAAAATTCTAAACATGAGTGAACTTACAAGAAACTTCAAATGTAGCTATCAGGATGAGAGTGATTAGCTTCTACATATAAGGGTTTTATGTAGATAAGTTTTTATTTTTTTATTTACATAACCATTGGCCCTTGAAAAGAAAAGAATAGAGAGCTAATGAGAATTAAACTAGGTTGAATGAATAGAAGAACGTTTTTCGTACCCTTAAAAAAATAAAATAAAATGAGGGTTTGATAATTTGTAAAAGTGGGTAAAAATTTTAAAAGATAAAGGAATTTTACAAAATATGACAAAAATTTTCTCTACCATTTTTCTTTTAATACATAAAGGGGTATCAACAAAAACTTCACCCCTAAAGTAACATGAAAGAGATTGGTATTTACAAAAGAAAAAAAAAAAGATCTAGATTTTTTAGAAGTCATCAAAGAAAACTCCTTTAGAAGAAACAAAAAGATGTAGGAAAAAATTTGATTATTTACAAAGAGTAGGAACTTTGAATCTCTTTTTCTTTTTCCTTTAATTTTTCATTTTCCTTTACATAGGAAAAATTTGAAAATGGTTAAAAAAAGGTCTATTATTTTATAAGTTGAAAATAATTTTAATCATACAAGGGAATTAACATGAATCAAGATTTATAAAAAGGATTTATCAACAAGGGACTAATTTTTATGGTAGTTTATGTAACAATTGATTTTGGGAACTTCGAGTTTATATTATGAGTTGCAATATGTGTGCAAGAAGAAAAACAAAGTTACATTTTAGAGGTTACTTGGGAGACTCTAGCATGACTACTTCAATGTCTAAGTAAGTGTTCTTATGGAGAGAAATAATGAAAGAAGTGATAAGTAAGAATTAGAGAGTACAAAGAAGAGTTTAAAGAAAACTTACTAATATTACTGAGCTTTATTTATAAATGGTGGCTAAAAACTGCTTTGGCAACTACCATTCCTACATTTTTCACATTATGTAATTATGCATTAGAACACTCCTTAAATTCTATGGATGTAGGGTATAGTAGGTAGTTATTTATGTAGTAGATTCCTAACTACTAGCTCTCATGTTAGAATTTGAATCTCAGGTGGTTAGGTATACTATAGGTTGAATTAGTGGGATAAAATTGTCCCTAACTCCTTAACCACTTTCTTAACCTGCTTAAATCTTTCCTAATCTCTCTTCACATGACTTGCTTTGGTCTACACTCTATTATCTTTCAAACCATGGGGGTTTACTTGTATCAGGATAGACAGGTGAGGGGAGGTTGAGACTTAGGCTTACAAGGTTAGGTGAAGGTCACTTTAGGTTACCTAAGAGCTTGATGGGCTTAGGATCAAATCACCATCAATATTTGCCCTTCGACTCTCCTTGATGACAATGGTAAGGAGAGTAACCTTTTAGTCTTTCATACTCGTGGTATCAAGAGTTCTAAGTTGTACTATGTAAACTATTGAAACATCTTACCTTTGCTAACTCTACTTAAGTGTATTTCCTTCTCTTACCTTAAGTTTTGTTGGTATTGTTGTGAGCTTAGGTTAATTAGTAATAATATCCAATCTCAATTTGTACGTAGCAGAAAGGTTACACTTGTTTGTGGTCGATCTATATTCCTAACATAGATATTCATGCTCACATGATAGTTATGACATGCATAGTGTATAATAGGTATTAATTTTAGACATTCATTTTCCAAATGAAATATTATCGTACAAATGCACCAAGCTTATGTTTAAAGTATGGATCTTGATATATACGGCTATATAAATGCTCAATTTTCTATCTACTCCATTCTACTATCAATTATCTTCTTTAAAATCTTCCCATTTCTTCTACACTCACCTTTGCTCTAAAAAATATGATCCCTCTTTTCCTTTTTATTTTCACCATTCTCATTTTTGAAAGTAAATATATCGAACACAATATCTAATAAAGATAATCCTAATAATGCCATCGATGACTACAACCAGGTTTAGATTACACTTCCTACTTTTAGGGCGGTTGGTGCATCTCCTTTATGGTAAATACTTATTATGGCAAATTTAGTGGATGTAGACGATTGTCCTTAAGATCTCTTTAGTTATAATGAATTAAGAAGAAAGCGTACCCTTAGTCTTGGGGGATTCGAAAAATCTTGCATGGTAATTGTCCTGAGGATGGTGAAGGTGAGAGTGTTTCAAAGCCTTTGTAACATAACATTACTTACAGCCTTAACCTGAATGGTGTTGCGAGCATTCTATTTGTTCTATATAAGGTATCAATAAGGGGGGAGGGGGGTTGAATAGGAATCTTTAGAAAATTTTAAAACTTTTTTGATATAAATTGAAATTACCTCTCTTAATAACTTAATTTGGTGAATAGTAGTATTTTAATAATTCAATACACAAATAACAAACTCAAAGTAAAAGAGATACAAGAGAGAAAATCAAGCTCAAAATTTAAAGAGCTTCAGCCTTATGTTCACTACTCTCTTCCAACTCAATTGCTAGGGACCCAATCTTCTTTATTGCTGTCTTTCTACTTGATCAACTATATTAAAAACAAATCAAGAGAAGTTTACAAATTTTTTCCATACTTTATCTTAACAACTCTTTGCTCTACTTATCTAGCCTCTTTACAATCTAGGCTAATTACCGATCTACAAAGTATAATCAAACTTCTCTTAATCAACACTTAAACAATAGAAAATGTTTACAAAATAGAAATGAGAAGAATAGTGTAAATCTTAAATTGTTTGGTACGAAAATAGATGAAGGTTGTTGAGTATGCAGCTTTAGTTCAACTTTCTAAAATAGTCTCTAAGAAGTGTTTTGTGTTCTTTCAAATAATAAGTAATGATCACGATTCGCGTGTAATATTTTTTCTTCCCAAAATTGTGTTTTATATTTTGAATCGTCTCTTCTTTTATACTAGAGTCCTTAAATGGCTAGGTTGTTGAAGGTTATATTTGCCTCATTTTATCCAATCCCAACATTTAAAGGCAATTTGTAGATAGTATGGGAAAATCTTGGAATTTGAATTTGACTCTAATTTTATCTCGATCATATATCCTTGATGGATATACTTTAATCAGTAACTCCAAATAATCTTGAGTTTTGGATTAGATACTCCTTAGTTTTCGAAATTAGCTTCATCCTTATCTAATCTTAGATATTTTCTTGTTTTTTGAATATCTTGAAAAATTAATTCTTAAAAATCCCCATAGATCTTAATACCAAATTTACTAAAATAGGATTAAGTTTGTTTTGCTAATATACCTAATCTAATGGAGTTAGGGTTTGTTTGCTTCGAATTTGATGTCTTGTTATTTTTTCATATGTCATTATTCTAGTTCAACTATCTGAGTAAGCTTTTGAAGATGTCTAAGTTTATTTATTTTCAAAGTCTCTAAAGAACTTTTTGAAGTACTATATTGGCTCTTGAAACATTCTCTCAATACTTTCCAAACTTATTTCTTTTTTAAGTGATTTAGACCTTCTTAATAAGTCTTTGAACGAAACTTAATTTATAATTTGAACAATCTAAAGAATTGTCTGAATACTTGTATACTTATTAGTAGATTAGCATTATTCTCTTTTTGTTATCAGTAAAGTTTGTGAGAGATACCTAACACACTTTAATAAAGAAAGAATTTGAGGACATGCATTTTGACTTCTACTTTACCCCCTTGGTATTGGAAGTTTAGGAGGCTTGAAGTTCATGAAGGTATCTTGTCATTAGGTAACTGGGAGTTTGTTCTTTTTGAAAATTATTTTGAGGTTGGTTTGCATTTTCCTTTATCTTCTTTTGAACGAATCTCTTTGCATATCATCATATTTGCCTAGGCATGTTAACCCCTAATTCTTATAGGCTAATCATAGCTTGGAGTGCATTTGTGAAGACTTAGAAGTCAGGGTTATGCAAGCCGTATTCATATATTTTTTCACCATTAAACGATGTGAGGGTTGGTTTTACTTTATGCTTCACCTAAAAGGAACATTTTGATTGGGTTGGAGTCTTCTATCCATGATTAGAAGAAGAAGTAGATAGTTGTTAGGTCAAGAAAAGATCTTGAACCCTTTGGCGCCAACCCATCATGTAGGAGGACATAAAAAAATTATTGCCAAATGATAAAGCTACCTGTAATAAAATCATTGAGAAGTACAACTTTAATTAGTTTGTGTAGGATGTAGATTCCATCATAAATAGGTATTACAATGGGGTTTCAATCTCCTTTGAAGATACTAGAAGGTGAAGTATCATACATAGCAAAGAAAATACCATTGAGGACATAAATGAAGGTATAGTAGTGGATCAAGGTATTGACTACAACAACTCGCTATGCTAAGTTGGGCATGCCATGAAGAGATCTGATATGATTACTCCAAAGGAAGGTTAGTCTTCCTAATCTATGCTTGGAATAACATTTGAAAGTTATTCCTTCCTTAGTTTAGTCCCGACTTGATTTCGATTTTTGTAGAGATGCCTTTAAAGAAACTAGAATCTAAGTACTTGTTCACTAGTTTGAATACTAGGCAAGCCCTAAGGAAGGATGTTAGCAGGAAGAAAGCTACCTCCCTTAAAGGAAAACCTCTTATGGAGAAGGTATAAGGGGAAATTTGAGCTATTAAAGTCGAGAATGCATAAAGAGATGTAAGGCTACTAAGGTCGAACTGCCAAGGAAGTGGCCCAATGTCAAACCCCTTACTTGGGATCCTTAAAAGGAGAAATCCCTAACTAAGGCTTAGACATCCAAAAATGATACCAATAAAGCCAACATAGAAGGATTAGCTAACCCAACCAAAGAGTTTCTAATTAGCATTCTTTGATTAATGACCACTTCATGTAAAGAAAATGAGTTAGTCTATTAGTTTATCCTATTGTGGGAGGTTAGTACATGGGACTTTGGTCTTGGGAATAGTAAGATTTCCCAACAACCCCTAGAGGGGATTAGGCTTCCTTAGGATGTAAGAAAGTTAGAATGGAATATTTAGTACCATTATGTTGGTCTTAATGGAGGTTTGGAGACTTTAAAGAGCTTGCTACTACAAAATTATATGATGTTAGCTTGATCTTCTACTTTTACCATTATTTCTTGCTTAAAACCCTGCTAATAACTTCATCTACTTTTTACAAACATCCCAACACTTGCTAATGATCATTAATGCCTTGGTGAATGAAAAGAAGAGGGTAAAGCATTTTCTTCCCTATTTTTTTTGTTATATTTGCATTCTAGGTTACCAAGGAAGCTAAAAATGATTCAATAAAAGTAGAGACCAAGTTTGTTGCTTGAATCAAATCATAGGAGGAAGAGAAGGAAAAGTTTGAAGGGAAATCCATAATTTGAAGAAGGATGTTAACAAGGAGATTAAGCTACATAAGGAAAAGAAGCTAGCCTTTAAAGAAGAGAAAAAGAAGAACACTTAGCTCATTAGCACCTATAGGCAGCTTAGAAAGAAATTGAAGCTCTTAAAAGAAAACATGATCATAAGACCCAACAATTGCTAAAACTCTGTAATGAGCAAAAGGCTAAGATCTCCTATTAGGAACAAAAAGAAACTTAGGGGTCTAGCTACTAACAGGTCCTTTAAAAGGTTCGATATAGTGATGAGTACATGGGCATGCTCTAGGAAAAAAATGTTAGATGGCATTAATATGGTAATAGAAGAAATTTTGATCCACCATTCGGAATATTACCTCAGCTACCTAAACTTTAGCTAAGGGTTAAGGAGACGACCATGAGCCTCAAGAAGAGCCCATGAATCAAGATGTTATGGAGCAAAATGTCTAACTTACCAAAGAGGATTGTTCAAGTTGGTGCTCTTAAGGATAATCAAGACACTACCACCTGACCTTCAACTACAAATGCCCCTTTGACTCCTAGCAACCTCGCTGTGAGAATTTGATTTATGTTGCTTTCATTACTTTTTTCTTCACTTTTAAAGTACGTCATTACTTCTTCCGTGCTAGCATCCATTTAGTGATTTAATAATGAAATTCATGAAGATTTATCATGAATAGTCTTTATCTAGGATTTATTAGGTCTGTGCTTACTCCGTTAATAACTTAGGACTAAGGGCATATTAACTCGTCATCCGTATGTGTTATGGGACATAGAGTATTTTATGTGGATCTCTATAAGATCTTAGACGTCTCATTCCCATCATCTATTTTTGGTTAGGATTAAGGATTAAATGACGTTTAACTTGCTCATTAACTATGATTAACTAGGGCTTAGAGCAATCTTTACTTCTCAACTTGTAAAGGTTGAGAAGTAGCTTGTTAGCAAGTTATATTTGCATAGGATCAAGGAAATTTAAGGGCTTTTTCTTTTTTATCCTTAATTCATCTCTCAGTTTCTATATTTATCTTAAAAGAGGATAGAAATTAAATTGCTAAGAGTTGAATAAACTATCATGAGTGCAAAATGGCATATGCCTTTTACTCTCGTTAAAGTACACAATATGAAGTGATACATTAGTGAATATAACCGAATAGGGAAATTGGAAATCAAATGCAAATGTCAATACCATAATATAAAACATGTATGCCACATACATATTTTCCTAAAAAATGAAAAACTATCACATTACAAATAGCATCTACATAGGTTTGTGCCTTCGACCATCCTTCCCAACTAAACACATTGCTTACTTAAAATAAGGTCTCAAATTATCAACATTTCAAGCTCTAGGAATTACTTAGCCATCCAACCTCTCTAGCTTATAGGATTTCCTATTTCTAATGACTTCCATTTCTGTAATAGGGTCTTCCATTAGCTCTCCTTAGCTTTAAGAGCATCTAACTTCCTATAGACTAGGTTACCCAATTGAAAATATCTATAATTCACATGTTTATCATAGTGCCAAGCAATATGTTGTTGATAATTGTAAGGTGGGCTTTAACTAGTGCTCTTATCTCATAGATAGTGCTAAGGTTTGCTTAAAGACTAATTGTCATTACTTTGGTTGTCATAAGCTCACACCTTAGCACTTGTTATCTCAAGCTTGATAGGTAGAAATACTTAAACTAGAAAGCCAACTTATAGGAGCTATCCTAATTGAAGTTCTATGTGTGGTTTGGTAACCCTATAACACATTTGGTAATTCATTTACCGACTTACTCCTTGCTTGGTTCACCTTCTTTTGCAGATTGTACAAAATGACCTTATTCATTACTTCTTCTTGTCTATTGCTCTAGTGATATGAAACCTAGGTATAACATAGGTTGATGTGGTGTGCTTCACATAACTCTTTGAATTGATCATTATCAAATTGTGGACCATTATTAGTAATTATGGCATATGGAATTCTAAAATTGATTAAGATATTACTAACAACAAAAGCCTTTATACTGCTTTGTGTGATGCTTTTCGCTACCTTAGCTTCTAACCATTTGGTAAAGAAGTCCACTACCATAATAATGTACTATTTTGCTTCGTCATCTTAAGAAATGGACCTAAAATATCTTGACCTCATTGAGCAAATGGCTAGGAGCTGGTGAGTGGAATGAGATAGGTACTCGGTGGTTACTTTATTGATGTATTCATCTAACATTGATCACAAAACTAGACTAGCCTCAAAGCATCTTTCTTCATTGTAGGCCACTAGTAGCTAAGTCTTAAAGCCTTCACACATAAAGCACTTGCCTTTATATGGTTGTTGCAAACCTTAACATATAGGTCAGGTAGCACTCACTTAGCTTCATTAGGTTGCAAACAACTTAAGTAAGACATACACAATCCCCTTTTGCAAAGCTCTCCATTAATAATGGCAAAATTTGTAGCTTTATAAACAAGTCTTTTAGCATCTTTCATATCATTAGGTGATTCTCCTTCCTTTAGCTAAGCAAATATAGGGTCTATCCAACAAGGCTCTAATTCCTTCAAATGCACCTTTAGGCACTCCATGTGCTATTTCTCTATGCTCTTCATAGGCACATAGTCTATAAAGATCTTCTCCTCCTACCTTAGAAGACTTGTAGAAGCTAGTTTTAATAGCTTATCCACAACAAGGTTTCTATAATCGTAGCATTTTGACGACATTCCAATGCTAAAAAAGCATTATGAGTTTTTTAACTAATTGAAAATATTATCCTATACTCTTGTCCTTTACCATGCTTCCTACCATTATCTAATTGACAACCAATTGAGAATATGGATAGATATCCAACCTCCTAACTTTGACCTCCCTAGCTAGCTTCATCCATACAATTAAGGCCTCATATTTAACCTCATTATTGCTTAAAGGAAAGTTAAACTTTAACGCATATAAGATTCGTGCACCTTTTGCCCCCTTTAACACTAATCTAGCTCTTCTTCCTTCATAGGTAGATAAGTTGTCAATGTACAACACCCTGGTCAACTCTTCATGATAAATAGTTGGCTCATTACTTCTGGTAAATTGCACAACAAAGTCATCCAAATTTTGAGCTTTATAAGCTTCTTTAGGCTGGTTTTGGATGCTAAAGGCACTTAATTCTAATACATACTTTACATCTAACCTAATGCATAAGGTATTTGAACGTTTGCTTTAAAGGTTGGTTAGTCAAAATCATAATTTGATGAGCCTCTATGTAAGGTTAGAGCTTTCGTGTTGTGATGACAATCATAAGAATGAACTTCTTTAGCTTACTATAGTGAACCTCTAGGACTTGTAAAACATGGCTTACATCAATGAGTACTTCAATCTACTTGTATAAGCACATATGAAAGAGCTTAGTCACTGATGGACAAATAAAAGTAAAGGACTTCTTTGTTAACTAGTTTAGAGAGAATTAAAGGTGTAGTCATGAACTTCTTCAACTCTTAGAATGCTTCCTTGCATTGTTCAACTCATTTGAACTAAAAGAGATTCCTTAACACTTGAAAAACTTCTATACACTTCTTAACACTTTTTGACATGAATTGATTCAAGGCTGCAACTCAGCCTGTCAACCTTTTCACTTCCTTTATAATTTTTGGAGACTCCATATCCAAAACAACTCAAATCCTTTTAAGGTTATCTTATATTCCTTGCTGTGTCACCATAAAACCCAAAAACTTCCTCAATGAAGCTCTAAACACACATTTCCAAGATTTTAACTTCATGTTATGATGCCTTAAAGTATCGAACATCTCCTCCAAATTAGCTAGAGAACTTACTCTTCATAATCATATTGTCCACATAAATCTCAATATTTTTCTTTTTGAGGTTTAAACATTGTTGTCACAAGTCTTTGATATGTAACACCTACGTTCTTCAATCTAAAAGGCATAACCTTTTAATTATAAGTCCCAAAGTTTGTGATGAATGAAGTGTGCACTTGATTGAAAGGCTACATCTTGATTTGGTTGTAACTAGAAAAGGCATCCATAAAGCTCAATAATACAAGCCCTGATGTGGAATAAACCAATTAATTCATTTGAGGGAAAGGAAAACAATCCTTTAGACATGCTTTATTAAGATTAATAAAATCTATGCACATTCACCATTTCCATTTTCTTTTTTGACTAATATACAATTCGCCAACTAGGTTGGGTATAGCTCTTCTCTAATAAAATTTGCCTTAAGAAGCTTTTGAACTTCCTCTTCTATAGTAGTTTGCTTTTCTAGAGTAAATTGTTTCCTCTTTTATTGGATGACCTTTGTATTTGGATCTTTATTGAGCTTATAAGTTATGACATCGTCAAGTATACCGAACATGTCTAATGGGGACCATGCAAACACATATTTGTTTAATTAGAGGAAGTCTACTACTCGATCCCTTAGGTTAGGAGTCATGCTTGCTCTGACCTTAGTAATTTACTTGGGATCATCACCAAATTGTATAGTCAAAGTTTCTTTAGTGAGCTCTCCTCTTATCTATGGGTGATGATCTAAGCTCTACTCAATATGATAGACCTAATCTCTTCTTAGAGCCTTCAAGTATAAAGATCTTGCTAATTATTGATCTCCATGGTAAGTTTCAATCTCAATTGAGGTCAGGAACTTCACTTTCGAATGTGTCATGAATATGACCATCATATAGATATTTATAGATGGTCGTCCCATAATCCTGTTATATAGCAAAGGACAATCAACAACCATGAAATCTAACTCCTTTTTTGTTATGTTCTTACCATCACTGACCTATAGAGTTACTATGACAACTCCTTAAATCTTCATAGGTTAATTATTGAACTCGTATAAGTTATACTTGTAAGGTTACATTCTATGATCCTAAGACTTTAGCTACATTTGATTAAAATTGTGCTTAAAGATAACATTAGTGGAGCTCCCAATATTTACCATGACTTTCTTCACATCAAAGTCGGCTACTCAGACACTAATAACTAGAGCATCATCATGAGGGAACTCCATTACGTACATATCTTTTTTTTTTTAAATAAAAAAAATCATATAATCAATTCTAAGCTTCTTACCTTGAAAACTAAGTATCCAATCTCCAGGGCGTTTACCTAGCTCAGGTTTCCTAGCTTTCTTCCTCCTTGTGGTCCTTAAAAAATGACATTGATCACTCCTCGATTATTAATTTGATTGTTATCCTAAGCTACCTGATCATCATTATAATTCCTTCTTTCTTCATTGTAAGGTTGCGGATCACCTACCCTTCTTCTCTAAGTAAGACATTTCGATTCTCACTTCCTTGTTTGCAATAAACTTTCTTAGTTATCCTTGTTAGATAGCATCTTCAAGTGCATTCTTCAATTGAATACACTCATCATTATTCTATCTACAGTCGTGATGAGAATTGCAATAATTTTTTAGTTCTTCCTTGAAGGGTTACCTTTCATTCTTTTTAGCTAAGTAAAGAAGCTTGGTTTCGAAGCTCTATTAGAATATCCGATATAGGTCAATTTAGAGGCGTATAAGTAGTAAAGGTTGAAATTAGGTGCTTCCAATTTGTATCAAAGTTTCTGAGCTAGCCTCTCATATCAAACCTTTTTCTTAGATGGTCTTTTATAGAGCCCTTCTCCCTTTCAAATTGTAGATACCCGATTTATGTACCCCCCACTCCTTTATTTTCATTCTATTTTATTTCTTTCATTTCTCAATAGGCTTTACATTATCAAAAAAAAAAAAAGAAATTAAAGAAAACCTATAAAATAGAAAATAATAAGAATTTTAGGAAAATACAAAAAAAGGAAAAGTAAAAAAAAAAAAAGAAATTTGGAAAAATATCAAAAATACAAAATTTAGAAGGAAACCTAAAAAATTAAGAAATTTAGAAAATAAAAAAGGAAGATTTTAGGAAATTTAGAAAATAACATTTTATTAAGGTAGATTTTAGTTTTGAAATAGGTTTAGAAGTTGAGTTGTTGAACATGGGTTTATATTTAAATTTAGCTTAGGTTAGCCTAATCCATATATGTAATTTAATTGCACATATGGATAAGGCTCAAGCCAACGGTCTAATGGATAAGCATTAGACATTAACATTGGGTTTGGTTAAAAGTCTTGGGTTTGAATCTTTAAAAAGGCATGTATAAGCCTTTTTATTTTTTATCATATTAGGAATTTCCATATATTAGGATCTCATTAACCACGTATTCTGACATGTGGCAGCATTGAGTTGGATGACCTGTCCTAATGTGGCGCCATGTGGCATGCCACGTCAGCTGCCTTGTATCACCATTGACACGTAGCATGCTGTAATCTGTAGGATTGGTTAACGTGGCGATACGTTGTGCCATGTCAACTGATTTTCTCTCTTTTTCCCTTCTCTTTCTTCCCCTTTCCTAAATTTTCCTCTACTTTTCCTAGTCAAGAATAGTCTTCCCCCTCCACTTTAAAGCTAATTTTTGTACAAATTAGTCACACATATGTAATTTTTGGCATTAATCTTGCTTACTACATGGCCTACTATGAATTAGTATAAGAAACATGTCCATATTCGGTTGTTGCGAGGATTAAATAAGTGTTGCAAATTCGAAAAAAAAACTTAATTTTTGGGCATTTTCAATTAATCCAAATTCAAACCTTCCTTTGTTTTTTGGATTGTTTCATGTATAAATTGGAGAACAGGGAGACACAAACAATCATCTACGAACACACAACTGGGTACAAGCATTAGAAACCACTCATAAATACTAGTTTGAGCTCTTTCTCTCTCTCTACTAGTCGTGTCTTTCTCTCTCTAGGAGAAGCTTTGAATTGAAGCTCTTTAGACCAAGCTTACCCCTTAGCCACTATCCCTAAGCTCCTTGAAGTTGAACCTAGCTACCTTCGTCTACGACTATGTCCCCCTAACCATGACGTGTACCACAACCTGAAACCCTAACCACTGCATCCTTGATCACGGCCTTGAGCGGTTAAAGATAGCGGTCAGCCATCCCTGCGTTACACTCGTAATTAGCTGAAGCCCCTCAATCACGCCCGTAACCCAGTCTAAGCAACTGCCCTATCTAACTCGATCCAATCCGTGATCGACCCATCTGACCCGCATGCCTATTATGTCCGAAGTCCAATTTCTTTTTATGTAATTATTTATTATTCAGTTGTTGTTTTTTTAAATTAAATTAAATTAATTAATTAATTTATTGTGAACGTAAATGTAATAATAAAAAAAAGAAAGAAAAAGAAAATGAAAAGAAAAAAAAGTAGTTTATTTATTTAGTCTAATAGATAAAATAAAATAAAAAATAAAAATCTTTTTTAAAACTTAAGGAAATCAAGTTTTCAAAAATAAAAAAATAATAATTGGACCCTTTATAAATTAGGACTAATTTTAGATTTTTTTAAAAAATAAAGCTTCTAATTTAGGACCTTCCTTTTTTAGAACTTTTCTTAATTAACTTGAATTGAATTAAAAATATAAATCCAGTATATTTTCAAAATTAAAATTAACATCACCTACTAAAGTTTTCATAAAAGAACTATGTATGTTTGATCTTGAATAGTGAGTACGTAGATACTTACGGGATGATGATAAAAAAATACAAAATTTAATTTTTCTTTTTTAGTTTAGATTACTTATGCGATCTAATCGAAAGTATATAATAATTGAGTTTTGTTTTTAAAAATTAAAAGGTGGTTTTTAAGTTTAATTTTAAATTTAGAAAGTTAATGGTATCCATAAGGATTTAAAAATCATAACTCCCGAATCCAAATCTCTTATTTTAAAACTGTTTTGCAAAAATTGCTTTTTATTGAAAGACTAGTAGCTAAGTTATAACTAATCCACCCAGTTAGTTATAACTTAACTCTTTTTCCTAACTTTGGTCGGGTGGTGACTCTAAGATGTTTTCAAGGTATAAAAAAAAAAACTATTTTGTTTAAACCTTAGTTGAAGGTCAGTATTAAATGACTAAGGGTTTAATACTGATCAATTTAAAGGAAATCTAATTTTATAAAAAAACTAAGAGGTGAAAAACCAAACTTAATAGCTTAGTGACTCCATTAGGGATGTCAAGAGGGTTAATTATTTAACTTTC
Source organism: Lumnitzera racemosa (assembly GCA_024138005.1). NCBI lineage: Eukaryota > Viridiplantae > Streptophyta > Magnoliopsida > Myrtales > Combretaceae > Lumnitzera > Lumnitzera racemosa. Next base: position 54,210,085 of record JAMXBC010000005.1, read on the forward strand.
CAAAATTAAAATCAATCTCTAAAAATCACCTTATTGCAAATTATTTATTTATTCATTCTTTGTTTATACCATAGTTGTACTAACATTTTCTTTGCAGGTTTAGTTTTATTTATTTAATTTAAGGAGAATTTATTTTATGTACCATAAATGCATGATAGATACAATTGAACTCAGACCGTCTTAGGACCTTAAGATGGGAGGCTATTGTATAGCCTTTGGGTACTGTGGTGTAATTACCATTCAAGGTTGATTAAGCCATCCCTACTTAAGCTTGATGTGACTAATGAAAGTGTTCTTTAACAAGTAAGGTCGCACAAGCTTAATAATCTTTAGAACCTACCCCTTATGCATTAACGACATCTAGAATAGACAAATAATCAAGTAAGATGGAAATAAAAAATGGCGTGGAGTTTTTTTTATTTTCCTTGTAATTCTCATGTATTGTATATAATAGAATTACTGTAAATAGGTTTTTGTCGTTGTCAAACAATCTTGTAACATATTTTCTCTTTTGTAATTTAGAAATGGCTTGTTCATCATCCAACTTCATCTACTTTAAGGAAAAATTTGTAGGTAAGCCCATCTACCCCAAACCCATCTTAGACCAATGGTTATGATACTTTAATTTGAAGGAACAAGAGACCATCTTCAGAAAGATTAGGCCCATTTTATTGCTTCCTAAAGTAAAGAAAGAGATTAATTTGATTTGGGCTTTAACTAACTTTTGGGAACCTGAAGAAGTGACTTTTCAAGTTGTACCCCACTTGATTAGCCCAACACTTGAAGAATACACCTAATTACTTCAAGCCCCTTCTTTAGAAAATATTTATACCCCAAATTTGGAAATTGATCTTTTAAATGCCTTTTCAAGATTTCTAGGTATTAGAAAAACGGAAATGAACAAAGCCTTCAAAAGTTGTAATAGTAATTACATCAAACTTGGAGGACTTAAAAAGCCTGGTTCACCATTGAACCTAAATCCAACCAACGGGGTATCTTCTATGGTAGTCTCAAAGCTTAGGGATAGAATAGAGTAAAAGCCTTTATCATAGCTGCATTCGGGACCTCCTACTCCTTAATAGAAAGTTCCTCATACATTTTAGGGTCACTAAGTTAGTGAACCAATTTCTTAAAGGTAAAACATATGTCTCAACCCTCCTTGTAGAGCAGATCAAAAGCCTTAGTATTTTGAAAGAAAAGAATGATGGCACATTAAAGACCAGCATGGCATTACTGATAGTATGGCTCGTAAGCCACATGAAATGTTATGGGCTTGACCTAATTTAGGGAGAGTTTGCTCACAACATCGATCTGACTGATTCATTTATCGATAAGGTCCATCTCCTAGAAGGAAAATCTACACATTGTTAGGTAGAAGTATTGAGAAATTTCCAAGTCACTGATATCCTATGAACAGCAAGATGGAGTAACTTCAAGAGGGTAATCCTAGTTCATAAAAATTATCAAGAGATACCTTTAATTGGGATGAAATTATGCATAGGTTATCACCTTAACAGTCTGATCAGACAATTCGGAGGTATCCAAGATATAGTCTATAGACCTTCGTTGGATATAATGACCTTGGATTTAATGACCTTGGATTATGAGGACCTTCAGATTCTACTGCTACAAAAGATATCTAAACTTAAGGCAATCAAACAGTTATGGGAAACAAACACTATCAGCCTAAACATCAATTTAGGAGAATGGCTAGGAAAAGCAAACAAGCACCGAGTTACTAAGGAATATTTGTATGATTAGCTCCATAAGGTAGGGGAGATCCAGTATTGAGCACCAAAGGTCATCTAACCTGCAATAGATTAACTGGATCTTGAAGTCAAACCTATATGGACCAAGAACAAGCCCGAGTAAAAGCAATCTATGAAAAGTGAAACATGTAGGAGGATCTCTTTTGGTAATCAAAACAACGTTCTAGGGCCTTGGAACATCAATTGAGGATGACGCAAAAGAAGCTCAATGAATTTGAAGAAATGGAAGAGCTTAATTCAGGAAAAAGGAAGGGGATACTAATAGGGTCCAGTATGCAAAAAAGGGGAACACTTGTCAAACACTAGAAGAACATTTAGAGATAGTAACAATCTTCTTGAATGTATTTTCTTTTTCAAATAACGTAAAAGGGAACTCTAAAAGCCGAAAAATAAAATAAAAATAAAATTACCATCTTGCTGGTTATTAGTCAATGTTGTCTCTCTACATTTATATGCCATGCGTTTCTTAATTTCTCATTTATCTCTTTTAAAAATATTTATGTGTTGACTTGTTGAAAAGTGATCTTAACTAGGTTGCCAAGATAGCTTCCAAACATCAAATTTTTCAGAGAAGTCCTATCAGAACTCGTTCTCAAACTAGAATGGCCAATTAAGGAAAAGACAACACCAATACCAACAATAGCAATGTCAACCCTAAGCTTATTGATCCCACCGAGTGGAGGTTTTAGTCTTTAAAGCGAATAGTAAGGAAGATGGTAGATCAACTAAGCTTTCTTACTAATAGCATCTCCCTACTTAGGTCTATGGCTCCATCAAATGAAGAAAATTCTAAAGCCTGATATGGAAAAAATGCTGAAGCCCCACCCTTCGAAGTAGAAGAAGCCTACCCCAAGGTTAATCAAGCTTTTGAATCCTTTGAAATAGAAGGGGTATTTCCAAAGGCTAACCCAACTTTTGAGCTGAACACTTACTCACTCCTAATCAACCCAAAGCTTGAAACTGATTAAGATAGACAGAAATAGTTTGAGAAGCGGCTAACTTAATAAATTACTAAAAAAATGAAAATGCTTAAGGATTATGATGGATTCGAGCACGCTAGCATAACGGACTTCTTTACTTATGATTATGAAAGCCTCCTAGAAAAGTTTAAAGTACTCGACTTCGAAAAATACAATGGGACTAGATGCCCTAAGCTACATACCCCGTTGTATGTATGCAAGATGGGCAAGTATGTACAATATGACCAGCTTATGGTCCAGAACTTTTAGGACAGCTTAATTGGCCCTACTTTAACCTGGTATGCTCACTTGGACCTAAATCAGGTGAATACATGGGAAAAGCTGGCTAAAGCATTCTGTGAGCAATATAGATTTAATGTTGAAGTGGAGCTAACCATGATGGATTTGGTTGCCCTAAGGAAGAGGTACAATGAATCTTTCAAAGAGCATACCCAAAGGTAGAGGCCCCTAGCTGTAAGGGTATTTACCCCTATGACTGAGAAAGAGCAAACTACAACTTTTATCAATACTCTTAAGAGACCTTACTTTGCTCACCTAATCGAGCAAGCCTCTTCTAGCTTTATAGAAGTAATGACTGTAGGGTATTGAATTGAAAGTGCCGTCTCCTCTAGCAAGCTATAGGAGACATTAGACAGAAGACTACTCCTTGCTAAACCTACCTCTAGTAAGCCTAGAGAAGCTACTATTAGCATGGTCAATTCAAATAATAGGCTTAATGCTGGGGTCTCTTTCAGGGAAAATCCTCCACCAACTCAACAACAGTATAGAAGCCAACCACGGGTTAGTAAAGCCTCAAGGCAATTCACCAAAATACCTGTCCCACTCAATTAGGTGCTTAAAAAACTAAGAAGAGATAACTTGCTCCATTTTGAGGCTCCTAATGAAAGGTATAGGCTAAGATTTTTTTTATCCCAATGCAAGATGTTAATATCATCTAGGGTAAGTAGGCCATTTAATTGAATTGTATTAGAGGTTAAAGAACAAAATTTAAGACTTAATTGATGAAGGTATAGTACGATTGGATTTTGTAAAGGCTCTTACTCTAAACGTTAATAATAAACCCCTACCAAACCATAGGCCCATCATCAATATGATATATGGCCACTCAAAGCCTACCATTAACATGATCAATCCTAACTGAGAGCCCAAGGTTTATAGATTCTATAAACAAAAAGAGAAGCAAATTCCACAAACTAAACAGTATACCTTCCATGTACCTGTGGCTCTCGAAAATTGTAAAACTGCCCTTCTTAACTACTAGGCAATAAATTAGGGGTAGTTAAGCTCACTTGTAGGGGGGATTACCTGCTTCGGTAGAATCTATGAATTGAGGGAAGACCTGAAAAAGAAGGTCATGTTGGAAATGCCAAACAATGAACAAGTTGAGCATGAAGAAGGATTGACTACCTTCACCAAGATGATCAAGTCTAGCGAGTATAAAATAATGGATCAACTCGCTAAGACTCTAGCACAAATATCCCTCGTGAGCTTATTGATGGTATTGGAATTACATCGAGAAGCTTTGTTCAGAACACTAAAAAAGGTTAAGGTCCTTAGTGAAATCCTAGCTAAAAGGATTGGCTCTATCACCAATTCCATGCTCACTATGAATCAAATTTCTTTCTCCGTCGAAGAACTGGGTGAAGAAGGTAACTAGTACACAAAGCCTCTATTCATAATTATGAGGATAAATAACATCATTACAACAAGAGTCCTCATCAACAGTGGTTCATCTCTAAATGTTTGCCCTCTAGCTATCCTGGATCTATTGGGCATTAATACAACCGCTATCAAGTCGAGTTTGACAACAGTAAGAGCTTTGGATGGATCTAAGAGAGAAATAATAAGGGAGATCAACTTACCAGTGGATATCGACCTACAGATATTTAACATCCCATTCTGAGTTTTAGACATTCCTAGGACCTTCAATTTGTTACTAGGAAGGCCTTAGATACATTTAACGGGGGCCATATCGTCAAGTCTTCGCTAAAAAGTTAAGTTCATCTCCAACAGCCAAGTTATCATGATTCTGGGTGACCAGGATTATGAAATCTACAAAGAGAAAGCTATACCCTATATTGGTACGGTGGAGCAAGAAGACTTTAGACTCTAAATGTTTGACGAGGTGTACATGATCACCAATTAGGAGAAAGATGAGAGGCTAAAGTTCAAAAAGGGTCAATTTAGAACATTTGGAACTTATGGGTTAGGATACATTCCGACCCTAGTGGAGGAGTTGCAAAGAATGTTAGTTAAAGGTAGAAAAGGTGACAGGTTATATCACACTCCAATGACCTTCCCTCCATTGTCAGAAGCTTTCACCAGGCTAAAGTCCAGGACTCAAAGCCTACCAAAGAGGACACCTCTAGTAGAAATAAAGGGGCTAACCCATCTAATAAATCCTAACACTTGGATAATTGGTTCTCTATCCCTATGAATAGCAATAAGTCTTCCTTAAGGTAAAGGATGAATTACAATCCATTATTTTATAGAATTTTGTAATAAATTACCTTTGTTCTTCAAATGACTGTACTTAAAAGAAAGTTCCTCTAAATAGAAGTCAATCTCTTTTCCCTTCACTCTTGCCTTACTTACACTCTTTCTTTTACATACTTTTCTTTTTCTCTAGATTCAATGATCCAAATAAAGGTTATAGATACCTCACATAGATAGGTGATGAAAATATAGATATCACATTTTGCCCTATTAGGTTAGTCATTAGGAGTAATGTCAATGACCATAATAACGTGCAAGAAAGCTAGCAAAAACATGAAATTAGTAGAATTTCCATTAACGAGCCAACTAAGATAATTAATGTTGGGACCTATGACAACCTTAAAGTATTGAAGATCAGGGGAAATTTGAATGTAGACCAAAAGGCAGAAATGACCACATTACTATCTGAATACCAAGATGAATTTGCATGGTCTTATGAAGATAGGCCTAAATTAGATCCATCGATTGTGGTCCATCGTTTATTTATACGAGAGGATATCAAACCCAAGAAACAGAAGCTAAAAAGGTTCTGACTAGATGTTCTATTGAAAATCAAGGAAAAAGTTAGAAAATTATTGGAGGTTGGTTTTCTCAAGGTATCTAATTATCTTGAGTAGGTCGCTAACATCGTGCCTATAATGAAGAAGAATGAAAAAGTTATAATGTGCATGGACTTTCAAGACCTTAATCAAGCAATCCTTAAAGATAATTTTCCCTTGCCCTATATTGATGTCTTGGTTGATAACATAACTGAAAACCATCTTTTCTCTTTTGTGGATGGATTCTTTAAGTATAATCAAATTTGAATGTTTGAAGAAGATAAAGCCAAGACAACATTTATCATAGCTTGGGGTATATTTTGCTACAAAGTATTGCCTTTTAAACTATAAAATGCCAAGGTAACTTATCAAAGGGCTATGGTAGCAAGCTTTCATGACATGATGCACTAAGAAGTTGAAGTATATGTCGATGATATGATTACAAAGTCTAAAGAGAAAGAAAATCAAGTGAATAATCTAAGGAGATTGTTCGATAGATTGAGAAAATTCTAGTTGAAGCTAAACCCAGAGAAGTGTACCTTTAGAGTGAATTTAGGGAAATTATTGGGTTTTATCATCAGCCAAAGGGGCATTGATAAAAGCAATAGTTGACTTGGCCCCCCTACGTACATTTAAAGAAATTAGAGGCTTGTTGGGTTGCTTAAACTATATAGCCTAGTTCATATCTCAACTTACAGACAAGTGTCATCCCTTGTTTAAGTTATTGAAAAGGAATGCCAAGATCAATTGAGATGAAGAGTGCGAGTAGGCCTTTACAACAATCAAAGAATACCTCGTAAACCCTCCAATTTTGGTAACTCCAAAACATGGGAAGCCTTTATTCCTATATTTAACAATATTCCCAAGATCTATGGGGTATATGCTTGGCTAGAAACATGAGGAAGGAAAAGAACAGGCTATATACTACTTAAGTAAGCAATTAACTGAAGGGGAACATAAATATTTAGAAATTGAAAGAACTTGCTGTGCTTTGGTATAGGTAATGCATCGGCTTAGACAATATAAACTTTACTACCAAGTTAAATTGCTGACTTAATACAATCTCCTAAAGTATTTAGCAGACAAACCGGCCCAAATTGGTAGAATCTTAAAGTGGCAAATATTATTATCAGAGTTTAACATTATGTACGTGAACCGGAATTTAGTCAAAGGGTAAGCTCTAGTAGATCAATTAGCAAAAAATCCCTCCGATAGCACTTCCCAAGAAGTACAAGTCAATTTCCCCAATGAGGATATCTTAGCAGTTGAGGGAAACTTTGATAAAGGAGAAGATGACAAGCCATTAAAATGGAAAATATCTTCGATGGTGCAGGCAATGTACCTGGGTATGGAATTAGGGCAATACTAAAATCCCTTGAAGGTACTCAATACCCTATGGTTATAAGGCTCATTTTCCTATACACTATTAATATCGCTAAGAATGAAGCATGCATCACACGACTTAAAATGGCCCTAGATAAAGACATTAAATAATTGGAAGTATATGGGGACTCTTCACTCATTATTGGCTAAGCTCGGGGAGAGTATAAGACAAAGGACCCTAAACTAGTACCTTATTATTGGTTTTTGACTGAATTGATGGATAATTTCAAAGAAATCTCCTTCAATTACGTACCAAGGACTTAGAATCAATTTGCTGATGCTTTAACCGCTCTAGCATCTATGATCCAGATATTTGGTGGAGTCAAGATTCAACCTCTTACTATTGAAATTGAAGACAAGCTTGCCTTTTGCATAACAATTAAGGGTATGAATGACCAAAAATCGTAGTACCATGATGTTAAGACATTCCTACAACAAGGTACATACCTTGAAGAGGCTGAGAAAAAGGATAGAAAGATGATTAGGAGATTGGCCACTCAATTTTTAATAAGCAAGTCCACTTCATATTGGCACTCTTTTGATGGTACACTTTTAAGATATGTGGATGACAAGGAGGTTGAGAAGTTAATGAAAGAAGTATATGAACAAGTATGTGGCCCTCACATAAATGGTTACATGCTGGTGAAGAAAAATTTGAGGCTAGGGTATTATTGGTTAACAATGGAAAGTGATTGCATCAAACACGTTAGGCATTATCACTTATGCCAAGTTTATGCAAATAAGATAAACTTCTCGTCTCAAGAATTACACGTTCTCTTAGTACCATACCTTTCATAATGTAGGGCATAGATATCATCGACGTGATCACTCTAAAAGCATCTAATAGGCATCGCCTCATACTAGTTGCCATCGACTACTTTAGCAAATGGGTTAAGCCTCGTCTTATGTGAGCATTACTAAAGGGGTTGTAGTTAAGTTCATCAAGAGAGACATCTTGGCCTAATACGGGACTCTAGAAACAATCATCATAGACAATGGCACCAATCTCAACAACAAGCTCATGTTAGAATTATATCGATAGCTTTAGATTATTCACAGAAACTCTACTCCTTATCAAACCCAACTGAATGGAGCCGTTGAAGCAATCAACAAAAACCTCAAAAGAATCATTGAAAGGACTGTCATAAGATGCTACCATTCACACTCATGGCCTATTGGACTTCCATCATAACGTCGATTGGGGCAACACTATAGTCTTTAGAATATGGCACAGAAGTAGTGTTACTAGTAGAGGTTGAGATCCTGTTGCTTAGGGTACCATCAGAAACTCAGTTGGACGAAGCCGATTGGGTGAAGAAACACATTGAGCAACTGAATTTGATTGATGAGAGGAGATTGACAGCCTTGTGTCATAATCGGTATTATCAACAAAGAATGGCTTGGGCCTTCAATAAAAGGGTATGACAATAGAACTTCAAAGAAGGAGATATGGTGTTGAGAAAAGTTCTCCCTAATACACAAGACTTGAGAAGGAAGTTTGCTCCCAATTATGGAGGCTTTTATATCATGAAGCGATTATTATCGGGAGGGTTTTGATTTTGTCCCAAATGGATGGTCTAGATTTGAGAGACTCTGTTAATGTTGAAGCTGTAAAATTATACTATCCATGGTAAGTCAGTAGAAATTTTTTCTTGAAACATGAAAATGCTTATTATTTTGAATATCATTATGGTCTAATTTTTATTATTTGCAAGAAAAGTTGGTATCCTAACCGTTGTCAATGTTGGAATAATCACCTTCCATTGAAAGGTGTAATTCACTTTGCTTGAAACCCTACACTGAAAACACGAGAGAAGTTAAAGAGTGAGATCTAGGACATTGGTAATTGATAAGACTCTTTAAAATACTTTATTACGGATTAATCCCCCCCTTAACGGGGAGTTTTATTATCTATTTTTTAGGAAAATGTGAAATTTAAGTAAGAATCACCTTACGGTAGATGTTTGTTAGTCGAGAATAAGGCTTTTGGTTCATTAAAGTTCCAAAACAGTAGGTGGCTTTCTATATCGAGTTAATTTCCATGGTTTCTCTAAAAAAGCCAGTGAAATCTCAAACGTTTTATGTCAAGAACATTCAAGTTGATAACAAGGGACTAAAACATAAGCCAGTTATTTCTGATGGGGCTTTTCACAAAGGTTTGAAAGTTTAGGCACTATCGACAAAGACTAGGTAAGTATTTCCACATAATGCTAGCATACCGATTTTTTACTCTTGCACTTGCGTTTAGACCAACTTTTTTTACTCCCAACAGTTTTTTTGAATGAACCCATAAGGCATTTAATTTCTACATTTAGTGGTTAGCCATCCTTTAAAGGTACAATCTTAATTCAATCTCTTTCCTATGTTCTTTTAACAAGTCCATAAGGCAATTTTGTTCACCAAATTCTCTCAAGCGAGCCCATAAGGGACTTCCCTTCATTAATTCCTTTTAGAAGGCCTATAGGGTATAACATTAAGACCAAATTTAGGGTTGCTAAACTTGAGAGACGCTCTTGCCTAGGTTAGTGAGCCTAGTGAGGTACGACCAGGTTTAAATCGATCCCAGAATAGGGTTGCTAGTCCTTGAGAGATGCTCTTGCTTAGGTTAATGAGCCTAGTAAGGCATGACCAGGTTTTAGATTGATCCTAGTTTAGGGTTGCTAGTAGTCGAGAGATGCTCTTACCTAGGTTAATGATCCTAGTGAGGCATGACCAGGTTTTAGATCAATCCTAGCTTAGGGTTGCTAGTCTTCGAGAGATGCTCCTACTTAAGTTAGTAAGTCTAGTAAGGTATGACCAGGTTTTAGATTGATTTTAACTTAGAGTTGCTAGTCTCCGAAAGATGCTCTTGCTTAGGTTAGTAAGCTTAGTGAGACATGACTAGGTTTTATATCACTCCTAGTTTAGGGTTGCTAGTCCCTAAGAGATGCTCTCACTTAGGTTAGTGAGCATAGTGAGGTATGACTAAGTCTTTAGATTGATCCCAAATTATAGTTACTAGTCCCTGAGAGACGCTCCTCCCTAGGTTTCTAAGCCTAATAAGGTATGCCCAGGTTTTAGATCAATCGCAAATTAGGGTTGTTAGTCCTTGAGAGATGTTTTCGCTTAGGTTAGTGAGCCTAGTGAGGCACGACTAAGTTTTAGATCGATCCCTGATTAGGATTGTTAGTCCTAGAGAGACATTCTTACCTAGGTTAGTGTTGAACTACTGACCAACGGTTCCATTACTTGTGCACGATTCTGAGGACCTTAATCCTTCACCCAACAAATTCTCTTTCGGCAACCTATTGATGACGATAAATTTTACGTCGAAGGAATGTGGCTAAACTCCTTGAGCTCCCTGAATTGTCATATGTTGATTTGTAAACTTGGTAGTGATGATGTTGACCATTCTCTTACTGAGTAATTTGACCAACCACTACCAAGAAGTTCCTGCCGAGTGATGAGAAACTTACTTAAATGACCAAATAGTTTTCTCTTGGCATGCCACCATCTCTCTCTCGATCCAACCCCTTTATTGCTTGAACATTTTGACCCTTTTTGCTTGCTGTGCTCAAAGAATATTCATACGAGACCAATGTTACACTGCCACCTATTCACCACGTTTGACATTATACTATTTTTCTATTTTTGGTCTTTTGTCCATTTTACCTTTTTTTGTATGTCTTAGGAATCCCCATTTTTGTATATACATTCTTGTAATTTCTTTATTTATAATGCTACCTTAGGGACTTACTATAAATAGTCCTTTTCTCTTTTAAGTTGCATATAACTTACATTTTAATACTAAATATTCTGTTCTTATGAGATAACCCTCTCTAAGTTCATTTTTCATACACTCTTATCTGATTTTGCCAAGTACCTCAAGGTTAGTGGCGGGTGGAACTTGACATCAACTTGTGCTTCATATCAAGTGAGGTGTCAAGTTGTGTTGTGTTCGTTGGTGAGTCACATCCTCCAAGCAACTTCACGTCAACTACTCTTGTTCATTTTTGAACCATTCCCCTATGAATTTCTTCAATATTTTAGATGACCCATTTCAGTCAGATTTACTACGGTAAGTTCGAGTGATAATTGAGTTCCTAGGCACCTGGTAATCGGAGTTGTGTAGTAATAGTTAGTCTGCTGTTTAAGATACTGTATGTGTTGTAGCCATCTGTATGAAGTGTAGTTACTTAAATTTTGTGTTGGGAATGTTGAACCCTAGTGCATAAGGAGAGATCTACAATGTCGAAAGTGATGCTTATAGTTGTGGTTGAGCTACCCAACAAACATTACGTACTAATAATGAGTAGATACAAGATCTTACTACTATTGTGGCTAATTTAGCTCTCTTAGTAAACAAGGTCTTAAAGAATGGATCATGTAAGACAGTTGCTAAGCAAGACTAAGAAATGAGGATAGGCTAAGGAGGTAGATGAACAAGCGAGCTCTAGTAGCCTTTCTAGTGAACCATGCACTATCGTGATGTACCGATAGAGTCTCAAGGAGAAGGTTAGAGTTGGATGAAGTGGAAGAGTACGAAGAAGAAGAAGACCGGTATATTAGGATTGATGAGCGTGATTTCATAGCACTAAGAGGTACTGAACATCTTAAGATACATATTCTGAACTTTAACGGGTCTGGTAGTATTGATGATTACTTAGACAAGGAAGAGAAGATTGAAAAGTTATTTGACTTCTATGATTATGAAGATGCTGTACTCATCAGAGTGGCCGTGTTAGAATTTCATAGATATGTGGCAATATGGTAGGAGAAGCTATAGAATCTTTGCCCGAGAACCCGGCATGAGGTTTGAACATGGAATGAGATGAAGAGAGTTCTAAGAAGTAGGTTCGTTATCGAACACTATGAATAGGACACTTTCTGATGACTCTAAGACTTGAGGTAAGGTAACAAATCCATAGACGACTATGTCCGAGAGTTTCAATTGCTTATGATACGATGTGACGTTGATGAGCCTCAGGCCCGAACTATAGTACGATTCATCTTAGGACTTTAAGCTAAGATTGGTCACGTCATTGAATTGTAGAGCCTCATAACTCAAGATGAAACCATTCGTATAGCTTAGAGAGTTGAAAGGCAATGACGAAACCAGGCTAGCTGAATGTCAAGTAACCGAACATTGATGCTGAATAGGAATGGCCTATAGAGTAGACTAAGGAATGACAGGGTTTCAAACAATTCCGAGGTAGAACGTCAAGGTCATGTATCGAGTCGACCAGACGAGGGTCGAAGTAAGAGCAAGATCGATGAACCTAAAATCTGAAGAAACTAAGGTTAGAATTCAAGGAGGAAAACCCGAGAAATCAAATGTTTTAAATGCCTTAGCTATGGATATGTAGCTAGTCAATGTCTAAACCATCGAGTCATGACCATAAAGGGAGACAAGCCCTAGTTTGAAGTAGAAGGTGCAAGTAAAGGAGAGGAAGAAGTAGTAACAGATCAGATGTTGGAAGAATTTGAGGAAGATCAGGAGGTTGAGATACCCCTCAAGGGTGGAGTCGAGTATTGCTTTGTTGTTTGACGATCTCTTGGTACTTTTGTGGATAATGAGAATGAGCAAAGAGAGAACCTCTTTTGTACGAATTGCCAGGTGAATGGCAAGCTATGTGCCATGATCATTGATGGAGGAAGTTGTACCAACATCATTATGCAAAGGGTAGTTAAGTCCATGAAATATCTAACTGCCCCATACCCTAAGACATACAAGATTCACTGGTTGAATGAGAAAGGGGGATTACACGCTTTTAAGCAAGTCAGAGTATCGATTACTATTGTTGATAGGTCTAGGGACAAGGTACTATGTGATGTCCTTCCTATGTGTGCATCTCGCATATTATTTGGCCTACCGTAGCTATTTGACTTGAAAGTGTTACACAATGGGTATAAAAATACCTACATGTTTCAAAGGGATGGGAAGAAAGTTATATTGACACCTATGAGTGCTAAGGAAGTGTAAGAAGACCAGGAAAAGATTGCTAAGTCTCTACAGCGGAAGTCTTTGGTGATTATCCAAGCTTAGTTTGCACGAGAAGTCAAGGTCGAGGAGTATGTACTCTTTTTGGTCAGGAGATTCTTAGAGGTTAGAGAGCTCAAGAACTTACTTGCTAGAGTACAGCAGCTACATCAAGAATATGTTGACTTCTTCCCTGCCAAGATGCCAAAAGGATTACCTACCTTGAGAGGATTTGAGCATTGCATCAATCTTTAACTTAGAGCAGCCTTACCGAATCGACCCACCTATAGACTCAATCTTGAACAGGTAGCTAAGCTGAAAAGGTAAGTTAATGAGTTGATAGATCGTGGATATGTCCGTAAGAGCATGAACCCATGTACTATCCTAACTGTACCAGTACTAAAGAAAGATAGATCATAGAGGATGTACATTGACAACCGTGCCATCAATAAGATTACTATTAAGTACCAATACTTGATCTCGTGATTGGATGACATGCTTGATGAGTTGCATGTTGTACGCATCTTTTTGAAGATAGATCTAAAGAGTGGCTACTATCAAATAAGAATGAGACTAGGAGATGAATAGAAAACATCCCTTAAGACTCAAGATGGTCTATTTAAGTGGATGGTTCTATCATTTGGTTTAATTAACATGCCGAGCACATTCATACGGCTCATAAATCATGTGCTCAAAACATTGATGGGCTGTAGTTTATTTTGACGATATTTCGATCAACAGTATTGACCTTCTCATTTATGTTGAACCTTTGAGATTAGTGTTTAACATACTCCATGCCAAGAAATTATTCAACAACTTAAAGAAATGCATATTCTATCAAAGTGAGGTTATGTTCCTCGGATATGTCATTTTAAGGAGTGGAGTTTGAGTTGATGAGGAAAAGGTTAGAGCTATTGATGAGTAACCTATGTTGACTAGTGTTGCTGACGTCGAAGCTTCTATGGTCTAACCTCATTTTATCAGAGGTTTATTTAAAACTTTATCTCCATAACTGCACCTTGGACTGAATTGATTAAGAAGAACGTTCAGTTTAAATGGATAGAAAAGGCTCAGAGGAGTTTTGAAGATGTAAAGTATAAGTTGACATTTTCTCCAATAATTACCTTACCGAATTTTGAGAAGGTTTTTGAGGTTAAATTTGATATGTCTGGTGTCGATATTGGTGCTATCCTTATGCAAGAGTCTCAACCCATTGCCTACTTCAACAAAAAACCCCAGGGTGTCGCTTTGAATTATTCAGCCTATGATAAAGAGTTTTATGCCCTTATCCATACACTTTAGAACTGGCAGCATTATCTGTTGTCAAGAGAATTCATCATCTATTTGGATCATGAATCTCCTAAGCATCTTCACAGGTAATAGAAACTTTCTCAAAGTCACGCCAAGTGGGTCAAGTTCTTGGAGATCTTTTGCTATGTCATCAGGTATAAGAAAGGAAGTACTAATACTGTGGCTGATGCACTTTCTTGCTATCATACCCTCATAACGATGTTGCAAGCTAAAGTGCTTGGATTTCGCACTTTACCTTATCGATATGAGCATGACCCACATTTTGGGGCTTTAGTAGCCAAGTGCAGTACTAGAGGAGCTATGGATGGATTCTACTTAAGTGAGGGGTTCTTGATGGAGGGCAAGTAGATTTGCATATTGAGTAGTTCTATAAGAGAGCTATTAGTTCAGGAAGCTCATGTAGGGGGTTCGGCTAGCCATTTTAGCGAAAAGAGGACGATTGAGATATTGAAGGAGCACTTTTACTGCCCTGAGATGATGGGGGATGTGCACCGAATACCTGAGAAGTACAATGTATGTAATTATGCAAAAGGGAGGAGTGAACCCTATGGAGAATATACACCCCTACCAATTCCCAAGTGGCTTAGACTGATCTAAGCATGGATTTCATGCTTGGCCTTCCCTACATGTCAACAAGACATGATTCGATCATGGTGGTGGTTGATCGATTTAGCAAGATGGGTCACTTCATCCCTTGCCACAGGACTAATGATGCTTTATTCATTGTTGACCTCTTTGTGTAAGAAATTGTGCGACTGCATGGAGTACCAAGGAATATTATGTCCGACTGTGATTCCAAATTCACTAACTTCTTTTGGAAGACCTAATGGAGGAAACTTGGCACTAAGCTCCTATTCAATACCTCTTGCTACCCCTAAACAGATGGCCAAACTGAAGTAGTTAACAGAACTGTCGATAATCTCCTACGCGCTATTGTTGGAAAGAACTCTTATGATTGGGATTTATGCCTGCCCATCATTGAATTTGCCTACAATCGCTCAACTCATAGCTCTACTAAAACATCACCATTTGAGGTTGTTTATGGACTTAACCTGAACCTACCCTTGACTTAGTTAACAGTCTAACTACACAAGGGGAGAGTTAATCTAACTTGTAGCATATCGAGGAATTTCATAGGTTACATCAAAGGATTGCCAATCAATTAGCCAAAACTGTGGCCTGACATAAGGAAATGGAAAACCGTAGAAGGAAACGAATCGTTTATGCCCATAGGGACCTTGTTTAGATCTACCTTAGCAAGGAATGCTTCCCTAGCAAGAGGATGAACAAATTATCTCCTAGAGTAGATGGACCCTACAGGATCATGAGGCGCATTAATGAAAATGCCTACGAGATTGAGCTACCTGAAGGTTTTGGCATATCTACCACATTCAACACTGCCGACTTAACCCATATGTTCTTGAAGATGACGAAGACCAAGATTTAAGGGCAAATCTTCAACAACCCCGAGGAATTGATGAACTACCGACCAACGATCCCATTACTCCTGCACAGCTTCGAGGACAAGTCTTCACTTGATGAATTCTCTCTCGACAACTTATTGATGATGAGAAAGTTTACGTTGAAGGAAAGTGGCCGAATTCCTTGAGCTCCCCAAATTGTCATACGTTAATCTATACATTTGGTAGTGATGATGCCGACCATTCCCTTTTCAAGGACCCTGTACTAAATAATTCGACTAACCACTTTTGAGAAGTTCTTGCCAAGTGAAGAGATAATCACTTAAACGACTAAATAGTTTTCTCTCAGCATGCTACCATCTCTCTCTCTTACCCTAGCCCCTTTATTGTCGCAACATTTTGACCCTTCTCACTTGTTATGCTTAAAGAATATTCATATGAGACCAATGTTGCATTACTACTTGTCCACCTCGTCTGATATTATACTACTTTTCCATTTTTAGTATTTTTTCCTTTTTACCCTTTTTCGTATGTGCTAGGAATCCCCTTTTTGTATATACTTTCTTGTACTTTCTTTATTTGTAATGCTACCTTAGGGACTTACTATAAATAGTCATTTTCTCTTGTAAGTTGCATATAACTTACGTTTTAATACTGAATATTTTGTTCTTATGAGACAACCTTTTCCAAGTTCATTTTTCATACACTCTTATTTGATCTTGCCAAGTAACTCAAGATTAGTGGTGGGTAGAACTTGACATCAACTTGTGCATCATATCAAGTGAGGTGTCAAGTTATGTTGTGTTCATTAGTGAGTCACATCCTTTGAGCAGCTTCACGTTAGTTACTCTTGTTCATTTGTGGACCATTCCCCTACAATTTTCTTCAATATTTTAGATGACCCATTTCAGTTAGATTTGCTACAATAAGTTTTCGTGATAACTAAGCTCCTAAGCATACTAGTTAGTGAGCTTAGTGAGGCATAACTAGGTTTTAGATCAATCTCAGATTAGGGTTGCTAGTTCCTAGGAGATGCTCTTGCTTAGGTTAGTAAGCTTAGTGAGGCATGACCGGGTTTTATATTGATCTCAGTTTAGGGTTGCTAGTCCTTAAGAGACGTTCCTGCCTAGGTTAGTGAGCTTAATGAGGTACAATCAGGTTCTCTAAATCAATTCAAAAGTAGGATTGTTTGTCCTTTAGAGATACTGCTACCTAGGTTAGTGGGCTTAGAGGGGCATGACCGGGTTTCGTTTCTTCACAAAATCCCCAATAGGTCAAGTATAGGATAGATTTCCAATTGTTTCAAAGTCATCCCCAGGGGTAAAAATAGTATCTCTTTGTCTTTGCAACAAAGTTTTGTTCAAACTTTGCTACAAAGAGGAATAGTTGTAGACACTTAATTTTTATCCCCCTTTATTTTTATTTTATTTCTTTCTTTTCTTAATAGGCCTTAAATTAGGAAAAACACAATAAAAATAGGAAATTAAAGAAAATCCAAAAAATAAAAAATAATAAGAATTTTAGTAAAATATAAAAAATACAAAAATAAGGAAAAGCATAAAAAAAAAGGAAAATTTTGAAAAGTATCAAAAATAGGAAATTTATAAAGAAACAAAATAAAAAAAAAAATATTTTAGGAAATTTAGAAAATAACATTTTATTAGGGTAGATTTTAGTTTTGAAATTGGTTTAGAAGTTAGGCTATTGAACTTAGGCTTAAATTTAAATCTAGCCAAAGCTAACTTGATTTAATCATACATATAGATGAGGCATAGGATAATGGCCTAATGGATGAGCATTGAACATTGGCATTGGGTTTGGTTAAAGTCTTGGGTTCAAATCTTAGAGAAGGTGTGTACAAGCCTTTTTTTTTTTCATCACAATAGGAACTACCATGTATCAGGATCTCATTGCACCACATGTCCTGACACGTAGCAGTATTGGGTTGAACAACCTATGTGGACGTGGTGCTACGTAGCTTCTCTATGGAATGCCACCTTAGTTGCCATGTAGTATACTGTGATTGGTCAAATTGGTTGACATGGCACTACGTCAGCCGATTTTCTCTCTCTTTCTTCCTCTTTCCTTGATTTTCCTCTACTTTCCCCAGTCAAGAACAGTCTACCCCCTCCACTTTAGAGCAAATTTTTGCATAAGTTTGTCACACATATATGTAATTTCTTGCACTAATCTTGCTTACCATATGGCTACTATGAATTAGTACAAGAAATACGTCCATATTTGGTTGTTATGGGGATTAAATGAGTGTTGAAAATTCAGAAAAAAAAAACTTAATTTTCAAGCATTTCAATTAATCTAAATTTAAACTTTCCTTTGTTTTCTGGATTGTTTCATGTATAAATTGGAGAACAGGGAGATACAGACAATCACCCATAAACACTTAACTTAGCACGAGTATTAGAATCCACTTACAAACACTAGTTCAAGTTCTCTCTCTCTCTCTTAGTTACATCTTTCTCTCTCTAGGAAATGCTTTGAATTGAAGCTCTTTAGACCAAGCTTGCCCCCTGGCCACTATCCCCAAGCTCCTAGAAGTCGAACCTAGCTACCCTTATCTACGACCCTATCCCTTAACTACGACATGTACTATCAACTCGAAACCCTAACCACTACGCTTCCTGATTACTACTGTGAGCGGTTAAAGACAATGACTATCCACCCCCACATCATTTCTATGATTAGCTAAAGATCCTCGATCGCATCCATGACCTCTTCGAGGTGATTGCCTTAGTTGACCCAATTCGATTTGTAACCAACTTGTTCAACTTACTCCAAATTTGACCCATATGACTACTACATCCAAAGTCTAGTTTCTTTTTTTTTATTATTATTATTTAGTAGTTGTTGTTGTTGGTTTATTTTTTATTTATTTATCGTGAATGTAAATGTAATAATAAAAAAAAAGAAAGAAAAAAAAAGAGAAAGAAAGAAAAAGAAAAAGAAAAAGAAAATTAGTTTATTTGTTTAATCTAATAGATAAAATAAAACAAAATAAATAATAAAAATTGTTTCCAACACTTAGAAAAATCAAGTTTTCAAAAATAAAAAAAATAATAATCGAACCCTTTACAAATTAGGACTACTTTTAGATTTTTTCAAAAATAAAGCTTTTGATTTAAGACCTTCTTTTTTTAGAACTTTTCTTAAATAAACCTAATTGAATTAAAAACGTAAATCTGATGCATTTTCAAAATTAAAATCAACATCACCCCTTAAAATTTCCATAAAAGAATTGCATACGTTTGATTCCAAATAGCGAACCTAGTGATGATGCCGAACTTAGACTACTTTTAGATTTTTTCAAAAATAAAGCTTCTGATTTAGGACCTTCTTTATTTAGAAATTTTTTTAAATAAATTGAATTGAATTAAAAGCGTAAATCCAATGTATTTTGAAAATTAAAATCAACATCACCCCCTAAAATTTACGTAAAAGAACTGCATACGTTTGATTTCGATTAGCGAATATATAGGCATTTACGGGGCGACGATAAAAAAAATACAAAATCTTATTTTTTTTTTTTTAGTTTAGATTACTTAGGTGATTCGATCAAAAGTATATAATAATTCAGTTATGTCTTTTAAAAATTAAAAGGTTGTTTTTAAGTTTAATTTTAAATTTAGAAAGTTAATGGTACTCATTCAGGGTTTAAAATCATAACCCTTGGATCCAGCTCTCTTATTCTAAAACCGTTTTATAAAAATCGGTTTTTATCAAAAGACCAGTAACTGGTTATAACTTAACTTTTTTTCTTGACTTCGGTCGAGTGGCGACTCCAAGATGTTTTCAAATTTAAAAAAAAAACAATTTTTTTTTAATCCTTAGTCGAAGGTCAGTATTAAATGGGTAAGGGTTTAATACTAGTTAGTTTAAAATAAATCTAATTTTATAAAATAATTGGGAGGTAAAAAACCAGGCTCGACACCAACCTCTTCTCAAGTCTTACCTTTTCTAGCTCTTTATGAGCTTACATTTGGTCCTCTTACTATATAAACTTATCTAACCTAGTAGTAAACTCGTTTAAAGAGGTCAGAGGGTGCTTGGCCAAAGACTTGAAAAAATCTAAGTTCTCTCTAACTTCTCAATAGATTCGTGTGAAGGGTAACACTTTTACCACAATTTGTGATCTCTATCATCTACTGATCGAAAGGATAGACATAGTCCTTATGCTTTCATTAAGCTTTTGTTGGATAGAATTCAAGAGTGAAGAATCCTTACAAGAGGCTTGCTAGCTAAGCAATATTGTTGAAACTCATTGGCAAGCCAATTAAAGGATGATATGGAAGCTGCTTTCAAAGAATCGAACTAATTGCTCCCTTACTTCTTTAATGTAAAATGAAATACGTTTATATGCTATTGCATTTGAAAGGCCATACAATTCCCTTAAAGTCAGGAAAGTATTAAGATGGTTATTAAGATCTTTCTTTCCATTGTAAGTACCAAACTAGGAAAATATAACACTTAATGTAAGGACTTCTTCCATAATGTTGCATATGAATAATGAATAGACTTAACTTCCCCCCTTTTTGGTTCAATTTCCTTTCTTGAACTCCCTTCATTAGTTAACTTCTAGATATATTTTTTTAAGTCTTGTAGACTCATCTCTACAATAGCCTTCTATGGTAAATGAGTAGTTACATGCTCAATCTTTCCTTCTTATATAGTAGGGATATGACCATAAGGTAAGGTTAAGAAGGCATCTACTGAAAATCTCTCAATCCGAATCCAAACACAATAAGTGGTACTCTTCCAACAGGAGCAGTAGATGGTGCTTGCTAATCATTATTGCCAGTGTTGGAGCCTTCATGTACATACAATGGAAGTATTCCTCCTCTAACAAAAGATTAACTTCATCACCTATACCCTCTAGGGGTAGCATCAATGAAGAAGTAAAATCACATTCATGAAGTCTCTTCCTCAATGGCCAAAAAGAAGTCTCTTCCTTAACTCCAAGTTATATACTTTAACTTCCTTCAATTCCTTTGCAAATTATGCTCATAAGGATTCTAATTGAGAAATGAACATAGACTCAGTATGCTAGGTTTACTATTGAAGTGGGGGATTATTAAACTCTGGTGGAAGCACCTTTTACTATTTTATTGGTTGTTCATCTTTAGCTACAAGAGGGGTGTTACTCTTAGCTATGATAAAGGCATATTTTTCGTGTTTTAAAGTGCAAATTAAGATATAATTATTATTGATTTTATAGAAATCATTAAGAATGGTACTTAATTATTTTCATTTGGACATTTCAGGAATTAGACGATTCAAGAGTGGATATATGGACAATTTAGAGGAATTTTAAGCAAAGGAACGAAGTCTGGTTCAAGATGTGCAAGTTGGGAATGAAGGCAACCGGCCTAAAAGTTGGCTTACAACTTATACCGTTGGCCTTTGATGGCTATGCCGTCAACCTTAAAGCTAGCCTTACACTTACACTGCTGGCCTTCATGGCCGACCTTTAAGAAAAAGAAACTCATGCGAGTCAACCCTAATTTTTCATATAAATAGCTTATGTTTCATCGTTTGAAAGATAGAGAACACACTTTCCTTAGACATAGAGAGTCATAGAATAGTTTTTAAATAGTTCTTGAAGAATTCTTCAGGAGAATCACTTGGATCATTGAGAAGAATTTGCTTTTGCTATGGAGACCAATTTGAAGATTATCTTTTTCAATACATAATTGGTGACATCCGTTTCAATTATTCTTATGCAATTCTATTATTTACTTAAGCTTTCAATTATGAATTTCTTTACAATTTCAATTATTATTTGTGTTTTTGTTTCTAAATCCATAGCTGGCTAAATTTATTTGTGGGAATTGATTAAACCTTAAATAACTAAGATGATGATTGTGTTCATGTTATAGGATTAAGAGATATATGGATGATTCATGATTGCAATTTCTATGATTTTGATTATAATTGTTTAATTGATTATAATCGTTATAAACCTTAATGATATGAGAGTTAATGTAAGGTTTGTTAGAAATTCTTAGTTGATTTGATTAATCAATGTGGAAGCAGAGTTAATTGAATTAACTAGAAACTATCTAGAAATTAATGTGATATTCAGTGATTGATTATTCACTAAGACATTAGGGATAATTGATTTAGGGTATTAGATAATCATAGTATCGGGAGATATATGATTGTAATTTAAAGTTTACTATTAATTGAAGACGTGGAAGTTGACTAATTAATTAAGAGTTTAAATCGTTAAGTTTTAAGGTTTAATAATTTTACTTGAATGACTATATAGCTATTAATCTATATAACATGATAACAAGTCGATTAGCTTAATCTAAGGTGAATTATGTTTTCTCACAATTTTCAATTGATTGCTTAACTTTAGATTTTTCATAGTTATTTTCTTTTCAATAGTTTTATAGTAATTATTAGATTAACTAATTTAATTTTGATTGCTTGAATATTGATAGGAATTAGTATAGGATTAGTAATTTCTTAGTCCTCAAGGGATTGATAACCTTACTTTCTCTATATTACTTGATTTCGACCCAGTATACTTGTTAGGGTATTCGTGATTTATTTATATATATATTTTAAGCGAATCAAGTTTTTGATACCATTGTTAGGGATTGGAAATATTAAACCTCTTAGTTTTGTTGGTAATTTAGGCGTAGTTGATGATGTGTGTTATTTTTTTCTCTTTAGAGGTGTTTTATGCGTAGGAGTAGAAGTGCTAAAATTTTACCACTAAATTCAGAAATAGAAGGCACTTTACATCAGTTAAGGCAAGAGAACAAAAAAAGGATAGAAGAGATGGCAAGTAACAAGGGTAACAATCAGATATAAGGAGTTCCATGAGCACTACAAGATTATACAATACCTACGGTGATGGGTTCAATTATAAGGAAGCCCAGTATTCAGGCTAACAACTTTGAGTTGAAGCCATCCCTTATTCAGATGGTTTAGATGAATCAGTTTGGACGATATCCCAATGAAAGACTTGATGAGCATATTGCAGGATTCCTTCAATATTACAACACAGTGAAGATGAACAATGTGACAGACGGGGTTATTAGATTATAACTCTTTCCTTTTTCATTGAGGGATAAAGCTAAAGCTTTGTTTCATTCGCTGCCACAAGAGTCTATTACTACCTAGGTTGATCTTTCATCGAAGTTCTTAAGGAGATTTTTCCCACCAGCTAGGACTCCAAAATTAAGGAATGACATCACCAACTTTACCAAGTTTAGTGGTGGGTCACTTTATGAAGCATGGAAGAGATTTAAGGAGGCGATAAGAAAATACCTACAACATGGCTTGCCAAACAATCTCCTGATTGAGATCTTTTATCTCAGTTTTGACAAGACCTTAAGGTCCCTAGTTGATGCTATAATTGGAGCTGCTCTGATGGTTAAGACATATGATGAATTAAGTGCACTAATAGAACAGATGGCCTCCAATGTACATAAGTGGCAAAACAAGAGAAGTAATTTAGGAGTAGTAGCAGCTACGGACAATAGCACTGTATCTCAATTAACGGTTCAAATTGCAGCTCCCATTATTTAGGTAAGTAAATTCACCTCAATATAGTCTTTTAATGCTAACCCTGCTATTTTTTGTGAGTTATGTTCAGGACTACATTCAACTCTTGAGTGCTTAACTGGAAATCACTCAACTCTAACCAGTGGAGAATAGGTAAATTTTGTCAACAAGTTTCAATGTGGCAGTTAAGGACCATATTCAAATACATATAATCCTGGGTGGCATAATCATCTAAATTTTTCCTAAAGAAACGAGAACAATGCATTCTAATCACCACTTGGATTCCAGAAGCAAGGGCTTGCTTAGAACGCTCTACCTTAGCAAAATCGGTGTAGAATGGAAAAGCTCATGTTGAGTTATATGCAAAAGACTGACACCATGCTAAAAAATTGATAGGCGACTATTCAAAACCTAGAGAATCAAATTAGTTAGATTTCTCAACAGTTGAGTAATAGACCATCAGGATCTTTACTCAGCAATACTGAAGAGAATCCTAGAGGTGTTAATGCTATTATGCTCAAGAGTGGAAAAACATTGGAAATAGTTGACAGACGAGTTGAAGAAAGGGTAGAGATTCCAAAGGTAGAAAAAGGGAAGGAGGTGGAAGAGGAACCAATGCAGAAGTCACCAGTAGTGAAATCGTATGTTCCTCTAGTGCCCTTTTCAGGAAGATTGAAGCAACAATAGTTAGACACTCAATTTGCCAAATTCCTAGATGTCTTTAAGAAGCTTGAAATCAACATTCCTTTTATAGAAGCATTTCAGTAGATGCCTTCGTATGCCAAATTCATGAAGGATTTGCTCACCAAGAAGAGAATGATTGATGGGAATGAATTGGTAATGCTTATGAGGGAGTGCTCTATGATCCTTCAGAAAAATTTATCTACTCTACATAGAAAACAAAGAGACTAGGGGAGTTTTACTATTCCTTGCACTATAGGAAATTTTCACTTTGATAAGGTTCTTATTGATTCAGGTATAAGTATAAATTTAATGCCCTTATTTATTTTCAGGAAGTTGGGACTTAGAGATTGCAAGGAGACTCATGTCACCTTGCAAGTTGCTGACAAGAGTATCAAATACCTAAGGGGTACTGTTGAGAATTTCTTGGTGAAGGTAGATAAATTTATCTTTCCAATCGACTTTATAGTCCTAAAGATGGAAGAAGATAGAGAGGTACTCATGATCTTAGGCAAACCATTTCTCGGAATAGGTAAGATGTTGATAGATGTAGAACAAGGTAAGCTAACTTTAAGAGTTATGGGCAATCAGGTAATGTTTAATGTTTATGAATCCCTAAAGCATTTTGATGAGATTACTTGTGAGTCTATAGAAGAGAAAGTAGGATTGGATACCATGGAATCAGTTCTTAGGGATATGAATGATTGAAGCGATGACAACAAGCTTGAAGAAGAAGGTAGCGAATAAGTGTCAGAAATCAAAGCTTAATACTATGAAGAACTAGGCACCAGTGAGCAAAAGCTAGTTCCATCATTGACACAACCTCCAGGTGCTTGAACTTAAACCTTTACCAAGTCATTTAAAATATGCTTATCTTGGAACAAATGATATTTCGCTAATAACTATCTCCTCTTCTTTGACAGGTGACTAAGAGAAACAACTTTTAGGAGTTCTAAGAGAACATCAAGAAGCCATCAAATGGACCATTGCTAATATAAAGGGAATTAGTCCCTTAATTTGCACTATAAGATATTGCTTGAGGCTAAGTGCAAACCCAAAATACAACTTCAGAGACAACTCAACCCAACTCTCAAGGAAGTAGTGAAGAAAAAGGTACTTACATTAGTGGATGCAGGTATTATCTATGCTATCTTAGATAGTAAGTAGGTTAGTCCTGCTCAGGTAGTACCAAAAAAGGGTACTATGACCGTGGTGAAAAATAAAGATAATGAGTTAATCCCTACTTGCATTGTGACTGGATGGAGAGTATGCATAGATTGTAGAAAACTAAATGATGCCACTCATAAAGACTACTTCCTACTCCCTTTTATAGATCAGATGTTAGAAAAACTTTTAGGGTATGATTATTATTGTTTTTTAGAAGGTTATTCTAGTTATAATCAAATGCATATAGCACCTAAGGACCAGGAGAACCACCTTTACCTATCCTTATGGCACTTTTGCCTTTAGAAGAATGCCCTTTAGTCTTTGTAATGCACCCGTAACTTTTCAATGATACATGATGTTTATATTTTTTGACATGTTAGAAGATTTTATTGATATATTTATGGATGCCTTCTCTGTCTTTGGAAAGTCATTTGATTTATGTCTTACTAATTTAGATTGTGTGCTCAAAAGGTGCAAGGAGACTAATTTACTTCTAAATTGGCAAAAATGCCATTTTATGGCAAGAGAGGGAATAGTCTTAGGTCATAAGGTGTCAAAAAAAGGGGATTAAAGGTAATAGAGTCAAAGTGGAGATAATAGAGAAGCTACCACCACCTACTTCAATCAAAGGAGTCAAGAGCTTCCTAAGGCATACTAGCTTCTATAGGAGATTTATTAGAAACATCTCTAAAATCTCTAAACCTCTTTATAATTTACTTGAAAAAGATTCTATCTTCGTTTTTTTATAATAGTTGTTTGTAAGCATTCAATCTATTAAAGGAAAATCTTACTTCAGTAACAGTAATCGTTGCACCAGATTAGGAGCTTGCTTTTAAGATGATGTGTGATGATAGCGACTATGCTGTAGGAGTAGTACTTGAGTAGAGTAGAGGCAAGTTATTTCATATTATATAATATGCGAGCAGAACTTTGAATGAGGTGTAGAGAAACTATGCTATGATAGAGAAAGAACCTTTAGCAGTTATATTCGCTTATGATAAGTTTAGGTCTTATCTCATAGGTTCTAAGATCATAGTATATACAGACAATGCCGCTCTGAAATATTTATTTACTAAAGCTGATGCTAAACCTAGGTTAATTCAATGGATCTTATTATTGCAAGAATTTGACCTTGAAATTAGAGATAAAAAGGGAATTGAAAATGTAATTGCTGATAATTTATCTCGATTACAATTGAAGTGTTTAGAGCCACTCATCAATGAAAAGTTCCTTAATGAATAATTGTATGTAGTAGAGATCCAAGGATTACCTTAGTATGTTGATATAGTCAATTACTTGGTTAGTAAAATCATACCATATGGTTTCTCATTTCAAAAGAAAAAGAAGTTTTTACGTGATGTAAAATTTTATTTCTAGGATGAATCGTATCTTTTTAAAAGTTATGCTGACCAATTAATTAGACATTGTATGCCTGAAATAGAATAGCTTAGCATAGTTCAACACTGTCATTTTAAAGAAGCAGGGCGTTACTTTGGTGTAGAAAGAACTATAGTTAAAATTTTGTCTTATGGATTTTACTAGCTTAGTTTGTTTAGTGATTATAGGAATTATGTTTTGTTTTGTGCTTAATGCCAAAGGACTGGGAATATTTCTAGGAATAGACTTCATGGGTGTTTTCCCCTTATCTTTTTCAAACAAATATATACTTATGGTAGTAGATTATGTGTCAAAATGGGTAGAAGTAGTAGCTCTACAAACTAACGATTCCATAGTGGTAATTAAATTTTTGAAAAAGAACATTTTTTCTAAGTTTGGGGTACTTAGGGTTGTTATAATTGATGGGGGGTCACATTTTCGCAATCGGTAATTTCAGAAATTATTAACAAAATATGGAGTCACTCATAAACTTGCCACTCCATATCATCCATAAACTTGTGGACAAGTTGAGGTGTTTAATAGAGTAATAAAGCGTATCCTAGAAAAGACTATTAATACATCTAGGAAAGATTGTTCTCTAAAACTCGATGATGCATTGTGGGCTTATAAGACAGCTTTTAAAACCGTTATAGGAATGTCCCTATATAAAATTGTTTTTGGTAAAGCATGTTACTTACTTGTAGAGCTCGTGCATAAGGCCTATTGGGCTATAAAATGCCTTAATTTTGATTTACAAGCTATAGGTAAAAAGCGATTGCTCCAATTGAACCAGCTAGATGAGATCAAAGAAGAAGCTTATGAGAATGTTAAAATCTACAAGGAGAGAGCCAAGCGATGGCATGATAGGAACATTCAACAGTAAGAGTTCGTCATTGGTCAAAAAGTGTTATTATATAACTCTCGACTGAAATTGTTCCTGAATAAGTTAAAATCTCTATGGTTTAGGTCATTTGAAATAGCTAAAGTTTTTCCTTATGGTATAATTGAGTTAAAGGTAGGAGACAATCGTACTTTTAAGGTAAATTGTCATCTCCTCAAACACTATTTTGAAAGAGAAAACATGGATAGTGATGCCACTATGGTGGTGAGTGAGAATTCACAGTAAGATCGAAAAAGTCAGGCTAGCAATTATAAACTAAGCTCTTCATGGGAGACAACCCATGTCTAACCAAGTTAATTAATTAATTAATTTATTC
The DNA here is from genome assembly GCA_024138005.1 of Lumnitzera racemosa. Taxonomy (NCBI): domain Eukaryota; kingdom Viridiplantae; phylum Streptophyta; class Magnoliopsida; order Myrtales; family Combretaceae; genus Lumnitzera; species Lumnitzera racemosa. The sequence goes on from JAMXBC010000005.1 coordinate 54,237,918, forward strand.
ATTATTATTTAATTATTTTTATTTATAAAAATAAATTATTAGGCCGACCTTTGCCATCAAGATTATTGGCCTAAGAAGAAAAAAAAAAAAACAAAGAGAAAAGAGTGAAATTTGAATCAACGTTAGCACTCAAGGCCACTAGCTTATCAGCTGGCCTAAGCATATACGTTGGCAATGTACACCACCGACATACAGAGGAAAGTGCCAGCGTACAGTGCTTTTAAAAGCACATCCATTGGTTTTCTCTCTCTCCTCACTCATTTTTCCTTTTGAATTCTCTCTAGTTTCTTTTTGTCTCTAGATTTCTCTCAAACTCTCCCTTTCCTACACACCCATAACCTCATACACTCACTCTCTTCACTTTTTCTACACGCATTTTCATTCTTCTTTATAGATCTATGCTTTCTACATTCACCATGCTGCCCAAGAAGATACAACCAAAAAAGAAACAGAAGATGATAATCGCTTCGTCTTCCAGAAGTTCGGGTAATGATATACTCTCACATCAAGAGTATGTTACGGAGAGAAGGAGGAAGTTACAACGGATGACATCATGAATAAGTAATATCTGGATTGGACTATTTTGCAAGAGTATGGAATAGACGATAAAATCCACTAGATGGTTCCTAATAAAACATGCTTTTGGTTATTTGAGATAAAAGAAGCCACTTATAAAAATATAGCCATTAATTTTTTGTCCATTTTGCAGCTAGAGAGAAGTGGGTAAATGTCTACTTTCACATTTCAGGTTTATGGAGAAATTTATGTCATTGAATTGAGTCAAATTAGCTATTTTCTAGGTTTATATAAGGAGGAGGAAGTCAATTTACCTAACTCTTAGCCTAGTGATATGCCTGCAGAGAGATTTTGGTTCTAATTGATTCATCCTAAGCGGGAATATTTTTTACTTTCAAAGTTACTCACCACAACTTTCTTAGTAGTGGAGCACAGGTTACTCCACAATATCCTTACTCATACTTTCAGCTGTAAGAAGACTAGCCACAATAAGGTAACCGGTTTTGACATGTTTTATCTATACAGTATAATTTTTGGATATCAGATAGATCTGGCAATAGAGATAGCAAATTTTATCTCTAGACAAATAGCTGATACCATGACACAGGTTATCTTTTGTAGTGGGTATATTACAGCATTATTGAAGGTTATGAGGCTTTTTCAAGAGCTAGAGGGAGATGATGGTATTCTATGTAAACCTATTTCTGTTGTACCCTTTAGGGATTACGGATTGGTCAAGATAAATAATAGGCTACATCTTGTTGATGAGGAGGATATTTTTGAAAATCCTCCTCTTGTTGCTAGAGCATCTAATTCATTTCATCCTCTAGATAACAATTATGAACAACTGAGTGCTAAAATTAGAGAAGTCCGGAATGAAATTAGGAAAGAAAGGAAGAAGAATAAGAAGTTTTAGACTACTATGTTCAATATGTTTAAGTCTGCTATCTCATGTTTTTAGCCAGCAGCTGTAGAGTAGTTCAATTATGAGACTTCCAATGAGGATGGTAGTAGCATCGACAAAGATAGTTAGATATTTGTGTGCTTTTCTAATGTCTTTTTTCTTTTATTTTCATTTTTCATTTTTTTTCTTTTTATTTTATTTTGTTGTTTGGTTCTTTTTATTTGGTACCCATCTATTTGGGTAACTTGGGATCATTAGCTCTATTATGTGCTTTTCAGTACACTTTTAGTTATCTTTGCTATTTCATATTTCTTTGCGTTTGATGAGACAGGTTAGATCTGAATTCTATGATAGCAATGATCTCATGCTTGGAATTTTCATTGTTACTGAAAATTTGAATCTAGGGGAGTACCGGTTTTTCATTTCTTATTGCTCTTAATTTTTGTTTCCTCTTGAATATTGAATAGAAGATAGTGTGGACACTGTCTATCCTACAGTGGGGGGAAGGAATTATAGGAAATGAAAATATCAATTTTGATGCCAGTTTTTGTTTACAAATAGTTATGCTTTCCTACCAGTTTGAACTTTACTTGTTTTTAAATTTCTTGTTTGGAATCTAGAGATTATAGAAATATATATATATATATATATTTTTGTAGCATCTGATTGTGATTTAAATAATTAACTCATTATGGTGCCCTACTCACCAATGTTGCGATTTTTGTAGTTAGTTAAAATTAATTAGTTAATTCTTTAGGAACCTAATTTACCTAGTTTTTAGCCTTAGAATTTGAAGTTTAAAAGTTGGTCAAGTCTTTAAGTACAAAGTAAATAGGTTCACTTTTATGCAAAGTTAATAGGTTCACTTTTAGGCAAAGTTAGTTAGTATATGGTCTTTTTAGTTATTCTAATGGCAATTTAACACTTAGTGAAGGAGGTAAGTGAAGCTTTGAACTTAGTGTTTCCAATAAAAGAAGTACGAAAAATTTTAGTGAGCATTCAAAAAATGATGAAATGAGAGCCTTTACTCCAATAACTCAAGAAATTGAGTTAAGGGTATCCTGACTTAAATGTTAGAGTGACAAAGAGTTCATAAGGGTCCATTTAAAACCTGGTCACTTGGGTAATGAACCCTAGAGGAGTCAACTCAATGTACTCACTACAATGAGACGGGAGGAAAGGTAAAAGTTCAGTATCTGAATTAGAAAAAAAAAGGGGGAATGGAAATTGGAAATTTGAATGCAATTCAAGAAATGAATTAAGACTTGTAATAAAAAGGAAGAAAATCTAGGGATAAAGCAGATACCATAAGCTTTCATTACTTTGTTAATTTGTTTGTCGGAATAATTAGAGAGAGAATATGCTTGCTAACAGCTGTGAAGTTTAAATGGGTGTTTTTCCTTTTAGGACTGAGTATCTACTTTTGAAATAGAAATCTGAGATTAAAAGCTTGGATTAAAATTTGTTTTCTCTAGAATAGTTGATTAATTTTAATTGTAGTACTCTAATCACATATTTCGATTTGGTTAGAGCAGTGGGCATTATAAATTAGTGAATTTGAAAATGTGAACTATCAGATATCTTGGATTAGCAATTGGAAACTACATATTTTCAATGATAGATTTCTCTAGTTCTGTTTATTTTGCTTGAGGAAAAGTAAAAGTTTAAGTATGGGGAAGTTGATAAAGGCATATTTTTCATGTTTTAAAGTATAAATTAAGATAGAATTATTATTGATTTTATAGAAATCATTAAGAATGGTCCTTAATTATTTTCATTTGGACATTTCAGGAATTAGACGATTCAAGAGTGGAAATATGGGCGAATTAGAGGAATTTTAAGCAAAGGAACGAAGTTCGATTCAATATGTGCAAGTTGGGAATGAAGGAAACCGGCCTAAAAGCCGACTTACAACTTATATCACTGGCCCTTTATGGCTATGCCATCGGCCTTGCACTTACATCGCTGGCCTTTCTGGTTAACCTTTAAGAAAAAGAAACTTCATGCGAGTCAACCCTAATTTTTCTTATAAATAGCTTATGTTTCATCGTTTGAGAGACGAAGAACACACTTTCCTTATATGTAGAGAGTCATAGAATAGTTTTTGATTTTCTAAAAATATTAAATTACGTTTGAAAATTATGGAAAATTTTATTCTAGATTATTGTTACTTGTACAATCCTAGAAAAATGTTAATTTTTGAAAATTTAATATTGATATATACTATCATTAGGAAATTGCTAAAACTTGTGCCAATTTTGAAGTTGTTTTAAATATCCTTATTGGTATAGTTTCAAGTTTAGAATTATTTTGGGATATCACTATATTATCAAAAGAATGTTATAAAGAGATTTCATCCAAAAACATTTTATATAATTTTTATGAATTTTGAGCCGTTTTATCATGAAAAGGGCAATTTTTGAAAGTTTAATTTAATTATTTTTTAGGAAATTGATTGGTACTTATTTTGGAACAGATTCATAGCATATTTTATTGAGTTTAGTGACATGGAGTTGAGATGATATAAATGAGGTCGCTAATGCTGCAAGTGGCGATTTTAGACTTGAATTTTTATCCATAGGGTGAATGGAAGAGGAAGAACGAAGGTGGTGATGTGTTTTTAAGATTAATGAAGGGTTGAATTGGGAAACTATAATGGGATTGGACTAGAAGTAAAGTGCATAACTAAATGATTTAGTGTAAATGTACAAGTTTAGGTCTTGTTAGATAATTAATTGAAAAAAAAAAAGGGACTTTAATCCTAGGTTCAGAGACTTGTCCAGAGGGTTTGTTGGTGAGAAAAGGATAACTGAAATAACGTCAAGGGCTTATTCAAAGGGTTTACTAGTGAAAGGAGCTTAAATATAACAATATCAGAAACTTGTTTAGAAGGTTGGCTGGTGTAAGAGACCCTACTATAACAACAGCAGAGACTTGGTTATAAAGTTACCAGTATAGAAAAATAAACATTAGAGACTTTGTCATAGCATTTTAGGACCAAAACATGGTGTTACACAAAATTTCAGAAGCTTATTTAGAAACTTCAACGATTAGTTAATACTTACTACTAGATTAATGAACTTACTTGTGTCAAGTCTCAACCATACTTGAATCATTAAAACGAACTCATTTACTTTATATTTAACTACCACTAAAGTAATTATGTTGAATATCTAGGGTCGAATTGAAATGGGTGAGACTAACACTTGAGATCATCAAGCATCATATATCTAGGTAAGTGGAATCAATACATCATCGCATTACAAAGTATTATTTTAGAATACTTATAAACCACTGTATGTATTTGTTTATGTTTGTTATAGACACCCTATTTTTACTTCCTTATTTTTTATTTGTTTATTTTATTTTGGGTTAAGTTTATAAAAAAAAACAAAAGAAATAGAAAAATATAAAAAAAATTAAAAGATTGAAAAAAGGAAAGTGTAAAAGGTGTCTAAGTCAAGTAAGTTAATCATTTAGGAAAAGAGGCCATTTTATAATAAAAAATATATATGTGGTTCAATAATTTTTGAGCTCTAATAAAGGTATTAGGTTTTATTGAAAAAAATATATTAGGAAAAATCTAATTTGAAAGATTAACTTTAATAGTCAATTTCAATTAATTACAGTTTCAAATGGGACATCAATTAGGCTTAGGTTGATTATTTGAAATATTTTAAGTTGGATAAATTGTAACTCGAGAATTATCAAAATAGATTAGGATTGAAAAATTCCTCTTAGATATGTAATTTTAATTATTTCATTATCTTTAGGTTGTTTAAGGAATGAAATGGACCAAAATGGTTTTGGATCTTAAAGGAGTTTAGCTTAAGAAGATGATAATAAATAAATAATGTTGAGAAAAAGAATTGAGAAATAGGCTTAGCAAAGTGGTTAAGCATTTGGACTTAGTTCAAGTCAAAAGGTGACGGGCTCCATCTGTATAGGTACCTAAGGCATATTTTTCATTTTTTGCACAGGCTATGTGCTCTCCCTTGACCAGAAAGCAACAATAGAGAAGAGAGAGAGAATGCAATACATAGAAGAAAAATCGAACGAATCAAGCAATTTTTATCCATTTGGATTTAAAAATTTTTATGCAAATCAATAGATAACTTCACATAGATTCATATTTTATAATGGGTTTGCATTAAAAACAACTAGTGGGCTTCAAATATGTAATGAAGAAGATATGGATTAGGTTTTAAATAAGAAAATGGATTTCAATTTGATTTTAATCAATCTAAAGGAGAAAATCTAATCTAATCATTTTTTTTTATAGGAGTGCAAAGATGGGAATTAAAGAACATAGTGGGATTCGATAAAAAAATCATACACACAAACTCTTCTACATATTCTCTCTCTTTCTTTACAACCTCCATTGTTGCCAATCTCTCTCTACATCATGACACACAATAACACATACAAATCTATCTATGTCTAATAGCACTCGTTGATCCATATACCTTGATCACCATCATAATACTACCGACCCATTCAATCAAACTAACCCATCTAACAACCTTCTCTCTAGCTTACTCCATTGCCACCATCAATGGTAGTGCCATACTGTACCTTAAATATAACCTGATGACCACTAACATAAGATCCCCTATGCTTCACAATACTAACTGGCAATGCAATCGCCATATGAGCACCCTTCATAACAACTTTAGTCCACATAACCAACCTTGCTAAGACACCAAAGCCCACCACCACTAGCCATTATCAAATGGCCTCTTTATACTATAGCACCATCACCGATCTCATTTTCATCAATTGAAACATCAGATGTAAACCCTTGAAAGTTTCGATCTAGGTTTTGAAATAGATTCAACTATAGTAGACAATTTAGGAGTCGACAAGACTAATTAAAGTGAAAACCCTAAAAGACTTAATTAATCGCGTAAAGAATTTTTCGACCCTAAATGTTTCTAAAAGCTAAAGATTCAATTCGAAAGTGATAAAAACCTTAAAAATGATTCCATTAAGGACATATGTACACCAATCCATCATGATATACCCTAAAACCCTAATTGAAAATATAATGCTTATCCTTTTGTCCAATTCACTAGTAAAGGGTTAGAGATCACCCTTATTCATACTTATATGCTTTGAATCCTTAGGTAATCCATTAGAAGTTAAGATAATAAGTCATAGATTATATTCACATTTTAAGTAAGTGATTAAGATAGTTTTACTTAGAGTTAGGGTAATAGTTGAAGATTATGTTTATGTAGTGAACCTTAACACTTAAATTGGTACTTTTTGCATTTGTTATTCAAAGTAGTTTATCAAATGAGATATATAGGCTATAAAGACCTAAAGTAAGATCTCATTAACAATGTTTACAAATCAATTCATCAAATATCTCATTTCCCCTCATTTCCTTCATTTTTCCTCTAATTTCCCTTAATTACCACATTATGTTCACAAAATTAAACATACTTAACAAATGTTGACTAAGGTAATGCATGTTGACCAAAGTCAAAGGGTTGACCAAGTCAACAAATGTTGACTAAAGTCAACATTTTGAAAAGTCAAAAGTCTTAAGAGATAAGGAAAATATCTTAGTTCTTAATGATGATTTTCTTTTCTTTTCCTTTTGATTTTTCTTTTCTCCTCTTTGCAATTGTTGCCGTCCACAATTTTCCATCTTGGCCCCACCATTTGGTTGTCTTCCATAATTGAAACAAAACAAAAGAAACAAAAACAAAACTCCCCATTTCATGCCGTGAACTCCCCCTTCACTTTCACTTTCATTCCTTTCCCTTTTGTCTCCTTAAACTTCAAAAAATTAAAGGTATGTTCTTAAGTGGTTTTATGTTACTTTATGTTATTCATTAGTTAGTTAATTAAGTAGATTAGGTAAGTAGTTAGGTGTTTAGTGAAGTCTTGAAGAGAGGAAAACAAAGTTTCCATCTTTAAGTGTAGAAAATGAAGAATCATGAAGGAAATGGAAGAAATACATGTGTATGTACTCTTAGATGTATATACATAAAGAAATACCAAAGGAATACAAGTATATGAACCTTTGTACATAAGCATGTATCATGTACATAACCTAATTTAAGACCATATCTAACTATATATACATATACTATACTAAATACATACATAAAAATGCAAAAGGATGAAAATTGAGAGGATTTTCTTAAGGGAAATTTTGGCATACGAAATTTAGTATAAAAATACGTATTTAACCGTATAGGTATATGAGTAGAAATACATGTATAAATGCGGTATAAGTATATGTACATAAGTATAAGTATAAGGTATATATATATAAGTATAAAGTAAGAAATAAATGTACATAAGACATGTACATGTGACATAAGCATGATATAATGCTTATGTAATCAAATGATGAGGTAGATGATGACATAAGCATATGAGGACATAAAGAAAAGATGACATAAGCATATGATGGCATAAAGAAAAGATGATGTAAGCAATGACCTAAACATAAGTTTAGAAAATGAGAAAAATAAGAAAATGTAGGTAATTAGATACTAAAATTAGTAAACCCTAATACACCTTGTAAACTAGATTATACCTAAATCAGTACATGAATTAGTAATGACAAAGTAGATCCCTAAATTATACGAATTTAAGGAATAAAGGTTATAAATATAAGTAATAGCAATACTTAAGTATTATAGCTAAAAATTTCTATAAAATGAGTTCATAATATAAAATAGGGGTCTTAACGTCCAAAACAAACATTACCGTATGAATATACGTCCGAAAACGATGAAAAATGACTATAAATTCATAAATATCAGAAAAAAAAAAGTTATATACGATTAATAATAAAGTCTAACTGGGTAAAAGTTGATAATAGTCTAAGTAGATTAGGTAATTAAATGTTTAGAAGCATTAGTTAAATGAGTTACTTACTAGTCTTATCAAATCGTAATGATCAGGTGACTCTGAGGAGCGTGAGGACCTCCCAATCGACTACTACGATTAGGGCAAATCACCATGGCCGAGTGAGTATTTACCCAATGATTCCATGCTTGTTTTGTGATTGTAGATAGTGGACTTAAATATTATTGTTAATTGATGATTGTGTGGGGACTGGGAAAATGCCTGTGTATGTTGGTATGTCTTGAATTGTGAATTTATCTTAAATATTGATAATGCTATGGTTGTTGCATGGTAATATAGATAATGATTGTGTACACAATTGGATGATCATAGCATAATTGGAACCTAATTACACTCGGCCTATAAAAAGACATTGAGACATGCATTAACATGCATAGCATGGATACTATTCCGGCCGTCACATCACACGGAGGTAAAGAGAGGCCATTCAGGGGTTGATATCATTTATTTATTTGGTTCTGTATGGTGCACTCGTACAAAATGACCTTACCCTGGCTTGCGGGAACACTAGGCGTTGGAGGCGCCAACCGCCTGGCTAAGGGTCTAGTCTAGAGACCTCCGTTTAGGGGTGAGTGTAGACTGCGGGGGCCCACTCACAATTATACTAGAACTTGTGTTTTTCTGTAAATAAAGAGTTATTTGATATAAGTACGGAACATGGAGTTCCGTAGTAAAGTAATTTCTAGTGTAATACCCGGATCTGATTGGTACCGTGTAAACTCCAACCCTGACTTCGGAGGGCGTTAAATCCGAGTTGCGTATATGAACTAGTTAAGTATGCGTATTATTTGGCATTCTGTTTGATCATTAATTCATATGCGTGACTATAATGTGTTTATAACTTGCTTGTTGTATGGCTGAGGGTTTTGCTCACTAAGCTTAGGCTTACACCCCTTTAGACTTTTGTTGCAGGATAGCTTATTCGTAGAGACAGGACGAGGGATGCCACAGGTTAGCCTGGGGACTTGGGCAAGAGTGAAGTGTCCCGTGTGATGAGAGGAAAATAGTTTATGTAGACTATTCCTCATGTACTTATGTTTAACTTATGTTTACTTTATTATTATGAACTTAGACATACTTAAATATTGTGTAATATAAGCTTTTGAGCTTAACTTTTATATCAATATGTTGTGTGATGATATCATGTGAATCTGGATGTACTTTAGAACTAGTAGTTGTAGAGCCTTGTATATTGTGTGAAGAGTTTTTGATTGGAAGGGTAACCAATCAGGGGTTCTTCATACAGTATACGGCGTCTGCCACGACTAGGCCGTCCTCAGTTCGTGACATTAGAAATCCTCTCTCACCCACTCAAAATATGCCTTAATTCTAGTCAAAGCAAGCTACCCATACTACTGCTTTCTTCTTTACCTATGACCTAGATGAAGTCTGGATTTGATTTGATTCGATTAAATTGGAGCAACTTGACTCACATTTGATGTCTTCCTTTGTTTGAACCATATGTATCTATTTGGTTAGGTGGGTTCTTTATTTTTACTTTCGTTTTCCCTTGTTTTATTAATTTATTTTCATAAAAAAAACCTCTACTAACTTATTTTGTCTTCTTGTGTAGGTTATTAGTTAATATTAGTTGCAATTTTCTATTATCGTTTTTCACTTTACTTAAATTAAATACGCGCTAATGTATATCCCTTTTCATGTTTTGGTACTGGTGGTCGATTTCTTTTAGTTTATTTATCTCTTTTGATATGCCCATTAAAATCATATGTTTTTAGCTTTGTCCTAGGATAGGTTGCATATATATGGTACGAGTGCTATGTTTTATAAAAATTCATGCTTTGTTCAAAGTAACATCCTTTAAAAATTGCGTATTTTAGAAAAAATCATATTTTTTTAGAAAAATCACATTATTGCGTATTTCCCTTACCAAAATTGTTTCTTTTGGAGACTTTGCATGGAAAATGCATTTTCCTAAAAAATTGCAATTTTTTACTAATTAATTTTTTTTTTTCATTTGCAAGTAAAGGTTGTTTTGTCAATTAGATGGTTTTTCACAAAATAAAACAAATCTTTACTTAGGGTCTTTTAAAAAATTAACTCTTTTTAGTTTTTAGTTGGGAATAAACTTAGGTTTTTTACAAGGATTTTTCTTAGTAAAAATAAAATGGTTAATAAAATAAATCTAGCTTATTTTCAAAAATAAAATTTGTCAACTTACTAAGGTTTTCTAAAAAGTAGAATTACATTAGATTAATCTCGACTAGTAGGTATGTAGGCTTATTTGGAGCAACTATTAAAAAATTTTATTTTATTTTCTTAAGAGAATTCAAAATAAAAAAAAAATTTCCATGAATTTCACATATTATTGCATTTTTAAAAAAATTATAAAAATTAGAGCCCATTAGTTATTTGTTTTCAATTCCTATATGGTGATTTTATTTTAATGGATTAGCTCTTGAACTCAATTTTTTTAGTTAAAATTTTATAAAAAAGTTATTTTTAGAAAATTAGTTAGATTAGCTGCTAGATTACAGTTTTTCTACCTAAAAAGCCTTAATTTCATCTTTTTACTGGTTTTTACTAATTAGCAACTCTAATTATTTTTCAAAAGTACATTTTTAAAGATTTTTTTAAAGAATAATGTTTTTCTTTAATTTTTTGTTGAGTAATTTATATTAATAGAGTTGAGTTTAATATAAATTTAATTAAGGAAAACCAAAATGGGGCTTGATAGAGTTGATGACTCCATTGAAAACAACTAGTGGGCTAACCATATAGGAAATTTAAGAAAGTAATTAATATGCCTTCATTTTTATATTTTATTCTTGTTTCTATATAGTTGTGCTAGTTAGGTATTAGTGGTACCAGCTTACTAGGAAAAACTTGGTCCAATAGGCCCTATCTTAGGGAATGTAGGGGCGGAAGGTGTTTAAAAGTGGTCAAGCCTAGGCTACCTTAGAAAACTAGGATAGGCTGCCATTATGTAAACCTTACATCATAGGTGTCTTTACTTTTGCTTAGGGGTGATAGGCGAGTCTACTTTTACTTTAGTGTGGCCCATGACTCATTTCTGTAAAAATATATGAGGTCATAGAGCTTGAGACCCATATACCTCACCTTCCTACATCATTTTTTTTTTTAAAAAAGAAGGGATTAGTAATTTTTAAACTATAAGAGCTTGAAAAGAATTATTATAACCTACGGCTAATTGAGTCTCTATTTTCAAAAATTGAATTAGTTAACATGCTTATATATATAAGTGTCCAAGAGTTTTATTTTCAAAATCTAATTTTAGAAATTCATACACTTATATATGTAAGTGTGCTTGAATATTGACTAAGGATTTATGATAATTCTAATCTTATAATTTATTAGTTACCTACCCCTCTTGCATTGCATGCGTGTAGATCATCATTGCAATTTTTCTTTTTCATATTTCAAATTGTACTTAATGTTTTGTATTCTACTAAATGCTTTTCATGTTATATTGCAAGTTACTTTATACCATGCATCATTATAATTTTTTTTAAAGGTTGTACAATGAAATTCAAGATAGAACCCATCAAGCTGCATTAGTGTGATGTTTTTCAAAAAATATAATCACGAGTAATGAGTTCTAGCTTTATTATTTTCCCATGTGATATAGTGGTTATATACCATTTTCATGTTTTCTTTTACAAAGTATTTCCCTATAACTTATCATATGATAGTACTTTTGGTATAATATTTTGTTTTTCTTTATAACTCATTATTTTTTTTATTTGTAGAAAAAATTATGCATCCAATAAGGGTCTAGGCCATTTGTAATCAAATCAATGTAGTAATGGGGTTATGATCAAATTATAACTTATTATTTTTTTTTTACAATAATAGATTATTGCACTATTATCTAGTTGTTAACCAACATTTGCATGTGTGTTCTTTTGTTATATATTAACTATTTTTTTTTTTTTGCTCTTTTATTATTTAGTGTTACTTATTTGAATTGAAAATTTTGTACAATAACATATGTGCATGTAAAATACAAGAGTAAATAAAAATTCTTAGACTTGTAAATATTTGTTATTTATGATATGTAAATAGTTGTTATCCTTCGATCGTCCCCTGTCTATGTTTTGTAACACTAGGAATCACTCTTGTAAAATAATTACCCTTCAATTACCAGTTGTCTCCTTTGTAGTTTTATCATCTTCATCATGTTGCCTTTGTAATTAGCTTCTTCTATTCTTTAGGCAATGTTAGTAACCCAGTTGTTCATAGCATATGTTCTCTTTAGCTTCCATTAATAAGAAGGGTTTTGAAAAGTTTTTCAAGAAAAAAAGAAAGAAAGAATATTCTACCTATAAATAAATCATTGCTCTCAATTGTTAACCTTATAGAATAGTTATGCATTCCCGTCAACCTTATAACTTTTTAGTTCTTCCAATAAATTAGGAGATGTTAGTAACCATGTTTGTAACATATGTTTATGTAAAATGAGCGTTTTCAAATATTTTTTTTGGAACAAAGTTTTTCTAAAAAAGAAAATCATAAAGTTTCCAAAAGAAAAATCTACTAACAAGTATGAGGTTTATAGGCATTGAGTTATTGCTTTAAGCAGTTAAGCCTGTTGTTGAAGCCCATAACCATTCATTTTGAAGCAAAGTGACTAATGATGATGACTCCAATCCAAGCCTAGCCTTGGTAGTCACTTATTCTGAGCTCGAAGTGCCTTGCCTTGCAACTTATTAACTAACTCATTATTAGGATAGATGCCAAGGAGAAAAAGAGGAAAGCATGTTGGAAATTAGTACATGAAAATAGTAGAGACATAACCCATCTTTAAAACAAATGCAATTCTTGATTCCACGATAAAAGTCTAAGCTAAACATAATCCTTAAAAGAGTAGCCCATTATCAAACCTTTTCAAAACCCATAGGCACAAAAGGCTAAACATAAACCTTCTCACTTATTTTAACTTACTCTAAGCTAGAAAAGAGCTAAACATGTGGCATATTAACTTTACTTAAGGTTTTATCCATCCACACTAATCCTTTCCAAGTTAAAAAGGTCCTAAACACTCATTCCACAAAACTGACTTACTTACTCCATTCTTGAAACCAAACACAAAGTTTGTCTTCACTATGAATTATTCCACTAATAAGCCTAATGAGCTTAGGCTAGTAAGGCAACAAATGGAGCAATCTTTTAATGGAAGAGGGGTATGTGATCCATTAGGGTATTATAAAATATCCAGTCTTATCAAATGAGACTAGGGCAGATAGGGGCAAAAAAACTTAAAATGCTTCATTCTTGAGTTAATGAAAGTATCTCATTATTTGAAGAGTTTAGAATGATAAGAGGTAAGCCTTCATCCCAAACACTAACCTTAAAACACTCATGTGAGCTAAGAGACATGAAAGTGAGGATAAGACTCATTCATTAAAGAACGTCTAACTTATACGTGATACGTAGAATGAAAGGATGATAGGCATTCATTTCACTACCTTAAACACTTTTACCCCTTCTTAGTACATTTGAGCTATTTAAGGATTTCTCTTAAAATTAACATTGTTGAGAACTACCCTACATTAAGGCAATTAGGAGGTTAAAGTCATTAATTTGGAGAAAAGGGGATGTATTAACTTATGCTTACTTTAATTGTGTTAATTCAAGAGTAATAATTATCATAGATTACTCGATTTCTTAAGAATGAAGAAGAATTTCAAATCATACATACTTCACTTAGGCTCATACACTCATTCAAACACCTTCAGTGCATGAATTTTTCCCAAACACTCCAAAGTTGCACCTAATTCACCATGCTTATACACCTTGAATTCATGGTTTTAGGGTCTCGAATATCTTCAAATGAAAACTCAAACATATGGTGAGCGATCACCTTAGCCAAAAAAAAAAGAAAAAAAGAAAAAAGAGTTACAAGGTGATCACATCCGGAAGGATAATCTAAAGTTGCTAAAAGGGCTTAATGATTGAGAATATTGAAAAAGATGAGCCCATGGATTTTGAGATAAAAAACCTAACTTTTCCTTCAAAAGCAAGATTCCAAGCCCAAAAGAATGAAGCCCCAATTCTATGATCTCACTCATCATACCACCTTTAATGACACTCTTTTGACCAAAGGAATGATTTATCTAAAGCTATGATTGCTTGTGAAACTGTAGTTAGCTACCTTAACATTCCCTAATAAGGTTCTTGACTTGTAAACTTAGATGAGATGTTAATTTCTCCAAACTAGCTTACACATCAATATTCTCATTTGTTTAAGCTCATGACCAAAAGCCTATGTTATGACCCAAAAGAAAAGACCTTGTCAAATTTATTAAAGTGTATCATTTACAAGACTAACCATAATTTTTGGAATCATAGTCGATAGTGAAAACAAACCAATTGAGAGTATGAGGAAGTCCTCTTGGACTAAATAATTTAGATTATTGAGATACTTTTCTTGGTATTAAACTTATGAAGCAAAAGTCAAGCATGCCCTAAGAGCACGAGAAGCCCTTTGCACAAAATTAAATGAGATCCCTTGTAGTGAGAAGAACAAGGTGCTTAGTGGAAGCTCTCCTATTCCATATCATAGCATATGACAGTCAAGGATAAACAACGAATGACTAATGGACTAAGAGAATGAGCGTACCACTTATCTGTATCATTTTGAGTTGGTATAATTTGCTTACTTATTGGAAAGAAAAATATGAAGATTTTTTTCATTTAATGGGAAAAGTACAAAAAAGTCCCAAACATTTACCTATATATACAAATTAGTCCTTAACCTTTCATTTAGTCCATTTTAGTCCTTAATGTTTTAATAAATTTACAAAAATGGACTTATTTGAAGCAACTTAAAAAGATTGAAGACTAAAATTGACTAAATAAAAAGTTAAGGACTGATTCGTAAAAACACAAAATGTTAAGAACTTTTTGTACTTTTCCCTTTTTTAATTAAAAAAAGCATGTTTTCCCTTTGAGTTTCAAAAGTGAAATTAGGGGAATTTGCAATGTAAACTTTAGTTATCCTCAAGTTAGGAATTTCAATAATCCTTTATGGAAATTTCAAGAACCTTAGTTATCCTTCAAAATTTTGGTCATTAGGAACCTTAGGAACTATGGTCATCATATGAAGGCAAGAACCTTACTTATCCATCGAAATTTTGATCATTTGAATAGGAACCTTAGTTATCCTTATCTTAGGAACTTTAGTTGTCTTATGATTTAAGAACCTTAGTTATCCTTCCTTAGGAACTTTGGTTATCTTATGAGTAAAAATCTTAGTCATCCTTGGTTAATTCAACTTAGGAGCTTTGGTTGTCTTATTATAAGAAAATTTAAGGAGCCTTGGTAATCCTTAATTTAAAAAATTTAAGAGCTTTGGTTATTTTATGATAAGAAAATTTAAGGAGCCTTGGTTATCCTCAATTTGTAAAATTTAGGAGCTTCAGTTATCCTATGAAAACAAACTTTAAGAACCTTAGTCATCCATAGTAAAAAAGTTTGATTATTCAAAAGCCTCTATCGTTGTCCTTTCGAAAGTTCTTAGCAGCTTAAGCTATATTAGGAATTTTAAGGAGCATTAGTCATCTTAAGGTGATAACTGTAAACCTTTAAATTTTTCGATCTAACATCTAAAGTAGACACAAGTGTGTTAGATATTTTTAAGAGTCAATAAGATTAGTGAAAGTGAAAACCCTAAAATAACTAATCAATTGCATATAAATTTTTTATACCTTAAACGTATGTAAATACTAAAGATTTTATTTGAAAGTGATAAAAACCCTAAAACTATAACTTTAAGGATATAAAAGCATTAATTCACCATAATTTACCCTAAAACCCTAATTGATAATATAACCTTAGTATTATACTAAATCATTAGTAAAAGATTAAAGATAACATTCAATCATTCATTAATACATATAATACTAAAGTAATCCTTTAGAAACTAAGATATTGCATCATAGATCACATTCATCTTCTAATTATATAACTAGGCTGGTATTATATAGAGTTAAGAGTTTAGTTGCTACTTATGTTATATGTAATAAGTATTAATATCACGATCCAATAGTATCGTTGTTGTGGTAGGTCATCGTATACCGTACAAAGGTCTACTATCAACCCCCTTGCTGATCAAAGGCCTTTCATACGACACGCAAGACTCCTTTTACTATACGTTACCATAAGGCCCATAGATAAGTAATATAAAGCAATTTAACTAAGATTACTTCTATGGTATAAATTAACTAATCGTGTGGACTCGTGAGACCTATACCAAAAGAATATTAGAAATAGATGCTGTTCATAGGGGAACTGCATTAGAGATTTTAATCTATGTTATGAACAAAAATATAAAAGTAACTAGATATCTACAAATCTATTACAAAATGTCCTCTTCGCTCTTTGATCACTCCAACTTATCCATACATGAGACTTACCACTAGCATGCCTCGGCTTAGATTAGAGAAGAGGTTTTTCTGCAATAGCAAAAATCTATTGGGGTGTAAGCTTAAGCTTAGTGAGATAAATACCCTCGTCAATACTACATGGAAAAAATTTATTAGATGTACATGCATATGAATGCATAAACAATCAGTATGCTAAACAATGCATGCAATGACCTAGGAACTGCATACAACTCAGAATTATGACCCTTATAGTTGGGGTTTGAAGATAATTAATTGACCCAAACAAAAATCTAGGTTCCAGACCTTGGGTTTTATTTCATTTGCACTATTGTGCTTAAGTTAAAAAAAAACTATATATATATGTATATACTTTCTTTACTGAATAACAAATCGTATTTTTAAAATCCTAAGTCTAGCTGTGTGGTGGCCTCCGCAATCCACAAACACACGCCCTAAGTAGAAGCCACCAGACCTGGCCCTTCACCGATGGTTGGCATCTCCCAGTACTTAGTAAGCCCATAAACTTAGGATAGAGAATCAATATATATGATAACATAGCTAGTACCCAATCCTGCAGGAGGCTCGTCCTCTTGTAAGTTCTTTCTCATCTTCTATATGAAGCGGTAGTTGATATTATCCGTATGTAATATGGGGATACAATTCAACAAGGACATCTATGCAAGTTTCTCGTACATAATGTTGAGAATATTGACCGACTGTCTCAAAGGAGATGAGAAGAGCAAGAGAATGCCACTCGACCAACTCGTATCAAGAAAGATGCAAGAGATGGAAGCACTAGTAGAGCACCAAATGATATAATTAACACTCTTCTTGATGGACCTTCCGCCATAGGATGGTTAAGCTCCTTGAGCTCAATTAATGCCATTCATTATGTTTGTAATGTCTAAGGCAAGAAGG
The DNA here is from genome assembly GCA_024138005.1 of Lumnitzera racemosa. Classification (NCBI taxonomy): domain Eukaryota; kingdom Viridiplantae; phylum Streptophyta; class Magnoliopsida; order Myrtales; family Combretaceae; genus Lumnitzera; species Lumnitzera racemosa. The sequence continues at coordinate 54,255,513 of JAMXBC010000005.1, forward strand.
TTAAAATTGATAATACAATTTCCTTCATAGAAGAAGATTTTGAAGGAATTCAAAGGCCCCTTAATGATATACTCATGATTAGTGCAAGAATTGCCAACTTTGACATCAAGAAAATGCTTATTGATACTAGAAGTTTAGCTGACATTACTTTTCAACACCCTTTTGATTAGATGAGACCGAAGATCAAGGTGCAACTAAGATCCTATAGCTATGATTTGTATGCCTACAATAATAAACTTGTTTGGGTGATTGGAGTAATTTCTCTACCAATCTAGATTGGAGATGATGTCAATGTTATGAAAGATAAAGTGGACTTCCTTGTTGTCAAATGTTGGTTCTCATACAATATGATCATGGGATGGTCGTGTCAACACTTATTCGGCATTGTCCTTTCTACTACCCATCTCAAGGCTAAATTTGCTACTCCCACTAGGGTTGAGGTATGTCAAGGGGATCAACAATTGATAAGTTCATTGTATTTGAGGGCATTAAGGTGAGAATAAAATTTTTAAATTAAATCTTGCCTAAAAGGAAAGTAGGTTGGCATTTATAATGTCGAAGATGAAATAGAGGAAATTTCATTAGGAGATGATCTTGAAATAGATGACAAAAATAGGGAAACACTTGCTAGCAGATATCTGCCATAGTCTAATTAGTTTTCTGTAGGATAATGCTGACATATTTGCATGGTCCCCATCAAATATGATAAGTATCCTTAGAGATATCATGGTATAAAGACTTTAAATCGATCTAAGTGCTAAGGTGATTTAATAGAGAAAAAAGGCATTTTGCCCCTAAGAGGCAAGTGGCCATAGAAGAAGAAGTTTAGAAACTCTTAAAGGTAGGATTCATTTGGGAAGAGTCTTATTCAACTTGGTTAGCCAACTGTATGTTAGTCAAGAAGTCTAACAGTAAGTGGTGAATGTACATAGTTTTTACAGATCTGAACAAGGTTTCTCTTAAAGATTGCTTTCCCCTACCAAGAATAGATTAGATGGTTGATTCAATTGCCAGGCATGCATTGCTCTATTTCATGGATGCTTTTTCTTGGTATAACCAAATTAAAATGAACGAGGAAGATGAAGTTCATACATCATTCATCACCAGCTTTGGAACATACTATTATACGGTGATGCCTTTTAGGCTAAAAAACATGGGTACAACTTATCAATGGCTTGTTACTATGATGTTCAAGCCACGAATCCATTGAAACGTCAAAGTATATGATGATAATATGATTGTGAAAAGCACAACAGAGGATCAGCATCTCACTGACCTTGAGGAGACATTCAGCACTTTAAGGAGATACAATATGAAGCTAAATCTATAAAAGTGTGTTTTTGGTGCTACTTTAGGGAAGTTTTTAGGGCACATGGTGTTGGGACCCTACAGGGGGCCTAATAGGATTATCTAAAATTTCCATAACATGTGTGCACCTATGATATGAAAACCGTCTTGTAAGTCAGAGATTGCAAAACTCTAAATAATAAATTATTAAGATTAATAATTATCAAGTAATTAATTTATTATAACATGACATAATATATAATTATAAATAACTATGGATATCCGATATCCTACAGTTCCTCAAAACCGTAGAGAATCGATATCCCTTACCAAATAATAAGACATGATATACTAGCATTATATAAGAAAAAATAGATACAAGAAAAATTATATTATAGTAAGTTCTAATAAATAAATTTTTCTATAAAGGATGTCTATGTATCATCTAAAAAGCACTCAGCTACTTCTAATACTAATGTACATATCTTCATCTCGCACTCAGCACTCGAGACATATCCCAATCCCATTGTATGTAAGCTTACAAAGGAAACTAAAGGGGAATAAGCATAAAATAGCTCAGTGAGTTAGTTCCTTACCTCTATCGGTTACGCAAGTTTTCACACATTATTATCACACATGCAAGCAAGCTATCTACATACATAATGAATGCAGGCGTGATGAATGCAAGTAACACATCCATAAGAGTCTGGAACTATGGAAGGTGTAGAATTACGTCGTCTACACTTCGATTATCCCCTATACTTACCTACATAAGGCACCTCAGCTTACCCGCATGAGGCTACCTAGGGGCACCACCCCACTAGGCAAAACTCGACTATTAACCTAGCCGAGAAAAGAGTTTCAATCCAAATAGGGGGAGTCCAAACTAGGACTATCCACCCTCCAAGGCCCCTCGGGTACAAACATGCAAGTCTTCTTGCTATCAAGTGAAGAACCCATGCTAACTTTACCTTAACGTTAAAAATACGATTTATGGCTCCACAATCCCTTACAGCGATCATGCAAAAATTTGTTTAAGGATAGAAAAGCTTTTATCTAAAAATACTTTTCTTAAGATTTTTGCCAAGGCTAGCACTCTCCATTCATACCTTTACCAAGTCATAGACATGCGACAAGTAGAATCAGTTATTTGGGTCAGATATTTATATTTATCAATTTAAAAAGGTGATCATATAGATGATGGCATACAAACAGAACAGTCATTTAAACATACAAGCAATAGCAAACAGCAAAATATCATACAAGTAACACGCACAAGCAAGTAGCAAGTCATTAGAACTCCCTCACCTGGATTATTGCTAATTCTCTAAGCCTTTAGGGTTTCCAGGACTCGATATCGAATGCCTAAATCAAAATGGTAAAACTTATTAGTGTTCTGAGAATTCAAACTCCTTAATCAACTAAAAGTCTATTGTAGTTTATCTAGTTTCCTCTAATACAATCCGAGTATAGTGTGTATAGGGTTAACCCGAGTATAGTGCGTATAGGGTTACCATACTCCATGAGATTAATAGTAACTATTTTCTTATATTAGTAAGGTATGAGGATTCCTCTATGTACTTTGTAACTTTTTCATTCTGATTCCAATATTTGCGGACTTATAGTTGTTTTTCATCGTTTTCGGACACACATTCACATTGTGATGTTTGTTTTGGACGTTAAGACTCATGTTGTACGATATGGGCTAAATTTATTGACATTTTATCTTATTAAATTTTAATCATTCCTATTGGCTAGTTTTATGTTCCATTTTAGTAGTTAATGATTCAATTGGCCATTTATTCTTATACTTAGGGACTTTTACATTGGTATTACTAATCTATGTCCTTTATTAAGTTTGATTCAATTTAGGAAGGGTATTAGGGTTTAAAGTTTTGGATCATAAGTACATGTATATACTTATATTCTTCTTTTATAAGCTTATGCTTATATCATCGCTGATGTCATCAATCGCTTGTGTCTCGCTTATGTCATCATTTGCTTATGTCATGACTTATGTAATCTTTTGATGATATCATGGCTTTTGTAATTCTTTGATGACATCATTGCTTACATCATACTTTGCTTACATAAGCCTTTTTTCATGATTATGTGTTTTATGTACATTATTCATAATGTACATATACTTATACCTTTCCTCTACTTATATGTATACTAGCATACTTATACATAGACTTATACTTATACTGTATTTATACTTGTACATATACCCATATACACATACGGTGGCATACGTATTTTTATACATATTTTCGTATGCCTTATTTACCCTCTTAAGAAATCTTCACAATTTCATTCTTTTTGTATTTTAAGGGTATATTTAACATGGCATATGTATGTATAGTTAGTAGATGTCCTAATTAAGGTTATGTACATAATGAAAACTTATACACCTACTCAAAGACATGTACAAATGCATCTTCTTCCATTACCTAAAGGATTCTATACTTCCATATGTAAAGATCGAAACTTTAAGCCTAAATCAACATATATATAAACACAACACATAACCTAACTTTTTCTCTTTCTAACTAGTAAAGAGAATGAAGTAAGACATAAATACATAATAGCATACCTTAAGTTGCCCTTGACTATGGATGAAATGGTTGAAAAGTTGAAAAGGAATGAAGAGTGAAAGAGGAAGGTGAAGATACGGTTGGGAAGGAGAAGAAGAAAGGGATTTTGTTTTGTGTTATTTTGTTTTTGAAAAGGAAAAGAAGTAGGGTCTAGGAGGAGGAAGTAGTGGACGGCATAAAAAGAAAAAGAGGGGAAAAACCAAAAGAAAAGAAAAGAAATCATGAGAAGGAAGATATTTTTTTCCGAAGGAAGATATTTTTTTCCAAATGAAAGAGACACTTTTGTTGACTTTTCTAAATGTTGACTGTGGTCAACATGTGTTGACTTGGTCAACATTTTGACCTTGGTCAACATGTGTTGACTTGGACAACTTTAAAAAAAATAAAGACCCTTTTGTGTACATAATGAACTAAATAGGAAAATTTTGGAGAAAGATTAAGGAAATGAAAGGAAATAAGAAATTTAGTGAATTGATTAGTAAAAATAGATAATAAGATCTTCCATTAGGTATTTATATCCTATATACATCATTTGGTAAGTTACTTAGTATAATTAAATTGAAAACTATCATTTAGGGTATTAAGGTTTACTACATTTAACCTAAGCCTCAACTAAACCTTTTACTCTATGTAATACTAACCTAGTTATATACTTAGAAGATGAATGTGATCTAGAATGCCATATCTTAGTTTCTAAGGGGTCACTTAAGTATTCCAAATGTTTATGCATGATTAAGGGTTATCTTTAGTTGTATCCTAATGAGCTACTTAACTAAGATGAAATGGGTGAAGCACTTCTTGAGTTAGTTAAGACTTTATAGAGATGTCAAAAACATGGTTGTAAGCATGTGAGCTGAATAACCAAGGAGAAATGGGTGAAGTAGTCCTTGAATTAGCTATGCCACTAAGGAAATGTTGATAACTTGGTAGTGCTCCTATGAGCTGACTAACCGAGATGAAACGGATGAATTGCTCCTTAAGTTGGCATAGAGAGACGTTGAAAGCTTGGCCGTACCCCTATGAGTTGATAAACCAAGATGAAACAGGCGAAGCACTCCTTAAGTTGGCAAAGACCTTTTAAGAGATGTTGAAAACTTGGTCATACCCTTGTGACTTAACTAACCAAGGTGAAATGGGCAAAGTACTTCTTGAGTTGGCCAAGACCTTAAAAAGATGTTGAAAACTTAGTCTTACTTGTATGAGTTGACTAACTAAGATGATATGGCTAAAGCACTCCTTGAGTTGGCTAGAACCCTAAAGAGATGTTGAAAACTTGGTTATACCCTTATGAGCTAACTAACCAAAGAGAAATGGGTAAAGCACACCTTGAGCTAGTAAAACCCTAGAGAGATGTTGAAACCATGATTAAATGGGCGAAGCACTCCTTGAGCTGGCTAAAAACCTAAAGCAAAGTTGTAAACTTGGTCAAGCCCCTATGAGTTGACAAACGAAGCACTCCTTGAGCTGGCTATGACCCTTGAGTTAGCTAAGACCCTAAAGTGATGTTAAAAACTTGGTTTTTCCCTTATGAGCTAACTAACTAAGATGAAATGGGCAAAGTGCTCCATAAGCTATCTATGACCCTAAAGAGAGGTTGAAAACTTTGTCATGTCTTAATGAGTTAACTAACTAGGTTGAAACGGGCAAAGCGCTCCTTGAGCTGGTTGTGATACTAAAGAAATGTTGAAAACGTAGATGTATGCATATGAGCTGACTAACTAAGATGAAATAGGGGAAGCGCTCCCTGAGTTAGCTAAGACCTTAAAGAGAGGTTTAAAACTTGGTCGTATCTCTATGAGTTGACTAATATGGATGAAACGAGCAATGTCACGAACTGAGGATGGCCTAGTCGTAGCATACGCCGTATACTGTATGAAGAACTCCTGATTGGTTACCCTTCCAATCAAAAACTCTTCACACAATATACAAGGCTCTACAACTACTAGTTCCAAAGTACATCCAGATTCACATGATACCATCACACAACATATTTATATAAAAGGTTAAGCTCAAAAGTTTATATTACACAGTATTTACATATGTCTAAGTTCATAATAATAAGGTAAACATAAGTTAAACATAAGTACATGAGGAATAGTCTACATAAACTGTTTTCCTCTCATCACACAAGACACCTCGCTCTTGCCGAAGTTCCCAGGCTAACCTATGGCATCCCTCGTCCTGTCTCTACGAACAGGCTATCCTGCAACAGAAGCCTAAAGGGGTGTAAGCCTAAGCTTAGTGAGCCAAACCCTCAGCCACACAACAAGCAATTTATAAATACATTATAGTCACGCATATGAATGAATGATTAAACAGAATGCCAGATAATACACATACTTAACTAGTTCATATACGCAACTCGGATTTAACGCCCTCCGAAGTCAGGGTTGGAGTTTACACGGCACCAATCAGATCCGGGTATTACACTAGAACTTACTTTACTACGGAACTCCATGTTCCGTACTTATATCAAATAACTCTTTATTTACAGAAAAACACAAGTTCTAGTATAATTGTGAGTGGGCCCCCGCAGTCCACACTCACCCCTAAACGGAGGTCTCTAGACTAGACCCTTAGCCAGACGGTTGGCGCCTCCAACGCCTAATGTTCCCGCGAGCCAGGGTAAGGTCATTTTGTACGAGTGCACCGTACAGAACCAAATAAATAAATGATATCAACCCCCGAATGGCCTCTCTTTACCTCCGTATGATGTGACGGCCGGAATAGTATCCATGCTATGCATGTTAATGCATGTTCCAGTTTCTTTTTATAGCCGAGTATAAGTTAGTTCAAATTATGCTGTGACCATCCACTAATACACACAATCATTTTCTATACTACCATGCAACAAATAAGGCATTCTCTGCATTTAAGGTAAATTCACAACTCAACAATCAATTACATACACAAGCATTTCCCAAACCCCACACAGTAGTTAATTAACAATAATATTTAAGTTCACTATCTACAATCACAATCAAGTATGGAATCACAGGGTACATACTCACTTGGCCATAGCGGTTCGCCCTAATCGTAGTAATCGATCGAGAGGTCCTCGCTCACCTCAGAGTCACCTGATCATTATGTGATAACAATGCTAATAAGTGTTTGAATTAACTATTAATTCTAAACAGCTAATTACCTAGTTCTACTTAAATTACTATCAACTTTTACCCGTAAGACTTTAATTTCAATCGTATGTAACTTTTCTGTTTTATTTTTGGTATTTATGAATTTATAATCGTTTTTCATCGTTTCTGAACATATTTTCTCATGGTAATATCTGTTTTGGATATTAAGACCTCTATTTTACGTTATGAGCTAAATTTATAGAAATTTTTAGTTATGAACACCTAAGTACTTTTATTACTTATGTTTATATCTTTTATTCCTTAAATTCTTCTAATGAAAGAATTTTACTTTGCTATTACTAATTCATGTACTGAATTAGGTGTAGTCTAATTTAGAAGGTGTATTAAGTTTTACGAATTTAGTTACCTAATTACCTACACTTTTCTTAGTTTTCTTATTTTCTAAACTTATGCTTATGTCATTGCTTACATCATCACTTGCTTATGTCATTGCTTATGTCATCACTTGCTTATGTCATCACTTACCTCATCATATGCTTACATAAGCCTTTCATCATGCTTATGTCATATGCATATGTATTATGTACATATTATCTCTTTCTCTTATACTTATGTACTTATACTTTATACATACTTATACTCATACCTATACTTAGATTTATACCGTATTTATACATATATACATACCCGTATACCTATACGGTTGAATATGTATTTTATACTAAAAATCGTATGCCTAAGTTTTTCCTTAAGAAGAGCTTTCCAATTCCATATTTTTGTGTTCTTATGTACATATTTAGTGTAGTATAGGTATGTTTAGTAAGATTTGATTTGAAATTAGGTTATGTACATGATAAATACTCATGTACAAAGGTCCTTATAGTTATACTCTTTTGGTATTTCCTTATGTATACATACATAGAAGCATATCCTCATGTCTTTCTTTCTTCTCTTTCAAAATTCAAGCTTCTACACTTAAAGAAGGAAACTTTGTTTCTTCTTCTTCAAGACAAGACTAACCACATAACTACTTATCTAATCTACCTAATTAACTAACTAATGACTAATAAAAAGGAAGATAAAGCAACTTAAAGACATACCTTTTATGATGTTGAAATGAAGGAGACAAAAGGGAAGAAATGAAAGGGAAAGAAGGGAGGGGAGTTCACGGCAATGAAAGAGGAATTTTGTTTTGTTTCTTTTGTTTGTTTCTCTTAATGGAAGACAATATGTGGTGGGGTTAAGGAGACAATTTGTGGACGGCAACAATGGAAACAAAGGAAGAAAGAAAAATCAAAAAGAAAAGAAAAGGAAGACATCATTACATAAGAGATATTTTCCTTATCTCTTAACTTTTGTTGACTTTTCAAAATGTTGACTTTAGTCAACATGTGTTGACTTGGTCAACATTTGAACTTTGGTCAATATGTATTATCTTAGTCAACATTCCTTAAGTATGTGTAATTTTGTGCACATAATGTAGTAATTAAGGGAAATTAGGGAAGAAAGGACGGAAATGAGAAGAATTGAGGTATATGATGCATTGATGTGTAAATGTGGTTGATGAGATCTTACTTTGGGTCTTTAGAGTCCATATATCTCATTTGATAAATAACTTTGGATAACAAGTGTAAAAAGTGCTAATTTGAGTCCTAAAGTTCACTATATGTAACCTAATCTTCAACTATAAACCTAATCATAAGTAAGACCATCTTAATCATATATTTAAGGGATAAATATAATCTATGACCCATTATCTTAGTTCCTAATGGATTACTTAAGAATTTGAATCATATAGGTAAGAATGAGGGTTATTTCTAACCTTTTACTAACGATTTTGCAAAATATAAGCATTATATTTTCAATTAGGGTTTTAGGGTATATCATGTTAGATTGGTGTACATATGTCCTTAATGGAATCATTTTTAAGGTTTTTATCACTTTTGAATGGAATCTTTAGCTTTTAGAAAAATTTAGGGTAGAAAAATTCTTTACGCGATTGATTAATTCTTTTAGGGTTTTCACTTTAATTAGCCTTGTCGACTCCTAAATTATCTACTATAGTTGTGTCTATTTCAAAAACTAGATCGAAACTTTCAAGGGTTTACAAGCAAAGTGCTCCTTGAGATGCCTAAGATCAAATTGAGATTTTGAAAACTTGGTCGTGACCTTGTGAGCTGAATAGCTAAGGAGAAATGGGTAAAGCAGTCCTTAAACTGGCTATGACCTTAAAGAGATATTGAAAAGTTGGTTATGCTTCGATGAGCTGACTAATTGAGATGAAATGGGTGAAGCGATTCTCAAGCTAGCTATGACCCAAAAGAGAAGTTAAAAACTTGGTTGTGCCCCTATAAATTGACAAACTAAGATAAAACGAGTGAAGCGCTCATTGAGCTAGCTAAGGCCCTTAAGTGAAGTTCAAAACTTAGTCATGCCTTCGTGAGCTCACTAACCAAGGTGAAACAAGTGAAGCATTTCTTGTGTTAGCCAAGACCCTAAAGAGATGTTGAAAACTTGGTCCTTCCCTTACGAGCTTATTAACTAAGATGATACGGGGCAAAGTAGTCCTTGAGTAAGCTAAAATCCTAAAGCGATGTTGAAAACTTAAGCATACCCCTTTGAGCTGACAAACCAAAGAGAAATAGGCGAAGCATAAATTGAGTTGGTAAGACCTTAAAGAGATGTTAAAACCATTATTAAATGGGTAAAGCACTCCTTGAGTTAGCTAGGACCCCAATACATAGTTGAAAACTTGGTCATGCTCCTATGAGCTGATGGTCAAAGCACTTGATGACACAGCTATGACCCTAAAGAGATGTTAAAAACTTAGTCATGCATAGTGCTCATTGAGCTAGTAAAGACCTTAAAGTAATGCTAAAAACTTAGTCCTACCCCTATGAGCTAACTAACCAACAAGAAATGGGTGAAGTGATCCTTGAGTTAGCTAAGACCTTAAAGAGAGATTGAAAACTTTGTCATGTCCCAATGAACTGACTAACTAAGTTGAAATGGACGAAGAGCTCCTTGAGCGGGCTAAGATGCTAAAGAGATGTTAAAAAGTTGGTTGTACCCTTATGAGTTAACTAAATAAGGTAAAACAAGTGAAGCGCTCTTTGAGCTAGCTTAAACACTAAAGAGATATTGAAAACTTGGCCTTGCCCATATGAGGTGACTAACTGAAATGAAACGGGTGAAGCGCTCTTTGAGCTAGCTAAGTGCCTAAAGAGAGGTTTAAAACTTGGTTGTATTACTATGAGCTGCTTAACCAAGATGAAATGGGCAAAGTGCTCCTTGACCTGGCTAAGACCGTATTGAGATGTTGAAAACTCGCTTATGACCTTGTATGTTGAATAACCAAGGAGAAACAGGCCAAGTGGTCCTTGAACTAGCTATGACACTAAAGAGATGTTGAAAACTTGGTTATACCCCTATGAGTTGACTAACCGAGATGAAACAGGTGAAGCACTCCTTAAGTTGGCTAAGAACCTCAAGAGATGTTGAAAACCTAGTTCTACCCTTATGAGCTTACTGACTAAGATGATACAGGAAAAGTGCTCTTTGAGCAAGCTAAGACCCTAAAGAGATGTTGAAGACTTAGTCCTACCCCTTTAAGCTGATTAACTAAGATGATATGGGCAAAGCGCTCTATGACTTGGCTAGGACCCTAAAGAGATGTTGAAAACTTGGTTGTGCTCCTATGAACTAACTAACTAATGAGAAATTGGAGAAGCATACCTTAAGTTGGTAAGACCCTGAAGAGATGTTGAAACCATGATTAAATGGGCAAAGGACTCTTTGAGCTGGCTAAGACCCTAAAGTGAAGTTGAAAACTTGGTCATGTCCTTATGATTTGATGGGTGAAGCACTCCTTGAGTTAACTATGACCTTAAAGAGATATTGAAAACTTGGTCATACAAAGTGCTCCTTAAGCTAGCTAAGACTCTAAGGAGATGTTGAAAACTTGGTTGTAGCCCTATGAGTTGACTAACCAAAATGAAATGGGCGAAGCACTCCTTGACTTAGTTGAGACCAAAAAGCGAGGTTAAAAATTTTGTCATGTCCCGATTAGCTGACTAACCATGTTAAAATGGGTGAAGTGCTCCTTAAGCTGGCTAAGACCCTAAAGATATGTTGAAAACTTAGTCATGCCCTTGTAAGTTAGCTAACTAAGGTGAAACAGGCGAACTACTCCTTGAGTTGATTATGATGCTAAACAGATGTTGAAAACTTGGTCGTGCCCTTGTGAGTTGACTAATCAGAATGAAATGGGCAAAGTGATCTTTAAGTTGGCTAAGACCTTATAGAGATGTTGAAAACATGGTGATGCCCTTTTGAGTTGAATAACCAAGGAGAAGCGGGCGAAGTGCTCCTCAAGCTGGCTATGGCACTACATAGATGTTGAAAACTTGGTTGTACCCATATTAGCTGACTAACTTACATGAAATGGGTGAAGCACTTCTCGAGCTGCTTAAGACCCAAAAGAGATGTTAAAAACTTAGCCTTACCACTATGAGCAGACTAAGTAAGATGAAATGGGCAAGGTACTCCTTCAGTTGGTAAAGGCCATAAAGAGATGTTGAAAACTTAGTCATGCCCTTATGACTTGACTAACTACAGTGAAATAGGTGAAGCACTTATTGAGTTGGCTAAGACCCCAAAGAGATGTTAAAAACTTGGTCTTACTTGACTAACTACGATGATACAAGCAAAGCACTCATTGAGTTGGCTAGGACCTTAAAGAGATGTTAAATACGTAATCAAGCCTTAGTAAGTTAACTATTTAAGGTAGAATGGGTGAATCGTACCTTGAGTTGGCTAAGAGCCTAAAGAGTTGTCAAAAACTTGGCCGTTCCCCTATAAGTTGACTAACCATGATGAAATGGGTGAAGAGTTCTTTGATTCGGCTAAGACCCTAAAGTGATGTTGAAAACTTAGTCGTACCCTTATGAATTAACGGGTGAAGCGCCCTTTGAGTTGGCTAAAAACCTAAAGAGATGTTGAAAACTTGGTCATGCAAAGCATCAGTTGAGTTGGCTATGCCACTAAAGAGATGTTGAAATCTTGGCCGTGCCCCTATGAGTTAACTAACCATAATGAAATGGGTGAAGCACTCCTTGAGTTGGCTAAAATACTAAAGAAAGATTGATAACTTTGTCATGTCTTTATGAGCTAACTTACCAAGATGAAATAGGTAAAGTGCTTCTTAAGTTGGCTAAGAACCTAAAGAGATATTGAAAACTTGGTTGTGCCCTTATGAGTTTACTAAGGTGAAATTGGTGAAGCGCTCCTTAAGCTGGCTATAAAACTAAAGAGATGTTGAAAACTTAGTTGTATCCTATGAGCTAACTAACTATGATGAAACAAGCAAAGCGTCTCTTGAGCTAGCAAAGACCATAAATAGATGTTGAAAGCTTAGTCATACCCCTGTAAGCTAACTAATACTCTAAAGAGACATTAAAAACTTGGTTGTGCTTTTATGACCTGAGTAATAAAGGTGAAATGGGCAAAGCACTCCTTGAGCTGGCCAATACCCTAAAGAGATGCTTAAAACTTAGTCGTGCCCTTATGGGCTGACTAACCAAGGTGAAATGGGGCAATGCACTCCTTGAAATGACTAAGACCTTAAAGAGATGTCGAAAACTTTGTCATACCCCAATAAGCTACCTAACCAAGATGAAATGAGGAAAGTGCTCCCTAAGCTGGCTAAGACCCTAAAAATTTATGAAAACTTAGTTGTTCCCCTATGAGCTAGCAAACTAAGGTGAAATGGGTACTCCTTAAGCTAGATAAGACACCAAATAGAAGCCAAAAACTTGTTTATGCCCTAATGAGTGGACTAACCACAATTAAATTAGTGAAGCATTCCATGAGCTAGCTAAGATCCTAAAGAGATGTTGAAAACTTAGTCATACGAAGTATTCCTTGAGCTAACTAGGACCCCAAAGAGATGTTGAAAACTCAATCACGCCCCTATGAGTTGACTAACTAAGATGAAACGGGTGAAACGCTCCTTAAGCTAGCTAATACCCTAAAGAGATGGTGAAAACTTGGTCGTGCAAAGCACTTGTTGAGTTGGGTACGACCCTAAAGAGATGTTGAAAACTTAGTCACTCCCCTATGAGTTAACTAACTATGATGAAATCGGGAAGCACTCCTTGAGTTGGCTAAAACCCTAAAGAGAGGTTGAAAACTTTGTCGTTTCCTATGGGCTGACTAACCATGATGAAATGGGTGAAGCACTCCTCAAGCTAACTAATACCCTAAAGAGATGTTGAAAACTTGGTCATGCCCTTGTAAGTTGACTAACTAAGGTAAAATAGGCATAGTACTCCTTGAGCTGACTATGATACTAAAGAGATGTTAAGAAGTTGGTCATGCCCTTATGAGTTGAATAACCAAGATGAAATGAATGAAGTGCTCCTTAAATGAGCTAAGACCCTAGAGAAATTTTGAAAACATGGTTGTGTGCCTATGAGCTGATGAACCCATATGAAACGAGTAAAGCACTGCTTGAAATGGCTATAACCTTAAAGAGAAGTTGAAAACCTGGTTATGCCCCTATGAACTAACTTACTAAGGTGAAATGAGCAAAGTTTTCCTTGAGCTGGTTAAGACCATAAATAGAAGTCTGAAATTTAGTCGCACCCTTATGAGTTGACTAACTAAGATGATACAGGTGAATTGCTCCTTGAGTTGGCTAAGACCTTAAAGAGATTTTGAAAACTTGGTCCTAGCCCTATGAATTGACCAACCCAAATGAAATGAGGAAAGTACTCCTTGAGCTGGCTAAGAACCTAAAGAGATGTTCAAAATACGGTTGTGTGAAGAACTTGTTGAGCTAGCTATGTCCTTAAAGAGTTGTTGAAAATTTGATCATACCCCTATGAGCTAATTAACTATGATAAGATTGGCAAATTGTTCCTTAAGCTGGCTAAAATCCTAAAGAGAAGTTGAAAAATTTATCGTATCCCTATGAGTTGACTAATTACGATGAAATGGGTAAAGCACTCCTCGATTTGGCTAATACCCTAAAGAGACGTTAAAAACTTGGCTGAGCCCTTATGAGTTAACTAACTAAGGTGAAACGGGCGTAGCGCTCCTTGAGCTAGCTATGACATTAAAGTGATGTTGAAAACTTTGTCATGCTCCTATGAGCTAATGAACCAAGGTGAAATTAGTGTGGCACGACTTGAGCAGGCTAAGACCTTAAAGAGATGTTAAAAACATGGTCATGTGACTATGAGTTGACGTACCCAAATGAAATGAGTGAGGCGTTACTTGAGATGCTTAAGAAACTAAAGAGAAGTTGAAAACTTGGTCATACCCCTATGAGCTGACTAACCAATGTGAAACGGGCAAAGGACTTCTTAAGCTTGCTAAGACCATAAATAGACATTGAAGACTTATTCGTACCCCTATAAGCTAACTAACTAAGATGATACGAGCGAAATGCTCCTTCAATTGACTAGGACCCTAAAGATATGTTGACAACTTGGTCCTACCCCTCTGAGTTGACTAACCAAGATGATAAGGGCGAAGTGCTCCTTAAGCTAGCTAAAATCTTAAAGAGAGGTTGAAAACTTTGTTGTGTCCCTATATACTAACTAACCACGATGAAGTGGGTGAAGCATTCCTCGATCTCGCTAAGTCCTTAAAGAGATGTTGAAAACTTAGTCTTGCCCTTGTGAGTTGACTAAATAAGGAAAAATAGGCATAGCACTCATGGAGCTGGCTATGATACTAAAGAGATGTTGAAAACTTATTCATGCCCCTATGAGCTGACTAATCAAGATAAAATGAGTGAAGTGCTCCTTAAGCTGGCTAAGGCTCTAAAGAGATATTGAAAACTTGGTTGTGTGCCTATGAGCTGATGAACCCAGATGAAACGAGAGAAGTGCTACTTTAGTTGGTTAAGACCCTAAAGAGAAGTTGAAAACTTGGTCATACCCCTATGAGCTAACTAACCAAGGTGAAATAGGCAAAGCACTCCTTAAGTTAGTTAAGACTATAAATAGACATTGAAAACTTAGTCGTATCCCTATGAGTTAATTAACTAAGTTGATATGAGCGAAGTGTTCCTTGAGCTAGCTAATACCCTAAAGAGAAGTTGAAAACTTGGTCCTACCCCTATGAGTTGACTAACCAAGATGATAAGGGTAAGGTGCTCCTTGAGCTAGTTAGGGCCACAAAATGATGGTGAAAACTTAGTCATTCTCCTATGAGTTAACAAACCAAGGTGAGACATGTAAAGTGCCCCTCGAGTTGGCTAAAATCCTAAAGAGATATTGAAAACTTGGTTGTGCCCTTGTAAGTTGACTAACCAAGATGAAATGGGCATAGTGCTCCTTAAGCTTACTATGACACTAAAGGGACATTGAAAACTTACTTATGCCCTTACGAGCTAACTACCTAAGATGAAATGAGTGAAGTGCTCCTTGAGTTGGCTAAGACCCCAAAGAAATGTTGAAAACTTAGTTGTACCCTTATGAGCTAACTAATAAAGTTGAAATGGGTGAAGCATACCTTGAGTTGGCTAATACCCTAAAGAGATGCTTAAAACTTAGTTATACCCTATGAGCTAACTAACTAAGGTAAAATGGGTGAAGCGTTCCTTGAAATGGATAAGACTTTAAAGAGATATTGAAAATTTCATCGTGCCCCTATGAGCTACCTAACCAAGTTGAAAGGAGCAAAGCGCTCCTTTGGATGGCTAAGATCTTAAGAGTTGTGGAAAACTGAGTCGTTCCCCTACGAGCCAACTAACCAAAGTATAATGAGCAAAGTGCTCCTTGAGTTGGATAGGACCCCAAATTGATCCTGAAAACTTAGTTGTACCCTTTTCAATTGATTAACCATGATTAAATGGGCAACGCATTCCTTGAGCTGGCTATGACCTTAACGAGATGTTGAAAACTTGCTTATGTGAAGCACTCCTTGAGCTAGCTAAGACCCTAAAGAGATGTTGAAAACTTAATTATGCTCCAATAAGCTAACTAACTAAGATGAAATAGGTGAAGTACTCCTTGAGTTGCCTAAGGCCCTAAAGAGATGTTGAAAACTTGGTTGTGCCCTTATGAGGTGACTAACTAAGGTAAAATGGGCGAAGCGCTCCTTGAGCTAGTTGTAACACTATAGAGATGTTGAAAACTTGGTTAAACCCTTGTGAGTTGACTAATCAAGATGAAATGAATGAAGTACTCCTTGTGCTAGCTAGGACCCTAAAGAGATGTCGAAAACATGGTCATGCCCTTGTGAGTTGAATAACTAAGGAGAAATGGGCAAAGTGCTCCTTGAGCTAGCTAGGTCCATAAAGAGATGTTAAAAACTTAGTCGTACCCCTATGAGGTGACTAACCAAGATGAAATGGGCTAAGTGCTCCTTTAGTTGGCAAAGACCCTAAAGAGATGTTGAAAACATGGTCATGCTCCTATTAGTTGACTAATTAAGGTGAAACGGGTGAAGCACTCCTTGAGTTGGTTAAGACCCTTTGTTGTGCCTCAAGCTAATGGGTAAAGCATACCTTAAGCTGGCTAAAACCCTAAATCGATGTTGAAAACTTAGTAGTGCAAAACACTCATTGAGCTGGCTATGACCTTAAGGAGATGTTGAAAACTTGATCATGCCTTTATGAGTTAACTAACCTTAATGAAAAGGGTAAAGTGTTGCTTAAGTTGGTCAAAACCATAAAGAGAGGTTGAAAACTTTTTTGTATCCCTATGAGCTGAAAAACTAAGATGAAATGGGTGAAGCCCTCCTTGAGCTAGCTAAGACCTTAAAAAGATGTTAAAAACTTGGTCGTTCCCTTGTGAGCTGACTAACTAAGGAGAAATAGGCAAAGAGCTCCTTGAGTTAGCTATTGCACTAAAGGGATGTTGAATACTTAGTTGTGCCCTTATGAGCTAACTAACCAAGATGAAATGAGTAAAGTGTTCCTTGCGTTAGATAAGAGCTTAAAGTGATGTTGAAAACTTTGTCTTACACTTATTAGTTGACCAACCTTGATGAAATAAGCAAAGCACTACTTGAGTTGGCCAAGACCCTAAAGAGAAGTTAAAACCTTAGTTGTGCCCTTGTGAGTTGACTAATTATGGTGAAATAGGCGAAGCGCTACTTGAGCTGGTTAAGATCATAAATAGATGTTGAAAACTTAGTCGTACCCTTATAAGTTGACTAATTAAGATGATACGAGTGAAGTCCTATTTAAATTGACCAAGACCTTAAAGAGATGTTGAAAACTTAGTCATACCCCTATGAGTTGACTAACTAAGATGATACGAGAAAAAGCGCTCCTTGAGATGACTAAGGCCATCAAAATATAGTGAAAACTTTGTTGTGCTCCAATGAGATAACGAACTAAGGTGAGATGTGCGAAGTACTCCTTGAGTTGGCTAATGTGCTAAAAAGATGTTAAAAACTTGGTCATGCCCCCATGTGTTGACTAACAAAGATGAAACTGGTGAAGCACTCCTTGAGAAGGCTAAGATGTTAAGGAGATGTTGAAAACTTGGTTGTACCATTATGAACTAATTAACTAAGATGAAATGGATGAAGCTCTTCTTGAGCTAGCTAAGACCTTAAAGAGATGTTGAAAACTTAGTTGTTCCCTTATGAGCTGACTTACAAATGTGAAATGGGCGAAGCACTCCTTGAGTTGGTTAATACCTTAAAGAGATGTTTAAAACTTGGTTGTGCTCCTATGAGCTAACTAACCAAGGTGAAATAGGTGAAGTGCTCCTTGAAATGGCTAAGACCTTAAGGAGATGTTGAAAACTTTATCGTGCCCCTATGAGCTTCCTAACCAAGATGAAATGAGCAAAGTACTCCTTGAGCTGGCTAAAACCCAAAAGGGTTATGGAAAACTTAGTTATTTACCTAAGAGCTAACTAACCATAGTGAAATGGGTGACGTGCTCCTTAAGTTAGATAAGACCCTAAATAGATGATAAAAATATGGTTGCGCTCTTATGAGCTACCTAACCAAGATTAAATGAGTGAAAAGCATTGCTTGAGTTGGAGATGACCCTAAAGAGATGTTGAGAAGCTTACCATACCCCTATGAGCTGCCTAACTAAGATTAAATGAGTGAAGTGCTCCTTGAGCTAGTTAAGACCCTAAAGAGATGTTGAAACTTTGGCCATACCCCTATAAGCTAACTAACCAAGGTGAAATGGGTGAAGCACTCCTTAAGCTGGCTAGGACTCTAAAGAGATGTTGAAAATTTAGTCATGCTCCTATGAGCTAACTATCTAAGATCAAACGGAGAAGTGATTATTGAGTTGGCTAAGACCCTAAAGAGATGTTGAAAAGATGGTCTTGTCATCATGCGATGATTAACTAAGGTAAATCCAGCAAAATGCTCCTTGTGCTAGCCAAGACCTTAAAGAGATAATAAAAACATGGTCGTGTCCCTATGACCTAACTAACCATGATGAAATGGGCAAAATAAGCCTTAAGTTGGCCGAGACCTTAAAGAGATGTTGAAAACTTAGTTATACCTGTTGTTGGTGGATTTTGGAAGTTAGAAATGTCTTACAAAATTTAAAAAAAAAAAAGAAAATTGCTTGGTATCAAGGCTAGTCTAGTGTGTCTACTTCGGTGCCTAAGTTAGTAAGTAGGAATGAGGAAAGTAAAGTGAGTGGTCAGGAGTTACTAGATATCTCTTACAAAGTTTCTTTCCCACATTTATAAGAGACTGTCATGTGTGAAGTTGTAGTTATCGGAATAACTTTCAGTATACGTGGAAGTTTCTTGATTAGATACCTTCCCTAAAATATAGGGAGAACCGGTAGTTATGTAATATAACCATGCTTGTGATAACTATACATGCAATGGACATGAATTAAAATTAGGAACAAATCTATATTACTCGGTGGAATGTTGCTATTGTCAATTATTCAGTGAGATGCCAAGAGTGTAGATTAGCTGGCCTATCGGCAACTGAATAGACGAGTAAGTGAAGTTATTTTAACTCTTATCAAACTACGTGGACAAAAACTAACTATCAACGATACCCCTTTGAGCTGATTACCTATGATGAAATGAGCAAAGTGTTCCTTAAGTTGGCTAAGAACATAAAGAATTGTTGAAAACTTGTTGAGCCCTTATGAGCTGGCTAACAAAGGTGCAACGGGTAAAGCACTCCTTGACTTAGCTAATACCTTAAAGAGATGTTTAAAACTTGATTGTGCCCTTATGTTTTGTGTAACCTAGGTGAAATGGCTGAAGCACTCCTTGAGCTAGCTAAGATCTTAGAGAGATGTTGAAAAATTATTCGTAGCTCTATGGGTTGCCTAACCAAGATGAAATGAGCAAAGCACTCCTTAAGCTAGCTAAGACCCTAAAAAGTTATTGAAAACTTGGTCATGCCCCCATAAGCTAGCTAATGAAGGTGAAATCGGCGAAGCACTCCTTGAGCTGGATAAGACCTTAAATAGATGCTGAAGCCCTTATGAGCTGGCTTACAAAGGTGCAATGGGCGGAGTACTCTTTGACTTGGCTAATACCCTAAAGAGATGTTTAAAACTTGATCATACCCCTATGTGTTTAACCTAAGTGAAATGGATGAAGCACTCCTTGAGCTAGTTAAGATCTTAAAGAGATGTTGAAAAATTATTCGTGCCTCTATGAGTTGCCTAACTAAGATGAAATGAGCAAAGCACTCCTTAAGCTAGCTAAGACCCTAAAAAGTTATTGAAAACTTAGTCATGCCCCTATGAGCTAGCTAATGAAGGTGAAATGAGCGAAGCACTCCTTGAGTTAGATAAGACCTTAAATAGATGCTGAAAACTTGGTCGTACCCTTATGAGTTAACTAACCAAGGTGAAAGAGTGAAGTACTCCTTGAGCTGGTTAAGATCCTAAAGACATGATGAAAACATGGTCGTGTCCTTATAAGCTAACTAACCTAGATGAAACGGGTGAATACTCCATGTCCTGGCTAAGGTTGTAAAGAGATTTTGAAAACTTAGTTAGGTATCCATGAACTGACTAACCTAGGTGAAATGAGAGAAACACTCCTTGAGCTAACCAAATAGATTGATTACCTCTAAATATTGCTTCTGAGTTTTACAATTTGTAAACCTATATTCTATGCTTAACTTCGTTCAACAGATAAGTGTGCGTATCTTTTTATAGCATAGATAAGTATAAGGTTATCTCCATTATGAATGGATACAAGCATTAGTACTAATCAATCTTCCTATGATCTAGCAACTAAATTTATCAAGTGATGAAAATATTAAAATACCTAATTTACTAGCCAAATTGCACTAATCTACAAACTAATTTCAACTAAAACAATGGCTACAATAACACTTGTTGATACAACACTTAACATGTAGACTTGCTTCACCATATAGCATGATATCACCTCATAATTTAATCTTAATGATTTTGTCTATAGGGAATTACTAGTATGTAAGTATTCCTCTCAAAATTGCTTATGTCTAATCTTAATTATGTTTATTAGAATCTCTTTTGGATTAATAGCCAACTCGGACCGCATTAACGATATGTTAATTTGTCAATTTCCTTAAGAATGCAACAACTTTCCTAATGATATCTTTACTATCAAGAGTAAGGTATCCCAATGAATTAGATTTATTCAATAAAATTGTCTCTTGACATATTCTATTAAAATATGGCCTAAGTCAATGTTATGTACTATATAATACTTAGATTAATTCAATTCAATTCATCAAGAAACTACTATCCCATTCACTTGATCATACTAAGTAGATGTAACAAGTCCTAAATTACTACTCACACATGACAAAGAAACAAAATGTATCAATAAAATAAATAATTAACATAAGATCAATAGAAGAATATAACCCCATTTTGAATTGCACTTTAGAAATCTTTACAACACATGAACGATGAATTCCTATTGCCTCCTTCGAGCAATTCTGGGAAAGGTATGGTACAATACTTAGAAACTATAATGAAAATGGAAACATAATAGGTACAAAGATGGATGAATAGATGTGTCGTAGGTTGATGATGTGATGTGATGTCTTATGGTGTAATGTTCTTGATGATGTTGATTACGTCCTCCTTTTTTTGAAAATTGTGGTGCATTTATATCCTTCTTATCAAAGGGCTCGAAATACACCACTTTAAGACACCTCCTAGTGTTAAGACCCATTCCATGCCCCAATTCATGTGAAAAAGTTAAAGAAGAATCATCATGTCTACTCCCATCATGCTTATGACTTAGGAAGTGATATTCTCATCGTAAACAATCCACCTCATCATGCTTGTGATTAAGGGCATAATCATCCTTCTAAGGTAGAGTTATAGCCGTGATGAATAGTCGGAAAAATAGCTTTAGCCTTGGTTACTCTTTTGATCATAGCCGTAATGGAGGGAGTAACGAGCATTAGGAATTCAAATCTTCTTTTATTATTCTTATTATTGCTCCAAATCTTCTTATTCTTGAATAACTTCATCTCTTCTTCACTTTGCCTTGAATAAATATCATCTCTTTGCTCTTGAATCATCATAAATTAATATATACACAATCAAGTACCAAGAACTTGAGAAATAAACACAATTATGGTCAATTTTATGAGTGACTATGCCTAAAATGTACATAGTGAGTTACACTTATCAGAGATGATGAAAACATAGCCATACCCCTATGGACTAACTAATAATGATGAAATGGGTAAAGTGCTCCTTAAGCTAGTTGAAAACCTAAAGAGATGTTGAAAACTTAGTCATACCCTTTTGAGATGACTAACTAAGAAGGAATAGGTGAAGCACTCCTTGAGTTGGTTAAGATCTTAAAGAGATGTTGAAAACTTATTCGTGCTCTTATGAGCTGACTAACCACGATGAAAGAAGTGAAGAGCTACTTCAGCTGGCTAAGACCCTAAAGAGATGTTGAAAACTTATTTGTTCCCTTGTGAGTTGAATAACGAAGGTAAAATGCGCAAAGTGCTCCTTAAGCTAGTTAAGACCCTAAGGAGATGTTTGAAACTTGGTCGTATGCTTATGAGCTGAGTAAGAAAGATGAAATGAGTGAAGTGCACCTTCAGGTAACAAAGACCTTAAAGAGATGCTAAAACCTTAGTCATGACCCTATGAGCTTACTAACTAAGGTGAAATGGGCAAAGTGCTCCTTAAGTTAGCTAAGATCCTAAAGAGATGGTGAAAACTCGGTTGTACCCTCATGAGTTGACTAAACAAGGTGAAATGAGTGAAGTACTCCTTGAGCTAGTGAAGACCCTGAAGAGAGGTTGAAAACTTAGTTGTATGCTTATGAGCTAACTAACTAAGACGAAATGGGGGAAGCACTCCTTTAATTGGCTAAGACCTTAAAGAGATGTTAAAAACTTATACATGCCCTTATGAGTTAAGTAACCAAGGTGAAATGGGCGAAGCATTCTTTGAGTTGGCTAAGACCTAAAAGAGATGTTGAAGACTTATTCCTACCTTTAGGAGTTGCTTACTAAAGATCAAATAGGCGAAGTACTTCTTGAGCTGGCTAAGATCCTAAAAAAAGGTTGAAAACTTAGTCTTGCCCCAATCAATTGACTAACTAAGATGAAACGGGTGAAACACTCCTTGAGCTAGCTAAGACCCTCAAGAGATGTTGAATACTTAGTTATACCCTTGTGAGCTGACTAAGCAAGGTCAAACGGGCAAAGTACTCTTGAGTAGGCTAAGACCCTAAAGAGATGTTAAAAACTTGGTCCTACCCCTATGAGTTGACTAACTAAGATAATATGGGCGAAGCACTCCTTAAGCTGTTTAAGACCTTAAAGAGATGTTGAAAATATGGTTATAGCCCTATGAGCTGACTAACCAAAGAGAAACGGGCAAAACACACCTTGAGTGGGCTAAGATCCACAAGAGATGTTGAAAACATGGTTATGCCCCTATGAGTTCACTAATTATGATAAAATGGGTGAAGCACTCCTTGAGCTAGTTAAGACCCTAAAGTGAAGTTGAAAACTTATTCATACCCCTTTGAGTTGACACGTAAAGCAATCCTTGACCTAGCTATGACCTTAAAGAGATGTTGAAAACTTGGTTATGTAAAACGCTCCTTAAGTTAGCTAAGACCCTAATGAGATGTCAAAAACTTGGTTGTGCCCCTATGAGATGACTAACTAAGATGAAACAGGTAAAGTACTCCTTGAGCTACCTAAGACCCTATAGAGATGTTTGAAAACTTTGTCATTTTCTAATGAGCTGACAAACTAGGATAAAACTAGCAAAGCTTTCCTTGAGCTGGCTAAGATACTAAAGAGAAGTTGAAAACTTGGTCGTATGCTTATGAGTTAACTAAACAATGTAAAATGGGCGAAGTGCTCCTCAAGTTGGCTGTGATACTAAAGTGATGGTCAAAAGTTAGTTGTACCCCTATGAGTTAACTACCCAAGATGAAATGGGTGAAGCACTTTTTGAGCTGGCCAAGATCCTAAAGAGTTATGGAAAATTGGGTCATACCCCTGTGAGATAACTAACTAAGGTGAAATGAGCGAAGTGCTCCTTAAGTTGGTTAAGACCCTAAAGAGAAGTTGAAAACTTAGTCGTACCCCCATGAGTTGACTAACTAAGGAGAAATGGGTGAAGTTGATAGGATTTGAAGTACCAACTCTACCAAATATGGAAGCCCAGCTTGTCCATTTCTCACCTAAACATTTCATTTGATCATTTATTTTTGCTTATGTTATTTAGACTTCCTTTTTGTTGTACTTTTCCTAAATCACTCTCATGCTTATTTTATATTTATAGGAATGCCACTAAGGTATCCTTTTAGTTATTTTATTTATAAGTTTACCATCATGTATAAATAGAACCTATGTATAGGGTTTTAATTAAACTTGACATTTAATGAAAAACCCTTGAAACTTTTCTCTTAAGAAATTCTTTTTTACCTTCTCTTATCAATCTCCTTCGCAAGGATTGTGGCAAGCAACCTTATCACTCAGACTGGTGTATTACATTCAATGAGTCTTAGGACGTGTTGGATCTTGTTGGTGCATCATATTTAACTAGATAACTCACAAATTTGCTAAACCCCCATTTTATTTTCATATTTTAGTTCACTATGGTACCTCTTCGTATGTCTAACTCCAAAGACGCATTAGTTCTGTTGGTATCAAAGTACAGTTTTGACAAGGGAGTATGTTAAGTTCCATGATGTTTTTGTTCGTGTGTGTACTATTAGTGGCTGCTATATTCCTCCTGTGGTTACCATAGTATGTGTATTGGAGTTACTACTGTCACATTGCTGCTTTACTGTTCTTAATATTACTACTGTCGTGAATTAGCGTAAGTAGTGAAGTGGATAGCTAGCACTCAAATTGTTGATCAGAGTTGGTACGAGTAATGGTTCTTTAGTGTTGAGAGAGCGGGTAGCAATGGCAAGTATTGTTGTGCTTGAAATTTTAGTGCATTGTATTTGGGTATTTAAGGGTTCAATCCCTATTCTTTTGAGAAAGAAACATCAACATTAAGCATCAGGGTTTCACTTATTCCAACAGAGTTTGGCTTGGAGATTAGGGTTTCTTTGACAAAAGTTTTATAGTTATGTGCTACTATCATGTGTGTAATGGGTCTTGGCTGTACGTGTGGTCTGCTGTTGTTTGACATGAGTGATTGATAGTGGTTTGGGTGTGTCTCAATGGTGGGTCGCTGGCAGTTGAAATTGAGGACATGTGAGTTGAGCACAGGAGGCTGTCTATTCTGCAGTGGTGTACTGAGTCTAGTGCAAGACTATTCGGTGGTTGGTGGTCGTGTCCATAATAATATCAGATGGAGATACAAACTGGTATTGTGTAAAAACGAAGAATAGCCTGTTTGTTTTACTTGTGATGTCTTTTGTAGGAATTTCTCGAAGTTTGCAATGGCAACTATTTGTGTCATGTGTGTGTATCGATTTCTCATAAGTAGTGATTGAGTGGATGAAGTGCCATGGTTGGATTATAGTGTGTGATTAACATAAGTTCTGGGTTGAATACGAAATTGCCGCAGTTGTGTTAGTATCAAAGCTACGGTGGTGGTGTGTGCGCCAAATTCTAAGTTGAATGGTTGTCTAATTGTGAATAATTAAGTGTCCGTGCTGTTCTGAATGTGTACTGATTTGTTAAGCTGTATGAAGTTTTGAACCGAGCTGACTTGAAGTGGACTCATGCCGCACTGTTGTGTGGAAAGGCTGTGCTGAACTACTGTGACTCGAAGTACCGACCTGAGTAACTATTATTGAACTTGCCGAGCCGAAGACTAAAGTATCCGAGCCAAGCTAATGAAGTGTATATAAGCTGTTTTGTGAACTACCGAACTGAACTCTGCATTCGAGTTGAGTGTACCTTGCCAACCTAAACTGGAGTAGTGGTCCCAGCTCCAAACTGTTTCAATTCGAAGCACTGAGTTGATTCAACTTAATTGTCGAGTTACTGAGTGGTGCGTATCTAAGCTGATAAAGTGCTCCGGACCGAGGTGAACTTGAATCCCAAATTGTGCCGAGCTAACAGTTGTGCCGAGCTCTCAACATGTTGTCCAAGCCATTGTAAATCATGTACTGAGCTGCTACGAGGAAACCAATTGCCGATCTTAGTTATTGTTTTACTGTCCGAACTGAGCTTGAGGACCCGAGCTGCCATGCTCTTAAAGGATTTGCTGAACTGAAGAAAATACCAGGCTCGAGCTTCCTTGTGAAGTTTATCTGAGCTTGTGCGTGTTCAGTTGCCGACCTAAATTCGGTCGTAGTAGCTGCGTGTGAGATGTTATGAATCACAGTTACAGAATTACCAAGTTTTACAGTCACCAAACTAACCTGTTCCAAGTCACCGAGTTGCTTTAAATAGCGAGCTCAAGTTCCATTCAGTAGTAGTTGTGTCTGAGCCACTGTGTTATCTATTAGGTGATTGATATCGTTGCCGAGGTGATTTGTTCAAGCTGTCTCTGATCCAAAGTGCAGTAGCAGCTGGAATTGAAGTGCTGTAGGAGGAAAATCTATTGTGTTATCCCATTGTAGACAACTGCCGAGCTGCATCTTGATTATAAATTATGTTCACGTGGTTGGTGCAGAGAACAAAACCTATTGCCAGTCGCGTCGAGCTGAAGCTTGCAAGAATAGTGTTGTCCACTTCACTATAAAGGTTGTCGAGCTATAAGTAATTCTATCTGTCTTGTGCAACTCTAAAGTTTCCAAACTGCTACAATTCAAAGTGCTGAAATTGGATTCGAACGAGTTGCTGTAGTATTGGAGAATAATTGTTGCCGAGCTGTTGTGACCAAGTGCTTGCTGTACTGTTTTGATCATTAACTTATTGAGCTAAATTGTTGTAGTATCCGAACTGCAATACGTAAACGATTTGTTTAGATTGAAGTCCGAATTGCAAAATTTCATAGATAGCCGAGCTGAAGTTTGACATAGTGCTGTCCCTTTCATTTTAAAGGTTGCCAAGCTGGTTAATTTCCTACTTACCGAGCTATTTTGTGTGTGTCAGTGATTGAAGTGCTGATTGTACAGCAGCTGAGCGTGGACTAAAGTTTTTGTATATGTGAGAGGTCTATTTCTTTGGGAACTTACAGTAGCTGTGTTTTGTTAATTGTGCTACTGGGTGTGCTTTTCGACTTGCCAAGCTGCTACGTGTCCGAGCTACTGAGTTAAATTTTGCCAAGCTTATGCTACTGTTTTGTTTGTTTGTGCCATGCGTGCAACTATAACTTGGAGATAGAAGCTATGCGTTGAACTCGAAGAACCAAGCCAACTGTCACGTGCACGTGAGTTGCATCCACTAAGTTGAAGAGCCCAAGTGCAAATTGTTGTACTCGTAACTGCCACACGCCAAAAATTAGCAAGCTGCAACAGGACTGCCAATGTGTTGAAAAATTGCCTAGCTTCTGTGACGCATATTACAATTTTCGAGCTGTTAGTGCAACCGAACTCTGAAAATTCTATTCATGCTGTCCCAAGTAAATTTAAATATCGAGTTCTTGCAGTGTTGAAACTATATAACATTATGAACTACCACAGGCATATTGGAGAAGATCGGAAACTTTGCTTCTTATCCAATTCGTGAATTAATTTCAACTTTATTGAATCAAAATTCATTCCATATGGTCACTACAGCTCAACATGGGCATCATAATACACAAAGCTTGAGGATGAAATATGCTAGCAAGTCATAAATCCTACTTCCCCATATTTGCTAGAATAGTTACAGATTCTACTTGCTAGGCTTAAAGAGATCAAGGATGAACTAAGACACCAAAAGAACTCTTAACCAGAGAATATTGAAGAGAAGAAATCTAAGGGAAATGAAGGAGGAGTTGAAGATGAGAATGGGGTTAATAAGGAAGGACAAGATGAGTTGCAACTTAGCACCCATTTTCCTAACGTGATTCCATTGCCATTAACACTGGTGTTATCGATGATCACAGGTACTACTATATTAGCCATTCGCATGTTAGATTCTTTTATTTTGATTCACTGACAGGGTTGTCCAAAGATGATATGCATTATAGTAGTGTTGTGCTTGTGAGATGTTATCGGCTATTTATTGGTGCTTTCAGAGGTCACGGTGATGGATATTCCTATTTAGGTTGTGTTGTTCTTATCCTTAGTTCTCTTACCTTGGAAGAATTTGAAGTATATAGTTGGAGGAGAGAAGAATGGAGTTGTGAGGAAGCAAATGAGGTGATAACAGCTAAAAATGAAGTCGAGGAGCTAACATTGGAAGAGTATGTACCTCTAAGAATAGTCAAGGAAGTAGAGTAGTTTGAGCTCTTCCATATTCGAACACCCTAAGCTCATGTCCTATTTGAGCCTGAAGTTGTGTTATTCCCTATGATTGATAGCTGCTAGATCTACTTAGGAGTAATTGACAGGATACATGATAAGTGGAAGGAAGGGTGTTTGATCAAGAGCTTAGTTGATCATGCTCATGATGAGTGGAAAGAGTGTCGAATTGTATTTGCCTTGATCATTGAGTTGAGTTGTTGTAGTTTATTTCTGTTTTTCTTTTTTTGGTTTGTCTTTGATCTTAGTGGAAGTTGGAGTAGTTACTTATTCAATTTCAGGTTGAAACTTTTTCAAGAGGGGGATAATGATAAGATTCGAAGTATTGAACCGACCAAATATCGAAGCCTAGCTCGTCCACTTCTTAGTTGGACATCTCATTTCATGATTTATTTTTGCTTATGTTATTTAGACTCTCTTTTTATTGTATTTTTCCTAAATTACCATCATGCTTATTTTGTATTTACAGGAATGCTACTAGGGTATCCTTTTAGTCAATTTATTTATAAGTTTGCCATCATGTATAAATAGAACCTACGTATAGGGTTTTATTGACTTGACATTTAATAAAAAACCCTTGAGACTTTTCCCTTGGAAAACTCTTCTTTACCTGCTCTTATTAATTGTTTTAGCAAGAATTGTGGTGAGCAACCCTATCACTCAAACCGGTATATCACATCTGGTAAGTCTTAGGCTGTGTTGGATCTTATTGGTGCATCATACCCAGCTAGATTGCTCATGGATTTGCTAAACCCCCCATTTTATTTTCTTGTTTTAGTTCATTGTGGTGCTTCTCCATGTATCCGTCATCAGAGATGCATCAAAAGCCCTCCTTAAGTTGGCTAAGACCTTAAAGAAATGTTGAATATTTAGTCCTATCCCTATGAACTAACTAACCAACATGATATAGGTGAAGTGCTCCTTGAGCTCACTAATACCCTAACGAGAGGTTGAAAATTTGGCCATCTCCCTATGAGCTGATTGACCAAGATGAAATGGATGAAGTACTTCTTAAGCTAGCTAAGACCCTAAAGAGATGTTGAAAACTTGGTCATGCCCTTATGAGCTAACTAACCTAGATGAAACAGGGTGAAAAGCTCCTTAAGCTAGCAAAGATCTTAAAGAGATGTTGAAAACTTGATCGTATCCTTATGAGTTGACTAACCAAGAACAAACGAGGCAAAGGACCCTAAGGAGATGTCAAAAACTTAGTCATATCCCTATTAACTAATGAATTGAGATGAAATGAGGTAAAGCGCTCCATTTGTTGGCTTAGACCTTAAAGAGAGGTTGAAAACTTGGTCATATCCGTGTAAGTTGACTAACTAGGATGAAATGGGTGAAGCGCTCCTTAAGCTAACTAAGACCCTAAAGAGATGTCAAAAACTTAGTCGTACCCTTATGAGCTAAATAACCAAAGAGAAATAAGTGAAGCACTCCTTGAGCTGGTTATGACATTAAAGAGATGTCAAAAACTTAGTCGTACTCCTATGAGTTGACTAACCAAAATGAAACCGATGAAGTATTCCTTGAGTTGGCTAAGACCTAAAGAGACATTGAAAACTTGGTCATACACTTATAAGCTGACTAACCAAGGGGAAACAGGTGAAGCACTCCTTGAGCTGGCTAAGACCCATAAGAGATGTTGAAAACTTAGTTTTATCCCTATGAATTGAGTAACTAAGATGATATGGGAAAAGAGCCCCTTAAGATGGCTAGGACTTTAAAGAGATGTTGAAAACATGGTCTTTCCCTCGTGAGCTAACTAGCAAGGTGAAATAGGTAAAGTACTCCTTAAGCTAATTAAGACTCTAAGGAGACATTGAAAACTTGATTATGCTCCTAAGAGCTGACTAACCATGAAGAAATCAGTGAAGTACACCTTAAGCAAGCTAAGATCCTAAAGAGATATTGAAAACTTGGTTATGCCTTATGAGCTGAATAACCAAGATGAAATGGGTGAAGCACTCCCTAAGCTAGCTAAGACCCTAAAGTGATGTTGAAAACTTGTTCGTACGAAGCGCTACTTGAGCTAACTAACACTCTAAAGAGATGTTGAAACATTGATTGTGTCACTTTGAGCTGACTAGCCATGATGAAATGGGCAAAGCGCTTCTTAAGCAAGTTAAAACCTTAAAGAGAGGTTGAAAACTTGGTCGTATCCCTATAAGCTAACAAACCCTGATGAAATAATACTCATTGAGCTGGCTAAGACCCTAAAGAGACGTTGAACACTTAGTAATGCCTTTGTAAGCAAACTAACCAAGGTGAGCTAGCTATGACATTAAAGAGATGATGATAACTAGGTAGTGCCCTTATGAGTTGACTAACCAAATCGAAATGGGTAAAGTGCTCCTTAAGCTAGCTAAGACTCTAAAGAGATATTGAAAAGATAGTTGTATGCCTATGATTTGAATACCCAAAAGAAACGGGCGAAGTGCACCTTGAGTTAGTTGAGACCCTAAAGAGATGTTGAAAACTTAGTCTTACTCCTATGTGTTGACTAACTAAGACGATATGGGGGAAGTGCTCCTTGAGCTAGTTAGGACCTTAAGGAAATGTTAAAAACTTAGTTATGCTCAGGTAAGTAGACTAACTGAGGTTAAATGAGTGAAGCACTCTCTAAGTTGGCTAGGACCTTAAAGAGATGTTAAAAACTTGGTTATGCCCTTGTGAGCTGACTAACTAAGGTGAAATGGGTAAGCCACTCCTTGAGCTATCTAAGATCCAAAAGAGATGTTAAAAACTTGGTTATGCCCTTATGAGCTGACTAACCTAAGTGAAACAGGCAAAACACTTCCTCAATTGGCTAAGACCCTAAAGTGATAATGAAAACTTGGTTGTATCCCTATGTGCTAACGAACCAAAATAAAATAAGTGAGGCACTCCTTGAGTTGGCTAAGACCTTAATGAGATGTTAAACACTTGGTCATGCCGTCGTAAGTAGACTAATCGAAGTGAAATGGGCGAAGCGCTCCTTCAGTTGGAGATGACACTAAAAAGATGTTGATAACTTAGTTGTAGCCCTATGACTTGACTAACTAAGATGAAATGAGCAAAGTACTCCTTGAGCTAGCTAAGACCCTAAAGAGATGTTGAATACTTCATCGTATGCCCATGAGCTGACGAACCCTGATGAAATGAGTGAAGTGCTCTTTGAGTTGGTTAAGACCCTAAATAAATGTTAAAAGCTTGGTCGTACTCCTTTAAGTTAATTAACCAAGGTGAAATGGGTGAGGTGCTCCTTAAGCTAGCTAAGATCCTAAATAGATGTTGAAAACTTGGTCGTACCCTTATCTATTGACTAATAATGATGATATAGGTGAAGTGCTCCTTAAGTTGGCTAGGTTCCTAAAGAAATGTTGAAAACTTGGTCATGCTCCTATGATTAGACTAACTATGGGGAAATGGGTGTAGTGTTCCTTGAGCTAGCTAAGACCCTAAAGAGATGTTGAAAACTTGGTGGTATCCTTATTAGCTGACTAATTGAGATGAAATGGGTGAAGCACTCCTTGAGTTAGCTATGACCCTAAAGAGATGTTGAAAACTTAGTTATGCCCCTATGAGCAAACTAACCGAGGTGAAATGGGTGAAACACTTCTTCAACTAGCTAACATCCTAAACAGATGTTGAACAGTTGGTCGTACCCCTATGTGCTACCTAACTAGGATGTAATGCGCAAAGTGCTTCTTGAGCTAGGTAAGACCCTACAAAGATGTTGAAAACATGGCTGTACCCCTGTAAGCTAACTAACCAAAGAGAAATGGGTGATATGCTTCTTAAGCTAGCTAAGATCCCAAAGAGATGTTGAAAATTTGTTCATGCCCCTATGAGCTGACTATCTAAGAAGAAACGAACGAAACTCTCCTTAAGTTTGCTAGGACCTTAAAGAGATGTTACAAACTTGGTCGTGCCCCTATGAGTTAACTAACCTATGTAAAATAGGTAAAGCATTCCTTGAGCTAGCTAAGACTATAAAGAGATGTTGAAAACTTGGTCATATCCCTGTGAGCTGACTAACTAAGGTGAAATAGGTGAAGCAATCCTTGAGAAGCCTAAGACCTTAAAGAGATGTTGAAAACTTGGTGGTTGCCCTATGAGTTGACTAACCAAGATAAAATGGGGTGAAGAGCTCCTTGAGCTGGCTAAGACCCTAAAGAGATGTTATGAACTTGGTTGAGCCCTTGTAGGCTAACTAACCATGGTGAAATGGGGTAAGCACTCCTTGAGCTAGTTAAGACCCTAAAGTGATGATGAAAACTTGGTCATTCCCCTATGAGCTGACTAATCAAGATGAAATGGGGGAAGTGCTCCTTGAGTTAGCTAAGACCCTAAAGATAGGTTAAAAACTTAGTCGCATCCCTATATATTGACTAACCAAGTTGAAATGGGTGAAACGTTCCCTAAGCTGGCCAAGACCCTAAGTAGATGTTAAAAACTTAGACATGCCCTTATGAGTTGAATAACTAAGGAGAACTAGGCAAAGCACTCCTTGAGTTGGCTATAACACTAAAGTGATGTTAAAGTCTTGGTCGTGCCCTTATGAGTTGACTAACTAAGATGAAACGAGCCAAGCGCTCCTTGAGCTAGTTAAAACCTTAAAGAGATGTTGAAAACCTGGTTGTGCACTTGTGTGCTAACTATCTAAGGTCAAATGGGTGAAGCACTCCAGGCTAAGACACTTAAGAGATGTTGAATACTTGGTTTTGCCCCTATGAGCTAACTAACTAAGATGATATGCGTGAAGTGCTCCTTGAGTTGGCTAAGACCTTAAAAAGATGTTGTGAACTTTGCCTTACCCTTATGAGCTACCTAACCAAGATGAAACGAGCAAGGCACTCCTTAAGAT
Source organism: Lumnitzera racemosa (assembly GCA_024138005.1). Lineage (NCBI taxonomy): Eukaryota > Viridiplantae > Streptophyta > Magnoliopsida > Myrtales > Combretaceae > Lumnitzera > Lumnitzera racemosa. Next base: position 54,288,100 of record JAMXBC010000005.1, read on the forward strand.
GGCTAAAAATCTAAAGAGTTAATGAAAACTTAGTTATACCCCTGTCAGTGAACTTGCTAATGTAAAATGGATGAAAACTTAGTCATATGCTAATGAACTACCTAACCATGATTAAACGAGCAAAGCGTTCCTTGAGCTGGTAAGGACTCTTAAGAGAAGTTGAAAATTTGGTCATGCTCCTATGAGCTGATTGTCTAAGATCAAATGGGCAAAGTGCTCCTTTAGTTGGCTAAGACCCTAAAGAGTTGTTGGAAACTTGGTCGTAGACCTATGAGTTAACTAATAAAGGTGAAACAAGCAAAGCACTCCTTGAGCGAGCTAAGACCCTAAAGATATGATGAAAACATGGCTAGGCTCCTATAAGTTAACTAGCCATGATGAAATAGGTGAAGTGCTCCTTAAGCTAGTCGAAACCCTAAAGAGATGTTGAAAACTTAGTCGTACCCCTTTGAGATAACTAACCAAGATGAAATGAGGGAAGTTCTCCTTGAGCTAATTAAGAACTTAAAGAGATATGCCCTTATGAGCTAACTAATAAAGGTGAAATGGGCGAAGCCCTTGAGCAAGCTAATACCTAAAAGAGAAGTTTAAAACTTATTCGTGCCCCTATGTACTAACTAACCTAGGTGAAACAGGCAAAGCACCCCTTGAGTTGGCTAACACCCTAAAGAGAAGTTGAAAACTTGGTTATGCCCCTATAAGCTGCTTAACCAAGATGAAATGAGCAAAGCACTCCTTGAGCTAGCTAAGACTCTTTAGAGTTTTTGAAAACTTAGTCGTACCCCTATGAGCCAACTATATAAGGTGAAGTGGGGTAAGCGCTCCTGAGTTGGATAAGACCTTAAATAGATGCTTAAAACTTGGTCATGCTCTTATGAGCTGCCTAACTAAGATGAAACAAGCGAAGTACTCCTTAGGCTAGCTAAGACCCTAAAGAGATGTTGAAAAATTAGTCATGCTCCTATGAGCTAACTAACCAAGATAAAATGGGCAAAACACTCCTTGAGCTAGCTAAGAACCTAAAGAAGTGTTGAAAACTTAGTTGTACCCTTATGAGTTGAGTAACCGGGATGAAATGAGTGAAGTGCTCCTTGAGCTAGCTAAGACCTTAAAGAGATGCTGAAAACTTGGTTGTGTCCCTACGAGCTTATTAATTAAGATGAAATGGACGAAGCGCTCCTTGAGTTGTCTAAAAACCCAAAGAGATGTTGAAAACTTAGTCATACTCATTTGAGTTGACTAACTAAGCCAAAATAGGCGAAGTGCTTCTTAAGTAGTCCAAGACCCTAAAGAGATGTTGAAAACTTAGTTGTAGCCTTCTGAGTTAACTAATCAAGGTGAAACTAGTGAAGCGCTTCTTGAGCTAGCTAAAACCTTAAATAGAGGTTGAAAACTTTATCGTACCCCTATGAGCTGAGTAGCCAAGATGAAAGGGGTAAGGTACTCATTGAGCTAGCTAAGATCATAAAGAGATGTTGAAAACTTGGTTGTTCCCTCATTAGATGACTAACCATGATGAAACATGTGAAATGCTTCTTACACATACTATGACCTTAAAGAGCTGTTGAAAACTTGGTTGTACCACTGTGAATTGACTAACCAAGATGAAATGGGCCAAGCATTCCTTTGGTTGGCTATGACCTAAAACAGATAGTGAAAACTTGGACATACCCCTATGAGCTGACTGACTAAGGTGAAATAAGTGAAGTGCTCCTTAAATTAGCCAAGACCCTAAAGAGATGATAGCTAGCTAACCAAGACGATATGGGAGAAATGCTTCATAAGTTAGCTAAGATCTTAAAGAGGTGTTGAAAACTTGGTCAAGCGGGTGAAATGAGCGGAGCGCTCCTTAAGCTAGCTAAGACCCTAAAAAGATGATGAAAACATGGTCGTATCCCTATGAGCTAACTAACCATGATGAAAAGGGTAAAGTGCTCCTTGGTTACGTCCCTTTGAGATGACCAACCAAGATGAAATTGGTGAAGCTCTTCTTGAGATGGCTAAGACCTTCAAGAGATGTTGAGAACTTAGTCATGCCTTTATGACCTGACTAACCATGATGAAACAAGCGAAGAGCTCCTTGACTTGACTAAGACCCTAAAGAGATGTTGAAAACTTGGTCGTATCCTTGTGAGCTAACCAAACATGATAAAGTGGGAGAAGCACTCCTTGAGCTGGCTATGTCCTTAAAGAGATGTTGAAATCTTGGTCGTACCCCTACAAGTTGAGTAGCAAAGATGAAACAAGCGAAGTGTTCCTTGAGTTGGCTAAGACCTTAAAAGAGATACTGAAAACATGGTTATGCCCTTATGAGTTTAGTAACTATGATTAAATGGGTGAAGTACTCCTTGAGCTGGCTAAGACCTTAAAAAGATGGTGAAAACTTAATCGTACCCTTGTGAGCTGACTAACCATGATGAAATGGGTGGAGTGCTCCTTGAGTTGGATGAGACCTTAAAGAGATGTTGAAAACTTAGTTATACTCCTGTGAGCTGCCTAACCAAGACAAAATAGGTGAAACACTTCTTAAGCTGACTAAGACCCTAAAGAGATGTTGAAAACTTGGTCGTACTCTTGTAAGCTGACTAACAAAGGTGAAATGGGTGAAGTACTCCTTGAGTTGGCTAAGACCCTAAAGAGCTTGGCAGTCATAAGACTTAATTTCGTCCTCCTGCCTTGATGCTCCATAGAACATGTATTCCTCCTTCTGTTATATATAATTGCTTAATCAAACATCCATGGTTGTCCAAGTAGAATGTAAGATGCACTCATAGGTAGCATATCACAAATACTTTGTCTCAATTTTTGCCAATACAGATTGAGATGGATAGTTGTTTGTTCACCTATAGGGGTATTAGGTAGGGAATGGTTAGCAATTTCAATTGCTGTACCATAAATGTAGAGGCTACATTAGTGTAGCTCCCACTGTCAATGATCAGCGTGTATAATGATTCATTCACCTTACATCTAATATGAAACGGATTTTCCCTCTATTCGTCTTCAGGTATGAGGTTGATGTTCATCGTCCTCTTCAACCCTAGAGTAGTCAGCAAAAAGTTGCCTTCCTCACTATAGATAACTTCCTCCTTGGATAGTCTAGTCTATCTGTCCTATTTTAGCTCCTCTACTTCTTCATCAGTATTGTTAACCTCAACAATCGACACCTCACCTTAGATGACCATTGTTCGCCTATTCGAATACTGAGTGGCTATGTGTCCAAATCCTTAGAATTTAAAACACTTGATCTTGCTCGTTGTCCTGCCTAAACTTTAACCCTTCTCAAACTTCCTTGAGGGTTCCTTTTCCTTGACTCGATTAGTTTGAGTGGGTCAGGTCTTAGCAACCTTACTTAGTTTTGTTGACATAGGTATGCTTGGAATAGTTCAACAATTGCCTGGTTGACTAGCTAGTGATCAGAACTGTCTTGTTCAGTGCCTTTCTATCCTTTAGGTGGCTTGGATAGCGTCATCAAGCCTTCTAATATCTAGGGTTTTCAAGACATCCCTAATCTCATACTTTAATCTACCAATGAATTGAGATACAATTCAGTCCTCTAGCTTTACAACTTCACATCAGATCATTAACATTTGGAATTCCTTAAAATAAATGTCTACATTGAACCCTCCTTATCTTAGCTCTTGTGGTCTTTTGAAGGCATCCTATAGATAATAGCTCGGCACAAACCTTCTCCGCATAACCTCCTTCATTTCATCCCAACTCTTAATCTCTTGTTCTCCTTCCTTTCTTTGGGTAACTTACAAGTTTTTCCACCAAATGGCAGTATAACTAGTGAACTCCAATACAGTAAGTCTAACCTTTGCATTGTTAGGTATGTCATAGCATTCAAACTACTTTTTAATCCCATTTACCTAATTTAGGCAATCCTTAGCATCACCACTCTTAGAAAAACTTGGAATGCACATCCTTAACCTTTCAACTCTAAGGGCTTATACATTTCTCTCTTTAAGCTCATAGTACTTTTTTACTTCGTCATCTCTTTCCTCTCCCTCCTCAATTCTTTCAAGGGCTAGCCTTCACCTAGCATCCCTACCAATCCCTTTAACTTGAAGTAGTCAAGTTAGGGTGTTAACTCAGCCAAACTAGCCATTGCCTCACCTATGTTCTCTAGCAGGGCTCTTTCTAGCTTACTGGCTATCTTCTTGGATAGCAGTCATCAAACCAACAATCAAGTGGATAAGCCTATCTAAGCAGTCACCCACTGATTGAGGTATGAAGCTTCCTTCTTGCCCTTGGCTATGTCGAGTACCACTTTCTTGGTTCCCTAGAGTTCCTTGAACACTTGAATTTGACATTGATGGTTACTCCACAAAATTGATATCTAATAATACTGCTTGAAGTTCTTTCTATACTTGACAACAACAAATCAATAACTAATACTTCCAACACCAGGACAACACTCAAAGAACAAGTGGTCAACCTAACTCTATTTTGTGTATTGGAATTAAGGGAAAACAAAATAAAGAACACTTCTTAACTACTAAACTCTAATATTAATAATAAAATCTCTAGCATATGAGTGCAGTAACAAACCATTCAAAGAACATAGTAGTAGAATTCAGCTTCAAACATAGCCTTGCTCTGATATTAGGATGATACAGATTCTGTGGATGAACATATGGGCCCCATATCATACGTAATCAAAAGGGGTAAGTCCGGGCTATAAGATGACTTGAAAAGTAAATGATAGTTGAAGGTTAAGTAGGGGTTCCTGTGTACTGACGATGGATACAATGCACTAACACCTCACACAAGCTTGAGTCACACTTGATATGATACACAAGTATGATCGGAGGTCACTTATGTTACATCTCAACATAGCATAGGATGTACTATCACACAGGAATACCTATTGAAAACTTAGCTCAACCTGCTCATTCATTAAAAGATAACATTGTTTACATGATAAGAGGTTTCTACATTGGAGTTCATCTAGATATTTAGCTACAACTTATGTGTACAACATAATATATTTATATCAAAATATGAACCAACTTTTTCCTTTATCATCCTCACAGTAATAGGATCTCTGATCTAATATAGGTTCCATACAACAGTTTCTTACTCCGACTTATGTTCTCAATATACATATCCCCCCTGAGTGTTGGGCCCTTCATGATGTAGTTAACTAGAGGATAAAACATTTTATCCTCTTAGTTACTGAAGCTGAGTGAGAGTGGATAATTAACAACATAATATAAAAAACATATAGACAATATTGTATATCACAACTAAAACATTTCAATGATAACTCGTAAGTTCAACTTCACATATGCATTTGCCCAATTGGGCACTCAGCATGCTATGCTCATGTACGTAATATGCATCAGTACCGATATCCTATGTCCTCCAAACTACTTCCAATTAGTCGACATAGCCAGGCATTTGGATACAATGTCTAGGAACTTGGGGTAATAAGGAGCTACTTGTAAGTAGGAACCCCACCAAATTAGACTATATACTATAGTCTACCATTTTCAAAAAGGGCAACAAAGAGTTGCTTGGAAGTACGACCCCTAACTTTACAAAATTAGACTACATATTGTAGTTCACCTAATTAAAGTGGCAATATTGCCAAATTAGACCACTGATTGTAGTCTACTAAATCAAAGTGGTAACACTGCCAAATTAGACCATACACTGTAGTCTACCAAATTTGACTATCAAAATAGTTACTATGTTCGGGCAATGCAATCTATATGCTTCTAAAACTAAGTTCGTATAGCCATGCTTTTTCTATGATTAGTTAGAAGCCTTATTCTGAAAGTTATGACCCGAAGGTCTCTTTTTGTGCCATGCCATGCCATGTTATGCAATAGCAACTCAGCGATATCAATCAGCATAATTAATCTCCCAGTTTTATTCAACTTAGTGATCTGATTCTAGTTTTCAAACTCTCCCTAGTAGAATTCTAATATCTTACATAGGGCTCACTTAGGTAAATACCTGGAAGATTGAGTTAGATTACTCAACTTCCCTGGTTAGTACGATCAATCAGAAGCACAAATCATCACCCAACATAACCAGATAATAGTTTAACCAAAATATAGTTATTGTCATTTAAAATCACCACATCAGTACCCACTATAGTAGTATATCAATTCATCCAAGATATACCTATATTCAATCAACATAGCATCAAACAATACACAGTTTTATGAGTAGCAATATATTTATTCCAAGCATAGGTTAGATCCACTTACCTAGGCTTAATAATAGTATAAAATCCTAAACTTCATGACATGGTCCATCCTTACTCATCACACCTATGAAAATATGACATAGTTTTCAAATTAAGTGTAGGTCGAACCCGAACTATTATAAGCTTTCATTACTACGTTTTTAAACTTCATTTGATCATGTCTTACTCATTTCTTATCCAATTTCAATAAACTTTATATCATCATGATTGTCATTTTGAGTACTATTAATATATATTAAGAAACAGGATTGATCAATACTTTGAAAAACCTAAAAATATCCCTTTTGTATTGTGACTCAACTGTATACTACCTTCACTCTGAAATTGATCTGAGTAAGCTTTAGTATTGAACTAAAAATCGTAAAAATTATACTTTCCAAACTTCTCCAGCAACACTTATTATACCCTAAAGTGTTCGTTTTACGTAATTTGACAAGTATCTTACCAATACTAATTACTATAATAGACATTAAGCTAATATAAAAGCTTATATTAGGAAAATGTGAAATAAATGGTATATGAGCCCAATTAATTTCAAGAAAAATTCTATGGACTTACAAAAATATATAGGTTAATTATTGATCATCAATTACACTAAATTAGCTATTGTCTATTTTTACAAAAATAGGGGTTTTAGTTCGGAATTATACAAAATTAGGGAAAACAAACTAATTTAAGTGTGAGATAAAAAACTAAGTATTACAAATATCATTGTAAACATCTAAAAATCAAAACATGTTGGGCTCATTCATTAATTTCATCAAAAACCAATTATTTCAATAATTCGGTAAAAGTGGTAGTTTTATTCAAAATAATTATAAAAAATAGTAAACATGCTTAATTTAAAAAATTATTGTTACCAAAATTCAATATATATATTAGGTGCACTACATACAAAAATTAAGCTTGAAACAATATCATCTAATATTTATAAAAATTTATTCAATTTTCATTCAAATAGAGCATTTTCTTAAGAAACCTATATTAACACTAATTATTTAATTAAAATAAAATTATTACATTAATCTACACCTAAAATGATCCTAGAAAACCAAATTTCATAATAATGGATAACATTTGATATTTTTAGCAAATTAAACAAATTACTAGCGGAATTTTGGTTCACTTAAACCAGCTGCCTCCAATCGCCACCTGGCCACCGAACCATGTCAAAAGAGCTACTCTAGCCACCCTTTATTGGACCACCAAGCCCCATCAAGTTAGGTTGTAGATAACCTATTGAACCGCCTTAACATAACTTCGACCCTATTTCTTTTTCTATTTTTATTTTATTTTTTTCTAACTTTTATAAATTGTTTTATTTTATTTTCAAAGTTCCAAAATAATGAATTTGAGGGTTTCGGTCCTATTTACATTTTTTGAAGTTTTCATAATCAAATAAAATTTGGACATGTGTATGACACATGTCAATTTTCCATTTTCCTAAAGGACATGTGTCATTTCCTCATCAACCAAGTGTTAACTCACCATTTCCAATTAATACCAGCTTGACACATCATTTGATAACTCATCCATATATTGTTTTTTATTAATTTTCCATTATTTTACCTTATTTTAATAATAATTTATTATTATATATATGTATTTAATACATATAATGCATATTACATGTAAATATATGTATATTATGTATAATTCAACTTCATTTATTATTTTTGTAAGTTAATTAACTTATCTCTAATATCTCGCTATATCTGAAATATTGAATTTTACGATTATCGACTTTATCGATAAATTAATATTTTTCTTAAATTAATATTTTTATATAGCGTATTTTAAGAAATTAACTTTACTTAAATTACTTCAATCTAACTTTTCTAATTTTATTGTGAAGTTTGAAATAAAACAAATATTATAGCCCGGTGCCCTAAATTTAGGAGCTCGAATCTTAGAGTTATTGAACTACTTAGAAAAACCTGGGGTATTACAACTTACCACTAGTCTATGCTCTAATGGGCTAAATAAAAGTAGCTTAAGAGTATGTAGAAAGGACACTTAGCTCAAGAGGGAGTAAAAAGATTAGTATATTCTCTGTATATTATTCTACAACTATTACATTATGCGAGCATTTATAGTATCCAGTTAGGGTAAGTCCTAAATTATAGAAAATTACAGAAATAGATCCCTACTTGCTAAACAAAAGTAAAATAATTTACAAGGAAAGCAAGCATTGACGCAAAAGATTATCCTCTATTAGAAAGGATAGTGTAGATGTTAAAAAGGATAACGCATGTTCGTTTTACTCAATTTGTGATCCCAATAACACTGTAAGTCGAGTAGGGGTGGGCCTTGATTAGGTCTTGTTTGCATCGTTAGTTCGATAGTTTTGATTTTTGAGGCAAGACAAGGGTTAGTTTAAGGATAGCTTATATTTGGGTCAGCCTCGGGTAGTCGACTCTTGACAATTGGTAGCTTGACCTCAATACTGTAGAGATTGTTGTTTTCCAGATTTGGTGCTTAGATCGGTATGTTATGGAGGGGTCGACTCTGTGTGTCAACTAATCACCTTAGTAGCTTTTGGGATGGTGTAGAGAGCAAAGTAGCTTAGCAGATCAGATTAGGGTAAACATGGCTCCTCTACACTTAACTTACCTTAGACAACTTAGTAAACCAACGAAGAAACCCTTCAAGCTCGAGAGTGCGTGATTGATCCTTGATCCCTATTAGTGCTCTTGTAAGCTAACTAACTAAGGTGAAATGGGTAAAGCACTTTTTAAGCTGACTAGGACCTTAGAGTGATGTTGAAAACTTGGTCATGCCTCGTAACTTGACTACCAAGGTAAAATAGGTAAAGCACTCTTGAAATTGGCTAAGACCTTAAAGAGATGTTCAAAACTTAATCACAACCTTATGACCTAACTAACCTAAGCAAAACACATCTTGAGTTGGCTAAGACCCTAAAGAGATGATGAAAAACTTAGTCATGCCCTATGAGCTATCTAACCGAGGTGAAATGAGTAAAGTGCTCCTTGAGCTAGCTAAAACCTTAAAGTGATGTTGAAAACTTGGTCATGCCCTTATGAGCTAACTAACCAAGGTGAAATGGGGCGATGCACTCCTTGAGCTAGCTAAGACTTAAAAGTGATATTTAAAATTTGGCCATGACCCTATGAGTTGACTATCCAAGATGAAACGAGCGAAGCACTCCTTGAGTTGGCTAAGAGATGTTGAAAACTTAGTTATGCCCCTATTAGTTAACTAACCTAGGTGAAATGGGAGATGTATTTCTTGAGCTAGTTAAGACCTTAAAGAGATGTTGAAAACTTGGTTATGCCCCTATGAGCTACCTAACTAAGATGAAATAGGTGAAATACTCCTTGAGTTGGCTAAGACCCTAAAGGGATGTTGAAAACTTAGTGTACCTCTGTGAGATAACTAACTAAGGTGAAATGAGCGAAGTACTCCCTAAGCTGGCTGAGACCCTAAAGATATATTGACAATTTGGTCATAACCCTATGAGTTGACTATCCAAGATGAAACGGGTAAAGCACTCCTTTAGCTGGTTAGGACCCTAAAGAGATGTAGAAAACTTAGTCGTACCCTTATGAGTTGACTAACTTAGGCGAAAGCATCTCTAAGGGACTAGCTACTCTAACTTCTCTTAGAAGAAGTGCCCTATAGGCTCATTAAATGGAATCAATGATGAAAGGAAGCACCTTATTGGCTTGCTTGAGAGAAATTAGTAAAGGAAAGCACCTTATGGGCTCATTAAAAGAAATTGGTGAAGATAAGCGCCCTAAGGGCTTACTAAAAGAGAAATTACTAAGGAAAAGCACCTAATGATCTTACTAAAGGACTATTAGTAGAGAAAAGCACCCTATGGCCTTGCTATGACCTTAAGAGGAATTGTTTAAGGGAAGCACCCTATGGGCTTTCTAGGACCCTAAAAGTAAGTTTAGATATGAAAACTACCCTATAGGCTTGCTAGAAAGATTGAGTCAAGATAGTTTTCTATGAGCTAACTAAAAACCCTAAAGAAAAGTTGGAAATTGATGTACTGTACGAGCTCACTAAGACCTTAAGAGAAATTGATAAAGGGAAGTGCTTTATGGGCTTGCTAAAAACTCTGAAAGGAGGATGAATTGGGATAATACCTTTCAAAGCCAACTAAGAACCTTAAAAGAGAAATTGAAAATGGGAAGCACCCTACTGGCTCATTGAAAGATTCAAAAGAAACTAGTGAAGGAAGTGTCGTATGGGCTTGCTAAAAAAAATTGGTGAAGAGAAGCATCATATGGCTTGCTAAATGAAATTGATGAAGAGAAGTATGCTATGGGTTTGCTATGAGGAATCTTTGAAGAGAAGTGCCTTATGAGCTCGCTATAACCAATTGGTAAGGAGAGGTACCCCATAGGTCCGTTAAGAGAAATTGGTAAAGGGAGGCAATCTATAGGTTGGCTAACAAACCTAAAGGGAATTGACAAAAGAGAAGGTAGTGCTTTGAAAGCTAGTTAGAACCTTAAAAAGAAAGACGGGATAGTACCCTACGGGTTTGCTAAAAGAGAATTGGTAAGAGAAGTGCCCTATGGGCTCGCTAAAAAGAAATTGGTGAAAAGGAAGCACCCTATGGGCTTGCTACAATAAATTGGTGAGGAGAAGTGGCTTATGGGCTTGCTAAAAGAATATTAGTGAAGAAAGCACCCAATGGGCTCATTAAAGGAATATCGGTAGAGAAAAGCGCCCTATGGCCTTGTGACGACCTTAAGAGGAATTAATTAAAGGAAGTACTGTCACCAATTAAGGACGGTCTAGTTGTAACAGATGCCATATACCGTATGAAAAACCCCTGATTGGTTACCTTTCTAATCATGAACTCTTTATACAATATATAAGCTCTACAAGCAATAGCTTCTCAAGAACATACAGATCCACATGATATCATCACATAAATATATTTAAATAAAATTTAAACTACAAAGTTTACAATAAGCAATAATTTAGTACATCTAGGTCTATAAAGTTTGTATAATTAGTTCTCACATCACACTGAATAGCCCGCTCTTGCCCAGGTTCACAAGCTGACCTCTGGCATCCCCCCGTCAACCTCAACGAATAAGTCATCCTATAGCAAAAGTCTAAAGGTGTATACACTAAGCTTAGTGAGTAAAACCCTCAGTCATACCATAAGCAAGTTATAAATACATTATATTCACGCATATGAATGAATGAACAAATAGAATACCAAACAATATGTATAGTTAACTAGTCAATATACGCAACTCAAATTTAACACCCTCTGAAGTCAGGGTTGAAGTATATATGGCACCAGTCAGATTCGGGTATTAGGTAATACTTTTAATTGTCTTGGGTGTATAAGTTAAGAACCTTTAAGAAAAATTAGAAGTATATTTGCACTAGTTTTAAAAACAATTTTTATTAAAGATAAATTAACTTTTAAGATTGGAGGAGCTTTATTAAGTAAAGGTGGTATTGTGGGTAGAAAGGTCTTATGTTTGTAATTTAGGATGAGTGTGTATGGTTTGTGTTTCTTGGGAGTATTTAGGCTTTAAATATGGGCCTGACATCTTCCAAGCTTCCTTTAGTTGGGGCTTCCTTTTCAGTTGGGGCCTTTCTCTTACATACAAGGTTAATTTTCAAACCTTGCCCCCCAACCCCTTTTTCTTTCTGTTTTTTTTTATTATTCTTTTTCTCTCTCTCCATTTTTTTTATGTTGCCCTATTCTTTCCTTATTTATTACTTTGCCCCATTATTTCTTACTATTCTTTCTTTCATTTAGCTCTAAGAGTGATTGTCTCCATTTTTGAGTTTTTTTTTTCTTTTAACCGATTCAAGGCCTTAAATCCATGGAATTTTAGTATATAGGCTTAGGTGAGGTATGTATAAGCTTGAGTTGTTTAAAAAGGAATTGGTTCTTCTTCATTTCAAAGAAAAATAACTTTTCAAAAACAAAAGCATTTTTTAATTAACATTACTTAAGCAAACATAAACCAATTTTATCCTTATCTCCTAATCAATGACCCTAACCTTTTGAATTGCCTCATTATGAGGTGATTCTTGATAGTCTTCAATTTTAAAAATTCTCTAAAGAGGTCCAACGGGTTTAAAAAGAGATAATCGTGTTTGAGATTTGAAAATGAATGCACAACTTTATTTAACCTATGCATCAAATTCAAAGTAGATTTTCTTTAAGGAATAAGTCTAAAATATCCTCACTAGTATGTAGTTGAAATCTCAAATTGTTTAAAGGTTAATGTGTAGGATATAGTTTGCCTCTTTTCTTCTTAAAACTTTTTCAAAAGTGAGTTACCGATTTCTTGGGATGGAATCTATATTTATTTACCTACAATGAAGATTGTCTTTGCCTCTTAGTTTCTTAAAACAAGCCTTAGTTTTAATAATTTTCACTTGGTTTGAGTTTGAGACTTAGGTTGTGTTTTGACTTTATCTATGATTGGGCTTGGTTTTCTAAATAGACTAAGGGTTTTTGCCTAGCTTAGTTACCATGATGGGTCGAAGATTGTGTTTGGGTCAACTGCCTTGATGGGCCTAGTGACTAAGGATATGTGTTTAGATTAGCTGCCTGAATGAGCCAAGTGGCTTTGTTTGGATTATAAGCATTTAGGTTAGCTACTTGAGTAGGCTAAAGGCTCGAACTTGGGTTGGCTCCTTCGTATTTAGGTTAAACCTATAAGGATTTATAACCATCAGCAACTTTTCTTTTCATTTTCATTTCTTTGTTTCTTTCTTTCCTTTTCTTTTTCTTTGAGAGAGAGAGAAAGAAAGATAAAGTGTTATGTTATAAAAACTGAGAAAATACACAAGTCAATTATTTACATTTCCCTAAGGGGGATACAAAATTAGTTAGATGAATCTTATTGAAGCATTTATTTACAAAGAAGGAGAGTGAAGAATGTTAAACTAAAAGAGAACATTTTATTTTTTTAAAGAACCAGGGTATAAAGAACAAAGGAAGAAGGCTTGCCACTTATTTTCAAAACTTTCATACTTAATCTAGGTTCTCTAAATATGAACTGGAAAAACTCTAAACTAAGTCTCACAAATGAGCCATATGGTTTTCCAACATTTTATGCCTTAGAATGGCTCTTAAGGCCTAATTATGAGCTTTAGAGCATTTGAGTTTCTCCTTTAGATAAGCAATTTCATCCTTCAGTAGTTACTTACGAATTCTAAGGATATTCGATAGCTTATCGATTCTCTAATTATTTAGTTGGTTATTAGCCATTTTACGCCTAAACATTTCACAGCTAAGAATCAATTATTAATGAAAGAATAGAATGAATGTAGAAATATGCAGATGTTAGGATCACTTGGATTAATAAATTACCCCTTAAGTTGCAACCCTACTCTTATTTTCAAAACATAATTCCATTAAAACTCTTGAACACTTGTAAGGTTACAAGTCTTTAGTAGTGTATTAACTTACTTTCAGGGAGGTAGATGTAATTAGGGTGGGTTTTAAAGGTCCTTAAGCTTTGTGACCTCATTTGTTTTTAGAAAATGCTTTCATTGGTCACATTTTAGCTTAGGTAGGGTAGCATAATCAACCTTGAGCAGTGGTTATGCCACTATACCTAAAGCCTATTGTCAATCCTAGTTTTCCACCCTCTCGGTTCTTTTATAAAATTAGGTCTTCTCTAAATCGACCATCACTAAACCTTACCATTTAATACTAATTCTTGACTAAGGTTTAAAGAAATCCATTTTTTCAACTTGAAATGATTTGGAGTCGCCACCCGACTGAAGTCGAGAAAAAGAGTTAAGTTATAACTAAAAACTTAGCCACTAGTCTATCGATTGAAAAACTAATTTATAAAACAGTTTTTTGAAAACCAGAATTTAGGTCCGGAGGCTAATTTATTAAACAGTAAACGGGTATCACTTTATAATTGTTCGAATTTAACTTCGCTTTTCAAATATATTCTTTTTAATTTCTAAAATATCTAACTATAATACATGCGACTAAATTGATCAATTTACATAAATATTCAAAAATAGAAAAAAATAAAACCTTTGATATTTTAAGTTACCCTGTACTAACGTACGTGTTCCTATGTACCCACTATTCGGGATCAGACTTCCATAGTCCATTCACAAAAAATATAGCGAGTTGATTAATTTTAATTTTTGAAAATTTATCGGGTTTACATTTTTACCCATTTTGACTTATTTAAAGAAAATTTACTAATGGTCATAAATTGGTTTATTTTTGGAACATCTAAAGTGCCCTAATATGGAAAGAATACGGTTTATTTTTATTTATTTGAAAAATATTTTTTTCTAAGTGGTAAAATATTTTTCTGTATTATATATCTTTCGTTATTATTATTTATATTTATTTATTTATTTATTTTATTTTTTCTATTTTTTATTGTTTTTGTTACTTATCCTTTTTTTGTTAAAATGTGAAAATAACTAAATAAAAAGAAAAACAAAATAAAATACTACCTCTTCTTCTTTTTCTTTTCTTTTTTTCTTTTTTCTTTTTATTTTCTTTTTTTTTTATTTACAACAAGCTATAATAATGAATTAAACTACAACAAATAAATAAATAAAAACAACAACAATGGGGTCGGACCTAAAGCAATAAGGGTCAGAGTCAAGTCAGATCTAGAGCGTAGCATTGGATGTGGGTCATGAGTCAGATCGGAGCTCCATGGGTTGGGCTGGATTCGAAGCATAGGTTAGATGTGGTTTAGATTTGCTGGTGCGGATAATGGGTTTGGGTCGAGTTGGGTCGGGCGTAGCTATAAACTCTACTTTTAGTAAGCCTATGATTTAACTAAGAGTACTTCTTGAACATTCTCAAGGATCAACTAAACTAAGAACTCAAGTTTATGATTAGAAACGAACTTACTTTTCCAATTCAAAAGCTTATTATCAATAAAATCCAAACTTAAAAAACTGCGAACTCTATGGTCACAGAAAACCCTAAGCCCTAAAACAATTAAGGACTTTTAACCCTAAGTGACTAATTGATGATTTAATTTAAATAATTTCATTCAACTCGAGAAAATTTCATAATTTTATAAGAATTAAATCATTATTTGCAAAACAATTCAAGAAGTCTAAAACAATTTCCTATTTGACAATTCTCTTATCTTCACGCCTAAGCCTTATACTTAAATAAGTAGACCAACTAATCACCCTAAATGACTTATCAATTGAAAGTTGGAGTTATTTATCAATTGATAACTTATAAAAATCTAATGATAAGACACTTTCCTTATCATCCCATCACTTATATTACATATGGACAAATTATCATAAAATTTCACATGTTTAACTTTAATTAATGAGTCAAGACAACTCCATGCCCAAAAGGACACCCAATGGTCGGTTCTTACATAGCTTTAAGGGGGGAGGGGGGGGGGTATACTCTTGTCTTTCATCCATTAATCACTTTATCTTACACTCCACTATTCACTCCTTAATACTTACATCATCAATAGTTGCAATTATTGAGTTTTGTGCATGCTATAAGATAACAAAATCAAGCCTATTAAACACACTTCCCACCCCATTCCAACCGGCCACTCTTTTCCCATTTGATCTAACTTTCAATTTCATTTTCACTTCTTTTTCTCTCACTTTGAAAACAACATAAAGGAAGAAACAACTATACCCACCAAATCCTTCACTTATCGCCACATTCTAAACACACACATACATACACTTACAACACTTTCAACTTCTTCTTGTCTTGCCTTTACCAACATTCAAAGCCCTTTAGGATCCTTAGAACACTCCTTAAACCCCACTTTAGAGGATCATAACTCAGGTTTCAAAAGGGGGATAAGAAGGAGGAAGTAAGACAAAGAGCATAAGTGGAACCTTAGTGTGCAACTATCATATTTTTGCTTTAAGGATGAGTAAGTATATCTTGTGTTAGTTAGTACTCATGTTAGGAGACTATGATTTCTTGAAGTATGAGTATGATCATAAGTTGTTATAACATCAAAGACCACCCTAAAAAGCAAACTTATGAAAACCTTATATGGAAGTTGAAATATAAGTATGTAAAGTTAGTGTTTTGTAAAGATACTTATTTAACAGTCGGAATGGAGGATTTTAGGTTGGAAAAATCTTGAAATGAGAACTTGAATGAAAGAGAAGTATGCTGGACGTAAGAGTTTAGAAGTCATTTGGATGTCACTTACACTTTCATTAAGCTAAATATGCTCAAATCTAGACTTAGGTAAAGATAAAAATCCATTACGTGAAGTTTTATAAGGAAACCAACTTTGTAAGACATGAACTATGATATGGGAGGTATTATAAAAGTAAGATCCTCTATTTTCATGTAAAGTATGAGCCAAATAATCATCTCATGATAAAGAAGTCAAGTTAAGATTTTAATACAAGTAGCTTAAGTTCATGATCTAACACCTAAACTTAAGAAAATGATGAAACAAGTTGGAAGCCCTCATACTTAAACCTACTAGATCTGGAATGTCCCCAAAAGACACTTAAAAATATGATAAAAGTAAGAAAACAAAGTGAAAAAACCAACCAAGGCAAGTTTGATAAGTGTATTAAACTTAAAACTCAAAACTAAGTTTAAAACTTCAAAAACAAGCCTCAAATGTCAAGTTGAACCCCCCTTAAGTTTCTGACCAACAACTTGACACATCGATAAGGGTTGTTTAAAGACCCTTAAGAAGCTCACAAAACACTTCCTAAGCCCAATAAAGAGACCATCTTTGAATTGAATAAAAAACAAGCCCATTTGACAACTTAAGCCCACTTAAGAGCCCAAGAAATGGTTGATAGCCTTAGGAGTCTAAATCAAGGTTATAAATCTAACCTTAAGGAGTATTTTCAGCCAAGAATGAAATCTTAAGCCTAAGCCTAAAGGAATTCCCAAGTTACCAAAAAGCCCATTAACCAAACAAAGCCCAAAAGCACTCCAAATCATGAAGACCACTACTATTCTGACCTATGGACAGATTTGCATATCTCATCTCAAAAATCTAACCTTACTACGTTAAATTACACTCGAAGACTATGAAGATTGACTATAAGATCATAAAAATCAGATTTAAAATGAGAAAGTTATACGCGATTGAACTTTTAAGTAAAACCAAGAAAAATAAGAAAACTAGTTAAGAGTATAACTTAAGGGGTTTTAACTTAGTTTCCTAAGTTTTATTTCAATCCCTTATAGTATTATGATTTCGATGACTAGGGGACCTCACATTGTGAGACAACTTGCCCCTGGACTACTTTCACTAACTTATATGGTGGAGTAAGTAAATTCCCGATGACTCCTTACTTGATTTTGGTTATAGAATAGATGCACCTAAACTTACATATATATAAATGGAATGCCTATAAGATATGGGAAATGCATGTGTATGAATTTGTGATTGAATGCTATGGTGTGTTAATCATATGATAATGGAAAGTGTTTGTGATAAGTTATACGTATGATTGTATGGAATGAAATTATTTGATTACCTTGAAAAAAACGGATTAACCATTTATATGATTAAGAAATTAAATGGACCATGCAATCCCCATAATTGCATTCAGATAATATCGACTATCGCAGAAGATGGGAAGAGACTCACAAGAGGGGGGCCTCTTGTAGGATTGGGCATTAGCTATGTCAACATTTTTATTGAGTCTCTGTCCTAAGCTGATAGGCTTACTAGCACCAATAGTCGGCAATGGGCCATGTCTTATGGGTCCTGCTTAGGGCATGTGTTTATAGATTACGGAGGCCACCATATCGCTAGACTTAGGATTATGAAAATATGATTTGATAGTCGTTAAAGAAAGCATACATATATATATATATATATATATAATTTTGTTTTGACTTAAGTACAATAGTGTAAATGAAATAAAAAAAAAAAACCCAAGGGCTAGAACCTAAATTTTGGTTTAGGTCGATTAATTATCTCTAAACCCCAACTACAGGTGGCGTAATTTTGAGTTGTATGTGGGTCCTAGGCCATTCCCTGCGTTGTTTGGTATACTGATCGTTCATTATGATTATGCATCTAATAAATTTTTGCCATATGGTATTGATGAGGGTATTTATCTCACTAAGCTTAAGCTTACAACCCGGTAGATTCTTTTTGTTGTAGGAAAACCTCTTGACTAATCCGAGTTGAGGCATGCCTATAGTAAGTCTCGTGTAGAGACGGATGGAGCGATCAGGGAGTGTAGAAGAGATTTTGTAAAAACTTTTGTAGATAATTATTTACCTTTATTTTATTCATAACATAGTTTAAAGTTTATGATGCAGTTCCTATTATGAACTGCGTTTGTTTGTAATTTTCTTTTGGTGTAGAATGTAACGAGTCCATACATTTACTTGATTAATTTATGACTCAAAAGTTAATTTTGTAAAAATTGCTCTATATTACTTATTTATGGGCTTGGTGGTAACGTATAACATAAAGAGCCTTATGTGTCATATATAAGGCCTGCAATCAGCGAGGGGGTTGATAGTAGACCTTGGTATGGTAAACAGCGATTTACCACGACAGCGATACTGTTGAGTCATGATAGCAGTAGCTAGAGTAGGTGTTTTTGTTTGATCTAGCCACCAAATTGAGTTGGAAAAACCACTTTTGTGGCAATTCTATTAAGGATTGGGGGTTTGGTTCAATGCTACTACCAATAGAGGTGGTCTGGGTAGTATTTGAGGCGGCGTTGGTATATATAGTAGATAGTTAGAAATGGATGAAGAATAGTGGGTCACAGGTTGGTTTATTGTGGGTTGTGACGCGTGGTGGAAGAGATCTGAGACTGTTTAGAAGCTAGAAGGTTGAAAGAGAGATATGTTTTGGAGAGAGAGAGAATCCAGTGAGATCTGAAGGAGGAAACGAGGATTAGGGTAGCCGTATTAGTGTGGGCTTTAGTGAGAAAGGGTTGGCAATGGGTTGATGGTTGCACAAGTGAATGAGGGTCAATGGTATGTGATGAGTGAGTCATATGGTGTAGAGTGGATTCTAGGTTAGTGTTTGATCATGTGGTAGAGTAAGGGTTTGAGAGTGTAGGGGGTTTTGATTGGTTGAGAGACAGGTTGATGAAGGCGATATGTATGTAGGTTTAGCCGAGGGTAAGGGTTAGAGAGAGAGAGAAAGTTGTACGAAAGAAAGGGTTGTGTGGGAGAGATAGGTAGAGAGAGAGAGGGATGGGACGGTACGTGTATGGTGTTAGGTATGGCGTCTGGTAAGTGGTTGATGATTATTCGACCGTGGGTGAAGGTTGGAGAGAGAGAGCGTTATACAAGAGAGATAGGTGTAGAGAGAGAGGGATCAAATGGTGGGTAGTTTTGACTGTATATGGAAAGAAAGTCGGACCGAGCGTATGTAAGAGAGAGATAGATTGGTCGAGAAAGAAAGAGGTTCAGATGGTGAGAGAGAGAGGATAGAGAGAGAGTTTGTTTTTTTGTCAGAGTAGGTCCCCTAAGTGAGAAAAATCCCCTCCCCCCTCCCCCCCCTTCCCTCCGTGTTGTGTCTATATGAATGGAGATAGTTTGAAAAACAAATCTCCCCCTTTTAATTGTTGTTTTGTTTATTAAAAAAAAAAAAAAGAAAGTGAAAGGAAGAAGAGAAAAGAATGGGAGGAAAGAATGTATGTTGTCCAAGCAAATCACAATGCACCATGTGTCTCAATTAGAAACGTAGCCTAATTATGTTTTGACATATGGCAATATGTAGATTTAAAAAACAAAAAGAAAAAAAAAAAACCACTCCCATGCCTCTAGCTTAATCTAAGTGTTTTAGCTGTTGGCCTGTGCTTTTTTTATATGTGCAATTAAATTACATATACAGACTAGGCTAGTTTGAGCTAGATTTAAATTTAAGTCTAGGTCCAATGGTCCTTTATTTTAAATTTAATTAAATTAAATATACTATATCCAAGCAACTTAAAAATTTATTATTTTTTGAATTCCTTATTTTAGTTAATTATTTTTGTGACTTTCCAATTTTTTTTTCTAAATTTCTTATTTTTGGTGTTTTTTCCTGTTTTTCCTTTTTTTTGTATTTTCTAGAATTCCTTCTTCTTCTTTTTTTCTAAATTTCTTCATTTTTAAGGTTTTTTCTTTTAATTTTCTTTTTTTTTTTAACCTTTCCTAATTTAAGACCCTATAATCTAATTTGAAAAATAAAAGAGGAGCAAAAATTAGGTGTTTACAACTACCCCTCTTTGTGGTAAAGTTTAAGCAAAACTTTGTCACAAAGATAAAACAAACACTATTTTTACTTCAAGAGTAGATTTTATCCTAAGAAGCGCTACAGCTAGCTAGCTATCCTAGGTCCAATCCATTAGAGATTTAGAGAAGAGAAGGGCAACGCTTCAAAAGTTGGTTAAAAAATGGAAAGAAGAATTGAAGTATAGTCATGCTCTTATGAACTAACGAAGCGAAGTGAAACGGGCGAAGCGCTCCTTGGATGAGGAAACTTAGTCATGTTCTAATGAGCTAACTAACTAAGGTAGGTAAAGAGCTCATAGAGTTAGCTAAGACCCTAAATTAGATGAGATGAGTAAGCACTCTTAGGCTTGGCTAAAACCTTAAACTAATAGAGGAAATTTCGTCATGCCCTAATGAGTTGACTAACAAAGGCAGGCAAAGTGCTCCTCGAGTTGGCTACGACCCTAAGCTAATAGAGGAAACTTGGTCATACCTAAATGAGTTGACTAACCAAGGTAGAAGAAGTATTCTTAGAGCTAGCTAATACCTTAAATTAAAACCTAGTAGTACTCCACTGTGCTAACTAGGCAGGTATGTCTCTTGGGGACTAGTAACCCTAGAAATTGATAGATTTGGAAAACCTAGTAATACTCATTTTGAGCTGACTATCCCAAGTGTGAGCGTCTCTTAAGGATAAGCAACCTTAAAATTTGATCGATTTGAAACTTGGTGATGCTCCTTTGAGTTGACTATCCTAGGCGGGAGCATCTCTCAAAGACTAGTAACCCTAAAATTGGATCAATCTAAAACCTAGTAGTGCTTTATTAAGCTGACTATCCTAAGTAAGAGCATCTCTTAAGGACTAACAACCTTAAAATTTGATTGATCTGGAAAACCTAGCTGTGCCTCACTAGGCTCACTAACCTAGGTGGGAGCATCTTTCAAGGACTAGTAACCCTAAAATTTGATTGATCTGAAACTTGGTAGTACTCCTTTGAGCTGACTATCCTAGGCGGAAGTGTCTCTCGAGGATTAGCAACCCTAGAATTTGATCAATCTAGAAAAACCTAGTAGTGCTCCTTTGACCTGACTATACTAGGTGGGAGCGTCTCTCAGGGACTAGCAACCCTAGACTGGGATCAATCTAAAACCTAGTTGTACCTCATTAAGCTCACTAACTTAGGTAGGAACATCTCTTAGGGACTAACAGCCCTAAAATTTGATCAATCTGGAAGTTAGTAGTTCTCTTTTAAGATGACTATCCTAGGCGGGTGAGTCTTTCGGGGACTAGCAACCCTAAAATTTGATTGATCTAAATGACCTGGTAGTACTCCTTTGAGCTGACTATCCTCAGCAGGCACCTCTCTTAGGTACTAGCAACCCTAAAACTTGATTGATCTGGATGACCTGGTAGTGTTCCTTTAAGCTGACTATCCTAGGTAGGTACGTCTCTTGGGGACTAGCAACCTTAAAATTTGATCGATCTAAAAGATTTAGTAGTGCTCCATTGAGCTAACTATCTTAAGCAGGAGCATCTCTCGACGACTAGCAACCCTAGAATTTGATCGATCTAAAAACTTGGTAGTGATCCTTTGAGCTAACTATCCTAGGCGGAAGCATCTCTCGAGGACTTGCAACCTTAGAATTTGATCGAGCTAGAAACTTAGTAGTGATCCTTTGATCTGACTATCTTTGGTAGAAGCGTCTCTCGAGGATTAGCAACCCTAAAATTTGATCAATCTGGAAGACTTGGTTATACCTTACTAGGCTCACTAACCTAGGCGGAAGCGTCTCTTAGGACTAGCAACCTTAAAATTGGAACAATTTGAAATCTGGTAATATTCCTTTAAGTTGACTATCCTAGGCAAGAACGTCTCTCAAAGACTAGCAACCCTAAAATTTGATTGATTTAGAAGACCTGGTAGTGCTCTTCTGAGCTGACTATCCTAGGCAGGAGCATCTTTCAAGGACTAGCAACCCTAGAATTTGATTTATCTAAAAACCTAGTAGTACTCCTTTGAGTTGACTATCTTAGGTGAAAGCGTCTCTTGGAGACTAGCAACCATAGAATTTGATCGATCTAGAAACCTGATAGTGCTCCTTTGAGTTGACTATCCTAGGCAAGAGCATCTTTCGGGAATTAGCAACCCTAAAATTTGATTAATCTGGAAGACCTAACTGTGCCGTACTAAGCTTACTAACCTAAGTAAAAGTGTCTCTTAAGGACTAACAACCCTAAAATTAGACTGATCTAAAACATGGTAGTACTCATTTAAGTTGACCATCTTAGGCGAGAGTGTCTCTCAAGGGCAAGTAACCCTAAAATTTGATCGATATGGAAGACTTGGTAGTGCCTTACTAGGCTCACTAACCCAAGTAGGATGGGCGAAGCGCTCCTACAACTAGCTAAGACCCTTAATTGAAAACAGATGAAGAGAAGTGCTCCTTAGGCTTGCTTAGGAGGATTTGATGAGAGAAGCGCCCCATGGGCTTGCTAAGAGACAGTTGATGAGGAGAAGCACCCTATGGGCTCACTAAGAGATGGTTGAAAAGAAAGTGCCCAATGGGCTTACTACAGGAGAACCTAGTGAAAGAAAGAATGCTATGGGTTTGCTAAAGGAATTGAAGTGCCCCACGGGCCTACTAGGAGAATTGGTGACAGAAAGTACCCTATAGGTTCACTAAGAAAAGCTGATGAGGAGATGCACACCATGGGCTCGCTTGAGAAGAATTGATGAGAACTGCCCTATGGGCTTGCTAAAGGAACAAAAGTGCCTAATGGGCTCGCTAAGAGAAAGAAAAGCACCTTGTAGGCTCACTAAGAGAAAGAAAAGCACCTTGTAAGCTTGTTAAGAGAAAGTTGGTGAGGAAAGCACCTTATGGACTCACTAAAAACCCTATATGGAGTTTACGATAGAAGGGTTAAAAGCTAGCTGGTAACTTAGAAAGAAAGATAAGATGATGCCCTAAAGGCTAAAGGGATCCCTAAAATGAAAGATAGGATAGTAGCCTAAAGGCTAGTTAAATCCCTAAGAAGAAAAGAGGAGTTAGTGCTTTAAGAGCTTGTTAATATCTTTGAAAGATGGGACAATGCCCTAAAGGCTAGTTAAAACCTTAAAAGGATTAGAAAAGGGGATAGCACTCTAAGAACTAGCTAAAACCCTAAAAAGATAGGACCATGCCTTAAAGGATGGCTAGAGCCCTAAAAAGAAATAAAGGATGGGTTAGTGCTCTAATGGCTAACTTATACCTTAGAAATATGGGACAGTGCCTTAAAGGCTAACTAGAGCCTTAAAAAGAAATAAAGGAGGGGTTAGTGCTCTAAGAGCTAGCTAACATCTTAAAAAGTTAGGACAGTGCCCTAAAGGCTAGATAAAACCCTAAAAAGAATAAGAGAGGTTAGTGCTTTAAGATCTGGCTAACCCTAGAAAGACGAGATAACGCCCTAAATGCTAGAAATAAAGGAGGGGTTAGTGCTTTAAGAGCCAACTAATACCCTAGAAAGATGGGACAACGCCCTAAAGGCTAGTTAGAACCCTAAAAAGAATAAGAGAGGTCAGTGCTTTAAGAGCTAGCTAATCTTAAGAGAAAAATAATGAAGGATTGAAGAACCAATGTAAGGTAAGCAACTCATTTCAAAAGACTCTTTGGCTTGGAAAAGTATTTATAGAGAGATTATTGAAAAACTATTTATGAACAAGGAAAAGAGTAAGGATAAGCCCCTTGATTTGAAAAAAGAGTTTGAAGGATGTTAAATACCATAATTGGGAAAGAATGACTAAAAAATGATGACCTTAGAAAGGAAATGAATGACATGGATTAAAAGCTAGGCTATTCGAGCTGATATGGATTTGGAAAAAAAAAATTGTGACAAGCCTTTACTTTCTCTCTCTTCTTTTTTTTTTTTTTAAGTTAATGCTCCTAACCTTAGGGCTTCTCTTAAGGTGTTTATGATTTCAAGACATTCCTTTCTTAGGGAGAAGGTGACTCAGAATTAGTTTAGTTAAAGAGGTCTTCCTTACTAACTCTCGGTCTAGATTATACTCTTGACTATAGTTTCAAAAATTATAGTCCACTTTGTAAGTGATACTCCTTGATTAATCCATTAGGTCTTCTTCAGTTTAACCTTATGAATTTAAGCTTTTGGTTCAAGAGTTTCAAAAAAAAAAAAAATTAATGAAAAGGCTTATTTTGACAAAATTGCTTTTACTAATCCCAAGTATACAAATCAAGAACCTTGGGGTAAAATTAGGAGTATGCTTGTCCTGGTTTCAAAAACAAATTTTATTAAAGATAAATTATCTTTCAAGATCGGAAGATCTTTTTCATGTGTAAGGGTGGTATTATGTGTGTGGAGGCCTTATGTGATTCAATATAGGTAAGAAAGGCTCTAGATTATCAGTGTAGATATGGAAATTTGAGTTTCTAGGCTTAAGAGTGTAATTTAAGGCCTTATGTTTTCTGAGGCTACTTGGGCATTGATTGCTAGCCTTTTGATTTGGTTTGGTTGTTCCTGCTGAGAGGTGAAATATTTCTTGGGGCTTTTTGTCTTACACTTCTGGACCCAATTCTTTAGCCTCTTTTCTTCTTCCTTTTTTTTTTAATTACTTTACCCTACCATCTCTTACTATTCTGTCTTTTCTTTTGGCTCCAAGAGTGATTGTTTCCATTGATGAGTTTTTTTTTTAAAGAAAAATAATTTATAAAAAATAAAAGTTGTTTTTAAATTAATGTTACTCAAATAAGTATAAACTAACCTTACCCCTATCTTCTGATCAATGGCCCTAACTTCTGAATTGCCCCATTGTAGAGTGGTTCTTGATAGGGTTTGAATTTAGAAATTCTCCAAATAGGTCCAACAGGGTGAACAACAACTGATTGTGTTTAGGAATTAGAAATGAATGCCTATTCACTTTAATCTACTTATCACATGTAAAGTGAACCTCCTTTAAGGAATAAGTTCAAAGTATCCTCACTATTATATCACTCAACTCTCAAAGTGTTTTAGGTTGGTGTATAGGATATAGCTTGCCCCTTCTCATCTTAAACTTTTCAAAAAGTGAGTTACCGGTTTCTTAAGGAAGATTCTATTCTTTTATTTTCCCAGGATCAGATTTTGCCCCCTAGTTGCTCAAATCATGCTCTAGTATTTGACTTTGTGTTTTGGTTTGGTTCATGATTGTGCTTGGCTTTCTAAATAGATAAGGGGTTTTGGCTTGGTTACTTTTAGGGGTTGAGGATTATGCTCAGGTTGGTTGCTTTGATGGGCTATGATTCATGTTCGGATTAGCTGGCTGGCTTAATGGCTTGTGTTTGGGTAGGCCGTTGTTTAGGTTAAATGCTTAATCAAGTGGCCTGTTCTTATGTGGGTTACCTAAATGAGACTAAGGTCTGTGTTGGCCAAGCAGCTTAAGTTTGGATTAAATGGTGACAAAGGGCTAGGTCTGGTGTGGCTTGACAGCCAAATGTTTGGGTTGGTTACTTGAGTGGGCGAAAGGGCTCGTGTTTGTTCAATAGGCCAAGAGGCTTATATTTGGGGTTGAATGGGCCAAGGGGCTCTTATTTGGCATCCTTAACAGGTTAAGGGACCTTGTATGGTTTAAAAACCAAGTTTTTGGGTTGGTTACTTGAGTGGGCCATAGGCTTGAGCTCGTGTTGGCTCCTTAGGCCTATAAGGATTTATAACTATTGGCAACTTTTCTTTTCATTTTTTTTTTCAAATTTTTTTTAAGAGAGAGAAAGGAAAATTTTCTTTTCAAAAAATAATTTACAATTAAGGATGTTGTTTTTTTTATTATTATTATTTTTAGTTTCTATTTACAAGTCTATGGATTTTATTTACATTTTCCTAAATGAGATCGAATAATGATTAAATGGAAGACTATTTACAAAGATGAGAATGTTAAAGAATGATGAACGATGAATGATTAACTAAAGAGAGCTTTATTATTTTGAAAATGGAAGATCATAATACAAAAACAAAGACAAAGAACCTAGTATTTATTCTGGAACTTTATTCTAAGCTCTTTAGATCTAAACTAAAAAGACCTTATATTAAGTCCCGTACATAGGCCTTAAGGTCCTCTATATTCTCATAAGTATTCCCAATGACCTATGCTAAAAGGGACCTTAAGGCCTAATTGTGAGCTTCAGAACACTCGAGCTTTTCCTTCAGATAGGTAATTTCATCTCTCAGTACCTATTGGAAAAATCTAGAGGTCTCTAATGGCCTATTGCTCGCTTGATCATTTGCTTGGTTGTTTACCATTCTAAGTCTATACATTTTATGGACAAGAGTCAATTATTAATGCAATAGATTACTCCTTAAGTTGCAACCCTACTGTAATTTTCAAAAACTTGTTTGCAAAAAACTCTTAAACAATCAGTAGGGTTACGATTTCTTAAGGGTAGTGTATTAACTCAAGCTTGATATGACCAATGAAAGTGTAATTAAGGTGGGTTCTAAAAGGTCCTTAAGCTTTTTTGACCTCACTTGTTAAAGAACACTTTCATTGGTCATATCAAACTTAAGCAAGATGGCTTAATCAACCTCGAGTAGTGGTTACACCACAGAATCCAAAGCCTATACAATGACCCCTCTAGTAAGATCCTAAGACGGTTGGGATTTGATCGTATCTACCTTGCATTTTTGATGCAACAAATGACCCCCCATATCCCAATGCGTATGATATGCAAGATAATAGTACAAACACATAAACCAAAGATGAGAGAATACAAAAGCTTTTGGTTTGTCTTTTCTTTTTCTAATTTGTGATAATGTCATCCTATTAGCCATATGCCCAGCCTAGAAGAATGTATGCAAGAAAAGAGGGTTCTAGAGGTTCTTAAACTCTGTGACCTCATACGTTTCTTACAAAACAGTTCCTTAGTTACATTGAAGTTTAAGTGGGGTAGCCCAATCAACCCTGAACGGTGGTTGCTTCACTACGATCCAAGTTTAATTGCTTCTACACTACATCTTTGATGGAATAAGTGAATCCTCATGCTTTGGTGCATGCTATTTACGAAACAAATATGCTAATTAAAACAAATATATATACGGAATCAATAACAAATAAATAAATGAATATATAAAGAAATAAACTAATAATTAAACAAGATGGGTAGTTTGAAAATCGATTTTAATTTCAAAACGTTTTTAAGTGGTTAGCCTTCTTGACATCTCCAGTAGAGTCGTCAAGCTGTCAAGCTTGGTTTTTTACCCTCCTAGTTCTTTTACACAATTAGGTCTTTTCTAAACCGACCAATACTAAACCCTACCCATTTAATATTAATCATTGACTAAGGTTTAAAGAATACCATTTTTTCAACTTAAAATGATTTAGAGTTGCTACCCAACCAAAGTTGGGAAAAAGAGTTAAGTTATAACTAATTAGGTGGATTAGTTGTAGCTTAGCTATCGGACTATCGATTAAAAAAACAATTTATAAAATGATTTTTTGAAAACCAAAAATTTAGGTCCAAAGGCTAATTTATTAAACCCTAAATGGGTGCTACTTTTTAACTGTCCGAATTTAACTTCACTTTTCAAATATACCTTTTCTAATTTTTAAAATAGCTAATTATAATACATTCAACTAAATTGATTAATGTACATAATTATCTAAAAATGAAAAAAAAATAAATAAAACTTTCAATATTTTAAGTTACCCTGTATTAACATATGAGTTCTTGCGTACCTACTATTCGGGATCAAACTTTCGTAGTTTGTTTACCAAAAACATAGCAGGTTGATTAATTTTAATTTTTGAAAAATTTTCGAGTTTATTTTTTACCTATTTTGACTTATTTAAAGAAAATTTCTTAAGGGTCCTAAATTGGTTTATTTTTAGAAAATCTAAAGTGCCTTAATTTAGAAAGGATCAGGTTTATTTTTATTTATTTGAAAAATATGTTTTCCTAAACTGTAAAACATTTTTCTTTATTATATATTTTTCATCATTATTATTATTTATATTTATCTCTTTATTTATTTTATTTTTTCTATTTTTTTATTGTTTTTATTACTTATCCCTTTTTTTGTTAAAATGTGAAAATAACCAAATAAAAATAAAAAATAAAATATTTCCTTTTCTTCTTCTTTTTTTTTCTTTTTTTCCTTTTTTGCTTTCGGTTTTCTTTTTTTTTTTATTTTCTCCTTTTTTATTTACAATAAACTATAATAAATAAATAAATGAAAACAACAATAATAGCATCAGACCCAAAGCAGCATAGGTTGGTTCTAAAGTACAGGGTTGGATGCGAGTCATGAGTTGGATTGGAGCTCCATGGGTTAGATTAGATTCGACACATGGGTCGGTTGTAGTTCGAAGTTGCTAATGCAGATAATAGGTTTGGGTCGGGTCGAGTGCAGCAGCTAAAGTAGGTGTTTTCGTTTGATCTAGCCACCGAATTGAGTGGGAAAAACCACTTTTGTGGCAATTCTATTGAAGATTGGGGGTTTGGTTCAATGCCATTGCCAACAGAGGTGGTCTAGGTAGTATTTGAGGCAGCGTTAGTATGTGTAGTGGACGGTAAAAAATGGATGAAGAATAGTGGGTCGCGGGTTGGTTTAGTATAGGTTGTGATGCATAGTAGAGAGATATCTAAGAGTATCTAGAAGATAGAAGGTCGAGAGAGAGATCTATTTTGGAGAGAGAGAGAATCCAATAGATCCGAAAGAGAGAACAAGGACAAGGGTGGCTATATTGGTGTATGCTTCGGTGAGAGAGGGTTGGTAATAGGTTGATGGCTGCACAAGTGAATGAGTGTCAAGGGTACGTGATGACTGAGTCATGTGGTATAGAGTGGATTCTGGGTTGGTGTTTGATCGTGTGGTGGAGCAAGGGTTTGAGAGTATGGAGGGTTTTGATTGGTTGAAAGAGAGGTTAAAGAAGGCGGTATGTGTGTAGGTTTGGCCGAGGGTGAGTGTTAGAGAGAGAGAGGGATGGGATAGTGGGTATATGGTGTTGGATGTGGTGTCTAGTAAGTAGTTGATGGTTGTTCGACTGCGGGTGAGGGTTGGAGAGAGAGAGTTATGCGAGAGAGACAGGTAGAGAGAGAGAGAGAAAGAGAGAGAGGGATCAGACGGTGGGTGGTTTTGACTGTATATGGAAAGAAAGTCGGACCGAGGGTGTAAGAGGCAAAAAAAATTGGTCGAGAGAGAAAGAAGATTAGATGGTGAGAGGGAGTTTTGTTTTTTCTTAGAGTGGGTCCCCTATGTGTGAAAAATCACACCCCTCCCCCCCCCCCAATTGTGTTGTGTCTATGCGAATGGACCTAGTTTGAAAAACAAATCTCCCCCTTTTGATAGTTGTTTTGTTTATTAAAAAAAAAAAAGAAAGTGAAAGGAAGAAGAGAAAAAAATGAGGGGAAAGAATGTGTGTTGTCTAAGTAAATCACAACATGCTATGTGTCACAATTAGATAGGTGGCTTAGTGATGTTCTAACATGTGGCAATATGTGGATTTAACAAAGAAAATGATAAAAAAAAAAACCATCCCCATAACTCCAGTGAGTTTCGAACCCCTATCCTCTAGCTTAATCTATGCACTTAGTCGAAGTGTTTTATCGTTAGGCTATTGGCCTTTGTCTTATCCATATGTGCAATTAAATTGTATAATGGGTTAGGTTAGCTTGGAATAGATTTAAATTTAAGTCCAAGTTCAATGGTCCTTTATTTTAAATCTAATTAAATTAAATCTACTCTATCCAAGCAACTTAAAAATTTATTATTTTCTAAATTCTTTGTTTTATTGTACTATTTTTGTGACTCTTCAAATTTCTTATTTTTTTTATCTCTTTTCTAAATTTCTTATTTTTGGTGCTTTTTCCTATTTTCCTATTTTTTTTGTATTTTTCTAGAATTTCTTCTCTCTCTCTTTTTTTCTAAATTTCTTCTTTTTGGGGGGTTTTCTTTAATTTTCTATTTTTTTGATCTTTTCTGATTCAGGACTTTATAACTTAATTTGAAAAATAAAAGGGGACAAAAATTAGGTGTCTACACTTAAGCAATGGCCCCTATTATCTTACATGCTTGATGTAATCATTCCCCATATCCTTAGTATAATGCATGCGAAAATGAATATGGCAAAAAATCATCTATTTACATAAATAAAATAAAATAAATAAATAAATAACATGGACACTTTAAGTGGTTAACCCTCTCAACGTCCCCAATAGAGTTGCCATCCTGTTGAGCCTGATTTTTTCTGAGTTTTTACAATTTTCCTTAACTTGATTAGTATTAAGCCCTAACTCATTAATATTAAGACTTAACTAGGAGTTGAAATAAACTCGATTTTAAAAGTATTTTCAAAATTCTTTGGAGTCACCACCCAACTTGAGTCGGAAAAAAAAGGGTTACGTTAAATTGATTGGATGGACCAATTTAACCTAATTACTAGTCTACTTGAAAAAACCAATTTCTAAAAAATAGGTTTTGAAAACCTGAAGATAGAGTTTGGGGGCTACTCTTTTAAATCCTTATAGCTACCACTCCTAACTTTCTGAATTTAGATTTACTTTTCAAAATTTAAGCGTTTTCATTTTTTAAGTCACTCTAGAGGTGCCTATGTACCTACGTATCTATTATTCGGGACTAGACGTATATAGTTTTTTTGAAAAAATTTAAGCGGGTTAGATTTGTTTTAATTTAAGAAAACAGCTGAATGTATTTCTTACCTAATTCATTGTGGTCGATGAAAATTTTCTAAAGGATCTTAAAGTCGGTTTTATTTTGAAAATTCTAAAGAAAAAGGTCCTAATTTTGAAAATAGAAAAAGGTCAATTTTATTTTTTCTTTATTGAAAAACTATTTTCTAAGCGATGAAACCTAATTTATTTATCAATCTACTTGTTTTATTTTATTATCTTATTACTTTTTATTTTTATTTGTTTTATTTTATTGTCCTAAGTCTTAATTGGAATAAAAAATAAAGAATAGAAAACAAACTAATCTATCCATTTTTCTTCATTTTTTTCCTTTTTTTCTTTTTTTTTTATTACAATATAATAAAATAAAATAAATAAATGAACATGATGTAAACAAAAAAAAAAAGTCGAAAGGAACAAATGCGATAGGCTGAACTCGAGATTATAGATGGGTTGGATCGATAAGGTTTGGAGCTCTAACAATGTTAAATGTGGGTTATAGAACAAGAAGTAGGCAATTGTTAGGGGAACTCCCTGGAGGTGGTTTCAAGTCAATTTTTAGGTAGGGAGATGGGTTTTCATGTGTATTTGATTGGGTTTAAGGGGGTATAGGGAGAGTGTCTCAATCAATGGAGTTTGTTTAAGTGACGGTTGGAGTTTTGAGGTTAGTGGTGGAATGGGTTGCTGCTTATAATGGTATCTAAGGGAGAGTATATGGTGGTGGTTTGTATTTAAGGATGTAGGGAGCTTTATAGTGGGGTTAATTGTATAGTTAGAGTAGAGCTTGATTGTTGGTCATATATGTTGTGCCCCTACATGTATCATGTATAGTGGATGGTAATATGGTAGTAAAGACTGGCATGGTGAGTGTATGTCTGTTAATTATGTGTGCAAGTGTGGTTATGAGTGGTCTAGTGAGAGATAGAGTATGTGCACATGTTTGTAGAGCTATTGTAGTAGGTTTGTCGCTATGCGTGTAGCGCGAAGGACGTTGGAGTGGTGTTAAGATCTGGGTTTGTTTAAAAGAAATAGAGGGAGAGTCTAAGTGGTGCAAGAGAGAGAGAGGTTAAGGATAGGTCTACTGGTTGGTCTGCTACATGTATATGGGTTTGTGCAAAGAAGGAGATGGATTGTAATGGTATGTACTTGGCTATATAGTGGGCATAGATTGTATTGTAGCAAATTGTAGCAATATCATATGTATGTATGGATTGGGTTTGAGTTTGGTTATGAATAGGAGTGGTTGAGAGAGAGGTTAGGGATTGGTGGTTGATGTCATGTTTGGGGGTCGAGATTGATTAGTTGTGGCGCATAGTTGGATTGTGTGTAAATTTGCTATGACCAAGGAATTAAAGTTGAAGATGGAGGTGATTAGTACTAGGTTTAAGTCGCATGTAGCTTTGAGAATTGAGTTATAAGTGATTGAGGAGTAAAGGTAGAGCTAATTTGGCGAGAAAGAGAGGGAGCTCAAATGATTGTAAAACCCCCCATTCGGAAAATGGAGTTTAAATTCTTATCCCTAAAAGAAATTTGAGAAAGAAACTACATTTGGCATTTTTTAAAAAATTTTCACTGACTTAATGACTAAATATAGACCAATTTTTGTATTGAAATCAAAGTATCTTATGTAGGCTATGAAATCCCCCTATTAATTTAGCCAAACTGCAAAGAAAAGGGGCTTAAATCAATCCCAAAACTGAACTGATTAGAGAGGATGACTGTGGGAAAAATGGGGATAAAATAAGGAAAATGGAGGAAAGTGAGGGAAGATGATGCTAATGTAGTGCAACGTTGACCACATGGTCCAGTAATGTTACGCTATGTGTCATTGACGAGACACGTGGTAGGTATGACTTGGATAAAAAGTAAAACACAATTTATACCTCTAATGAGTTTTGAACCTAGGACCTCAAATTAACTCAAATGCAATATCAAAGAGCTTTATCATTAAGCTGTTAGCCTATACCTTATTTATATATGCAATTAAATTACACATATAAACAAGGTTAGCTTGAGCTAGATTTGAATTTAAGCTCAAGCCCAACATATTTCCTTACATTATATTGGGAGAGCATATAAATAAGGTAGTTCAAATTTTTAAGGTCTACTATAGAACTTAAGATATCTAAAAATAAGTTTTATTATTTATTAATATTTTCTAAATTTCCACTACTTTTCCCAATATAATGTCTCTTTGCTAAATTCAAGGAGAGATCTTTTACAAATCTTACAATATATTGAATGAGCCATTAGTGATTATGCACGTTGATTTAAGGAAGCTAAATCTCCTTTTCTATTTGAATGTTGAATAAAAAACTGATGAATAACCCAGTGTTGCTCGTGTTCATGTATATGATCTTTGCTTTGAATTGTAAACCTTATGATATCCTTAGAAAATTTCTAAAACAAAAAGAAAAAAAGAAAAGAAAAGTTTGAAAATACAAAAAAAAAATGGAAAAATTATAAAAAATGCAAAAAAGTAGAAAAATTAGAAAATAAAAAGGAGAAAATATAAAAAATATAGAAATTTAGAGAAATAAGGGTCATTTGGTTTCATTTGTGGGGACTTTTAACTTTTCAAGGTTGAAGGGTTGAATTAGAAGTCAAACAGGCATATGCGATTTGATAAAATTATGGTTTCTTTACAAAAACGGGCATTTTATTGAACTTTTTTTTTATTTTTTCTTGCTTATTTTAATATTAAAAAAATAAACAATTTAAGTTGATTGAGGCTTTAAAGGCACCTCAATTGGACTGAAATTGAATATTTTATGAGCAATTCAAATTTTAATTAAAGCTAAGCACTAAACTAAACTAGGCCTACAATTCTATTAAATTGGACCATTTTTGAAAATATTTTTTTTTTTTGCATATGCCTAATAGATCTAAGAATTCCTTATGGGAGAAGATTTAATTTCTAGCTCCTAAGAGGCTAGGGCTAAGTTTTAAGATCTAAATTTAATTATTTATAAAATAAGCAAAAAAAAGTAATATATATTTGCTTAGTGTAAAATCAAACCAAGGAACATTTTACGTTAGTTGGTTTAGGATTTGGTCTGGTACATGAATTCAAAGGTCTTAAGTTTGATCCAACATAGAGGCATTTTGCCTCATTTTTCTTTTTCCTTCCCTCTAGAGTCAAAAGTGCTACATAGCACTCTAGTATTGGCTAGAACATGAAGACTCCATTGTTGTCCTTTCGAAGCTTGAATTTGCACAAAAAAATCATGTGATCCTTCATTTTTTTTTTATCATTTTCAACTTGTCTTTTTAGAAAATTTTTTCAAATAAAAGGAAAAAACCAATTACTAACATGGAGAGCTATGGATTGAATTGCAAAACTCGTCTCAATACATCCATTTCATGGGTTAAAGTTGAACTTGAAATCAAAGGAAAGTCTTAAAACCGAGTCAAGGTTAAGCTTATGAATCTTGCTATTCTAAGCAAGATTCAAAGTTTCTAAGCATTAAAATGGTAATCCCTTGTCTATCCTATGTTCAATCACTTATTAATGATTGGTTTTTTCTACCAACTTCTTATAATCAAGGATTAAACAACCTAAACCCGCATTTCATGATCTGGCTATTAATGGCCTTTCCATCTCAATTTCAAGCTCTCAACCTATAAATAGTTCCTACTAGAGCTCATTCTGGGATGAATTTGGACTCCATTTCTCTCCTATAAGCTTTAATTCATAGTTTCTCACTATAACACGAAGTAATTTCTCTCTCCAAAAAAGTTTCATTTTTTGTAGTTCTCAAAGCAAACGACAGCCACCATTAACTTCCCCATCATAAAAAACTTAGGAAACTACACTCGACTTACTTCAATCCATTGTTGTTTGAATTCTACCGGGGACTTTCCTCTCTACCTAAAGTTGGCTACCACGAATTATCAGTCAAACCACTACTTTAGGCTAAGGCATTATCAACATTAACTTTTTTAACATTGAAAAGCCAATAAAAGCATCTGTATCCACTCGTTTTAGCTAATGGAATGTGTAGAGCAACCCCTATCGCCACCCTTTCTCTCTCTCTCTCTCTTTCTTTAGCCTATACATGTGCCCTATGCATGATAGCTCCATGAAGCTCTAGGATTCGACCTAATCCAAGCCCTGATCTTTCCCTCTTGTTTAATATCCAATCTAGGTTCCTTTCCTTCCCTTTCATTTCATTTCATTTTGTTTTCTTTCTTCTTTATGTAATTGTAGAACCTAAATAAAAATAATAATAAATTTAATCTTAGGATAGGGCATTTGTGTAGTCCTAGGGTATTATTAAGTAGCCATTGCCCAAGGACAATTAAGACCCACATTTAAAAATAAAAATAATAAAATAATTTTAAAAAATAAAAAAAGAAAAAGAAAAAAGTAGAAAGATAAAAAAATAAATAAATAATTAGGACTACGAGTATTGTGTAGTCTTAAGGCATTTTATGGAGTAACCATCGTCCTTGAGACTAAAAAGGCTGCTTGTTAAACAATAAAATAAAAATATATATAAATTTTTTTGTAAGAAATATTACTTTCTAATAAAATAAATTAGTAAGGCTTTTTGAGTAAAGAAATGTTTTTGTGAATAAATTTTTTAGGACTCTTCTTTTAAAGATAAGCCAATATATTTCTTTCGCAAATTTTAGAAATTAAGGCTTTTCTTAAAGAAAAAAGAAAAGGAAACTATTTTCTCACTTAGAAAAATTATTTTTTTTTGTTCATAAATAAAAGGAAATTAGTCAAATCTTTCTTCGAAAATTAGGATCAAATAGGGATGTTTAAAAAAAAAAAACCAAATGAATAAAACTAAGGCACTTTTCTTAGAATTTTTCTAAAATAAAATAAATTGGTTAATGATACAAACTCAACTTGCTTTCAAAAACTAAAATAAACCCAACCACTAAGTTTCCTTTAAGTTTGAGGGGTATTTTGAAACTTAAAGCCCAAATTAGTATTTTAATGTAGTAACCTTCAGATCTTAATAAGTTAGTCTCCAAATTGGTTATCTCTAGTTTCTTTAAAATTTTTTTGAAAGATTTTACAAAACATAAATAAGTAGCTAAATTAAAACCAATCCACCTAGTTAGTTTTAATTTACTCAATTTATTTTTAGTTTCACCAAGTGGTGACTCCAATTTAACAAAACCACAAGAAACCTTCTCTGCTTAAGTTTTGTCAAGTGTTTAAATTAAATAGGTTTAGTTTAAACCAAGTTAAGAAAAATAGAAAACCAAATTTTAGGCTTGACACTTTGACTGATATGTTCCTTAAAAATTAGGAGCATAACTTCAACACTTGTTATGCTAGAATTTGAAATTCAATCTTTTGACATTTTTCTTGTCGATACTTTGCATCTATAGCTTATTACAAATCTAATCATTTTCAAATTTGTAATTTACACAAACTCTTCTTTATTTGGTAGTTTCAATTTAATTAAAAAAATCTTTAGCACTAAAAAAGATTCGTCCTTATCTTGTATTTGCTATATATGTCCATTTTGATTTATGCTTCAAAAATCTAATTTGAATTCCTACAAAATCCTCCAGTTAGATTCATAAATATACATTAAAATCTTGAAAATCATGGTAGTAATTTGATAAAAATATTTCCAACATCTTTTAACATAAGTTCCTTGACAAAATAAATATGTCATAAAAATAATTTAATTTTACCTACTTAATCCTTATAGATGTATATGTAACTTAGTGGAATGTATTATATATATTATTCAAATATATCCAACAAATGGACCTAAGCTGGTCTAATATAATAACTAATTTGTATTGAACTATCAAAACTAATTCTATCTAGATCCTACCCACTTAACATACTAGTTAAACACCCTTGACTCATTTGTGTTATCATTAAAATAGTGATAAGAGAACTCAACATTCTCCTCCTTTTTTATGATAACAAAATCTTTCTTAAGAAAATATTAAATTAAGATTGCAAGGTTTTATACATGTTACATCTGATGTAGCTAAATATTTGGATGTTATTACAATTTTATCGAAAACAACATTTGTGAAAAATCATTAGTTTATATTTATTAAAAAAGCTCAATTCTCCTATTTTTTGTAATAGATGATACAAACTAGATTGTTAGTGTATTTAAGTCCAATTATTTAATATTTTTCTATTCTTCTTTACCTTTTTGTTACCATCTTTTAATAAAGCTCCCTCTAAATCTAATACAGTAAAATAAAGAGACAAAAAAATTGAAATTGAAAACATTAAACTAACATTTCATTGTCAAAGAATTAATTACATCAATATTTGACTCTGAATATGACTTTAACTTAGACTCTAAATTTAATTGACAGACTTGAACAACAAACGACAAACTTTGAATAGAAATTGAACATGAATAATGATGAATAAGCTTTGGATAGATTATAATAGAATCTAAGAAATTAAACTAAACATGAACTGATAGACACAAACTAACAAAATACATAAATTACTTCTTCCTTTTCTTTGGACAACTTTTCTTGATCCTACTAGAAGAATCAGAAGATGGTAGAGTTTGATCCTTTTAAGGTAATAGTAAAACACTAGATTAAGGAACTTGAAGTGTAACGTCCTCAAGTTGTACATCTGAAATAGCAGATGATCCTTATGGTGTTGATGATGGATCATGAGTAAGTGATTGAGGAGCCGGAGTGGTCAAAGATTATGTAGCTAGAATCAACGAAAATTGTTTATATGGAGGAGTTTAAGATTGTTCAAATTGAACTGGTGGTGTTTATTTATTTTTTATTGTGGAACTTATGATTCCACATATTCTAAGACACGTGGAACATCTTATTATGGTTGAGTAGAGGGTACAGTAGGCGTTATAACAGGTGATGTTGGTGACTAAATTGGTGATATAAGAGGTGTAGGCTCAACTTATTCTTTGAGGTCTTCTTATAACTTAATTAGCAGCTCATTAATTTTCTTATCCACAATATACTCAACTTCATTTCTAGCTAGCCATCTACTAGTAGATCCTCCCTAGATTCATCTTCAAACTCTACTTATAAATCATCCTCTAAATCAAACACTTGCCTTCCTTCCCAATTCTCAAACTTATCATTAGTTCTCACTTCATAATAAAACTTAATCTTCTTTTTTCCTACCCGTATCAAAGAATTTTCATTTTCTTTTCTTGCCAACTTTCACTTCTAGTTTTGACTCACTCTCTAAATCAGACTCTGACTTCTCCCTCTAAAATAAATATCTAAGCAATCTATTTTTCTTATGCTTCTCATGTACATAAAATGCCCAATCATCAGCAAACTAGAACTTATTTATGACATTTACGCCCATATGATTAAGATGTGCATCTCTAATCACTTTAATAGGGATTTCCTTCTTCTACCTTAGGAAAGTTCAACTTTTTAAATTCAAATAGTTTCATCAACAAATTTCCATATGGCCTTTTCCTCTTAGTCATAAATGTATGTCTAATAATTTGAGATGCTACATTGAGCTTTTTCTTCCTAAGCATGGCAAGTATGACCAATGCATCTTCTTTAGATATGCTTATTGTTCTACCCTTTTTAAGAAGAATACGACATATTACAAGTTTATGTAATAACCTAATTAGCAACTTGAAATAGAAAATACTTACTTCCTTACTAAGCCATATGCTATTACCTTGATTCAATTCCTCAAAAACTTCTATCCTACTCCATTTCATCAATTGTTTATCATTATTCAACCTAAGCAACTTGAAAACTTAATGATATCTTCTTTGGTTATTTCAAGTTCCCATCCTAAAATACTTAACACCCTTTTATCTCTATTTCATATCCAAATTTTGATAAAATTTAAAGGTTAGCTCCCACATTGCATAGATTTTTGCAACCTAACTCATTTAAAAACTCATCCTAGTAAAAGCCATTTCTCTTAAAATGATCAAAATAAAAAATATAAGGATCAATATATTAGTTTTGTTTTGTAGTTGAAACATAAATCATCTTGGGTTTTGCATTTTTCTTGTCAACCCTAATATGTTCATAGTGACTCCAATTAGTATAGACTCTTTTTACTCTACTTCATCCTTCAACCCTCTAAACTTACTTAATTATCAAGAACTTCCTCCTATGATCCCTCCTCAAATGAATCATACTCCTTCAAACTTACCTAATGGTTTTAGACTTAAATTTTTAACCATAGAGTGTATAGGAGAAAAAGAACTAAGCTATTCATGTGTTATTAAGATTGATGAAGGGTTGATTGCGAAGTTATAAAGCGTTTGGATTAGAAGTAAAGTATATGAGTAAATGATTTAATAAAAATTTTTAAATTTAGGCCTCACTAGAGAGTTCAACTAAGGAAAAAAGAAAAGAAACTTTCATCTTAAGGTTATTGACTTGTTTAGGAGGTTGGTTGGTGAGAAGAAGCCTGGTTGAAACAACATTAGAGGCTTATTTAGAGGGTTGGCTAGTGAAAGGAGCTTAACTATAATAACATTAGAAACTTGTTTAGAGGGTTGGCTGGTGTAAGAGACCAACTATAACAACAGTATAGACTTGGTCATCAAGTTACTAGTGTAAGAAAACTTTTGTCAAAGATTTTGTTAAAGGGTTCTAAGACTAAAACTTGCTATTACACAAACTTTCAAAACCATATTCAAAGACTTTAATAGTAAGTTCATACATACTAAATAGCTTAATTATTTTCATAAGTCAAGTCATAATCATACTTGAATCATTAAATGAACTCATCTACCTTATATTTAACTAAAACTAAAGCAATTATATTAAATATCTAAGGACAAATTGAAGTGGATGAAACCAATACCCAAGATTATCGAGCATCATGTGTCCAAGTAAGTTAGATCAATGCTTTCTTATTTCAGAATACTTGTAGACCATAGTATGTAATTGTTTGTAGTTGTTAGTTATTATTTGTTATTTGACTATATGTGTGCAATGTATGTGAAAGAACATTTTCTACTATTATGAGAAGTTAAACTCTATGTAGTTCATGTTTTGTGATTTCTACTTCGATTGGACCGCTTGAGAATGGTTAACTATCCCAAAAACAATTGTAGACACTCCATTTTTGGCCCATATATTATTTTAAGGTTCTTAAGTAATAATGGAAACCCCTTAATTAAGAAGAAATGCAAAAAATGAAAACCTTAGAAAAAAGAAAATAAAAAAGAAAGTGAAAATTAGAAAAATGCAAGAAAAAAAATGTAGGATTTTAAAGAAATAAAGATCTTTGGGTTTTCACTTCAAGGGTCTTTAATTTTTCAAGATCAAAGTGCTTACTTAGAAGTCAATTAGGCATATGTGATTTGATGGAATTACGATTTCTTATTATAAACTGAGCATTTTATTGAAAATTAATTTTTTTGAACT
The DNA here is from genome assembly GCA_024138005.1 of Lumnitzera racemosa. Classification (NCBI taxonomy): domain Eukaryota; kingdom Viridiplantae; phylum Streptophyta; class Magnoliopsida; order Myrtales; family Combretaceae; genus Lumnitzera; species Lumnitzera racemosa. Next base: position 54,328,476 of record JAMXBC010000005.1, read on the forward strand.
AGGTTTGGCTTATTTATTTTAAAATATTGTGAAAATAAACAATTTAAGTTGATTATGGCATCAAATGGTGCCTCAATTGGACTTAAATTGGCTATTTTATGAGTAATTGAAGTTTTAAGTAAAGTTAAGCATTGAATGGAACCAAGCCTATAATTTTATTAAATTGGTCTATTTTTGAAAATAATTCTGTACATAGGCCTAATACACTTAATAGTTGCTTACGGCGAAAATTTATTTGTTAAGGTTCAAAAGGCTTGAGCTAACTTTTAAAGCCTAAGGCTCGTTAGGTCTTTAACTAAAGACAACTCAACATGGGTTATTAATAATTTATCACAAATCTTAATTGAGAAATATGGCAGTTCAATTGGTTTGGTGCTTGATTTATAGAAGGAGCTTTCAAAAGTCTTAGGTTCGAGTTGGCGTAGAGGCTAAAATGCCTCTTTTTTTTTCCTTTTTCAAGTTTTCATTGGCAAAAACAGTTGACCATTGACTTGGTCAACTTCTTCCCTAAAGCTAAAAACTTGTCGAAAATGGAAGGAAAAAAAAAACAACATGACCCCTATTATTTATGACCCAATTTGACTTAACTTTTGATCATCTTTCATCAAATAAAATGTAGGAATCCATAGAAGGCGTGGAATACATTGAATGTAGACTCATTTTTCTATCCAAATTCATGCATTTGAGGGATCATTTTTGGCTTGAAAAATGGAAAAGAAAAACTCAAATACCATGTTTAGCAACTTGCAATATTGAGAATTTCAAGAAAAATCGAAGCTTCCAAGATTTGTGAAGGCAAGTCCATGTCTTCTTTGTATCTAATAAAGCCTCAATCTTGATTATTTCCCTAAAAAACAAGGAATATTCAAGCATCAAAATTTATGCCTACAATTTTTTATTTGGCCATTAATGGCCTTTCTAGGCATAACTTGAGCTTTATAAGCATAAAAGGAGGTACTTAGTTCACATTTGGCTAAAGACTTCCACTCCATTCTCTCTTATAACATCTAATTTGTAGTTTCTCACTCTAACTCGAAGCATTTTCTCTCTTTAAGAGAGCTTCATTTTTTGTGGTTTTCAAAGCAAATGGCCATCCCCATTAGCTTCTCCATCATAAAAAACCAAGAAAATAACCCTTTACTCACTTCAATCCATTGTTGTTTATGTTCTACTGTGACTTTCTCTCTCTAACCAAAGTTGGCCACCATAAACCATCACCTAAACCACCACTTTAGGCCAATACATTATCAGAATTATCTTTTTTTGATCTTGAAAAGCCAATAAAAGCATCTTGACTTGCTTATTTTGGACAACGGAACATCTCTTTCTCACTCTTTCTCTCTCTCTCTCTCTCTCTACCCCATGCATGCGCCATCTACATAATAGGTCCATGGAGCTCCAAATCTAACTTAATCCGATCCAACAACTCGACTTGCACAACAATTGACTAGGTTTAACCCTCTTCCTTTCTTCTTTATTATTTATTTTATTTTTATTTCAGCAATAATAAAAAATAAAAAAAAAAAGAAGAAGAAGACTTTCATTTTAACATTAGCTTCCTTAAGTGTTGTAAGGTAACCACCTCTCAAGGATGAATAAGGCCCATACCAAAAAATAATAAAAATGAGAAGAAGAAAAAATAAATAATAAAAATTAAAAAAATTAAAAATATACAACAAATATGATAGATTAAGGGCAATGTTTAGTCCTAGGATAATGTAAGGTTACTACTACCTTAGGACTAATGGGGCCCACTTGTTAAACAATGGAATATAAAATTTTCCTTCAAAAAAATGTTTTCTAAAAAATGAATCAGTAGGGATTTTCAAACCAAAAAAGAATTGTTCGTTTGTATGTTTAAGTTTTCTTTTAATGATTTATTTTAGTACTTTATATTTAAAAAAAATAGAGTTCCAAAAAGCAACAAGAAAAAGATTTATCTTTTTAGAAAAAAAAAGCAAGTGACATTAGTAGATTTAGGAAAAGTTTTTTTCCCAAAATAAAAGGTAAAAGAAATTAACATAATCTTTTTTTTTTCAAATTTAATACCTAATAGGTATGTTTTTGAAATCAAATACATAAATTTTAGGGCTTTTTTTTTCAAAAATTAAATACATTGGTTAATGATGCGAACTAGGCTTGCCTTTTAAAAATTAAAAAGAGCTAAACCACTAATATTTTTTAAAAAGGAACTACAGTGGTCTAATTTCGAATAGTAGATATATATGCAACTCATTAGTAAGTTGCAAACATATAAAAAATACAGAATTTATTTTCCTTTCTTTTCTTAAAAAGAAAAAAAATTTGTTAAAAAATTATAAAAACCAAAAATAAATAAATAAATAAAAAATAAAAAAATAAAGAAAAATTGTTTCCTTTAAGTTTAAAGAGTATTTTAAAAGTTAAGGCCCAATTTAGTATTTTGATGATGGAGGTGCTCGAGTTTGTAGCTTTCTATTGTTTTAACAAAAGTTGGTTCTTTTAGGTGCGTTTAGAGCGTACATGAGTTGTTTCTAATGGTGGTTAGGTTTGAAAATGGGTGGTCATAGTGATACCTTGATAGAAAAGGTAGTATGAGATAGGTTTGAACTAGGTGCTAGAGAGCTTGTTTTTGTCTAACTAAGGTGATTTTGGAGTGTTTAAGATGTAAGAAAATGTTTGGGCATGTTGCTTTTAGTTGAAGATGGGTAGTTTATTATGTATTATATAGAGAGAAAGAGAGGGTGATGGGTTATGGGTTTTAGAGAGAGAAAGTGTGAAATAGAAATAAAAGAGAGAAAATTGAGAGAAATTGACCCAAAAATTGAATTCAGTAGGTTGTATTTATAGAGAGATGTAACTTAAAAGGCTCACAAAAGTTGGAAAATCAAAGATCAAGCATTTAAAGGGACATGCGGTTCTTCACTTTAATCTATGAATACTCATGTTTTAACGTGATTCTTGAAGAAATAAGGCTTCTAGAATTGTCACTTGATGTTCCATAATGATTCAATGGTTGAAAATGAAGCAATTTGGCAAAAGCTAGGAGCTTTTAGGCTCTTGACTACCATTAATGGTAGATGTTCAAGCTTCCCTTGCACATCGGAAAGAAGATGACTTAGAGGCATCTGATTTTCTTTTAAATTTTTTTTTTAAAAAAAAAATATCTACCTAAAATTGGTTTTGAACCCATAACCTCACACATATAAGAGTGACTTCATATCCGCTAGTCAACTTAAGTACAAATACTTCTAACCCACCTCTTACTTCTATTACTCTGACTATAGTTACCTTTAACTTAGATACCTATTTCAAATTATCTCATTCCAACAAGATAGATTATTTTAATGAAGTATACTATCTTAAAGACCAATAATAAATAGGTCGAACGTCTTTACCTTTAGTTAATCCATATTTAACCTTTGCTAGGCCATGGCAATCCTTCTTTAGATCTCTAATCAATCTAAGTTCAAAGTAAGTTAAGGAGTACATCCAATCCTCTAAATTTTACCAATGTCCCATTAGAGCTTCACAAGAGGAATAATTTGTGACCTTGCAAATACCTCCTAAGTTACTTAGGTAGATGTTATCTTAAGGATATACCCATATTAATTTTAGGGTGATCAAACTAGCTTCGACATTGCATGGAAGAAAAAGGGTTACTAGTGGTAGCTAGGATGGCTCTTTTAGACATAAGATATTTGGAGTACTAATGAGCATGTATAAGTAGTATTGAAACAAACCCTAATATTGGAACAATATTTGTAACACTGAATCCCACTTACTATCTTACTCTAGTAGACCTAGAGTTATTAGAATCTCTTCAAGTTTAGATACAAATCATAGGAGCACCTTTGAATCCAAAATCCATTGTGGCAACTCTACATTACTAGATGGTGTATTGAGTTCAAAATCATTCTCTCGATTTCTGCTTACTGAGGAAAGGTAATGAAGCTCTTATTATTTCAATAGATTCTAGTTAGACTCCTATAGTAGTCCATGCTCCAAAATAGATGTCTAGAGAAGATCCCCTAAAAAATACTTCCTATAACTTGGTTGACTAGTTATGAAAAGCACTATGATAATATAGTACCCATCTTGTTGACCAATCTTACTTTTGTAAAAAATAAATAAAGAAATAAAGAAAAAAGATAAAATATGGCTCTTAGTCATCCGGTTTGATAGACCTTAAGATGAGGAAAAATCCAACTCATCCATTTTTCCCACTTTATTCATGGTCTAGCCATTAAAAGCTTATAAGGCTCCTAAGCTTAATGATAAGTGATTGAAACAAATTGTCAAATATTTTGATAGTTAGGGCAAACGTATCTACTTTTTCGAGGGTCCATTTAATTTTTATTACCATTTTGATGAGAATTGTTAATGTGATGGCTATTATGTAACCAAAAATTTTCTTGATGATCATCTAAAAGGATCAAAGAAGAAGAAAAAAATCATATTCTTATTAGAAAAGGTACCAAGATGGTGATCCTACCATAAGGCCTCTTGGAGAGGACTATGGAAAGTGGCAGTACATAGTTAATTATGGAAGTCCTCAAAAGAGCCAACCACCAATTGAGAATAGAGAAGATAAGTCTTCTAGATAAAAGCTAGATATGGAGCTAAAAAAGGAATCCTTATATAATGTTTACCAAAGGCTTAGTAGCATTGTAATCAGGCTAGATCCAAAGTAAGTTGAGACAAATTTAACCTTAGAACCTCTTAACTGGAGAATGAATAGGAGACAACATAATACAAAATCACAGTTGAGATGGACTCCAAAAGAGCAAATGCCACTAAAGCAGTAAAAAGATGATGAAGCATCATCTTTAAAGTCAAAGATGATGAGTATTAGTATTTCTTTAGGATCATTAGATTAAGACGTTGAACAATATGTTAACAAAATTATTCGACAATCCAATTAGAATCAAGAATCAAACAAAAGTCATAATTCTCCTTCATCACAATTTAATGGAAAACCCCCACAAGACCCTTCCTTTATGATGCAACCTGCTAAGGAAGATAAAGAATTTCCAACTATTGAGGAATATGTGGTGGAAAATTACCATCACATTGCTATACTCAGAAATCCAATAGAAAGAGATACATTAGGCAATTAAAAAAAAAATATTGCAACAAAAGTTGTATTAAATTGGCACACTAATAATGCCTTAGCTCAGAATAAAATGCTTAAGAGAATAAGATCTAATGTTGAAAATCTTCAACATTAGTTGTCTACTATAGAGAAAAAGGTGGATGACTGCCTTAAAGTGATTAGTCTACTCCAAAGAGGCTCAAAGAAGTTAAAAAGGTTATACCAAAACTTGGTATGAGTCCTCAAGAATATATTAACTAGAAAGAGTTCATCAATAAATTAAGATGCTAGAGGCAAAGTAGAAAGGAATTTCACATATTCCATCACTAGCCTACATAATCTAATATATTTGTTGTGATTTTTAAGCCTTGAAAAACCTCAATTTCTTTCTCAAAACCTCAAAGCAAAAGAAATGAAAAATAAAGAAAACCTCTTATGTAGAACAGAATGTTGAGGATCTCTATGAAACTCAAAACAAAAGTCTCTTTAAAATAAGGGAACAAGTAAAATAGATGGAGGCTTCCCCAAAAAAGAAAGGAAAAATAGAGAAAACCTCTTATGTAGAACAAAAGGTTGAGGATCTCTATGAAACCTAAAGATTAGGGGATGATGATGATGAAACGACTAATCTACAATAGAGTCTTTCTCAAGGCACACCATGAGCAAATAGTACCTAAGGTTTCTATGGTCTACTTAGAGATCAATTAAAGTAACAATGCATCAACATAAGGACTAGAGTAGATCAATTCTAAATAGATTGAATGATACTCTAAGTTCAAATTCTAAGGATGAATTTAGAGATAAATCTATAGATGTACCTAATTTCTCCAATGAAGAAAGTATTACTACAATTGGCCCATCAAAACCTATTTTAATGGTCTAATCAATGAGGAAAATGAAGATATAGAATCGAAAACTTCTAATCTAAAACTAAGTGTCTCTACAAGGAAATTATCTAAGTCTAATGTGACATTCATATTAGATGATATTCCTTATTCCAAATGGTTAGAAAGACTTCAAAAATTCCATTCTTGGATGTTAATAAGATTCTTAGCACAACCTTCTCATGGAGAAATATTAATAGAATTTGTTAACAGATTTACAGGAATTCTTAAAGATTGGTAGAATTTTGTGTTTGAATAAGACCAAATTTGTTTCTTAGGCTTGACAAACTGTAATTAAGTTATAAGAATTCTACACCAATTTCTTGTTAGAAATCTAAAAGATTCAAAAGAGATTAAAAGGAAAGATTTTCATGAAAGAAGATGTTTTTCACACAAAAAGAAGGATTTGGACCGACACTTTAAGAAAATGGTCCAACTATACTATCAACTTGGAGTAAATTATACATTGAAGCTAGTGTTTCTTTCCTCTATAGAAGGAATAGAAAGGTACCTATAGCTAAAAAATCAAAAGGTGATTGATTTTTCAATTAGAGAAATCTAACAAACTTTCTACATAGTCATAGAAGACATGTGTTAAAAAAGTAGATAATAAAAGATTACATTCAAGGAAGTTATGTTTTTGATGATATGTATAGGAAACTAGATCTATTCATTACGTGCAAGCATTCTAATCAAGAATGCACATGTGCCCTAAAAAAGAAGAAACATTTTAGAAAAATGAAGATTAGAAGCTCTTTCAGAAGAAGAAGAAAGAAAATTCCTACCAAGTGGAAATATTTCAGAAAGAAAAGTAGAAAGGGAAAGAAATTGAATAGATGTTATATTTGCAACATGATGGGGTATGATACAAAAAAATTTCCTAATAAGGGATCTTAGAAGATAGTCTAAAGCATTACTGACAAAGTTAGAATAAGGATTAAAGAAGGTAAAGATCTTGAATCCTTATTCTCAGCAGATGATGAACCTTTAGAAAAAAAAACTTTGTTTTCTTTACAAGTTTAATCTAAGACATCCAGCCTAGATTTAGTAGATTCAAGAGATGAATCTTATTCAATTCAACATTTAGAACCTTCTACAAGTTATGAGATCGTGAGTATTGGCACATCTTATGTCCCAATTTACATTCTTACCAGCAAATATGACAAGCCAATCTTAGTAATTGCATTCTTAGATACTAGAGCAACTAAAAGCATACTAAATCCTAAAGTCCTACCATAAGAATTTTGGATCCTACATACTAGGACTTTTGTTATAGCATCTAATGGGGATTTCTATGTACACCTTATGAGCAAGCCAATAAAAATTCAATTTTTTCTAAGGTGCAGTATCATCACTCCAATACTTACATCTCCATTGCCGAACAAAGACATTGTTATTAGCTAAGATATTCTTTCCAAACTTCCATATATGAAGATCCATCTAGAAGGGATTAGGTAGAAGAAATACCTCAAACCTTCTACTGGACTCCCTCGATTCTATTCAATTGAAGGACTCAATATACATGAGATTGTTAAAAGACTGAAGATAGAAGCTTATGTAGAAGACTATGATGAATTCTTTATAAGAATAAATTTTAAGAAAAATGATATTAATTCGACTAAAGCAAATCATTCATGTATGAATCTTGAACATGCCAATCTAGTAGAGGAAGAATACCATAACTTACTTCACCAATGACTGATAGAACCATTAGATTCACAATGGGCTTGTAAAGCCTTCTATGTGAAAAAAAGAGCTAAGTAAGCTTGGGAAAAATTAAAACTTGTCATTAATTTTCAACCTCTCAATTATTTCATCCAAGATGACAAGTTTGTAATCCTTAATAGGAATATTTTGTTTCAGAGTATTTTCCAAGCAAAAATATTTTCAAATTTGATCTTATGGCAGGATTTTGGCAACTAAGTATCTGTTGATAGCTAAATTTCACCCTGACATGTTACTTAGCATCTTGGAAGCCATGATATTGAGTGATGTTTTTTTTTCAGTTAAGATCAATAAGGGCTTAGTCCATCTGATGGGCCTCAAAGCCTAGCTTATAAATCTAGTTTAAATTTGGAAAGTGGCATAAGTAGTTGTGACTTTAAATAATCTCATTACATAACTACTTATTACTCCTATCTTTTAAGAATGTGCTTCGTTATGGGATCACCATGTGGTCTATGACCAATGATTATATGCTATTATAGACATCTAGTATTCACCTATAAATAAGGGAAAGAAAGCATTATAAGGACTCTCTAATGCCCTTTAATACTTTGCTTATTTTTTTACCTACTTTTCCATAAAAATAGTCACTCACTTAGGCATTGGAGTAGCTACACCGAAGTAACCCCAGCACCATTTTTGCATCGAAGCTCTATACTAGAATCACTTGACAACATTTGGTGTCATTTGTTTTTCCAAAACCTAGCTACATGGCAAAGATAAGACTAACAAGAAGTGCAAGTGTTGGCTCTTCATCCTAAGATAAGACTAACAAAGAGTAGGCATATGATGAATAACATTTGGCTAAATTGGAGTAATATGTGCTAATTTAGAAGAAAATTAAGATCTCATTAAGAAACACAATGTGATCCTTAGCCTTCTCCATAAGGATGTTCAACTAGACCAAAACCTAGGCTACGGTGACAATAATGCTAAAAATTTTGATGATTTAGTTTATTCCCTTAAATTGCCTAAGAAGTAGGTTGAAGTTACATTTGGAGCTTTAGCCCTTGCTCTTAAAAAGGATGACAATGGAAAATAGCCATAGCAAGTACACCACATAGGATTGTCTCATGTTAGCACCCTTCCTTTAACTAGGAATCCTTCTATTCTTGAAATTTTGAAAGAACTGATACTACAGCACATCAAGTTACCATAATTTGAGACTTACGATAGAATAAAGGATTCAGATGATCATCTTGAGTACTATCACACCTTGGTTAAACTTTATGGTTTCAGCGATGCAGTGGCTTGTTAAGCATTCCCCTCAACCTTGAGGAATGCGATGAGTACATGGTTCAAACATTTGAAAATGAATAGAATTTCATGCTTTGAAGATTTAGTAGAAGTGTTTTTATAGCACTTCCTTGTAAGTAAGCTTCCAATTAAAGGTTTTTCTATCCTTAACACCATAAAATAAAGATTAGATGAGTTTATTAGGGACTATTTAGCCTGGTTTATGGCCAAGATGATCTAGATTCTAGAATTAAACATAAGTGTTGCCCTCAACGTGGTGATTGATGGAGTTAAACCTCACAGATACTTTTTTAAGTCTCTAGCCAAAAGCTTTCACCGAGTTTAAGGCTAAGACCATGTCTTATATTTGTCAACAAGACAATATTAAAGCTTAATGTAAGGCTAACTAAAGAAGAGGAGAACAAAAGAGCGATAAGAAGAAGAATGAGAAAGATTGACTTGGTTTACGCAATGATTAGTGCTTTGAAGGAAATGGTGGCAAGAGAAAGAGGCTATACATTCCAACTTATTCCATTGTCGACATTTTGGTGGAAGTATGCAACTAGAGGGGCTATTATAGTAGCTAGAAAGGATGAGAGGTAATCTATCATGCAAAAATTCTAATAAATATTGTGATTTTCATCACAATAGAAGTCATAATATTTATGAGTGTATTCAACTCAAAAACATAATTGAGGATTGAATCTAATGAGGATATCTGAGTAAGTTCCATACCCATGACTCTAAAATATATTGAATGGCTAAGTCAAAGATGACGTGATGAGCAAGAAAATATAATGTAGCCTCCTTAAGCCTTGAGAGATGCAAGGGATGAAAGCAATCACAGAGCACTAAACAATATAATAAACACTATTGTCAGTGGACTTTCCACTTTAGGTCAGTTGAGCTCTTTTTTGCTTAACTAACGCCATACATTATGTTTATAATATGCAAAGCAAAATTGCATTGGTTGACAGTTCCATTTTTTTCATGGAGGAAGATTTTAAAGGTGTTCATAGTCCTTATGATGATGTACTCTTAATCAACACAAGGATTGCCAACTTAGAGGTCAAAAAGATTTCAGTCGACATTAGGAGTTCGATAGATATTATTTTGCAATATGCCCTTAATTAGATGAAGCAAAGATTAAAGCATAGTTGAGATCTTGTGCAATACCCTAGGATTTCGAGCCTGTTTAAAACCTTAGGATTCGAGCCCCTAAATTTAGGGTGTCGGACTAAGTTATCCATTTTATTTCAAAATTTATAGTTAAGTCAGAAAAGTTAGATGAAGTAATTTCAGTAAAGTTAATTTCTCAAAATAAGCTATATAAAAATATTAATTTAAGAAAACATCAATTTATCACTAAAGTTGGTAAATATAAAAAATGTGAAATTCAAGCATTTAGATATAATGAGATATTAGATATAAGTTAATTAACTTTCAAAAATAATAAATGAAATTGAATTATACATAATATACATGTATTACATGTGATTATGTATTAAATATATACATATAATAATAATAAATTATTAAAATTAGCTAAAATAATGTTGCTTAGGAAAACGTGAAACAGATGATGTCTTAAGCTAGTATCAATTGGAAATGATAAGTCAACACTTGGTTAACAAGGAGATGACTCATGGTGCTTAAGAAAACGGAAAATTGACATGTGTAATTTCACTTTTTATATGCAAAAAAATCCTAAAACTTATAAATAGGGCTGTAAACATCATTTAAAATATTTTGAGAACTTGAAAACACAGGAACATAATTTTAGAAAATTTGAAAAAAATAAAAGAAAAATAGAAGAAGAAATAGGGTTGAAATGGGTCTAGGGTGGTTTGTGTACCAAACCACAACCTAACCTGGAGTAACTTAGAGGTCTAATATAAGGTGGTTAGAGAAGCTCTTTCGATAAGGTGCAATGACCAAGTCATGGTTAGACATGGCTGGTTTAAGTGAACCAAAATTCTACCCGTAACTTATTTAATTTTGTAAAAATATCAAATGTTATTAATTAATTGTGAAATTTGGTTTTTTGGGATTATTTTAGGTAAAAATTAATGCATCAATTTTATTTTAGTGAAATAATTATTGGAAATATAACGTCCTTAAGAAATGACTCTTTGTGCGAAAATTGAATTAAATTTTAGAAATATTAAATAATTTCCTTTCAAGTTGAAAATTTGTACGTAACATACTTAATATATTTATTTAATTTTAGTGATAATAATTTTCAAAAAGATTTATGTTTACTATTTATTGTAATTATTTTGGATAAAGTTAGCAATTTCGTTGTTTTATTAAATTAATTAGTTTTTAACAAAATCAAAGTATGAGCCCAATGTATTATGATTTCTGGAAGTTCATAATGATGTATTATGATTTCTAGAAGTTCATAATGAAGTTTGGGACACTTTATTTTTATCTTGTAAGTAAATTCACTTATTTGTTTGATTTTTACTAATTTTAAGTTAAAACTGCTATTTTTATAAAAATATATAATAGCTAGTTTGGTATAATTCATGGTCAATAATTAAACTACCTTTTTTTTTGTGAGTCCATAGGATTTTTCATGGAATTAATTGGGCTCATATACTATTTATTGTGTATTTTTATAATATAAACCTATATATTAACCTATTATATGACATAGTAATTAGTATTAATGTGATATTTGTTAAATATGCAAAGGATTAGTATTTTTTTAGTACATAATGAATGCTGACCAGCTTTGGAAAAAAGGAATTTTAGGATTTTCAATTTAAATTTAAGATTTATTTGAGTTAATTACAAAATTATAATAACATATGGTCGAATCGGTAATACGAAAAGGTATTTTTGGACCTTTGACAATATTGATAGACTTATTTCTTAAGATATTTCAATAGCACTCGAAATAATGATTGTGACAATATAAAGTTTGGTGAAATTGGATAAGGAATGAGTAAGCTACAATTACATGAAGTTTAAAAATGACAAAATGAAAGCTTATAATAGTTCGGGTTCGACCCATACTTGACTTGGAAGTTGTGTTTATATTTTTATAGGTGTGATAAGTAAGGAAAGACCACCCAGTAGAGTTTAGGATTTTGCGCTATTACCGAGTCTATGTAAGTGGATCTAACTTATGCTTGGAGTAGTTATATTGCTATTCATAACACTACATGCTATTTGATGCAGTGTTGATTGGATATGGGTATATATTGGGTGAATTGATATGCTACTATAGTGGATGTTGATGTGGTGGTTTTGAATGACAGTAATTGTATCTGGTTAAACTTTTATGCTTCTATGTTAGGTGATGATCTATGCTTATGATTGATTCTATTAACTAGGGAAGTTGAGTAATTGTTAACTTAATCTTCTAGGTGTTCACCTAAGTGAACCCTAAGTAAGATACTAAAATTCTGCTAAGGAGAGTTCAAAAACTAGAATCAGATCACTAGATTAAATGAAACTGAAAGATTGGTTGTATTGAGTAATATACTTGAGTTGTTATTGCATATTATGGCATGGCACAAAAAGGGACCTCTAGGTTAAAACTTTTACAATTAGGCTTCTAAGTGATCATGGAAAAAGTATAGCTTTATGAACTTAGTTTTTGGAAGCATATAGATTGCATTGCCTAAACATTATGACTATTTTGATAGTTAAATTTAGTAGACTACACCATGTGGTCTAATTTGGCAGTTTTGCCACTTTGATTTGGTAAATTACAGTGTATAGTTTAATTTTGTAAAACAAAGTTAGGGGTCTTACTCCCAAGCAGCTCCTTGTTACCCATAGGTTCTTAGACATTGTATCTAGATGCCCGACTATATTGACTAACCAGAAAAAAAATTGGAAGGCATAAGATATCAATACCAATGCATGCTACATGCATGAGCATAGATGCTGCATTGCTAGTAGTAAATGCAAGTTGGGCAAATGCATATGTGAAGATTAACCTACAGGTTATGATTGAAATGTTATAGTTGTGATCTATAATATTATCTATTGTATTGTCCATATTGTATGGTTTGTTATCTATTCTCACTCAGCTTCAATACCTAAGGAGATAAAATAGTTTATCCTCAATTTAATTGCATCGTGAAGGTCCTAACACTAAGAGGGGGGGGGGGATATATATATACTAAGAGCGTGAGTTGGAGTCAATGACTTTTGTATGGAACCTGTACTAAGTCAAGAATCTTATTATTGTGAAGATGACAAAGGAAAAAGCTGATTAATGTTTTGATGTAATTATTATGTTGTACACATAAGTTGTAGTAGAATATCCAGCTGAACTCCGATGTAGCAACCCTTTTATCATGTATCAAATGTTGTCTTTTGATCAATGAATAGGTTGAGTTGAGTTTTCAATAGATATTCTTATGTGATGGTACATTCTATACTAAGCTGGGATATGACATCTTCCAATTATGATTTATATGCTTTTAATAATCAACCTATTTAGGTTACTAGAGTTATTTCCCTTCCTATTCAAATTGGAGATGATGAGCATGTTTTGGAGGATAAGGTAGATTTCCTTATCTTCAAATGTTAGTCTCTATATAATATGATTACGGGCCAACCATATCAAATTTGTTCAGTATGGTCCCTTCTCAACATTTTCAATGCCACTTGACTTCTGTTCTGGACGAAAGTTTCAGTTAGGAAATGATCCCAAGAAAATGACAAAGATAAGGAAACCTTTACCGATAAATACCTGTCAAAGTTTGATAAACTTTCTATGAGATAATGCCAACATATTTGCTTGGTTTCCCTCAGATATGTTGGATATCCCTAGAGAAGTGATAATGAATAAGCTTTAAATTGATCCCAATGCAGAGATAACATAGCAAAGGATAAGGCATTTTACCCCTGAACGACAGTTAGCCATTGAAGTAGAAGTTTAGAAGCTATTAAAGGTAGGGTTCATAAGGGAGGAGCCTTATTTGACTTGGTTTGTCAATTGTGTGCTAGTTAAGAAATTGAACAGTAAATGGCATATGTGCATAGACTTCATGCATTTGAATAAGGCCCATCCTAAATATTGTTTCCACTTGCTAAGAATAAATTAAATGGTTGACTCAACTACCAAACATGCCTTACTTTCTTTCATAGATGCATTTTCCGACTACAATCAATTAAAATGGAAAAGGATTATGAAGTACATATGTCCTTTATTACAAACTTTGGAACGTATTGTTATACAGTGATGTGATAAAGGCAAATTTTTCATGTTTTAAAGTGAAAATTAAGATAGAATTATTATTGATTTTATAGAAATCATTAAGAATTCGTACTTAATTATGCTCATTTGGACATTTCAAGAATTAAAGAATTCAAGAGTAGAATTACGGATGACATAGAGGAATTTCATGCAATTTGGAATTAAAGGTCGTCAGCCTAACAACCAGCTTATAACTTACAACTTGCACCGGCAGCCCTAGATGACTACGTTGCCCGCCTAAAAGTCGACCTTGCATTTATATTGTCAGCCTTCATAGATAGCCTTCACAAAAAAAGAAACTTTACATGAGCCAACCTTAGTTTTTCATATAAATAGCTTATGTTTCAGGGTTAGAGGGGAAGGGTAGACACTTTTCCTTAGATATTGAGAGTTGTAGAATAGTTTTAGATAGTTTTTGAAGACTTCTTCAAGAGAAGCGCTTCGATCATTGAGAGGATTTTGCTTTTGCTGTAGAGACCAAGATTGAAGTAGCAATTGAAGATTATTTCTTTCCAATATAGAATTTCTTACATCTATTTCAATTATTCTTATGTAATTCTATGAATTACTTATGCTTTCAATTATGAATTTCCTTACAATTTCAATCAATATTTGTATTTTTGTTTTCAAATCCATGGCTAAATAAAATTATTTATGGGAATTAATGAAACCTTAAATAGTAAAGATGATGATTGTATTCATGTTATATGATTAAAAGATATATGAATGATTCATGACCACAATTTCTATGATTTCAATTATAATTATTCATTGATTATAATTGTTAGAAACCCTAATTATATGATAGTTGATTAGGGTTTATTAGAAATTCTTAGTTGATTTGATTAATTAATGTGGAAGCAAAGTTAATTGAATTAATTAGAAATTATCTAGAGATTAATGCGATGTTCGGTGATTGATTATTCACTAAGACATTAGGGATAATTGATTTAAGACATTAGACAATTATAATATTGAGAGATATACGATCATAATTTAGAGTCCACTGTTAATTGGAAGATGCGGAAGTTGACTAATTAATTAGGGATTTAAATCCTTAAATTTTAAGGTATAATAATTTCACTTGAATGACCATATAGCTATTAATCTATATGATATGATAACAATTTGATTTGTGTAATTTATGGTGGATTTTATTTTCCTACAATTCTTAATTGATTGCCTAATTTTAGATTTTTCATAGTTATTTTCTTTTGAATAGTTTTAGAGTAATTATTATATTAATTAATTTAATTTTGATTACCTGAAGATTGATAAGAACTAGCATAGAATTAGTAAATTCTTAGTCCTCGAGGGATCGACCACCTTACTTTCTCTATATTACTTCATTATGACTCAGTATACTTGTCGGAGTGTTCGTGATTCATTTTTCTATATATAATTCAAGTGAATCAAGTTTTTGGTACCGTTGCTGAGGACTGGAAATATTAAACCTTTAGTTCTATTGGTAATTTAGGTACACTTGATGACGTGTTTTATTTTTGCTCTTCTTTGTAGCTGTTTTATGCATAGGAGTAGAAGTGCTGAAATTCTACCACTAGATTTAAAAATAGAGTGCACTTTGCATCAATTGAGGCAAGAGAACAAAAGAAGAATAGACAAGATGTTAGGTAACAAGGGTCATAATCAGATACAAGGAGTTTCGAGAGCACTACCAGATTATATAGTACCCACGGTGATGGGTTCGACTATAAGGAGGCCCACTATTCAAGCCAACAACTTTGAGTTGAAGCTATCCCTTGTTCAGATGGTTTAGATGAATCAGTTTGGATGATATCCCAATGAAAATCCAAACGAGCATATTGTAGGATTTCTTCAATATTACAATATAATGAAGATGAATAATGTAACAGATGAGGTTATTAGATTACAACTCTTTCCTTTTTCACTGAAGGATAAAGCTAGAGCTTGGTTTCATTCATTGTCATAAGAGTCTATCACTACCTGGGTTGATCTTTCATTGAAGTTCTTAAGGAGATTTTTCCCATCGGCTAAGATTGAAAAATTAAGGAATGACATCACTAACTTTACCAAGTTTAGTGCTGAGTCACTTTATGAAGCATGGGAAAGATTCAACGAGGTGATTAGAAAATGCTCACATCATGGCATGCTAGACAATCTCCTAATTGAGATCTTTTATCTCAGTTTAGACAAGACGTTGAGGTCCCTAGTTGATGCTGTAGCTGTAGGTGCTTTGATGGGAAAGACATATAATGAAGCAAGCGTACTGATAGAAGAAATGGCCTCTAGTGAACATAACTAGCAAAACGAGAGAAGCAAGTTAGGAGTGGCAATAACTAGTGAAAATAACATTGTATCTCAATTAACAGCTTAGATTGCAGCTTTTACTACTCAGGTAAGTAAACTCACTGTAGTATAGTCTTTTAATGCTAACCCTATTGTTTTTTATGAGTTATGTTTAGGACCACATTCATCTCTTGATTGCTTAACTGGGAACCACTCTGCTCTAACTAATGGAGAATAGGTGAATTTTGTCAACAATTTTCAACGCGGCAATCAAGGACCATATTTGAATACAAATAATCCCGAGTGGTGTAATCATCCAAATTTCTCATAGAGAAACAATAACAATGCATTCCAGCCACTACTTAGATTCTAGAAGCAAGTCCTACTTAGAACGCTCCACCTTAGCAAAATCAATCTAGAATGGAAGAGCTCATGTTGAGCTATATGTAAAAAATCGATACCTTGCTATAGAATCAACAGGCAACTATTCGAAACCTTAAGAATTGAATTAGTCAAATTTCTCAATAGTCGAGTAATAGACCATCAAGGTCTTTACCAAGTAATACTCAAGATAATCCTAGAGGTGTCAATGCTATTATGTTGAGGAGTGGAAAAGCATTGGAAATAGTTGATAAACATGTTGAAGAAAAGGTAGAGATTCCAAAGGTAGAAAAAGGGAAGGAGGTGGAAGAGGAATCAATGCAGAAGTCACCAAAAGTGAAACCGTATGTCCCTCTAGTCCCCATTTTCAAGAAGATTGAAGCAATAGAAGCTAGACACTCAATTTTCTAAATTCTTAGATGTCTTCAACAAGTTGTAAATCAACATCCCTTTTGTAGAGGCACTATAACAGATGCCTTCCTATGCTAAATTCATGAAGGATTTGCTCACCAAGAAGAGAAAGATTAATAGGAATGAATCGGTAATGCTTACAAGGGAGTGCACTATGATCCAATAGAAAAAATTATCTACCTTTCCTAGAAAACAAAGAGATCAAGGGAGTTTTATTATTCTTTGCACTATAGAAAACTTTCATTTTGATAAGGTTCATATTGATTTAAGTGGAAGTATAAATTTAATGCCCTTGCCTATTTTTAGGAAGCTAGGACTTGGAGAATACAAGGAGACTTATGTCCCCTTGCAACTTACTAATAGGAGTATCAAATACCCAAAGGATATTATTGAGAATGTCTTGGTAAAGGTAGGCAAATTTATCTTCCCAGTCGACTTTATAGTCTTAGAGATGGAAGAAGAGAAAGAGGTACCCATGATCCTAGGTACACCGTTTCTCACAACAGGTAAGGCATTGATAGACGTAAAACAAGGTAAGTTGACTTTAAGTATTATGGACGATTGGGTAACATTTAATGTTTATGAAGCCATAAAGCATTTTGATGATTGCAAATCTTATTACACTATTGACATCTTTGATGAGATTACCTATGAGTCTAAAGAAGAGAAAACAGGATTGATACCATGGAGTCAGTTCTTAGGAATCTAGATGATTAGAGCAATAACGACGAGCTTGAAGAAGAAGGTAAGGAACTGGTGTCAAAATCAAAGCTCGATACTATGAAGAACTAGGCATCAATGAGCAGAAGCCAATTCCATCATTGACATGACCCTCGATGATTGAACTTAAACCTTTACCTATTCATTTAAAATATGCTTATCTTGAAACAAATGATACTTTGCCAATAATTATCTCTTCCTCTTTGATAGGTGACTAAGAGAAACAACTTCTAAGAGTTTTGAGAGAGCATAAAAGAGCCATCAGGTAGACTATTGCCGATATAAAGGGGATTAATCTCTTAATTTACACTCACAAGATATTGCTTAAGGCTGAATACAAACCCATAGTATAGCCATAGAGACGACTTAACCTAACTCTTAAGGAGATAGTGATGAAAGAAGTACTTACATTGTTAGATGCAAGTATTATCTACCCTATCTCAGATAGTAAGTGGGTCAGTCCTGTTCAGATAGTGCCAAAAAAAGGTGGTATGGTTGTAGTTTAAAATGAGGTAAATGAGTTAATCTTTACTTGTACTATGACCGGATGGAGAGTTTGCATAGATAATAGAAAATTGAATGATGCTAACTATAAAGATCACTTACCCCTCCTTTTCATAGATCAGATGCTAAAAAAACTTTCAGGGCATGATTATTACTATTTTTTAGATGGATATTTTGGTTACAATCAAATTCATATCGCACCCATAGACTAGGAGAAAACCACTTTTACATATCATTATGGCACTTTTGCTTTTAGGAGAACGCCCTTTAGTTTATATAATGCACTCGTAACGTTTCAAAGATGTATGATGTCTATATCTTTTGACATGTTAGAAGATTTTATTGAAATATTTATAGATAACTTTTCTGTCTTTGGGAAGTCATTTGATTCATGCTTGACTAATTTAGGTTGTTTAGTTAAAAGGTGCAAAGAAATTAATCTACTTATGAATTGGCAAAAATGCCATTTTACGGTAAGAGAGGCAATAGTCTTAGGCTACAAGGTGTTAAAAAAGGGGATTGAAGTTGATAAAGCCAAAGTAGAGGTAATAGAGAAGTTGGCAGCACTTACTTTAGTCAAAGGAGTCAGGAGCTTCCTAAGGCATGCTGGCTTCTATAGGAGATTTATCAGGGATTTCTGTAAAATCTTTAGACCTCTTTGTAATTTACTTAAAAAATATTCTACCTTTGTTTTTTATGACATTTTTTTGCAAGCATTCAATCTATTAAAGGAGAAGCTTACGTTGACACCAATGATCGTTGCACCAGACAGGGAGCTTTCTTTCGAGATGATGTGTAATGCTAACAACTATACTGTAGGAATAGTACTTTGGTAGAGGAGAGGTAAGTTATTTCATATTATATATTATGCAAGCAGAAATTTGAATGAGGCACAAAGAAACTATGTTATGATAGAGAAAAAACTTTTAGTGGCTATATTTACTTGTGACAAGTTTAGGTCTTATGTCATAGGTTCTAAGATCATAGTATACACAAACTATGTTGCTTTGAAATATTTGTTTGCTAAAGTTGATGCTAAACTTAGGTTAATTCAATGCATTTTATTACTCTAAGAATTTGACCGTGAAATTAGAGATAAAAAGGGAATTGAAAATGTAATTGCTAATGATTTATCTCGATTACAATTGAAGTGTTTATAGCTACTCATTAATGAAAAGTTCCCTGATGAACAATTGTATTTAGTAGAGATTCGACAATTACCTTAGTATGTTGATATAGTTAATTAACTGGTTAGTAAAATCATATCATATGATTTCTCATTTCAAAAGAAAAAGAAGTTTTTACATGACGTAAAATTTTATTTATGGGATGAACCGTATCCTTTTAAAAGCTATGTTGACCAAGTAATTAAACGTTATGTGCTTGAAACAAAACAATTTAGCATAATTTAGCACTGTCATTCTAAAGAAGCAGGAGGCCACTTTGGTGTGGAAAGAACTGTAGTTAAAATTTTGTCTTGTCGATTTTATTAGCTTAGTTTATTTAGTGATTATAGGACTAATGTTATGTCTTGTACTCAATGCCATAGGACCGAGAATATTTCTAAGAGACATCAATTACCACAAAAAGAGTATTCTGGCAATTGAGCTTTTTGATGTATGGGGTATAGACTTCATGGGTCCTTTCCCTTTATCTTTTTCAATCAAATATATACTTTTGGCAGTAGATTATGTTTTAAAATGGGTAAAAGCAATAGCTTTACGAACTAATGATGTTAGAGTAGTAATAAAATTTTTGAAATTTTTTTTTCCAGGTTTAGGGTACTTAGGGCTATTATAAGTGATAAGGGGTTACATTTTTATAATAGGTAATTTCAAAAATTATTAACAAAATATGGAGTCACTCATAAACTTGCCACCTTGTATCATCCATAAACTTGTGGACAAGTTGAGGTATCCAATAGAGAGATAAAGTGTATACTAAAAAAGACTGTCAATGCATCCAAGAAAGACTGGTTTCTAAAACTTGATGATGCATTGTAGGCTTATAGGATAGCTTCTAAAACCATTATAAGAATGTCCCTATACAAAATTGTTTATGGTAAATCATGTCACTTACCTGTAGAGCTCGAGCATAAGGCTTATTGGGCCATAAAATACCTTAATTTTGATTTACAAGTTGTTGGTGAAAAGTGATTACTCCAATTGAACAAGCTGGATGAGAATAGAGAAGAAGCTTATGAAAACGTTAGGATCTACAAAGAGAAAGCCAAGCAATCACATAACATTCAATAGAGGGACTTCGTGCCTGGTCAGAAAGTGTTATTATACAACTCTTAGCTGAAATTATTTCTAGGTAAGTTAAAATCTAGATGGTTGGGACCATTTGAAATAGCTAATGTTTTTCCTTTTGGTATAGTTGAGTTAAAGGTCGGAGACAATCGCACTTTCAAGGTAAATGATCATCTCCTTAAACATTATTTTGAAGGAGAAACCATGCACAGTGACACTACTATGGTGGTGAGCGAGGACCCACAATAAGATTGGAAAAGTCAAGCTAGTGACTATAAACTAAGCGCTTCATGGGAGGTAACCTATGTCTAACTAAACTAATTTTTATTATTCTTTTTATTCATTATTAGTTAATTTTATTTAAAAAAATTAAAAAATTTTAGGCTGGCCATTAGCATGAAGACTATTAGCCTAAAGAAAAAAATTGAAGAAAAGAGAAAAGTGCAAAATTTGAATTCAAGGTTAGCAATTAAGGCCACCGGCCTATTAGTCAACCTAAGTATATACGCTAGCAATGTACGCTGCCGGTGTACAAAGATAAGTATCTGCGTACAGTGCTATTAAAAGCACAACTATCTGTTTTCTCTCTCTCATCACTCTTTTTTTTCCTGAATTCTCTCTCTAGATTTCTCTTAAACTCTCCCTCTTCCTCACATCGACATCCTCATACACTCACTCCCTTTACTTATTCTATATACATTTACATTTTTCCTTATAGATCTGTGCTTTCTACATTCATCATGTTACCTAAGAAGATGCAACTACAAAAGAAACAGGAGACGATAGTCACTTCGTCTTCTAAAAGTTCTAGTAATGATCTATTCTCACATCAGGAGTATGCTAAGGAGTGAAGGAAGAAGTTACAATGGATGACATTCATGAATTAGCAATATCTTGATTGGACGGTTTTGCAAGAATATGGAATGGATGAAAGAATCCAGTAGATGGTTCTTAATAAAACATGGTTTCGGTTATTTGAGGTTTATGGAGAAATTCATGTCAATGAATTGAGTCAAATTAGCTATTTTCTAAGGTTATATGAGCAGGAGGAAGTCAGTTTACCTAATTCTTGGCCTAATGATATGTCTGCTGAGAGATTTTGGTTCCAATTGATTCATCCCAAGCGGGACGATTTTGTACCTTTAAAGTTGCTCATTACGACTATCTCAATAGTGGAGCACAAGCTACTCAGCCATATCCTTGCTTATACTCTCAATTATAAGAAGACCAGCCATAGTAAGGTATTAGTTTTGACATGTTTTATCTATACAACAAGATTTCTGGATATCAAATAGATTTGGGAGTAGAGATAGCAAATTTTATCTATAGGCAGATTGATGATACTAGGACACAGGTTATCTTTTGTGGTGGGTATATTATTACATTATTGAAGGGTATGGGGCCTTTTAACGAGCTAAAGGGAGGAGATGGTATCCCATGCAAACCTATTTCTGCTGCACCATTTAGAGGCTAGGGATTGGTCAAGATAGATAATAGGTGCCATCTTGTTGATGAGGAAGATATTCCTGAAAGTCCTTCTGCTGCTACTAGAGCATCTACTTCATCTCATCCTTTAGATAACAGTTATGAACAATTGAGTGTAGAAATTAGAGAAGTTCGAAATGAGATTAGGAAAGAAAGGAAGAAGAATAAAAAGTTTCAGACTACTATGGTCAATATGTTAAAGTTTGAAATCTCATGTTTTCAGTCAATAGCTACACAACAGTTCCATTATGAGACTTCCAATGCAGAGAGTAGTAGCACTCACAGAGATAATTAGATCTTTGCAAGCTTTTCTTATGTTTTTCTTTTTATTTTATTTTATTTTCTTTTCTTTTCTTTTCTTTTTCTTTTATTTAGCTACGTAATTATTTTTATTTAGTACCCATTTGTTTAGGTAACTCTAGATCATTAACTTTACATTGTACTTTTCAGTACACTTTTATGCTATCTTTGCTATGTCATGTTTCTTTGCATTAGATGAGGTAGTTCAAATTTGAATTCTATGATAACAATGATTTTATGCTTGGAATTTTCATAGTTGCTGAAAGTTGAATCCAAGGGAGTACTAGTTTTTCATTTTTCATTTTTTTTGCTATGAATTTTTATTTCCTCTTGCATATTGAATAGAAGATAGTGTAGAAACTGTCTATTCTAAAGTTAGGGGAAGGAATTATAGGAAATGAAAATATCAATTTTGATGCCGGTTTTTGTTTACAAATAGATATACTTTCTTATCAACTTAAACTTTACTTGTTCTTAAATTGGTTGTTTTGAATCTAGAAACTATACAAAGAAATTGCTTATAGCATTTGATTGTAATTTGAATAATTAACTCACTAATGTCTTACTCACTATTGTTAAGATTTTCGTACTCAGTTAAAATTAATTAGACAATTCTTTAGGAACCTAATTTACCTAGTTTTTAGCCTTAGAATTTGAAATTTAGAAGTCAGTTGAGCCCTTAAGTGAAAAGTAAACAGGTTTACTTCTATGCAAGGTTAATTAGTATATAGTCTTTTTAGTTGTTCTAACAGCACTTTAGTACTTAGCGAAAGAGGCAAGTGAAGCTTTGAACTTAGTGATTTCTATAAACAAAGTTTGAAAAATTATAGTGAGCATTCAAAAAAAAAAAAATTAGGAAATGAGAGCCTTTACTCCAAGAACTCAAGAAATTGAGTTAAGAGTATCCTAACTTGAATGTTAAAGTGAGGAAGAGTTCATAGGGGTCCTTTTAAAACCTGGTCACTTGGGTGATGAGCTTGAGATGTGCCGACTCAATGCACTCATTATAATGAGAAGGGCGGAAAGGCAAAAGTTTAGTATCTGAACTAGAAAAAAAAAAAACAAAAAGAGAGAGAAGAAGGGGAATGGAAAATGGAAATTTGAATGTAATGAATTAAGGCTTGTAATAAAAAGAAAGGAAATCTAAGGATAGAGTAGATACCATATGCTTTCACTGCTTTGTTAATTTGTTTGTCGAAATAATTAAATGGATAATATGCTTGTTAATAGCAGTGAAGTTTAAATGGGCATTTTTCATTTTAGAACTGAGTATCTACTTTTGAAATAGAAATCTTAGGTTAAACGCTTGGATTAAAATTTGTTTTCTTTGGAATAGCTGATTAATTTCAATTTTAGTACCCTAATCTCATATTTCTAATTGGTTAAAGTAATGGGCATTATAAATTAGTGAGTTTGAAAATGTGAAATATTAGATGTCTTAGATTAGCAATTTAGAACTTTGTATTTTCAATGATAGATTTCTTTAATTCAGTTTATTTCACTTAAGGACAAGCAAAGGTTTTAGTATGGGAGAGTTGATAAAGGCATATTTTTCATGTTTTAAAGTGCAAAGTAAGATAGTATTATTATAGATCTTATAGAAATCATTAAGAATTGGTACTTAATTATGTTTATTTAGACATTTTAAGAATTAGAGAATTCAAGAGTAGAATTACGGACGATTTAGAGGAATTTTATGCAATTTGGAATTAAAGGCCACCAGCTTAACAACCGGCTTATAACTTACAACTTGTACTGGTAGCCCTAGATGACTACGTCACCTGCCAAAAAGCCGACCTTGCACTTATACTGCCAGCCTTCATAGCTAGCCTTCACAAAAAAAGAAACTTCACGTTAGTCAACCCTAATTTTTCATATAAATAGCTTATGTTTCATGGTTGGAGGGAATGGGTAGACACTTTTCCTTAGATATTGAGAGTTGTAAAATAGTTTTAGATAGTTTTTGAAGAATTCTTCAAGAAAAGCGCTTCGATCATTGAGAGGATTTTGCTTTTGCTGTGGAGACCAAGATTGAAGTAGCAATTGAAGATTATTTCTTTCCAATATAGAATTGCTTATATCTATTTCAATTATTCTTATGTAATTCTATGAATTACTTATGCTTTCAATTATGAATTTCCTTACAATTTCAATCAATATTTAAGTTTTTGTTTTCAAATCCATGGCTAAATAAAATTATTTATGGGAATTGATGAAACCTTAAATAGTAAAGATGATGATTGTATTCATGTTATATGATTAAAAGATATATGAATGATTCATGACCACAATTTCTATGATTTCAATTATAATTATTCATTGATTATAATTGTTAGAAACCCTAATTATACGATAGTTGATTAGGGTTTGTTAGAAATTCTTAGTTGATTTGATTAATTAATGTGGAAGCAAAGTTAATTGAATTAATTAGAAATTATCTAGAGATTAATGCGATGTTCGGTGATTGATTATTCACTAAGACATTAGGGATAATTGATTTAAGACATTAGACAATTATAATATTGGGAGATATACGTTCATAATTTAGAGTCCACTGTTAATTGGAAGATGCGGAAGTTGACTAATTAATTAGGGGTTTAAATCCTTAAATTTTAAGGTATAATAATTTCACTTAAATAACCATATAGCTATTAATCTATATAATATGAGAACAATTTGATTTGTGTAATTTATAGGTGTATTTTGTTTTCCTACAGTTCTTAATTGATTGCCTAATTTTAAATTTTTCATAGTTATTTTCTTTTCAGTAGTTTTAGAGTAATTATTAGATTAATTAATTTAATTTTAAATGCCTAAATATTGGTATGAACTAGCATAGAATTAGTAAATTCTTAGTCCTCGAGGGATCGACTACCTTGTTTTCTCTATATTACTTCATTCTGACTCAGTATACTTGTTGGAGTATTCGCGATTCATTTTTCTATATATAGTTCAAGTGAATCATGATGCCCTTTGGGCTCAAAAATGCTAGCGCAACCTATCTAAGGCTTGTAAGTAAGATATTTAAGGCCCAAATCCATCGAAACGTTAATGCTTATGTCAATGGTATGATTTTGAAGAGTAAGATAGAAAGTCAGTATCTTACTAATCTTGAGGAGACCATCAACACTTTGAAGAATTTTTCAAAGTTTGTTTCCCTTTAAGAAGTACAAGTAGATGCATAGAATTTTTCAAAGTACTGAAGAACCCAAAGGAATTTCAGTGTATTGATGAGTGTGAGGTGGTATTTAAGAAGCTAAAAGGAATTTCTTGAATCACCTCTAATACTCTCGACACCTATCCCTGAAGAAGATCTATTTTTGTATTTGTAATTTAGTAGTCAAGCTCTTTCATCTACCTTGGTTAGTTAGAAGGCAAGGAGCATTAACCAATTTATTACATAAGTCATGTCTTATGAGGGCCAAAATGGCGATATACAAAGATTGAGAAGTTTGTTTTGGTGGTGATCCTCTCAGTAAGGAAGTTAAAGTTATATTTCAAGGCACATCAAATGCGCTAATGCTAAAGTAGTAGCTAAAATCACTAAATAGAAGCTCGATGCTTCTGTTTTCAACTTTATCATATTGTAGTTTAAGGTTCCGTTTATGTTGGTGACTGATAATGGATCAAAGTTCAATAACGATAAGTTCCTCAATAAGAAATACGACATTCATCTAAATTACACTTTAGTGGCTCATCCTCAAACCAATGGACAAGTGGAAGCTATTAGTAAAACCATCCTGTATTATTTAAAAAGGACAGTCGATTAAGCTAAGGGTAAATAGGTTGACGAATTGCCTAATGTTTTATAAGGAAATAGAACCACTTATAGGACTTCAATTGGGGAAACACCTTTTAAGCTTGCGTATGGATCAAAGGTAGTTTTGTAGATTGAATTTGACCTACTTAATCTTCGGACATGGGAGTTTGACATTATGGAAAATCAACTTGGTCTTATGGCCAGTTTGGATACAATTGAGGAGATTAGAGATGTTGCAAGAGTGAGAGTTGATGCATATTAGCAAAAAGTGGTAAGGTACTAGAATCAAAAGGTGAAACACAAGGTATTTTGAAATGGAAACTTGGTATGCAAAAAGCTAGAAGCAACTGGAGAGTAAGAGAATGAAAGGAAGCTTAGTGTAAGTTAGGAGGATCCTATTATGGTCTAGGAAGTTGTGGATGATGGGACCTATCAACTAGAAAGGCTAGATGAACAATCATACCTTATGCATGAAATTTCAAGAATTTGAAGCTTTATTTTGAACAATTTTTTGTCAATTATAGTTAGGTTTTGTTTTCCCTTTCTGAACATTTTAAAGTAATAGCCTACATCTTATTCAAATATGAAATGTTTTTTTCAAGTTTATGAGTATCTCTCCTTACCATTACTTTTTTTCTTGATCAAAGTATAATAAACAAATTAATGAAGTTCTAGCTATGTAACGAACAAATTAATATCTAATAAGTTCCAACCTTTAACCGTTGATAAGCTTAGTATTAATTGACGAGCAACGTCAAATGTTCCTTAAAAAAAATGGAATGCCAAGCAATTAGAGTTAAAGAACTCTAAGCTACCTTCAATAGGCAATTTCAAGGCTAAGAAAAGAAAACTCAACATCTAAAAGTTCATGTCTTATGTGACTAACGAATGTTATGTCTACAAAAAGGCATTTTAGTATAAAATGCACATGAAATAAAATGTACCAGGAATTGAAAGTGTTAAACACAAAACAGAAGTTTTTTGCAAGCAAAAGGTCAGCATCCTGACAACATAAAGTTCATAAAATGGTTGTGGAAACAAAAATATAAATGAATTGACTCCTTAAGAGTTTGAAACAATTTTTCTCTTGGATTAGGTAGAGGTATTGTCTTGATCGGTAAGGCTTGTAACCATCTTATATCTTATTTCTCTATCGATACTAAGGGTCTTGTTAAAGGAGTTAGAGGACTCTTTGTGAACGTAGGGGATCTCCTTTGATGATGGTTCCTTAGCATCGATAGGAACTTTAGTATTAGATTGAATATTATCACCCTACTTTTGAGCCTCTATCTCTACTTCCTCACCAATCTCTTCATTGGCAAGACCCTTGGCCTTCTCCGTAAGGATGTTAAACTAGACCAAAACTAGGGCCATAGTGACAACAATGCTAAGAATCCTGATGATTTAGTTTAGTTTGCTGAATTGCCTAAGTAGGTTAAAGTTATACTTGGACCTTCAGCCCTTACTCTTAAAGGATGATAAAGGAAAACAACCATAACATTTGCACCATCCGGGATTGTCGCATTTCAACATCCTTGCTTAGACAAGTAAACAATTTCAGATAAAAATGAGTCCTTTTATTCCTAAAATTTATGAAGAAGTCATACTATGGCACATCAAGTTACCATAATTTGAGACTTACCATGGAACCAAGGATCCATAAGATCATCTTGAGTACTATTGTACCTTAGTTAAGCTTTATGGCTTGAGCAATGCCACGATTTATCAAGCATTCCCTTCAACCTTGAGGAATGTGATGAGTACAAGGTTCAAACATTTGAAGCCGAACATAATTTCATACTTTGGAGATTTAGTAGAAGTGTTCTTAAAGCACTTCCTTCCAATTAAGCTTCTAGTTAAGGATTCTTCTATCTTTAACACAATAAAACATATATCAAACAAGTCTATTACGGACTATTGGCCCAGTTTATAGTTGAGATGATCTAGATTCTAGAATTAGATATGAGTTTTCCTCTCAATGTAGTGATTGATGGAGTTAAACCTCATGGAGACTTTTTTAAGACTCCAGCAAAAAATAAGCTGAAAACTTTTTCCATGTTTAAGGTTGAGGCCACCTCTTATTTTTGTCAACAAGACAATATTAAAGCTCGGCATAAGGCTAACTAGAGCAGGGGAGACTGAAAGAGTGATAAGAAGAAGAATGCAAAAGATCGACTTGGTACATACAATGATCAGTATTTTGAAGGAAATAGTGGTGAGAGAATGAGGCCACACATCCTAACTTATTCTATTCATACACTACTTAGTCATCCAATTGAGTTAATTTTGATAGAAGTACGGAATTAGAGGGGGGTATTATAGTAGCCAGAAAGGACGAGAGGAAATCCATTACATAGAAATTCTAATAAATATTACAATTTTCATCACGATAGAGGTCACAATATTGATGAGTTTATTCAACTCCAAAATGCAATCGAGGATGCAACCCAATAAGGATATCTAATTAAGTTCCTCACTTATAACTCACAAAATATTGAATGGCCAACTTAATGATAACGTGACATGCAAGAAAATATAATGTAACCTCCTTAGGCTCAAAAAGATGCACGCGATGGAAGCAGTCATAGAGCGCCAAATAGTATAATAAACACTATTGTTGGCTAACCCTCCACCTTTGGTTGGTTACGCCCTTTGAGTTTAACTAATGCCATACGTTATGTTCATAATGTATAGGCCAAAAATGTTAAGGTCGATAATTCCATTTCTTTCACAAAATTAGATTTTAAAGGAGTTCAAAGTCCCTATAATAATGTACTTATAATTAGTGTGAGGATTGTTAACTTCGAGGTAAAAAAGATTTTGGTTGAATTAGGAATTCAGCAAACATTATTTTCTAACATGCCTTCGATCAAATGAAGCCAAAGATTAAAGTACAGTTGAGATCTTACCATTATGATTTTTATGCTGTTAATAATCAACTCATTTAGGTTACTAAAGTTATTTCCCTTCCTATTCAAATTAGAAATGACAAGCATGTCACAAAAGATAAGGTAGATTTCCTTATCGTCAAATGTTGGTCCCTGTATAATATGATCATGGACCTACTATATCAACAATTGCTCAGCATGGTCCCTCTAACCGCACATCTTAAGTTGAAATTTCCCACTACCACCAAAGTTGGAGTATGCGAAGGGGAGCAACGAGTAGCCAAATTCCTATATTTAAGAGCTTTATGTTGTAAGGAAATTTTTCAAGTTAAAACTAGTTTGAAACAGAAGTCAAGCAGCATTGGAAATGCCGAGAAAGAGATAAAGGAAGTCTAATTAGGAGCTGAACTTGAGAAGATGACAAAGATAGGGAAATCATTGCCAAAAAATATCCATTAAAGTTTTATATCTTTCTATGGGATGATGCCGATGTATTTACTTGGTCTTCCTTGGATATGATGGGAATCCCTAGAGAAGTGATAATGCACAAGCTTCAAATTGATCCCAATGCAAAGATAATTTAGCAAAGGAAAAGGCATTTGGCCCGTAAATAGCAAGCAACCATTAAAGAAGAAGTTCAAAAGCTATTAAAGATAAGGTTTACAAGGGAAAAGCCTTAATCCAACTTGGTTAGCCAATTGTGTACTAGTCAAGAAGTTGAACAACAAATGGCATATGTGTATAGACCTTATGGATTTGAACAAGGCCTATTCCAAAGATTGTTTCTCTTTACTAAGAATATATCAGATAATTGACTCAACTGTCAGACACACCTTACTCTCTTTTATGGATGTGTCTTCCGGCTACAATCAAATTAAAATGAAAAAGGATGATGAAGTCTACATGTCCATTATCATAAACTTTAGGATGTATTGTTACACGATGATGCCCTCTGGGCTCAAAAATGCTGGCACGACCTGTTAGAGGCTTGTAACCGAGATGGTTAAGCCTTAAGTCCATCGAAATGTTGAAGTTTATGTGCACAATATGATAGTAAAGAGCAAGACAAAAAGTCAACATCTTACTAGTCTTAATGAGACCTTTGGCATTCTTGAGGAAATACAACATTAAACTAAACCCACAAAAGTATGTTTTTAGTGATACCTTACGAAAATTTTTAAGATATATGGTCACTCAATACGGCATTAAAATAAACCCTAGGAAGATTCATGTTATTTGGAACATGAAGTTCCCTAGCACTATTAAAGAAGTTCAAGAGTTAAAATAAATTTGCATCGAGAAGTGCAGATAGTTGCTTAGAATTTTTCAAAGTATTGAAGAACCCAAAGTAATTTCAATGGACTAATGAGTGTGAGGCAACATTTAATAAGCTGAAAGAATTTCTCGTATCACCCCTAATACTCTTGCCACTTATCTTCAAAGAAGATTTGTTTTTGTATTTATTAGTCAACAGCCAAGCTCTTTTATCTGTCTTGGTTTGGTTGGAAGGTAAGGTGCATCGGCTAATTTATTATGTGAGTCATGTCTTACAAGGGCTAAAATAGTGATATATAAGGATTGAGAAGTTTGTTTTGGCAGTGGTCCTCTCGACAATGAAGTTAAAGCCATATTTTTAGGCACATCAAATAATTACCCTTGCTAATCAACCTCTACGACAAGATCTATAATGACCAGATTCCTCAAGGAGGATGATGAAGCATGCCTTAGAGTTAAGTGCCTATGGTGTACAATACAAACCTAAAACAGCATTAAAAGCTCAAGTATTGTCATATTTTATTACGGAGTTCACTAGAAAAGAAGATAGCATTGAGATAGCCAAGAAACCAACGCAGAATTTATATGTTGATGGCTCCTCCACCAAAGACGGATATGGTGTGCAATGCTATGAAAGAATGAGACTTAGTTATTATTGGCCAACTATGAAAGAAGATGTAAAATTTGCTATGTAATAATGTCTGCAATGCTAAAAATGTAAGGCACTAAGCTATGTGCCTTCCACTAAACTGTACAGCCTTTGTAGCCTTTGGCCCTTTACTTAGTGGGATTAGACATACTTGGAGTGTTTTCAAATCTATGGCCTAATAGCAATTCATCATAGTTTCCATGGATTATTTCACCAAATGGGTCAAGGCTAAAGTAGTAGCTAGAATCACCGAGCAGAAGGTTGAGCCATTTGTTTTCAACTTTATCATATTGAGTTTTAGGTTCTATCTATGATAGTGATTGATAATGGACCATAGCTCCTTAATGATAAGTTCTAAGCATTTTGTGAGAGACACGACATTTATCTGAATTACACTTTAGTGGCTTATCCTCAAACCAATGGACAAGTGGAAGCTATTAGTAAGACCATCTTGTACAGTTTGAAAAGGAGAGCGATCAAGCTAAGGGTAAATGGGTTGACGAATTGCCTAATGTTTTATAGGGTTATAAGACCACCTATAAGAGTTCGAATGGGTAAACACCTTCTAAGCTTAGATATGGATCAGAGGTATTTCTACTAATTGGATTAGAGCTACCCAATCTTCAAACATAGAAGTTTGACATTATAGCAAATCAGGTCGGCTTTATGGCCAATTTAGATACAATTGAGGAGATTAAATATATCATAAGAGTAAGAGTTGCTGCATATTAGCATAAAGCAATAAGGTACTACAATAAGAAGGTAAAACATAAGGTATTTTAACTTAGAGACTTAGTTTACAATAAGCTAAAAGTAACTAGTATGAGAGAAAATCATGGGAAGCTCAATGCGAATTAGGAAGATCCCTTTAAGGTTTGAGAAGTTATGGGTGATGGGGCCTATTAACTAGAAATGTTGGATGGAACAATCGTACCTCGTGCATGGATTGCTGAGAATGTAAATCTCTATTTTGAATAATTTCTTGTCAATTACAGTTTGTTTTTGTTTTCCCTTACTGAACATTATAAGGGAATAGCCTACATCTTGTTTAAGTATGAAATGTTTGTTTGAAGTTTATGAGTATCTCTCCTTATCTTACTTTTAGTCCTATAAATTAATGAAGTTCTAGCTATATAGCGAACAGACTAATACCTAATAAGTATAGACCTATAATGGTTTTGCTGAGTAATGTGAAATGTTCCTTAAAAAAAAATGGAATGCTAAGCAATCTGATGAACTGTCAAATAGCAGCCCCATTACTCGTGCATGGCTCCAAGGACTACAATCCCTCACTCGAAGAAATATCTCTTGGCAACCTACTGATGACGAGAAAGCTTACACTGAAGGAAGGTGGCTAAACTCCTTAAGTTCCGCACATTGTCATACTATGATCTATTCTCTCGATAGTGATGATACCGACCATTCCCTAGTTAAGGACCCTATACTGAGTAATCCGACTGGTTGCTATCGAGAGGTTCTTATCGAGTGACAAGAGACTCACTTGTCGGCCGAATAGTTTTCTCTTGGCATACTACCATCGCTCTCATCTCAGCCCCTTTATTGACACAACATCTTGATCCCTCTCACCTACTGTGCTTAGAGAATATTCGTACATGACCAATGTTGCATTGCCACTTGTCTACTGTGTCTAACATTATACCACTTTTCCATTTTTGTCTTTTGTCCTTTTTACCCTTTTTCGTATGTACTAGGAATCCCTTTTTGTATATACTTTCTTATAATTTTTTTTTATTTGTAATGTTGCCCTAAGGACTTACAATAAATAGTCCCTTTCTCTTGTAAGCCAAAGATAACTTACATTTAATACTAAATATTTTGTTTTTGTGAGATAACCCTCTCTAAGTCTATCTTTCATACACTCTTATCTAATCTTGCTGAGTAGCTCAAGATTAGTGGCAAGTGGACCTTGACATCAATTGTGTGTCATATCAAGTGAAGTGTTAAGTCACGTTGTGTTTGTTAGTAAGTCACATCCTTTGAATACCTTTATGTTAGATACTCTTGTTCATTTATGGACCATTTCCCTCTAATTTTCTTCGATATTTTGGAAGACCCACTTTAGTCAAATTTACTATGGTAAGTCTCAGTGATAACTAAGCTCCTAGGCACATTACAATTAGAGTTAATGAACTCTAAGCTACCTTTGATAGGCAATTTTATGACTAAGAAAATAAAACTCAACACCAAAAAGTTCACATCTTATGCAGCTATCGAATACTGTGTCTACAAAAAGACATTTTAGTATAAATGTGCCTAAAATAAAACGTATTGAGAATTAAAAGTGTTAAACATAAAGCAAATGTTTATTATAATTAAAAGGTTAGCATCCAACCACATAAAGTCCATAAAATGATTGTGGAAACAAAAATATAAATCAACTAACTCCTTAAGAGTCTAAAACATTTTGGCTCTTAGATTAGCCCGAAGTATTATCTTCATTGGTAGGGCTCGGGACCTTCTTAGAGCTTATTTCTCGATTGACACTAGGGGTCTTGTTCGAAGAGTTGAAGGTCTCTTTGTGGGTGTAGGGGGTCTCCTTTGATGGTGGTTCCTCGACATCAGTAAGAACTTTAATGTTGGCTTGAATATTGTCACCATGATTTTGAGCCTCTATCTCCACTTCTGTATCGATCTCTTCATCACCACTACTAGCATTACCATCATCAAAGTCAACAAAGTCAAGGCATGATAGTTCATAATCAAGTGAACCTTTAAAATTTCTTTCCTTGCTAGTTAGACCCCTTAGAACAGCTTTTTTTTTTTCTGAGAAATATTTCGAAATGCTAACTAGGAGTTACAATTGTCAATGCTTCTTCAATAGAAGGCTTCCTTTTCATAGCCTCCTCTAATTCAGCAACATGAGCTTCGAGTTAGACCTATTTATCTCTAAGTTCTTTATTTGGACCTTCAATTTATCCTCCCCATCACTCATTGAATCGATCCTTCTTCCTAACCCGCCTACATTCTTCTCATTTTTTATGGAGTTCCTCCTTTGGGTCCTCGATCTCCTTGTAGAGCTCCTCATTCATGGTCTTATGGCTTAAGACTTCATCAGCCGCTAATGAGTATGCTTGCTTCTTAGCTAGGGACTCCTCCTACAACTTCCTAACCTCCATCTTAACCTTAATCCTCGCGTTATTGGCTGTAATAGTTTGTGCTTTTGATTAGTTATAAGCCTCCTCTACTTTTTGCAATAAAATTAACAAAGTTGAATAAGTTAAACAGTTCTTAGCAATGAAACAAAAATTTGAATATACCTTTTTCATTTCCTTTTCAACTTCATCTAAGGTTGTAAGAACATGTTTGCTAATCTGCATGTAGACAAAATCAGGTCAGTAATGGGACATATGCCATAAATGAAACGGTTATGATTATTGAACTTACATCATATAATTTAGCAATGATATGGCCTTCATTACAATTGTTGACCCTATTTACATCCTTCATCACAATCTCTTTGTCCTTATAGAGAATGACCCTCTCTATTAAAGCTAAGGACTTTGTCCTACAGCCTAAAGCTGAATCAGTATCCAAAATATTGTAACCCTTGCATAGCATAGAGTATTCGCCGACTTCATGGTTATAGATAAACTTGGATGTCGAGAGCTTTAATTCTTAGAGCTTCCTTTATCTTCTCATCTAAACCCTTGCTTTTCTTAGGTGGAGGTTGATTGACAAGCTCTTTCCTACTCCTCTTCTTAGGACTCGACTCAACATTTGTTTAGTCCGACGAGTTGTTCATTGCTTCTTGAGGAGTAACCCTGATGTTTCTATCGGTAGCAATATCACAACTGGCTTCTCCTGACACTTCTTCCTAAGGAGTATCTTTGATTGCAGGAATTACCTTAAGCTATGTAATCCTAACAGCTTATATCTATTTAGTGCCATGACCTTTGTTAATGAGAGGGGTTTCCTTCTTCTTTTTTGGAGCAATAGTTTCCTTTACAACCTTCTCTTGAGTAGTCTTCTTTGCTACAAGAGGTTGACTAATAGGAAGTTTAGTGATGGATGCTTGTTGAGTTTCTATTTCTTGGCTTTAGCTTAAGTTAATAATTTCATGGGATCCATATCCCCTATACCCATGTCTGCATAAAAGAAAGAGAGTATTATAAACAGAAGAGAGGCGAATGATTAAAAACTTACATGACTATGCCAAGTGAAGCTCAAAGGTAATGATTCTCCCCCCAAGTCACGAGACGAATACTTACCTTTGTTGTTAGAAAATATTAGCTCCCCTTTTTCATATCAGGACATAATCTTTTCAGCATTCTAGAAGAACATCTTATTCCCTTGTCTCTCTTAAATCTTCTTGATAGTGGTATGATCATTAAGTAATAATTCAATATCTTTGGAGTAGATAGGCTCGATCCATTGAGCCCAAAATTCCAAGTCCTTATCTTACCTAATGGAGACATACTTATCGTGTTACTTATAAATTTTGGACTCTAGCCCATCTAAGAATTTATGCCCATTCTAAGTTTCCATAAAGTACCTACCATTAGGTTGCCTCCTTACTTAGAAGAAATTACTAAATAATTAGGGTGTAGCCCTAACCTTAATCTCTTTACATATAATCTAGAATCCAATGAGAAGCCTATAAGTATAGGGCAAAAACATACTCAATATAATTCGAAAGTAATTTAAGAACCCTTTTTGAAAAGTGCATAATGGAAGATGTAACCCAAAGTTGAGATATTTCAAATATAAATGAAATATATGATCTATTGGAAAATACATTGTTCCATCTTCTCTTGGCCTACATAGATGCCATGCATTAGGGAGATCTTGCCAGTATTTATTGTACTTCACAACGAGTGTCCTAATAATGCCACTTACTACTAGATCTAGAGAACTAATGTTAAAACCACATTATTATATAAATACCTGGTAGTTAACCTTTATTCCCTATCATCTAGGTAGTTATCCATAGGAAGAGCATTAACACTAGAGAGTTTTTCCCATCGTTGCATTGTGCTACTTGCCGAACTACCAAAAGGGGATGTCAAATCATTCCTTCTTGTCAAGGGACGAAGGGGAGAGGAGAAGTAACCTTAGATACAGTTGTTTTGAAATCTGAAGAAATAAGTTGACAAAAGATACTTTGAACCACACCTATTGAAGTTAAGTTGATGAAGATCACTAGATAGCATAAGGAAGTTGCTTACTATTTGGATAGGAATTCATAGAAAGAAATCTCGAAACCAAAGAAATATTTTGAACTAGATATGAATAGAGAGGAGTAGAAAATGTGATCTAGAGCAAAAAAAAGAAGAAGCTTTTTATATGTGGTTGGTCCCCTGTTGAAATTCTAATGCACTCTTAGATAGTCAAGCATAGATGGATGATGTATGTCTAAGGTCGAACATCTAATGGATATCTTGTCACTAAAAAATTAATAGGCCTTGTAGTGCAATAATGGCTAGTATGATAGTTGTTATGCACATCATTATAGAAAAGCGAATGAGCAGGAAAGTTAAAAGGTTATGACCTTTCAGTTAGAATCCGATACGTCTCATATAAAAAATCACATGTCAGCTAGCTCAAAAGATAACCCATATGTTGTCATATTGCTTGGCATCTAGAGAATGCCATTTGATTGCTTAGATTGAGTATTGAATCTTATTTGCTCACATTGTCGAATACTCAACCACCGAAGTTGACGGGGAAAATGTTGATAGCTGGATTTTGACATAACTTGTTACTCGGCATCTCGACTTCTAACATACCGATTAATGTTATTTTTAGTTAAGGCCAATAAGGGCTCGGTCCATTTAATTGCATAGACAATTGTGATTTTGCACTTAGAAAGCTCAACCTACTTGTAAATCTAGTTTGAATTTAGAAAGTGGTGTGGACAATTTTGACTTTTCATAATCTCATTACGTAACTACTTACTATTCCTATCTTTTGGGTATGTGCTTAATTACGAGATCACCATGTAGTCCATAACCAATGATTATCTACTATTATAAATGATCAGTATTCACTTATAAATAAGGGAAAGAAAGCATTATAAGAAGTCTCTAATGTCCTTCAATACTTTACTTATTTATTTACCAAATTTTTACAAAAATAGTCACTTACTTAGACATCGGAGTAGCTATACCAGATTAGCCCCATCACCACTTTAGTCTTTGTTCGTACTTTTGCAAGATCAAATAGTATCCATCTAAATGATAGGTCCAAAATAGGATTCTATATTCCAAACCACCACCACTAGTAGAAGGTTTTACCCTTTAAGCTTAAGATGGCTCTATTACTATTGTTGAAGATAATGATCAAAATATTTCACCCTATCCTGAATAGTGCAATCATCTACATAAATGACATTATTCTTTTTAGTTTAGATGAGTCATCTCATACCAAGCTCATAAAACAATTTTATGAGTTGGTAACCTTCTATGAAATCATAATCTTAGAGAAAAAGATGAAAGTTTCCCAAACAGAGATGAAATTTCCTAGTGTATAGATTAAAGATGGCTATTTTCAACTAGAGCCTAACATTTCTCAAGAAAACCATCCTCTATGGGGAGAAAAAGGAACAAGAGCAAAATTTTTTGAAGGAAGAACTGTAGAACCTCCTACCATTAAAGATACCCTCATGAAGGTAGCTTATCTCATAAACTGATGCTAGTGACAAGCATTGAGGAGCCATTCTCCTTAAATAAGGAGAAAAAGGTAAGTAAATTTATGGCTATAGAAGTGAAAATTTTAAGGACTCTAGAATCCATTATCATTCAATAATAAAAAAGATTGTTGCAATCAAATATGCCATTTAAAAGTTTGATATCATCTTATGGGGTCTCATTTCAAAATTGGAATGGATATCTATTCCTTCCCAAGAATGCTAAGTTTAATAAAAAAACTATGCTACATCCTCAACTATTAAAATGGCAAGAATAGTTTTTTAAATACTCTTATGAGGTCAAGCACATTTCAACAAAAAGGAATGATGTAGCAAATTTTCTCTCTAGACCTTAGAGGGAGTCTCAAGATTTAGTTAAATGAATACTAGCTTATTCATCCTACAAATTTTATTTAAGTGATATTCATTCATTTGGGATGATTGTCACGTTTGAATCTAGTAATTTCTTTCCTCTAAGAAGGTATAGTCTTGGAAAGTTATATGAGCATGGTCCTTGAAAATTAAGATAGATGGTAGAAACAAGAAGGTTTGTAGAAGAAAGCAAGAGATAGATATGGGAATATCAAGCATTAATCTTCTGAAAATATGGAGGATTGTCTTAATCCACTTAGATTATATCTAAGATATCCATTCATCAATCCTCATTTTTGGAGATTTCATGATATTAAAAAGTTTTCTAAAGAGCTTAATTGGTTTTACTAGTATTTACTACACCATAGCTATCTAGTTCCTATTGAGCCTGATTTTTTTCACCCAGTTTTTATAAATTAGTTTTATTTAGATCGATCAATATTAAACCCTACCAATTTAATACTAACTTTCGATTAGGGTTTAAAAAAAACTGGTTTTTTAACTTTGAAAATATCTTTAGAGTCACCACCTGATTAGAGTCAAGGAAAAGAGTTAAGTTATAACCAATTTAGTAAATTGATCATAACTTAGCCACCGGTCTTTTGATAAAACCAATTTAGTAAATGATTTTCAAAACCAAAGATCTAGATATGGGGGCTATCTTATCAAACCCTAAACAGGTATTACTTTTTAACTTTTCGAATTTAATCTTACTTTTCAAATATACCCTTGTAATGAAATCTATCTTTGTGCAACTTAATTTAACTCTAAAAGGGTAAAACAATTAATTATTTACAAAAGATGGAAAAAGAAAAAAAAAATTTATGTTTTAAGTTGCCCCGTACTTATGTACGAGTACCTATATAACTACTATTCAAGATTAGAATTTCATAGTTCATTCAATGAAAACTTTAGCGGGTTGGTTAATTTTAGTTTTTGAAAGAGATCGAATTTACATTTTTAATTATTTAAGGAAATTTTCTAAAACAATCCTAAATCAGGGTTTTATTTTTTTTTGGGGAATTCTGAGTAAGGTTCTTATTTTGAAAAAGGATTAATTACTTTTACTTATTTGAAAAAAATAATATTTTCCAAGTGACAAAATCCTTTATTATTAATCATTTTATTCTTCTATTTTTTTAAAGCTTTTAGTAGAAAATGAGTAAATAAATAAATAAACAAAACTAAGTCATTCTACCATGGGTTTCCCCTTTTTTTATTTCTCTTTCTTTCTTTTTCTTTTTCTTTTTTTTTTCTTTACATTCACAATGAAATAAATAACTAACAAATAAATAAATTAATTAAAAAAAAAAGAAAATCGAGTTGAATAACACAACAAATAACCAATGAAGGATGGATTAGGAAAGGAGTATGGGTTAGGTAAGAGCAGTATGTGGGTTTGGTTTTAGGTACCCAACTAAGTTGAATTCAAGTCACACAAAAAAGAAGGAGCAGTTGCTACTTGGGTGATGATTCTACTCAATTGGACTACTAAAGTGAATGGGAAAATGGGGTTTCATGTGTTTTAGGTTAGGATTAAGGGGGGTAGTACAAGTACTAGGTGGTTGGGGGTTGTTTAAGCAATGGTTAGAAGGTAAATAGTAGTGGTGGTGGAGTTCCACGTCATTTAAGGTTTGTTGGTTATAAGAGGGGAATTGGGTCGTAGTTTTCCAAGGGTAGTAATTAATGGTATAGGGAGGTAGGTGGGGTAGGGTAGTATTAGTTTAGGTTGATGAGGTAACTAGAGTATGTTTCGTGTGGTAGCCACAAGGTGGTGAGTGTTTGGCTATGGTAACTACGAAACAATGGCTAGGGGTCATGACAAAGGTTGATGGTGGTTAGATCTAGAAGCTGGTGGCTTTAGGAGCTTAACTAGAGTAGGGTGCACTTTGAGGGAGGCTAGAGAGAGAGAGTCAAAGAGAGAGAATGGCCACGAGTGTAGAGAGAAGAAGTGATCAAGGAAGAGATAAAGAGCTCGTGAGATCATTCTAGTCATTCCAACATCCTCAATTCATGCTATTTGAGCAAATATTAAGCTTAGAAAGTATCAAATTGAATTAAATTCAAAGAAATCAATTAAAAGCTAAATTCTTGAATATTAGGTTTTTCTTATTTCTTTAACCGATTCGATGTTCTAAATGTTTGTATATGAATGTGTTTTTTATCCCAATCCATAGTAGGCCAAGTGTGCTCCACGATTTCATCATTAATTTGATGAAATCGCAAAGAAAAAGGAAAAAAAAATGCTCATGAAGTGCACTATGTGAGAAAGAAAATGTTGGAAATGCTGGGGAAAATGGAGGAAACTAAGGGAAAGAGAAAGGAGAGGGAGAGAAAGGGGGCTAACATGGCACCATTGTAGTGTCATGTCAACCCGCATCATCTAATCCTAGTATGTTACGTATCCTACAATGAGATGTGGCAGTTGACGTGGTGTTACGTCAGCGTTGCCCAATCCAATCGTACTTCATTTTAGGATACGTAGTACAATGAAACCTTAAAACATAATGATATAGTATGTATTATGGAAAAAGAAGAAGAAAAAAGGCAGTTTTTGGCTCTAACAAGATTTGAACCCTTGACCTCACACTTAAACCTAATGTTATGTCTATATACTTATCTGTTAGGCTGTTAGTTTATACCTTATTCATATGTAAAATAAAATTTCACATGTAGATGAGGTCAACTTTGTCTAGATTCAAATCTAAGCAATGACCCTCTCTTTCTTTTATCTAAATTAAAAATTATATACTATTAAACTAAGAAATTTATTATTTTCTTAACTTCCTAAATCCTCTTTTTTTGTAAAATTTTCCAAATTTCTTATTTTTTATAACCTTCTTATTTTTATTTTTTTTTTGTATTTCTCCTAATTTAGGACCCTATTCTAAAAATTTTGAAAAATAAAGGGGGCAAAAATAGAGTATCTACAATTGCCCCTCTTTATGATGAAGTTTAAGCAAAACTTTACCACAAAGACAAGAGAGATAATATTTTTTCCCTAAAGGTGGATTTCATCTTAAGAAGTGCTATAACAAGCTAGCTAGTTATCCTAGGCCTGGTCTATTGAGATTTGGTGGAGAGAGAGGTGGCACTCTAAGACTACAAGAGGAATTGAAGCCTAGTCGTGCTTAAATGGGCAAGCGCTTTTTAAGCTAACTAAGACCTTAAGCTGAAATCAATTTAGGCAACTTAGTCATGCCCTTCTAGATTTACTAACTTAAGTGGGAGGGTCTTGAAGGGACTAGCTACACTAAGCTGGATTTGATCTAAGGAACCTAGTCATGCCCTTTTGGGTTGACTAACTTAGATTAGTTTATAAAGAGTGATACGAAATTAGGATAGCATGCCAAAAGTTTCAACTTGGGTTAAGATAGCACTCTGAAAACATGCGATCTATGGGTTTCAAGCTTAGGATAATGCTCCAAGAGCATAAGATATAAGGGTTTAGCTTAGGTCAAGATAGTACCCCGATAGCATACGATTTAAGAGTTTTAGTTTAGATCATGGTAGCGCTCTAAGAGCATGCGATCCACCGGCTTCAAGTTAGGATAGCACTTTGAGAGCATATAATCAAAGGTTTATCTTAGGATAGGAAAGCACTCTGAGAGCATGCAATTTGACAATTTCAAGGTTAAGATAGCACTCCAAGAGCATATGATCTAAAAGTTTCAACTTGGGTCAGGATAATGTTTCAAGAGAATGCGACTTAAGAGTTGCAACTTAGGTCAAGATAGTACTTTGAGAGCATGTGATTTGAGAGTTTTAGTTTAGGTTAAGATAGTGCTCCAAAGGCATGTGATCCAAGGGCTTTAACTTTAGATAGCACTCCGAGAGCATATGATCTAAGGGTTTCAACTTAGGATAGTACTCAGAGAGCATGTGATTCGACGATTTCAAGGTCAGGATAGCAATTCGAGCGGATATGATCCAACGATTTCAAGGTTAGGATGGCACTTCGAAAGTATGCAATCCAAGGGTTTCAAAGTCAAGATAGCACTTCGAGACCATGTAATCCAATGGTTTTAAGGTCAAGATAGTGCTATGAGAGCATGCAATCCAATGTTTTTACTACATGGATAGTGCTCTAAAGAGTAAACGATCCATGGGGACCAAAGCAAAAGGAGTTTATGTAAAAATTATTGAAAAAGACAAATTTGTTAATTGGTAATCGTGAAAGATGGGGTAGACACTAAGGATAAAGTCCTTAGATAGAAAGAGAGGTGAGTGACGTCAACTATAAGGGTGATCATGTCAAAGAGGATGATTTTGGCCTCTAAAGTCAACTTAGGAGCAATTTTTATGCGAGAGTAAATCCCTAAACTTTAGATGACAGTAAGTGAACTCATTCGAAAAAAGTTATTGCTGGGGTAATGATGAAAGCTTGTTACTAGTGTTGACTCTAGAGAAGATGACATTTAAAAGAAATGAGGATTCTTGTCCAAAGGACTAAAATGAGAGGGAATTGAATTTATTCCAATTTTTCAACTTGCTAACAAGTTTAGATTCTCTTAGTAGTGTTTAGGCTTTTTAGCAACATAACAACTTGATCTTTTGGGTTGCCTTAGTTGAAGAGAACCTTTTCTTTCCTTTAGGAGCAAATAACTTTCCATGACTTCTTCAAATTTCTTCTTATCAAAGGATAACTCATTAAAGTTAGGTTTAGTCTAAAAAGACTTCCTCACACTCTCGGCTTAAAATCCTCTCTTTTGATTTCGATTCCAAAAATTATTGTCCACCTTGTAAATAATACACTTTTAACCTATCTGTTAGGTCTTTTTCGGACTATAATGTAAGAAAGGCTTTTGGTCCTTGATTTCAAAATGGATTTTTATGAAAGAATTGCTTTTTAACTTGGGTTTACAAGTCAAGAACCTTATAGGTAAAACTATAGTTATCCTTGCCTTAGTTTCAAATGTAACTTTACTAAAGATAAGTTATCTCCTTTAATCAAAAGGGCCTTTAAAGAAGGGTAGAATTATGGGTAGGTCTTGAGCCATGTATCAGTTGCAATTTCTTTGTAGATCATAATTTTTTAGGGGGAAACTTTGGTATTTGCCTCAACTTCTTTCAAGCTTAATTGCTTTGATTGTGTTTTTAAGGTCTTTTTTTTTTTTGAAATGTAGGTCTTAATTTAGGAATGGATTTCTATGCCCCTTATCCTTTTGGGTTTTAAGGCTCTAGACTAAATCACCTTGTTTGTGTCAAGTACAATTTTCATTTTTCATTTCACACTTACTCATTTTTCCTCTTCTTTCTTGCTTCTCTTTTTTCTTTTTTTTCTTCTTTTCTTTTTCATTTCAAACAAAATGATTATTCTTTCTTTTGGCTTACAGCTCAAAACGTATGTGGTTTTAATGTTTATAATGGATGTCTTTCTTCATCTTAGAGGAAATTAGTTATCAATAGTAATAATAACTTTTGAATTGATGCAACTAAAGAAAGCATAAATTAGTTTTAACTTTTTCCTCTAATAGATGCTCACAACCTCCTTTTTGCCACATTGTGGGGGTAGTTCTTAACAAGGTTTAATTTTTGAAAATACCCCAATAAAAAGTTCAATGGAGCTAATAAAGGACTTTGTGTTTAGGATATTGAAAAGATTGCCTAACTTCATTTTCATTTGGGTATTAAATGTAAGATGGACTTCCTTCAAGGAATGAGTCCAATAGTCTCATAATGATGCCACTCGACTCTCAAAGTGTTTTAAGGTTGGTGTTTTGGGATCGGTCTTGCCTTTCTTCATTCTAAACCTTTTCACTCATGAGATATCTTAAAACAGGAGAAATACAAATAAAGCACTTTATTTGAATCACTTATCTTTCATAAACAATGTGAAATCTAACCCTATCATTGAATAGAGTCCAATTAGATTGCCCCTGCATCAATTACGTATTGAACTCTATTCTTTAATTCCCATCAATTGTCAATAGAATGCCCTTATTGACCCATATGATATTCATATTGTACATTTAGGTTGTATTTCCTCGGCTTTCATCCTGGCATCAGGGCTTTCAGTTGCAATAAGCTCTCGTTTCTCAATTGGTCAAAGACTTGATATAATGATGTAGAGATCTGAGTAAACTTTCTTCTAGGTATTTTTGGGCCTTTTTTTCTTGTTGTACTATTTATATATGCCCCTAAAACTAGTAGGGTTAGTCTTTTTCCGATCAGCCTCCCTATTCTCATAGCTTCTTTAATTCGAATCCCAATAAGTACAATGTCTGTGAAACTAACCATTGTATTACCTAATAAGTGCCCATAATATGGTTCCTTTAATGGGTCAATAAAGACAAATATTAATTCCTTTTTAGGGAGAGGAGGAATGATTGTAGCTGCCATGCCTCTCCATCTTTAGGCATATTTCTTAAACGACTCATTTTTCT
Source organism: Lumnitzera racemosa (assembly GCA_024138005.1). Classification (NCBI taxonomy): domain Eukaryota; kingdom Viridiplantae; phylum Streptophyta; class Magnoliopsida; order Myrtales; family Combretaceae; genus Lumnitzera; species Lumnitzera racemosa. The sequence continues at coordinate 54,372,916 of JAMXBC010000005.1, forward strand.
TTTTTCTCATTGTGCATAAGTCCCAAGTCAAAGGAATTGTCTCAATGTTGAACTTATATTGCTCATAAAATACCCAAGCTAATTTATCCTAAGTATTGATCTGGTTGAGATTAAGCTGGGCATACCAAGTTAATGTAGGCCTTATCAGACTATCTTGGAAATTTTGTACCATAAGTTAATTATTTTGAACATATTTGCCCATCTTGCCAACATATAATCTAGTGTGTAGCTTTGGGCATCCAATCACATCGTACTTTTCAAACTCTAGTATCATGAATTTTTCTAAGTAGGCCTTAACATTAAACGTAGAAAGGTTAGTGATCCTAACCTACCTAAATCTATCGTAGCCTCCAATCACCTTATTTTCTTAATGATTTGTTGGGTCAACTTCTTTGCCTATTCTTTTAAGCTATCCTGGTTAGCCCTAGAGTTAATCAACATTTTATTGATTGAGAATGGCTATGTATTAGGCTCAAAAGTTAGATTAACTTTTTGATAGACCCCTTCTGATTTAAAAGACTTAAATGTTAGATTAGCCTTTACATAGTTCTCTTCTACTTCTGAGCGTAGGGCCTCAATATTCTTTTTATAGTGGGCCTTGGAGTAGTCTTCATTTGATGTGGCCTTAAGTAAAGCAATACTATCAGTAAGGAAACTTAACTAATATCCAATTTTTTCCACAGTTTACTCCAATGAATGAAACCTTACTTCTACAGGGTTAGTGCCATCAAGTTTATCGTTATTTCTACTATTAGCCATTACTCTAGATAAGAATCTCCACCTATTTGCAACTTATTCATTTTATTTTCTTTTCCGAAAGAATACTCTTCTTTATAAGAAAGAGAGAAGGAAAAATGGATTATAAGGATAAGACTCATTTACAAGTTGTGAGAAAGGAGTAGAGAAACATTTCTAAGGGGTTAGGAGCCTAAATATTTATAAAGAAAAAATGATCCTAAGAATGTATAGGAGAAAAGATTGGAAAGAGTTAGAATAGAAGGAATAGAAAAAAGGACTTGTAAAGAAATCAAATATTTAGAAACTTAAGGACATGACTCTCATGATGCTATTCAAATAGAAACTAATGAATATTTACAGGCAAAATAAAAAATGCAATATGAGGGCATGTAGATGCAAAGAGGGGAACTGGTAAACTGACTATGATGTGGTAAAAAAAGATTTTTGTTACATCTTTGAAGTTTGCACTACATTATTCAAAATTTATTACAATTAATCCTTAAAGTCTTAGTCTTCTTTTTCTTGTGGTGTCTTGGCTCCTCTTCAATCTTCTTTCTTTTCTTCAACTTGATTACTTTGCTCCATTTAGCAACTTAGGAGATATCTTTGATGTGGAACTTCTGGAAGGCTCTAACCTAGTAATAGATAGCAATATATTTAGGGAGTTCAATGACAGCAACAAATGGATTAATAGGTTTCATCTTCTAAATGCCTTGCCAATGAAGGAAATCAAGTTTATGGCTCCAAGTATGGTTGATAAACTAAACCATAAGTAAGGCTATATTGGTCTTTAATTCTCCATTCTTCTCTTCTTATAGACAATTGAACGATCTGGCTTGTGATGTTAGTAATATTAGGATATAAGATTTCCCTTCTAAAAATTAGATTACCAACTTTGTAATCCTATGATGTATGTAAAATACCTCATTAGAAAATAAAATAGTTCCAAATGCTACCAAGATATTGGCATTGACCCTATATTGCTGCCAATCTTCAAAGCTACCACAAAACAGCTTCTAGTTGTAGCGAGATGGGGTCGTGAACCAAGTAAAAAGATCATCCACCTTAATGATTCTCCTATAGAGATCTGCCTATATTTTGTACATTTCATATTCATAGAGACTTAAGAGATTTTTGAAAATCTTTGCAAGGTTAGCCACGATATCTAGGACACATTTTTTGTTTCTGATAAGGGGGACTCCTAACAAATAGGAGTATTCTTCAATGGTTAGGCTCAGTCGGGATGAGCTAAAACAAAAGGCTGACTCTGAGGGTCCTAGAAGTAGAGCAAAGCTCATACCATAGGGATATTGATCTAGGCATTATGTAGTGAGAGGACGAGCTTAATCTTGTCTTTAATGAATTTGTGTTGGTTTGGATTGAAAAATTGAAACAATCTTTTGCGTATCCCCATAGGCTCTAGAAGCTCATAAAGATGGAGTTCTTTGAAAAAGGCTAATGTAAGAAGAGACCTAACCATTTTCTACAAAAATGATGAAAAAAAAATTGCATCAGAACTATCCTATTTACATAACAATTACATCGATATTTTAAAGACAAGAAAGTATTTATAGAGAAAAGATTAGGAAACTTCACAGTTAATCTTCTTCCTTTTGTTTTTCTTAGTCTTACCACATTGTTTCAATTTGCTAATTTTGGAAAAAGGGTTTGTAAATGTAGTTAAGGTAAGTTCTAAAACTCCTTAAGCTCTGTAATCCCACATGTTTTTAAGAAAGTGGTTCATCAATCATATCAAAGCTTAAGTGAGATAGCCTAATAAACCTTGAGTGGTGGCTACACCACTACACCTGTAGCCTATACAATGAACCTCCTCATAAGGTCCTAAGACAGCTCGAATCTGACCACATCTATCTTACATCTTTGATGCAATGAATAACCTCCCATACCTAATGTACATTGTATGTAAAATAACTATGGCAATCAAAGCAAAGTATATACACCAATAAACAAATAGATAAATAACATGGGTATTTTGAAATGCAATTTTAATTTTAGAAACTATTTTAAGTAGTTAGCCTTCTAGTCGCCAAGTTATCGAACCCTATTTTTCCCTCCTAGTTTTTAGAAATTATTTTTCTTTAAACCGATTAATATTAAACCTTACCCATTTAATACTAATCCTTGACTAGGATTTAAAGAAAGCCGGTTTTTTAACTTTGAAAATATTTTTAAAGTCACCACCAGACTAGAGTTAGGAAAAAGAGTTAAGTTATAACGAATTAGGTGAATAAGTTATAACTTAGCTATCAGTCTTTTGACAAAATCAATTTTGTAAACAATTTTCAAAACCAAAGAACTGGATCTAAGAGCTATCCTATTAAACTCTAAATGGGTATCTTTTTTAAACTTTCTGATTTTAACTTTATTTTTTAAATATACCCTTATAATGAAATTTATCTATGCACAACTTAATTTAACTCTAAAAGGATAAAATGATTAATTATTTACAAAAGATGGAAAAAGAAAAAAAAATTCATGTTTTAAACTTACAAACCTACTATTCAAAATCAGACTTCTGTAATTCATTCATTGAAACTTTAGTGAGTTAGTTAATTATAGTTTTTGAAAGAGATAAAATTTACATTTTTAATTATCTAGGGAAATAAAACTAAAACAATCTTAAATCGGGGTTTTATTTAAAATTCTAAGAACGGACTTAATTTTGAAAAAGGATAAATTATTTTTATTTATTTGACAAAAAATAATTTTTTCCAAGTGATAAAATCATTTTATTTTTTGTTTTCATTTTTTTGCTTTATTCATTACTATTCATCATTTTCTAAAATTTTTTAAGCTTTTACTAAATAATGAGAAAATAAATAAATAAATAAAACTAAGTTATTCTACCTTAGGTTTCTCTTTTTTTTTTTTGGTTTCTTTTTTCTTTCTTTTTCTTTTTTTTTTTTACATTCACGATGAAATAAATAACTAACAAATAAATAATTAAAAAAAAAAGAAAACCAAGCCAAATAACACAACAAATAACAAATGAAGGCTAGACTAGGAAAGTTACGTCGGTTAAGTAGGAGCAATACAAAGGTCAGATTTTAGGTGTTAAGCTTGGTTTTTTAAAATTAAGTTTTATTTAAACGGATTGATATTAAACCTTTTTTTGTTTAATACTAACCCTTGACTAGGATTTAAAGGAAACTATTTCTTTTTATATTTCAAAAACACTTTGAAGTTACTACCCAATTGAGGTTGGGAAAAAAAGTTAAGTTATAACCAATTAGGTGGATTGGTTATAACTTAACCATTAGTCTTTTGATAAAAACCGATTTTAAAATGGAATTTAAAACTAGAGATCAAGATTCAGGAGTTAGGAATCTTAAACCCTTACAGATGTCATTAACTTTTTTAGTTAAACCTTAACTATAAAAATCACCTTTTAATTCCATAACAAAAATCAATTATTAGTTACTCTACTTAAATAACTTAAATAATCTAAACTTAAAAAGAAAACTTAGGTCTTTTATCTTTACCATTGGCCTATAGGTGTCTACGTACCTGCTATTCAAGATCAGACGTACGTAGTTTTTTTTGTAAAATTTTAGTGGGTTGGTTTCGTTTTAATTTTGAAAATACATCGAATTTACGTTTTTAATCCAATTTAGTTTACTTAAGAAAATTTCTAAAAATGGTCCTAATTCAAAAATTTTATTACTTGGAAAATTCTAAAGGGCCCTACTTTTTATAAAAAAAGTCTAATTATTTTTATTTTGGAAAACCTAATTTTTCTAAGTGCTAAAAACAGTCTTTATTCCTTAACTTATTTACTTATTTATTTTTTATTTTTATTTTTCTTACTATCCTTTTTTATAATCTTACTTGTTATTCTATTTTATTTATTAGACTATAGAATAAATAAATAAATAAACTACTTTTTTTTTCTTTACATTTACAATATAATTTACATAAATAAATAAAAATAATAATAAATGATAAATTGTCAAGAGTTGGACTAGGGATAGGATACGAATCAAGTTAACTAGAGCAAATCTTGGGTCGGGTGATCGATGTATGGATCTGGGTTGATCTTCGAATCTGAGTCGAGTTTAGGTTGTCTTCAAGCTCAACCGCAGTAATAAAGTACAATTCGAACTTATTTGAGCACCAAAACAAATGGGAGAGGTATTTTTTATGTATTTTAGATTGGGGAAAGTAGGGGTAGGTGCAATACTGAAGCCAATGGAGGTAGTTTGGGTAGTTTTTTAGAGTGGCGGTCAGTGAAGGTGTTTGGGTGGTGTCATCGAGATCCATTGGGTGCAAAAGAGGTATTAGGTCAAGGGTTTAAGGTGGTAAGGAGTTTGGTCGTAGGGTTTATCAAGTTTTGGTTTTTCACCATCCTGGTTTTTAAAATTAAATTTCCTTTAAACAGATTAAAATTGAACCCTTACCCATTCAATACTAGTCCTTGACTAGGGTTTAAGGTATTAGAGTCACCACCCGACTAAAGTTAGGAAGAACAATTAAGTTATAACCAATTGGGCAAATTAGTTATAACTTAACCACTAGTCTAACAATTAAAACTAATTTTACAAAATGATTTTTGAAACTAGAGAATTTAGATTTGAGGGTTAGAAAATTTAAACTCTTACGAGTACTATTGACTTTCCAAAATTAAAATTAAACTTAAAGTTCACCTTTTAATTTTGAAAGATAGAACTTGGTTATTAGTTACTCAAATTAAATAAACAAATAATCTAAACTAAAATAAAAGGAAAATTAGGTTTTTTCATTTTTATTATCACTCCGTAAGTATCTACGTACCTACTATTCAAGATTTAACGTACGTAGTTCTTTTAATAAAAACTTTAATGGGTAGAGTTGATTTTAATTTTGAAAACAATTGAGTTTACGTTTTTAGTTTAATTGGGTTCATTTAAGAAAATCTCTAAGAAAGAAGGTCCTAAATTGGATTTTTTCTTTATTTTTGAAAAAAATTCTAAAATGCCTTAATTTTGAATATGGATTAATTATTTTTCTCATTTTGGAAAAAAAAATTGTAAGTGTCAAAACAATTATTTATTCTTATTTTACTTATTTTTTCTTATTTATTTACTTTTTTATTTATCCTATATATATATTTTATTTACTAAAATAAATAAACTAATAAACTATTCTTTTTTTATATTATTACATTTACATTTGGAAATAAATAAAATGAAAAAAATTTACAAAACCGAAAAAAAAAAGAATAAGACTATGATAGGACTACTTCGGGCCAATACGCACGGGTCAGATTTGATTGGGTCGAACGGGTCAATCGAGTCATGTCCTTGAGCTCCAGTAGGTCCGATTCGAGTTGTGAAGGAAGGGGTCTGTTGTAGTTGCTGTAGGCTAGCTTTACTCGATTTAGCCACCAAAATGAAGGGGCAAGAGGATTTTTAGGGGTTTTAGATGGATATGGGGGGTAGGGAGAGTGCTGCAGCATTTGGGGGTAGTTTGGAGGGTATTCGAGTGTGGTAGCCAATGGTAACGTTTGGGTAGCGTGCGATGTGGCTGCTGGAGTTACAAGAAGTATTGGCTTAGTAGTTTTGACTGGCTAAGAGTTCAATCGTAGTTTCAACTTTGACCGTAGGGTTGCATAAGGTGGTGTTTTGGTGGCTTGCTTGCAGTGGTTAAGGTTTGGGTATTAGTGGTTTGGTGGTACTGCTAAAGGGAGTGGCAAGGTTTGGGGGTGGTTAGGTTTGACCTTTAGACCACCACAAAGTCAATCGTGGTGGTAGTTTGTGGTGGTGAACGAGAGAGAGAGAGAGATATGGTTAGAGAGAGAAAACGAGAGAGAGTGGTTAGCGATGATTATGCTGGTTGTGAGTGGTTGTCTGTCTCTGTAAACATCTCCTAACACCTAATTTGTACTTGCAATTAGCCTAGAAGCAAAGGAAAGCTTGGAATGGACTTGAATGTAGATCGTTCAAATTTAAGCTTTTTTCTTATTTTTGGAGCTTGATTTGACTAATGAAAAGGATGAATCTGGCCTTATTCTTTGGTTCAATTCAAAATAGGTTGCGTGGAGTATGAGATTGATGCAACAAATTATGTGTTTGTATATGAAATTTGTGCAAAAATTAAAGGCAAAGTGAAGGGGATAGGTTGTTCTTGAGAAGGAAAGAGGAGAAAAATCTGGTGAAAATGAGGAAAAACTGAGGGAAAGAGAGAGAAAGTGCTAACGTAGTGTCACGTCAACCAACCCGATGAACTTCGACCTGCTATGTGTCATCACGTGACATTTGGCTGCTGACGTGGCATGCCACATAGATGTTACGTGGCACCACTTTAGTAAGGTTGTCCAATCCGAAGCTACCATGTGTTAAGATAGGTGGTGCAATGAGATCTTGATACATGGTAGTCCCCAATGTGATGAAAAAAAAAAAAAAAAAACTTTCTATGCCTCGCTCATGATTCAAACCACTCCTGACCTTTAACCAAACATAATGCTAATGTCTATGTGCTTATTTGTTAGACTGTTGGTTTGTGCCTTGTCCATATGGACTTAGTCACCTTCGGCTAGATTTAAATTTAAGCCTAGGTTTAACGGTTTAACTTCGAAAATTTAAAAAAAAAAAACTATACAGTTAAAATTGTTATTTTCTAAAGTTTTTTTTTTCAATTTTCCTTTTTTTTGTAATTTTCTAAATTTTTAAACTTTATTTTGTAAACTTCTTATTTTTTACAGTTTCTTTCTACATTTCCTATTTTTGGTACATTTTTAAAATTTCTTATTTTTTGTGCTTTTCTTATTTTTGAAAATTTTTTGTATAATCTTGAAATTCTTATTTTTTCTAAATTTCTTCATTTTACTAACCTAGGCGAGAAAATCTCTTGAGGACTAGTAACCTTAAGTTAGGATTGATCTAAAGAACCTAGTTATACCACTCTAGGCTCACTAACTTGGGTAGGAGCATCTCTTGGGGACTATCAACCTTAAGCTATAATCGATCTAAAGAACTTGGTCGTACCTTTCTAAGCTCACTAACCTAGGTAGGATTGTCTCTCTAGGACTAATAACCTTATGCTAGGATCGATCTAAAGAACCTCATTAGACCTCTCTAAGCTCACTAACTTAGGCGAGAGCATCTCTCGGGGACTAGCAACCCTAAGCTGGGATCGATCTAAAGAACCTAGTCATGCCTCTCTAGGCTTACTAACCTAAGCGAAAGCATCTCTCAGGGACTATCAATATTAAGTTAGGATCAATCTAAGAAACCTGATCGTGTCTCTCTAGGCTCACTAACCTAGGTGGGAGAGTCTCTAGGGGACTAACAACCTTGATTTGTACTTAACGAAGTGCCCTATGTCTTGTTAAGAGAATACTGGTGAAGGAGAGTGCCCTACGAGCTTGCTAAGAAGAAAATGATGAAGGGAAGTGCCTTATGGGCTCGCTTGAGAGAATTTAGTGAACAAAAATTCCTTATGGGTTTGCTAAAAGAAAATGATGAATTGAAATGCCCTATGGGCTCGCTAAATGAACTTAGAAAAGAGACCGAGTTAAGATTGTGCCTTTAAAGGCTAGCTAAACACCAAATGCAAAAGGTAGGTACGTTACGGGCTGGCTAAAAAAGACTTTTAGGATTAAAACTAATCATAGTCTAAATGCAATTACCATATTCAAAAACTGGTGTGCTAGCATCATATAGAAGTACTTACCTGGTCCTTATAGATAGCACCTGCTGATAGTCAATTTATGCTTACCTGATATACTCAGTCATTCGGCTGTCAGTATGCCGGGTAATCGAATCTCTCAACATACCACTGAATAGATGATATATGGCATTTTTACTGAGTAACAAAAATCCGTTCTTAGTTTGAATTCAAGTCCATGGCACGAATGGTTATCACAAGTATGGTTATATTACATAATTGCTTGCTCTCCCTACATATTAGGGAAGATGTCAAATCAAGAAGTTTCCATGTGTCTCAACAGTTATTCCAACAATTGCCTTAGATATTACAACCTCCTATAAGTATTGGAAAGAAACTCTGTAACGGCTTTCTGACACTTTTGACTCACATACTTTTCATACAAAGTCACCCTACTAACTTAAGCATCAAAGTGGCTATACCAGATTGGCCCCAGTACCAAGCATTTTCATTTCCTTTTGTAGGATTTTCCATATACCCAAAATTCACCAACAATAGCACCTATACTATCAAACCTTTTTTGGAAAGCCCCATCAGAATTGATTAGCTCATGCTTTGATCCTTTGTTGTCAAACCGAATGATCTTGATACAAAACATTTAAGACTTTGTTGGCCCCTTTAAAGAAATTATGGAAATTAACTTGATGTAGAAAGTTACTTACTGTTTTTATCTTTCTAGAACTTTTATGAACCGAAGCCTCTATTCCCAACTAATGAATATTTGCTATTAAGCTTGGTTTTTCACCTCCCGATTCTTTCTAAATTAAGTTTTCTTTTAAACCAATTAGTATTAAACTTTACCTGTTTAATACTGACCCTCAATTAGGGTTTAAAAAATCGGTTTTATTGTATTTTTGAAAATCCTTTGGAGTCGTCACTTAATTGGAGTTAGGAAAAAAGTTAAGCTATATCCAATTGAGTAGATTAGTTATAACTTAACTATTGGTCTTAACGAGAGACCAAACTTTATAAAATGGTTTCTAAAACCAAAGATCTAGATCTGGAGGTCAAGAATTTTAAATCCTTACAAGTACCACTAATTTTTCAAATTTATTTTCAACCTTAAAAATCACTTTTCAATTTTAAGGGACAAAACTTTAATATTTACCTAAATGAGATAATTCGAACAATCAAAACTAAAAAGGAAAAATCAGGTTTTTTATTTTTATTGCCACTTTATAGTGCCTACGTACTCACTATTCGGGATCAAACATATGTAGTATTTTTTTTTAATGAAAACTTTAGTAGGTTGATTTGATTTTAATTTTTGAAAAGAGATTGGCTTTATGTTTTTATCCAATTCAACTCGTTTAAAGAAATTTTTCTAAAAAAAGTCCTAATCGGGGTTTTATTTTTGAAAGATCTAAAATAGTCCTAATTTGTAAAGGGTCCATTTATATTTTATTTTGAAAGAAAAAAACTGATTTTTCTAAGTGTCAAAATAATTTTTATTTACTAACCTATTTACTTATTATTATTAATTTTTATATATTATCTTATTTATTATTTTTAGTTTATCTATTTCTACTATACTAAAAATAAATAAACTATTCTTTTTCCTCTCTATTTTTTCTTTTCTTCCTTTTTTTCTTACTTTTCCCTTTTCCTTTCCTTTTTTTTTATTTTTTCCTTATTTTTTATTATTACATTTATATTTACAATAAATAAATAAAAAATAACAACAACTCAATAATCAAATAAAAAAAATAAAATAAGATAAAAAAAACTTCAAATGTAGTAGCTCATAAATTGGATCTGAAGCGGATTTCGAGTTGGGCTCAAGTTGGCAAGTCAGACTTGGGTCAGGCTTTGGAACTAAATCTAGCTTCAAAGGCAACAGTAGCTCAAACTAAGTGGTTCGACTTGTTTCAATGACCAAAACGAGTAAGTGAGGAGTGTTTTATGTGTTTCAAATTAGGGATAGTAGGGGTAGGAAGGTTGCTGCACCTTAGGGTGGTTGTTTGAGTGGTGTTCGGTTGTGGTGGGCGACGGTAGTGTTTAGGTGGTGCATGATGTGGTTATTGGAAGCAAGTGGTTGATTGGGTTGGGGGGTTTTGAGGTCAAAGAGTGTTATAGTGGGGCTGGTTTATACCAATAAGGTGGCTAGAGTGGTGGTTCAAATGGACTGTAGCGATGGAGAGGGTTTAGCTATGGTGGTTCAGAAGTGTAGCTAAGGGCTACAGCTAGGGACATGGGTAGTTAGGTTTAGATCCGTAAGTCTAAAGGGGATTGGCTATGGCGGTAAGCTCGACCAAAAATGACGAGAGAGACATATTTGAATAGAGAGAGAGGGTTTAGTAGAGAGAAAGAGTATTTTTGATGATTTCTACTATTTGTTCCCCTTCTCCCTAAACAAAGTCTTAGAGCCTCCTTTTATATTGCTTAATGATCAAACATGCTTGTAAAGCTAGGAATTTAAACAAAAGTTAAGTTCACATTCACACTTTTTTCCAATTTTTGATTCAATTTTGACGGTATTAAACTAAGAATTTGGACGTTTTTAGTTGTTGGATTCATAATACCCTAAGTCTATTTTGCAATTTCACCGTTAATTTGGTGAAATTGAAAAATTAAAGGGGCAAAAATCAAGCCTAAACATGGTTGCTTGGGAGTTTAGATGAGTGGGAAAGTGAGAATATAGGAGAAAGAGGCAGAAAGGGGAGGAAAAATAACTAGCGTGGAACTAACATCAGCCACATCGTCTAATCATAGTACGTTACATATCCTCATGTGATACATGGCAACTGATGTGGCATGCCACGTAGTACTACATCAATGTTAGCTAATTTAGGGCCACCACTTGTTAAGACATATGAGACAGTGAGATCCTAACACATGGTAGTCTTGATGTAGCAGTGTGTTAGTTTCAAAAAAAAAAAATCCTTCATGTCTTTGCCAAGATTCAAACCCCTAACCTTATATGCAAACCTAATACTATGCTTATATGCTTATTCGTTAGGTCGTTATCCTGTGCCTTGTCTATATGTATAATTAAATTATACATATATACTAAGCTAGATTTAAATCTAAGGCCAAGCTCAACGGTTCCCCATTTTTAAATTAAAAAATAAAAATATATTCTACTAAATCATTATTTTCAAAATTCTATAAATCTTCTATTTTCAATTATTTTCTTTCTTTTTTGTGACTTTTCAATTTTCTAAATTTTTCCAAACTTTTTTCATTTTTTTGTATTTTCTAAATTTCCTATTTTTTGTGTTTTATCTTATTTTTCTATTTTTCGTAAATTTGTTATTTTTATGCTTTTTCTTATTTTTCTTTTTTTTTTCTAAATTTCTTATTTTTTTGGGTTTTCTTTAATTTTTTATTTTATGTATTTTTCCTAATTTAGGACCTATTATCCTATTGAAATAAAATAAAATAAAAGGGGCAAAAATGAAGAGTCTATAACTACCTTTCTTTGTAATGAAGTTTAAACAAAACTTTACCACAAAGATAAAGTAACATTATTTTTTCCCTAGAGAAGACTTTATAACAACTAACTAGCTATCATAGACTCAATCTACTAGGGATTTGGTGAAGAAATAAAACTTGGTTGTACCACTTTAGGCTCACTAACCTAAGTAGAATTGTCTTTAAAAGATAAGTAATCCTATGTTAGATTTGATCTAAAGAACTTGGCCATGCCTCTTTAGGCTCACTAACCCAGGTGAGAGCATCTTTTGAGGACTAGTAATCCTAAGATGGGATCAATCTAAAGAACCTAGTCATACCTCTCTAGACTTACTAACCTAGGCGAGAACGTCTCTTAGGGACTAGTAACCATAAATCTGGGATCAATCTAAAAAACCTGGTCATGCCTCACTAAACTTACTGACCTGAGCGATCTAAAGAACCTTGTCGTGCCTCTCTAAGCTCACTAACCTAAGCAGGAGTGTCCTTCAGAGACTGGTAACCCTAAGTTAGGATCGATTTAAAGAACTTGGTTGTGCCTCTCTAGGCTTACTAACTTAGGTGAGAGTAGCAACCCTAAGTTAAGATTGATCTAAAGAACCTGGTCATACTTCTCTTGGCTCACTAACCTAGGCGGGAGCATCTCTCAAGGACTAACAACCCTAAGCTAGGATTGATCTAAAGAACCTGGTTGTACCTCCTATGTTCACTAACTTAGGTAGGAGTATCTCTCGAGGACTAGTAACCCTAAGTTAGACTAAATGAATTGTCCTATGAACTTATTAAGAGAATATTGGTGAAAGAGAGCACCCTATGGGCTTACTAAGAAGAATATGACAAAGGGAAGTGCCCTATGGGCTCACTTGAGAGAATTTGGTGAACAAAAATGCCTTATGGGCTTATTGAAAGAAAATGATGAAGGGAAGTGCCCTATAAAAATTAAGGTGGAGAAGTACCCTATGGGTTAGCTAGAGAACTTTAAAGAGAAACTAAGCTAAGATTGTACCCTCAAAGGTTGGATAAACACCAAATGTAGAAGGTGAGTACCTTATGGCCTAATCAAAAGGAACTGATGAAGAGAAGTGCCCTATGGGCTCGTTAAGAGAAACTTAGTGAACAGAAGGGCCCTATGGGCTCACTAAAAGAACTTTGAAAAAAGAAGTGCCCTATCGGCTTGTTAAAAGAATTTGTTGAATAGAAGGGCCCTATGGGCACGCTAAAGGAAAATGAGGAATAGAGGCGCCTTATGGGTTTGCTAAAGAAGATAGTTGAATGGATAAAAGGTAGGATAACCCTTTTAATAGTTGGCTAAGATTAAACTTATCTAAAATACTACTTGATTTGAGGAAAACCCATTAGTGAAAATCATTTACATTGAAAAAGATGTTCTTTTATGGGATGGATTTGAAAACATAGCCACTTGTGCCAACATGGACTTAGAATAAAGATACCTTATCTCTCTTTTTCTTTTTCTTTTTCTCTCTCTCTTCTTTTATCTTATTTTCTTTCAGTTTGCTAATAAGTAAAGAACCTTTCCTTAATAATCACATGGGGCCTCTTATGTTCCCCCTAGCCTAGATGCCAAGGTGCTTAGTAAGGCCTTGTGATTTCAAACACCCTTATTTTTTAAGAAAAAGGTAACTTATGACTAGTTTAGTCAAAGAGAACTTCCTTACAAACTCATAGCCCAAATGACACTCTTGACTATAGTCCTAAAATTATAATCCATTTTCCATGTGATATGCCCTGATCAATCCATTAGCTCTTTTTTGGTTTAAAATTATAAATTTAGGCTTTTAGCCTAAGGGTTTCAAAGGGATTAATGAATAAGCCTATTTTGAAAGTAAAATACTTTATTAATCCCGATTGTACAAGTCAAGAACCTTAGGAAAAATTAGAAATATACTTGCTCCAATTTCAAAAACAACTTTTAGTAAAGATAGATTACCTTTTAAGATTGGAAGAGCTTTTATTATGCAAGGGTAGTATTGTTGGTGGGAAGGCCTGGTCTAATTCAACATAAGAGAGGCTTCAAAGTGGATATAGAGATTTTAGGTTTTTGAGCTTTGGAATGTAATTCAGTGCCAAGTGTTTTTTGGGACTATTTAGGCTTTAACTCCCTACCTTTTGATTCGATTTTGGTTGCCCCTGTTAGGATGTGAAATATTTCTAAAGGCTTTTGACTTATACTTGGGCCCAATTTTCCAACCACTTTTCTTCTCTTTTTTGTTATTATTACTTTGCCCCACTATTCTCTTCTCGTTCTTTCTTTTCTTTTGGCCCCAAGAATGATTGTCTCTATTGCTATGTTTTTTCCTTTTAAGTGATTCAAGGCCCTAAACCCATGGATTTTTATTGAATGAGCTCGGGTGAGGTAAGTATAAGCTTGAGGCATTTAAAAATGATATGGCTCTTCTTCTTTTCAAAAGAAAAATAACTTATAAAAAAATCAAATTTTCTTTTGAATTTAACATTACTAAAGCAAGCATAAACCAATTTTATCCTTCTTTTCTCATCAATGACCCTAACCTCCAAATTGCCCCATTGTAGGGTGGTTCTCAACAAGGTTTAATTTTGAAAATTCTTCAAATGGGTCCAATAGGATGCATAAGAGATAATTGTGTTTAGGATTCAAAAATCAATGCCTAACTTCCTTTTAATCTACGTATCACATTCAAAGTAGACCTCCTTTAAGGAATGAGCCTAAAGTATCCTCACTATTATGTCTCTCAACTCTCAAATGTATTTAAAGTTAGTGTGTAGAAAATATTTTGCCTCTTTTTATTATAAACCTTTTAAAAGTGAGTTACTGATTCCTTAAGGAGAATTTATTTGCTCCAATAACATTGCAATCATTCAATTGAAACGACAATTTTATTATTCTAGCTATTACGAACTTTATTGAAAAAACAACTTTCTTTTTTTTTTTTTTTTTTTGCTCCTATCTTAACAAGCACCCAACTACTTCAAATAACCCATGAGCTTATCAAAAGGCATTGGTAAGCTTAAAACAAATAGAGCTTTAAGCAACTCAGTTGGACGATCCCCATGACTTAAAGAAGGATCGAGTTGTTATAGCTTTGGCTGAATGACTCTTGCATCAATTAGGTCTTAAATCTTGTTCTTTAATCTCTAATGTTTTTCAGTAGAGTGCCCTTTTCTGACCAATATGATAGTCGCATTGTGCTTCTAGGTGCAAGTTGCGAGGTTTGTAATTTAGATTAGGGCTTCATAAACTATAATCCTTACTACTTTCAAATGATGAAAGATTTGGGTAATTGAGATCTTTAATCGAGTGAATTGCCTCCTCTAAGCTCTTAAGGCTTGTTTTTTCTCACTCGTTGTTTTTTTTTTCTTATTGGGCCTCCTTCATCATTCAGGCTCACTAACATTTGATCAGTATTGAATGTCGGGTGTTAAAATCTTCTAAGTATGGGACCTATTGTCATTTCTAGATTTGTAATGCTTTTTTGTAGCATGGCTACCTTTTCTTCTAGACTTGAAAGTCTCCTTTCCAGGTTTAAATCTTCAGATATTTGGAAAGTAGTGATCATTAGGAACAAGACTTGCCATTGTTGGGCCATCTAATGCATCATCATTTCTAGGGAGGCGAGTCTGTCATCAGCCATGTGAACTTGATTAGAAGAATTCTTTACCAGTTAACAACTTTTCTTTCCTTTTCCTTTTTTTTTCTTTGCTTTTCTTCTTTGAAAGAAATCTCTCCTTTCAAAGAAAGAGAAAAGGAAAAACGAAATATAAGGATTAGACTAATTTACAAGTTGTGAGAAAGGAGTAGAAAAAAATTCCTACGAGATCAAGGGCCTAAATATTTTAAAACTTACAATAAAAAAGGATCCTAAGGATGTATAGGAGAAGAGAATAAAAAGGGTTAGAGTAGAAGGTATAGGTTAAAGGACATAGAAACTTAAGGACACAACTAAATAGAAACTAATGAACATTTATAGGCAAAATATGATATGAGGACATGCAAATGCAAAGAAGGGAGGTAGCAAAATGACTACGATGTAGCCAAAAACAATAAGATTTTTATTGCATCTTTGAAGTTTCCCTTACATCATTCAAAAATTCATTATTTATAAATAATCCCTAAAGTTTAGATCCTCTTTCCTTGTGAAGTCTTGGTTCCTTTTCAATCTTATTTCTTTTCTTCAACTCAGTTGCCTTGATACATCTAGTAACCTAGGAGATATCTTCATTATAGAACTTTGGGAAAGCTTTGACTTAGTAATAGGTAACAATATCTTTAGGGAGTTCAATGAAAACAGCAAATGCATCAATAGGACTCATCTTCTAGATGCTTTGTCTATGAAGGAAATCAAGTTTAGGGCCTTGAGTATGGCTAATAAACCAAACCATAAGTAGGGATATATTAGTCTTTAATTCTTCATTCTTCTCTTCTTGTAGATGACCAAGCAACCTGGCTTGTGTTGTCAATAGTGTTAGGACATAAGATTTCCTTTCTAAAATTTGGGTCACAAGCTCTACAATCCTATGATGTATGTGAAATATCCCATCAGGGAATAATATAGTTCCAAATGCTGCCAAGATATAGGCATTGATCCTATATTACTACCAATGTTCAATGCTGGCATAGAAGAGCTTCTGGTTGTGGTTGGATGGGGTCATGAACCAAGTAAAGATTATCTAACTTAATAATTCTCCTATGGGGATCTGCCTACATTCTGCATATTTCAAATTCACAGAAGCCTATGAACTTTTTGAAAATCTTTATAGGGCTAACCGTTATATCTATGACATATTTTCCATTTCCAATAGAGGAAACTCCTAACAGATAGGAGTATTCTCTAATGGTTAGGCTTAATTAGCATGGGCTAAAGTGAAAATACTGATTTTGAGGGTCTAAAAGTAGACCAAAGCCCATACCATTGTGATATTGGTCTGGACTTTTAGCAAAAACAGGATGGGCTTAATCTTGTCTTTAACGAATTTCTAGTGGTTTGGATTGAAGAATCGCAACCATTTTTCAAGTGTCTCCTTGGGCTCTAAAGGTTTGTAGATATGGACTTCTTTGAAAAAGGCCTGTATAAGAGAAAACCTAACCATTTTCTACAAAAATGATGAAAAGAAAATTACATTAGAACTATCTTATTTACATAAGGATTACATCGATATTAACTAGAAGAAAACATTTATAGGTAAAGATTAGGAAACTTCACAAATTTATTTATTTATTTATTTATTTTTTGCCACATTGTATCAATTTGCCGATTTTAGGAAAAAGGCTCATGAATGCAATTAGGGTTGGTTCTAAGTTTTGTGACCTCACTTATTAAAAAACACTTTCATTGATCACATTAAAATTAAGTGAGGTGGCCTAATCAAGCCCGAGTGGTAGTTACACCATAGCACTCGAAACCTACATAATGGCCTCCCTCTTAGGGTCCTAACACTACCTGGGTTTGACCGGATCTACCTTACATCTTTGATGCCACAAATGACCCCCAATATCCTAATGCACGTGGTATGAGAAATAAATATGATAATAGTACATACATGAAGTAAGTAACAGATAAACAAAAGCTAAGGGTAAATTCTAAGAAAAAAATACAATGCTACCTTATTAGCTATTTGCCAAACCGTGAAGAGTGTATGTAAGAATGGTAGGTTCCAGAGTTTCTTAAGCTATGTGATCTCATGCATTTCTAAAAAATGGTTCCTTAGTCACATTGACACTTAAGTGGGGTAGCCTAATCAACCTCAAACAGTGGTTACCTCATTACTCCTGGAACATACATAATAGCTATTCGTCCTAAGGTCCTAAGATGACACGAGTTCGACTATATCTATCATGCATTTATGGTACATAAAATAAATTCCACTCAAAATAATAAAAAATCTAAACCTTTAGAATTGTTAGTACAATTATGATACAAATAAAGAATAAGTAAATAAATTGCACTAAGGTGATTTTCAAAGATCGATTTTAACTTTAGAAAGTCAAATGCCTAACCCTCTTGACTTTCCCCAATAGAGTTACCAAGCTATCGAGCTTAGTTTTTCACATCTTAGTTTTTTCTAAATTAGGTCTTCTTTTAAACCAATCAATATTAAACCCTAGCCATTTAATACTAACCTTTGACTAAGGTTTAAAAAACTAGTTTTATTGTATTTTTGAAAATGTTTTAAAGTCGTCACCCCATTGGAGTTGGGAAAAAAGTTAAGTTATAACTAATTAGGTAGATTAGTTATAACTTAGCTACTAGTCTTAATGAGAATACCAATTTTATAAAATGGTTTTTGAAACTAGAGATTTGGATTTAGGAGTTAGGAATTTTAAACCCTTACGAGTACCACTAACTTTTCAAATTCATTTTTAACCTTGCAAATCACCTTTCAATTTTAACAAACAGAACTAGATTACTTACCTAAATGGGATAATTTGAACAATCTAAACTAAAAATGGAAAATCAGGTCTTTTATTTTTATTGTTACATTGTAGGTGCCTATGTACCCACTATTCAGGATCAAACGTATGTAGTTTTTTTCTTAATGAAAACTTTAGTAGGTGGATTTGATTTTAATTTTTGAAAAGAGATTGGCTTTATGTTTTTATCCAATTCCACTCGTTTAAAGAAATTTTTCTAAAAAAAAGTCCTAATCGGAATTTTATTTTTGAAAGATCTAAAACAGTCCCAATTTGTAAAGGATCCATTTATATTTTATTTTTGAAAAAAAAAACAATTTTTCTAAGTGTTAAAACAATTTTTATTTACTAACCTAGTTACTTATTATTATTATTTTTTATATATTATCTTATTTATTATTTTTATTTTATCTATTTCTACCATACTAAAAATAAATAAACTATTCTTTTTCTTCTCTTTTTTTTTCTTCCTTTTCCCTTTTCTTTTCCTTTTTTTATTTATTCCTTCTTTTTTATTATTACATTAATATTTGCAATAAATAAATAAATAAACAACAACAACTAAATAATCAAATAAAGAAAAAACTAAGCTTCGGACATAGTGGGCTTGCTGGTTGGACTTGGAGCAAATTTCGAGTCAAGCTTCAATTGGGCTTCAAATCCAAATTTAGTTACAAAGACAGTAGTAACTCGAACTAAGTGGTTTGGCTTGTTTCAAGCACCAAAACGAGTGGGGTGAGGAATGTTTTATATGTTTAGAATTAGGGATGGTTGGGGTAGGGAGGTTACTACGGCTTAAGGTGGTCATTTGAGTGGTGTTTTGTTATGGCGATCAGCAGTGGTGTTTCGGTAATGCACGATGTAGCTACTGGAGGTGAGTGGTTGATTGGGTTGGGGGGGGGGGGGGGGGTTTGAGGTCAAGGAGTCTTGTAGTGGGGTTGGTTTGAACAATTGGGGTGGCCGGTGTGGTGGTTCAAATGGACTGTGGTGGTAGCTAAGGTTTAGTTGTAGTGGTTTAGAAGTGCAATTAAGGGCTATGGCTAAGGACAATGGTGGTTAGGTTCAAATCCTCATGTCCAAGGGGGTTCGACCATAATGGTGAGCTCAACCGAAAGTGACGAGAGAGAGAGCTTCGAAGAGAGAGAAAGGGTTCGATAAAGAGATAGAATGATTCGGAATTGAGAGAGAGTGAGAGAATATTTGTCATGATTTCTCCTATTCGTCACTACCCCTTCCCCGCCCCCCCCCAAATGAAATCTTAGAGCCTCCTTTTATACTACTTAATGCTTGGACACACTTAGAAATCTAGGAATTTGAATAAAAATCAAGCTTGCATTTACACTTTTTTCCAATTTTCAATTCAATTTTAACTATATTAAACTAAGAATTTGGACGTTTAATTGTTGGATTCATAATACCCTAAGTCTATTTTGCAATTTCACCATTAATTTGGTGAAATTGCAAAATTAAAGGGGCAAAAATCAAGCCTAAACACAGCTACTTAGGAGTTTAGATGCATGGGAAAGTGAATGAATATGCGAGAAAGAGGTGGAAAGGGAAGGAAAAAGAGCTAACGCAGTGCTGACTTGGCACCATATCAACTACGTCATCTAATCACAGTACGCGACGTGTCTTCATGTGATACATGGCAGCTAACATGGTATGCTACGTAGTGCTACGTCAACGTCAACCAATCCAGGGTTACCACTTATTAGGACATGTGGTACAATGAGATCCTGATACGTATGGTAGTATGTTAGTTCCAAAAAATAAAAAAAGGCCTTCATGTCTTTGCTAAGATTCAAACCCCTAATCTCATGCATAGACTCAATGCCATGCCGATATCCTTATTTATTAGGTTGTTGGCCTGTACCTTATCCATTTCTGCAATTAAATTGCACATATGGATTAGGTTAGCCTAGGATAGATTCAAATCTTAATCTAAGCTAACTATCCCCCCTTTTTAAATTTAGAAAATAAAAATCTATTCTACTAAATCATTATTTTCTAAATTCTATAAATTTTCTATTTCATATTTTTTGTAATTAAATTTTTCCAAACTTTTCCATTTTTTTCCCGTATTTTCTAGATTTCTTATTTTTTGTGTTTTCTCTTATTTTACTATTTTTTTAATATTTTCCCTAGATTTGTTATTTTTTATGTTATTTCCTATTTTTCTATTTTTTCTATTTTTTGGGTTTTCTTTAAGCTCCTATTTTTTTGCATTTTTCCTAATTTAGGACCTATTATCTTATTGAAATAAAATAAAATAAAAGGAGAAAAAATTGGGTGTCTACATATACTATGGGGTGATTACTTACTTGAATTTCACACTTCTTTGAAAAATAGACAATGAAGCTCACCATTGAGGGGGATTAATTCATGATAAAGTATTTTAAAGAGTTTTATAATTTACAATGTCCTAGATCTCATTACTCAACTTTTGTTGTGTTCTTAGTCTATAATTTCAATTAAATGGGGTAAAGGGAGCTAAACCTTTCAATGGATAGGGTCTTTATTCTAACGTGAACAACGGCTATGGATACAAACTTTTGCTTGCAAATAATGAAAATTAGAATACATTGACATTAAAAAATGATTGGCATTTTCGTGTTTGGAGTAAAAATCTCTACTGACTTCTCATAGGTAGTACAATTTTATAGCGTCAACATTTATAGGGTCTCTCAAATTTAGACCATCCATTTGGGACAAAATTAGAGCCCCTCCTAATAATACTTGCTTTGCAGTAAGGGTCTCTATAATTGGGAGCAATCTCCTTCTAGAGTTTTATGCATTGGGAAGAGCCTTTCTTAACACCATTTTACCCTCTTTTAAGTTTCGAGGTCGTACCTTTTGTTGAAAGCCTGAGCCATTCTTTGTTGATAACCTTGATTATGACATAGGGCTGCTAATATCCTCTTGTTAATCATATTCAATTGGTCGATGCGCTTCTTTACCCAATCAGCTTCATCCAACTAAGTTTCTAATAGTTCCTTAAGTGATAGGATCTCAACTTCTATTGGTAACAATGCTTCTATAAACCCTAGGAAAATTAGTAGTTAAATCTTAACTCAAGTCCGAGTGTCATAAACTGTATAACAAGTCGATAAGGCCAGTAATAATAAAAGATCATGAAATTTAATAAATCAAATATAACATCGATAATAAAACTTTAAGAATTTATCGAAACCCTAAATCATATACTAAAACCCTAAAACTGCTTTAAGCACCATTAATAAAAATTGAACCCGAATTTGTTCGAAACCCTAAAATTATAAATATAAGCCTATAAAATAGTTTACTCAATAGTGATAAAATTATAGTCGATTACAAATTCTCGATTAAATCGCCTATTAGTGTGAAATTATAACGAAATCACTATAATAACTCGTAAACATTTTAATTGTACCAGGTGCCAATTAAATTGATAAAATTTCACGAAAATTTAAAAATTGATTTACGATGAAATTTGTTATAATTTGTATGTTTCGAAAAATTACATATATTTATTATTAATTTTTATTTTCCCTCTTTTTCATTTTCAATTTATCTCTTTTCTCTCTTTTCTTCCTTTTTCCCAATTGTACATTCTGGAAATGGAACTCCAACCAGCAGCGCATGTGAGGAATTGAAATTTGCTGAGTGTTAAGCTTAAATAAAAGAAAAAAATTTGAAGATAATTATCTTGTCCCACCTTCATAAATGCAAAGATTAGGATAAGAATTATTTTTTTATTTTTTCTTTTCCTAAATTTGCTAATTACTGTGTATAAAAGCAAGAAACAAAGTTTGGAAATTTTTTTTAAGAAAAACACACATTGAAACTTGGAAAGCAAAACCGTAAGAGAATGAAGGAGAAAGAAAGAAAGAAGAAAAGAAGAGGAGAAATTAAATAAATAGGTAAGTAATTATTTTAGTAGTATAGATGTATAATATGTATATATACATGTATAAATATAGTATTTATTTTTTCTACATATAACATTACTAATACATGTCTATGTGCATAAATATTTAGATTTAATTTTATATATGTATAAGGCTAGGTATGTATACATGTATGTACATAGGTATATGAAGCGCATGTATTATGTATTTTTTTAAGAATACATATAATTAGTATTATGTATTTTAATTACATAACTATAGTATAAATATATATGTATGTATCATAACTATGTATATATATATGTAGCCATGTATAATTATTATATATATATAACCGTATAGTATGAATATATGTATATAGGACATATATATATATATAGGAATAATATAGAGTGTATGTACGGTGGTAAATGACATATACCGTATATTACATATATAATATCTAGTATACATATTTTATAACAAATACTATATAAATATATATATAACGAATATATATAATATAAGGATAGGTCTTTGTAGATTATTTATATATATATATATATATATATATTTAGGTATTCGAAAATTATATAAGTATATTAGTATGTATAAATACAAATACATGAATATATATATATATGTACATAAGAGTATGTTTATTTTCATAAAATGGGTATATACATACATATAGCATATAACATATATTACATATATGTAGTATACCGAAAATATATATAGATATATATATGTATATATAAATCATGAAATACATAATTAATAAGAAAATGAGAAGTAATAAAAATAATAAAGGCAATAATAATCATAATAAAGCTAAAAATATCAAAAATAGAAAAATATACTCAAAATAATAAAAATATCAAATATATGATTTAAATAATTATTAAATCATAAATAAGTTAAAAAAAGCGAAAATTAATATTTTATGATTTTTAAACTTAAATAATAATTTTCGTGATATTTTCATATCACAATTTAAATTACGAGTCACAATGTCCAAAATGGACCTCGTCACTCGAAAATGTACTCGAAAACGATCAAAATGGACTATAAGTTCATAACAATTTAAGCTAAAACGAAAAGTTACATGTGATTCGATTAAAAGCTCAAATCAGCAATTTTATGTAACTAAGTGAAATAGACCTTACAAATTATAACAATAGTTAGCTTTAAATTCCCAAACTTACAAAATTTTCATTATTCTTAGGTGATTTTGATATCAACCTTAAGCTACCACCAAACTACTACGACCCTTGAGCTAGCCATGGCTAGTGAGTTTTTCCTAATGATTCCATACTTGTTTGTGCTTGTAGTTAGTGAATATAAATTATGAATTATAAATGAATGTGTATAGGGTTGGGTTATGCTTATGCATGATAATTGTTGATGATGGTGAATTTACTTTAAATTTCAATAATATAATGATTGTTGCATAGTAGATTCACTAGAATTGATTGTTTGTGATTTGGAGTGATCACTGAATAAATAAGACCTAATTTTATTCGATTAGAAAACGTTAACTTGGATCATGTATAAATCATGCACTACATAACTAATTTTAGCAGTCATATTACACAGAGGTAGCGAGAGGCCATACACAGGTTGATTATTGATTGTTATTGATTTCGTACGGTGCACATGTGCGATATGACCTTACCTTATCTCACGGGATAACTAGGTGTTGGAGGCGCAAACCACTTGGCTATGGGTAGAGTCTAGAGGCCTCGTTTAAGGGTGAGTGAAGGCTATATGAACCTACTCACAATCATATGTAGAACTCGTTTTGATAAAGCTGGTAATGGATATACCATTATATTTTAAATACGAAATGCGGAGTTTCGTTATAAAATAAGTTCTAGTATGATACTCAGATCTGACTGTACCAATGAATCTCCAACCTTAACTTCGAAGGGTGTTAAATCTGAGTTACATACAGTACCTAGTCATCTGCATGTATTTGTTTGGCATACTGTTTGCTATGCATTCATTTCGTTGAACCTAACTATTGTATGACTTGATTGTTGTGTGGTTAAGGGAAATCATCTCACTAAGCTAGTTAGCTTATATCCTTATAGTCTTTTCTCGCAGGCTAAACTTTTTGTGAAGTTGGGTCGTCTCATGCCCGAGGTTAATATCTACACAAGGTTAGTGTGGGAACTGGATGAGGTTGCAGAGTACTTCTGATAGTTTATAGATATGAATATGTAAATATTATAATAGTTGAACTGAAGACATGTTTTAGTCTTCATACTTGTAAACTTTTATACAAATAGACAATGTATTATGTTTTTATAATTTTATTATTTGTCATGAAATGATATTGCTTAAGCTTGCGCACTCTTGGTAGTTAGTAGTAGCTGTAGCCTTGTGTATCGTATAAAAGGGTCATCGATTATAATGGAATTCAATCTGTAATCCTATGTACAGTATATGACGACTGCCACAACTAGCCCCCTTGGGTCATGACAGCTTCAATGTTGTATACTAAAGAATAAGGTATTGCCCCAATTGATGTACTGATGGAAGTTTGATGGGCCATAAGTATGAATGGTAACATCTAATGTGAGTCCTTATATGTAAAATGATTCTTTTGAGATTTTTGTTGGCTGCTTGAATGGCTTGATTTATTTGGGGTTGATAAAGAGTAGAGTTCCTGTGAGTAATCTTAAACTATTGGCACAATTCTAACATAAGCTTATTGCTGAGATTAGTGCTATTGTTAGTGATGATCGTTTCTAGAGTCTCATATTGGGCCAAGATGTCTCTCTTTATGAACTTAACCACAACCCCTTTAGTAACGCTCAAGTAAGACGAGGCCTTAACCCATTTGCTGAAATAGTCGATAGTGACTAGTATAAAGCGATGCCCATTAGATGCTTTTTGAGTAATCGGACCGATGATATCTATGCCCTACATTGTAAAAGGCTATGGTACTGAGAGTGTATGTAGTTCTTTAGGTAGGGCATTTATCTTATTTGTATAAACTTAGCATAAGTGACAATGCTTGATGTGTTTGATGCAATCACTTTTCATTATTGACTAATAATACCTTAACCTCATAATTTTCTTAGCATGCATGTAAACATTCACGTGAGAGCTACATACTCCTTTATGTACTTCTTTCATTAACTTCTCAACCTCCTTATCATCCACATACCTTAAGAGTATACCATTAAAGGAGCATCGATATAAAGTGGACTCACTAATTAAGAATTGAGTAGCTAATCTTCTAATCATCTTTCTATCCTTTTTCTCGGCCTCTTTAGGGTATATGCCTTGTTGTAAGAATATCTTAACATCATAGTACCATGGCTTTTGGTAATTTGTATTCTCAATCGTTAAATAGAAGGCATACTTGTCTTCAATTATAATAATAAGAGGCTAAATCTCGACTCCACCTGTAAACCCTTAAATTTTTCGATCTAGCTTTTGAAGTAGACTTGATTATGTTAGATAATCTAGAAGTTAACAAGGCTAATGAAAGTGAAAACCCAGAAATACCTAGTCAATCGCACATAAAATTTTTCAACCTTAAATGTATGTAAACATTAAAGATTTCATCTGAAATTGATAAAAACCCTAGAACCAAAACCTCAAAGACATACAAGCACTAATTCATCATAATATACCCTAAAACCTTAATTGATAATATAACCTTCGTATTTTGCCAAATCATTAGTGAAAGAGTAGAGATAACTTTCAAACATGCATATATATTTAGAATCCTTAAGTAATCCCTTAGAAACTAAGATATTATATCATAGATCACATTTATCTTCTAAGTATATAATTAGGATAATATTATATAGAGTTAGGGGTACAGTTGATGCTTAGGTTAAATGTAGTAAACCTTAACATTCTAATTGATACTTTTCATACTAGTTATATTAAGTAGCCTACCAAATGATATATATAGGATATAAATACCCAAAGTAAGATCCCATCATCTATTTTTACTAATCAATTCACCAAATGCCTCATTTCCTTAATTTTTCTCTTAATTTTCCTTAATTACTACATTATGTATACTAAATAGCATATGCTTTTGGAAAGTTGACCAAGTCAATACATATTGACCAAGGTCAAAAGGTTAACTAAGTTAACATGTAGAAAAGTCAACAAAAGACACTTACACTTTAAAAAAATATATAAGCCATCTTATGATTTCTTTTCTTTTCTTTTAGCTTTTCTTTCCTCTTTTCCCATTTAATTGCCATCCACTTCTTTTCCTTCTAGACCCCACCATCTTCTTCTTTTCAAACACAACACAAGACAAAAAGAAATAAACCTTTACCCTACTCCATTGCCGTGACCTTTCCCTTTCCCTTTCACTTTCAAAATTTTCCAAATTTGTCTTCGTATTTTAAGAATAAATTAAGGTATGTGATTATATTATTATGTATTGCTTTATATTACTTATTAGTTAGGTGAAGAGGTAGATTAGATGAGTAATTAAGTGTTATGTGTATCCATGTTGAAGAAGGCATAAAGTTTCTATCTTTAGGTGTAAAAGGATAGAAATCATGGTTAAGAGGAAGAAGATGCATGTGTATATGTCTTTAAGTATATGTACATAAGGATATACTAGAGAAATACAAGTATGGAGACCTTTGTACGTAATTCATTATGTACATGACCTAGAATAAGACATATACTAACTATACATACCTATACCATACTAAATACACTCTTAAAACACAAAAAGAATGAAATTGGAGAAGCTTTCTTAAGAGGAAATTTTGGCATACAAGTAAAGTAATGGTGTAAGTATATGTATGGGTATACTAAAATACATACAAGTAGAGTAATGGTATAAGTATATAGTTAGTATAAGTAAAGTGTACATAAGACACTTAGGTATGAATTAAGTATTAGGTAAGGCTTATGTTATTAAATGATGAGATAACCAATGATGTAATCAAAAGATGACATAAGTAAATGATGACATAAGCAATGAAACAAGTAATTGATGATATAAGTGATGACATTAGAATAGGTTTATAAAAAAAGAAATAAGAAGAGTACATAAGAATTAAGTACATAAATTAGTAAACCCTAATACACTTCCTAAATTAGATTAAATTTAATTAAGTACATATACTCATGAAATACAGGACTTAACGTCCAAAATGGACATCACCGTGTGAACGTACATCCAAAAATTATGAAAACGACTATAAATTCATAAATATCGAAAATAGAACAAAAAAGTTACATACAATTAGTGATAAAGTCTAACCGAATAAAAGTTGATAGTAATTTAAGTAGAATTAGATAAATAGATATTTAGAATTATTAGTTAATTCAATTACTTACTAGCGTTATTTTATCATAATGATCAGGTGATCCCGAGGTCAGCGAGGATCTCCTGATTAATTACTACAACTAGAGCGAGTCGTCATGGCCAAATGAGTATTTACCCTATGATTCTATGCTTGTATGTGATTGTAGATAGTGAACCTAAATGTTATTGTTAATTGGCTACTGTGTAAGGTCGGAAAATGCTTGTGTATGTTATTGTGTACTGAGTTGTGAACTTACCTTAAGTACAAATAATACTTTTCTGTTGCATGGTAGTATAGAAAATGATTGCATGTACTATTAGATGGTCACGACATTATTGGACTTAATTATACTCGGTTCATAAAAAGAAACTGGTACATGATTTGCATAAACACAATTCCAACCGTCACATCATATGGAGGTAAACAGAGGCCATTCGGGGGTTGATATCATTGATTCATTCGTTATATGTGGTGCACTCGTACAAAATGACCATACCTTGGCCTACGGGAATACTAGCCATTAGAGGTTCCAACTGCTTGGCTAAAGGTCGAGTCTAATGTCTCCGTTTAGGGGTGAGTGTAAATTGCGGGGGGCCACTCATGATTATACTAAAACTTGGTTTTCATGAAAATAAAAGACTTATTTGATTTAAATTGCGGGGGGCATCTCCGATTGGTGCCATATATACTCTAACCTTGACTTCAGAGGACATTAAATTTGAGTTACGTATATGGACTAGTTAACTGTATGTATTTTTTGGCATTCTATTTGATCATTCATTCATATGCGTGAATATAATGTATTTATAACTTGCCTGTGGTGTGGCTAAGGGTTTTGTTCACTAAGCTTAGGCTTACATCCCCTTAGACTTTTTTTGCAAAATAACTTGTTCATAGAAGCTAGCTAGGGGATGCCATAAGTTAGCTTGGGAACTTGGGCAAGAGCGAGTCAACTTGTGTATTGAGAGAGAACAGTTTATGTAGATGCTTATTTATGTACTTTTGTTTTACCAATAATATAGACTTAGATATACTAAATTACTGTGTATTGTAAACTTTGTAATTTAAATTTTATATAAATATGTTTGTTTGATGATATCATATGGATCTGTATGTTCTTTGGAAACTAATTATAGAGTCTTGTATATTATGTGAAAAGTTTATGATTGAAAGGATAACTAATCAAGGCTTCTTCATGCAGTATATGGCGTCTATCATGACTAGGCCATCCTTAGTTTGTGACATCATTGGATATCTAAACCATAGATGCTAAAGTAGCTAAAGCATCAGCAAATTGATTCTAAGTTCTCGATACATAATTGAAAGTGATTTCTTAAAATTTCCTCATCAATTCGATCAAATGTTAGTGATAAGGTACTAATTTAGAATCTTTCATCTTGTACTCTCCCTAAGCTTAGTCGATAATGAGTGAAGATTCCCCATACACTTCTAATTCTTGAATATCTTTATCTAGGGCTATTTTGAGTCCCATGATCCATGCTTTGATTTCAGTAATATTATTAGTGTATGGAAAAATGAGCCTTATAACTATAGGGTATTGAGTACCTTCAAGGGATATTAGTATTGACCCAATTCCATAGCTAGACACATTGGTTGCCCCATTAAAGAACATCTTCCATTTCAGTGGTTCATCATCTTCCCCTTTATCGAAGCTTCTCTCAACTGCCAAGATATTCTCATCAAGGAAATTGACTTGTACCTCTTGGGGATACTATTAGAGGGATTTTCTGCTAACTAATCTACAAAAGCTTATCCCTCGACTGAATTCTAGTTAACATACGTAATATCAAACTTTGATAGTAACATTTGCCACTTTGAGATTTTGCCAATTAGGGTTGGTTAGTACGCTAAGTACTTTAGGGGATCATACTAAGTCAGTAATTTAACTTGGTAGGAAAGTGTGTATTATCTAAGCTGATACATTACCAAACTAAAGCATAACAGGTTCTTTCAATTTTTGAATATTTCTAGTCCCCTTCAATGAATTTCTTACCCAAGTAGTATAAGGTTGTTCTTTTCCTTCTTCGTCTTTCTAGCCAAGCATGCACCCTATGGACTCTAGTAATATTTTCAATTATAGAAATAAAGGCCTCCCAGGTTTTGGGGCTACTAAAATCTAAGGGTTCATGAGGTATTCTTTGATTGTTGTAAAGGCTTGCTCACACGCTTCATCCCAATTCATCTTGTCATTCTTTTTCAACAACTTAAACAAAGGACGACACTTGTCCATGAGTTGAGATATGAACCAGGCTATATAGTTTAAACAACCCAACAAACCTTTGATTACTTTGAGTATGCGTAGAGAGGGCAAGTCAACTATTGCTTTAACTTTATCAAGGTCCTCTTCGATGCCCCTTTAGTTGATTATAAAACCCAACAATTTTCTTGAAGTCACTTCAAAGGTATATCTCTTTAGGTTAGGCTTCAACTGGAATTTTTTCAACCTATCAAACAATCTCTTCAAATTAACTACATGACTTTCTCCTTCCTTGGACTTTGCAATCATATCATCAACATATACTTTAACTTTTTTGTGCATTGTATTGTGAAAGATTGCTACCATGGCCCTTTGCTAAGCTTCCCCGGCATTTTTGAGTTCGAAAGGCATTACTTTGTAACAAAATGTGCACTAAGTTGTGATAAATGTTATCTTAGCTTTATCTTCTTCAGACATTTGAATTTGATTATATCTAGAGAATCCATTCATGAAAGATAAAAGATGGTTTCCAGTTGTGTTATCGAAAAAGAAATCAATATGAGGCAAGGGGAAATTATCCTTAAGGTTTGCTTGATTAAGGTCTCGAAAATCCATACAGTCTTTGACCTTCCCGTTCTTCTTCATTATTAGCATAATGTTAGCTACCTACTTAGGATAATTAGATACCTTAATGAAACCAACCTCCAGTAATTTTCTAACTTCTTCCTTAATCTTTAATAGGACATCTGGTCAAAACCTTCTTAACTTCTATTTCTTAGGTTTGATATCCTCTCATGTAGGTAAATGATGGACTATGATTGATGGATCTAATCCAGGCATATCTTCATAAGACCATACGAATACACCTTAGTAATCAGATGGTAATGTGATCATTTCTGCCTTTTTGTCTTCTTTCAAATTTCCTTTAATCTTCAATACCTTAGAATTGTCATCGATCTTGACATTAATTATCTCAGTTGCATCATTAATGAAAATTCTACTCATTTCATGCTTTTGCCAATTTTCTTGCATGTCATTGTGGTCATTAACATCACTTCCAATGACTAACCCAATAGGACCAGAGGTGATATCAATATTTTCATCACTTATCTACACAAAGCATCCATGGCCTTTACTTAAAGCATCGGATTTGGGAAAAAGAATGTAAAAGAAAGAGTGTAAGTAAGGAAGAAATAACTAGAAAAGAGACTGATTTTTATTTAGAGGAAGCTTCTTTCGAGTACATTTATTTGTAGAACAAAGGTAATTTATTACAAAAGTCTATAAAATACTATACCATGATTCATCATTTACCTTAGGGAAGACTTATTACTATTTACAAGGATGGAGAACCAATTATTTAAGTGCTAGGATTTGTTGGATAGGCCAGCCACTTTATGTCTGCTGGAGGTATCTACTATAGTAGACCTTGAATTCTAGACTTTGACCTAGATGAAAGTTTTTGACAATGGTGGGAAGGTCATCAAAGTATGATATAACTTATCACCATTTTTTCCCTTAACTTGCATTCTTTCTAACTCTTCCATTAGGGTTGGGATGTAGCCTAACCCATAAGTTCCAAACTAGCCTTCTTTGTACTTTTGCCTTTCATCTTTCTCTCAATTAGTGATCATGCACACCTCTTCAAACATTTGGAGCCTAAAGTCCTCTTGCTCCTTAGTGCTAATATAGGGTATAGCCATTTCTTTGTAAATTTCATAATCCTAGTCACCTAAAACAATGATGACCTAGCCATTGGAGATGAACTTAACCTTTTGGTGAAGACTCAAAGGTATGGCCCCTACTGAATATATCCATAGCTTCCAAATATCAGGTTGAAGGTCCTTAGGATGTCCAAAACTTAGAATTGGATGTTGAATGTCTGTGGGCCAACATCAATGGGTAAGTCAATCTCCCTTATAATCTATCTCTTAGATCCATCAAAAGCTCTTACTGTTGTCGAACTTAGCTTGATAGCGGTTATATCAATGCCTAATCAGTCTAAGGTAGCTATTAGGTAAGCATTTAAGGATGACCCATTGTAAATGATGACTCTTGTTATGATAATGTTATTTACCTTCACTATTATGAATAGAGGCTTGGTGTGTTGGTTGCCTTTTTCACCCAGTTCCTCAGTAGAGAAAGAAATCTAATCCATAATGAGGATAAAGTTGGTGATAGACCTAATCCTTTTAATCGGTATTTCACGAAGAACTTGACTTCCCTTAATGTTTTGAACAAAGCTTCCTGATGTTATTCCGATACCATTAATAAACTCATGAGGGATATTTGTGCTGGAGTCTTAGCGAGCTAATCCATTACTTTATTTTTCAAGTCCTCCCTTAGATCGTAAATTCTATGAAAGTGGTAATCCCTCCTATAAGTAAAGGGGGCAGTTTTATAATTTTTAGGGCCATAGGTATATGGAAGGTATACAGTTTAGTTTGTAAGATTTGTTTCTCTTCTTGTTTGTAGAATCTATAGATCTTAGGCTCTCAATTAGAACCGATCATGTTCATGGTGGGCTCTGAGTCATCAAATATCATATTGATGATGAGCCCATGGTTAGGTAAGGCGTTGTTGTTGATGTTTGGAGCAGGAGCCTCCATAAAATCTACCTAGATTGTACCTTCATCAATTATGTCTTGTATTTTGTTCTTTAACCTCTAGTATGAGTAAGTTGAATAGCCCACTTACCCTAGATGGTACTGACACCTTGCATTAGGATAAAAAAATCTTGGCCTGTATCTTTCATTGGGATCCTTAAAATGGGTAAGATGATCTTTTCTTAGTTTTTCAAGTACCTGATTGAGTGCGATAGGTATTTTGGTGAATTACTTAAGGGCCTTACTAATTTATGGTTGGCTTCTATATTGTTGTTGAGTTAGCTGAAGATTTTCCCTGAAAGAAACCCATGTGTAAGGTTTAGCATTCGATTTAACCATGTTGACGGTAACTTATCTAAGCTTGCTGGTGGTAGGTTTAGTAGAGGGTGGTCTTTTGTTTAATGTCTCTTGTAACTTGTCGGAGGAGATGACACTTTCAATTAGGTACCTTGTTGCCACTACTTCTACAAAGCTTAAAGAATGATGGGAATCAAGCTACCGGACCCCTAACTCATAAGCAAGCCTAAGGACTAGAGGGGCTCGTACAACGAATTCTTCTGTTCTAACCAACTCCTACCAAAGCCGAGTACTTCCTTGCCAAGTCACCTTTCATACAATGCGATATGACCACCTATTTTCCTACAGTATGCCAAGTTGATGATTACTCCTTAATGATGAGCCATCTAATTACTCGACTACCTCCTTGCCAAGAAGTTGAGAGAGAGAGTCTAGACTGACTAAGCTATCCCTACTCGGATAAGCCCATCTATCTGTACTTTTTTTTCGCATCTTCTAACGACCTCGCCAATATAACATCGCTACATATACAGTATCATGTGCAAAATCCATTACACCAATGGTTGTTTTTCCTATATATTCATTTTTACCATTTTGTATCTTATACATTACTTTCTTAGGAAATACCCTTTTTGTCTTTTCCTTTTTAGGCAGGTTACCCTAACTTATAGGTATAAATACCCTTGTACTTGTAACTATGAAAGGAGGAGATAAATCTTAATATACATTATTTGAGTACTTTTTCTTCCTTGTTTAGATACTGTTTGTTTACTCTTGGTATTACTCTTATCCTTTCCTTTAAGCAAGGTTAGGTGGTGAGTAACCTTACCGAACCAATTTATACATCATATCGGATTAAGTTGTAAGTCCTCAAAAGTTCTATTGGTGCGTCATATCCTCTAGAGCTGTTCATAGGTTTTGCTTACTATTTCATTCTTCGTTTTTTCCCTTTCTCACTTTTCCCCATTAATCTTTTTCAAGCTTTCTATAAGCTTAAACCTATCCAGCAACCGACCTTATCTATTCTTGGTTACAGTTCGTAACAAAGAGGCTTATCCGATTAGGTGAGTAAAGTAAGGTCTCTCAAGAGTGTTAATAAAGGTTATAGTTAGGTCTTTCTCAATTACAAGGGCAGATTCCCTTGCAGCTAGGGATCTCCACCTTTAGGCATACTCTTTGAAAGATTCATTGTTCCTCTTCCTTAGAGCAACCAAATCCTTTATGGTTAACGGTACTTCAACATTGAATCTATATTGCTCATAGAATGCTCTAGCAAGCTTTTCCCATATGTTTACCTAATTTAGATTCAATTAGGCGTACCAAGTCAAAGCAAGGCTTGTTAGACTGTCCTAAAAAGTTTGGACCATAAGCTAGTCATATTACACATACTTGCCTATCTTCTGTACATATAGCCAGATGTATAGTTTAGGGCATCCAATCCTAATGTATTTTCAAAGTCAAGTACTTAGAATTTTTCTAAGAAGCTTCTATAATCTGTTATACCAGCCTGCTCGAATCCATCATACCCTTCGAGCATTTTCATCTTTTCAGTGATTTGTTGAGTTAGTCACTTCTCAAGCTCTTTTAGTCTGTCTTAATTAGCTTCAGGCTTTAGATTGATTGAAAACGAGTAAGTATTTAGCTCAAAAGTTGGGTTAACTTTTGGAAAGACCCCTTTTGTTTCAAAGGATTTGAAGGCTTAGCTGACTTTAGGGTAAGCTTCTTGCTATATCGGGCTTTAGAACTTTCTTTGTTTAATGGAGCCATGGACCAAAGTAGGGTGATGCTGTCAATGAGAAAGCTTAATTAATCTACAATCTTCCCTACTGTTTGCTCTAAAGATTGGAACCTCAACTCAATGGGATCACTACCTTCGGGATTAACATTTCTGTTGTTGGTATTGATTTTGTCATTTTCATGGTTGGCCATTTTGGTTTGAAAGTGGGTTCTGATAGGACTTTTCTAGAAGGTTTGACATTTCGGAGCTATCTTGGCAACCTAGATTTAGGAACACTTGTCAACAAGTTAGCACATGAATATTTTAATTTTTGAAAGAATGCAAATGAAATAAATGAATGAAACGCAAATGAGCCATACGGATGAGAAGGAGGGAATCGACAATTAATTAATAGAATGGCAAGTAATTTATCATTCTTGAATTCTTGAAGTTTTATTGCATAAAGGAAAAGAAAGATAAAAATTGATCCATACTAGTCTTCTTTTCTTCTTGGGCCGTATGACATTTTCTTCTCCTTCTTTTGATCATGCTTAGTCACTTCCTCAAACTTTTGAATCTTCTTCTGAGCCATCTTTAACTGGTCTTCCAAGGCGTACAACCTTTGCTTAGACTCTCAAAATAGGTTTTCCTACCTATCTTTCTCATCATAGAGGATCTCTATATGAGCTTTTATCTAGTCCATATAGGTTACCATTTCAGAGCTAGGATGTATGGTAGAAGGTTGAAGGACTTTTAGTGCACAATACCGCATTATGCTTGCCTAGTATCCTATTAAGCTTTGATCTTATGAAGCTTGGATACCTTTTCTATGCAGTAAGGCTCTTCAAAGTTAAGTTGAATAGCTCCAATGAAGGCCTGCGAACTATGTCTTAGATCCCCCTAAACTTCTTGACCATGTTGTTTAGATAGTAACCTATACACCAACTTAATCCGATCAATGGTATGAGATGATAACTCTTACAAACCAATATGACCTTAGTGTAATTGCTCCGTCTGGCAGTATATAGTGTGTCTTTGACTCGGAAATCTTATAAAACTTCTATCCAAAGGAGGGTTGGGATGTCTTTTGGTAATTTGATCTTATCAACGAAAGAGTTAATAAGATCAATCTTATTGGCAAATGCACCCCTTACCAAGTCTAACCCAAAGCATTTGCTATGAGTAATGAACTACACCATTAACAATGCCATGCTTGACCTAAGATCTCCACAGCTTCTTTTCTTATGGAAATTAAGGTTTCTTATTTGTTCAATAAGTAAGGTAGGAATATAAGATTTCCCTTTCTAGAATTGGGCCACCAATTCTACTACCATAAAGTGTATAAGAAAAGATTCGCTTGGAAATAAGATGGCGGTGAATACTACTAATATGTAGGCCTTGATTCAATTTTCTCTCCAATTTTCAAGAAATAAAGCTCGTTTACTATAGCTGGGTTCATTCTGGAACTAATGGATTAGATCTCATATCTTGATAGTGTGTTTGTTGCAATCATTTAAGGCCTTACTTATCTCAATCTTACGAATCCCTAAGAATCTTGAAAAGATGTAGGCTAGACCAAAGCCGAGCTTTAGAATGTATATTTCATCCAAGGGAGGAGCTTGGAGCAACTAGGTGTATTCTTCTAAAGTTAGACTGATTAGGTGTGGCCCAAAATGAAATGCTACTTCTTTAGGCTCATAGAAATAGACTAAGGCCCTCACCAATGCGATGTTAACATTCACCTTAGTTATTGAGAGTATGGGTCTAATCTTGTTGGTAGTGAACTCTTGTTCTCTTGGGTTGAAGGTTTGAAACCACTAGTTGATAATGTGCTTTGGGTTTGTGGACATGAATCTCCTTAGCCAAGACCTTGCCATTAGATGAACTGGCCATCTCTGAAAAATTATGAGGAAAGCGTAAATTACAAAGGAAAGACTATGAAAAAAAATTACAAAAGATTTCTTATGTACATGAATTATAGAAAAATACAAGGAAAGAAACTCTAAGTTTTGTCATTTTTTCTCCTTTTTTTTTTATATAACAGTGCCACCTTGTTAGTTATTTGTCAATGTAAATCCCACGAATTTAGCTTTCTAAGTATAGAAACAAACGTCCAAACTGTAGATGATTTCCTGAACTCAAAAGAGCCAGTAAGATTTAAAACCGATTAAAATCTCAATCCAAAACCTAAAGTGGACACGAAAAACCTTAAATCATCAATTGAACCCCTAACCGCATACGAAGACTCTAAAACCTCAAACTTCATCAAAACCGTAAGATAACAATCGAAGATTTAATCGCGTAAGAATATATGAAACCCTAAATGTGTAAAAACATTAGAGATTGTGCCCTAAAGTAATAAAAATCCTAAAACTATAACTTTAAGGATATAAAAGCACTAATTCATCATGATATACCCTAAAATCCTAATTGATAATAAATTGCTCACATTTTGCCAAATCATTAGTAAAAAGTTAGAGATGACCCTTATTCATGCTTATATGATTCAAATCCTTAAGTAATCCATTAGAAACTAAGATAATGAGTCATGGATTATATTTATCCCTTAAGTATGTGATTGAGGTAGTCTCACTTAGAGTTAGGGCTATAATTGAAGATTAGGTTACATATAGTGAACTTTAATACTCAAATTTGTACTTTTTGCACTTGTTATCCAAAGTAGTTTATCAAATAAGATATATGGACTGTAAAGACCTAAAGTAAGACCTCATCAACCATATTTACTAATCAATTCATCATATACCTCATTTCTTCTCATTTCCTTCATTTTTCCCCTAATTTCCCTTAATTACTACATTATGTGCACAAAATTACACATACTTAAGGAATGTTGACTAAGATAACACATGTTGACCAAAGTCCAAAAGTTGACCAAGTCAACATTTTGAAAAGTCAACAAAAGAGACTAAGAGATAAGGAAAAATATCTTAACTTCATGATGGCTTTTCTTTTCTTTTTCTTTTGATTTTTCTTTTTTCCTTTCCCCTCAATTGTTGCCGTCCACTTATTCCTCATTTTGGTCCCACCATTTGTTGTCTTCCATAATCAAAAACAAAGAAAAAGAAACAAAACAAAAACACTCCCCATTGCCGTGAGCTTCTTCTTCCCATTTCACTCTCATCACTCCTCCTTTTGTCTTCTTAATTCCAACACAATTAAAGGTATGTCTTTAAGTTGTTTTATGTTGCTTTATGTTATTCATTAGTTAGTTAATTAGGTAGATTAGATAAGTAGTTACGTGTTTAGTGTTGTCTTGAAGAAAAGAGCACAAAGTTCTCCTCTTTAAGTGTAGAAATCTAGGAATCATGAAGAAGAAAAAGGATATGCATGTGCATATGTCCTTAAGTATATGTATAAAAGGATATGCTAGAAGAATACAAGTATAAATACCTTTGTACATAAGTATACAATATGTACATAACCTAAAATAAGGTATATACTAACTATACATACATATATCATGTCAAATATACTCTTAAAATACAAAAAGAATGAAATTGTGAAGCTTTCTTAAGGGGCTAGATAAGGCATACGAAAATACGTATAAAAAGACATATTTCACCGTATGCGTATATGGGTATATGTATTAGTATATATATTAGTACATAAGTACACATATTAGTATATTATGAGTGTAGGTAGGTATATAACATATGTATATGTATAAGTACTTAATGACATATATATTTACATGTAATAAATGGATTACATAAGCCATGACATCATCTAAACATTACATAAGCCATGAAATCATCAATTGATTACATAAGTGATGATGTAAGCGTAGGTTTATAATAGAAGAAATAACAA
The DNA here is from genome assembly GCA_024138005.1 of Lumnitzera racemosa. NCBI lineage: Eukaryota > Viridiplantae > Streptophyta > Magnoliopsida > Myrtales > Combretaceae > Lumnitzera > Lumnitzera racemosa. Next base: position 54,410,980 of record JAMXBC010000005.1, read on the forward strand.
GATTACATAAGCACATAACATAGGTATGTACATGTATTTAGAAGTCGAAAATCCCTTAAACCCTAATACACTTCCTAAATTGAATTAAATTTAATCAAGTATGTGGATTAGTAGCACTAATGTAAAATTTCCTAAGTGTAAGAATCAAATAGCTAATTCAATCTTTAAATCCTAAACTAGGACATAAACATAAGCAATAAGAATAATTAAACTTCAATAAGATAAAATTTCAATAAATTTAGTTCATATGATAAAACACGGGTCTTAACGTCCAAAACAGACATTACCGTGTGAATGTACGTCCGAAAACGATGAAAAATGACTATAAATTCGTAAATATTGAAAATAGAATGAAAAAGTTACGTACGATTAGCAATTAGGTTTAATCGAATAAGGGCTGATAGTAATCGAAGTAGAATTAGGTAGATAAATATCTAGAACCCTTAGTTGAGTCAACTACTTATTATCTCTGTTATCTCGTAATGATCAGGTGATCCCAACGAGGGCGAGGATCTCCTGATCGGTTATTCCGATTAGAGCGAGTCGTCATAGTCAAATGAGTAGTCCCGATGACTCCATACTTGTTTGTGCTTGTAGTTAGTGCACTTAAATTGAATATCAATAACTTGATGCATGAGGTTTCGGGATATGCGTGTGCTTGATATTGCTTGATTATTGTAAGAAATATTGTTAAATACGATAATTGATGATTTGATGGTATGATTGATTTTTATATGATTTGAATGGTTTGCTAATATTGATTGATCACATCATAATTTGACCTAATTATATTTAGCCTTTTTTAAATTAAAAGGGTCATGCATTATTCATGCATTGCATTACTTGTTCCGACTGTCACTTTACGCAGTTGGTAATGAAAGGCCTTGGAGGGATGGATTCCCACATGATTTGATTAGTAACGTGCAGGAGCATGGGTACAACAAGACCCTACCCTTGGCTCACGGGTTCTATTGGCGCCGGAGACGCTAACCGTAGGTGGCTAGGGATCGCGTCTAAAGACCACCGTAGTAGGGTATGAGTATGGACTGCGAGGGCCACCTTACCGCTAGGCCTGGGTCTTTGTGAACTACTGAATTCTTAGAAATGGAAATGTAGTTTTGTGAAATATGGAATTCAAAGTTATGGGTAAAAACCCAGGTGCTAGAGCCCAGTCGTGATTGGTGCCGATGAATCTCCAACCCTTATTTCGAAGGGCGTTAAAATCCGATATTATATGCAGTACCGGTCAACTACATATATTGTTTGGCATTCTGCGTGTGCATGCATTCATATGGTTGTAATAATTTGTTTGATAACTTGTTTGCCAGTATGGTATGAGGGATAGCTCACTAAGCTCTTGTAGCTTATTCCCCAATAGTCTTTCTTTTGCAGGTTTGCCTACGATAGGATTGGGATGAGTCTCGAGTGCTGAGTGCGAGATGAAGATATGTACATTAGTGTTAGGATTAGATGAGATCTTTATAGGTGATACATAATACTCTTTGTAGAAAATATTCACATGTTAGAATTCAATATAATTTAATTCTACCTGCAATTTTATAACGTTGGCATATCCTGTCTTATTATTTAGTAGGAGATATCGATTCTCTGCGGTTTTGAGAAATTGTGGGCTATCGGACATCCATAGATATTTATAATTATATATTATGTCATATTACAATAAATTAATTACTTGAAAATCATTAACCTTAGTGATTTATAATTTAGAGTCTTGCAATCTCTTACTTGCAAGACGGTTTTCATATCATGGGTGCATACATGTTATGGAAATTTTAAGTAATCCTATTAGGCCTCCTTTAGGGTCCTGATAGTCAACCTCAAAGAATGTATGCAAAAAGGGTAGATTTTAGAGGTCCTTAAACTCTATGACCTCTCACGTTTATGAAAAAAAATGGTTCCTTGGTCACATCGAAGTTAAAGTGGGGTAGGCTAATTGGTCCCGAATGGTGGTTGCTCCTTTACTCTCAGAACTTAAACAATGACCCCTTATCCTGAGGTCCTAAGACAGGCCAGGTTCGACCATATCTATCATGCATTCATGTTACAAAAATAAATCCCCCCCTCCCCCCAAACAATTAATTTACATAAAACTAAACTTGCAAAGACATTAGTACAATTATGATATAAATAACAATAAACGAATAAGTAAATAAATTACACTAAGGTGATTTTTTAGAGATTAATTTTAATTTTGAAAAGTTAAACGGCTAACCCTTTTGATAATTCCCAGTAGAGTCACTAAGCTGTCAAGTTGGGTTTTTTCACCTCCTAGTTTTTTTAAATTAAATTTTCTTTAAACTAATCAATATTAAACCCTTACTCATTTAATACTAATCCTAAACTATGGTTTAAAAAAAACGTTTCTTTTTATATTTCAAAAATACTTTGGAGTCACCATCTGATTGAGGTCTGGAAAAAGATTTAAGTTATAACCAATTGAGTAGATTGGTTATAACTTAGCCATTAGTCTTTCAATAAAAACTAATTTTGAAACTAGAGATTAGGATCCAGGGGTTAGGAATTTTAAATCCTTACAAGTACCATTAACTTTCTAAATTTAACCCTAACCTTAAAAATCACCTTTTAATTCTATAACAAAAATCAATTATTAGTTACTTTAATTGAATAACTTAAATAATCTAAACTAAAAAAGGAAACTTAGGTTTTTTATTTTTATCGTCGCCTTATGGGTACCTATGTAACCACTATTTGGAATCAGACGTACGTAGTTTTTTTTTTTTGTAAAATTTTAATGGATTGGTTTTGTTTTAATTTTGAAAATCCAATGAATTTACGTTTTTAATAATTTGGTTTACATAAGAAAATTTCTAAAAAATGTCCTAAATTGGAAATTTTATCATTTGGAAAATTCTAAAGAGCCCTACTTTTTATAAAAAAAGTCCAATTATTTTTATTTTGGAAAATATGATTTTTCTAAGTATTAAAAACAATCTTTATTCCTTAACTTATTTACTTATATATTTTTTATTTTTATTTTTTTATTGTCTTACTTGTTGTTCTATTTTATCTATTAGACTAAGGAATAAATAAATAAATAAACTATTTTTTTCTTTACATTTACAATATAATTTACATAAATAGATAAATAAAAATAAAAGAAAATAATAAATAATAAATCGAAAAGAGTCGAACCAAGGACAGGATATGGGTCGGGTCAGCTGGAGCGGATCTCAAGTTGGGTAGTTGATGCGTGGATCTGAGTCAGGCTCGGGTTGTCTTCAAGCTCAACTACAGTAGCAAAGCATGATTCAAACTAATTTCAGTACCAAAACAAATGGGAGAGGTGGTTTTTATGTGTTTTAGATTGGGGATTGTAGGGGTAGGTACAATGCCGAAGCCAACAGAGGTAGTTTGGGTAGTTTTTAAGAGTGGTAGTCGGCGGTAGTATTTGGGTGGTGTTGTTGTCGAGATCTACTGGGAGCAAGAGAGGTATTAGGTTAAGGGTTTAAGGTGGTAAGGAGTTTAGCCGTGGGGTTATTATGCGCTTAGGATGGTCGGAGATGGTGGTTCAAGAGAGGGGCAACACAATGGTTCGGGTTTGGGGGTTAGTGATGTACAGTGGGGTTAGGGGGTACGGTAATAGACAAGGGTAAATATCACAACCCAACAGTATCATTATCATGGTAGGTCGCCGTATACCGTATAAAGTTCTATTATCAACCCTTTTTGCTAATTATAGGCCTTTCATACGACACACAAGGCTCCTTCCACTCTATGTTACCACTAGGCCCATAGACAAGTAATATAAAACAATTTAACTAAAATTACTTCTATGGTATAAATTAGCTAATTGTGTAGGCTCGTGAGACCCACACCAAATGAATATTACAAACAAATGCAGTTGATAACAGAATTGCTTTAGAGATTTTAAATCTGTGTTATGAGCAAAAACATAAAAGTAACTAAATATTTATAAATCTATTACAAAATGTCCTCTTCGCTCTCTAATTGCTCCAACCCATCCTTACATGAGACTTACTACGAGCATACCTCAGCCCAGATTAGTGAAGAGGTTTCCCTACAACAACAAAAATCTATTGAGGTCTAAGCTTAAACTTAGTGAGATAAATACTCTCATCAGTACCATATAGCAAAAATTTATTAGATGCACAATCATATGAATGCATGAACAATCAGTACTCCAAACAATGCATGCAATGACCTAGGAACTGCATACGACTCAAAATTACGCCTCCTATAGTTGGGGTTTGGAGATAATTAACCAACCCAAACTGACATCCGGGTTCTAGACCTTAGGTTTTATTTCGTTTGTACTATTGTGCTTAAGCTAAAACAAAACTCTATATATATATATATATATATGTATACTTTCTTTACCAAATAACAAATCATATTTTTAAAATCTTAAGTCTAGTAGTGTGGTAGCTCTGCAATCCACAAACACATGCCCTAAGCAGAAGCCATATGACTCGGCCCCTCGCGGACGATTGGCGTCTCCTAATGCTTAATAAGTCCATCAGCTTAGGACAAAGACTCAATATATATGATGACATAGCTAGTACCCAGTCTTACAGGAGGTATGTCCTCCTGTAAGTCCCTTCCCATCTTCTACGTGAAGTGGTAGTCGGTGTTATCCATATGCAATATAGGGGATGAATGATTCATTTTGATCTCTTAATCATATAAGTGATTAACTCGATTTTCAAGGTGTTCAAACAATTTCATTCCATACAATTCACATGTATATATTAGTACAAACAATTCCCATTTTTATATATAATTAACAAGTCATCGCATTCATCCATAAATTCATACACATGCATTTCCCATATCTCACAAGCATCCAAATTTATATATATAAGTTTAGGTGCATCTATTCTACAAGCAAAATCCAGTAAAGAGTCATCGGGAATTTACTTACTCTGCCATGTGGATCAATCAAAGTAATCCGGAGGCAAGTTGTCTCCGTCCACGGTGTCCCCTGGTCATCGAAATAATATTTATAAGGGATTGAAAAAAACTTAGGAAACTAAGTTAATTTTCCTTAAGTTATACTCTTGACTAGTTTTTGTAACTTTTCCTAATTTTTACTTAAAAGTTCAATCGCATATAACTTTTTCGTTTTAAATCTGATTTTTATGATCTTATAGTCAATCTTCATTGTTTTTTAGTGTACTTTAACATGGTGAGGTTAGATTTTCGAAATGAGGCATGAAAATCTATCCATTAGTCAGACTAGTAGCGTTCCTCATGTTTTGGAGTGCTTTTGGGCCTTGTATGGTAAATAAGCTTCTTGATAACTTAAGAAATCTTTTGGGCCTTGTATGGTGAATAAGCTTTTTGATAACTTGAGAAATCTTTTGGGCTTGGTCTTAAGATTTTATCCTAAGCTTAAAATACTCTTTGAGGTCAAATTTACAACTTTGATTTATATTCCTAAGGCTAACAATCACTTCATGGGCCCTTTAGTGGGCTTAGGTTGTCAAATGGGCTTGTTTTTTGTTCAAACTAAAGTTAGTGACTTTATTGGGCCTATGGAGTCTTAGGTGGATTTCTTATAGGCTTCAAAACAACATCTCTTAATGTTTTAAAGTGCTGGTCAGAATTTTATTGAAGGCTTAACTTAGAGTTCTAGGCTCGTTTTAAGAGTTTTAGGCTTTGTATACTTACCATACTTGCTTTGGTTGATCTTCTCACTTTGTTCATTTAATTTTACCATATTCTTAAGTGTCTCTTACCCATATTCCAGATCTAGTCATGATGATTCCAAGGGTTTCTCTCTTGGTTTTTCAACTTGTTTCATCATTTCCTTAAGTTTAGGTGTTAGATTATGCACTTAAACTACTTGTATCCAAATCTTAACTTAACTTTTCTTCCATAAGATGATTCTTTAACTCATGCTTTACACAAACAAAATAGAAGATCTTACACTTAATACAACTTCCATATCATAGCTCATGTCGTACAAAGTTGGTTTCTTCATAAAACTTCATGTGATGAATTTTTCCTTAACTTAAGTCTAGATTTAAGCATGTTTAACTTAACGAAAATAAAATCAACATTCAAAGGACTTTTGAATCCTCACGTCCAGCATGTTGATCTTCCATTCAAGTTCTTGTTTCAAGATTTCTTAACTTAAAATCTTCTATTCAAAGTGTTAAACAAGTACCTTTTCAAAACACCAACTTTACATGCTCATATTTCAACTTCATGTAAGGGTTTCATGAGTTTGTTTCTAGAACGGTTTTTGGTGTTATAACAACTTAAACCTTACGTATATCTTCAAGAAATCAAAGTCTCCTAACATAAATACTACCCACTAATCACAAGAAATACTTACTCGTCCTTAAAGCAAAATACGGTAGTTGTACACTAAGGTTTCACTTAAGCTCTTAACTTTGCTTCCTCCTTTTGCCACCTTTCAGAAACCCGAGTTGTTTGATCCTTTGGAATGGGGTTTATGGAAGGTTCTAATGGTTCTAAAAGAGCTTAGATGTTGGAAGAAAATGACACAAGAAAAGGAGAAGGAAATGTTGTGAGTGAAGTATAGAAAAATGAGAGAGAATGAGTTTTTAAAACGTCTTGAAAGTGTTGTCTTGTAGCTTACACAAAAGTCAAAAGTTGCAACTATTGATGATGTAAGCATTAAGGAGTGAATAGAGGTGTGTAAGAAAAAGTGATTGATAATTAAAAGACAAGAGCATGCCTTCCCCCCCCCCCCCTCCCCTTTTTCTCCTTGTCCAAATCTGCCATTTAATGTCCTTTAAGGTCATGGAATGGTCCTGTCTCATTTAATGAAGTTAAGCATGTGAAATCTTGTGAATAATTGTCCATATGTAGTATAAGTGAAGGGGTGATAAGGAAAATGTCTTATCACTAGATTTTGATAAGTTACCAATTGATAAATAATTCCAACTCTCAATTGATAAGTTATCTAAAGTGATTGATTGGTCTACTTATTGATGTGTAAGGCTTAGGCATGAAGATAAGGGTATGGTCTTATAGGAAATTGTTTTAGGGTTTTCATCTTGCATTGTTTTGTAATTTATGATTTGATTTTTATAAAATTTTTTTTTCTAAAGTTGAATAAAATTATTCAAATTAAATTATTGATTAATTACTTAAGGTTAAAATTCATTAATGGTTTTAAGGTTTAGGGTTTTTAAGTGACTTTAGAGCTCGCAGTTCTTCAAGCTCGGGTTTTATCGATAATTGGTTTTTGAATTGGAAAAATTTAACTAGTTTCTAAATGTAAACTTAAGTTTTTAGTTGAGTTGATCCTTGAGAACGTTCGGAAAGTACTCTTAATCTAATCTTAGGACCACTAAAAGTAAGGTTTACAGTAGCTGGGTTCGAAAGTTCATAAGGTGGGGGAGCTAGCTAGGGTAGTGGTGCTCTCCGAGGACAGCTAGAGAGAGGAAGTCAAAGAGAAAGAGACAAGGTTTAGTAGAGAGAAAGTGATTAAGAAAAGAGAGAGCTTATGAGTAAGAGCTCTGTGATTGTGAGTGATAGTATGTGCTTGGGAGAATCTAATTTATTGTGAGTTGAGTTGGTGTAAGTGCAGAAAGTCTTTTAATGGTAAATTAGGTATGAATGCAAATTTCTAAAACTTAATCTTCTTTCCATTCTTGGGAGCTTGATTTGAATGCATATTTAACCGAATCTAAACATGTTCTTTACTTGGATTCGATGTAGGCTAAGTGGTGAACAAGATTAGAGTAAGAAATCATGCGTTTGTATAGCGAATTTGCACTAAAATTGGATCCAAAGTATAGGGGGTAAGCTGTTTCGGTTAAGGAAAGTAGAGGAAAATCAAGGAAAATGAAAGGAAATGGAGAGAAAGAAAAGGAAAATACTGATGTAACACTACGTCAGCAAACTCGACCAACCACCGTGTGCCACCTATCCTGATGTGATACATTGGAAATTGACATGGAATGCCATATGGCACCATGTTAGCATGCATTCAACTCAATGCTGCTATATTTCAGGATATGTGGTGCAATGAGATCCTGACATGTGGCAGTTCTTGATCAGGTAAAAAAATAAAAAGGCTTTGTATATCGTTACTAAGATTCGAACCCCTAATCTCCAAGTTTAACCTAATGATAAGTCCAAGTGTGTTACCATTAGGCTATTGGCATGTGCCTTATCTATATGTATAATTAAATTGTATATATGAACTAAATCAGTTGGGGTAGATTCAAATCTAAACCTAGGCCCAACGATCCCCTTCCTCAATTTATTAAAATTTATTCTATTAAATTATTATTTTCTAAAGTATATAAATCTTCTATTTTCAATTTTTTTCTATCTTTTATGAATTTTCAATTTTCTAAATTTCTTATTTTTAGTGCTTTTTCTTATTTTCTTATTTTTCTAAATTTCTTATGCTTTTGGATTTTCTTTAATTTTTCTATTGTTTTTAGGTTTTGTCTTAATTTAGAACCCCTTATACTATAAAATAAAATAAAGGAGGCAAAAATTAGGTGTTTACATTGGGTACTTAACCGAGTCGAATCTAGGTCACACAAAAAGGAAGGAGTAGCGATTGCCTAAGTGTTGATTCCACTTGATTCAAGTACCAAAGTGAAGGGGAAAATGGGATTTCGTATGTTTTAGATTGGGATTAGGGTGATTGAACAAGTGCCACGATGGTTAGGGCTTGTTTAGGTAGTAGTCAGAAGGTAGGTAGTGGCAAAGGTAAAGTACTACGTTGTTTAGGGTTTGGTGGTTATGAAAGGGGGTGTTAATTTGGGTCAATGAGGTGGCTAGAGTGTCTTTCATGTGGTGGTTGTAAGCTGGTGAGGGTTTGGTTATGACAGGTCTGGAACTGTGGCCAGGGGGTACAGTAAGAGTTGATGGTGATTGTATCTAGAAACTGGAGGCCTAAGGAACTTAACTAGAGTGGTAGTGTACTTTGAGGGAAGCTAGAGAGAAAGAGAATCGAAGAGAGAGAATGGCCACTAATATAGAGAGAAGAAGTGACCAAGGAAGAGAGAAACAACTTGAGAGATCATTCTGGTCATTCCAACATCCTTAATTTATACTATTTGAGCAAATAATAAGCTTGGAAAGTATCAAATTGAATTAAATTTGAAAAAATCAATTGAAAGCTAAATTCTCGGATGTTGGCTTTTTCTTACTTCTTTATCCAATTTCATGCTTTGAATATTTGTATATGGATGTGTTTTTTATCCCAATTCATAGTAGGCTAAGTGTGCTCCATGATTTCATCATTAATTTGATGAAATTGCAAAGAAAGAGGAATAAAAAATGCCTATGAAGTGCACTATGTGAGAAAGAAAATGTGGGAAATGTTGGAGAAAATGGAGGAAATCAGGGGAAAGAGAAAGGAAAGGGAGACAAAGGTGGCTAACGTAGCGCTACATAAGCCCATGTCATCTAATCCTAGCATACCATGTGGTGCCATGTCAACGTTAGCTAATCCAAAGGTGCTACATGTCAAGATACATAGCGTAGTGAAACCTTAACACGTAGCGATGCAGTGTATGTTGCAAAAAAAAAAAAGAAAAAGAAAAAGGACAGTTTTTGTCTCTAACAAGATTTGAACCCTTGGCCTCATGCTTAAACCTAATGCTATGTTCATATACTTATCCGTTAAGCTATTGGTCTGTACCTTGTTCATATAAATTATACATATGGATAAGGTTAACTTGGGCTACATTCAAATCTAAGCAATGACCCTCTCTCTATTTTTTCTAAATTAAAAATTATGTTCTATTAAACTAAGAAATTTATTATTTTCTTAACTTCTTGAATCCTCTATTTTTTGTAAATTTTTCTAAATTTCTTATTTTTTCTAACTTTTTTATTCTTATTTTTCTAATTTTTTGTGTTTTTTCTAATTTAGGACCCTAACACATCCTGCTTTACAATTTTTACAAACAATTAGGTTCAATCTAAGATTAAGCCATTTGACTCATTTAACAGATCTTATGAAATGGTTTAAATCATTGTCTATATTGGAACAAATCATTTCAGCTTGGATTAATGATTTAACTAGAAAACTACCAAGAGGAACAATTCAAACTCATAATTGATATGAGTTTACAATAAATAGAATATCAACCAACACAAAATTTTCCATTATCAACTTGTACCTTTATTGATGATTTTTAAGGAGATACTATAAGCCTCATAACTTCACGTAGTTATTTTAAGTGAGTAATTTAGGACATATGTGGAAATTAGCTTATAGAGACAATATTTTATGTGTAAATTCTAAGAGTTAAATAGTGACACACCGTGAGTTCGAAATATTGAAATATAATAACATAATAAAATTATAGCAAGAAATAGACAATTTTACCAAATTATATTATATTGTAATTTACCCTATGTAAACGCATAAATTAAGCAATAGAAAATAACTTAACTTTAGAGATAAATTATTTGGACACAAAAATTATAAATTGACATAAAATAATATATAAATATAGTACATGTTCCCTAGGAATAATTATTATATAAAATTATATATATAGAAATGCTTAAAATACCTTAAAATATGTATAATTACCTAAAAATTTAGGAGAAAAATAATAAAAAGTGACTAAAAAAAGCTAAACTACCAAAATCATCTTGGATTAGGTGTAATATACCATATAGAAAGCTGTTAGGGGTTTAGGCTAGTATTAAGACACTTAGCAATATAAAAAAATTACAAGTATTTAAGCTATAGGAGAGATAAAGTAGCCATTTTGTACCTTGCACTTTGGAAACATCACCCATTTCTCTCCAAAGCATGACTTAGTCTCTTAAGATTCTATGAAAATTAAGGAAGTAGGAAAAAACTTTAAGGAAAAATTAGAAACAATACTAGGCAAATTGAGCAAAAACGCGGAATGATCACCTATAGAAGACTTGGAGTATAAACCACCACCACCAGTCAATTATAGAGTTGGCACCAAGAGGAGTCAACTTCTATGGTTGCTTGTAGTTAGCCAACTTCTGAATAGTTGCCATTTCAACTTTATTTCCTCTAATTCATTACAAATATTAAATTAATTTATAAAATCATGAAAAAAATTATTTTGGAATATTTTTATAGTGCTCTCTAGAAAAATATTAGATTATAAAATTTTTAATTGGATATAGGACCTTAAAAAATCTAGCAAAATCAACCAAATTTCAAAGATGTTTTATATGACTATCCACATTAAACCAAAATTTTTATGGAGTGTCCTTATATTGCATGTAAGCATTTCATAAAGAGTTTTTGGGAAAAAATTATTTCTATAATTTTTAGGAATTTTTAAGCCTTTAAATTTGGTGAAAAATACAATTTTCTTTAAGATTTCATATATTGAGCTTGATGAAAACCCTTAGTATCAGGTTTTAAAGTTTATTTCGATTCTGTTCTACTATGAAGAATAATCTAGAATTGTGTATTTTGAGTTGGAGTTGAAATATGCACAAACCACTAGTTATGGTATATATGCCTTAAGTTGAAGATAGGAGGATTTGAAGGTTTAGGTGATATGGTGATCGTAGGTGTGACAAATCTATTGTGGGATCATGTTATACCATGTACATAACCTATAGTTAGATGCGAAAGTGAGTTATGTTATGCAAACTAGTGAATTTAATCTGTTTAGAGTTCTTCAAATGGTTGATCTGGCAAAAGAGTGATATAAATTCTTAGAATAGATATTTAACTAAGGGGTTAGCTGGTGCAACAATCTTAACTATAACCATGTTAGAGTCGTGTTAAGATGACATTTGGTAAAAGAAGCATGGTAGTGATGACTTCAACAACATGTTCAAAAGGTTGGTGGATGAAAGGACTTTAAGTTTAATTATGTTAGTGCCTTGTTCAGGAAGTATTTGGAGATAGAAGTGTAATTATAATGATTTAAGAGGCTTGACCAAAGAGTTGGAAGATTTAGAAGGTTTTGGATACAATTACTTTAGAGTGTACTTTAGAAGGTTTCTCTTTAAAGAGGGGAACTAATTTCTAGTTCAAAGAGTTGATTAGAAAATTGGATACTATAAGGGACTTAACTATACCACTTCATAGACTTGTTTAGGAAGTATTTAGTAAGGGAAATGTAGTCAAAATGGCTATAGAACTTGATTCGTGGATTGGTTAGTATGAATTGCTTAGTGAAAATGACTTCAGAATCTTATTTAGAGAGTTGGTTGGAGTTAGGGTATTACTGGAATAATCTAAAAAAAAGACTTGTTCAAAAGGTTTTGAGATCAAAACTTAGTATTAGGTAAGTTTTCAAAACCTTATTAAAAACCTTTAGTAGTAAGTTAGAACTCAATACAAAGCTTTTACCACTCACTACAAATAAGTCATATCAGCACTTAAGTTATTAAAATGAACTTAACTTTATATTTAATAAAATTAAAGCAACTATATTGAATATGTCAGGAATAATTGAAGTAGACAAGATTAACCATCAACATCATCAAGCGCGACATGTTCAGGTAAGTAAGATCAATGCTTCACCACACTTTAAAGTATTATTTATGAATACCTGGTGGCCTTAATATGTGTCTTGGTTGCGATTATAAGTTAGTTACTTATATATATGTAATGTCGGTGTCCGAATAATGTATTATTATTTGGAGTGTTGGTCTTATGTATTGGATACTTTATGATGCTACTTGATTGAATCGTTTGAAGTTCTTGATCAACCTAAAAGTAATTTGACTAAAACTTAGCCTAACTTCTAGTCGGATATGCATTGCAACCCACTAGGGGAACGATTAGGATTATTGAGCTAAACATGGACCCTTTCGATGAGGGTAGCAAAATTGGTCTTTTCCCTACCCGTAGTCAAATCAAGTGATAGGGGAGGAGTTTATTGTCATGAACTAAGGATGGTCTAGTCATGGCAGATGCCATATACTGTATGAAGAACCCCTGGTTAGTTATCCTTCCAATCAAGAACTCTTCACAAATATATAAGGCTCTACAACATACCTGCGTCCCAATAACACATAGATTTAAAGGATATCATTACATAACATATTTGTATAACATTTAAACTATAAAGTTCACAATAAGAAGTAATTTAGTACATTTAGGTCTATATTACTAACAAAACAAAAGTACATAAGCAAAGGCCTACATAATCAGTTCTCTCAACACATTGAATGGCCCACTTTGGCCTAGGTCCCTAAGCTAACCTGTAGTATCCTCTAGTTAGCCTCAACAAATAAGCTATCCTGTAGTAAAAGTCTAAGAGGGTGTAAGCCCAAGCTTAGTGAGCAAAACCCACAACCACACCACAAGCAAGTTATCAATACATTATATTCACACATATAAATGAATGATCAAATAAAATACCAAACAATACATATAGTTAACTAGTCAATATACGTAACTTAGATTTAATGCTTTCCGAAATAAAGGTTGGAGTATATACTTTGGGTATTATACTAGAACTTACTTAGCTACAGAACTCCACGTTCCGCATTTAAATAAAATAAGTCCTTGATTTTCATAAAAAGACCATGTTTTAGTACAATTGTAAGTGGCCCCTACAGTCAACACTCACCCCTAAATGGAGGCCTCTAGACTCAACCCTTAGTTAGGCGATTGGCACTTCTAATGCCTAGTATTCCTACGGGCCAAGGTAAGGTCATTTTGCACGAGTGTACCGTTCAAAATCAATTAATTTATAATAGCAACCCCCGAATAGCCTCTCTCTACCTTCCTGTGATATGACAGTTGGAATTATGTCTATGTAATGCATGTTGATGCATGTACCAGTTTCTTCTTATGAGCTGAGTATAGTTAAGTCCAATTATAATGTGACCATCCAATAGTACACATAATCATTATCTATACTACCATGCAATAAACAAAGTATTATTTATACATAAGGTAAATTCACAACTCAGCACATAATAACATATACAAGCATTTCTTGACCCTACACAGCAATCAATTAACATTATCATTTAAGTCCACTATTTGCAATCGCATATAAGCATGGAATCATAGGGTAAATACTCACTTGGCCATGACGACTTGCTCCAGTGGTAGTAATTGATCGAAAGATTCTCGCCCATGTCGGGATCACTTGATCATTACGATATAGTAATGATAGTAAACAATTGAATTAACTAATAATTCTAGATATCTATTTACCTAATTCTACCTAGATTATTATTAATTTTTATCCAATTAGACTTTATCCCTAATCGTATGTAACTTTTTCATTCTATTCCCAATATTTATGAACTTATAGTCATTTTTCATCATCTTCGAACATACCTTCACACGATGACATCCGTTTTGGATGTTCAAAACCATGTTTTCCGATATAGACTAAATATTTTGAAATTCTAACCATTGAAGCTTAATTATTCTTATTAGCTAGTTTTATGTTCTATTTTAATAGTTAATAATTTCATTAGCCATTAATTCTTGCACTTCGATGATCTTATGATTTATTATTTAGAGGCTTATGCCACCGATTATATCATCATTTGCTTATGTCATGGCTTAAGTCATCATTTGATTAGGTCATTTCTTACATCATCCATTACATATATATTTTTGTCCTTATGTATTCATACACTTTACACATATGTTATATATATACTTATATTTTTAACATGCTAGTATGTATATTTGTATACTCATATGTATATTAGTACATATACCCGTATACACATACGATGGTATATGTATTTTTATACATATTTTCATATGCCTAATGTTCCCTCTTAAGAAAGCTTCACAAATTTCATATTTTTGCACTTTAAGGGTATATTGAGCGAGGTATATGTATGTATAGTTAGTATACTCTTCTTGTTTGGTTATGTACATAAAAGATATCCATGTATAAGAGTACCCATACATATGTTTATCATGTGTACTCTTATATGCACATACTTAAGCATATGTACATGTGTTATTCTTCCATTTACTAAGGATTCCTACGCTTCTAAGTATAAAAAATGGAACTTTCTTCCTTCAACAATATATATGTTCATATCACATAAACTTCCTACACTAACCTAGCCTATATATCTAACTACTAAATAAGATAAGAAATTACATAAGAACATACTTTTCTCTTACTTGTAAAATGAAAAGGAAAGCTAGTATATATGTGTTATTGGTTTATGTTGGTAAGTAGAGTTGTGAAAGTGAAATTTGGAAAGTTGAAGGTGACAAAGAAAAAGGAAAGCTTATCGTTTAGGAATGAGGGAAAAAGAGTTTTGTTTTGTCTTGTTTTGTGTCTTAAAAAAAATAAAGATAAGTAAGGTCTATGGTAAGAGGAAGTAGATGGCAAAGGAGGGGTAGAATTGGAAAAAAAAATGGGTAGAAAGTTAAAGTAAAGGCAAGAATTTTCTAGATGACAATGACATTTTGTTGACTTTTCAATATGTTGATTTGGTCAACATTTCAAAATTACATGTAATCTAAGTATACATAATGAAGTCATTAGGGAGATTTGGAAGAAAATTAAGGAAATGAGAGGAAATTTGAGGTTTATTGAAATGATTAGTAAGGATAGCTAATGAGATCTTCCTTTAGGTATTTATATCCAATATAAATCATTTGATAGGCTACTTAATGTAATTATCATGAAAAGTGTCATTTAGGATACAAATACTTACTATATGTAGTATAATCATCAACTAAACTCTTAACTCTATATAATACTAACCTAGTTATATACTTAGAAAATGAATATGATCTATGATGCAATATCTTAGTTTGTAAATGATTACTTTAATATTATATGTGTTTATGAATGATTGAAAGTTTTCTTTAATCTTTTACTAATGATTTAGTATAATACTAAGATTATATTATCAATTAAGATTTTAGGGTAAATTATGGTGAATTAGTACTTTTATATCCTTAAAGTTATAGTTATAGGGTTTTTATCACTTTCAAATGAAATCTTTAGTGTTTACATACATTTAGGGTAGAAAAATTTTATATGCGATTGATTAGTTATTTTAGGATTTTCACTTTCACTAACCTTGTCAACTCTTAGGAATATCTAACACACTAGAGTCTACTTTAGATGTTAGGTCAAAAAATTTAAGGGTTTACAGTCATGGCACGGTTGGGTACCCAGGTTCAAAAGTAGTTGTGGGGGGAGTGTGTTTCTCCATTGCACAACCTACAATTTGGTTTTGGTTCATAAAATGTATGTTGTCAAACTCCTTAAAACCCAGATTAGACCGAATGCAATTTCTTTGATCTTACGATGACTGATCAACATCATGCAATAGTATTTGCTTAAACATACATTACATCTAATTAACATTGCTTGAAAACCCTAGTTGCTCTACATCGAATATGTGTTATTGTCTCCTTCTCACTTATTAAGCAAGTTATCACTCATTCCTTTATAGTTATTTTGTAGGTTTTCGATAAATATACCGATTTTACTCCAAGTTCCAAAAGTGTAGAGAATGGGATTAAGAAGTAAGATTCAAGACCAGTTGACTAGATTTCTATTTTGTTTATTGACTTTGTCAACCTTTAAGAATAATAGGGTCTCTTAAAGTGACCCTATAGTTTTAAGTAACTGTTACCAATACTATATTCTATAAAACTATGGACTTTTATAAACCCTTCTTATGTTGTTTTTTTGAAGTTATTTATCAAGCTTATTTTTGTCTCAAGCTTTTATACTATAGATTCTCTTTCAACAGTTATTTTAGAAAGTTGTACCATAGGTTGATACTAAACAGGTATTGAATTGGATGACTCAAAGATGTGGAGTGATAAAGGCCTCATGTAAACCAAACTTATATTAGCAGCTAAAGTGACCAACTTGTAGCTTAGGTTTGTTTATACAGCGAGGTTGTTATGAATCATTGCTTTGGGGCATGACAATTAAAGGTGCTATCAGAACATGGTTCTCGACCATTCCCTTAAAGCAAAACTCTTCTGAACTAACTTTGAGACATCATAAGAAAAATGAATTAGAACACTTTAGAAACACAAAGAGTTAAGGAAACCAAATGGGACGTAAAATATTCAGACTTGTAAGGTTATATGTAACTTATATATATGTATAAGATTGTATAAAATATAAAGCAATAATGAGTAATAAATAATATTAATCTAACTTACATTGTTCTTACTTTCGAAATCCAAATCATTGATTTATTTATGCTTAGAGACAATAATAGATGGTGAAGACTTAGGGATTATAAGGTTTAATTGTAAGAATTGTTTTAGGATAGACTAATTAAGTATTGTTAAATGTTTATAGTGAAATTATTTGATATGCATATCTATATTAAGAATCATTTTGTAGACGTTGGATAATTGAAATACTGGAAAATAATGGGAGATTTATACTACAATTGTTACCTGAAGAAAGAATACTTATTGAGAAGGGAGGCTATGTTTGCACTGGTGATGGCGATGTAGTTGGCAAAGATTAAAGAATCAAGAAGAAATTATTACGGAAGTTATAACTATGTAATAATAAAAATATTTTACATTTTTAGACATTTCCTCGTTATATCATTATGTGGTTTTGCAAACTCACACTTGGAGAACATTAGCATAGAAAACCCACTTTCATAAATCTAAGTTCCTAACTGAATTATAAGAAAAGCTCCTGTAATGCTCTAAGAATGTAAAAGCAACTTATTAGAAGTTGAATGAAGGATTTGAAGGCTTAGATGTTGTAATGAGCTAAGTTAAAAACTAAAGGATGAAAATAGTTAGATATATAGATTTTAAAGTGTGAAATAGAGCAGGAAGGAGAACCTTAAGCAAAAAAATTATTTCTAAAGACTTAAAATAGTGGGTTGTCCAAGAACTAAAGAGTTAAATTATAAAATGGAACTTAATAAAAATATTGTGGACAATAGACCTATAAGAGGATAATACAATGAAAGAGCCACTTATTCAAATACTAGATAAATAGATTCAAAGACTATAAGATTGAGATGTAGTTATTTTAAGGATTAAGGTAGTGATGCATCTTTAATCCCGATTAATGATATGTAGATGAATATCGAAGTATTTAGATAAGACATAGGAAAGGTAGATAATCGAAGTTTTTAGGACAATACTTTTTTGAAGAGGGGAGCAAATGTGACCCTTGTAACTTTGCTTAGTTATTTTAAGTGAGTAATTTAGGGTGTATGTAGAAATTAGCTAATTGAGATGATATTTCATGTATGAATTGTAGGAGTTAGATAATGATACGTCATGAGTCTAGAATATTGAAATATAATAAAATAATAGAATTCTAGGGAAAAACTAGATAATTTTACTAAATTATGTCATATTGTAAATTATCTTGCGTAAACGCGTAAATTAGATAAGGAAAAATAATTGAACCTTAGAGGTAAATTATTAGAACACAAAAATTATAAATGGACCTAAAGTAATAAATAAATATAGCACATGCACCATAAGTATAATTATTATGTAAAATTATATACCTAAAAATGCTTAAAATACCTTAAAATATGTATAATTACTTAAAAAATTAGGAGAAAAATAATAAAAAAAAATGGCAAATAGAAGCTATACTACCAGAATCATTTTAGATTAAGAGTGATATACCAAATGGATAGCTATGATAGGATTAGGTTAGTATTAGGACACATAGCAATACAAAAAATTAAGAGTATTTAAGCTTATAGGAGAGAGAAAATGGCCATTTTTATCTTGCACTTAGGAAACGTCACCCATTTCCCTCCAGAGTATCACTTAGTCTCTTAGGAATCTGAGAAAATTAAGGAAGTAAGAAGAAACTTTAAGGAAGAATTCTAGGAACATTTTGAAATGATACTATGTAAACCAAGTGGAAATGTAGAATGATGACCAATAAGCGATTTAAGTGTAAACTACTACCACTAATCAATAGTAAAGGTGGTGCTAATAGGGGTTAACACAGTAGCGGTGGTTTCTCATAGCTGAACAGCCAACTTTCGATGAGTTACATTTTCAACTCTCTCCTCTAATTTAGTAAAAAAATTAAAGTAAATCCTAAAATTATTAAAAACAAATTCTTTTGGAATATTTTTATATGTGCTCTCTCGAAAAATATCATATTATAAATTTTTTAAGTAGATATAGGACCTCTTTAATTAATCTTGTGAAATTAACCGAATTTCGAAGTTGTTTTGAATGACTCTATCGATGTAGTTTTGTAGGGTGTCCTTATATTGCACGTAAGTATTTCATGAAGAGTTTTTGGATAAAAATGATTTCTAAAATTTTTACAATTTTTTTTGCCTTTAAATTCGATGAAAAAGATAATTTTCTTGAAGATTTCATATATTGAGCTTGATGAAAACCCTCGGTATCAACTTTTGAACTTTATTTAGATCTTGTTCTACTGTCAAGAATAATCTAGAATTATGTGGTTTGAGTTGGAGTTGAAATATGCACAAACCACTGGTTATGGTATATATGCATCAAGTTGAAGATCGAAGGATTTAGAAGTTTAAGTGATATGATGATCATAGGTATGATGAATTTGTTGTATGACCATGTTATACCATGTACGTTACCTATAATAAGATGTGAAAGTGAGTTGTGTTATGCAAACTAATGAATTTAATCCATTCATAAAGTTCTTTAAATGGTTGATTTGTCAAAAGAGTAATTTAAATTCTTAGTATAGATACTTAACTAAGGGGCTAGCTAGTGCAAGGATCTTGAATATAACCATGTTAGGGTCTTGTTAGGATGACGTTTGGTAAAAGAAGCATGGTAATGTGGACTTTAGAGAAATGTTTAGAAGGTTGGTAGATGAATTGGCTTTAAATCTAAATATGTTAGTGCCTCGTTTAGGAAGTATTTGGTTATAGAAGTGTGATTATACTAATTTTAGAGACTTGAATAGAGAGTTAGATGATAAGGAAGGTTTTGGATGCAATCGGTTCAAAGTCATCTTTAGATGATTTGTCTATAAAAAGGGGAATTAATCTCTTGTTTAGAGAGTTGATAAAAAAATTAGATAGAAAAAGGGACTTAATTATACCCCATAAACTTATTTGGGAAGTATTTGGTAAGGGAAATATGGTCAAAATGGCTTTGAAACTTGATTTAAGGATTGGTTCATATGAAATGCTTAGTGGAAATGACTTCAGAATCTCGTTTAGAGAGTTAGTTGGATTAATGGTATAACTGGAATAATCTTGATCAGAATGTACTCGATAAAAACTTGGTATTAAGCAAGCTTTCAAAACCTTGTTCAAAGACTTCAACAGCAAATTAGAACACAATACAAAGCTTACATCACTCTTTAAAGATAAGTCACTCAGCACTTAAGTTATTAAAATGAACTCATCTAACTTTATATTTAATAAATTTAAAGTAACTATATTGAATATGTAGGGAACAGTTGAAGTGGACAAGATCAACCCACTAGTACTATTGAGCATGACATGTCTAGGGAAGTAGAATCAGTTGTAAACCCTACTTTGAGTGGGCCTAAGACTTGATTAAGAGTACCTTCCGAACGTTCCTAAAGATCAACTAAACCAAAAACTTAAGTTTATATTTAGAAACGAATTAAATTTTTACAATTCAAAAGGCAATTGTCGATAAAACCCGAGCTTGAAGAACTGCAAGGTCTAAAGTTACTTAAAACCCTAAACCTTAAAACCATTAAGGAATTTTAACCCTAATTAATTAATCAATAATTCAATTTGAATAATTTAATTTAACTTTAGAAAATTTCACAATTTTATAAAAATCAAATCATAAATTACAAAACAATGTGAGATGAAAACCTAAAAACAATTTCCTATAAGGCTATGCCCTTATCTTCATGTATAAGCCTTACACATAAATAAGTAGACCAACCAAACACCTTAGATAACTTATCAATTGAGATTTGGAATCATTTATCAATTGATAACTTATCAAAATCTAGTGATAAGACAATTTCCTTATCACCTCTTTACTTATACTACATATGGACAATTTTTCACAACATTTCATAAGCTTAACTTTAATAAATGAGACAAGAACACTCCATGGCCTAAAAAGACTTTAAATGGTAGATCTAAACAAGGGAGAAAGGGGGGCCATACACTTGTCATTCATCCATCAATCACTTTTTCTTACACATTACTATTCACCCCTTAATGCTTACATCATCAATAGTTGCAATTGTTGACTTTTGTGTAAGCTACAAGACAACACTTTCAAGATATTTAAACCCTCATTCTCTCTCCATTCCAACCAGATACTCTCTCCATCATTTCTCTCACTTTCAATTTCACTTTCACATCTTCTTGATCTCCTTTGAAACAAACATAAAAAGGTGAAACAACCATACCCCACAAAATCAACTTTCCTTCCATTTTTTAAGCTTCACTCACAGCAACTTTTTCTTTTTTTCTTGTGTCATTTTTTTTTCACCATCTAACACCTTTTAAGACCATTAGAACCTTCTACAAACCCCATTCCAAAAGACCAAAAGATTCGGGGACCAAAAGGTGGCAAAAAGGAGGAGGTAAAGTTAAGAGCTTAAGTAGAACCTTAGTGCACAACCACCAAACTTTGCTTTAAGGACGAGTAAGTATTTCTTGTGATATGTAGATTAGTATTTATGTTAGGAGACTTTGATTTCTTGAAGATATGAGTAAGGTTTAAGTAATTATAACACCAAAAATCGTTTTAAGAAACAAACCATGAAACCCTTACATGAAGTTGAAACATGAGCATGTAACGTTGGTGTTTTGTAAAGACATTTGTTTAATGCTTTGAATGGAAGATTTTAAGCTAAGAAAATCTTGAAACAATAACTTTAATGAAGGATGAGCATGCTAGACGTGAGGGTTCCATAGTCATTTGAATGTTGATTTTGTTTCCATTAAGTTAAACATGCTCAAATCTAGACTTAAGTTAAGGAAAAATCCATCACATGAGGTTTTATGAAGAAACCAACTTTGTATGACATGAGCTATGATATGGGAGTTTTATTAAATAAAAGATCCTCTATTTCTTTGTGTGGAACATAAGTTAAAGAATCATCTTGTGGAAGAAAAGTTAAGTTAAGGTTTAGATATAAGTAGTTTAAGTGCATAATCTACCCTGTAAACTTAAGGAAATGATGAAACAAGTTGAAAAACCAAGTAAGGACCCCTTGGAACCATCACGAACAGATCTGGAATATAGGAGAAAGAAGCATAAAAATATGAAAAAAGTAAATGAAAAAAGTGAAAAGAGTAACCAAAACAAGTATGGTAAGCATACAAAGCCTAAAACTCAAAACCAAGTCTAAAACTCTCAAAATAAGCCTAGAACTCTAAGTTGGGCCTTCAAGGAAATTCTAACCAGCACCTTAAAGTATCAAGAGAGGCTGTTTTGAAGCCCATAAGAAATCCAACTAAGGCCTCACAAGCCCACCAAAGTCACTAACTTTAGTTGGACCAAAAACAAGCCCATTTGACAACTTAAGCCCACTAAAGGGCCCAAGAAGTGGTTGTTAGTCTTAGGAATATAAATCAAAGTTGTAAATCTGATCTCAAGGAGTATTTTGAGCTTAGGATAAAATCTTAAGACCAAGCCTAAAGAATTTCTTAAGTTATTAAAAAGCCCATTTACCAAATAAGGCCCAAAAGCACTCTAACACATGGGGAACGCTACTGTTCTGACCCAACAGAATTGTATACCTCATTCCAAAAATATAACCTTACCACGTTAAAGTACACTCGAAAATGATGAAGATTGACTATAAGATCATAAAAATCGAATTTAAAACGAAAAAGTTATACACGATTGAACTTTAGGTAAAAACCAGGAAAAATTACGAAAACTACTTAAGAATATAACTTAAGAAAAATTTACTTAGTTTCTTAAGTTTATTTCAATTCCTTATAAAAATTATTTCAATGACCAGGGGATACTGTTTACGAAGACGACTTGCCTCCAGATTACTTTGATTGACCCACATGGCAGAGTGAGTAAATTCCCGATGACTCTTTACTTGATTGTGCTTATAGAGTAGATGTACCTAAACTCATATATATAAATTTGGATGCTTGTGGGATATGGGAGATGCATGTGTATGAATTTATGGATGAATGTGATGACTTGCTAATTATATATATAATAATGGGAATTTTTTTTATTAATTTATACATGTGAATTGTTTGGGATGAAATTGTTTGATCACCCTAAAAATCAAGTTAATCACTTATACGATTAAGAACATAAAATGAATCATGCATTCTCCATATTACATACGAATAACATCGACTGCCGCTTCACGCAAAAGATGGGAAGGGACTTACAGGAATATGAGTTTCCTGCAGGATTGGGCACTAGCTATACCATCATATATATTGAGTCTCTATCTTAAGCTGATGGGCTTACTAGACGTTGGGAGACGCTAACCATCAACGAGGAGCCGAGTCTTGTGGCTTCTACTTAAGGCATGTGTTTGTGGATTACGGGGGCCACCACACCACTAGACTTAAGATTTTAAAAGATATGATTTGATTTTGGTAAAGGAAGTATACATATATATAAAGAGAGAGAGTTTTGTTTTGGCATGAACTTGACAGTGCAAATGAAATAAAACCTAAGGTCTAGAACCCGGATTTTGGTTTGGATTGGTTAATTATCTCCAAACCCCGACTTTAGGGGGCGAAATTCTGAGTCGTATGCAGTTCCTAGGTCATTGCATGCATTGTTTGGCATACTGATTGTTCATGCATGCATATGATTGTGCATCTAATAAATTTCTGTCATGTGGTACTGACGAGGGCATTTATCTCACTAAGCTTAAGCTTACACCCCTATAGATTTTTGTTGATGCAGGAGAACCTCTTCACTAATCCAAGCTAAGGCATGCCCGTAGTAAGTCTCATGTAAGGACGGGTTGGAGAAATCAGAGAGCGAAGAGGACTTTTTGCAATAGAATTATAGATGTTTAAATACTTTTGTGATTTTGCTCATAACACAGATTTAATGCAGTTCCGTTATGATTTGCATTTGTTTGTAATATTTTTTTTGTTGTGGGTCCCATGAGCCCACACAATTAGCTAATCTATAACATAGAAGTAATTTTAGTTAAATTGCTCTATATTACTTATCTATGGGCTTAGTGGTAACGTAGAGTGGAAGGAGCCTTGTGTGTCGTATGAAAGGCCTATGATCGACATGGGGGTTGATAATAGACCTTTATAAAGTACATAGCGACCTACCACAATAACGATACTATTGGGTCATGATATCAGTGCTTTATTGCACTTTGAAGTTTGCTTAAGGCCTTAGTATATGCCATGGTTATGATTATAAGTTCGTTGCCTGTATATATGCAATGTGTATGCCTGAATAATGTTTTGCTCTTTGGAGTATTGGATCATATGTATTGTTTGCTTTTTTATATGTTACTTGATTGAACCATTTGAAGTTGCTTGATCACCCCAAAAGCAATCTAACTAAAACTCGTTCAAACATGTAACCAAACAAGCATTGGAACCCATTAGGAAAACGACTATGACTCTCAGGCTAAACACAAACCCTTCAATGGAGATAACAAAGTTGGTCCTTTCCCTATCCTTAGTAAAACTAAGTGATAGGAAAGGAAGTCACAATATGATTGGGGACTATGGTTCAATGGTAGTCTTAGGAAGAGTGTGTTTCTCCATTGCACAAGCCCCAATTAGGGTCCAATTCATGAAGTGTGCATCATCAAACTCCTCGAAACCTAAATTAGAGTAAATGCAATTTCTTTGATCTTACATTAGTTGGTCAACATCGTGTAATGGCATTTGCTTGAACATCGTATGATGACATTTACTTGAACATGCATTGCCTCTAATTCACCTTGCTTAGAAACCCTGGTTGCTTTGCGTCAGTTATGTGCTATTGTCTCCTTCCTACTTATTACGCAAGTTGTCATTTATTCCCCTATAATTATTTTGGAAGTTTCTAGTAAATATACTGGTTTTACTCCAAGTTCCAAAAGTGTACAGAATGGGGTCTAGGAGTGAGATTCAAGACCAATTGACTGGCTTTCTATTTTGTTTATTGACTTTGTTAACTTTTAGGAAAACTAGTATTTAGGTGACCCTTTAGTTTTAAGTAACTGTTACCAATACTATGTTTTGTAAACCTAAACTTTTATAAATCCTTATTACGTCGTTTTTTTCAAGTTATTTATAAAACTTCTTTTCTTAAGCTTTTATACTACAGATTCTCTTTCAATAGTTATTTTAGAAAATTGCACCATAAATTGATACCAAACAAGTGTTGAATTAGATGACTGAAAGATATGGAGTGGTAAAGGCTTGGTGTAAACCAAACCTACGTTAGTAGCTAAAGTGGCTGGCTTATAGCTTATGTTGGTTTACACGACAAGGTTATTTTGACTCTTCGTTTAGGGCTTGATAGTTAAAGGTGCTATCAGAGCTTGGTTCTTGGCCATTCACTTAAAGTACAACTCTTTTGATCTAACTTAGAAACATTATAATTAAAATGAATTAGAACACTTTAGGTACTCTAAGAGTTGTAGAAAGTAAATGGGATGTAAAATATTTAAACTTGTAAGGTTAGATGTAAGTTATATATATGTAATGCATAATGCTAATATAACCTACATCGTACTTACTTTCAAAATCTAAATCATTGATTTATTTATGCTTAGAGACAATAATAGATGGTAAAGAGCTTAGGGATTGTAAGGTTTTAATTGTAAGAATTGTTTTGGGATGGAGTAATTGAGTACTGTTCTATGTTTATAGTGAAATTATATGATATATATCTGCATTGTGAATCATTTTGTAGAAGTTGGATGATTGGAAGTGCTAGAATATAATGGGAGATTTATACTACTATTGTTACTTAGAGAAAGAATACTTGTTGAGCAGGGGGGGTTATGTTTCTTTCTAGTTCATTTCGTTGTGATGCCTCTCCGTGTGTCTAAACTTAGAGATACATTAGCTTCGCTTGTATTAGAGTACGGTTTTGCTAAAGAATGTGCAAAGTTGCAGCGAAGTTTTTGTTCACTTTACTATTAGTGGCTATTGTGTTCCTTCTATAGCTACTATAGTGTGTTGGTGTGATAGCAAGAGTGATTTTATTGTTACTCAGTTTTTACTCTGTTTCTTATTGCGAAAATAGAGCAAGTTTGTTCCTATTTCATTTAAGTGATTGTCAGGTATCAAAGTTGGTAGCAAGTTGTTAATCTATTTGAGAAGCACTATACCATGTCGAATTTAAGTGTTTAGGGTATATTTAGTGACCAGGGCAATGGCGCTTAACCTGGTCGTGATCATAATGGTAGTAATACCCTAGGGTCTGTTGACGATAAGCTTGATAGACTCACAAACCTTACTGAGAGTCTAGTCACCACAATGTAAGTTAACAAACAACTACCCTAAGGTATGTAGTAGTAAAACCTACAGGAAGATGCCCTTGAGACACTATGTCTAGGGCAATCGGACCAATCGCCCAATTTGACCACCATAAGCTAGAGGAGTAGTAAACAAAGCTGCTAGACGAAGATTGTAGTTAAATGAGACTAGGGAAGACAAAGACTGGAGTTGGAGGAGATTAGGGAAGATGATGAGGAGATAGATGTTGAAGAGTCTAGTAAAGAAGTAGACTCTTACCAAACACAAGGGTAAGGACGTTGAGTTCCTTGATGGTTAGACAATGTTATGGTGCAAATCTTGCCTTTCGGTGGAAGTAGAGATGCAAATGAATACTTGGAGTGAGAAGAGAAGGTCGAGAAAGTATTTGAATGTTATGGGTATGAAGATGCGATCAAAGTCCAACTTGCTCCATTGGAGCTTACTAAGTATGCTACAACGTGGTGGAAGAATCTAAATGCCGCCAAGGCAAGAGATGGAAGACGAGGTGTTAGATCTTGGGATGAGATGAAAAGGTTGTTAAGAGGCAAGTTTATACCTGAGACTTACCTCCAAGATACATTTGCAAGGTTGCAGGAGCTTTGCCAAGGAAGTCGATCTGTTGATGACTACGTAAGAGAGTTCCAAATGTTAATGATTCAAGCCGACGTAGAAGAATTAAAGGCCCGTACTGTATTGAGATTCATTTATGGGCTCAAGTTTGAGATTTGCAATGTTGTGGAAGTACAAAGGTTTTATACATTAGAAGAGGCCATCAAGATAGCGTAGAGGATTGAAAGGTAGAAGAGAAGTGTTCGGAGCCAACCTACGCTAACACTCTTGTGAGTCTTAGTACTGCACTGACTTGTATAAGCCGAATTGAAAAGGCCACATAGGGCTGAGGAGAGGAATGACCAATCTAAAGACAGCTAAAGAAACTAGTAGGGTTAAGCTGATCATCTAGGATGAACTAAGGGTAGGATAACCTAAAGGACATATGAGAAAGGGTAGATGTCCGAACGAAAGACTAGTGAAGTGAAGTATTTTAAATGTCTAAGCTTCAAACAATTGGCTACTAAATGCTCGAACCGGTGCATCATGGTGCTCCAAGGAGATGTAGTAGATATCACCGATGAGGGTAAGCCCGAGAAAGAAGGAGATGTTGGAAAACCCAAGGTTAAAGAGGAAGAGGAGTATGTTTATACTAACAAAGGAGAAGTGATGACCCTAGTCTTAAGGCAAATACTGAGCCCCTTACTGAACTTTAAAGAGGATTAGAGGGATAATTTGTTCCATACCAAGTATACCATCAAAGGCTAACTATGTACAATTATAGTAGATGTAGCAAGTTATATTAATGTGGTTACCCAATCCTTTGTGTAGAGGTTAGTTCTGCCGACCTCAAAACATCTCCAACCTTATAAACTACATTGGCTTCATTATAAGGGTGCTTTACAAATGATTGAACAAGTGACCATATCATTCAATGTTAGAAATGTATACAGGGATGAAGTAGTATGCGATGTTGTCCCCATTGGAGTTTCACATCTATTACTTGGACGACCTTAGTTGATGGACCAATGTGTTATGTATGATAGGTATAAGAACACTTATTCCTTTGCTAAGGATGGAAGGAGGATAGTGTTGCAACCCTTAATCCCATCCTAAGTAAATGAAAGCCATAATGAACTCACCTGTGCTAGTAAGAGGAAAGACTTAGTGATGAGCCATCAAGAGCTCTGATATGTTGAGAAGGCTGATGAACCAATGTTCTTAGTGGTTAGAAGAGTGATGGAGATGAGGGAATTATAAGATGTCCCAGAAGAAATCTGAAGCTTGCTAAATGAGTTTTTCGACCTGTTTTTAAAAGAACTACCTAAAGGACTGCCACCAGTCTAAGGCATATAGCACTATATTGATCTATAGTCAGGCGTTGCCTTACCAAACCGACCTGCATAGGATGAACCTTAAGCAGGCTACCAAGCTAAAAAGACAGGTAGACGAACTCATTGAGCAAGGATATGTGAAGGAGAGCATGAGCCCTTGTATTGTACTAGCTCTATTCATTCTAAAGAAGGATGGTTCATGGCACATGTGCATTAACAGCCGAGCAATCAACCAAATTACTATCAAGTACAAATATCAGATACTAAGGCTTAATGATATGTTAGATGAGCTTCATGGCACCAAAATATTTTCAAAGATTGATTTGCGAAGTGGCTACCACCAAAGACTAGGTACGGACTCTACGAATATTTAGTTATGTCATTTAGACTTACTAATGTGCCAAGCATATTCATGATGTTAATGAACCATGTGTTGCACCCTTTGATTGGAAGATGTGTGATCGTGTATTTTGATGACATATTGGTATATAGTGCCAACCTAAATTACCATATTGAACATTTCTATAATGTATTTGATATTTTGTAAGCTGAGAAATTGTATGGGAATGTGAAAAAGTGTACATTCTACTAGAATAAGGAGGTTTTCTTAAGGTTTATAGTGTTAAGGGAAGGAATCCAAGCAGATGAAGAGAAGATCTAAACTATTCAGGAATGGCTGATGCCGAAGAATGTCATTGTGGTCTGAAGTGTCTGTGGCTTAACTTCTTTCTATAGGCAATTTATTAAGGACTTCAGCACAATAGTTGCCCTATTGACCGAGATGACTAAAAAGAGTAAAGGATTTAGGTAGAACAACCAAATTGAACAGAGCTTTAGAGAAATCAAAGAGAAGCCTACCTCAACACCTATCCTTTCACTACCAGATTTCAACAAACACTTTTGAATTGGAATGTAATGCATCAGGAGTGGGAATTAGTGCTATCTTGATGTAAGAGCAATGACCCATCACATACCATAGTGAGAAACCTAGTGGTCCTACCCTGAACTATTTTGTATATGAGAATAAGTTGTACTCCCTTTTTTGTGCCCTTACTATTTGACAACACTATTTACTACCATGAGAGTTTGTTATTTATACAAACCATGAGTTTCTAAGGCATCTTGGAAGTTAGAACAAGTTTTTAAGAAGGCAAGCCAAGTGGTTAGAGTTTATGAAAGGGTTCTCATACATCATTTAGCACAAGAAGGGAAGTACAAATATGGTCAGTGATGCTCTATCGCAACAGCAAACTCTATTAACCATTTTGTAGACAAAATTATTGGGATTTTCACTCATCACTAAGTAGTATGCTAATAACCTTCACTTTGGTTTTGTTGTTGAATAGTGTCGAGAAGGAATAATTGTTAGAGGATATTATCAAGAGGATGACTATCTACTCAAGGACCATAAGCTATGTATTCCAAGCTACTCCGTACGTGAGCTATTGATTAGGGAAGCTTACAGCGGTGGACTTTGAAGCCACTATAGGGAGGTCAAGACAGCTAATCTATTGAAGGAGAACTTCTACTGGCTAAGTTTAGCCAAGGATGTCTATAAGGTAGATGGTAGTTGTGAAGTGTGTAAGCATGCTAAGGGGAAGAGAGAAACCCATGGAGAGCACATGCCTCTATTGATGCCAACCTCACCTTAGGCTGATCTTAGCATAGACTTTATCCTAGGGTTGCCCCAAACATTCAGAGGGAAAGATTTTATCTTTGTTGTAGTAGACCATTTTAACAAGATGTCGTACTTCATTCTATGCCACTGGACCAACAATGCTTTATATATTGCTAATTTGTTTTTGTAGGAGGTTGTACTACTACATGGAGTATCGAAGATTATTGTCTTAGATAGGGACACCAAACTTTTGAGTTATTTTGGGAGGACTCTTTAGAGAAGACTTGGAACTAAACTTGTATTCAGCTCTCGTAGCTACTATCACGACCCAACAGTATCGTTGTCGTGGTAGGTCGTCGTGTGCCATATAAAGGTCAATTATCAACCCCCTTGCTAATCATAGGCCTTTCATACGACATACAAAGCTCCTTCTACTTTACGTTACCACTAGGCCAATAGACAAGTAATATAAAGCAATTTAACTAAAATTACTTCTATGTTATAGATTAGCTAATTGTGTAGGCTCGTAGGACCCACACCAAAAAAATATTACAAACAAATGCAGTTTATAACGGAACTACATTAAATCTGTGTTATGACCAAAAACATAAAAGTATTTAAATGTCTATAAATCTATTACAAAATATCCTCTTCGCTCTCTGATTGCTCCAACCCGTCTTTGCACGAGACTTACCACAGGCATGCCTCGGCCCGGATTAGTGAAGAGGTTCTCCTGCATCAACAAAAATCTATAGGGAGTGTAAGATTAAGCTTAGTGAGATAAATACCCTCGTCAGTACCACATGATAGAAAATTTTAAATACACAATCATATGAATGCATGAACAATCAGTATGCCAAACAACATATGCAGTGACCTAGGAGCTGCATACGACTTAGATTATGCCCCCTGAAGTCAGGGTTTGGAGATAATTAACCGACCAAAACTAAAATCCGAGTTCTATACCTTGGGTTTTATTTCATTTTCACTATCATGCTCATGCTAAAACAAAAATCTCTCTCTCTATATCTATATATATACTTCCTTTACCAAAATCAAATCATATCTTTTAAAATCCTAAGTCTAGTGGTGTGGTGGCCCTCGTAGTCCACAAACACACGCCCTAAGCAGAAGCCACAAGACTTGGCCCCTCACCGACGGTGGGCGTCTCCTAGCGCCTAGTAAGCCCATCAGCTTAAGATAGAGACTCAATATATATGATGGCATAGCTAGTGCCCAATCCTGCAGGAAACTCGTATTTCTGTGAGTCCCTTCCTATCTTCTGCGTGAAGCGGCAGTCGGTGTTATCCGTATGCAATATGGGGAATGCATGATTCATTTTGAGTTCTTAATCATATAAGTGATTAACTTGATTTTTTTAGGGTGATCAAACAATTTCATTCCATACAATTCACATGTATAAATTAATACAAACAATTCCCATTATTATATATATAATTAGCAAGTCATCACATTCATCCATAAATTCATACACATGCATCTCCCATATCCCGCAAGCATCCAAATTTATATATATGAGTTTAGGTACATCTACTCTACAAGCACAATCAACTAAAGAGTCATCGGGAATTTACTCACTCTGCCATGTGGGTCAATCAAAGTAATCCGGAGGCAAGTCGTCGCCATAAACAGTGTCCCCTGGTCATTGAAATAATTTTAATAAGGAATTGAAACAAACTTAAGAAACTAAGTAAATTTTCCTTAAGTTATATTCTTAACTAGTTTTCGTAATTTTTCCCGGTTTTTACCTAAAGTTCAATCGCATAGAACTTTTTCGTTTTAAATCCAATTTTTATGATCTTATAGTCAATCTTCATCGTTTTTGAGTGTACTTTAGCATGGTAAGGTTAGATTTTCGAAATGAGGTATACAATTCTGTCCATGGGTCAGAACAGTAGCGTTCCTCATGTGTTGGAGTGCTTTTGGGCCTTATTTGGTAAATGGGCTTTTCAATAACTTAAGAGATTCTTTGGGCTTGGTCTTAAGATTTTATCCTAAGCTCAAAATACTCCTTGAGATCATATTTTCAACTTTGATTTATATTCGTAAGGCTAACAACCACTTCTTGGGCCCTTTAGTGGGCTTAAGTTGTCAAATGGGCTTGTTTTTAGTTCAAACTAAAGTTAGTGACTTTGGTGGACTTATGGGGCCTTAGGTAGATTTCTTATGAGCTTCAAAACAACCTCTCTTGATACTTTAAGGTGCTGGTCAGAATTTCATTGAAAGCCCATCTTAGAGTTCTAGGCTTGTTTTGAGAGATTTAGGCTCGATTTTGAGTTTTAAGCTTTGTATGCTTACCATACTTGCTTTGGTTAATCTTTTCACTTTTATCATATTTTTAGGCTTCTTTCTCCCACGTTCCAGATCTGTTCATGATGGTTCCAAGGGGTCCTTACTTGGTTTTTCAACTTGTTTCATCATTTCCCTACTTATTTCCAAATCTTAACTTACGTTTTCTTCCATCAAATGATCCTTTAACTCATGCTCCACATAAGGAAATAAAAGATCTTATACTTAATAGAACCTCCATATCATAGCTCATGTTATACAAAGTTGGTTTCTTCATAAAACCTCATGTGATGGATTTTTCCTTATTTCAAGATTTTCTTAGCTCAAAGTCTTCTATTCAAAGCATTAAACAAATGTCTTTACAAAACACCAACTTTACATGCTCATATTTTAACTTGATGTAACGGTTTCATAGTTTGTTTCTTAAAATGATTTTTGGTGTTATAATAACTTAAACCTTACTCATATCTTCAAGAAATCCAAGTCTCCTAACATAAATACTAATCTACACATCACAAGAATCACTTACTCATCCTTAACGCAAAGTTTGGTGGTTGTGCACTAAGGTTTCACTTTAGCTCTTAACTTTGCCTCCTCCTTTTTGCTACCTTTTGAAACCCGAATCTTTTGGTCTTTTAGAATGGGGTTTATGGAAGGTTCTAATGGTCTTAAAAGGTCTTAAATGGTGAAATAAAATGACACAAGAACAAAAGAAAAAAAAATTCCGTGAGTGAAGCTTCAAAAATAGAAGAAAAATTGATTTTGTTGGCTAAGGTTGTTTCTCCTTTTTATGTTTGTTTCAAAGGAGAGAAAGATGAAGTGAAAGTGAAATTGAAAGGGAGAGAAATGATGGAGAGAGTGGCCGGTTGGAAATGGAGAGAGAATGAGTGTTTAAATGTCTTAAAAGTGTTGTCTTGTAGCTTACACAAAGTCAACAATTGCAACTATTGATGATGCAAACATTAAAGGGTGAATAGTGATGTGTAAGAAGAAGTGATTGATGGGTGAATGACAAGTGCATGGCCCCCCTTTTTCTCCTTTTTATATCTGCCATTTAAAGTCTTTTTATGCCATGGAGTGGTCTTGTCTCATTTATTAAAGTTAAGCTTATGAAATCTTATGAAAATTGTCCATATGTAGTATAAGTGAAGAGGTGATAAGGAAATTGTCTTATCACTACATTTTGATAAGTTATCAATTGATAAATGATTCCAACTCTCAATTGATAAGTTATCTAAGGTGTTTGTTTGGTCTACTTATTTATGTATAAGGCTTATACATGAAGATAAGGGCATAGCCTTATAGGAAATTGTTTTTAGGTTTCCATCTCACATTGTTTTGTAATTTATGATTTCATTTTTATAAAATTATGAAATTTTCTAAAGTTGGATGATATTATTCAAATTAAATTATTGATTAATTACTTAGGGTTAAAATTCCTTAATGGTTTTAAGGTTTAGGGTTTTAAGTAACTTTAGAGCTTACAGTTCTTCAAGCTCGGGTTTTATCAACAATTGGCTTTTGAATTGTAAAAATTTAATTCGTTTCTAAATATAAACTTAAGTTTTTAGTTTAGTTGATCTTTAGGAACATTCGGAAGGTACTCTTAATCAAGTCTTAGGCCCACTAAAAGTAGGGTTTACAGCTACCCTCTGACTAATGGCTAGATTGAAGTAGTAAACAAGATACTAAGTAATCTACTCAAAGTTTTCATGGGAAAAAACTTGAGAAATTAAGATCTATGCCTCCTAGTTATGGAGTTTGCATACAACCAAACTATCCATAGCATTATTGGGAAGACCCCATTCAAGGTCGTTTATAGCCTTAACCCTATTATTCCTTTAGATATGATCAGTACCCCAACAGCTACTAAAGAAAGTTAATCTGGAGTCGACCAAGCTCAGGAATTGCATGAGTTACACTAGTATATAACTAGGAAGATCACCAAGTTTAATCAAAAGTAGCAAGAAATTAGTAGCTGAGGCTACCAAATGGTTTCTTTCCACCTAAGAGACTTAGTATGGATACATTTCAGTCGAAAACGATTCCTATACTTAAGACAGAACAAGCTATCTCCTTGAGCTAATTGCTTGTTTAAGGTCCTGAAGAAAATCAACCGCAACGTTTACCAAATCGAGTTGCTTGATGACTATGGAGTTTCTTCTACCTTTAATATATCCAATCTGATCCCTCACCAACCGATAGAAGAAGACCCAACAAATGCCTTAATAAAAAGAGCTAAGATTGCCCTAAATTTGAGGACAAATCTTTCTAACCCCTAGGCAAATGATAGGAATCAACCCCCTCAGACCGATCACGTGCAACCAAGCTAAAGGACTCAAAGCGCTTGCTTGGAGAATACTAACTCTAGGCTATAGCCGAGACGGGGATTCATATCACAAGCTGATCTCTTACCAACCTGACTATCAGATCTTTACATGCACCAGATTAATGTTGATTCAACAACAATGCTTTATCCCAAGAGACAACCTAAGAGTAGCTAAGCGAGCTCTCGATCCGACCACAAGCATTCGGCCCTAAATCAAGCTAACTTCTCTTCATAACAACTAATTGGTCCCCAACCTAGTCTACATTAAGTCGACCCCTTACCATAAGCATTACTCTATTTCCACCCATCTTGTACCATATTCCTCCCATCCAAATGCCAAGCAACATATGTCTTTTAATACAGTATTCCATAATGATTCTTTCTTTTTCACATTGAATATTTTTTGTCTCTTTTACCCTTTTTAGTATGGCTTATGTAATCTAGCTATAGAATACCCTTTTATCTCTTTATACATGTAAAGTAACTCTAGTGGGCAGGTGTATATACCCCTACTTTCTTATATGTGATCATCAATCATCTCTTCAATACAAAAATTATTCCTTTTGAGCAACCTTAGTGTTCTTGTTATCATTTAAATCTTATCTATTCCCTTTAGCAAGGAATAGTGGCAAGTGACCCTTCAATTCGAACCAATGCGTCATATTTAGTGGATTGTAGGCCAAGTAGGACCGATGGTGCATCATATCCATTCAGTAGCTGCCTGGACTTTGCTAGCTTTTTATTTTGTTTCTTTTCGGTTCATTTCATTGTGGTGCCTCTCCATGTGTCCGACCCTAGAGACGCATCACCATATTAAGGTCTTGTTAGGATGACGTTTAGTAAAAGAAGCATAGTAGTGTTGACTTTAAAGAAATGTTCAAAAGGTTGGTGGATGAATGGGCTGTCAATTTAAATATGTTAGTGCCTCATTTAAGAAGTATTTAGTCATAGAAGTGTGATTATAATGATTTTAGAGACTCGACTAGGGAGTAGAATGATTAGGAAGGTTTTTGATGCAATTGCTTCAGAGTCATCTTCAGACAATTCATCTGTAAAGAGGGGAATTAATCTCTAGTTTCAAAAGTTGATCAGAAAATTAGATAGAAAAAGGGACTTAAGCATACCCCATAGACTTGTTTAGGAAATATTTGGTAAGGGAAATATGGTCAGAATGGCTTCGAAACTTAATTTGAAGATTGATTCATATGAAATGCTTAGTGGAAATTACTTCAAAATCTTGTTCAGAGAGTTTGTTAAATTAAGGGTAAAATTGGAATAATCTCAAAGACTTGATTAAATTGTTCTAAGATCAAAATTTGGTATTAGGCAAGATTTTAGAACCTTATTCGAAGACTTTAGCAATAAGTTAGAACTTAATACAAAGCTTACACCCTCACTAGAGATAAGTCATATCAACACTTCTGTTATTAAAATGAACTTATTTAACTTTATGTTTAGTAAAATTAAAGTAACTGCATTTAATATGTAAGGAACAATTGAAATGGACAGGATTAACCTTCAACAATATCAAGCGTAACATGTCCGGGTAAGTAGGATCAGTGCTTCACTACACTTTAAAGTATTATTTAAGAATACTTGGAGGTCTTAGTATATGTCTTAGTTGTGATTATAAGTTAATCACTTATATATATGTAACGTGTGTACCTAAATAATGTTTTACTTTTAGGAGTGCTAGATCTTATGTATTGGTTGCTTTATAATGCTGCTATATTAAATTGTTTAAAGTTGCTTGATCAACCCAAAAGCAATCTAACTAAAACTCGACCAAAAATCTAACTGGACATGCATCGCAACCCACTAAAGGAACAACTATGATTCTTGGGCCAAATATGGACCCTTTGATTAGAATAGTAGAATTGGTCCTTTCCACACCCTTAGTCAAACTATGTAACTAGAGAGAAGGTCATGACAAGGTCGAAGGCAATGATTTGATGGTAGTCTTAGGAAGAGCATATTTCTCCATTGCATAAACCTTGATTGGTTCAAATTCGCAAAGTGTCCAACATTAAACTTAATACTAGGATTAAAGTTAGCACAATTTCTCTATTCTCCCATCGACCAGTCAACATCATATAATGGCATTTGCTTGAACATACATTGCATCTAAATAACCTTGCTTGAAAGCCCATATTACTCTGTATCAGATATGTGTTATTGTCTCCTTCCTACTTACTGAGCAAGTTGTCTCTCATTCCCCTATAATTATTTTGTAGGTTTCCAATAAATATACTAATTTTACTTTGAGTTCCAAAAGTGTAAAGAATGGGATCAGGGAGTGAGATTGAAGAGCAATTGACTAGCTTTCTATTTTTATTATTGACTTTGTTAACTTTAAGGAAAACTAGTAAGGTCTCTTTAAGTAACCCTCTAGTTTTAAGTAATCTTTACTGATATTATGTTATGTAAACCCATAGACTTTTATAAATCCTTATTATGTCATTTTTTTCAAGTTATTTATAAAACTTGTTTTCTTCTTAAGCTTTTATACTACATATTCTCTTTCAATAGTTATTTTAGAAAGTTGCAACATAGGTTAATACCAAACAGGTGTTGAATTGGATGACTCAAAGACGTGGAGTGGTAAAGGCCCGGTGTCCTACATTAACGACTAAAGTAGCTAGTTTCTGGCTTAGGTTGGTTTACATGATAAGGTTGTTATGACTCTTTAATTTAGGGTATGACAGTTAAAGGTGATATCATAGCTTAGTTCTCAACCATTCGCTTAAAGCACGACTCTTCTGAACTAACTTAGAGACATCACAATTAAAATGAGTTAGAACACTTTAGGAACTCTAAGAGTTAGGGAATGTAAATGCGACATAAAATATTTAGACTTGTAAGGTTATATGTAAGTTATATATATATATATATATATATATATATATATAACATCATGTAAAACGTAAATCAATAATAAGTAATAAGTAATACCAATATAACTTACATCATACTTACTTAAAGAAAGAATACTTGTTGAGTAGGGATGTTATGTTGCATTGGTGATGATGATGTAGCTTGTAATTACGAAAGAATTGAGAAGAAATTACTGTAGAAGTTATAATTAGGTGAAAATAAAAAGATTTTATATCTTTTAGAGGTTTTCTCGTTATATCATTATTGTAAACTCCCATTTAGAGAACAACAGTGTAGAAAACCCACTTTCATAAATCTAAGTTCCCAATTGAATTATAAGAAAACCCCCTATAGTGCTCTAACAATGTAAAGAAAACTTATTAGAAGTTGAATGAAGGTTTTGAAGAAGCTTTTGAAAATTGCTTAGATGTTATAATGACCTAAGTTGAAAACTAAAGGTTGGAAATAATCAGATATACAAATTTAAAAGTGTAAAATAGAGAAGAAAGGAGAACCTTACGTAGAAAATTATTTCTTAAGACTTAAAATGGTAGGTTGTTTAGGAACTAAAGAGTTAAATTATAAAATGGAACTTAATCAAAATATTGAAGATAGTAGATCTACAAGAGGATATTACAATGGAAGAGCAACTTTTTAGATACTTGATAGATAGATTTAAAGCCTACAAGATTGAGACATAGTTATTCTAGGGATTAAGTTAGTGATGCATCTTTAATCTTAATTAATGAAATGTGGATGAATATTGAAGTATTTCGATGTAACATAAGAAAGGTAGATAATTGAAGTTTTGAGGACAAAACTTTTCCAAAGAGGGGTGTAAGTGTGACCCCCGTAACTTCCCTTTGTTGTTTTGAGTGAGTAATTTATGGCGTACGTGGAAATTAGCTTATCAAGACAATATTTCACATATGAATTCTAGGAGTTAGACGATCACATACCATGAGTCCAAAATGTTGAAATATAATAAAATAGTATAATTATGGCAAAAAAAAATAGATAGTTTTACTTAATGATATGATATTGTAATTTACCCTACATGAACTTGTAAATTATGTGACAAAAACTAATTGAATGTTAGAGGCAAATTATTTGGATATGAAAATTGTAAAGTGACCTAAATAAATATAAAAATATTGTATGTGAACCTCAGGAATAATTATTACATAAAATTATGTACTTGGAAAGGCTTAAAATTCCCTTAAATATGTATAATTACCTAAAAATTTCAGAAGAAAATAATAAAAAAGTCAAACAAAAGCTAAACTACCAAAATCATCTTGGATTAAGCATTGTATACTAGATAGACAGCTATTGTGGGATTAGCCTTGTATTAAGACACTTAGCAATACAAAAAATTAAGAGTATTTAAGCTTATAGGAGAGAGGAATGGCCATTTTGTACATAACATTTAGGAAACATCACCCATTTCTCTTTAAAGCATCATTAGGCTCTTAGGAATCTTAGAAAATTAGGGAAGTAAGAAGAAACTTCAAGGAAAAATTTTGGGAAAATTTAGAAATGATACAGTATAAACCAAGCCAAAACATGGAATGATGACCAATAGAACACCACCACTAATCAACAGTAGAGGTAGCACCCAGAGGGGTCGACATAGTGGAAGTGGTTGCTTGTAGCTGGATGGCCAACTTCCAATGAGTTGCAATTTCATCTCTATTTCCTCTAATTTAGTTAAAAAATTATATTAACTCTTAAATCTATGAAAAAAAATATTATTTTGGAATATTTTTTATATGTTCTCTTTGATAAAAATATCAAATTATAATATTTTTTAAGGGGATATAGGACCTCTTTAAGAAATCATGTGAAATCAACCAAATTTTGAAGTTGTTTTAAATTACTCTATCAGTATAGTTTCTAAACCAAAATTTTTGTAGAGTGTCCTTATATTGAACATAAGGGGAGAGCTGGTGCAAGGATCTCAAATATAATCATGTCAAAGTCTTGTTAGGATGACGTTTGGTAAAAGAAGCATAGTAGTGATAACTTCAAAAACATGTTCAAAAGGTTGGTAAATGAAAAGACTTTAAGTCTAAATATGTTAGTGCCTCATTTATGAAGTATTTGGTGATAGAAGTGTGATTATAATGATTTCAGAGACATGAATTGAGAGTTAGATGATTAAGATGGTTTTGGATGCAATAGCTTCAAAGTCATCTTTAGAGTGTAGGTCTGTAAAGAGGGAAATTAATCTCTAGTTTAGAGAGTTGATTAGAAAATTGGGTAGTAAAATGGACTTAGCTATACCTCAATGACTTGTTTAAGATGCATTTGGTAAGGGAAATGTTGTTAGAATAGCTTCAAAACTTGATTCAAGGATTGGTTAGTATAAAATTCTTAGTGGAAATGACTTTAAAATCTTGTACAGAGAGTTGGTTGGAGTAAGGGTATAACCGGAATATTCTTAGAGATTTGATCAGAAGCTTCTAAGATCAAAACTTTGTATTAAGCAAGTTTTCAGTTGCTTATTCCAAGACTTTAGTAGTAAATTGAAACTCAATATAAAGCTTACACCACTCACTAGAAATAAGTCATATCAACACTTAATTTATTAAAATGAACTCATTTGACTATATATTTAATAAAATTAAAGTAACTATATTAAATATATAGGGAACAATTGAAGTGGACATGATCAACCATTGGCACCGTCGAGCATGACATGTCTTAGCAAGTGACATCAGTGCTTCACTATACTTTGAAGTATTATTTAACAATACTTAGAAGCCTTAGTATATGTCTTATTTGTGATTGTAGTTAGCTACTTATATATATGCAATGTGTTTCAATGATTTTTTGCTATCTAGAGTGTTGGAACTTATGCATTAGTTACTTTATAATGTTGCTTGATTAAACTGTTTGAAGTTACTTGATCACCTACAAAGCAATCTAACTAAAACTCGATTGAACTTCTAACCGAACATGCATCATAACCTACTAAGGGACGATTGTAATTCTTAGGCTAAATACAGACCCTTCGATGAGAATAGTTTTCACAAACTGAAGACGGTCTAGTCATAATAGACATCATATACTATATCAAAAACCCCTAATTGGTTACCCTTGCAATGAAGAACTCTTCACATAATATACAAGGCTCTAAAACATACTAGCTTCCCAGTAACACATAGATTCAAAGGATATCATCACATAACATATTTATATAACATTTAAACTACAAAGTTTACAATAAGCAATAATTTAGTACATCTAGGTTTATATTACTAACAAAACAAAAGTACATAAGTAAAAGTTTGCATAATTAGTTCTCTCATCACACTGAATGGCCCACTCTTGCCTAGGTCCTTAAGCTAACCTCTGGCATCTCCTGGCTAGCCTCGACGAATAAGCCATCCTGCAACAAAAGTCAAAGGGGGTATAAGCCTGAATTTAGTGAGCAAAACCCTTGACCACACCACAAGCAAGTTATTAATAAATTATATTCATACATATGAATGAATGATCAAAT
Organism: Lumnitzera racemosa; assembly: GCA_024138005.1. Lineage (NCBI taxonomy): Eukaryota > Viridiplantae > Streptophyta > Magnoliopsida > Myrtales > Combretaceae > Lumnitzera > Lumnitzera racemosa. The sequence goes on from JAMXBC010000005.1 coordinate 54,451,809, forward strand.
AGAATGCCAAACAATACATATAGTTAACTAGTCAATATATGCAACGCAAATTTAATGCCCTCCGAAGTTAGGGTTTGAGTATACGTAGCACCAGTCAGATTTGGCTATTATATTAGAACTTACTTTACTATAAAAATCTACGTTTTGTATTTAAATCAAACAATTCATTTGATTTCATAAAAGCCAAGTTTTAGTATAATCGTGAGTGGGCCCCCATAGTCCATACTTACCCTTAAATGGAGACCTCTAGACTCAACCTTTAGCCAAGCGGTTAGTGCCTCTAATGCCTAGTATTCCCATATGCCAAGTTAAGGTCATTTTGTATGAGTGTACCATACAAAACTGATAAATTTATAATATCAACCCCCGAATAGCCTCTCTCTACCTCCCTATGATGTGAATGCCGAAATTATGTCTATGCAATGCATGTTGATGCATGAACTAGTTTCTTCTTATGAGCTAAGTATAGTTAAGTCTAATTATGATGTGACCATCCAATAGCACAGACAATCACTATCTATACTACCTTGCAACAAACAAATTATTGTTCATACTTAAGGTAAATTCACAATTCAGCACATAATACATACACAAGCATTTCCCTACCCCATACCACAATCAATTAACAATATCATTTAAGTACACTGTCTACAATCACATACAAGCATGGAATCATAGGGTAAATACTTACTCAACCATGACAACTCACTCTATTCATAGTAATCAATCAAGAGATCTTCACCCACATCAAGAACACCTAATCATTATGATATAACAAGGATAGTAAGCAATATTTAACTAATGGTTCTAGATATCTATTTACCTAATTCTACTTAGATTACTATCAATTTTTATCCGATTAGACTTTATCGCTAATCATATATAACTTTTTCAATCTGTTTCTGATATTTACAAATTTATAGTTGTTTTACATTGTTTTCAAACACACTTTCACATGGTAATGCCCATTTTAGACGTTAAAACCCGTGTTTAACAATATGAACTAAATTCATTGAAATGTTATCTATTGAAGCTTAAATATTCTTATTAGCTAGTTTTATGTTCTATTTTAGTAGTTAATAATTTCATTAGCCATTAACTCTTACACTTAGATGATCTTGTGGTTTATTATTTTAGAGGCTTATGTCATCGCTTATGTCAGCAATTGCATATGTTATCGCTTAGGTCATCATTTGCTTACATCATACATTACATATGTATACTTATCCTTATGTATTCATATACTTTACATATATGTTATGTATTTACATATACTTCTAATATACTAATATGTATACTTGTGTACTTATACGTGTACTAGTACATATACCCGTATATAAATAAGGTTATATACGTATTTTCGTATGCCTAATATTCCCTCTTAAGAAAGCTTCACAAATTTCATATTTTTACACTCTAAGAGCTTATTTAGCAAGGCATATGTATGTATAGTTAGTATATACCTCCTTTAGGTTTTGTACATAGAGGATACTTATGTATAAAGGTCTTCATATATGTATTTATCAAGTGTATTCCTATATTCACATGCTTAAGTATATATATACACGTGTTTTTTCATTTACTAAGGATTTACTACACTTCTAAGCATGACTATCGAACTTCCACTCTCAACAACACATATGCAGATATTACATAAGTTTCCTACACTAACCTAACATATTCATCTAACTACTAAGTAAGATAGGAAATTACATAATAACATACCTTTTTCTTCTTGACTTATGATAGTAGGACTTGTGAAAGTGAAGTGAGAAAGTGTATGCAATCAAGAGACCCAAGGGGGTTTATGTAGGGTCTAGGTGAAGGGGAAAGTGGATGACAAAGGAAGCAAAAGGGGACATGATTACATGTATCAAATGTGTAGAAAGTTAAAGAAAAGAGAAGAAAACTATAGATGATAATGACATATTTGTTGACTTTTTAACATGTTGACTTAGTCAACCTTTGACTTGGTCAACATTTGACTTAGTCAACTCCTTAAGTTTACATGTAATCTAAGTGTACATAATGAAGTAAATAGAGAAAATTAGGAAGAAAATTAAGGAAATGAAAAGTAATATGGGGTTATTGAAATGATTAATAAGAATAGGTAATGAGATATTCCTTTAGGTGTTTATATCCTACATACATCATTTGGTAGGTTACTTAATGTAACTATCATAAAAAATGTCATTTAGGGTACTAATACTTACTATATGTAGTATAATCATCAACTAAGCTCCTAACTTTATATAATATTAACCTAGATATATAATTAGAAGATGGATCTGATCTATAATGCAATATCCTAGTTCTTAAATGATTACTTTAGTATTATATGTATTTAAGAATGATTGAAAGTTATCTTTAATCTTTTACTAATGATTTGGAAAGATACTAAGGATATAATATCAATTAGAGTTTTATAGTAAGTTATGATGAATTAATACTTTTATATCCTTAAAGTTATAGTTTTAGGGTTTTTACCACTTTCAAATGAAATCTTTAGTGTTTACATACATTTAGGGTAAAAATAATTTATACGCAATTGAATCTTCGGTTATTATCTTAGGTTTTTTATGTTAACTAGCCTTGTCAATTCTTAGAAATATCTAACACACTTGAGTCTACTTTGGATATTAGGTCTAAAAAATATAGGGGTTTACAATAGTAGAATTGATCCTTTCCCCTTCCTTAGTTGCACTAAATGATTAGATAAGAAGTCGTTGCAAGGTTAGGGACTATGGTTCGAAGGTAGTTTCAAGAAAAGTATGTTTGCCTATGGCACAAACCATAGTATTGTTCTGATTTACAAAGTATGCTGCGTCAAACTCCTCGAAACCTAAGTTAGTATAAGCATAATTTCTCTAATCTAACGATGAATAGTCAACGTCATGCGATGGTATTTGCTTGAATATGCATTGCATCTAATTAACCTTGCTTGAAAACCCTAGTTGCTATGTATCAAATATGTGTTGTTGTCTCCTTCCTACTTACTAAGCAAGCTATCGTTCATTCCCTTATAGTTATTTTGTAGGCTTCTATTAAATATACCAATTTTACTCCAAGTTCCATAAGTATAGAGAATGGGGATAAGGAGTGAGATTTAAGACCAATGATGTCACATCTCGACATAGCACGGGATGTACCATCACATAAAAATACCTATTGAAAACTTAATTCAACCTATTCATTCATCAAAAGACAACATTGTTTACATAATAAAGGGGTTTCTATATCGAAGTTTAGCTGGATTTCCAGTTACAACTTATATATACAACATAATATTTACATCAAAACATAAACTAGCTTTTTCCTTTTTCATCTTCATAATAATAGGATCTTTGACCTAGTACAAGCTCTATACAAAAGTTACTAACTTCAACTCACGCTCTCAATATATATATCCCCCTTAGCGTTGGACCCTTCACGATGCTATTAACCTAAGGATAAAACATTTTATCCCCTCAGCTACTAAAACTGAGTGAGAGTAGATAATAAACAACATAATATAGATAATATGATAGACAATATTACATATCATAACTAAAACATTTCAATCATAACCTGTAGGTTCAACTTCACATATGGATTCGCTTAACCGAGCATTTATTACTAACAATTCAGCATGCTATGCTCATGTACGTGGCATACATTGGTACCGATATCCTATGCCCTCCAAACTTTATTCGGTTAGTCGACATAGCCAAGCAATTAGATACAATGTCTAGGAACCTAGGGCAACATGGAGTTGCCTAAGAATATAATCCCCAGCAAATTAGACTACACATTGTAGCCTACCATTATCAAAAAGGGCAACAAGGAGTTGCTTGGGAGTAAGACTCCCAACTTTACAAAATTAGACTACAAATTGTAGTTCACTAAATCAAAGTGGTAACACTGCCAAATTAGACAACACATTGTAGTATACCAAATTTGATTATCAAAATAGTCACAATGTTTTGGCAATGTAATCTATATGCTTCTAAAAACTGAGTTCATAAAGCTATGCTTTTTCCATGAACATTTGGAAGCTTCATTCTAAAAGTTTTGACTTGTAAGTCTCTTTTTGTGCCATGCCATATCATGATATACAATAGCAAGTCAAGAATATCAATCAGCATAATTAATCTCTTAGTTTTATTCAACCTAGTGATCCGATTCTAGTTTTTAAACTCTCCCTTGTAGAATTCTAGTATCTTACTTAGGGTTCACTTAGGTGAACACCTAGAAGATTGAGTTAACAATCATTTAACTTCCCTAGTTAGCACAATCATTCATAAGCACAAATCATCGCTCAACATGGCAACATAACAGTTTAATCAGAATGTAGTTCCTATCATTCAAAATCAACACATCAACATCCACTATAATAACATATTAATTCACCTAAGATATACCCATATTCAATTAACACAACATCAAATAGTGCACTATGTTATGAGTAGCAATATATCTATTCTAAGCATGGGTTAAATCCACTTATAAGGGCTTACTAATAGCGTAAAATCCTAAACTCTGCCATATGGTCCTTCCTTACTCATCACACCTATGAAAATATAACACAGCCTTCAAATCAAGTATAGATCGAACCTGAACTGTTATAAGCTTTCATTTATGCATTTTTAAACTTCATGTGATCTTATCTTACTCATTTTCAACTCGATTTTAGTAAAATTTATATCAACACGATTATTATTTTGAGTACTATTAATATATAGTAAGAATTAAAACTAATCAATATTGTTGAAAACCCAAAAATACCCTTTTCTCATTACAACTCAACTGTACATTATTATAATCTCGTGATTAACTCAATTAAACCCTAAATCTAAATTAAAAATTCTCAAATTCGTCATTCCCTGAGCTAGTCAGCATTCATTATGTACTCAAAAATACAAATCCTTTACAAGTTTAACAAATATCAAATTAGTATTAATTATTATATCATATATTAAACTAATATATAGGTTTATATTACGAAAATACATAATAAATGGAATATGATCCTAATTAATTCCATGAAAAATACTATAGACTCACAAAAATATGCAATTTAATTATTGACCATGAATTATATCAAACTAGCTATTATGTATTTTTATGAAAATAGCGACTTTAAATTGAAATTAGCAAAAATTAAGCAAATAAGTGAATTTGATCACAAGAGAAAATTCAAATGTCTAAAACATCATTATGAACTTTTAGAAATCGTAATACATAAGGCTCACATCTTGATTTTGTTAAAAACAATTTAATTCCATAAAATAGTGAAATTGCCAATTTTATCCAAAATAATTCCAATAAATAGTAAACATGATTATTTTGAAAAATTATTTCTACTAAAATTAAATACATATATTCAGTATGTCTCGTACAAATTTTCAACTTCAAAGAACATTATTTACTATTTCTAAATTTAAATTCAATTTTCATCCAAACAGAGTCATTTCTTAAGGACCTTATATTTGCAACAATTATTTCACTAAAATAAAATTACTAAATTAATATGCACATAAAATAACTCCAAAAAACCAAGTTTCATGATTAAATAATATCATTTGATATTTATAGAAAAATTACAAAGTCTCAGCCGAAAATTTGGTTCACTTGAACTAACTGCCTTTAGCTACCCAACCTTGTTGGAACGCCTCCTTTAGTGGTGCTTTCCTTGACTTCAAATGGCCACTCTAGCTGGACACCAATAGCCTATTGAACCAGCCTAATTAGATTCCATACCCTATTTTTTATCTAAATTTCTTATTTTTTGCTAATTTGTTTTGAAATTTTTTTTAGTGTTTTTCTTATATTTTTAGACTTGCAAAATGTTGTTTTTGAAGTGTACGAGCCCTATTTATATTTTCCAAATGGATTAAGATTTATAAAAATTGGACATATGGCTTACATATGTCATTTTTTTATTTTTTTTCCAAAGCATGAGGTGTCATTTTCTTATTATTTACCTTTTGACACATCAATCTAATGTAATCCTTGGCTACCATATCATGGGATGACTCATACTTTCATTTTTTTAATTAATTTTCCATTTTTATATTAATTTGCCTCATTTAAATCATAATTTCCTATTATATAAGTGTATTTAATACAAATAATGCATGTTCTATGTTAACACATGTATATTAAATATAATTCAACTTTGTTTGTTATTTTTATAAGTTAAATAATTTATCTCTAGTATCTTATTATATCTAAAATCTTAAATTTTACAATTATCAGCTTTATCAATAAGTTAACATTTTTCTCAAATTAATATATTTATATAGCTTATTTTGAGAAAATGACTTTACTTGAATAACTTCATCTAATTTTTCTAACCTTACTTTGAAGTTTGAAATAAAACTGATAACTTAATCTGACACCTTAAATTTTGAAGCTCGAATCCTATAATTATTGAACTAGCTTGAAATCTTGAGGTATTGCAATTGGTAAATTTCTATTTTGTTTATTAACTTTGTTAGCATTTTGGAAAACTAATAGAGTCTCTTCAGGTGACCCTCCAGTTTTAAGTAACTATTAATGATACTATGTTCTGTATACTTGTAAACTTTTATAAATTCTTATTATGTCATTTTTTTGAAGTTATTATAAAACTTGAGCTTTTGTATTGCAGATTCTCCTTTAGCAATTGTTTTAGAAAGTTGCACCATATGTTAATACCAACAAAGTATTGAATTAGATAACTCAAAGAAGTGGAGTGGTAAAGGCCTAGTCTAAACTAAAGCTTTAATAGCAGTAAAAGTGGCTAGCTTTTAGCTTAGGTTGGTTTATATGGTAGAGTTGTTATGACTCCTTGATTTTGGGTGTAATAGTTCAAAGTGCTATCTAAGCATGGTTCTTAGCCATTCTCTTAAAGCATGACTTTTCTAAACTAACTTGGAGATGTCATAACTAAAATGAATTAGAACACTTTAAGAACACTGAGAGTTAGGGAAAGTAAATGGGACGTAAAATGTTTAGACTTGTAAATCGTATAAAATGTAAAGCAATAATGAGTAATAAGTAATACTAATCTAACTTACATCATATTTACTTTCTAAATCTAAATCATTGATTTATTTATGCTTAGAGACAATAATACATAGTAAAGAGCTTCGGGATTATAAGATTTAATTGTAAAAATTGTTTTTAAATAGACTAAATGAGTACAGTTCTAAGTTTACAGTGAAATTATAAGATATACATATCTGCAATGTGAATCATTTTATAGAAGTTAGATGTTGGAAGTATTGGAAAATAATAGGAGATTTATACTACTATTGTTACTTGGAGAAATAACACTTTTTAAGTAAGGAAGCTATGTTGCATTGGTGATGACGATGTAATCTGCAATAATTACAGAATCACGAAGAAATTATTGTAGAAGAATAATAAAAATATTCTCCATTTTTAGCCGTTTCCTCATTATATCACTGTTTGGATTTGTAAACTCCTATTTAGATAACATCAGCATAGAAAACCTAATTTCACAAAATCTATGTTCCCAATTGAATTATCAAAAAATCCCTTGAAGTACTCTAAGAATGTAAAAGTAACTTACTAGAAATTGAATGAAGGTTTTGAAGAAGCTTCTGAAAATTGCTTAGGTGTTGTAATGACCTAAGTTGAAAACTACAGGATGAAAATAGTTAGATATACAAATTTAAAAGTGTAAAATAGAAGAGAAAAGAGAATCTTAGCCAAAAAATTATTTCTAAAAATAATGGGTTGCTTAGGAACAAAAGAGTTAAATTATAAAATAGAACTTAATTAAAATATTGAACATAATACACCTACAAGAGGATAATACAATGGTAGAATAACTTATTCAAATACTTAATAAATCGATTTAGAGACTATAAGATTAAGACATGGTTATTCTAGGGATTAAGTTAGTGATGCATCTTCAATCTTGATTAATGATATGTAGATGAATATCGAAGTATTTAGGAGTGGCATAGGAAAGGTAAATAATTGTAGTTTTTAAGACAAAACTTTTCTGAAAAGAGGTAGAAATGTACCCTACATAACTTTGTGTAGTTATTTTTAGTGAGTAATTTAGGACGTACATAGAAATTAACTAATTGAGACAATATTTCACGTATGAATTATAAGAGTTAGACAAATGACATGCCATAAGTTTGGAATATTGAAATATAATAAAATAGTAGAATTATAGCAAAAAAAAAGATAATTTTGCTAAATTATATTATGTTGTAATTTACTTTACATAAACACAAAAATTAGGTCACAAAAAATAATTTAGCCTTTAAGGAAAATTATTTGGATGCAAAAATTATAAAGTGGCCAAAACTAATATATAAATATAGCACGTACACCTCGAGTATAATTATCATGTAAAATTATATACCTAGAAATGCTTAAAATACCCTAAAATATGTATAATTAGCAAAAAATTTACGAGAAAAATAATAAAAAAAGACAAAAAAAAAAGCTAAACTACTAGAATTGTCTTAGATTATGAGTGATATAACAAATAGATAACTATTGGGGGATTAGGCTAGTATTAGCACACTTAGCAATACAAAAAATTAAGAGCATTTAAGCTTATTAGAGAGAGCAAATGGCCATTTTGTACCTAACACATAGGAAACATCACCCATTTCTCTCTAATGCATCACTTAGTCTCTTAAGATTCTAAGAAAATTAAGGAAGTAGGAAGAAATTTCAAGAAAAGATTTTGGGAAAATTTAGAAATGATACTGTGCAAACTGAGTGAAAACGTGGAATAATGACCTATGGAAGATTTAGGTGTGAACCACCACTACTAATCAATAGGAGAGGTGGCACTAAGAGGGGCCGACACAATGGTGGTGGTTGTTGGTAGCCGAATGGCCAACTTTGAGGGAGTTGCAATTTTAGCTCTGTTTCCTCTAATTTAGTAAAAATATTAAATTAACTCCAAAAATTATGAAAAAAATATTATTTTGGAATATTTTTACATGTGCTCTTTGTTAAAAATATCATATTATATAATTTTGAAGTGGATATAGCACCTCCTTACGAAATCGTATGAAATCAACCAAATCTCCAAGTTGTTTCGAATGACCCTATCAACATAGTTTCTAAACCAAATTTTTTTATGGAGAGTCCTTATATTGCATGAAGAGTTTTTAGATAAAAATTATTTCTACTATTTTTAGGAATTTTCGGGCCTTTAAATTCAATGAAAAATATAATTTTCTCAAAGATTTCATATATTGAGCCTAATGAAAACCCTTGGTATTAAGTTCTAATGTTTATTTAGATCCTATTCTACTATGAAGAATAATCTAGAATTGTATGGTTTGAGTTAGAGTTGAAATATACACAAACCACTAGTTTTGGTATTTAAGCATTAAGTTAGAGATAAGAGGGTTTGGAAATTTAGGCGATATGAAAATCGTAGTTATGATGAATCTATTGTATGATCATGTTATACCATGTACATAACCTATAATAAGATGCCAAAGCAAGTTGCGTTATGTAAAGTAGTGAATTTAATATGTTTAAATAGTTCTTTAGATAGTTGATCTGGCAAAAGAGTGATTTAAATTCTTGGTACAGATACCTAAATATCAGGTTAGCTAGTGCAAGGATCTTGAATATGACCATGTTAGAGTCTTGTTAGGATGATGTTTGGTAAAAGAAGCATGGTAGTGATGACTTTAGAGACATGATCAGAGGGTTGGTGAACGAAAGGACTTTAAGTCTAAATATATTGGTGCCTCGTTTAGGAAGTATTTGGTGATAGAAGTGTGAATATAATGATTTTAGATACTTAGCTAAAAAGTTGGATGATTAAGAAGGTTTTGGTTGCAATTGCTTTAGAGTCATCTTTAGAGGGTTTGTTTGTAAAGAAGGGAATTAATCCCTAGTTGAAAGAGTTGATCAGAAAATTTAATAGTAAAAGGGACTTAACTATACATACATACTTGTTTGGGAAGTATCTAGCAAGGGAAATGTGGTTAGATTGGCTTCGAAACTTGATTCGGAGATTAGTTAATATGAAATGCTTAGTGGAAATGACTTTAGAATCTTGTTTAGAGAGTTAGTTGGATTAAGGGTATAATTGGAATATTCTTAGAGACTTGATCAGAAGTTTCTAAGATCAAAACTTGGTATTAGGCAAGCTTTCAGAACCTTATTCAAAGACTTCAACAGTAAGTTGGAACTCAATACAATGCTTACACCACTTACTAGAAATAAGTCATATCCATACTTAAGTTATTAAAATGAACTCATTTAACTTCATATTTAATAAAATTAAAGTAACTATATTGAATATGTAGGGAACAATTAAAGTGGACATGATCAACCATCAACACCGTCAAGCGTAACATGTCCTAGTAAGTGAAATCAGTGCTTCACTACACTTTGAAGTATTATTTAAGAATACTTTATTTGTGATTGTAAGTTAGTTTCCTATATATATATATATATATATATATATGTAACATGTGTACCTGAATAATGTTTTTCTATTTGGAGTGTTTGATCTTATGTATTGGTTACTTTATGATGTTGCTTTATTAAACCATTTGAAGTTGCTCATTTACCCTAAAAGCAATATAACTAAAACTTGGCCAAACTTCTAACCATACATGCATCGCAACCCCTTAGGGGAACGACTATGATTCTCGACCCAAACACACACTCTTCAATAAGGACAGCAAAATTGGTCCTTTCTCTTTCCTTAGCTGGACTAAGTGATTGGACAGGAGGTCACTGTAAGGTCAAAGACTATGGTTCGCAAGTAGTCTTAGGATGGGTGTGTTTCTCCATTGCAAAAGCGTCAATTTGGGTTTGATTGGAAAAGTGTGCGGCATTAAACTCCTTGAAACCTGGATTAGAGTGGATGTAATTTCTCTAATCTCATGATGACCAGTCAAAGTCGTACGATAGCATTTGCTTGAACATATATTGCATCTAATTAACCTTACTTAAAAACCTCGATTCGTCTGCACCAAATATGTGCTATTGTCTCCTTCCTACTGAGCAAATTATTGCCCATTCCCTTATAGTTATTTTATAGGTTTTCGATAAATATGCTGGTTTTAATCTAAGTTCCAAAAGTATAGAGAATAGGGTCAAGGAGTAAGATTTAAGGCCAACTAATTAGATTTCTATTTTGTTTGTTGAGTTTGTTAACTTTTAGGAAAACTAATAGGGTCTCTTCATGTGACCCTCTAGTTTTAAGTAATTGTTGTTGGTACAATGTTCTATAAACCTGCGGATTTTTATAAATCCTTATTATGTCATTTTTTTTTAAGTTACTTATGAAACTTGTTTTCTTCTCAAGCTTTTATACTACTGATTCTCTTTTAATAGTTATTTTAGAAAGTTGCACCATAGGTTGATACCAAATAGGTATTGAATTAGATAACTCAAAGATGTAGAGTGGTAAATGCTTGGTATAAACCAAACCTATGTTAGCAGCTAAAGTGGCTAACTTCTAGCTCAAGTTGTTTTATACGGCAGAACTACTACGACTCCTTAGTTTAGGGCGTGGAAGATATTAAAGAAGATGACCAAAAAAATAAAGAAACATAAAGAAGAAGGTGCATTGCCAATCAAACCATTCCAAGAGAAATATGGCTAAGAGTCTTTGAAATAAAGGTATCGTAGGACTATAATCAAGACACTCTTCCTTCAATTCACTAAGTTTTAAGAGAATATGAGCAAGACCTTAATAGGATGGAGGAAGATGGAGAAACATGGATAGCTGGAGACATCCAAAGCCCTAAAAATCCTGATGATGCAAATATGTCACCTTCTCATGAGCCATTTGTAACACCCCTATAAGGGGTTTTGGTATTTTTGCCTAAAATCTTTTTATCACATATGTACCTATGATATAAAGGTCATACAAGGCACTAACTAATGAGTTTCTAATGGTGCTTTTTCATTTTACTTACATTTATTTATTTATATAAGCAATTAAGGTAACCCAACAATCCCCAATCCATAAACCATAGAGTTAAAATCACCTACCAAACAATTAGGTAGGATAATCAAACTATAACGACATTACAAGTTATAAATATTATAAAGATTTAGCTTAACTAATATAGTTTACTAAGTAATCTTATTCGTCTAATCCATCTACTTAAAGGAATACTCTATACTCTGATCTTAGAACATTCCTAACTTTTAATTATTTACAAAAAGGAATGGTTTGGGGGTAAGCATACCACGGCCTAGTGAGTTCATCCTTTACTACTATCGTTCAAGCAAGTTATCAATCATTATTAGCAAACATGTAGTTTAGCTATATATAAAATTAATGCACACATAATGAATGTAAGCAATACATTCATGGGGTTCCAAAACCATGGAAGGTGTAATTTATGCCATCTATACATTGATTACCCCTTATACTTAACCGCATAGGGCACCTTACCTCAGTCAAATGAGGCTATCTATAAGTATTGTCCTAATAGATGAAACTCAGCTATTACCTTAATCAAGATTACCATACTAATTAATTAGGTGGATCCTATATAGGGCTATTCACTATCAACAGTCATTATAACACCTTATAGGCTTACTATAGACAAATTCATAGAATGCCCTACGAGCTAAACAATTTAGGTCCTAACTTAGGCTACTCGCTATCAATCAACTGAAGATGGTCTACTAACTTTGCCTCAATAAGTAAAATGTTGTAAATGACTGCTATGAGTACTTACAAAGTTAATAAATCTTTCTTTGAATCATAAAACATTTCAAAAATGCATTTTCACTAATTTTTAGAAAATTTGGCAAAGCTATAAACATCCTAATAACAACAAATGGATCACAAACATGCCATAGGTATATCTAGTTAATTTGGACAAATATTTAAAGTTATCAATTTAATAATGCAATCACATGAATGTTGGCTTACAAAACAACCAGTCATTCGTCAAATAATCAAGGGCAAGCAATAGAATATCAAGTAATTATCAAACATAAGCAAGTAGCAATTCATCGAAACTCTCTCACTTGGCCTACTTGCCTATGTCTCCTGACCTTCAAGGTTCTTGAACATAATAATAATATTTATGTAAGTAGTTGCAAGAGGGTTTCTTTAAGGACCTAATAGCTTACCTAATTATTGAAGCCTACCCTAAATCTCTTAGTACGATTAAAACTTGATTTTGCGATAACTTCTTCATTTTAAGTTTTTCGTTTTTTACATTCTCATAGTCGATTTCAAACAATTTTGTACATACTTTTGCATTGAGGGATCCATTTTAGGAGTTAGGACCCATGACCATAAGTTTAGATTGGGGTTAGATTTGAATTTTATATGTTTCCCTTTTAACTTAATTAATTTTCTAGTTTAATTAAGTGTTTTAAGTGTACAAAGCCTTACTCTAGTCAATTATTATTATTAATTGGGTTCTTATATTATTATTAGGCCTACAATATTCAAGTTTTATGCTTCCTTCTATTATACTTAGTAATTTTAAATTCTAACTTACAAGGATGTAGGCTTTGTTCTAGGCCTAAATGATTTTTAAGTTAATGAACTTATTTTATTTATTGTTAGGCCATTATCTCATTGTTCTAAGGTTATTAATTTAGGTGGACCATTTTAAGTTGAGCCAAAATCTATTTCTTATGAATTAAAGGCTTATTTAAGCTTTTTTAGTAGGCATAGACCTTAACTCTTATCTAAGCCTATCATGGGCTTCTTAGAATACTTGATGGGCTCAATGGACCTTTTGTTTAGAACTTAAATAATTATTATAGTAGCTTGTCAAATAGTTTCTAGGTGGGCTTAGGATTTATTTTTAAGGCTTTTTAACTTGTCTTAAGTCTAATTCACATCCTAAGGCCCTAAACATTTTTCTAACTTATCCTAATAAGCCAAATAACTTATTGAACCCACTTTAAATTTCAGATCATATCATATCAATTAAGTAGGCTCCTAATTATTCTCTATAGCTCAAAAGTCCAACTCTTGTTGTCATGAACCTATAGGGGGCCTAGTAGGATTACCTAAAATTTTCATAACATTTGTGCACCAATGATATGAAAATCGCCTTGCAAGTTAGAGATTGCAAGACTCCAAATGATTAATCACTAAGGTTACTGATTTTTAAGTAAATAATTTATTGTAAAATACAAATATAAATAATTATGGGTATCCGACATCCCACAGTTCCTCAAAACCGCAGAGAATCGGTATCCCCTACCAAATAATAAGATAGGATATACAAATCTTACAAAAAAAATACAAGAAAAATTAAATTATCAACAAAGGTTATTTATGTATCATCTAAAGAGTACTCAACTATTTCTAATACTAAGATACATATCTTCATCTTACACTCGGCATACGAGACTTATCCCAATTCCAATGTAAGTAACCTACAAGAGAAACTATGAGGGAGTGAGCATATAACAGCTCAGTGAGTTTGTTCCTCACCACCACCGTTCAAGCAAGTTATCACACATTATTATCATACATGCAAGCAAGCTATCTACATACAAAATGAATGCAAGCAACACATCCATAGGAGTCTAGAACTATGGAAGGTGTAGAATTACATTGTCCACACTTTGATTATCCCCTGTACTTACCCGCACAGGGCACCTCAGCTTACCCACATGAGGCTACCTAAGGGCCTCACCCCCTAGGCTACACTCGACTATTACCCTAGCCGAGAAAAGATTTCAATTCAAATAGGGGGATTCCATTCTAGGACTATCCACCCTCCAAGGCCCCTCGGGTCTAACTTGCGAGTCCATCTCGTAAGCCAAAATTAACCAAAGCCTTACAAGTACAATAAAGCAAGTCCTCTCGCTGTTAAGTGGAGAATCCATGCTAACTTTGCCTTAACAATAAAATATCATTTCTGGCACTACGGCCCTTATCAATATCATACAAAATACATTTATGATTAAGAAAACCTTTTTTCCAAAAATACCCTTTTCAACATTTTGCAAAGCTAGCACTCTCCATCCATACATTTATTAGGTTATAGACATACGACGAATAGAACCAGTTATTTAGGTTAGATATTTATATTTATCAATTTAAAAAAAAAAAGTGATCACACAGATGATGGCATACAAGCAGAATAGTCATTCAAACATACAAGCAACAACAAGCAGCAAAACATCATACAAGTAACACGCACGAGCAAGTAGTAGGTCATTAGAATTCCCTCACCTAGATTATTGCTCATTCTCCAAACTTTGGGGTTTCCAAAACTCGATATTGAATGCCAAAATCAAAATAGTAAAACTTATAAGTATTTTGAAAAGTCAAATTCCTTAGTTAATTAAAAGTCTACTGTAGTTTATCTAGTTCCTGAATATACCCCAAGTCTTATATTTATAGGGTTTATCATACTCAATGGGTTAATATTAACTATTTTTTTATATTTGTACGTTATGAGATTTCCTTTATGTATTTTGTAACTTTTTCATTGTAATTCCGATACTTATAAACTTATAGTCGTTTTTTATCGTTTTCGGACGTACGTTCACACGGTAATATCCGTTTTAGACGTTATGACTTGTAATTTAAACTGTGACATAAAAATATCTTAAAAATTATAAAATATTAATTTTTGCTTTTTCTTAACATATTTATTATTTAATAATTATTTAAATCATATCTTCAATATTTTTATTATTTTTATTGTATTTTTCTATTTTTGAGATTTTTAACTTTATTATGATTATTATTATTATTACCTTTATTATTTTTACTATTCTTATTTTCTTATTTATTATTTCTCTTATGTACCTCACGATTATACCTATTTGTATATACTTATAATATATATATTTTATAATTTATTTTATTGAAAAATCTTTAATTGCGATATCATATATATATACATATACACCTTACATATTTACAAATTTAGTAAATATATTATATATGCTAATACATATTCAATATACTACTTATATATATATATATATATATATCCTCTACATTATACGTATTATATATGTATATGTATTTATACATAATAATATACCCATATAAGTTTCGAAGACCTAAATATATATATAGATAATTTACCAATACCCATTCTTATATTATATATATTCGATATATATTTACATAATATTTATTATAAAATATGTATACTATATATTATACATATATTATGCCGTATATTCCAAAGCATATACTCTATATTATATATATGTATATATATATGTCTTATATACATACTTATAAAAATACCCCACTACATATATACTATACGAGTACATATATACATACACGAAAATAATTATACATGGTATATATATATATATATATATATATATAAAGTTCATGGTACAAATATATATATATCTACTATAGTTATTTAATATAAATACTTAATACTAATCATACGTATTTCTAAAAAAAATACATAATACATAATGCATACTCTTTTCATATAATATATCTATATTTATACATGTATAGATACTTAGCCTTATACATACATATATTATTCAATTTATGTATTTATGCAAATATACATGTATTACTAATGTTATATAAAAAAAAAATACTATACAACTACTTCATTTATACATGTATATACTATATAACATACATCTAAAATAATTTAATTACATTTTTTTTCCTTCTAATTCTTCCTTCTTCCTTTTTGTCCTTGTTCTTTTCTTTCTTTCTTTCTCTTTTTCTCTCCTCATGGTTTGCTTCCAAGATTTTTTTTTCTCTCTTTTCTTTTTCTATTTTGTTCTTAAGGTTTTGCTTTCTCTTTTTCTTTTCTTTTTCCTTTTATACATGTGAGTTAGCTTAAAATTTAAGCTAAGTGTTTATCTAATTTGTATTTTCATTTTTCTTTTATTTTCCACTTAGCAATTTTTTTTCCTTCACATGGGCAGCTAATTGCTTCTAGAATATTGCAATTGAGAAAAAGAAGAGAAGAGAGTAAAGAGATAAATTGGAAATAAAAGAAAAGGAAAATAAAAATTATTAATAAATATACGTAATTTTTCAAAACATATAAATTATAACAAATCTCGTCGTAAATTAATTTTTAAATTTTTTTGAAATTTTATCAATTCAATTGGTACCTGGTACAACTATAATTTTTATCAGTTATTATAACGATTTCGTTATAATTTCATGCGAATAGGGTATTTAGTCAAAAATTGCAATTGACTATAATTTTATCACTATTGAGTAATATTTAATTATTTTATAGGTTTATATTTATAATTTTAAGATTTCGATCAAATTCGGATTCAATTTTGGTTAATAACATGTAAGTCAGTTTTAAGGTTTAAGTATACGGTTTAGGGTTTTAATCAATTTCTAGGGTTTTGATCAATTTCTAAGGTTTTCACTACTTATAATATATTTAGATTTATGATTTATTAAATTTTTTATTCTACTCAACTTTAGTAACTCTTCAAGTCATCTACAATATTAAGGTTCACTTCTTCTCTTAAATAGCTAAATTTGCTAAGTTTACACTTATCATTTTAAGACCTAAACCACTTCTTTTAACTAGTTTTAGGCTCTATTTACACCTAGGCTTATAAGGGCTCCTTGAATGATTTAGTAAGCTTAATAAACTCTTTTAATTAAGTTTTATTTATTTAACATATTTTCTGTTCATGAGTGATTAAGTAGGCTTGAGGCTTGATTTTTAGGCCTTTTAGTTCAATTTATGCCTAATTCATGTCTTAGGGCCTTAAGTAGGCTCGAGGTTCTGTTTCTAGGCCTTTTAATTCAATTTAGGCCCAACTTATGTCCTAAGGCCTATATCTTAACTCTAACCTAATCTAATGGGCCTAATAGTTTACTAAAATTATTAAATGATCCATTTTATCATGATTTCCATATTTAATACTGATGGCTTGTTAGGTTTTTAAGTGGGCTTTTTCTAAGCCTATTGTCCATTTTAGGCTTAACAACTCACTATAGACCTTATTTAGCCTCTTATCTTGCAAGTTTAAGATGATTTCCTAGGGCGGCTTTCTACACATCATATACTTAACTTGCTAAAATGTGCATTACACTACCACCAGAATGCAATTAAAACCATTTTCTATCAAAACAAGCATGAGAAATAAAAAGTATGGTAGGGATACACATACATATGTTTCAGCCTTAGCATGGGAATAAAGATCTTATGATGATTCTACTATTCTTCTTTGAGCTATAATCTGAATACAACTTATGTACTTCTAAAGTTGCATATAATATGTTTACTACACTAAAAATCTAAGAAAATGTACATGTATGGGCATCTAAACATAGCAAACAAAGGTAGCATATTTGTAAACTCTACTTTTAGTGGGCCTAAGACTTAATTAAGAGTACCTTCCGAACGTTCCCAAAGATCAACTAAACCAAAAACTTAAATTTATATTTAGAAACGAATTAAATTTTTACAATTCAAAAGCCAATTGTCGATAAAACCCGAGCTTGAAGAACTGCAGGCTTTAAAGTTACTTAAAACCCTAAACCTTAAAACCATTAAGGAATTTTAACCCTAAGTAATTAATCAATAATTCAATTTGAATAATATCATTCAACTTTAGAAAATTTTACAATTTTATAAAAATCAAAATCATAAATTACAAAATAATGTGAGATGAAAACCCAAAAAAAATTTCTTATAAGGCTATGCCCTTATCTTCATGCATAAGCCTTATACATAGATAAGTAGACCAACCAAACACCTTAGATAACTTATCAATTAAGAGTTGGAATCATTTATCAATTGATAACTTATCAAAATCTAGTGATAAGACAATTTCCTTATCACCTCTTCACTTATACCATATATGGACAATTTTTCACAAGATTTCACAAGCTTAACTTTAATAAATGAGACAAGACCACTCCATGGCATAAAAAGACTTGAAATGGCAGATATAAAAAGGGGAGAAAGGAGGGCCATGCACTTGTCATTCACCCATCAATCACTTCTTCTTACACATCACTATTCATCTCTTAATGCTTACATCATCAATAGTTGCAATTATTGAATTTTGTATAAGCTACAAGACAACACTTTCAAAATATTTAAACACTCATTCTCTCTCCATTCCAACTGGCCACTCTCTCCACCATTTCTCTCCCTTTCAATTTCACTTTCACTTCATCTTTCTCTCCTTTGAAACAAACATAAAAAGGAGAAACAACCTTATCCCGCAAAATCAATTTTTCTTCCATTTTTGAAGCTTCACTCACGGCAATTTTTTTCTTTTGTTTTTGTGTCATTTTCTTTCACCATCCAATACCTTTTAAGACCATTAGAACCTTCCATAAACTCCATTCCAAAAGACCAAAAGATTCAGGTTCAAAAGGTGGCAAAAAGGAGGAGGCAAAGTTAAGAGCTAAAGTGGAACCTTAGTGCACAACCACCAAACTTTGCGTTAAGGATAAGTAAGTGTTTCTTGTGATGTGTGGATTAGTATTTATGTTAGAAGACTTGGATTTCTTGAAGATATGAGTAAGGTTTAAGTTGTTATAACACCAAAAAAAATCGTTTTAAGAAACAAACCATGAAACCCTTACATAAAGTTGAACTATGAGCATGTAAAGTTGGTGTTTTGTAAAGGCATTTGTTTAATGCTTTGAATGGAAGATTTTAAGCTAAGAAAATCTTGAAATAAGAACTTTAATGGAGAATGATCATGCTGGACGTAAGGGTTCCGTAGTCATTTAGATGTTGATTTTGTTTCCATTAAGTTAAACATACTTAAATCTAGGCTTAAGTTAAGGAAAAATCCATTATATGAGGTTTATGAATAAACCAACTTTGTATGACATGAGCTATGATATGGAGATTTTATTAAGTATAAGATCTTTTATTTCTTTATGTGGAGCATGAGTTAAAGGATCAATTGATGGAAGAAAACTTAAGTTAAGATTTGGACATAAGTGGTCTAAGTGTATAATCTACCACCTAAACTTAAGGAAATGATAAAACAAGTTGAAAAACCAAGTAAGGACCCCTTGGAACCATCATGGACAGATCTGTAACGTGGGAGAAAGAAGCCTAAAAATATGATAGAAGTGAAAGAACAAAGTGAAAAGATTAACCAAAGCAAGTACGATAAGCATACAAGGCCTAAAACTCAAAATCGAGCCTAAAACTCTCAAAAAAAGAGAGGTTGTTTTGAAGCCCATAAGAAATCTACCTAAGGCCCCATAAGCCCACCAAAGTCACTAACTTTAGTTTGAACCAAAAACAAACCCATTTGACATCTTAAGCCCACTAAAGGGCCCAAGAAGTGGTTATTAGCCTTAGGAATATAAATCAAATTTATAAATATGATCTCAAGGAGTATTTTAAGCTTAGGATAAAATCTTAATACCAAGCCCAAAGAATTTCTTAAGTTATTAAAAAGCCCATTTACCAAACAAGGCCCAAAAGCACTCCAACACATGAGGAACGCTACTGTTCTAACCGACGGACAGAATTGTATTCCTCATTTTGAAAATCTAACCTTACCACGTTAAATGACACTCAAAAAAGATGAAGATTTACTATAAGATCATAAAAATCGGATTTAAAACGAAAAAGTTATATGCGATTGAACTTTAGGTAAAAACCAAGAAAAATTACGAAAACTAGTTAAGAATATAACTTAAAGAAAATTTACTTAGTTTCTTAAGTTTGCTTCAATTCCTTATAAAAATTATTTCAATGACCAGGGGATATCGTTTACGGAGACGACTTTCCTCCGGATTACTTTGATTGACCTAAATGGCAGAGTGAGTAAATTCTCGATGACTCTTTACTTGATTGTGCTTGTAGAGTAGATGCACCTAAACTTATATATATATTTGGATGCTTGTGGGATATGGGAGATGCATGTGTATGAATTTATGGATGAATGTGATGACTTGTTAATTTTAATAGGAATTGTTTGTATTAATTTATACATGTGAATTGTATGGAATGAAAGTGTTTGATCACCCTAAAAATCAAGTTAATTACTTATACGATTAAAAACTCAAAATGAATCATGCATTCCCCATATTACATACGAATAACACCGACTGCCGCTTCACGCAAAAGATGGGAAGGGACTTACAGGAATATGAGTTTCCTGCAGGATTGGGCACTAGCTATACCATCATATATATTGAGTCTCTATCTTAAGCTGATGGGCTTACTAGGCATTGGGAGCGCCAACCATCAACAAGGGGCCGAGTCTTGTGGCTTCTGCTTAGGGCATGTGTTTGTGGACTGCAGAGGCCACCACACCACTGGACTTAGGATTTTAAAAGATATGATATGATTTTGGTAATAGAAGTATACATACATATATATATATATATATATATACGTATAGAGTTTTGTTTTGGCGTGAGCACAATAGTGCAAATGAAATAAAACCCAAGGTCTAGAACCTAGATTTTGGTTTGGGTCGGTTAATTATCTCCAAACCCCGACTTCAGGGGGCTTAATTCTGAGTCGTATGCAGTTCCTAGGTCACTGCATGCGTTGTTTGGCATACTAATTGTTCATGCATTCATATGATTGTGCATCTAATAAATTTCTGTCAAGTGGTACTAATGAGGGTATTTATCTCACTAAGCTTAAGCTTACACCCCTATAGATTTTTATTGATGCAGGAGAACCTCTTCACTAATCCGAGCCAAGGCATGCCCGTAGTAAGTTCGTGTAGAGACGAGTTGGAGCGATCAAAGAGCAAAGAGGACATTTTGTAATAGATTTATAGACATTTAAATACTTTTATGTTTTTGCTCATAACACAGATTTAATGCAGTTCCGTTATAAACTACATTTGTTTGTAATATTTTTTTTGTATGGGTCCCACGAGCCCACACAATTAGCTAATCTATAATATAGAAGTAATTTTAGTTAAATTGCTCTATATTACTTGTCTATGAGACTAGTGGTAACGTAGAGTGGAAGAAGCCTTATGTGTCGTATGAAAGGCCTACGATCAACAAGGGGGTTGATAATAGACCTTTATACGGTACACGGTGACCTACCATGACAACGATACTGTTGGGTCGTGATAATATTAATAGTCTTTTCCTTAGTTTTTAAGCCTAAGAACCATACTCATAAACTTAAACTAGAAAGAAAGTTGAAAAGGTAAAAGTATACCTCAATGGAAATTTGAAGGGTCTCTTTTTCACTTCATTTTTTGCCAATGAAGCAAACTTCTTTGGTTAAGGGTGTTTTTTTTAGGAAAGGGGGATGAAAGAGGAATCAAATGCAAGTGGTTTTGTGTCATTTGGAGGTACTAGTGGGAAGTTATGGCTTAGGGCAATCAGGTGTGCAAGCATATCCAAGAAGCTTCTTTTTGTTTCCTTCCTTCTTATTTTTCTTTTGTTTTGCATGTGTATGTTTAGAGAATGTTTCTAGGGTTTATTCTAGAGAAGAAGATGAAGTAAAAATGTAGATAGAGGGGGCAAAAAAGGGTTGATTATTGAGTGGGTATAGTAAGGAACAAATCCTTTCCATTCGTAGTTACATTGTATAAGCACAACCAAAGACCAATTTACTTTTTATGATTTTTTGCCAATTGAAGCAATGACTTGTCCACTAAAGGTAAGTAGTCCCTTGTTTTCCCAACTAATTATCTTGTCCTATATGGTTAATTGTGATTATCTTTAGATAACTATGATACATAAATGCATGTAGATTATTAGAATGCAATTTAAGCCTATAACCCTAATTACTAGTGTAGATGACCATAGTTAGACATAATTTAGGGTTTTTCACATTTGATTAAGTTAATCAATCCAACTAGATCATTTTATCTAATTAATTTAGAGTTTCTAAGTGTTAGAATTGATTAATGCTAATTGATTATAATTCATAAGGCAAACTGGGGTTTTTTAGCAATTTAATAAATTATTAGCAATCAATTGATAATGTGGCTATTTAATCAAAGTTTATTAACAAAATTAGGGTCTTTGACAATAAATTAGAGTTTTTAAGTTGTTTTAGGGCTTCTCATGTTTTAGGGTTTTATGAAGGTATTAGAACTTTGAAAGTACGCTTACGATTTGAGCTTTACTTTTGGAGAAAATGTATCATTTAGGGTAAATTGGTAATCCCATTAATTTATTACCAATTTTAGCCGAGTAAGTAATTCATCAGGCATAGGTGAGGATAGATTATTGTCTTGGTCTTTGACTTTTCGGTACTCTATTTGTAAGAAATAGTGTTATTTGGCTCGGTAGACAAAATGAGTCGATAAGTAAATGATCTCGACTTTGGGATTCAGGTTGGTTTGATACCCCGAAGCCTATCATTAATTGACTTAATTTTATTGATCATTATTAGTTAAAGATATCTTCTACTGTTTATGATAGGGATCAAGGACTAGTCATATGCTCCTAAGCTTAAGGACTCACTCAAATGGTATATTGAGTTGTTTAAGGTAAGTTAAACTTAGAAGAGCAATACATTCTCTAGTCCAACTTGCCAAGTTACTTTACTCTCCACTTTAACCAAGAGACTACCAAAGTGACCAATCTATTGCCAAACCAACCCTTCCCTAATACATTTGTCTAAGGATAAGTATAGAACATGTATACTGTCAACCCGAATCATTGCCAAGGTTGAGGTCAAGCTGACCATCCAAAGTTGACTTGACGATGGATGATCCCCTGGGTCATCTCTTCCTCAATCCGTATCATCCAAGCTACCGAGCTATCCAACCTAACCTAATCTACTCAAAACCTATTATGCTCGGGGAATCACATTATTGGGACTACAAAATGGACAACTAATGCGTACCTTATTTGTTTGACATATGTACTATCCTTTTGTAATCAAATATTCTTTTATATAGTTCCAACTTTTCCCTTATAAATTGTTCCTTTTCCTTTTTTTTCTAGTAGGATTCTTTTCGTAATTTACACTAATCTAGGACTTACCCTAATTGGGTCCTATAAATAGTTGCAAATGAGGATAGCTGCAACAATCAATACAATTAACATTCAAACATTTTTCTTCTTGCATTAGCTCAGTGTATCTTACTTACTCTCAACTACTCTTATCTAACCTATTAAGTGTGGACTAATGGCGAGTGACCTCCAGCCACACTTGTATGTCATATCAAGTGTAACTTAAGCATGTGTGAAGCATTGTTACATCATATCCACTATCGGTATACAAGGACCCTTGTTCTACCTTCGACTCTCATTTATCTTTTAGACCATCTCGAGGTTCGAAACCATCTCCCTTTTGGTTCACGCAATACCAAACATCATGTATTCATCTACAATCGTACCCATATCATCTTTGTGTTAAAGCTTGGCTATGTCCAAGCAAGTCCTTGTTACTTATAGTTTGAGTGGTTTGCTACTACTGTAAGTGTTTTAGAGCCAGTTTATTGTTGTTATGAGTGTTCAAGGAGTGTTTAGAGTAAAAGTCATGCTATGTTTTCCCCTATTTCTCGCTCATAAAATAAAGTGTATGAGTTCTCTTGGTTTATTATGTGTTGGTTGTATTAGCTATTAGTGTATTCGATGTTGTTTTGTTCTTGATTCATGGAAGGAAGTTTTGAATAGTGTCTTAGCTATAATCTCTTGTAAAAGATGACAATGTCTAATTTTAGTATTTAAGGAATTCTAGTTAACTAAGAGAGTGGCGCTCAAAATGGCTAAGGTCAATGAGGAAGCATACCCTAATTAATAGGTGATTGACTAGATAGACTCACCAATGTAGTGGCTAGTCTAGTGATTGTCACAAATGAAGATAAGCAGCAAGCTGGAGAAGGTCCATACAAAGGACGAGCTAATGAATAGCCCGAGAGAGGCAATGGTTAGTATGGCCAAGCTAATGCCCTAGTTCAACCAGCTTGAGTTGGAGGAGTAGATAAAGTTACTAGGCGTAAGCTAGAACTCAATGAAATTGAAGAAGAAGATGAGGAAGAAGGTGATGAGCCAAAGTACTATGAGCTAAAAAGAGGAATGTTCAGCTCTGAGAGGGGTTGAGGATGTATATCCTAAGTTTTTCTAAAAGTGGTGATGTGGAGGACTACCTAGATTAGGTAAATAAGATCGAGAAATAGTTTAAATGCCATAAGGTACTTGAGAATGCAAAGCTTAAACTTGCTATACTAAAGTTTACTAGCTATGCTGCCCTATAGTGGAAGAACATGCAAGCCACACATAGAAGAGAAGGAGAACATGAAGTCAAGAGTTAGAATGAAATAACGAGTCATAAGGAGAAGATTTGTTCTGAGCTACTATTTGCCAGATCAGTTTAAGAAGTTATAGGAGATGAGATATGATGGATTGAGTGTTGATGCCTATATAAAGAAATTCTAGATGTTGGTGATCTGATGTGAAGTTATTGAGCCTAAAGACTGAAATTTATCTTAATTTATTAGTGGGTTGAAGTACAAGATTGGAGATATTTTAGAGACAATGGACATTGGATCACTTAATGAAGCTATCTAAGCTACCTAAAGAATTCAAAGGTACCAATTAGGGAGATTCTAAGCTCCTATCAACCGGCCTACCTCGAGTCGACCTTTTCTAAGTAAACTTATGAGATTCAAACCAAGTAAGGTTATTGAGACCCGACCTACTCAGACTACTCAAGTAGAGGAGAAGGAGATCCCAACGACGTTTAAGAAAGGCTAGAGCTCAAGAAGGAAGACAAGTGAGAAGAATAATGAGTATGATTCTTGTGCTCAAAATCTGTTCCATATTAGGTACAAGGTTAATGGGTCACTATGTGCAATGATTATTGACAATGGTAGTTGCACCAATGCAACATCTACTTTTATGGTCTAACAGTCGAAGTTGTAGACCAAACCCCACCCCAAGCCTTATAAGCTACATTGGTTCAGTGAGAAAGGAGCCTTACAAGTGAACAAACAAATATCAGTATCGATCAATATTGGAAACTATTGAGATGAAGTGCTCTGTAATGTGCTACCCATGAGTGCGTCCTATATTTTGCTTAGACAACCATGGATGTTTGACCAAAGTGTGATAAACAATGGAAGGAAGAACACATATTCCTTGGAGCATGAGGGTAGGAAGGTAAAGTTGAGCCCTATGACTACTGAACAAGTTAAAAGCATGTAAACTCAATTGAGTTGAGTGTTGAAGATAGAGGCTTTGGTGATGACATGACTAAAGCTAAAGAGAGAGATGGAGCTTGAAGAGCCAACCTATTTGCTAGTTAAAAGGTTACTTGAGATGAGGGGATTCAAGGAGGAATTGCTACCTCTTGAGGTGAGAACCTTATTGGATTAGTTTGCAGACCTGTTCTTAGGAAAACTACTTGAAGGTCTCCCTCCTCTTTAAGGTATTGAACATGCAATTAACTTATAGCCAAGAGCCATACTTCTGAACAAGCCTACCTATAGGTTAAACCTTGAATGGGCTACTAAGCTATAGAGGCAATTAGATGAGCTATTGAAGAAAGGATATGTACAAGAGTCCCTAAGCCCATGTATTATACCAGCCTTGTTGGTACCGAAGAAAGATAAGATGTAGAGGATATATGTAGATAGCCAAGCAATCAATCGCATCACCATCAAGTATAAGTATTCGATATGAAGGCTAAATGATATGCTGGATGAGAGTAATGGAGCAAGAGTATTTTCCAAGATTGACCTCAAATTTGGATACTATTAGATCCAAATGTAGGAAGGAGATGAGTGGAAGACCACTTTAAGACCAACCATGGATTGTATGAATGGCTTGTGATGCCATTTGGTTTATCAAATACCTTGAGCACATTCATGCAACTGATGAACCATGTGCTCTGAGAACTAATGGAAAATTTGTGGTGGTATATTTCGATGACATTGTAGTCTATAATTCTGACCTAAAGACTCATTGAAAGCATCTCCGAGTAGTTTTCTTAAAACGTTGAGCTGAAAAGCTCTATGCCAATCTATAGAAATGTGACTTCTACTGACTTGAAGTAATCTTTCTAGGTTTTGTTATAAGTGGTGGTGGAATCAAAGTTGATGGTGAGAAGATAAGTGCGATTACTAAATGGTTTGAGCTGACTTGTTTAACCAACGTATAAAGCTTCCATGGCCTAATACTATTCTATTACAGTTTTACAAGGGATTTTAGTATGATTATGGCCTCACTTATTGAGCTATCAAAGAAAAATGTTAAGTTTAGGTAAGGAGAGAAGTAGTAAAGGAGTTTTGAATAAGTAAAGGAAAAGCTTAATATAACCCCTATCTTAGCTCTACCGAGCTTTGACAAAGTGTTTAAAGTGGAGTGTGATACATTCGAACTAGGCATAGGTGCTATGCTAATGCAAGAGAGCCAACCTATTACTTACCTTAGTGAAAAACTTAGAGGAGCCACACTCAACTATTCTATTTATGATAAGGAGTTTAACACCATGATCCGAGCATTGACTGTATGGCAACACTACTTACTACTGAAAGATTTCATGATCTACACTTGTTGATAGTCAATTTTCGTCTCAATATTACTTGTCTATTCGGTTGTCGTTCATCGAGAGATTGACACTCGGTATTTTACCAAGTAATATAGATTCGCTCCTAATTTGAATTCAAGTCCATAGTGGAAACAGTTATTACAAGCACAGTTATATTATATAACTACCTGCTCACCCTATATTTGAGGAAAGGTACCAACAATCCACTACGTATCTTGTCAATTATTCCAATAACTGCTCCTTCAAACATGAAAATCTCCTATAAATATAGGAAGTTACTTTATAAGAGATATCTGTTAACTCACAACCACTTACTTTTACTTAATTGATTCTTGCTTATTAACTTACGCATTAGAGTGGCCGTACCGGATTAGCCTTTGTACCAAGCTTTCTTTTTAGTCTTTACAGGATCTCAAACACCTAAAATTCACCAACAACATTTGCTACCATCTATTTAGTCCTAGTTATACCCACATGGCTAAAACTAGAGTATCTAAGAGTATAGGTGCTAGCACTTCCTCCCAATACCTTGAACGATTGAGTCGACATACTGATGAGCAGCGATTGGCTAGACTCAAGTAACTTTGCCTCAACTTAGCTAAAGAAAACCAAGAACTACACAAAAAACATGAGCAAATCTTTCATAGTAATATTCACCAAAATCTGATTCAAAACAAAGATCGCGACGCTGAACATAGTGACAATTCAATTTATTCACCTAAGTTATAGAAGAAGTAAGCCAAGAATATGATGAGACCTTTAGCTCTTGCTTTTTAGAAGAATGACAAAGGCAAGCAACTACAACAGCTGCACCATGTAGGTCCTTTGCATTTCTATACCCCTATTACCTCAATCAGGCAATTCCAAATTAAAAAGAGCCCCTTCATTCTAGAGATTTTAGAAGAAGTGATACCTCGACATATCAAGCTGTTACAGTTTGAGATATATGATAAAACAAAGGACCTTAAAGAACACTTAGAGTATTAGCATACATTGGCCAAGTTGTATGGTTTGAGTGAAGTAGTGGCTTGTTAAGCTTTTCCTCAACATTAAGGAATTCAACCAGTACATGGATTAAACATTTGAAACCAAATACCATTTCTTGTTTCGATGAACTAGTAGAAGTATTCCTTTAACACTTCCTTGCAAGCAAACCTTCCATGAATGATTTTTCAATCCTTAATACCATCAAATAAAAATCTGATGAGTCAATTAGTGATTACTTGGCAAGATTTATGGCCGAAATAGTTTAGATCCTAGAATTAGATATGAATGTAGCCCTCAACACCATAGTTGATGGAGTTAAGCCCCATAAAGACTTTTTTAAGTCTCTCACAAAGAACAAGCCAAAAACTTTTGCTGAGTTTAAGGCTAAAGCTACCTCATGCATCTGTCTCGACGATAGTATAAAGGCATGGTGAGAGGCTGATCAGAGTAAAGGAGGCAGAAAGAATGACAAGCAAAAAAGTGTGAAGGATAGACTCAAGACGGATGATGACTACAGTTCAGATGCCAAGAAGAAAAGACTGAGGATTCCGACATACTCATCCTTCATGCCTGTTAATCGTCCAATTTCAAACATCCTAATGGAGGTACGTGGGCAGAAAGGAATCCTTCAATGGCCAAAAAGAATAAGAGGAAACCTTTCAAGGAGAAACTCCAACAAATACTATGATTTCCACCATGATAAAGGTCATAACATAAATGAGTGCATTTAAGTCAAGAATACAATTGAAGATGCAATCCAAAGCGAACACTTGCGTAAGTTTTTAACGCGTGATGCTAAAAGTATCTAAAGACTATCTCAGAGGAGACGTGAAGAATAAGAGAATGACACACAGCCAGTAATGGCCATGAGAGATACAAGGGACATAAATTCCAACAGAGCACCTAATGGAGTAATCAACACCATTGTCGATAGACCTACTATAAGCTTATCGAGTTCTTTGAGCTTGATTAATGCTAAGAATTACGTTTGCAATATTTAAGACAAAAAGGTCAAGATTGACAATACAATATCTTTTGGAGAGGAAGATTTTGAGGGCATCTAAAGGTCGCACAATGATACACTCATCATTAGTGCAAGAGTCGCCAACTTCAAGGTTAAGAAGATTCTTGTTGACATAAGAAGTTTAGGCAATATCATTTTTTAGCATACTTTTGACCGAATGAGGCCTAAAATCAAAGTGTAGCTATGGCCTAACAAGTATGACCTCTATGCCTTCAACAATCAATCCATCTAAGTAGCAGGAGTCATTTCTTTGCCAATATAGATCAACGACAATAAGCATGTTATGGAAGATAAAGTAAACTTTCACATCATCAAATGTTGGTCCCTATACAAGATGATAATGGGACGGCCTTCCCAACATCTATTCAGCATTGTCCCTTTGATTGCACATCTTAAAGCTAAGTTCCCTACTCCCACGGGAGTTGGCGTGTGCAAAGGGGAATAGCAATTGGCACGGTCCTTGTACATAAGGGTCTTGAGACGAGAAGAAGTATTTTAGGTTAAAACTTGCCCGAAACACAAGTCAGTCAACATTGAGAATGCCGATAGTGATATTAAGGAAATTCCTCTAAGGGATGACCTAGGGAAATCAATGAGAATCAAGAAACCCTTGTCAACAGATACTCAATAAAGTTTGATCAACTTCTTGTAGGCTAACGCTAATGTGTTTGCATGGTCTCCTTTTGACATGCTAGATATGCTAAGAGAAGTTATGGTACATAAGCTCTAGATTGATTCGAATCTAAAGGTAGTCTAACAAAAGAAGAGGCATTTTGCACTAAAGAGATAGGTAAGAATAGAGGAAGAGGTCCAAAAGTTATTGAACGCAGGATTCATCTTAGAAGA
The DNA here is from genome assembly GCA_024138005.1 of Lumnitzera racemosa. Taxonomy (NCBI): domain Eukaryota; kingdom Viridiplantae; phylum Streptophyta; class Magnoliopsida; order Myrtales; family Combretaceae; genus Lumnitzera; species Lumnitzera racemosa. The sequence goes on from JAMXBC010000005.1 coordinate 54,482,040, forward strand.
GCCTTATCCAAATTGGCTAGCCAACTGTGTACTAGTCAAGAAGTCTACCAGCAAGTGGAGAATGTGCATAGACTTCACAAATCTAAACAAGACCTATCCTAAGGATTGTTTTCTACTATCAAAAATTGATTGGATGGTAGATGTAACTGCTGAACATGAGTTACTTTCCTTTATGGATGCTTTCTTTGGTTACAACTAAATCAAGATGGACAAGGAACATGAAGTCTACATGTCACCAATTTTAGATCGTATTGTTAAACGATGATGCCCTTTGGGCTAAAGAACGCTGGTGCAACATACAAGAAACTTGTTACCAAGATGTTCAAACCCTAGATCCACAAAAACATCGAAGTATATGTTGATGACAAGATTATGAAGAGCCTGAAGGAAGATCGTCATTTTACTGACTTGGAGGAGACGTTTGCTACATTACAGAGATACAGCATGAAACTTAACCTACAGAAATGCATCTTTGGCGCAACATCAAGAAAATTTTTAAATTACATGGTCACTTGGCGCAGAATTAAGGCCAACCTGAAAAAGATTGAAGCCATAAGGAACATAAAGTCACCTTGCATAGTTAAAAAGGTACAGGAACTCACTAGGTGAATTGCCCCCCTCAAGAGATTTATGTCAAGAAGTATGGATAGGTGTACAGAATTCTTTAAAATTTTGAAGAATTCAATTGGATTGACAATTGTGAAAGAGCTTTCAACAAGCTTAAGGAATTTCTTTTGTCACCCCTAATACTTTCGATACCCATCCTTGGAGAAAATTTATATTTGTACCTATCAGTTAGATGCTAAGCTCTTTCTTCTATACTAATCCATATTGATGGCAAAGAGCATCGACTCGTTTATTAAGTGAGTCATGTTTTACAAGGGCTAAAGCTTTGGTATACAAAGATTGAAAAAATTTTACTAGCAATGGTTCTCTCGACATGGAAGTTAAAGTCGTATTTTGAAGCTTACTAGATCATTATTCTCACCGATCAACCATTGTAATGTACAATGGTTTGATTCCTCAAGAAGGATGATGAAATATGCCCTAGAGCTTAATGCTCTTAGTGTACAATATAAAGCTAGAATGACACTAAAGGCTTAAGTACTAGTAGATTTTGTTGTTAAATTCACTGGTAAAGAAGATTATGTAGAGGTTACCAAGAAACCTATTTGGTTCCTTTATGTAGATGGTTCTTCGATGCAAGAAGGAAGTGGTGCTGGCCTAGTTCTTTAAAGTCCCCATAATGTTAAAGTTCATTATGCTTTGAAATTTGGATTTCGAAATAAGAACAATGAAGCAGAATACAAAGCTCTTACTATCGGACTGAAACTAGTAAAAGAAATTGGTGCCAAGAAACTCAAAGTGTTTTGCGATTCCCAATTGGTAGTGAATCAGGTCACGAGAACTTACATGGTAAGGGAAGAAGAGATGAGAAAATACCTATTGGTGGTATGAATGCTTGCAAAAGAATTCTAATCTTTCTCCATCCACAAAATTCCAGGAAGCAAGAATATTACGGTTAACAAGTTGTCGAAGTTAACTAGCATGGAATTCCTTGATTGAGCGAGAAACTTTTCATCGAGTTCTCCTGTTGAAGAGTTTATCCATTCTTTCGCAAAGCTGTGAGTTGGCTTCTTACCTGAGAGAAGAATCATGGATGGATCCCCTAATAGATTATTTAAGAGACAACACTCTTCCTAACGATAAGAAAAGAGCATGGAGATTGGCTTACTAGGCTACTAACTATATGTTGATTGATGGTTAACAGTATAAACGTAGCATATCATAACCTTATCTTCGATGCCTTCCTTTGAGAGATGCTCAAAAGGTATTATCCAAGCTGCATAGTAGTATATATAGTAACTACGTAAAAGTGAAAATGTTGTACATTCAAGCATTGCAACTCGATAATTATTGGCCAACTATAAGAGAAGATGCAAAGGAAGTTGTTCGAGCACTACCCACAATGCCAGAAGCACAAAACATCGAGTGGTACGCCTGCAATAGAATTATATAGCTTAACTAGCCCTTAGCCTTTCGCCCAATGGGAGCTAGACATCCTCAAACCCTTTCTAAAGTCTACCGCCTAGTGATAGTTCGTCATTGTCACCGTAGATTATTTTACCAAATGAACTGAGGCTAAGGTAGTGGTGAAGATTACTGAATAGAAAGTGGAAGTGTTCATTTTCAATTCCATCATATCAAGATTTAGAGTTCCTTACATGATAATCATAGATAACGGCCCGTAATTTGACAACAATAAGTTTCAGGCATTTTGTGAGAAGTACAGCATTCACCTTAACTATACGTCTATGGTATACCCTCAGACAAATGCATAAGTCAAAGTTGTCAACAAGATCATCTTATACAGCCTAAGAAGGAAAGTAAATCAAGTTAAAGGGAGATGGGCAAATGAACTACCAAACATTTTATGGGGATACCGAACCACTCACAGAACTGCAACGAGATAGACACCCTTCAAGTTAGCATACGATGTAGAAGCCATGTTGTCAATTGAATTGGATTTACTGAATCTGCGGACACATAATTTTGATGTTATGCTCAATCAACTTGGATTGACAGCGAATTTGGATACTATCGGCAAAATTTAAGATATTGCAAGAGCTAGGGTCACGGCATACTGACATAGAGCAGCAAGGTATTATAATCAAAAAGTGAAGCATAAAGTTTTTCAACCTAAAGATCTAGTTTGCTAAAAGACAAAAGCTACTGGCGCACGAGTGACTCAAGGAAAGCTCAACATAAGTTAAGAGGATCCTATTAAGATTCGAAAAGTCATTAGCGAAGGGGCCTATTGACTAGCAAGGTTAGATGGATCAATCATCCCCCGAGAGTGGAATATCGAGAACATAAAGTTGTATTTCAACCAATTTGTTAAATGATTTTCATCACCACTCATTTGGCAATAGCCAACTTACTTATAAGACTACAGTACTTTTTTATGAGAATTATGTTTTGAAGTTCTTAATCTTTTTATCATTATCGAGTTATTGAGTTCTAGAATGCACGGCAAATAAACTAATTTAAGTTCTAGCCTATCACAGTTAACGAGCTATATAAATTAATCTTACAACCAAGTAATACGTTTTGTCCATGCTTCGAATGGCTAATGGATAATGTTTATGAAGACATACGAGTTAAGCCTATGAAATAAAACATGCCAAGTAATGTTTTTAGGTGTGTGAAATAAAACATGCCTAGAAATGTTTAGCCATGTGAAATAAATCATGTAGGCTACATATGCTAGAAAATATTGTATGTGAAATGAAAGGTACTATATATATGTGAAAGGTATTTCAATTCATTCAATTACAATTACAAGTGTTCAGCATACAAAATGAAAGAAATTTTGTTTTAACAATTATATGAGCTCAGTGAATAAGGAAAATCCTATAGCCTACTCTTAGACTCAATAGAAGTGACTTTTGGTTCAAAGGCTAGGGCTTCTTTAGCACTCGGGGTTTCCTCGGCATGAGCTTCATTGTCAAACTGATAACTATCTCGGTACCTGCTTCGATGTGATCATCTTTATCGGCATTGCTGACTTTATGGTCGACATCAACAAAGTCAAGGCAGGAGAGATCATAATTAAGGTAAAGCTTCAAGATCTCTTCTTTCACAGCTTGGACCCCTTCCAACAACTTCTTCCTGAGGAGCTTGTTATATTGCCAACTAGGAGTAACTATGTTGAGGGCCTCTTCAACTGATGGTCCTCTCTTCACAACTTCCTCTAATTCAACAACATAGCTCCATAAGTTGGAGTTGTTAGTCTCTAATTCTTTAATCTACACTCTGAGCCTATCTTCTTCATCACTCATCGAGCAAAAAGTTTAGCCCAGGCCCCAACATACTTCCTTCTTCGTCTATTGCTCCCCATTTAGGCCTTCAGACTCCTTGTCCTTCTCTTTTACTTTAGCCTTCAGGCTTGAGACTTCATTGGCAACAAATATATGTGCCAACTTCTTGGCAGTAAGATCCTCTTAAAGTTTCCTTACCTCCATCTCAACCCTTATTCTAGCATTTTTGGGAGCGACAATTTAGGCTTTGGATGCATTATACGCATCCCCAATTTTCTGCAATAATTCAATTTAATATGGTCGGTACTGAACATGACTTAGTAGGATATATGACGAATACTATAGAACTTACCTTTTTGGCCTAATTCATGGCTTCATGTAATGCTATTAGAATATAGCTACTTATCTGAAGGATGATGAAGAATATTAGTAATGGAGTGAATTAAAAAAAAAAAGAAAAGGGGGATCTAGTTACTCACGTTTTATTACTTGGCCACAATATAGGCCTTATTGCAACCGCTGACCTTATCAACATCCTTTGTGGCAATATCTCTGACCTTTGGAAGAATAATTCCTTCCATCAGGGCCAAAGATTTTGTTCTATTACCCAGGGTCGAATCGGTATCCAAAACGTTCTAGCTCTAACACGGAACAAAATACTCGCCAACCTCCTTGCTTGGGACATATTTAGCACTATAGATGCCAAGAGTTTTGGCTCACATTACTGCCTTCGTCTTCTCGTCTAAACCCTTGGACCTTTTTGTGAGTGGTTGGTCAGCGAGTTCTTTTTTCGGCCTCTTATTGGCTATAGGCGCTTCCTCCCTCGATGATGGTGAGGTCCTTGGCTTCACCACTATGGTAGATCTCTCGACCAACATTTCTCGGCACTTATAAGGTTTAAGCTTTCTCGACTTAAAGCTTGTCAAAATGGAGAACCACAATCGGCATAATCTTCTCACCCTCTTTTTGCCTTTCAAATGGCCATGAGCTTTTCTTTTGAGCAACTGCCTACTTAAATGTGTCTTCTCTAGTCGACTTCTTTATAGTAGTAGGACGAATGATAGTGGACACTATGGTAACCCTTTTGTCTGCTTTAGATTTCTTAGCCTTTGCCTAAGCCAATAGCTTGGTTGGATTTACCTCGTTAGCACTCATATCTGTAAACAAATAAGTTAATATAAGCACATGAGAAGGATAAACTTACTTTCTCCATACCGATCAAGGCTCAAAGATAACTAGTCTCCCCCCTAAGTCGTAAGAATGGCTTTCCTCATAGCTATACTCGGCATGGTGTACAACAAACCTAGGAGTGGCTTAGTAGTATTGCCTAGAATTTCCATATCACGTATGTACCCATGATAAGAAAATCACCTTGCAAGTCAGAGATTGTAAGACTCTAAATAGTTATTCACTAGGGTCTTCAATTTTAGTTCAGTGACTCATTATATAATATAAATAATTATGGATATCCATTTTTCCACAGTTCCTCAGAACAACAAAGAATCAGCATCCCCTACCAAAATAGTGAAATAAGATAGACAATTTTAGAAAATTCTAAACTTACTAAAGATACTAAACTAAATTAAGATATTAGTGGTTTTTCGGAACATTTCGAATTAACTACACAAACTTTTCATCATACTGATTCAATGGTAGCACTCTATACTCAGTTCCTATCCCTGTCCCAACTATCAATCAACTTGCAAGGAAAAGAACTGTTGGGGTATAAGCTTACGGTTAGTGAGATAAGTATCCTTATCAATACCACATGGCAGAAATTTATTGGATACATAATCATATGAATGCATAAACAATCAATATGCCAAACAACGCATGTAGTTGCCTAAGAACTGCATACAACTCAGAATTACGCCCCCTGTAGTCGGGGTTTAGAGTAATTAACCAACCCAAACTGAAATCCAAGTTCTAAACCTTGAGTTTTAATTCATTTACAATATTGTGCTTAAGTAAAAACAAAACCATATATATATATATATATGTATGTATGTATGTATATACTTTCTTTACCAAATGACAAATCATATTTTTAAAATCTCAATTCTAGCGGTGGGTAGCTTCTACAATCCACAAACACATGCCTTAAGCAAAAGCCACAAGACCCGACCTCTCACCGACGGTTGGCATCTCCCGACGCCTAGTAAGCCCATTAGTTTAGGATAGAAACTCAATAAAAATGATGACATAACTAGTACCCAATCCTGTAGGAGGCTTATCCTTATGTGAGTCACTTCCCATCTTCTATGTGAAGCGGCAGTCGGTGTTATCCAAATATAATTATAGGGAATGCATGATTCATCTTATTTCTTAACCATATAGTTTAGTAATTCGATTCTTCAAGGTGATCAGACAATTTCATTCCATACGCTTGCAAGTATAAATTATCACAATAATTCCCACTATTATATAATTAACTAGCCATCGCATTCATACACATGCATTTGCCATATCCTACAAGCATCTAAATTTATTTATATATGAGTTTAGGTGCATCTATTTTATAAGCAAAATCAAGTAAAGAGCCATTAGGAATTTACTCACTCAGCCATGCACATCAATCAAATTAATCCGGGATAGGTCGTCTTCCAAAAGTCGGGTGTCCTAGACATCGCAAATGCAATACTATAAGGATTTGAAATAAAACTTAGAAAACTAAGCTAAAACCCTTTAAGCTATCATTTTGACTTGGTTTCATAATTTTTCCTGATTTTACTTAAAAGTTCAATCTCATATAACTTTCTCGTTTTAAATCCAATTTTTATGATCTTATAGTCAATCTTCATCATTTTCAAGTGTACTTCAACTTGGTGAGGTTAGATTTTCCAGATGAGGCACGTAAATCTATCCATAGGTCAAAACAGTAGCGATCCTCATGTTTTGGAGTGCTTTTAGGCCTTGTTTGGTTAATGGGTTTTTTGGTAACTTGAGAAATTCTTTAAGCTTGGGCTTAGGAATTTATTCTAAACTTAAAATACTCCTTAAGGTCAAATTTCCAACTTTGGTTTATACTCTTGGTGCTAACAACAACTCCTTAGGCTTTTATACGGGCTTAAGTTATCAAATGGGCTTGTTTTTTGTTCAAACTAAAATTAGTGACTTTGTTAGGCTTATGGAGTCTTAGGTGGATTTCTTGTGAACTTCAAAACAACCTTTCTTAATATTTTAAAGTGCTGGTCATAATTTTAATGAACGCCTAACTTAGAGTTCTAGGCTCGTTTTGAGAGTTTTAAGCTCGATTTTGAGTTTTAAGCTTTGTATACTTGCTTTGGTTGATCTTTTCACTTTATTCATTTGACTTTATCATATTTTTAAATGGTTTTTAATTATGTTCCAAATTTGGTCATGATGAATGTAAGGGTTTCTCACTTAGTTTTTCAACCTGTTTCATCATTTCCTTAAGTTTAAGGGCTTAATCATGAACTTAGGTTACTTATATTCAAAATTGGTTATACTTTACATGAAAATAGTAGATCTCATACATATCATAACTTCCATATCATTGTTCATATCTTACAAAATTGGTTTCTTCATAAAAGCTTCATGTAATGGGTTTTCCTTTACCTAAGGCTAGGTTTGAGCATCTTTAACTTAATAAAAGTGGATATAACATCTAAATGACTCACATTCACTCCACATCCAGCGTGATATCTCCTTATTCACATATATATTTCATGATCTTCTCAACTTAAAATCTTTCATTCTAAGTATTAAATATATATCTTTACATAAAACCAATTTAGCATACTCATATTTCAACTTTCATGTAAATAGGTTCACAAGCTTACTTTTTAAGGTGGTCTAGCTATTTTATTATCTTATGATCATGCTAATATCTTCATGAAAACATGGTCTCCTAACATGTAATACTAAACCACTACCACAAAGAAACAACTTACTCATCCTCAAAGAAAAAACAAGGTGGCAGTATAACTAAGTATTCTCTTAGCTCACTGTCTTCCTTCTTCTTCTTGTAAGTTCTTTTGAAACTAGAGTCTTGATCTTTGAAGTGGGGCTTTGAGGATATTCTAAAGTTCCTAAAAGTTGTTTTTGAAATTGACAAATAGAGGGCATAAAATAAAGCTTGGTGCCATGAGTATGGAAGCAAAATAGTGGCAGCAATGTTGGGATTTTGAGGAGTTGAATTTCTTCTTTTAGTTTGTGTTTAGAGTGAGAGGAAAGGAAGTGAAAATCTGAGTGAAAGAGAGAGAGAGTTGCAAATTTTTGAATGGGAGGAGAAGTGTGTGCAAGAAGCTTTAATTGACTGTCTTTTAGTATGCACAAATGCCAACTTTTTGACAAGACTAGCTGATGTAAGCATTAAGGGGTGAATAGTAGATGTGTAAGACATTTGAGTGATGACCAAATGACAAGGCATGGCCTCTCTTTTCCTTCTTTTCCAACCGGCCAAGTAGGGAGCAAATAGGGCATGGTGTTTTCTTGTCACTTAATTAAAAGTTAAGCACATAAAATAATGTGATAACTTGTCCATATGTAATATAAGTTGTGGTGTGATAAGGGAAATGTCTTATCACTAGTTTTTGATAAGTTATCAATTGATAAATAATTTCAACTCTCAATTGATAAGTTATTTAAGATGATTGGTTGGTTTACTTATTCATGTGCATAAGTCTTATGCATGAAGATAAGGAGATTGTATTATATGAAATTCTTTTGGAGTTTGTTTCTTAAATTGATTTGTAAGTTATGATTTAATTCTTATAAGATTATGAAAATTTCTAGAGTTGAATAAAATTATTCAAATTAAATTCTTAATTAGTCGCTTAGGGTTACAAGTCCTTAACTGTTTTAAGGTTTTAGGTTTTAGGTTTTGAGTGACCTTAGAGTCTATGGTTCACGTATTCAAGTTTTATCGATAATAAGGTTTCGAATTGGAAAATTAAATTTTTTTTAAATGTAAACTTAAATTCTTAGTTTAGTTGATCCTTGAAAATGTTCGGAAAGTACTCTTGGTTGATTCACTAGCCCGTTAAAACGCAAAGATGAGGGAATTTCCTTGTGTGTAATTCTTTTAGGGTATGGTTCTCAAATAAATTTGTAGATTGTGATTTGCTTCTTAAAAAATTTTAGAATTTTCTAGAGTTGAATAAAATTTATTCAAATTATATTTTTTAATTATTTATTTAAGGTCGTAAGTCCTTGATCATCCTAGGTTTTAGGGTTCAAGTGAGTTTATGTATTTTTTAGGGTTTTTCACCAACTCGAGAGTAATTAACTTATACTTAGGAGCTTAAGGTTCAATTGGCTTAATTATTTAGGAACATCGCTTTATTATGCAACATATATATATATATATATCATACATTAGATTAAGGAAAAGAGAAGGAAATTGCTTAGTAATATATTTATATATAATACATATTATGGGGCTGCTTATGTTCATAAGTAAAATAATTTTTGTAAATTTATTAATTTGTTCCTTTAACTAGCTTAGTTTTGTTGTTTATTATTACTTGAAATAATTCTTGATTCGTTCGTTATCAATTTTATATGATTTCACAAAATTATTGTTAATTTTATTGATTTATGGCTTTTCAAGCATTAAGATAATTTTATAGAGTTTTAAAAATTTTTATGATTTGATATTTATGGTTTCTATTAAGTTTAGGTTTACATTTGTTAAAGCACGCATATGTAAGGATTGAGGTTTTCTTACATGATTAGTGTTTCCAAATCATATAATAGGGCCTTTTAAGTTCATTTTAAGTTTCGAGTTTAAAATTTTAGTCGATTTTCATTTTATGTGGTCTTGTCAACGTAAGGATAATCCCTTCGACTTCCTAGAAGAACATCTTGTTCTTCCTCCTTTTTGGTATTTTCTTGGCTACTGCAGCATCATTCGGCATCAGCTCGATATCCTTTGTGCCGATTAGCTCAGTCCATTGAGTCTAGAAGTCCAACTCTTCATCAGACACTATTGACACGAACTTATCATGCCACTTATGGATTTTAGACTCTAGCCCATCCTTGAACTTGTGCCAATCCTTGTAGCAGCAAAATACCACCTGTCAGGTTGCCTCCTGAATGTAAAGAAGTACCAAAAGAGTTTAGGTGTAACCCTAACCTTGACTTCTTTGCATACTATCTCAAAAGCTGCCAGGAGCCGTTATGTGTTTGGTGAGAACATACTCCGCACAACTCTGAAATAGTTGAAGAAGCCCTTCACGAATGCTGAGAAAGGGAAGTGCAACTCAAAATCCAAATACTTTAGGTATATGTGGAATTCATGCTCCCTTAGGGAACATACCCTCTCCTCCTCTCTCGGCCTCCTTAGATTCCATCTTTTGGGAAGGTCTTACTAGTACTTATTGTACTTTGTGACAAGAACTTTATCGGTGAAACTAAAGGTTCCATTTAGAGAGTCACGGGAGTACGTTATGATGTTGAATAAATATCTTGCTGTGGACCGACCTTTGTCCTTGGGATAATTATCTATAGGAAGCTTATTGATCCGATTGAGTTTATCCTACCTTACATCAATACTGTCATCAAAGCTGCCAGAAGAATACGTCACCTCTCTCCTTCTTTTGGGGGAGGGGTGGAAGAAGTGGTCTTAGTTTCCGTTGCTATGAAATCAAAGAGGACAAGTCAGCAGACAACATTCTAAACCATACCTAAATATCTATGAATAGTATCTCAAAAATTGAAGAACTTAAGATTGAAGACAAGAGAACAAGAAATATGGTTATGAAGACTGTGTCTGAACAGAAGTGAATCCTAATTTCAAAGAGTCCTTTCAATATGGATAATTCTCCCTTGTAATTGTAAACACATTTCTCACAGTAATGATCACTGATTTGATAAGTAGTACAGATTGACGATGTATGTTATGTGTTTGAAATTTTACTATCAATAACTTTCTGATAGTTATTAAGTCTACGACACAATGGTTACCGAGGCGACAGGTGTCATACTTGTAAACCCCTAAAATTTTCAATCTAGCTTTTGAAATAAACTCAATTATGTTAGACAATGTAAGGGTCGACAAGGCTAATGAAAGTGAGAACCCTAAAAGAATTCATTAATCGTGTAAGAAACTTTACTACCCTAAATGCATCTAAATGCTAAAGATTCCATTCAAAAGTGATAAAAACCCTAAAATGATCACTTTAAAGACATATGTGTACTAATTCAACATAATAAACCCTAAAACCCTAATTGCTAATATAACCCTCATATTTTGCCAAATCATTAGTAAAAGGTTAGAGATGACTTTCAATCATGCATATATGTTTTGAATCCTTAAGTAGTCCTTTAGAAACTAAGATAATAAATCATAGCTTACATTTATTTCTTAAGTATATGATTAAGATAGTCTTACATGGAGTTAGGGGTATAGTTGAAGATTAAGTAAATGTAGTGAACCTTAATACTCTAGTTAGTACTTTTTGCACTTGTTATCTAAAGTAGTTGATCAAATGATATATATAGGCTATTAAGACCTAAAGTAAGACCTCATCAACTATGTTTACTAATCAATTCACCAAATACCTCATTTCCTCTCATTTCCTTAATTTCTCCCTTAATTACTACATTATATGCATAAAATTACAAATGCTTAAGGAAACTTGACCAAGTCAACACATATTGACTAAGGTCAAAGGGTTGACTAAGTCAACACATGTTGACCAAAATCAACAATTTGAAAAGTCAACAAAAGACACTAAGAGATAAAAAAAAAAATCTTAACACTTAATGATGGCTTTTCTTTTCTTTTCTTTTGATTTTTCTCTTGTTCTTTTTCTCCTCAATTGCCGTCCACTTATTCTCCTTCTAGACCCCACCATTTGCTTTCTTCCATTATGAAATCAAAACAAAAGAAACAAAAGAAAAACCTCCCTCCATTGCTGTGAGCTTCTTCTTCCCCTTTCACTTTCAACACTTCTCTTTTTCTCTCCATAATTCCAACACAAATAAAGGTATGTGCTTAAGTTACTTTATGTTGCTTTGTATTATTCATTAGTTAGCTAATTAGGTAGATTAGACAAGTAGCTATGTGTTAAGTATGATCTTGAAGAAGAGGGCACAAAGTTCCTATCTTTAAGTGTATAAATTTAGGAATCATGAAGAAGAAGAAAGGAAAACATGAATATGTGCTCATAAGTATGTGTACATAAGGGAATCCTAAAAGAAGAGAAGCATGAGAATCTTTGTACATGGGTATTTACCATGTACATAACCTAAATTAAAACAAAACCTAACCATACATACTTATATTACACTAATTACACACTTGAAAACACAAAAGAATGATCTTAGGAGGATTTTCTTAAGGGAAAGATTAGGCAAACGATATTTTGTATAAAAATACGTATCTAACCGTATAGGTATATGAGTATGTATATACGTATAAATATGGTATAAGTCTAAGTATATATATAAGTATATATATGTATAAGGTATATGTACATAAGCATAAGGAGAGAAGTGAAATGTACATATGACATAAGCATGAGGTGAGGCATATGTAATCAAATGATGAAGTAAGTGATGAGGTAAGCACATGATGACATAAGACATGACATAAGCAAGTGATGACATAAGCAATGACCTAAGCAAGCGATGATGTAAGCGATGACGTAAGCGATGACATAAGCATAGATTCTAAACTAAGAAAAGAAGAAGAGTGTATAAAAATTAGGTACCTCAATTAGTAAACCCTAATATACTTTCTAAATTAGGTGATACTTAATTAAATACATGAATTAGAAATAGCAAAGTAAAATCCTCTAAGTATAAGAATTTAAGGGTTAACTAACTCATTAAGTATAAGCAAAAGATATAAATATAAGTAATAAGAGAAATTAAGTTTTCATAGTTAAAATTTCTATAAATTTAGTTCATATCATAAAACACGGGTCATAACGTCCAAAACGGACATTACCATGAGAACGTACATCCGAAAATGATGAAAAACAACTATAAATTCATAAATATCAGAAATAAAATGAAAAGGTTACAAATGAATAAGAATAAGGTCTAACCAGATAACAGTTGATAGTAATTTCAGTATAACTAGGTAACTAGAATTATCAGTTAATTCAGTTACTTACTAGCATTATTATAACATAATGACCAGGTGATCCCGAGGTGAGTGAGGACCTTCCAATCGATTACTACGAGTAAGGCGAGTCACTATGGCCGAGTGAGTATTTATCATATGATTCCATACTTGTTTGTCATTGTAGATAGTGAACTTAAATATTATTGTTAATTGACTATTGTGTAGGGTTTAGGAAATGCTTGTGTATGATTTTGTGTGTTGAATTGTGAAATTATCGTAATTACAGAGAATGCTTTGTTTGTTGTATGGTAGTATAGAAAGTGATTGTGTGTACTATTGGATGGTCACAGCATAATTTGAACTTAAGTATATTTGACTTATAAAAAGAAATTGGAACATGCATCGCAGAAATACAATTCTGGCCGTCACATCACACAGAGGTAAAGAGAGGCCATTCGGAGGTTGTTCTTATTCATTTATTGGTTATATACAGTGCACTCGTACAAAATGACCTTACCCTGGCCTGCGATAACACTAGGCGTTACAGGTGCCAACCGCCTAGCTAAGGGTCAAGTCTACAGGCCTGCGTTTAGGGGTGAGTGTGGACTACGGGGGCCCACTTACAATTATACTAGAACTTGGTTTTTATAAAAATAAAAGACTTATTTGATTTGAATACGGAGCGTAAAGCTCCGTAGTAAATAAAGTTCTAGTATAATACCCGGATCTAATTGGTATCGTATATACTCCAACCCTAACTTCGGAGGGCGTTAAATCTAAGTTACGTATATGAACTAGATAATTATATGTATTGTTTGGCATTTTGTTTGATCATTCATTCATATGCTTGAATATAATGTACTTATAACTTACTTATGGTGTAGCTGAAGGTTTTGCTCACTAAGCTTAGGCTTATACCCCTTTAGACTTTTGCTGTAGGATAGCCTATTTGTAGAGGCTGGCCGAGGGATGCCACAGATTAGCTTGAGGACTTGGGCAGAAGCAAGCTATCCTATATATTGAGAGAACGGTTGATGTAGATCTTTACTCATGTACTTTTGTTTTACTCGTATTGTAGACTTAGATGTACTAACTTACTGTATAATGTAAGCTTTGTAGTTCAAATTTTATAATAATATGTTAATGTGATGATATCATGTGAATCTGTGTGTTCTTGGAAAACTAGTGGTTGTAGAGCCTTATATATTATGTGAAGAGTTCTTGATTGGAAGGGTAACCAATCAGGAGTTCTTTGTACAGTATACGGTGTCTGCTATGACTAGGCCATCCTCAGTTCATGATAATACCACCTACTTTTTGGTCTTTTCAATAGGTGGGAATTTAAATTTATGACTTTTTGACTAAGATGCGAACTGCCTTGCTCCCTCTTTTGCTCAATATCTAAAGAGCTGCTTCTACTCGGTTTCTAGTGCATTATATCTTACTTCCTTTATCAATTACTCAAGCATGGGAGTTGGGGGGCAAATATTGATAGTCAATTTTTGTCTTAGCCTTACTCGTCCATTCAGCTGTTAACGGGTTGAACAATCTAACCTCTTAGCATTTTGCCAAGAGACTGATACTTGTCATTCTACAGAATAACACAGATCTACTCCTAATTTGAATTCAAGTTCATGGTATGAACAATTATTATAAGCATGGTTATATTACATAACTACCTACTTACCTTACATTTGAGGAAAGGTGTCTAATCAACAGTTGACCACTTATCTTGGCAATTATTTCGATAACTACTCCTTCAAACCCTATATAAGAAGTTACTCTATAAGAGATATCTGTTAACTCACAACCACTTACTTTTACTTAATTGATTCCTTCTTAGTAACTTATGCATTGGAGTTGCCGTACCAAACTGGCTCCGACATCAAGCTTTCTTTTTAGTCTTTGCATGATCTCAATCACCCAAAATTGACCAACAACAACACCAATCATGAATCTTTGAGATAACTAAAGAATCAGCTTAAGTTGTTATGAAGATAAGCCAGATGGGTCGAGATCTAGGAGGGATTTTCATATGTCGTGAAGTATAAGAATGAAAAGAATAATGTAGTAGTCAACACCCTATCGAGATAACACTCCCTTCTGACCGAATTACAAACCTAGCTATTAGGATTTTCCATGGTCAAGGATTTGTACACTAAGGATCCACATCCATAACTAAGGACACCCTTCTACTAAGCTCCTTTGGTTAACACTTAGCTAGGATAGGTCTCAAGAGTTCAGCAACTAAGCCAAAAGTCCATCAAGTCAAGGTAACTTTACTATTTTTATTTTCTTTTTATTTCTTTCCCTTGTAATCTTTGTATATTTAGCAAATGTTTTGTGTAATATTCTTCATGTACAAGTAGTGTACAAGGTCATATATTCATGTAATGTTGCTTTTTCCATGTAATATAGTCAAATGGTATATGTATTACATATATGTGTATTTTCCCTTCTTTTATGATTTTATCTTTTATCTCTCTTCTATTTTTATTTTTATTTTCAAAGTTGTACATGTATATATAAATACACATACAACAATGTATGCATGTAGGTACGTATGAGTATATTAGGGAGATAATATATATATATAGAGAGAGAGAGAGGTATACTACGAAAATAGTACATGTATATTACAAAATACAAAACTAAACATGCTATCAATATATCTATATGTACCCACCTGTACATTATACATATATATATATATACATATATTCCTTTTTTATTTTTCTAGTTAGAGGAAAAATATGTACAATAAGGCATGTTTAAGTATTTGGGTATATTTCAAAAATAACAAGTATATTAATATTATTTTTTATAAATGCATCTTAAATATGAATATATGTATATATTTATGTTGTTTAGC
The DNA here is from genome assembly GCA_024138005.1 of Lumnitzera racemosa. Taxonomy (NCBI): domain Eukaryota; kingdom Viridiplantae; phylum Streptophyta; class Magnoliopsida; order Myrtales; family Combretaceae; genus Lumnitzera; species Lumnitzera racemosa. The sequence goes on from JAMXBC010000005.1 coordinate 54,497,773, forward strand.
ATAACTTTGTAATAGTATCTTTATTTTATTTTCTATTATTTAGTTATTTTATATATAATATGTATATATTAATATCATAAATAAACAAAAATGGACAAAATTAGGAAAAATGCCCCTTAAACTAACCAAGGACTACCATATAGGCCCTATAATTTTTCTGACCCAAAAATTCCATTTTATAAAAAATTAATAATAATAAATTAATTTAGAATGATTATTATAATAATAGTTAGATTAGTCAGTAATTTAGGGCCTAAAGTTGTAGATTAAGGAAAATAGGACAAGCTCGACCCTAACGCCCATAAGAAAAAGCCCATAATTAATCTAACCATAAAGTAAAAGGGGTGCACAAAATTTCATTAATTAAAATAGGTTTAAACATATACAAAACAAATAAGGCACATGACTTATAGAATTGGAAAACCTAGGAAAGGAAATGCCCATTTTCAAGCTAATAACTAAGATATCAGCATAGAAAAAAATAAAAATAATCAATAAAAATGAAATTTAGAAAATTATTTATGCTCACTAATGAAACAAAAATAAAGCCCAATTAATAGTCACTAAGAGAAGCCTAGAAAGATAACAAAAGAGTAATTGAGCCCAAAATAATAAAATTCATAATTCATCACGCCCATAGCAAAAAACATAGGTCTCAACTCCCAAAATGGACCCTACCATGTGAAGATATATCAAAAAATAATAAATATTGACTATAAGATCATAAAAATTGGATTTAAAACGAAAAAAGTTATATGCAATTAAAGATTTAACATAAATTAAGAAAAATAGATAAGATAACTAAGCTATTCGAGTCATCTAGCACTATAGACTGATAAGTAAGATAAACCCTTAAAGTAAATAAATACACTGATATAATTCTTTATAAAGATACGCATATATTTCCTATTGAGGAAGCCGATAAACACATATTATAAGGTACGAATAAGGCATAACTATGTGATGTGAAATTATTTGAAAAGTCAAAATCTTATATATATGGATACACATGTGTACTTAAAAGTCCAAACATTCTAAAAAAGATATACTTGTATATATACAAATAATTAAATATATAAAATGTAATAACCATAATATAGTAATATGAAATAACAACAATAATAACAACAAATAATGATGATGATGATAACGACGCTAACAATACTATAGGATCATACATCTACAACAACAACAGCAGCAATAACATATATATATATATATATGTGTGTGTGTATGTGTGTAAGCATACACACCTAATATGTTCTTAAAGTAACTATACTATGGTTAAGCTAAAGTTTTAATGATCAAGTCAGTGAATTAAATGCATAATTTTAATATTTTCCACCAAACTCTACTACTTGTCTAACTTATACTGTCTAGTTGCTATTTACCCTACTACACATGGATATTACAATTAAATTATAATATAATAATATACCAATATAAAATTTATGAAAAGTGAGAAAATCCAAACTCGTATAATATTTATGGAGTTATATACTGTTACTCATATGATAAAATAATATTTCTTAATCATCACAATAGCTAAGTTAAGCAATGGAAAATAACATTTTAACTTTAATTAAATTCTATCATTCAAGAAGTATATTTGAACTCAATAAGGATTAACTATAAAAATGTAAAGATTTAAGGTAAAACTGAAAAGTTACGAAGATTCAAAACCTAAGCGAAAAGGGAATCATAAGTAGATAGTAAGTTAGTTAAACCACTTAGCACTATATCTAGGTACTCATTAGGTTTCTTTTGTTATTATTTCTTAGGAGACATCAATTAGAAGTTAAGCTACCTGTCGATTGTTATGATTCGTAACAACTTTAGTCAAGTAAGTACCCTTAATGACTCTATACTTATTTGTGCTTGTTGTTAGTGCACCCAAATTGTTTACATTAATAAATTGATACTTAGGGTTGGTTGATTGCTACGTAGTAGTATTGTTAAATATGATTATTAAAGATTTGGTTGTATGATTAATACTACTTAATTGGATGGTTTGCTAATATTGATTGATCACCTAATAATTTGACTTAATTACATTCATCTTATCTTAAATTAAATGGATCGTAATTATATTCATATTATCTTAAATTAAATGGATCATGCATCAACCATGCATTATATTACTTATTCCAAGCATCATCTCGGTAAAGAGAGGCCATACAAGGATTGTTTCTTTATAATGAATTAAAGTGTTTTAGTGTAGTACACTCATCCAACATAACCTTACCCTTGGCTCGTAGGCTTTCTTGGTGCTTGGAGACGCCAATTGTAGTCAGCTGAGGGTTGAGTCTAAAGACCTCCACTATATGGCTTGAATGTGGACCGCAAGGGCCACCTCACTACTAGACTTAGGAATTTGTGAAATATTGGATTCATTTTTCTTTTTTTTGGAAATGGAAATATATTTTGTGAAATAAAAAATTTCAATGTATGGTTAAAAACCCAATTACTAGAATCCAATTGTGATTTATGCCAATGAATCTCCAACCCTTATCTTAAGGGGCATTAAATCCGAAGTTGTATACAACACTTGATCAACTGCATACATTTTATAGCATAATGTTTGTTCATGCATTCATATGTTTATTAATTAATTATTTGATAACTTGCCTACTAATATTGTAGGAAGGATATCTATCTAAGCTAGTGTAGCTTACTCTCCAATAGTTATACTTTGTAGGTCAATTGATAATAAGGATTGGGATAGGAACTAAGTATAAAGTGCAACTATTAAATTGTATAATAAAAAGTTAAAGTTAGAAAAAGATTTATACAATAGATTTAGAACATTTTGCATAATAAATAGTCTCATGGTTAACTTGTAGTATCTTTAGTAAGTTATAGAAATTTTAAGGATGGCATGCTCTATCTTATTATTTTATAGAAAATACAGATTCTCTATAGTTTTAATAAACTGTGAAATATTGTGTATCCATAGTTATTTATATTTTATGCTAATTTATAAATTAAAAAAAAAAGAAGAAGAAGAAGAAGCCTTAGTAATTAATTAATTAAAGTCTTACAATCTTTAACTTGTAAAGCAATTTTCATATCATGCGTATACATATAACGTGAAGATTTTAGGTAATCCTCCTAAGCCCCCTTTAGGGTCCTAATAGAGGTGGTATTAAAGCTATAAATTGTCAAAGATAGGAATAACATACCAAATTGTGAGATAAGGTAAGACTTAGGTAAAATCAAGATGAAAGATTAAAAAACTTAGACTTCTAGATTATATACTATATATAGTATCACCTATACATATTATGTTTACATTTATATGTGCACATACTCACTAATTATTAAACCCCTTCCCAACCAAGATGTTGTTGATGAGATGATTCCCAAAAGGCACCTAAATGTCAGTTCCAAGTGTCTAACAAAGGATGTAAGGAGCAAGTGTCGAAATGGAACATAAGAAAATGTTCTTGATTATGTTGAATTAAGAAGAGATATATGTGTTGGATATCGAGAGTACGGAGATATCTCAATTTTAAAATAAAGGTTTGAAATACTTTGATTTGAGGTTTGTCAGTTTTGATGATTCTAAAGATCGAATCGGAAATTTAATAACCTAAGTGGAAATTAAAAGAGGTGATATAATAGTTTATTGCAAATCTGATTTATGATTGAATAGTTTGATAAGTATGAATTATGGTTATGTATGAGAATGCAAACTACTTTAGTGTTTTAAAGAATTGTTAAGGAATAATGCTGAGTAATAAATTTTTCGTTAAGTGGATTTGTCTTGGTGGAATTTACTGCATAAATCTTATTTTCCGAATTATAAACTCCCAAAATATTATTTAGTAAGATTAGAGATTCTATGAGCTATTGCCTAATAGGATGTGAATTCTAGTCAATAGGAGTGAACATGGTGGTTTAGTTGTGGAGATACTAAAATATTGAATGAATTTTCTATGAAACAAATACGTTAAAATAAGAAGTATGGATAAATATTGATAAGAAGAGGAGGAATGAAACTATAGACAATGAAACATAATATAAGGCTGAAGTTGATGGACATTACTCACAATTAGGCATAGATCAATGTAGATTATGACAATTTAAAACCTCCATAGATTAAGATACCAAAGAGGTGTTAAAATAACAATGAGTTATCTTGATAGAAGGCATCACCTAAATGAAATCCAAACCTTTCTCATTCAATAAAGACAAAATTAAGAAATTGGAGTTGCAAGCGAGAATTAAGGACATGTGTAAAATTCCAAGGAGCTCTTGGCAATATGACTATGCCAAAATATCTTTATGTTTCTTGATGACTTGTGATTTAATCGTGTGATTGAGGAGCTCTATGTATAGTATTTTTATGATACTATTTGATTGCCATATGGGAATGTTTAGCAAATCTAAGCTTTAGATCTTATACCCTTGAAATCAACATTGAATGAGGTAGAGATGTAACCATGAAGAAGGATTGTGTGAAGCCTGAATGGACAAAGGTAATAGGAAAGGACCCTACCTTAGTGATGTGGTGTGAGGTAAATGATTAACAATAGTATGACCTTTTGTAGGAATAACCAAATGCCTAGGCTCAATGATGAAAATATTGAGATTTAGTGTTTAGCATAAACTAATCTTTATACATAAGATAATTGTGGAGTAATAGAAGATCAAGGAGGATAATTACATAACACCATTAAAGAATAATTTACCTTTAATTATGAGGCAAAAGATTAATGTGCAAGGTATAATATTGATTTAACCTTAAAATAATAGTAAAACCTAAAAGTAATGGTCACCTAATGATGTGCCTAAGAGCTTAATAACCATTAGAGCTTCCTAAAGGGAATAGTAACAAAGCCAGTCCTTTGAGATATCAAAGAAGATGGAATGGAAAAGTTGCCAAAAAAGTAGCTTCCATGAAGCAACTAGGAGGATATGACGCACCAAGAAACGCAACACAACATAGCACTTCGCTCGATATGACTCACAAGCTAATGTCAAGGTTTACTTGCTACTAATCTCGAGTTACTTGGTAAGATTAGATAAAAGTGTAAATGAACTGTACTCAAAGAAGGATGTCTCATAAGAACAAATATATATGCAATATTAGAAAAGGTGTAAGATGCATTGTGACTACAGTAAAAGGACTATTTATAGTAAGTTCTTTAGGGCAACAATACAAATAAGGAATATTACATAAAAGATGATGTAAGAAAGTGACTCTTAGTATCCTTGAAAAGGGTAAATGAACTAAAGAACAAAAAGGAATATAGTACAAGTGTCAGAAAAGTGGGGACAGGTGGTAGCTTGTCAGGAAGTTCATAATTGGGTATCTTGGGGCACTGTAGATGTTCCAAACAAATGTTAAAGCTGCTGCTAGAGAGTTATGTTAGGAGCTACTAAGGTAATTGAAGGATGTTAAGGTTCATTAAGCAGGAAAGGTAAAGCTCAACTCATAAGGACATTAGCCTCAATACTTGGCAACCTTATAGGCTATAAGAGAAGGGCTCAGTATGTAGTGGCATAGGACTCGACACTCAATAGGTCAGCCTTGGTACTTAACATGTTGATAACTGCGTAAAGGTTCGAGCAAAATAAAATTTCACCCATAATTCTTCTGCGTATAGGAGCTTGTATTCAGCAAGTTAGCTAAGGTTTTTGAAGATTTACCCTCAATTCTTGATCTTCCTATCCATCATCCTACACATAAGGTGTCAAGTCGGCAACATTGAAAGCAAGAGATACTCCATATCCTTAGGGTAACTCTAACTCATAAGCTTTATCATTAATGTATTGAAAGATCTTGAAAGGGCCCATCCAGCTAGGGTGAAAACTTGTTTATCCTTTTTCTTAAGAATCGCTCCTTATTGAGGTAAATCTAGATAAGGTCTCTTAGGTTATAAATGACTCGCCTTCTTCCTCAGCTTTCCTATTCTTTCTATTAGGCTATGGTCTTAGCTAATTGTTAGGCAACCTTCTAATGCAGTCTCTAAAACTCCTTAGTGCACTACAAGCCTAATTGACTTTCTCTGTAAAGGTCAATCCGATAACCATATCCAAGGATAAGTTCAAGTTAAGTCCATAGACAACCTCAAAAGGTGACGTTCTTATCAAGCTATGAGTAGAGTGGTTGTAACCAAACTCGATGATGGGTAAGCATAAATCTCAATCATGTAGATTCTTTCCAACAGTAGCTCAAAGGAGATTGCCTACTATTTTGTTCACAACTTCTATCTAGCCATTTATTTATAGGTAGTAAGAAGTGCTGAACATGAGTTTGGTGCTAAGCTTTGTCCATAGTGTTTTCCAAAAGAAGCTCATAAATGTCGAGTTATGATCAGACACAATGATTTTGGGTACTCCATGCAACTATGTGTTCTCCTACAAAAAGAGCTTAGCAATAAATAAAGCATCATTGCTTTTATGGTAGGGATGAAGTAGCTCATGTTGCTGAACCAATTGACCACCAGCATAATAAAGGTGTATACTCTCCATATGGTGCCTTCCTTCCCTTAGCTCATTTGCATACCTTACAACACTTAAGAACTTTGGATACATCCTTCATCATCTTAAGCCAATAAAAATGTTCTTTCAGCAACTTGACCACAATGTTAGAACTTTCCCTCTTATACTTAATGACATAGCAAAATGTTTCCAAGAACTCATCCCATGGTCTATATCGATAATGAACTCTCTTAGCAGTAAATAGTGTTATTAGTACTAAAATGCATGGACAAGACCATAGAACTCCTCATATACCAAGTAATTTAGTGTGGAACCTCTAAGCTTCTTACTAAAATAAGCAGCTGGTCGGCATTCCTACATGAGAATGACTCCAATGTTAATTCCAAATGCATCACATTCTAGTTCAAAAACTTTCTTAAAGTCAAGCACAACAAGCACTAGGGTAGAAGTTATCTTAGACTTTATCTTAAGAAAACTATTCTAGGCTTTCTTGAACAACTGGAACTTAGAGTTCTTCTTAATCAACTCAGTTAGTGGGGCAGCTATGGAACTAAAATTCCAAATGAATCTTTGATAAAACAAAGATAAACCATGAAAACTCCTTATTTTGACAACACTAGTCGACATCGACCACTCGAGAATAGCTCAAATCTTCTCATTGTCAACTCGATACCTCCTTCAAAAACAACATAATCGAGGAATACTACCTTACTCTAACAAAACATGCACTTCTTTAAATTGTCAAATAATTTCTCGACAGGGAGGATATCAAACGCTGATCTTAAGTGTACGACATGAGAAATGAGGTTGACACGTGCACCAATATATCATCAAAGTAAACAAAGAAGCATTTAACAATCAACAATCTCAAAACATGATTCATGAGTCGCATAAAGGTGCTCAACACATTTGTAAGACCAAATGGCATCACTATCTACTCAAATAGACCATCGTTAGTCTTGAAGGCAATTTTTCATTCATCTTCAAGTCTCATTCATATCTAGTGATAACCACCCTTCAAATCGACCTTCAAAAATACTCATGCACCATGCAACTAATCAAGCATATCATCTAATTGAGGGATTGAATATCGATACTTGACAGTGATTTTATTAATTGCTCAACTATCAATGCAAATTCTCCATGAGCCATCCTTCTTCAACACTAAGATAGTCAACATAACATAGGGGCTCATGCTATCCTAGACGTAGCTCTGTTCAATCAACTCATCGACTTATTTATTTAGCTTGACCACCTACTTAGGGTTAAGTCTATAGGTAGGTCAATTAGGCAGAGCAGCTCCAGGCTGAAGGTCAACGCAATGCTCTATCCCTTTAATAGGTAGTAGTTCTCTTAGCAGCTCCGCTAAAAACAGATCAGCATACTCTTGAAGTGATGTTTGCACTTTGGTAGGTAAGGCTTCAATCTCTTTCAACTCAAGAAGACTCCTAACTAACAAGAGTACATATTCTTCCGCCTTGACCACTTTAGAAAATTGGGCTCAAGAAATAACTAAGGACCTCCTCTATAGTGATTTAATAATCTTCTCTTGTGACTCCTTGACCTCTTTGGGGCTCATTGGGTTCAATATAACCTTATTTCCATCCTTTGGGAACATGTATGTGTTCCTATACCCATCATACAGTATCTTCAAATCAAATAGCTAGGGTTTGCTAAGTAATATGAGTGAAGCACACATGAGTAAGATGTTACATAACAACTCATCCTTGTATCTTTCACCAATAGTAATTGGCACTTTTACTTGCTCGACAATAAATAGACCTGGCTTCTCATTTAGCTAGTGAACTTATAGGGCTTAAGGTAAGTGTAGGTTGGCAATTTCAAGGCCTTTACCACTCCTTGAGCTATTAAGTTGGTACAACTCCCTTCATCGATGATCAAAGTGTACGGTTTGCCATTCACTAGGTAGTTCACATGGAAGAGGATCTCTCTCTACTTATTCTCATTAGAGACAAAGGTATTAAGAGATCTTCATACGACCATACAGTAGTCTCCTATTTCAGGTTGGGTTATAACATCAAAATCTTCTTGAAATTCTTTTAGCAATTAATCAACTCCTACTTCATCTTTGCCTTCACTAGCACTCTCCACCTTAAACTAGGCTTGTCCCCCTTGATGGTCAAGAAACATCGATTCGACCACTAACTAGTTACATGTTTAAAACCAAGGGACTTAAGACATTTTATCTCTTAGGTCTTCTTTCCTAAGCTCTAACCTTGGCCCTTCTTAACCTTAAGCTTCTCGGCCTTGCTCTTACCTCAACCATGATCAGATCTGCTTAGCATCTGACCTTAGCAGTCCATCTCAGAACTACATTGAGCTCGGTCATATATTAGTCGGCTTAGCGTACCAATCCTGCTCAGCAAGCTAAGTCGGCTATTTTGTGTTCGACTGAGCTGATTTCACCTTTGCCTTTCTACATTCTAAGCTACTTAGATGGCTTTATCCAAACTTCCTAACCTTTGCACCTCCGCTACATTACCAATCTCGATCCTTAGTCTAGAAATGAACCTAACTATGGTCCCCACCTTGAGCTTGTCAACTCCACATTAAATCATTAGCTATTAAAATTCTCGGGCGTACTTGTCCACTGGTCGATTACCTTGTCTTAAGTCTTGGAGACATTAGAAAGTGTCTTAATCATGGTGTTTGGGAACAAACCTACTCCTCAAAACTCTCTTCATCTTGTTCTATGTTTAGATTTCATGCCAAGCTCTTTGACGTATGTTTTGGCAATTTCTTCCACCACATTGCTATATACCTAAAAAATTCTAATGTAGCTACTTGAATACACACCGAGCCCTTATAATTATAAAAGTTAAATATCTTTTCAATCTTTTCCTCCTAGTCCATGTAGTCATCAACACTATTAAACCCATTAAAGCTCAAAATCTGTACCATGAGGTGCGCGATTCCTCCAGGAGTACGAAGCTTATGTTCTTATGACCCACCGTACTACTCTTTTACCTCCACATACTCTACAACCTCATCTAACTCAAGTCTCCTTCTCACAATCCTCTTAGCATGTCAAGGTAGAAGTAGGTCTACATTGATAATTTTTTGTACTCTGGGTTCAACCACTTGTCTTGACAACCTATTTCTCACTTCTCAGCCTCGCTCAACAACCACCATCTCTTGTAGCATAGTCTCTATTAACCTTGGTATAGAGATAGCTAGATTGGCTACCATAGTAGCAAGGTCTTGCAACCTCTCATCAATAGTTCATGGGGTTTGTTAGGCAACTCACCTACAACCATGAGCATCACTCTTAACATCGTCAATCTTTCCTTGAACACTAAGATTCAACATTATCAATAAAAAACTTCAAGAATTCCACTACTAGATAGAAGATTACACATAGCTTTGATAATGCGATTTTCATACAATAACTAAGAACTTGCTCTATTTTCCAATTGAGAAATAGAGCATAGTAGCGCATACACATGAATAAAAAATATCAAAACACTAAGCTTTCAATCACAACCTTAAGGTTTGATACTAGGAATATATAATGTGCCTAGAAGCTCAATAATCACTAGGGTTTACCATAGGGAGAAGTAATCAAGTGAGTCGTTCAAGATATCAAAGAAGATCGAATGGAAAAGTTGCCAACACAGTAACTTTCATAAAGCTACTTTGAAGATATGACACACCAACTATGAAACCCTAATCTTCGACCTATTACCCAATACTCAAAGCAACAGACCACTTGACATAGGAAGTATAGTGAAGACAAGTAATAAAGAAAAGCCATTAAAACAAGCTTAAGAAATAGGTCAAGTTAATTTATTGTACCTAAACTATTTGGTATCGACGTAAATTAAAGCTTTTTGAATTATTTAGGGACTTTGGACAATTCTATTTGAATTGAACCAAATTTTAATATAAAGTCATAAAAGTTAGATAAAGAATGCTAGTAGAATTAATTTCTCAAAATAGCATATATATATAATATTTAATTTTAATAAATTTTATTTTTATCAAGTATGTTTCTTAATTCCCAAAAACTTGACGTTAGATACCTAAAATGTAATGAGCCATTAGAGATAACTTATATATATAATAAATTTACTATGGAACATAAAATAACATATGGCATATATACATATATGTCTTGTGTAATTTTTATACATATATTTAGAATCAAAACTAATTAAAATACCAAAAAAAAAAGCACTTTTAGGTGAAAATAAGTTAATTAAATTCTTAAGAATTAATAAACAACTCTAAAAAACGCTTAGGCAGTTAGATTATTTCATAAAGTGTATGGAATGGAAAAGGACTATTGTTGGAGTTAGGGAAGGGAATTGCATGCAATATTTAAGCTTAGAAATTGAAGAGAGAGAAAGAAAAATGCATTTTCCATACTTAACCCCCTCTAGGATGTTGTTTATGCAAAGTGAAGTTTAGGAAAAATTAAAGTGGGTTAAAAGGATCAAAGAAGCAAATTAGAGAAAAATAGCAAAATCAATATGCAAATTAGGTAGATAGGTGGTTCATTGGTATAAAGAGTTGCTAGGCATGAACCAACCTCATCACCATAAGGAATGTCCCATGCCCAATTGTGCTAACAAGGTAGTAGCCACCATCGGTAGCTAGAGATCCATTTTTCAATAAGGTCCATTTATAGTCCGATTTTGTAAAATTTTGTAAAAATATAAAAAGTACGCAAAAAATTATAAGAAAAAAAATCATTCTTATATATTTTCATGTATATAATCAAGGAAAATGTCATTTTGTATAAATTTAGTGGTGTAAATATATGTCCTTAAGAAATCAAAGAAATCGGATAATTTTCAATATTGAAATGAACAAGCTTAATGACATAGTTTCACTTTTGAAATTTTTCTATAAACTACCTTATATTAATACTAAATTTTTATGAAGAGATTTCTTGCAAAACTATTTCCTAAATTTTATGTGATTTTTTAGCCCAAAATTAGGTATTAAATGGTGTTTTTAGTGACAAATAACATATCTCTTCTAATAGCCTTACTTTGATTTTGAGTTGGATCAATTCTTAAAGTATATGCACTATATAGGAATGGTTGGATTGAGTAATAAAATGCAGAGTTGTAGAAAATTGTAGTTGGTCATTAAAAGTAAGTACAACAACTAAACTTTAGATATTAAATGAATGTGAAGGATAGCTAAGAGGAAGTTGAAGGAAAATATTCTACTAGATATGCACTCAAAAGCTAAATTAAAGGAAAAATTTATGAGTTAAATGAAAAATAGGGGATTTAAAAGCTTGGTCAAAGGTTGTTTTCCTAAAAACCTTAAAGATAATAGAGTTAGAGGGTAACTCAAAGAAAAATATAGTTAAGACCTTAATTTAAGGATACTCAGAAGCTGTGTCAAAGGATAAAACAGATATTATGAATGATCCTATATAGCTTAGATAGTAACTCAAAGGATTTTCAACTAAAGGAAACTACTATAGAATCATTCAAAACTTAGCTTAGAGGATATGAACTAAAGAATCTTAGGGATGTATCAACCTAAGAGAGTAACTTAAAGGTTGAATTTATTGTGAACTTCAACACTCATATGTTTAGAGAGTAGCTTAAAAGCTTCTCTAATTAAATACTGGAATAGTATCTCGACTTAGGGAATAGCTTAAAAGGTAATAGAGGTAAAATAAACTCATGTGACCATTCTAAACTTCCAATACTTAACGCATATAGTAATAACCTAATGACTAACCAACTTAATTCTAATATGGATAAGTAAATTATCAATATTCATAAATTATATGGAGAATAAAGTACTACATTAAGACAAATATCAAGGGGTCACCAACGAGGACAAGTTAGCTAGCTTAGTTAGTGAGCAACTGAGTTCTACATAAGTGGATATTTATGTGTGCTTAAGTAAACTTATGTTTACTCCTAACTCTGTATGCTCTATGATGTTTTGGCTTGATTGAACATTGATTGTAAGTTGATGTGTTATTCGATGAAACATATGGAGCTATTCAATTAAACTTGGTTGTTATATTGATGTTGATGAATGCATATGCGACATTTGTTGGGGTCTATGTTATCTTGAAAGACAATCTAGGGACTAACTCTATCTCTTAAGGTGTTCACGTAAGAGAACACGATATAAAGATCTTAGAACTAACAAAATTACAAAGTAAAGGCTGAGTAACAAGTAATGAATAAGTTTGCTTAGATTTGCTAAGTTTTGCTTAGCATGCAATCTAATGCATTCATAGTAATGGTAGAAAAAGACCTATGGGTCAAGTTTTCTAAAAATCGAGGTATTGCTAAATTAATTTTCATATGAAAAAATGGGTTTATTAAGTGAACTACTTGATTTATAAAAGCTAGGTTTTCGAGCTTATAGAAATTGAGTTATGTCTACTAAGCCAACTGTATTCTCGATTTTCCAACCACTCTATGTGGTTTTTGCTAGGTTGAAATGCCTACCAGGTTGCTGGATATGTTATCTAGATGCTTGGTTTGAGTTGACTAAACTAGATGAGTTACTAGGCTAGGTTAAGATAGCGGTACTAACGCATGTCACATGCATGAGCATAATACATGCTTTTCAGATTTGCATTACTTGGCTAGGAATCTGTAAGATAACGTAATTAGGCTAACTACTTGAATGATGTGCCTATTTAGTTATACTTGTTGATGTGTATTTATCCACTCTCACTTAGCTCATAATAGCTGAGGGGGTAAGTTTTTCTTATCCTTAAGTTACAAATGAATATACAAATGAAGGTATTAGAGTAACAAAGAGACTTCAAAACTCTAGCTAAAGATAGGCTCTTAAGAGAACTCATTGACTATATGATTGGGCTTAAGTATAAGAAGAGAGCTGTTCAAGAAAGCAGTAGGTATTATTCTACCAGAGGTTTAGTATAGTTGTGGTAGTCTAAAAACGTGTACTTATAAAAGAGTTACTATGTTGCATAGAAATGTATAACAATGATACTTAAAGTACAACTCACTAATGTAGAAGTTTTTGCTGTTGTTGATCATATTGAATGAGAAATTATTTGAAAGTAGCTATTTGTAGAAAAAAAAAAGAGCAAGATGAATACAAGTTTTACCTTATCCTCAACTAAAGGATGGCAAAAATGAACTGCTTTTAGGTACCAAGAGTTTAAGAAAAATTTTAAAGCAAATACCTAAAAGGTGAGGCATTACACCAACGAACATAACATAACTTAATACTTTGTTCAATATGACTCACATGCTAAAGCTAATGTTAAGGTTCACTCACTACTAATCTCGAGTTATTTAGTAAGATTCGATAACGGTATAAATGAACTGTATTTGGAGAAGGGTATCTCACAAGAACAAGTATATTAAATATCAGAAAAGGTATAAGATGCCTTGTGGTTATAGTAAAAAGACTATTTATAGTAAGTCCTTTAGGGCAATTGTCATGAATTAAAGATGGTCTAGTCATGGCAGACATCGTATCCTATATGAAGAACCCCCTGATTGGTTACCCTTCCAATGAAGAACTCTTCACACAATATGCAAGGCTCTACAACAAACCAGCTTCCTAGAAACACATAGATTCAAAGGATATCATCACGTAACATATTTATATAACATTTAAACTACAAAGTTTATAGTAAGCAATAATTTAGTATACCTAGGTCTATATTGCTAATAAAACAAAAGTACATAAGTAAAGGTCTACATAATCAATTCTCTCAACATACTGAATGGCCCGCTTTAGCCTAGGTCCCCAAGCTAACCTCTGGCATCTCCCAGCCAGCCTCAATGAATAAGGCATCTTACAGTAAAAGTCTAATGAGGTATAAGCCTAAGCTTAGTGAACAAAACCCTCAGTCACACCACAAGCAAGTTATAACTACATTATTCACGCATCTGAATGAATGATAAAAAAATAATGATAAACAATACATATAGTTAACTAGTCAATATAAGCAACTTAGATTTAATGCCCTCTGAAGTCAGGGTTGAAGTATGTACAGCATCAATCAGATCCGGGTATTATACTAGAACTTACTTTACTATGGAACTCCACGTTCCATACTTAGATCAAATAAGTGCTTTATTTTCATAAAAACCAAGTTTTAGTATAATTGTGAGTAGGCTCCTGTAGTCCACACTCACCCTTAAATAGAGGCCTCTAGACTCAACCCTTAGATAAGTAGTTGATGCCTCCAACGCCCAATATTATCGCAGGCTAAGGTAAGGTCATTTTATACAAGTAAATTATATAAAACCAATAAATTTATAATAACAATTCCTGAATAGCCTCTCTCTACCTACGTGTGATGTGATGGTCGGAATTATGTATATGTAATACATGTTGATGTATGTACCAGTTTCTTCTTATGAGCAGAGTATAGTTAAGTCCAATTATGATGTGACCATCCAATAATACATATAATCATTATCTATACAACCATGCAAAAACAAAGTATTATTCATACTTAAGGTAAATTCACAACTCAACACATAATAGCATACACAAGCATTTCCTAACCCTACACAACAATTAATTAACAATATTATTTGAGTCCACTATCTACAATCACATACAAGTATGGAATTATAGGGTAAATACCCACTCGGCCATAACAACTTACTTTAGTTGTAATAATCAATCAAGACATTATCGCTCGTATCAAGATCACCTGATCATTACGATATAATAAATTCTGGATATCTATTTACCTAATTCTAGTTAGATTACTATCAATTTTTATCCGACTAAACTTTATCACTAATCATAAGTAACTTTTTCATTCTATTTCCGATATTTACGAATTTATAGTCGTTTTTCATCATTTTTTAATGTACGTTCCCACGGGGATGTCCATTTTAGACATTAAAACTCGTGTTTTACGATATAGACTAAATTTATTGAAATTCTAACTATTGAACCTTAGTTATTCTTATTGGATAGTTTTATGCTCTATTTTAGTAGTTAATGATTTCATTAGCCATTAATTTTTACACTTGAATGATCTTATGGTTTATTATTTTAGAGACTTATGTCATCGCTTATTTCATCATTTACTTATGTCATAGCTTATGTTATCATTTGATTAAATTATAGCTTACATCATCCATTACATATGTATTCTTATCCTTATATATTCGTACACTTTACACATGTTATATATATACTTATACTTCTAATATACTAACATGTATAGTTGTATACTTATACGTATACTAATACACATACACATATACACATACGGTGATATACGTATTTTCGTATGCCTAATGTTCCCCTTAAGAAAGCTTCACAAATTTCATATTTTTGTACTTTAAGGGTGTATTTAGTAAGGTATATGTATGTATAGTTAGTATACTCTTCTTTTTTGGTTATGTATATAAAAGATATTCATGTACAAGAGTACCCATACATATGTTTATCAAGTGTACTCTTATATACACATACTTAAGCATGTACATGCGTTCTTCTTCCATTTACTAAGGATTCCTACACTTCTAAGCATAAAAAAATGGAACTTTCTTCCTTCAATAACATATATGTACATATCACATAAACTTTCTACACTAACCTAACCTATACATCTAACTATTAAATAAGATAAGAAATTACATAATAACATACCTTTCTCTTACTTGTAATATGAAAAGGAAAGTTAGTATTTATGTGCTATTGGTTTGTATTGGTAAGTAGAATTGTGAAAGTGAAATTTAGAAAGTTGAAGGTGACAAAGGAAAAGGAAAGCTCATGGTTTAGGAATAGGGAAAAAGAGTTTTTTTTTTTTTTCTTGTTTTGTGTCTTAAAAAAAATGAAGATAAGTGGGATCTATGGTGGGAGGAAGTGGACGGCAAAGGAAGGGTAGAATTGGAAAAAGAAAATGGGTAGAAAGTTAAAGAAAAGGAAGGAATTCTCTAGATAACAATAACATTTTGTTGACTTTTCAATAGTTTGACTCAGTCAACATTTGACTTGGTCAACATTTCAAAATTACAAGTAATCTAAGTGTACATAATGAAGTAGTTGGGAAGAATTAGGAAGAAAATTAAGGAAATGAGAGGAAATATGGGGTTTATTGAAATGATTAGTAAGGATAGGTAATGAGATCTTCCTTTAGGTATTTATATCCTATATAAATCATTTAGTAGACTACTTAATGTAATTATCATGAAAAGTGTCATTTAAGGTACTAATACTTACTATATGTAACATAAGTATCAACTAAACTCTTAACTCTATAAATACTAACCTAGTTATATACTTAGAAGATGATTGTGATCTATGATGCAATATCTTAGTTTCTAGAGGATTACTTTAGTATTATATGTATTTATAAATAATTAAAAGTTATCTTTAATCTTTTACTAATGATTCAGTATAATACTAAGGTTATATTATCAATTAGGGTTTTAGGGTAAATTGTGGTGAATTAGTGCTTTTATATCCTTAAAGTTATAATTTTAGGGTTTTTATCACTTTTGGATGAAATCCTTAGTGTTTAGATATGTTTAAGGTAAAAAAAATATTTATACGCGATTAATTAGTTATTTTAGGGTTTTCACTTTTACTAAACTTGTCAACTCATAAGAATATCTAACATACTTAAGTTTACTTCATATGTTAAGTCCCAAAATTTAGGGGTTTACATCAACAATACAAATAAGGAAAAATACATAAAAGAAAATGTTAGAAAGAAACTCCTAGTATGCTCAAAAAGGGTAAATGAGGCAAAAGACAAAAAGGAATATAGTACAAGTGCCAGAAAAGTAAGGACAAGTAGTAGCCTATCAATAGGTTCATAATTGGGTATCTTGGTGTGCTATAAATGTTCTGGATGGATGTTAGAGTTCTTAGTAGGGAGTTATGCTAGGAGCTGCTAAGGTGATTAAAGGATGTTGAGGTTTATTAAGCAAGAAAGGTAGAGCTCGACCCATAAGGACGTCACCTCGGCACTCGATGGGTCAACCTTAGTACTTAGCAGCTTTGTAGGTTATAAGAGAAGGGCTCAATGTATAGTGGCCTCAGACTTGACTCTCAGTAGGTTGGCCTCGGCACTTAGCAAGTTGATAATTAGGCAAAGGACTAAGCAAAACAGAATGTGCTCGATTGAGGACTTTAGAGTGTTTGCCTATAATTCTTGCTCATATAGTAGCTTGTTCTCAGTAGGTCGGTTAGAAAAAATTCTCCTAGTAAGGGATTGGAAGCCTCGAAGATATGCACGAGTAAAGGGCCTAGAGGTTGGCAATCCATCACCTAAGAAGCTATAAGTTGGATGTACGGAGTTACCTATGGAAAAATAGATATAAAAATTTATTAACTCAGGTGAGGAAGGATTATATCTAATAAAGCTAATATATAAGACGGCCTAAGAATGTAGAATTTTGATGTTAGATGATTTGAATACATGAATTATTTTGTTTGCAAGACTAGACCTAAGATCCCACAATGCTCATGAATAGTAAAGTATGTTATAAATATGGAAATCGTGGGGATGTCCTTACTTACTATCCCCATAAGTAAGCAATCTAAGAGGTAATTATGCAATTTATCAAGAATACTCTTACAAAAAGTAATAGAAGATGATTACTTCTTTTGTTAAGCTATTAGAAGAAGAAATAATTGGCTCACTAGTAAGGTATTATTTAGAATGGCCTGAAATCCAATGTGGTTCTCGAAGGAGTCCTTTCATGATGCAAAATGCTATACTATATAAGCTCATGTAACATTCAGTACCTCTAATTGTATGATTAGTTCATCTCGAGTATTGTCAAAAGCTACCTACTCAAAAGATGACTTTTTTAAATCTCATGCAAATGTATGGTATAACTCAAGAGGATTGTATGAATATTTTGGAGCATTTCATGTAAACCCCATGAATCTAGCTTTCTAAGTATAGAATCAAATGCCCAAAGTGTAGATGATTTCCTAAAGTTAATGGAGCTAATGAGATTTAAAACTGATTAAAATCTCAATTCAAAACCTAAAGTAAATATGAAAAACCTTAAATTATCAATTGAACCTCTAATCGCATACAAAGATCTTAAAACCTCAAATATATGTAACTATAAAAGTTAACCTCGAACCTCATCAAAACCTTAAGATAACAATCGAAGACTTAATCGCGTATGAATATATTAAACCTTAAATGTGTAAAGACACTGGAGATTGTGCCCTGAAGTAAGAAAAACCCTAAAACTATAACTTTAAGGATATAAATGCACTAATTCACCATAATTTACCCTAAAACCCTAATTGATAATATAACCTTAGTATTATACTAAATCGATAGTAAAAAATTAAAGATAACCTTCAATCATTCACAAATATTTATAACACTAAAGTAATCTTTTACAAATTAATATATTACATCATAGATCACATTCATCTTCTAAGTATATAATTAAGATAGTATTATGTAGAGTTAGGGGTTTAGTTGATACTTAGGTTACATGTAGTAAACCTTAATATCCTAATTGATACTTTTCATATTAGTTATACTAAGTAGCCTACCAAATGATATATAAAGGATATAAATACCCAAAGTAAGATCTCACCATCTATTTTTATTAATCAATTCACCAAATGTCTCATTTCCTTAATTTTCCTTAATTACTATATTATGTATACTAAATGGCATGTGCTTTTGGAAAGTTAACCAAGTCAATATTTAAAAAATTCAACAAAATGTCACTTTCACTTTAGAAAATTTGTCTTCCTTCTAA
The DNA here is from genome assembly GCA_024138005.1 of Lumnitzera racemosa. Classification (NCBI taxonomy): domain Eukaryota; kingdom Viridiplantae; phylum Streptophyta; class Magnoliopsida; order Myrtales; family Combretaceae; genus Lumnitzera; species Lumnitzera racemosa. The sequence goes on from JAMXBC010000005.1 coordinate 54,516,927, forward strand.
TGATTTCTTTTCTTTTAGACTTTTCTTCCTTTTCCCTACTTCTTTGCCATCCACAAAAGACACTAAAGTCAACTTTCAATTAGTGCGTGTATGCCTTTAAGGTTTTAGTTTTAGGATTTTTATCAATTTCAAATGAAATCTTTAATGTTTACATACATTTAGGGTAGAAAAATTTTATACGCGATTGACTAGATATTTTAGGGTTTTCACTTTCATTAGCCCTGTCAACTTTTAGATTATCTAACATACTCGAGTTTACTTCAAAAGCTAGATCGAAAATTTTAGGGGTTTACAACCTCACCACTAATCTTGGGAATTTGTTAACTACCGAGTCTTTTTTTTTTTTTTAGGAAGTGGAAATATATTTTGTGAAATACATAATTTCAATATATGGTTAAAAACACAAGTGTTAGAACCCGGTTCTAATTGGTGCTGATGAATCTCCAACCCTTACTTCAGTTGATATTAAATTTGACGTTATATGCAGTACCTAGCCAACTGCATACATTTTGTAGCATACTATTTATTCATACATTCATATATTAATTAATTGTTTGATAACCTGCTTATTATTATGGTAGGAGAGATATATTACTAAGCTTATGTAGTTTACTCCTCAATAGTTATCCTTTGTAGGTCGATTAATAGTAAGGACTAGGATAGGAGCCAAGTGTAAAGTGCGACCATTGAATGGTATGATGAAAAGTTAAAGTTAGACAAAGATTTATATGGTAAATTTAGAACATTATGTGTAGTAAATAATATCTTACTTAACTTATAGTATCTTTAGTAAATTATAGAAATTTTAAGAATAGCATAGTCTATCTTATTATTTGGTGAGGGATACCAATTCTCTACAATTTTAATGAGCTACGGAATATTAGGTATCCATAGTTAATTACATTTTATGCTAATTTAATAAATTAAAAAAAAAATAGAAGCCCTAGCAATTAATTAATTAGAGTCTTATAATATTTTACTTGTAAAGCAATTTTTTTATCATGGGTTTATGTATAATATGAAGACTTTAGGCACTCTTACTAGACCCTCTTTAAGGTTTTGACAAGTAAGGCCATTATTACCAAGCCCAAGCTTAAGAGAGATATTGGTAAAAGTTTTAAAACGAAGAGATATGAGATGAAATGCTTCAAGCTTTTAGTGTTCAATCGCATTGCATCTCAATGTTGAAACTAATGAGTGAGGGTTGTGAAGGGATATGAACTAAAGAGTACCAATGAAGAGGAAGTAATGGAGAAGGAAGAGACTAACAAGAAGAAGGGAGAGCTCGATGGAGTGTAATGAGTTTTATGGAGACAAAGAGATTGTCATACATCCTTAGAACTGTCCATACATAAATATGATAGTTTGTTATGCCCTTAGTCTCACCCCTTTCGAAGAGGAGGCACAAAGAGAAATCTATTCCACATTGGTTGCCAAGTTAAGTGGAACTTATGCATGTTGATCATTGAAAGTAGGAATTCCACAAATGCAGTTACTTTAACATTAGTACGTCAATTGAAGTTGCTAACCATATCTCATTCCTAACCTTACAAATTGCATTAGTTAAATAAGAAAGGAGCTTTACATGTCATGCAATAAGCCTAGGTATAGTGCTCTACTGAAGAAAAGTATAATGATGAGATATTATGTGATGTCTTCCCTATGTATGCATCTCATATCCTACTCAGCTGACCTTAGATGTTTGATCAACATCCACAATGAATATAGGAACTTGTATCTATTTCAAAAGTATGGTAAGAAGGTCATGCGATATTTGACAATGCCTTAAGAAGTCCAGGAAGCTTAGACTCAGCTTAGTCAAGCTATGAAGAAGACCTTATTTATAGGACTAAGTAAACTGGAGCAAGCTCTAAGGTTTGTCATTCCAATTTATATGCTTATCATCAAGTAATTATTGGAAGTTGTTGACCTAAAGTCTATATTTATCAAAGTGAAGAAATTATTAGATGAGTTTAAGGATATGTTCTCAAACAAACAACCTAGTGGGTTGTCGGCCTTAAGAGGCATTGAGCATGGGATTAACCTCCATTTAGGGGTTACCTTACCTAACCAGCCTGCCTACACATGAACCTAGAGGAAGCTAAAGAATTGAAAAGGAAAATAGATAAGCTAATTGAGAAGGACTTTGTAAGGGAGATTATAAGTTCTTATGTTGTTCCAACACTACTTGTACCAAAGAAACATGGCTTACATAGGATATGTATGGACAACTAAGCTATTAACCAAATTACTATGATGTACAAGTACCCAATATCAAGGTTGGACAACATGTTAGATGAGCTATATGGAGCACAGATTTTCACAAAGATAGTTTTGAAAAGTGGTTAACATCAGATCAAAGTGAAGGAGGGAGATAAGTAGAAGATTACCTTCAAAACACGTCATAGACTCTATGAGTGGAGTGCCTTTCCATTTGGGTTAACTAATGCACCTAACACTTACATGCATCAATGTATTATGTATTACACAAACATAATGGAAGGTGTGTAGTGGTCAACTTTGATGATATCTTGATTTATGGAAAAAGTTTGCTCAAGCATGTTTTCACATCTCAAAGAACTGTTGGATGTCTTAAGAGTGGAGAAGCTTTATTAAATTTCAAAGAACTACACCTTATGTGTGCTTAAGGTGGTATTCTTGGTTTTCATCCTTGGGAGAGATGGAGTTAAGGTAGATGATGAGAAGGTAAATGCTATAATCAACTACCTAACCTATAGAATGTAACCGAGGTTAAGAGTTTTCTTGCGCATGCATCTTGCTATAGATGATTTATTCCCGATTTTAATACTATGGTTGTCTCATTAACTAAGCTAACTAAAAATGCATTTGAAGGATTTACAAACAAAGGGGTAATCAAAAGGTAAATTAGAATCTAATTTAGAGGCTGAATTAGAATTAGCAAGAGAAGCGAATTCGAAACCAGGCTGAACAAGAGAAGTAATTCTAAGAGACTTTAACTTAAATTACTAAATATAAGAAGACCATAAATTAAAGATAATCATAATCTAAATTACAGAATAAAACCTATCTACGATAGTTATGTAGAAACTAAAACAACATTTATATTATAGGGATTATTGACAATAGCCTATATAAGTTGTACCTTAAGCAAGCAAGCAGGAAGTCCAAATAAGATGGGATTGATACTTTATTGTATTTTAGAGTACTGTCTTATAGTACTTAAAGGCTTGGGATTATACTTGATTGTGTTTATTAGATAATTAATTGTGTACATGTCTATGTGTATGTGTTTCTGGATTTGATTACATGATTCGGGTTTGTTGTTTTAGATTAAAAGTTATATGATTTGTATGAAATGCTTGAACACATTAAATCGAATCTAACTAAATATATGACGAATAAGTCTATAATGGACCTGCAGAACAACCTAATAGGGGAAACATTTAAGGTTCTCTGGCCAAATACTGACCTCTTCAAAAGGGATAGTGTGGGATATCACTAGATAGCAAAATGAGTCTCTTCTTCATCCTTAATCGAACTAAGTGACAGGATAGGAGGTCACAGTAAGGGTGAAGTCAATGATTCGAAGGTAGTCGTAAGAGAAGCAATATCTCTATTGCACAAGCTTAGGTTTGGTCGTAAGCTATTCATATGTGAGTTAAACTCCTCAATCCAGATTAGAGCAAATGTAATTTTTCTAATCTTACGATGGATTGAATAACATCATGTGATGGCATTTGCTTGTGTATGCATTGCATATAACTAATTTGGTTGATAACTTTACTTATGTTTGATGTATAGTTTTAAGTCTCTGTCCCAATTTACTAAATAGTTGGTTACTAATATCCCTATAGATGTTGTTATAAGTGCTAGTTGAGAAGCGAACATATAACTATCTTGAAGCTAGCATCTAATGGATCTTAAGGAGTGAGGATATGAACTGAGGATTAATTACACTCACAATTTTGGATTTTATCTTTCAAAGCTTTTAACATTAATTTATGTATTACTTAAGTAGATTAAGATTAAGTTACTAAATCTTGTAAACATACTCAAGTTATTTTAGTATAAATATATATTTTTCATAACTTCATAGGTAACTAACATGATTAATTTATGAATAGTTTACTTTAAAGTAGGTTAATCATGAACACCTTGTATAAAGTCTAAGATAATGGTTGTAAGGTCAACTTCTATCCTTGAATGGTTTGCATGGTCGGACTATTATAACTCTACTGCTTCAAGGCATAACACTAAGGAATGCAGCTAGTACGTGGTTCAAACATTTGAAGCCAAACATAATTTCATGTTTTGAAGATTTGGCATAAGTGCTCTTGCAACATTTCTTTGCAAGCAAGCATCCGGTTAAGGATTCCTCCATTCTTAACACCATTAAGCAAAAATCAGAGAAATCTATCAAGGACTATTAGCTAGATTTATGTTCAAAATGGTCTAAATTCTAGAGTTAGATATGAGCGTCGCCCTTAATGCAGTCATTGATGGTATAAAACCCTATGAAGATTTCTTCAAGTCCCTAGCCAAAAACAAGCTAAAAACTTTTGTCGAGTTTAAGGCCAAGGCCACTTTGTACATCTATTAAGAAGAAAACATTAAATCTCGATAAGAAGCCTATCAAAGTAGAAGAGACCAAAAGGGTGACAAGAAGACAAGTGCTAAAGATTGACTTGAATCAAATGATGACCAATGTTCCAAAGAATACAATATTGAGAAAAAGAGGCTACGCATCTCAACATATTCTATCCATACACCACTTAGTCGTCCAATTGCAGACATATTAATGGAAGTGCGTAGCCAAAGAAGCGTATTGCAATGGTTGGAGAGAATGAGAGGATATCCTTTGAAACAGAATTCAAATAAATACTGCAATTTTCATTACGATAAAGTTCATATTATTAATGAGTGTATCCAACTCAAAAAAATGAACAAAGATGCAATCCAACAAGGGTATCCAAGTAAGTTTCTTGCATACGATGCCGAAAACGTAAAACAATCGACTCAAAGGAGATGTGATGAGAAGGAGAATGTCACACAGCCTTTTTCAAGCCAAAAAATATACTAGAGATAGAAACAATTTCCAAGCACTAAATGAAATAATAAATATTATTGTCAATGGACCTTCCACCTTAGGCCAGTCTAGCTCTTGAAGCTCGACTAACACCATACATTATATTTGTAATGTAAAAGGCAAGAAGGTTAAGGTCAACAATTCAATATCTTTCTCAAAAGAGGATTTTAAAGGTGTTTAATGACCCCCACAATGATGTACTGGTAATTAGTATGAGAATTGCTAACTTCGAGGTAAAGAAGGTTCTAATTGCTACTAAAAGTTTGGCACATATCATTTTTCAGCATGTTTTTTATCAGACGAGGTAGAAATCAAGGTGTAATTGAGAGCTTATGACTATGATCTATATGCATTCAATAATCAACCTGTTCAAGTTAGTAGAGTAATCTCTTACCCTATCCAAATTGGATACAACAAACATATTGTAGAAGATAAGGTAGATTTCCTCATAGTCAAGTGTTGTTCCCTATATAATTATTATAGGTTGGCCATGTCAACATTTATTCGGCATGGTCCCTTTCACTATGCATCTCAAAGCTAAATTCCCCACTCCTACCGAAGTTAGGGTATGTAGAGGGGACCAATAATTGGCAACATCCCTACATATAAGGGCACTGCGTTGAGAGGAAATCTTTCAAGTTGAAACTTGTCTAAAAGAAAAAATCAATCAACATAAAGAATGCCAAGGAAGAGATGAAAGAGATTCCATTAAGAAATGATCTAAGGAGGACGACCAAGATAGAGAAACCATTATTGATATAAATTTGCCAAATGCTAATCAATTTCTTATAGGATAAGGCCGATATCTTTGCATGGCCCCCTTTAGATATGCCAAGTATCCTCAAAGATGTTATAACACATAAACTTTAGATCAATCCTAATGCGAAGGTCATTTAGCAAAGAAAAAGGCATTTTGATCTTAAATGATAAGCAACCATAGAAGAAAAAGTCCAAAAGCTACTCAAGGCAAGGTTCATTGGGAAAGAGCCTTATGTAAATTAGCTAGCCAATTGTGTGCTAGTTAAGAAGTCTAACGGCAAGGGCATATGTGCATAAACTTCCTAGATTTGAATAAGACCTATACCAAAGATTGTTTCCCTTTACCAAAAATAGATTAATTAGTTGATTCAACTACTAGACACACCTTGCTATCTTTTATGGATGCATTTTCCAGCTATAATCAAATCAAATTGGACAAGAAGGATGAGGTTCACTCATCATTCATTACCAACTTTAGCATGTATTGTTATACAGTAATGCCCTTCGAGTTAAAAAAAACACCGGCGTAACATATTAGCAACTTGTCACTAAGTTGTTTAAGCCCCAAATTCACCGTAATGTTGAAGAATATATTGATGACATGATAGTGAAAAGCACATTAGAATGTTGGAATCTTACTAATCTTAAAGAGACATTCAACACTTTGAAGACTTACAATATGAAGCTGAACCCACAAAAGTGTATCTTTGATTCTATTTCCAAAAAAATTTTAGGTCATATGGTCACCCTACGTAGCATTAAAGAAAACCCAAGGAAGATTTATGACATTTAGAACAAGAAGTCCCCCTACATAGTAAAGGAAGTTGAAGAGTTAACAAGGCGAGTAGTTGCCGTAAATAGATTTGTATCAAGATGTGCCAATAGCTAATAGATGTATGGGATTCTTTAAAATCTTAAACAATCCAAAAGATTTCAAGTGGACAAACAAGTGTAAGAAAGCCTTCGATGGCCTGAAGGAGTTCCTTACGTCACCATCAATTCTTTCGACACCAATACCGAAAGAAAATTTATATCTATATCTCTCAATCAGTAGCCAACCACTTTCTTTTATCTTGGTTCGAATAGAAGGTGGAGAACATCAGTTGATTTATTATGTGAGCCATGTTTTACAAGGATCGAAACATCGATACACAAAAATTTAGAAGTTTGTGTCAGTTGTAGTTCTATCAGCGAGAAAGTTAAAGCCATACTTTAAGACACATCAAATTGTTGTCCTAACAAATCAGCCTTTGCGACAAGCTTTACAACATCCAAACTCCTCAGGGAAAATGATGAAATACACTTTAAAGCTAAGTGCCTATGGTATGCAATATAAACCTAAAACGCAATTGAAAGCTTAAGTATTAGCAAATTTTGTGGGCAAATTCACTAGCAAAGAGGACAACCTAGAAATGATAGAGAAGTCGATATGGAACCTATATGTTGATGGCTCCTCTACCAAAGAAGGATGTGTAGCGAGTCTAATTCTACAAGGACCCCATAATGTGAAAGCTAATTACGCTTTGAAGTTCAACTTTCTAGCAAGCAACAATAAAGCCAAGTACAAAACCTTAATAGCTGAACTCAAATTGCTGAAAGAGGTTGGTGTCGAGAAAGTCGATATTTTCTCCGATTTGCAACTTGTTGTGAATCAGGTAAAGGGAATTTATGCGACAAAAGAAGAAATAATGAGAAAGTACTTATTGATAGTGCAAGCACTTATGGAAGAGTTCCAATACTCTTCGATTGAGAAAATATTGAGAATCAGGAACATTTCCGCTGAAAAATTGTCAAAACTAGCCAGTATGGTACTCCTCGATTTGAATGATAAGCTCTTTATTGATTATCTTCCCAATAAGAGCTTATAAACTATCGGGTAGAGTTGCAAATTGGCTCCCTACCCAAAGGAAAAATCTTGGATGGATCCAATAACAGATTACTTGAAGGACGGTATCCTTCCTGGCAATAAAAAAGAGGCTCGAAGGTTGATTTATCAGGTTATAAACTACACGGTGGTATTTGCAACAATCATGTGAAGGGACAAACCTTTTTATGTTCATGTATTATGAATCAGCTACTATTGGCCGAAAATGAAGGAAGATACGAGATTCTCTATTTGGTAGAGTCCAAAGTGTTAGAAACATAAGGCACCAAGCAATGTGCCTCCTATTGAATTTCACAACCTCAATAGTCCATAACCCTTTACTCAATGGGAATTGAACATACTTAAATCATTTCTAAATTCTATAACCTAGTGGCAATTCATCATAGTTGTCGTAGATTATTTTACAAAATGGGCAGAGGTTAAAGTAGTGGCTAAAATCACTAAATAGAAGGTAAAAATGATAATCACTGATAATAGACCACAATTTGATAATGATAAATTTCGAGCATTCTGTGAGAAACATGGCATTCAATTGAATTACACGTCGGTGGCTCACCCTCAGACTAATGGGCAAGTGGAAGCCATCAACAAGATTATTTTGCATAGTTTAAAGAGGAAAGTTGATCAAGTAAAGAGTAAATGGGCTAATGAATTAGCAAGAATTTTATGGGGGTACAGGACCACCTACAAGACTTCAATAGGGGAGATGCCTTTCAAGCTAGCATATGGGTCGAAAACCGTACTACCAATTGAATTGGATCTACTCAATCTTCATATATAGAATTTTGATGTAATGGTTAACCAAGTTGGTTTTACGACTAATTTAGATATGATTAAAGAAATCACAGATGTTGCAAGGGAAAGAGTGGCTGCATATCAACATAGAGCAACCAAATATCATAACTAAAAGGTGAAATATAAGGTCTTTCATTATGGTGATCTAGTTTGCCGAAAATTGAAAGTGATTGGTGCACAAGATAGTCAAGGAAAACTCAACACAAATTGGGAGGATCCTATCAAGATTTAAGAAGTCGTAGGTGAGGAGGCTTATTGGCTAGAAATGTACGATGGGGAAATCATCCCTTGAGCATAGAATGTTAAGAATTTGAAGCTTTATTTTAGTTAATCCCTTTGATGTCATAGTTTATTTATATTTAAGGCTTTACAAGGTGATGGCCTGCGTTTTGTTTAAAACGTGAATGTTCATTTTAAGTTTCATTGTCAACTCATTTTTATTCCTAATCATTTTATGATTAATATATTACTATTAAGTTCTAATTGCATAGCAAACAAACTAGTATTTAATGAGTTTGGGCATATAATGGTTTATGAACTTTATAAATTGGCAAATAATGTCAATTCTTATTTAATATAAGCCGAGAAGGCAAAGAATGAATTTCATTATTTCTTATGGGCAATCTCTTAACTCATAAAAAGAAACTAGTTCATGTCCTATGCGACTAATTGACATTGTCTTTGAAAAGACAACAAACATTTTATGCATGAAATAAAACATGCTAACATTTAACATATTGCACGTAAAATAAAACATACCGAAAACTAACATATTGTGTGTGAAATAAAACATGCCAAGGATTTGTAATTTACACAAGCAACGAAACATACCAAGGGCAAAGTGTTTAAATGCCGCAATCTTAAATAATCTATTTGTATTCTATTTTCTAACTCAATGTATTCATTCTCATGTTCAAAGAATTATGATGGAATTCCCATAGATAAGATTCTATCTATCTATGCATAAGACTATTGGTTGACATACATATATAAGTCATGTTATAATGTTGAATAACAATCGCTCAATTATCTATTTTTTATTTATATTATAGAGAATTTTCATGCTTGGGAGTCCCTGATGATTTAATATACCAAGATTTTACCATGACCGCAATTTTAGAGAGACGCGAAAGTGAAAGCTTATAATGACGCATTACAACAAATAGTCGGCACGCCAACCATAATTAGTTCATATAGCATAAACGAGTGTTGAATCCAAATTAATGAAAATTCAAAGATCAAAATCATTTTGTTTCTTTGATTGAGTTGAGGTATTGTCTTAATCAAAGAAGATGGGATCCTCTTGAAGCATACTTCTTTTCTTACATTCAGGACTTTGGAGTAGGTGGATTTCTCTTTGTAAACATAAGGGGTCTCCTTCAATGATCTCTCTTCATCTTCAATAGGAGCTTCAACATTAGCCTCACTACCACCTTAACCGTAAACCTCAGTCTCTACCTCATCGCCAATGTCCTTGTCGCTACTACTAATTTTGTTGTCATCAACGTCGGCAAAGTGTAGACATGGGAGGTCATAGTCAGAGTGAACTTTTAAAATTTCTTCCCATGCCTACTATAAGAGTTTTTTCCTTACCAGTTTCTCGTATTGCCTACTAGGAGTAACAATCTCCAATGCTTCCTCAACCAAAGGCTTCTTCTTTGTTGCCTCCTCTAATTCGACAACACAAGACTATAGTTCGAAGTTATTTATCTCTAATTCTTTTATTCACTTCCTAAGCCTATCCTTCTCATCGCTCATCGAGTTGAGCATTTGACCTAAACCCCAGTACTCCTCTCATTTCTTGCAAAGCTCCTCTTTCAAGTCCTTAATCTCTTTGTATAGCTCCTTGCTCTTGGCCTTTAGGCTTGAGACTTCATCAATCACCATTAAATGCGCTAACTTCTCAACCGCTAACTCTGCTTAAAGTCTCCTGGCGTCCATCTTATCCTTAATTCTCATGCTCTCAGATACGACAATTCGAGCCTTTGAGGAATTATATGCATCCTCAACCTTCTACATTAAGTTAACAAAGATAAATTAAGGTTTAGTTCTTAACAAAACAATAACATCTACATGGAAATGTTACCTTCTTCATCTCCATGTAGGCTTCAACCAAAGTCATCAAAACGTGGCTGCTAATCCGCGTACAGACAAGACTATGCCAACAACATATGTTGTAAGTAAAAAGAGTTGATCAGTACTCACATTATACAATTTAGAAGCAATGTATGCTTTATAACACCATGACTCAATGGTTAAGGTACATGCAATCATCCATGAGGTCAAGGGTTCAAAACTTGCAAGCAACACCTTACTTTATCTTTGTTAACTTAATGTAGAAGATTAAGGATACATATAATTCCTCGAAGGCTTAGACTACTATAGCTAAGAGCATGAGAATTAAGGCTGAAGTAGAGGCTAGGAGACTTTAAGAAGAGATAGTGGCCGAGAAGTTAGTGCATTCCTTGGTGGCCAATGAAGTCTTAAGCCTTAAGGCCAAGAGCGAGTAACTGTACAAAGAGATTCAAGACCTGAAAGAGGAGCTCCATAAGAAATGAGAGGAGTGTTGGGGGTTAGGTCGAATGCTCAGCTCGATGAGCAATGAGGAGGATAGGCTAAGGAAGTGAATAAAAGAATTAGAGATAAGCAACTTTAAACTGTAGTCTTATGTTGTCAAACTAGAAGAGGCAATAAAGAAGAAGCGTTCAGTTAAGGAAGCATTGAAGATTGTTACTCCTAGTCAATAATATGAGAAACTGCTAAGGAAAAAACTCTTGTAGGGGGTTCAATAGGCACAGCAAGAAATTTTGAAAGTTCACCCAAACTATGACCTCCCATGTATAGACTTTACCGATATTGAAGACAACAACGTTAGTTATGGCGACGAAGACATCAGTGATGAGGTAGAGACCGAGGTTTACGGCTAAGGTGACAATGAGGCCAATGTTGAAGTTCCTGTTGAAGATGAAGAGAGTTCATCAAAGGAAACCCTTATGTTCGCAAAGAGAAATCCACCTACTCTAAAACCCCCAATGTAAGAAAAGAAATAAGCTTCAAGGAGATCCCATCTTCTTCTGATCAAGACAATACCTGGACTTAATCAAAGAAACAAAATGCTTCAAATCCTTGAATTTTCATTAATTTGTATTCAACACTCATTTATGTAATATGAACTAATTATGGTTGACATGCCGACTATTTCTTGTAATTTGTCATTCAAACACTTTTCCTTTAGTATGTTTCATTGTTTATGTAAATTACAAATCCTTGCCACGTTTTTATTTCACGTGCAATATGTTAATTTTCGCACATTTTATTTCATCTTTTCAAAGACAATGTCATTTAGTTGCAGAGGACATGAACCAGTTTCTTTTTTTGAGTTATGAGATCGCTTGTAAGAAATAACGAAATTCATTTTTTGGCTTCTCAACTTATATTAAATAAGAATTGACATTATTTTCTAATTTATAATGTTCGCTAACCTTTATAGGCTTGAACTAATTAAATACTAGTTCGTTCACTGTGCAACTAGAACTTAATAGCAATCCGTTAATCATAAAATGATCAGGATTATGATGAATTGTTGTTGGGCTATAAACTTTGGAAATGGTCTAAGTATGTCCAATCCTCATTGAGTAAAGGGTCATGGACTAGTGAGGCTATGAAGTTCAGTAGGAGGCGTATGGCTCGATGCCTCATGTTTATGACACTATTGAATAGAAAATCTCACATCTTCCTTCATAGTCAACCAATAATAGCTAAGTCGTAATACATAGACATACAAGGTTTGTCCCTTCACATGATTACTGCAAATACCGCCGTATAATTCAAAAAGTACTTGTTGGCATCCTTTGATGGAGGGCAACAAAGATAAGGCTAAGAAATGCCACATTTGTACAATTGATCAACTATTAGTGTGTAGTTTGTAGCTTGGTAAATCAACCTTTGAACCTCTTTTCTATTGTCAAGAAGGACACCATCCTTCAAGTAATCTATGATTGGGTCCAACCAAGATTTTCCTTTAGGCAAGGAGTCAATTCGTAGCTCTGCCTAATAATTGTAAGGTCATATTAGGAAGATATTCGATAAAGAGCTTGTCATTCAAATCAGGAAGTGTTATACTGGCTAGTTTTGATAATTTGTCGATGGCAAGGTTCCAGCTTCTTAGTATTTTCTCAATCAAAGAGTATTGGAACTCTTCCATAAGTGCTTACACCATCAATAAGTATTTTCTCATTATTTCTTCTTTTGCCACATAAATTCCCTTTACCTAATTCACAAGTAGTTGCAAATCAAAGAAAACATCAACTTTCTTAGCACCAACCTCTTTTGCCAATTTGATTTTCCAACTATTAAGACTTCATACTCGGCTTCATTGTTGCTTGCTAGAAACCCAAACATCAAAGTGTAATTAACTTTCACATTGTAGAGTCCTTGCAAAATTAGATCCTCTCTACATCCTTCCTTGGTAAAAACGCCATTAACATATAGGTTCCATGTTGGGTTCTCTGTTATCTCTACATTGTCTTCTTCTCTAATGAATTTAGCCACAAAATCTACTAACACTTAAACATTCAATGTTATTCTGGCATTGTATTGCACACCATAGGCACTTAGCTCTAAAGCATATTTCATTATTCTCCCTAAGGAGTCCAGTCATTGTAAAGCTTGCTGCAAAGGCTAATCTGTTAGGACAACAATTTGATGTACCTTAAAGTATGGCTTTAAATTTCTCACTAATAGAATCACATCCAATACAAACTTCTCGATTTTTGTATATCAATTTTTCGGTCCTTGTAAAACATGGCTCGCATAATAAATCAATCGATATTCTCTACCTTTCATTTAAACCAAGACAAAAGAAATTGGTCAGCTTTTGATTGAGAGATATAGATATAAATTTTCTTTTGATATTAGTGTTAAGAGAATTGGTAGTGATGTAAGGAACTCCTTTAGGTTACCAAAGGCTTTCTCACACTCGTCTCTCCACTTGAAATCTTTTGAATTCTTTAAGATTTTAAAGAATTTTGCACATCTATCAATGCATCTTAATACAAATCTGTTTAGGGTAGCTACTAGCCCTATTAACTCCCAAACTTCCTTTACTGCATGGGGGGGGGGGGACTTCATGCTCCCAATGGCATCAATCTTCCTTAGGTTTGCTTCAATGTTACATAGGGTGACCATATAACCTAAAAAATTTTCAAAAATAACACCAAAAACACACTTTTGTAGGTTTAACTTCATATTATACCTCCTTAAAGTGATGAAAGTCTCTTCAAGATCAACAAGATGCCGATTTTCTAAAGTGCTTTTCACTATCATTTCATCGACATATGCCTCAATGTTATGGTGAACTTTGGGTTTAAGCACTTGGTGATAAGTTGCTGACAAGTCATCCTAGCATTTTTTAGCATCATCGTATAACAATACGTCCCAAAGTTAGGGATGAATGATGTGTGAACCTCATCCTTCTCGTCTATTTTTTATTTAATTGTAGTTAGAAAATGTATCTATAAAGGATAGCAAGGCATTTAGCAGTCGAATCAACCAATTAATCTATTCTTAGCAAGGGGAAGTAGTCTTTAAGATAGGCCTTGTTCAAATCCATGAAATCTATGTACATACGTTATTTGCCATTAGACGTCTTGATTAACATAATTGGCTAGCTAAGTTAAATAAGGCTCTTCCCTAATGAACCCTACCTTAAGCAATTTTTGGACTTCTTCTTTTATGGCTGCTTGCCATTCAAGAGTGAAATGCCTTTTTCTTTATTGAATGAACTTTACATTAGGATTGATCTGAAGTTTATGTGTTATAACATCTTTGGGGATACCTAACATATTTAAGGGGGACCATGCAAAGATATCAACACTATCTTGCAAGAAATTAATCAAGCTTTGGCAGATGTCTGCCGACAATGGTTTCCCTTTCTTAGTCATCCTCCCTAGATTATTTCCTAACGAAATCTCTTCCGTCTCTTCCTTAAAATTCTTCATGCCAATTGATTTTTGTTCTAGACAAGTTTCAATTTAAAAGATTTCCTCCTAGCGTAACACCCTTATATATAGAAATCTTGCCAACTGTTAGTCCCTTATACACATACCAACTCTGGTAAGATGGGGAATTTGGTCTTGAGATACGCAGTGGAAGGGACCAAGTCAAGTAAATATTGACATGACCAACCTATGATCATATTATATGGTGACCAATACTTAACTATGAGGAAATCTACCTTATCTTTTATAATATGTTTGTTGTCTCCAATTTAGATAGGGAGAGAGATTACTCCACTAGCTAGAATAAGTTGATTATTGAAAGCATATAGATCATAGTCATAAGGTCTCAATTGCATCTTAATTTTCTGCCTCATATGATTAAAAGCATGTTGAAAAATATTATCTACTGAACTTCCAATGTCAACCAGAATCTTTTTTACCTCAAAGATGGCAATTTATGCATTAATTACCAACATCATCATAGGTACTTTGAACACCTTTAAAACCCTCTTTCGAGAAAGATATTAAATTGTCAACCTTAATAAAGAGACTTTTGAAGCCCCTTTAAGAGATTTTTCCTCAACAATGTCTCGTACTACTGATTAGGAGTTACAATCTCCAGTGCTTCCTTAACTGAAGGCTTCTTCTTTGTTGCCTCCTCTAATTCAACAATACAAGATTGCAGTTCAAAGTTGTTTATCTCTAATTCTTTTATTCTCATCCTTTGCTTATCCTTCTCATCCTTTGCTTATCCTTCTCATCACTCATCGAGCTAAGCGTTTAAACTAACCCCCAGTACTCCTCTTGTTTCTTGTGAAGCTCCTCTTTCAGGTCCACAATCTCTTTGTATAGCTACTCGCTCTTAGCCTTAAGGCTCGAAACTTCATTGGCCACTAAGGAATGCACTAACTTCTCGGCTACTAGCTCTTCTTAAAGTCTCGTAGCCTCCATCTAGACCTTAATCCTCACACTCTCATCTGCAGCAGTTTAAGCCTTTAAGGAATTATATGCATCCTTAACCTTATGCATTATGTTAACAAAGATAAAGTAAGGTTTAGTTCTCATCATAATAATAACATCTACATGGAAATATTACCTTTTTCTTCTCTTTGTCGACTTCATCCAAAGCTATCAAAATATAGCTATTGATCTACATATGGACAAGACTATGTCAACAACAAAACATATGTAGTAAGTAAAAAGAGTTAATTGGTATGTATATCATACAATTTAGCAGCAATGTGTGCTTTATTACAGCCGCCTACCTATCGATGTCCTTTTTTGCAATCTCTCTATCCCTAGGGAGAATAACTCCTACCATTAAAGCCATAGATTTTGTCCTGTCACCAAAGGTTAAGTCAGTATATAAGACATTATGGCTCTAATACAGAATAAAGTACTCACCCATCTCACAGTTAGGAGCGAACTCAGTGCTACTGATCCCGAAAGCCTCCTTCCTCATGGCCTCCTTCATCTTTTCATCCAAAGTTTTGGATTTCTTGGACAGAGACTAACCGGTAAGCTCCTTCCTATTCCTCTTCATAAGACTTGGTTCATTATTTATCTAACCTGATGGGCCTTTAACCACCTCGCAATGAATGACCACGATACCGCTATTATCTCCAATTTCTCAACGTGAGTCTCCTAGCATTTCCTCTCGAGGAATGTTCTCGCAATGGGAATTACCTTGGTTATAGCCTTTGCAGCTCTTAGTTATTCAATGCTTTGAACCTTCCCAGTAGGACGAACAACCTTTTTATCAATAGTAAACTATTTCACGGCTTTCTCTTGTATGGCCTTTTTTAACACTACCAACTGAGCAATAGGCACCTTAATGCCTACACATTTGTCTAACTTTAATTTTTTAGCCTTTGCTTAGGTCAACAACTTTGCAGGATCAACATCACCTGCATCCATATCTACAATAAATGATAGCAATATTAAGAATTGAATAGAGGTAAATAAATGACTTACGAGATCCGTGTCGAGCAAAGCTCAAAGGTAATTATTCTCCCTATAAAGTCAAGAGAATAGCTTTCCTCTTATAGCTCTACTCGGCATGACAACTACTCTAACACCTACCTTCTTTCTTAGAAAAAATTAGTTCCCCATTCTCATAGCATTGTATTATCCTCTTGGCATCCCTAAAAAACATCCTGTTCTTCATTCTTTCTTGTATCTTTTTTGTAGCAACGGCATCACTTGGCATCAAATCAAAATTTTTCGTATAGATAGGCTCAATCTATTAGGTCCAAAATCTAGATCTTCATTCGATACAATGGAAACAAACATATTATGCTACTTATGGATTTTAGACCCCAACCCATCTATAAACTTATGGCCATATCAAGCAGCAACAAAATACCAACCATCAAGTTGCCTTCTTATCATAAAGAAATACTTGAAAAGTTGGGGCATAACCCTAACCTCGACCTCCTCATTGACGATCTTGAATGCTACGAGAAGTCGAGAAAATATACTCAATGCAACTCAAAAGTAATTAAAAAAACTATTTAATGAAAGCCGAAAATGGAAAGCATGATCCAAAATCAAGCTATTTTAAGTATATGTGAAACTCACTCCTTTAGAAAATACACTCTTTCCTCTTCCCTTAGAATGTGTAAATCCCATGCCTCAAGAAGATCTTGCCAATATTTGTTATACTTCAAGACTATGGTTTTAACAGCACCACTTGCAACACCATCTAGAGAATTGATAAAATAAACTACATTGTTATACGAGTACCTAGCAACAAACCTTCCTTTGTTATCTTCTGAATAATTATACACTAAAGGAGCATTGATGTGAACAAGTTTCTCCCAATGCTCCATTGTGCTATCCGCCAAGCTACTTAAGAAACACACCCAATCGTTCCTTGTTTCGAGTGGGGAAGTAGTCTTAGTCTTAGCTACCTCAGAATCTAAAAAATCAAGTCAACGAATAACACTTCAAATCATACCTAATTGAAGCCATATGATAAAATCATGAACTTTGGGGAATTTGGAAGACGAAGATGAAATGTTGAAAGCAAACACGAACTTGTGGATATAGGTTGAAACAATTGTCACATATGCTATCACAAAAGAGTAAATAAGCTAGAAAATTGAAAAGTTATGATCTTTTGATTGTGATATGATCCATCGTGTTCCAAAATGAAAATCAGAACTTCCCACATCACTTAGCACTTAGGAAACTTATGTCAATCTTTACATTCTAACCATACAAATAAGGCATTGAGCTTTATTTACTCCCATAGTCAAGTTCTCAATCATGAGAGTTGAGGGACAAATGTTAACGGTCAATTTTCACCTTATAATATTATGTCTACTCGATTGGTGAGAAGCCAAGTGACTTGGTTTTCAGCTAATGCTGACTAAAGCTCCTATAGTCCAGTTCTTAACAATGGGAGTTAAGGAACAAATGTTAACAATAGGTTTTCACCTTATAATATTATTCATCTACTCAATTGACGAGAGGTTAAGTGACTTGGTTTTCAACTAATGCCAAATAAAGCTCAACTCATTTGGTAGGCCTTAAAGCTCGGCTTGTTAACACATCCAGTTTGAACTTAGGAAAGTGATGTGAACAATTATGATCTAGTACGACCTCATTACATAACTACGTATTAATCTTCTATTTTAAACATGCGTTTGATTATAAAATTTCCACGTATCCTACTATTGATGATTAACTATTATTTCAAATATCCGATCTTCGCTTATAAATATGAAGAGAAAGCATTATAAGAACTCACTTACTACCCTTGTCTCAATACTCATTCATTTACTATTATTTTAAATATACTTACTAACTTAAACATCAAAATAGCTATACCTTATAATTCTTTCTTTCTTTATAAGAGCAAAGTCCTAACCCAAGATCACCTAACAATACATAACCTCTAAACCGGAAGTGAACTTCTGTATTTTTCTTTCTTTTTTTTTTTCGTGGGCAATGCCTCACATTAAGATCGATCTATTTGAATGATCCTGCTACTTGATCCATGATGGCCCCTTCGACAATTGGATCTCTCTACAAATGGACGAGGGGTCCCCAACCGAAGCACATGATCAAAAAAATAAAAAAAAGAACAAACAAAACACTAAATCTTCAGTTTAATTTGGCGTACCGTTCCCTGTTAGTCAGGTTCGCATTTAGATTTCCACCCCAAACTTGACTCTGCATCCGTCCTTTTACACTTCGTTTGAGATAGATAGGTTTTTGGTTCTCCACATCAATTATGCAGTCTTTAGGAGCTTAGCTACTAAATTTCGTATTTATGACAAGCCATCATAACAATTCGCGTTTATGGAACTTTCGCTCTATTGAGGCAAGAGCCTGACGATAGCCGCCAGCACTCCGTGCAAGGACCTCTTCCATGCATGGCAAACCGCTAAAGAGTTGGGACAGGACTTCAGCGACAAAAGAAAAGGATCCATGGAGATCCGTGGTATAGGACAGAGTGAAGGGCGAGAAGAGAGAGGAGAACTCAGAGAAGATATAGGCTTAGGAGAAGCGGTTTCTTGGGAGAGGAGGAGAACCCATTCATTACTCTAAATATAATCCTTCCATCCACAAACCTGCTTTAGTGAACATAACAAGTGAGAATTAAAAATAAAAAGAAGAAGAAGAAGAAAAGAGGGAACATCAGAAATTGGAAGAAACATAGCATAAATTTAAGCTAATGCATGATCTAGGACTTATCAGGCCAGACCCAATATTTTGGTAACATCGCTTCACAAGTTTGCCAGCAACAACCTACAGTGATATCAAACTAAATATAAGATTCCATTGTCTACAGAATCGCAACATCCAAGTAATCTCCAATCTGAAAGGACCAGAAAAAAAAGAGAGTAAAACTCGGTCATATTCTAATTTCATTAATTAAGACATAAACAAGCAAGAAAAATTACCTGAAAGCTTAATTCAGCCAACGTCTTTCCATCATCAAGTCGCCTGCCATTTCCATAGGAAAAAGTCTTGCCCACCTACATAGAAGTCGGTCAAACGCATTTATCATGTTTTTCTAGTTATTTCTTCTATTTCATTCCATCAATTGAAAACTAAAACTAGACAAAAATTACTAACACAGTGTCGTATCAGATACTTACTATGACAATAATTAGCATAAAGTTTGATAACAGACTCAAGAAAATGAGGTCCCCCATATAAACTTTGATTGCCATTTTTATGTTGGAATTTAGGCAGGATGCTGGATGAGATAGAATTCCTCAGACTACAGTAAGGTAGAACGGAGTCGACTAATAGAAATCAGAATTAAACCAAACCATGATCTAAGCCGAAATACATATTTCTTCGTGCAGAGAGATAAATTAATTTAGTCAAAACAAGTGGCAAGACACTATTCAGGACATGAAAAAACAGTCAAATGAGAACTATAAAAATTTCCATCTGCATCTCTTCTGTCTTTCCCTTTCGGCGAGAAATAGACTCCAGTGCAATAAAGAACGTTATGCCCTGCCCTTTCAGAAGATTAAATACCAAAGGCAAAGCCTGTAATGCCTAATCACTTCTCTTCCATAAACCCCAAGCCTGAAGCCCTCTATTGACAGCTCCTCCAGAAGGAATGTGCCCACCTCCATCTCACTCACAACCATTGGCAGGTTGAATGCTTTTCACCTTCATGCCATCACCCATAGTTGGTCAGTCGTGTTTCTGCACACTTCAGTCCTGTAATGCCTAATCACTTCTCTTCCATAAACCCCAAGCCTGAAGCCCTCTATCGACAGCTCCTCCAGAAGGCATGTGCCCACCTCCATCTCACTCATTCAACCATTGGCAGATGGAATGCTTTTTACCTTCACACCATCACCCATAGTTGGTCAGTTGTGTTTCTGCATGCTTCAGTCCACCTCAACAGCAATCTTATTTGCATCATATAATACTTACTAAGAGTAAAGTTTTTGATGATTATTGATATTCTTGAAACCAGAAAGCAATGTGAAGCAAGGACTGAAGATCATATTACTACTGACCTTAGCATTCTTTATTCAGTCTAACCATGCAGGGCTAGTTGAAACTCCTATTAATGAAAACCATGCCTCAAAAGACTTGAATTTATGGACTAGGATCTGGTTAAATAAGGCCCCATTAAGGTTCATGACAAGGAACATCCATTCACTTATGATCCAAAAGGTCATCCAACCCAGACTTTGTCCATTGTGCTTCTTAATCCTGCATAGTTAATGAGAAAAACTAAGGCCCCATTAAATTTTGTGACAAGGACATCCATTCTCTGATTTATCCACATGTTCACAACACTGGTACGTCAAAGGTCAACCTGTGCACACAACACCATTACCTCAAAGGTCTCCCAACCCAGCATTATCATGTTTCTTAATCCTCCATATCTGAAGACAACAGCTCTTGACCTCATGAATCAACTTCTTAAGAAATTAGCTTTTGGACATTTACAGGTAACCCATCAATTTCAGTCCAAACAGTGTACTACATGATTGATCCTTGGTTCAAAAAGAATGTTACAATCTGAGAATGACTAAAGAAGCCACACAAGTTTCATTTCTCAAGCCACAAAATAGATGCTTGAGATTTTATTCCAAGGAACAAAGTAGATGATGCGGAAGCATGTATGTGCAATTTTTCATGAGGTAATATCAGTGAATAGGTTTAACATCTGTCCAGATCTTCATGCATTATAGTCACAAGCCAATCACAAGTAGATGATAAGCCCATATGCATATTTCCCTTTATCCAATCTACATTTATACATGCACAAGTGCAGAGCTCCATTTCCATGTGTTTTTATATTTTTTGGTGTGTGTGTGTGTGTGTGTGTGTGTATATAGCCATGCACGCTATGAGGGGAGGGGGAAGGAGGAACAGATGTAGAGAAAAAGAGAGTATCACCTCTCTAATCACGAAACGACCATTTTTGTCTGGATATACAAAAGCAAAAGACAACTTTGCATCCCTTCTCCTTGCTTCTGGGGCTACCTCCTTGACCTGAATCAGAAGTAGAGCACAGCTAGCATTGGAATTCGAAGATAACAACAAATAACTTATAAAACCAGATAGAACCAAACCCCAAACTGGCGTTGGCAAAATCACATTGAAAAATGGAGGATTTTAGATTTGGATACAGGTTCAATGCCATATATTTTTCACAAACATTATGATATGTTTCTTTTTCTTTTTCTTTTTTTTTTTAATATCACAATAATGTACTTGCAAAATTCATCCAAAAAATGGAATGGAAATATTTTCCTTTTAATTTAAACAAGCAAACTGGAAAAAGAGAAATGATTTAAAAAGAAAAAAACTGCATACATAAATTCATATTTTCATGTGCTATATTTATGTGATGCTCCAATGGGGTTTTTCTGAGACTGGGCCACTAACACTTGATGACGGAACAACGAAAAAGCATTTTCCGAAGAAAGCTAACCAGGGAAATTGAGACCCCCAAAAAGGGCAACCACCATATTATTTGAGGGTCAATGAAAAATTGAAGCAGTCACAGGTAATACTACAATATACTATGCAGAAAGTACAGCAAGCTCACATTTTTTATCTCCATCTGTAGGAAAGCTCTCAACAGCACTAACAAAAAAGAGAAGCTCTCATCATTTCTGATACTATGAGCATAGACACTACAGAATCCACCAGTCTAGTCATAGTGATGGTGACAGTGAGTCACCGCAATGAAGAGATAATAGAAACAAGGCTGTTTGAGAATGCTACACTCGAAGAAATTCAGAAGAAGCAGCACTAAGTTTAGGGGTAAAGCTGGTCCCCTTTGATTTGTGTTTATGTAATTATAGGGCTTAGTTTGTCTATATACACAAGATCTACAGATATTTTTCCAACTTAATGCCCTAAATTCTGTTACAAAGAGATATATTTACATGAATAGATGATCACTATAATGATCACTTCAAACTATTTTTCTGCTGAATTCTGTTTAATCCTCACTAGCTTTGCTATTTCTTACCTAATCCTCATGCTAACAAGAGCAAGCATGCCAATCTTCCTCACTTTGAAAGATCAACCTTGACTTCAATCCTCCCTGATTTGTCTTTAGTATCTAGTCACTGCCATTAAACAAGAATCTGATGCACAAATTGATGCATACATTGATGTCTGAACCACTCAAGAGCCCAACAGTTAAGGGTAATATTATGCGATAGCCACCCACAGCTTCCAGAGATGAATCCATAGAAGAAATAGATTCCTTAAATGCATGTTCTAGAGGAGAAATGTTAAAAAATGAATGAATTTGTGAATAAGGTAGAGCCAATTTATGAACATACGCACCAATGCATCTAATCACTGGCAAAGATCCATGAAAACTTCTAGCCAGCCTATGAGACTGATATTAGGCCAAAGAGTCCTGTTTACGTTGTTTTAATTGAACAAAAATCATGTCTCCTAGTTAAGAACAACATCAAGCCTAAGTTTGTCAACTACTTGCTTCATTCTATTATGAGAACTTGTGTGCTAAGAGGCTTCAATATCTAGAATACCCAAGTCAAAGTCCACAGCACCCAATTTAGATGTTCCTGAATATAAGCTGGTATAGTTGGTGGAAATTGACCTAAATAGCTTCAAAAGGTACACCTTTGTTACCCATCAGGAAAGAAGAATTCTAAGCTCTCTCAACCAATGGCAAAAGTTTTCCCCAAGTGGTAGGTTGCTTCATAATAAAGCAACAAAGGTTGCTAAGTACATCAGTTTAACACCTCAGTTTGTCCATCAAATTGAGGATGATAAGCAGAACTTTTAGCCAATTTATGCCACCAATTCAAAATAACCCCTTCCCAAACTGACTCATGAAAAATAGTGTCCCTATTAGAACAAATATGGAGATATCCATGCAATTTAACCACAATCTATAAGAACAGATTGACAACTCTAGAGGTAGTGAATGGGCATTGAAGGCACCACATTAATAGAATATCCATTAGACTTTGGCAATAAAGTCACAAAATCCACACTCAAAGTCTCAAATATTCATCAGAATAAGCTGAGGATTCAACAATCCCACAAGAGGCCCATATGAATACTTCACTAGCAGGCACACTGCACACCATTTCATTAAAATTCTCCATACTTCTTTTCAAGCCTTCCTATAATCAAAAAGCACCAGCTAGCCTATGTTTTTAAAACACCAAAATCACTAACTAAAGGTGATGAATAAAATTCCAAAAGAAGTTTTTGGAATAAGATCTAAGTTAAGCACCAAATACAATTGAGTTAGCCAATATATCAGATCATTTTGCAGAAACCACCAAAGGTAATACTTTCTCAAAATCAACTTTATAAACATCCTTGGCCTTTAATTCATTAGTCATATCAAAGACTCGCATAAAAATACCAGAATATTCATCTAATTGTATGGGCTATTGAGAAAGCATTTGCTATCTCATTATCCAAACCATGTTTATGGTCAATAGCATAATCATGACCCAACTTTGTCAAGCACTTCGTTGTTCAGGAGTCTGAATCACTGAATTATATCCCAATTATGGAGTAATGACCAAGTAAATAGTGTCACCACTTATGAACAGCTTCCATCACAGCAAATAGCTATCATATGGTAATACCTTCTGAAGGTGGTTGGGCAATTTCTTACTAAAGAAGCCATAGGATGACATTCTTGTAGTATATACCATATGCATCTATGTCAACAACGAACTGTTTCAAAAAATCCAGAAATTTCTTAAGCACGCCCTCCATAGCAAAAGAAGTTATAATGATTATTGGTTCATCATCTATCTGATAAAGTCACATAGCTGTCTAGCCTTAAAAATCCACCCAAGCAGATCATGTCCAGGAAATTTAAGGACCTCAATTCAATGCCCTTAAGTGTGTTCTCTCTTGATTGAGTTCCTCCCATCACACATGATGAACTATTTACATTTTGTGAATTAGATCAAATTCATTGTTATCAGTGTTCTAATGTGATAAAACTGATTCTACTAAGTTATACATGCAGCATACTTTTTGCATAAAACATGCATAGCATATTATAATTTACTTATCTGCATTTCCATGAATTATGCCTTTTCTTTTTTTTTTTTTTTTTGAACTTGTCTTCCATGTGAGCATATATTGTGTCACTAGCCATGGCAAAAGCACCAAATTGTTAGGCCCAATCCAAGCTCACACTCACTAAGCCTAGTCCACAGCTCAACAAACAGCCCTTCACACTACCCAAAGGCATAATAATTGAGTGAGTATGACCCCCAATTCATCGATGCTTCACCAATGAGATATAAAATGATCTTTGTTTTCTTGCACTTCAGATGCACAGCAAAGAATGAAACACAAACTCTCTCTCTCTCTCAATGTTTCTTAACTTTAATTTTAACTATTTCATGTATTAATTAGTTTTATTTCTAAGATTATGAGGTATTCCAATGTTGAAAATTAAGGAAAAATTGCCTTTTCAAGAAGGCTACCATAAAACCCTGCTCTTTTATTTAGTGATATCCAAATTAAAAGCTTAATCAAAACTGAAATACTAGGTGTAATATCATGAGAAGAAAGAACAAGCTCCGAAATAT
Source organism: Lumnitzera racemosa (assembly GCA_024138005.1). Taxonomy (NCBI): domain Eukaryota; kingdom Viridiplantae; phylum Streptophyta; class Magnoliopsida; order Myrtales; family Combretaceae; genus Lumnitzera; species Lumnitzera racemosa. Next base: position 54,541,980 of record JAMXBC010000005.1, read on the forward strand.
GATGATCAAGCTATTGGATACATGGCGATATTAGCTAGAAAATCTCAGCCACATCGAGCACAAACACGAGCTTGATCTTTGCTGAAACTCTTGAGAAACGAAACTTGAACTCTCAAGTGAAAAATCAAGTTACAAGAGTCCGAAATAAAATTACAGAGTAGAAGCTAATATAAAATACATAGAAACAAAGTTAAAATTGCAAAGCACCAAAGTGAACTAGAAGTGGATTAAATGATCCAAAAACCTTTGTGCCACCCTTCCCTTTTGCAACCCAACATCTTGCCCATGAACCACCCCAACACTTGGCATTAAGGGACCTAATGGCTGGTGGATAGATATCTTGGGCATAAGGATCACAGTGCATTATATTATCCACTAGCAATCTACGATAGTCCAAACAACATCTGAAGAGGATTGGAGGCAAAGTCCCAGCCTTTTCTCATTTGTTTCCTTCCACACAAAATAAATCACAAGATCTGTAGCTATCTTCCAAGATGCAGATAGATGATGACCCACTGAATTAAAAGAGCTCAGAAATGGAACCAGCAATATAGGGCAACAGAGTAATTCCTGGGATATGCTCAGGCACATAATGAGGAGATGATAGTGAGTTTCCTCTTCCAAATTATAAAGATAGCACTTATTTTGTTTGGTTACTACCTGAGCAACCAATTTATCTAAGGTGAATGGTCGTTGTAAAGCCACTAACCAAAGAATGTAGGCATGTCAAGGTTGGTGCTTATTAAACCAAACCAATCCAATCCCTCCCAAGGCACACAGAGACCTTGCCATCTCAATGTCAAAGTAGGATTCTTTGATGGACATCTCTCTAGTTGGCTCATTGTTCCATACAAAAATGTCATCACAGCTACTATTAGGCAAAACGACCTTGATCAAACGCCAAATAATGGTAGGCAAATCCCATCATTAGGCCTTTGCTCTACTGCCCAAAGATACCTCCCTCTCTAGATTATTAAACTCAAACTAATGCTAGAAATTGAGAAAATTACTGATTTACCATTAAAATTTAAAAAAAAAATTACAAAAATACAAATCGTATAAAAAATTACCAAAATACTAAACTTATATCACATTTTGAACATACAACATAAGAAATTTTAAGTATGTCGCACTTTTAGGCCTAAAATACTAAACTTATATCACACTTTAAAAAGCGTTTTTCAAGCTCAAAACAATATAAATTGGGCAAGCCCCACTTGCTTCGCTATAGCACTCGAAAATCAATCCTCGAAACATATAATAATAAGAAAAATTCTTCCTGAATAAAAAATTCTACCCATTTAAGTGTAATTGAGAAAAAACGATCTAATTTATCATAAACCAAAACTATATTACATCTATCAAATGGAATAATGGTTTAATATGAATACATTGCATTTTGCAAAAACAATAGAGTGCCTTTATTGCTCCACATTTTTTCAAATTGGACCAAGCATATATTACATTTTTGAAATGTAATAATATGCTAATACTAGTGTCGCATTTTTAAAATACAATATAAGTTTAATAATACATTGTCATTATCATATTTTTTAAATGCGAAATTTGTATTGTTTTTAAAGATGCGATATACGATGGTATTTTTGTTATTTTTTCAATATAATTCATAGTTGTTTAATTTTCTTTTTTAAGTATTGGTAGACAAATATTTTACCCATTGGAAATTAGACTAGAAGGTGGAATTTAAGGTAGGTTTAATGGATGGAAATCGTACGAAAGGAATTGCTTCTCTTCCACTTCTTCATTCTCTAACCTCCAGCAGCTCCATTGCCTTTCATACACTCAAGAACCCACTTAAATCCATGGGAAATCTCCAATAACCCAGAATAAATAAATAAAAGAAGAAGCTCTCACATAATTTTATATTGCTGCAAATTAGGTTATTAAGTCATAAAGAAAAGAGTGAGAACCAAGCATCATTCTAAATAGAACATTGATTCATGTTATCCTAATTCATCTCAAACCAAGGTTTCTTTTTCTCCCTCCTCTTTTCTGGCTATATAGTATATACAAGCTGAATAATTCGACAGCCATAGGAAAGCATAGTGACGTAAAAAAAATTAAATTAAAAAAATGCAACATATACCAGGTCTGTCAATTCACGTAAGGTAGCATCTTTCCATGTGTAAATCTGAACCTCATCCTTGGGTTCCTTGCCTCTTACTGCAAAGTCTTCCTTTGAATGGTGACCACCAATCTAACTATGCAGTCAAATAGATCAATAAAGTTGCAAAAATACATCATAAAACTTAAAAGAATATCTAGATAAAAAATTTAGTACCAGCAGTCATCCACTATGTTAGCATTAAGTACAAGCTAAAGAGAGTATATGAATCTCCCAGCTAGTGGGATCTGCTCTAGCCCAATCTTTGCATATGAACATTTTTCCTAAATGTTGGGATCATAATACTTTGCAAATTGGGATACTCTCACGAATTATCATTTAATAAATAAAGAAAATAATTACCCCGAAATAATCAAAAGAAATAACCAGGGAAACTTAGCCATCGTTACATGTGATTACTTATGGAATAAGCACACCCTACGACAAGATTCTCTTAAAGATAGTGATTTACTCAAGATATGCTACTCCATGAGATTGCACAACAAACAATGCATGCAAGACCAATACTAAACTAGCTAATCCAGACCCATGGTCCATTTCTGATCTCCAAGTCAGTTCGTCATCAACAGAAAACAGACCATACTGACAGTTTTCGCCCATTTTCTCCACAAGTCAAGATACATCAAGGATCAATACAAAAACAAGTACACTAGCCAATTCTTCTTTAATCAACACCCTGTAACATAACTGACACTGGCCCGATAACTAGAAATAAAGGAAACCTCATATATTTCTCGTTATAAACCGTCATTAAAAAACAAAGAAGAAGAAAAGGAATGAAAAGCGAAAGAACATACCTTAGTGAAGACACGAAGCAATAACGGACAAGTCTGCATTTCATCAACAAAACGAAACATCAGTATACATCGATAACATTTCACAATACAATATGGAAGAGTAAATACATATATATCGGCGAGAATATTGATTCAAAACCTGATTAAGTAAAAAAGCAGCACCTTTTCGCGTTCCACGGGCTCGAAACGAGGACGCGGAGGCGGTTGTGGAGGAGGGCCTCTTCCTGGGGGCAGCATAGGCCGTCCTCCGCCCTGTCTCTTGGGTGCTTCCGACATCTCTCTCTCTCTCTCTCTCTCTCGCCCCTCTCTGTAAGCTTCGGCTGATTATACTCGCAAGGTGGGAAAGACGGTAGGTTTTTGGGCCTAGGCTGATTATACTCGCTTCCAGGTTTCTAGGGTTTATGCGAGCTCGTCCTGTTTTATGAACGTTCAAGAGTTCAGATCCGTTCCGACTTGTAGCAGGCCCAATAGAAGTGTGGGCTTGAACAGGTCCAAAACCGCTGAATTTGTCGAGCTGGATCTGAACAAGCAAAAAATATTTGAAGCATATAAAGATCCACTTTCAAAACCTTCGGTGGATATATTGTGACGGATTTGCGATGATAGATATTGGTATTACTTGTTGCATATGGAATCATTTAGTTGTGTTGTTGCATATGGTTGTGTTTGCATGTAGTGTTTTTTATATTGGATTTTACTACTTATCCATTTAGAATTTAAATTTCAGCTAACATTATGTTATGGACATTACCTATTGATACTATTTCGGTTATTATTTGTATTCTAGTGATACAAGCAAGGATGACACTTATCGATGTTTGATTATGCCGATAGAGGCTTAGGTTTAAGGAGACCTTGAAACTATCTTAAGATGACCTACAAGATAGATAAAATGAGAAGAACAACCAGGAGGTTATTTAATGGGGTTACTCTAATGCTTATATTAGCTACCAGACAGTTAAGGCAATAGTAAAATTAGCAAAGTTTATGAATGTTAGGTTATATTCACTTACCATATGAGCAAAGGATAGGATCACTTATAACTGAAATATAAGACCTCGATTGGTTAGTAATCAACAACCTAGGATGTCTTGTATTAGGTTTTGGAGCTCTAGTTGGTAAGTTCTTCTAACATAATCAAAAGATGAGTACCTCAAGTTTTGTACCCATCTTGATACATTTAATGAATTATGTACGCTATACACTTTAAGCATGTGATAGTCCCTTCGCATTCAATGCATTTGGGAGACCACACAACCTAAGTACGTAGCTTATTGTCATGAGCCTTAACCTTGCAGTCGAGTAATTTGAAGGGTTAGCCATAAAGTGAAGGGGATGGGGTGCTCACCCTAAAGACAACTTAATTTGTTGCTATAGGCAGCTTGGCATATACGTTAGGCACCTTAGTAAGTGCATGTTAGGTTGTTAGGCTTTAGTCGTATTAGGCCTTGAGTCCTAGGTCTAAAATTCATTATCAATACCTACCCTTCATCCCTTCAAATAACTTGTCGATAAAGAGAGTAAGCAATCTAAGATAAGCGATAAGGTGCTTTGAGTAGGGAGGTCAGGGCTACTACATCTTTGGTGATTTTAACTGATGTAACTAAGCAAAGATGGCTCATTAGGTATATGCACTCACATCGCCAATAGCTCTAAAACCAACTCAGCTAAGGAAGTATTAGAGAAGTGTTGTTCCCCTAGGTAAGGGACATATGAAGGCTGGGTTATGGTTGGGCAAGTAAAGCCGATGGGTATGGCCTTAGTAGAGTATTTAGGTTGCATAGGCTAATGATACTCAAGGTTTAAGAAATGCAGCAGCATGGACCTTTAAAGGATGAACTTCTATCCTGCACTTCAAACCTTAATCATGATTTCATGCCGTAGATCTTAGTTATGAATGGAGCAACTAAGCAAGTAGGCAATCTGAAATAGACGTAGCTTATGTATGATGAATGATGAACTACTAGGTTACATTTGATAAAGCAGAATTGTACAGATGACTTACTAAGCTACATGGCTCGGAGGGGAGGAGAGTGAGGGGTTAGGGAGCCCTTAGAGTTGGGCTCGCGATATGTCCTAGTTTAGTCGAACAACATTTAAATAGAGGTAGTTGTAAACCTCGTGAATTTTCGAATCTAAACTCAAAATTAGATACAGAGCAAATGGATAATTCCTAGAACCACTTAAGAAATAATGGTCAAAAACCTTAAATAAAGCAAATAAACCCTAAACCATAAGTTCAAAAACCTTAATCTACAATTAAAAATCCTAAACCCTAAATATATGTAATCCTAAATTAAAAACTCAAATTAACTGTAAATGCAAAGAAAGCCCTAAATTAGAACATTTAACTCAAATTTCTTAAAATTGTGTAAAATTGATAACAAACAATTAGAGATATCCTTAAATAATAACGACGAATCAAATTAAATCAATTAATGTAATAAATGAATGAAATTACTAATTTACCCCTAATGATGTGAGACCTTATAATTTTAGCAACTAGGTTGTAAGCAGTCAACTTAGAGCATTCTCGTAAGTTATCCAATTAAGCTAGATTTAATAAGAGGGTCATTGATATTAGATAAAATATTTGTGATGTAACATTAGGAAATTATACTAATAAGATAGTAACATAGAGTTAAAAAGTATACTTGTCATAAAAATGTATGTAGTTATTGTCAGTAGTGTAAAATTAGCAATGATAGTTAGTAAATTCCTAAAAATACAAATATTCTAATACCCTATATGTATATAATGCTATAAGGATTGATCATTAAAACTAATTGAAAACAACCTTATGAAATTCATTTCATCAAACATAAAATAGAAAGAAGGAAATTTAATTATAAAATACAAACTAATATCTAGATCGTTATTTCTCGACACATATCCATATTAAATCCCAATACCTAACGATATTTAGCAATTGCTTACTAATTCAATGAAATGATAATTGTGAGCAAACTATACTACAGAGTACAGTAACAAAGCAAGTACATGTTAATAAATGTAAGACTCGTACTTTCATGTTTAGGTTTTGAGTAGGCGATAAAATTCATTTGTAGAATTAACCAGATTAATTAAGAATTTTACAAGTAGGCTAGGGAAATTAGTCAATGAGAATTGATGGACTTGAATTTAAAAAAATACAATAAAATAATATCAATATATCAAAAATAATACATTTTTGCTATATTATTTAATAACTATCATAATCATGTAGAATATGCTTTAGTAACTAGCAAATTTTTAGAGATAAATTATATGAATAATAAAATTACTAAATAATATGAATATATATATATGCACATTGCGTATAATATTTACATGAAAATATATATTCTTAATTATCTAAAATACCTAGTTAAATGCACATAGAGTTAAAATAAATAAGAAAAATAGTGAAAATTATTTAAAAAATTAGAAGGTAGTTGGGATTAATCTAAGCTTAGGTGTAGAAGGCTAAGGATGGCTACAGTGGCATGGGATTAGCAAGAGGACACCTATGGACTTAGTATAAAAGTGGGATTTTATAACTAAGGAGAGAGAAAATCAATTTTGAGCCTCAAGTTGCCTTATGAAATTTAGAAATCCTCTCCATAAGTTATTGCATGCAATTAGGAACTTAGGAAAAATATCAATGAGTGAAGAAAATTAGACGAAAAAATTAAGAAAATTATAAGAAAAATTAGTGCAATTCTAAGCTGTTTAAGGTTCGGGGTGTAAGATAAAGCTGGAAGCCAACCAATGCCACCATTTGAAGGAAGAGGCATTGCCTAGGGGTATCGACACACTTCTATCCCCATTGGTGGTCGGAAAAGCCCAACGTTGGTGAGTGTTAAAATCCTACTTGAAACTTGATAAATTATAAAAAATAGAAAATTATTTTCAAAAATTATGAAACCTAGTTTTCCAAGGTATTTTTATATGTAAAATCTAGGAAAGATATAATTTTATTGAAATTTAATAGTTATATACTATGTCCTTAAGAAATTACTAAACTGAACAGATTTTAATATTGTTTTAAAACATCTTATTAATGAAGTTTCAAGCTCCAAATTTATTTGCAAGCTATCCTTTATTGATACTAAAGTTCTATGTAAAGTTTTCCATCAAAACTATTTTCTATATTTTTCTTAACTTTTAAGCTCAAAAATTATAATTATATTAGTATTTTTTTAGTAAAATTTATGAATTTTCTTCATAAGCCTTACCAAGATTCTATAGTTTACTAATTTGGAGTGTAAGATACTTTAGATTGGTGTTGTTAGGTTAAATTTCATGGATGGAGGTTGTAAATTCCATGACTATGTGATTTATAGGGTTAAATTCCATAATATGTAACTTTATGTATTTGTGTAGGTAAGGAGTTAAATGGAGATTGCAAAGCTGTGGAACAATTTGGAGATGAATATATTGTTAATGAAGTTCTTTGACTAGAATTGAAGAGGAGTGTAAGTAGATTAAATAAATAAAGGGAGACTAGATAGGGTCAAAGGATAACTTAGAGTGTTTTGTTAAGTAAATCCCTTATTAGTTGATTACTCGAAAGCTAAGTTTAAGTGAGTTCCTATGAGGAATTGGAAACAAGGGGAAACTTAGAGAGTAAGTCGAGGGATATTTCTTTAGGAAATTGAAGATTAATTAAGTCATAGGATACCTTAGAGAGTAGTTGGAAGAAAAAGATATAAATGTCAGCAATCAGAAATTGTCTCAAAAGGTATTCCTTAAGAAATCTAGAGTATTTATCAAACTTAGAAGTTGACTCAAAGGTATCCTATTATGAACTTTAACCTCGATATAACTCAAAAGGTAACTGAAAAGTTTCTATTCTAAAAACCCCAATGAAATTTTAATTCAGAACTTAACTTAAAAGGTATCAAAGGTAAACTTTATTTATAAAACAACCTTAAACTTCTAATACTTTAGTATAAACACTTATGAAATGAAGTCCTAATTAATATAATTCTTGAAAAGATGAATAACTTAATGGTATTTTACAACTTGTATAGTAATTAAAATAGCTAATTGATAAATCATGTAAGGATCTATGAAGGAGGACAAGTTCAATAACTAAGTCTAGCAAGCCACCAAATTCTAGGTAAGTAAGATTAATGCTTTACAACATTTTAAGGTATTATTTCAGAATACTTAGAGACTTTGGTATGTATTTACTTATGATTATATTTAGCTATTTTTGTAAGTGTGGCTCATATGTTTGAGATTTGATTTGCTATAGTAAGAGCTAAGCTCCATGTTATGTTCGTGCAATAAATATTATCTTGCTTGAAGCTTAGTCGATCGCCCTAAAAGTAAACTAACTTGAACTCGACAAAATGTCTAATCTAACAAGTATTACAACCTATTAAGGGAAAAGAGTAGAATTCTCGAGCCAAATACAGACTTTTTGATAAGGATAGCTAAAATGGTCATTTCCCCACTCTTAATCGAAATAAGTGATAGGAGAGGAGGTTATATAGTAAGGTTAGGGAGATTGATTTAAAGGTAGTCTTGGGTAGAGAGTGTTCTCAATTGCACAAGCCTTGATTTGTTTCCAATTCATGTATAAGACAGTAAAATCCTCAACCTGCGTTAGAGCGAATGCAATTTCCCTAATATCATGATGAACTAAACAACATCATGTAGTGGTACATACTTAATCATGCATTGCATCTAACAAAAATTGCTTAAAAACCCTTATTGCTCTGTATTAAAGCATACTTTTGTCTCCGTCCTTGATGAGCTGCTGACCTTTGGCCCTCTTACTTATGCATGCTTCTGAAGCCTTTAATTTGTCCCAAGAAGGATTATCTCCCACTAACCTACTAAGGACAAGATGCAATATGTATAGAAATTTCTTTTGTGAGGAGTTCACTATTTAATTCATATCTTCTCAGTATGTGTGGAAATTTCTTGTATGAGGAGTGTTTTCTGAAGCTTTGCATTGAGAATATTGAATCTTAGTGTCTAAGGAGAGATTAATGATACCAAGAATAATGCTTAATGCTTATGGTTATAGCCATGGTCGTGGTTATGTTAACCAATAAACCCCATGAACTACTAATGAGTAGATACAAGACCTTGCTACTATCGTAGCTAATTTGGTAGTCTTTATACAAAGGGTCTTAGAGACCAAGCCTGAGGAAAGAATTGCTGTTGAACGGGACTAAAAGGTAAGAGAAAGGCTGTAAAGGTAGCTGAAAGAGCAACAAGTACTAGAGCCACTTAATATGAACCAAGTGCCACTCTGACGTGCCGATAGAGTTATTAAAAGGAGACTAAAGTTGGATGAGATTGAAGAGTATGATGAAGGGGAGCAATATGATGGTATTGAAGAGCATAAGCTAAGAGCTCCTAGGGGAGCAAAGCATCTCATAGTATAGATTCCCAACTTTAATAAGTCTAGTAGTGTTGATGACTACTTAGATTAAGAGGAGAAGATTAAAAAGACATTTGACTTTTATGACTATGAGGATGTTGTTTGTATCAAAGTAGCTACACTAGAGTTTTCTGGATATAAAGCAATGTAGTGGAAAAAGTTGTAAAACGCGTGCTAGAGAACCTGACATAAGAACTAGACGTAGAATGAAATGAAAAGATTTCTGAAGAGTAGGTTTGTACTAGAATACTATGAACAAAACACCTTCCGATAACTCCAAGACTTGAGGTAAAGTAGTGAATTAGTACATGAGTATGTCCAAGAATTCTAATTGCTAATAATCTAATGTGATGTTGATGAACCCAAGACTAGAACTATAGTACGGTTCATTTTTGGGCTTAGAATTAAGATTAGCCATGTAGTGGAGTTATAGAGGCTTAAGACTATAGATGAGGCGATTTGAGTAACATAAAGGGTCGAAAGATAGAGGTAGAGTTAGATTATCTTAATGTTGAGCAATCGACTAGATTGCCAACTAGAAGTGGCATGCTAAGCCAACTTAAAAATGACCTTGCACTAAGCAGTTTTGAGGTAGACCACCGAAGATAGGGATTGAGCTAACCAAAAGGATGGTCGAGGTAAAGGTAAGGTTGAGAACCCTAAGGTTCAAAGGGATTAAGGTTAGAGCTCAAGAAGGAAGACCCGATAAATGAAATGTTTCAAATGTCTCAGTTATGGATACGTAGCTAGTTAATGTTCAAACTGATGTATTATGGCCATTAAGGGAGATAAGCCTCAGTTCGAAGTGGAGGGTACTAGTGAAGGAGAGGAAGAAGTGGGAGTTGACCAAATGCTAGAAGAGTTTTAGGAAGACCTCGATGCCATGACACCACTTGAAGTAAGAGCCAAGTATTATTTCATCGTTCGATGATCCCTTAATACCTTTATGGCTGATGAGAATGAGTAGAGGGGAAACCTCTTCCATAAGAATTGCCGAGTGAATGGAAAACTATGCGCATTGATCATTAATGGGGAAAGTTGTACTGATAGGAATGAACCTCCTAGATCGATCACATGTAGTAAAGCTAAAAGACTTTAAGGACTCATGTAGAGAATACTAGCTCGAAGCCATCTCTAAGATAAGGATTCTTATTTCGAACTAATCTCCTACTAACCTAACTGTCAAATCCTTACGTGTGCTAGACCTGCTCCTACCCAATAGCTATTCTATGATAGGACATCCGAGAAGATAGCTCTGAGACTATCTGAACTTATATCCCAAGTTTACCATAAGCATCCAACCCCAACTTAAGCTGACTACTCCACTGTAGGACTAGTTGGCTCCTAACCTAATCCAGATTAAGTCGGCCCCTAACTATAAATGCTTTTTTGAATTCGCTTACTTTGTATCATATCTCTAGTGTCTAGCTACTAAGTGACACAAGTCTTTTGATGCAACATTCCAGAATGATTCTTACACTTACATATTGACTATTTTTTATCTCTTTTACACCTTGTAGTATATTTTATGTAACCTAATTGTAAGAATACTCTTTTGTCTTTTCATACATGTAAAGTAACTTTAGTAGATGGATATATAAATCCCTACTTGTTTGTATGCAGACAATAATCATCAATATCAGAATATTATTCAAGTTTCCTTTAAGCATCCTTAATGTTCTCCTCAACCTTTAACTCTTATCTATTCCCTTTAGCAAAGAGTAGTGGCGAGTGATCCTTTAGTTTGAACTAGTAAGTTACATTCGACAGATTGTAAGCTAAGTAAGATTGAGTGGTGCATCATATCCATTTAGTAACTACTTAAACTTTGCTAGTTTTTCTTTATTTCTTTTGGTTGATTTCGTTGTGGTACTTCTCCGTGTATCCAGCTCTGAAGACGTATTAGCTTTATTAGTATTAGAGTACAATTCCAAGAGGAAGTGTATAAAGTTGCAGTAAAGTTTTTGGTTCTCTTTGTTATTAGTAACTATTATGTTCCTTCCGTAGTTGATACAGTGTGTTCATGTAAAGTAAGTTTAGTGTGTAAACTGTGTAGTGAAGATTTGTATGTTAATAAGTGTGATTTCTTTGTTACTTTATTCTTGCCCTATTTTTTCACTACTGAAGTAAAGTAAGTTCACTTCTATTTTGTTCAAGTTGTTATTAGGTATTAAGATTATTGGTGTATTAGTAGAGGATTTAGGAAGTTTAAAAGCATTGTTTTCTTGTATATTATATTGTTAATCTGTTTTAGAGATACCGTATCATGCTAGATTCATTTAGGGTGTTATCGATAGTCAGAGTCATGGTACACAACCTGGTCATGGTCATAATGGTAACAACACCCTTAGGTCAGTTGATGACAAACTCGATAGACTCATTAACCTTGTTAAGAGTCTAGTTATAGCAATACAAGTTAATAGGAAACAACCTCAAGGTATACTATTGCATAACCTACTTGAAAATATTTAAGAGAGAGGTTATGGCTAAGGTAGCCAAGCCCATCGACTAGTTTGACCCCTTTGAGCTGGAGGAGTTGCTAAACAAAGATTAGAGTTAGAGGAAATTGAGGAATATGATGATGAGGTTGATGCCAAGTATGGAAAGGAAGAGGAAGAGGTTAGTTATTATTAAGCATAGGGGCAAGCACCTCGAGCTCTTTGAGGACTAGACAACGTTAAGGTCTACATCCCATCCTTAGTGTAAGTGGAGATACAGATGAATATTTGGAGTGGGAAGAGAAAATAGAGAAAGTATTTGATTGTTTTGGATATATAGAAGCTGTGAAGGTCCAACCTATTGCGCATAAGTTCTCTAGGTAAGCTACTATGTGGTGGAAAAATCTGAACACTACTAGAGCAAGGGATGGAGATGAAGTGTAAGGACATGAGATGAGATGAAAAGGTTATTAAGAGGTAGATTTGTATTCGAAACTTACTTATAAGATACATTTGCAAGGCTGCAAAAACTTCATCAAGAAGGTTGAACAATTGATGACTATGTAAAGGAATTCTAAATGCCTATGATCTAGGCCAACGTAGACGAACCCAAGGCTTGTATAGTGTTGAGGTTCATTTTTAGACTCAAATATGAAATTTGTAACATTGTAGAGGTATAAAGGTTTTATACCTTAGAAGAGGCGATTAAGATAATGTAAAGGGTTGAAAAGTAAAAGAAAAGTGTTCTAAGTCAATCTGGCAAACATTCTCCCGAACTCCTATTCTGCATTGACTTGTTCAAGCCAAGTTGAGAAGGCCATACTGAGCTCAGACAGGAATGACCAACTTGATGATAGGTGAGCAAACTAACAAGGCCGAGCAAGTCAGCCAGGTTGAATTAAGGCTAAGCCAACCTTAAGAAAAAATGAGAAAGGATAGACCTCTAGACAAAAGACTAACGGTGTGAAGTGCTTTTAATACTTAGGCTTTGGACACATGGTTGTTGAGTGTTTAAACTGACGTGTTATGGTGCTTCGAGGAGATAACATCGATAAGATTGAGCTTGAGGATGAAAAGGATGTTAGAAAAGTCGAAGCTGAAGAGGAAGATGAAACCTATGTCTATACCAACTGAGGAGAAGTGATGACCTTAGTCTTGAGATGATTACTAAGTTCCCTGTTAAGCTCTAAAGAAAATCAGGGAGAAAATTTATTTCATACAAAGTGTACCATCAAACAGCAATTGTGCACTATTATAGTAGATGGAGGAAGTTGCACTAATGTAGTTGTACAGTCTTTTGTGTAGAGGTTATGTCTATTGACCTCTAAGCATCCTCAACCTTATAGGCTGCATTGGCTTTATGATAATGGTGCTTTATACGTGAATGAGTAAGTAACCGTGTTGTTTAATGTTAGGAATGTGTATTGAAATGAAGTAGTTTGCGATGTCATCTATATGGGAGCTTCACATCTATTGCTTAGACAACCTTGGTTGTTCGATCAATGTGTTGGTATAAGAATACATATGCCTTTGTTAAGGGTAGAAAGAAGATCATGCTGTGACCCATGACCCCGTCCTAAGTAAATGAGACTCATAATCAACTCACTCGAGCTAGTAAGAAGAAGACTATAATAATGACCTAAATAGAGCTTTAAGCTACTAAGAAGGCCGAGGAACCTATGTTCCTATTGATTAAAAGATTCTTAGAGATGAGAGATTTAAAGGATGTTCTTAAAGAGATCTGAAGCTTGCTAAATGAGTTTTCCAATCTGTTTCCTGAAGAATTATCGAAAAAACTACCTCCAATCCGAGGCATAGAGCACTGTATTAATCTACAATTAGGCACCGCCCTTCTGAACCAACCTGCATATAAAATATACCCTAAGCAAGTTGCCGAGCTGAAGAGACAAGTAAATGAACTCATACAGCGAAGATATGTGAGGAAGAGCATGAGCCCTTAGACAGTACTAGCATTACTGGTCTCAAAGAAGGATGATTCATGGCGTATCTACATTCATGACGAAGCAATTAATCGAATTACTATCAAATACAGGTACCTAATACCAAAGCTCAATGACATGTTAGATGAGCTCCATAGTGCCAAAATATTTTCAAAGATTGATCTGTGAAATGGTTACCACCAAATTTGTATAAGATTGGGAGGTAAATGGAAGACTACCTTTTAGATTAGGCATGGACTCTACGAATGGTTGGTTATGCCATTTGGACTTATCAATGTAATGAGTACATTCATGAGGTTAATGAACCATGTAATGTACCCTCTGATTAGAAGATGTATGGTTGTGTACTTTGATGACATATTAGTATACAGTATCGACCTGAACAACCATGTTCAACATCTCCGAGCAATATTTGACATTTTACGAATTAAGAAGTTATATGAGAATTTGAAGAAGTGTATGTTTTGCTTGGATGAATTGATTTTTCTTGGGTTTGTAGTGTCAGGGGAAGGAATTCGAGCAGATGAAGAGAAGATCCAATTTGTGTTAGAATGGCAAACACTGAAAAATGTTACTAAAGTTTGAATTTTCCATAGCTTAGCTTCTTTTTATAAGCAATTCATTAAAAACTTTAGCATCATAGCTGCCCCCTTAACTGAGTTGACAAAGAAGGGTGATGGATTCTAATGGAACAATCAAGTTAAACAGAGCTTCAAGGAGATTAAGGAGAAAATCACCTCCGCCCCTATTCTATTATTACTAAATTTTGATAAGCCCTTTGAGTTAGAATGTGCTGCTTTGGGAGTTAGAATCAGCTTTGTTTTAATGTAAGAGTGATGACTCGTCGCTTACCATAGTGAGAAGCTTAGTAGTCCTACCCTAAATTATTCTATATATGAGAAAGAGTTATACTCTCTTGATCAAGCCCCTACTATTTGGCAGCACTATTTACTACCACAAAAGTTTATTATTTATATAGACCATCAGTTTCTAAAGCATTTCGGGAGTCAGAACAAACTCTCAAAATATAAGCCAAATAGTTGGAGTTTATGGAAGGGTTCTCATATGTCATCTGATATAAGAAGGGAAGTGCGAATATGGTTGCCAATGCTTAGTCGTGACGGTAAACCTTGTTGACCACTTTGCAAACAAAATTATTGGAATTCTCACTCATTATTGACTAGTATACTCATGATCCTCATTTTGGCCCTATAATAGAGTAATGCAGGGATGGAATTGCTGTTAAGGGATATTATCTTAAGGAAGGTTATCTATTGAAGGACCGTAGGCTATGTATACCAAAGTGTTCCATATGTGAGCTATTGGTTAGGTAAGTTCATAGCAGAGGATTATTTGGTCATTTTGGAGAGATCAAGATAGCCAATCCATTGAAGGACAACTTTTACTAGCCTGGTTTGACTAAGGATGTTTATAAGGTAATTGGTAGTTGTAGGGTATGCAAGTGACCTAAGGGGAAGATAGAGCCTTATGGAGAGTAAATGCCCTTACTGACGCTAACCTTATCTTGGGCTGATGTCAACATAAACTTTATCCTAGGTTTACCTCAAACATCCAGAGGGAAAGACTCTATCTTCATTATAATAGACTATTTTAGCAGAAATAGCATACTTCATTTCGTGCTATCGAACCAATGATGCCCTATATATTGCTAATATGTTTTTGTAGAAAGTTTTCCGATTATATAGAGTGCTAAAGACTATCATTTCAAATCAGGACACCAAATTCTTAAGTTATTTCTAAAAGACTCTATAAGAAGGCTTAGAACCAGACTTATGTTCAGCTCCAATAGCCATCCTCAGATTGATGGCCAAACTGAAGTGGTGAATAGGATGCTAAGAAACTTACTTAGAGCTATTGTGGGAAAGAACTTAATGAACTAGGATTTATGCTTATTAGTTATAGAGTTCACATACAATCGGACTATCTATAGCACTACTGGAAAGACCCTATTAAAGATCGTTTATGACCTTAATCCTACTATTCCCCTAGATATGATTGGCACCCTAATAGTTGCTGAATAAAGTTAATTTGGATTTAACTAAGCCTAAGAATTACATGAGCCACACTAGTTTGTAACCAAGAAGATTACTAAGTTCAATTAGAGATAGCAAGAGATTAGTAGCTAAGGTCGTTAAACTATTTCTTTCCAGCTAAGAGACTTAGTATGGATTCACTTCAGTCGAGAGCAATTCCTACACTTACGATAAAATAAGCTATCCCTTCGAGCTGACAGTCCGTTCAAGGTCCTAAGAAAAGTTAATCGCTATGCTTACCATATCAAGTTACTTGATGACTACGATGTTTCATCCACCTTCAATGTATTCGACCTGATTCCGCACTAACTAGAGGAAAGCCCCATAAATGCCTAAGAAGGATAACTAGAGACCACTCTAGATTTAAGGACAAATCTTTGTAACCCCTAAGCAGATGATAGGAATCAACCCCCCTGAAACGATTACACGTTGCTAAGCTAAAGGACTCCATGGATTTACATTGAGAATACTAACTTGAAGCCATCTCTAAAACAAGCATTCCTATTCTAAACTGATCTCTTGCCGAGCTAACTGTTAGATCCTCACATATATTAGACTTACTCTTGCCTTGTAGCTATTCTGTGATATGATATTCAAGAAGACAACTCTAAGACTATCCAAATTGATATCCCAATTGACCACATGCATCTAACCCCAACTCAAGCTAACTACTTTACAGTAAGATTAGCTAGCTTTCGACTTGATCCATATCAAGTTGGCCCCTAACTACAAATGTTTTTTTGAATTCACCTACTTTGTATTATATTTTTAGTGTCTAACTACCAAGCGATACGTGTCTTCTGATACAACATTCCAAATTGATTCTTACTCTTTCGTACTGAATATTCTTTGTCTCTTTTACTCATTTTAATATATTTTATGTAGACTAATTATAAGAATACCCTTTCCTCTTTTTATATACGTAAAGTAACCCTAGTAGGTAGATATATAAACCCCCACTTAATTGTATGCAGACAATAATCATCAAATCAAAATATTATTCTAGTTTCCTTTTAGCAACCTTAATTTTCTTCTTAACCTTCAACTCTTATCTATTCCCTTTAGTAAGGAGTAGTGGCAAATGACCCTTCGATTTGGACAGCTGAGTCACATCCGGTGGATTGTCGGCTGAGTAGGATCAAGTGGTGCATCATATCCATTCAATAGTTACCCAAACTTTGCTGGTTTTTCTTTGTTTCTTTTAGTTTGTTTCATTGTGATACTTCTCCATATGTCTGACCTTAGAGATGCATCATGTACTAATGTAATAGCACAAGGAGTGGTCAAGGCCTTAACATTGCTGACCTACCTGTACCCTAAGCTATTAAGATTCACTAGTTGAATGTGAAGGGAGGTTTACCCATGACTAAGCAAGTTAAAGTGCCTATTACTTTTGGTAACAAGTAAAAGGACGAGGTGCTAGGTATCACAGTCTGAGGCTTTCTTTAGTACATAAACAAACTGTGCAACGCTTACTATCCTACCTCTACGGTAGTAAGTAAGCCTAATTTACATGCAACTCTAGCCAACAAGGCCTAAACCTGTAAGTAATACAACCAAGTAAGAAAGCAAATAGATTATAAGGGATACAGGCATGAATGGAAAAAGAAATAGTACATTTTTATCAATTTTGACAGTAATACAAGGCTACAATGTATGTGCACGGGAGTATAATGTATGTAATAAGTGCCGTCGGTCGCAATCAACCAATGTGGTGAGTAAGAGCTTCAATCCAGAAGGGTACTTACACCCCCGTAAAGAGCTTTATGGACATTATTGGGCTTGGCAAGAGAAGACATTAAAATTAGTGAAATGGCACTACTTTCTAAAAGTAAAAATTTCTAATAATAGTAAAGCCTTAACTACACAAAAATAAAGTCTCCCCTTATGTTACAATATGTATAAAAGAATGGCCCCTTGTTAGTATAAATATCTTACAAAAAGGGACCCTGACATCTTCCCCCACTTAATTCTATTGATGTCATCGACAATATGTACTGGAGCTTGGATCTGGTGGCAGAGGTCTTCTAGCTTGTAAGGTTGACTTTCTCTCGAATAAAGGCTTCAGATCTTCTTCAGTCTCTTAATTAGTATGTTCTTCTCCTCGATCTCTCCACTTGACCAAATATTCTTTATGTTCTTCTCTAGTAGAGGGATCTCTGACTTTTCGCTCTGTAAGGATGTCTTCCACGGCTTAACTTAGGTTGAACTTGATCTTGACGTGTGATCGCTTGGAAACATTGCAATTTCCATATTTGGATAATATGGCTTCAAGACGTTGACATGAAAAACTAGATAGACCTTCAACTATGTAGGAGGCTCGACCTTGTAGGTTGCTCTTCCAATCTTCGATATGATAAGAACTGGACCAATGTACTTTTGGATCAATCTTCTATCCTTGTTCCTCAATGATCTGACCTATTCTGGAAGAAGCTTTATGAGAACTTGATCTCCAACATTGAACTCTCTAGGTTGGCAGTTCTGATCTACCCATTTCTTTATTCTCTTAGAAGTCTTTTTAAGGTACACTTTTGTTACTTCTAAACTCTACTTCCAATCCCTAGTGAACTTATAAGCTCTTGGGTATCTCCTAGTATATGGTGCTGCCATTGTATGGGGTAACAGTGGTTGCTGACCCGTAATGACCTCTATAAGGCTCTTGTTAGAGGAAGAGTTCCACTGGATGTTGAAACAAAACTAGGCAATATCTTGCAAGTTAACCTAATTCTTCTGGTTGGCATTAACAAAGTGTTGAAGGTATTCCTCCATCAACCTATTGAATCTCTTTGTTTGTTCACCACTCTACGGATGGTAGTTGGAGGTCATGTTCAGCTTAGAGCCTAAGAGTTGGAAGAACTCTACCCAAAACTTCCCCATAAGCCTAGCGTCCCTATTACCACAATATTTTGCGGCATACCCCAGAATTTCACCACATGCTTGAAGAAAAGTTGGGCTGTCTCTTTTGCGCTTGAACTCTTTATGGTACGAATGAAGGTGGCATACTTAGAAAACCTATCAACAACAACAAAAACGGATGAGTACTCCTCTGCTTTTGGTAGGGAAGTGATAAAGTCCATGGAGACGCTCTCCCGTAGGCGAAATGACATAGGAAGTAGCTCTAAGAGGCTTTCTACCTTTTGCCTCTCAACTTTGTTCTGCTGGCAGGTTAAGCAAGTCTTTGTATAAGTCATTACATCCTCTTTCATATTCGGCCAGTAATAGCCCTATTTCAACAAGCTCTATGTCCTCTACCAGCTTGGATATCCAGCTTACAAAGTATCATGGCACTCTCTCATGAGTGCCTTTCTCAAGTTGCCTGCTTTCGGGACATATAATCGATGCCCCTTTGTGTAAATGAGGTCACCTTTTACCCAAAATCTGCATGTCTTCCCTTCTTCAAACAACTGCTTAAGATTTTTGGCCAACAGGTCTTGACCTATATGTTGCTTGATCTACTCTTGAATTGAAGTCGACATTTGACTTACCGATTGGTGTGCAATCTGTACTAAGGATGCTAAATCAGCTCACCTACTTAAAGCATCTACCACTTGATTGGTCCGTCCACTGTAATACTCAATCTCCATATCAAACTCTATAAGAAACTCTTGCCATCTTGCTTGTTTGGCTAAAAGCTTCAGTTGAGTCAATATATGGCTGGTAGTAGAATTGTTTGTCTTCACAAGAAACTTGGATCCTAGTAAATAATGTTTCCAGGACCTCAGACAGTAAACAATTGCAAGTAACTCCTTCTCTTGAGCTGAGTACCTGCGCTTTGTTTGATTTAGCTTCCTACTCTTATATGCTATTAGATGACCCTCTTGCATCAACACTCCACCCAATGCAATGTCTGAAGCATCCGTGTAGACTTCAAAACGCTTAGAAATGTCAAGAAGTACGAGTACTGGCTCCTCCATCACTACACGCTTCAACTCCTCGAAGGCACTCTGACAAATCTCATCACATGACCATGCTTGGTCCTTCTTCAATAGATCTAAACATATAACTTGACGAGAATATCTCTCAACGAATCTTCTTATAGTAATTTGCGAGTCCAAGGAAGGACTGCAACTCCATTACACTCTTAGGCACTGGCCATTGCTTAATTGCTTCTACTTTTTCCATATCCATTCGAATCCACCCTTCTTTAACAACATAACCTAAGAAGTTGATGTGCTTCTGGGCAAAGGTACATTTCTCACGCTTCATGTACAAATGATTCTCCTATAACTTCTTGAAAACCATTCGTAAGTGCTTTACATGGTCTTATAATGTCCTACTATACACAACAATGTCGTCTAGATAGATGACTACAAATCTATCGAGATATTCATGAAATTCATTATTCATTAAGGTACAAAATGTTGCAGGAGCATTAGTGAGACCGAAGGGCATCACCAAGAACTCATAAGCACCATACCGGGGGTACATACGTCATTTTGGGCTTATCCCCCTCAACAATATGAACCTGATGATAGCCTGAGCGAAGATCCAGTTTTGTAAAATACTTAGCCCCACTTAGTTGTTCAAATAGATCAATAATAAGAGGAATTGGGTAATGATTCTTCACTGTCAGCTTGTTTAGAGCCCGATAGTCAATACATAATCTCAAACTCCTATCTTGATTCTTTTGAAATAGAATAGGAGCCCCGTATGGTGCTTTTGAAGGTTGAATGAAGCCTGCCTCTAACAACTCATCCAATTGCTTCTTCAATTCAGCAAGTTCAGGAGGCGACATTCTATAAGGAGCTTTGGTAGGTGGTTTGGCACCAGCAATCAACTCAATCTCATAGTCCATTGACCTTCTGGGAGGTCAAAATGATAAAGCTCAAATAATCTTCCAAGAAAAAGTATTTGCAAAATAAAATAACTTGAAGTAGAAATCGAATACTAAAAAAAATTAAACAAAGAAAACGAAAATAAATAAAGAGAATAAAAAAAAAAAAAACAAAACACCTAACTTTAGAAAGTCCTAAATACTGAAATTAGTGCAAAACATTCACCTGCAACAACGCCAAAAACTTGATACACTTAACCTAACTTTAATTTTTATGACATATAAAAGTAGCAAGTATGCTAGGTTATATATGTAGTAATAAAATTGGTGAGAACCAGGTCAAACCTATAGAGAATGACATCTAAATTTTAATAGTATTAGTCCCATCTAAATCTAGGCGATTAAAATAAAATGTTTATTGAATGATTAAATTCTAAAGAAAACTAATTTAACAAGATAAATAAATTGAGATATTCAATACATTAAAAGATTCAATTGCAACTAGATAATTAGAAATATCAATTAATAATAACAAAGATATCCTTAACAAGTTTAGTTTTAAAGTAATTAAGTACTAGAAATTCATTCTCGCAAAACGAATACTCAAGAATATCTGATTTATCCTTTTTATCGCTAAACAAGAGATAAACTAAATTAACCATTTCTTGTTCCTAAACCTTAATTAAATTAAATAACATACATTATGCTTTCCTTAATCTAAATTATCCAGTTCATAGTAAACAATTAGAAAAGGTCTTCCAACACAATCCTAATTAACATATATTATAATAAAATCAAAATACGTGTTATTATGATTAGGGAATTAAAGACTTAAAACAATAAGCATAATTCATTAACTGATAATTCAATAAACAATATCAATAAAGCACAAAAGAAGTAACAGGGAAAATAATATCTAAATCAAGAATATAATAAGAAAAATGAAACAACCTGTAAGGAGTTTTAATTATTGATTCAAGATCAAATATCATCTCCTAATATTTCCATGTTGAAATCTAAAAAAAAAACAAAGAACAATAAAACTACTCTAAAATCCTTATCTAATGTGTCTTCTCTCTTTTGTCTATATTTCTATTTTTTTTTCTCCTCCTATTCTATTTAGAAAGCCTTCTATTTATAGTACAATGGATCCCATAGAAACATGGGTTTGTATGATATAAGTGTATCACTTTCTTGAATGGTTTCAATTCTTTCCAATAATATTTTGGAATGACTACACCCTAGCCATAGGCATGGTCTTTGCATGTAGTCTTTCTATACTTGAATTCTCGCGTAGAATAAGAGATATACGGCTTGGGTTTTAAAGAGTATATGGCATGTAAGATATATTATTGTAATTACACGGTCAACATTGGTTGGACCACACCCATGGTGTGTTCCCATAGAGCTCTTATATTTAATTTCTATCCTTGCAATTTCATGTACTTTCATCATCATGTATATGTTTTCTAACTTCATACATTTTTCCTATCAAAAAACATAAATTATATAAATCAGTGTAATAAAGTGCTAAAATAAAATATTAACAAATAACGTACTAAATCACACTAAAATTACATTAAAAGGTCTATAAAAGCAACGTAAAATATACCCATGAAAAAGGCACCATTAAGCTTTATCACATTGCTCGATCCATCTTAATTTTTATGGGTTCTTTAGGAGCTTGAAGAACTCAAAACAGTCATCAGTGCTTTTAGAGATGAAACGGTTGAGCGTAGCAACTCTGCCCATGAGCAACTAGACTCCTTTGATGGTCTGGGAGGGGGGAGGGGCTTACATTTCATGGATAGCCTGTATTTTATCTGGGTTAGCCTTAATACCATACTCAATGACCATGAATCCTAGGAATTGGCCTAAGGCCATCCCAAAGGCATACTTTTTTGGGTTACTTCATTTAGTACTTGCGGAGAGTCTCTAAGATCTTACGTAAGTCCTAAATATGGTATCTCCTTTCCCTTCTCTTAACAGTCATATCGTCAATGTAAATTTCAACATTTCATTTGAGCTAGGGCTTAAAGATGGTTGTCACCAACCTCTAGTATGTTAGCTCGACGTTCTTCAAGCCGAAGGGCATGACTTTGTAGCAATATATGCCAAAGTCAGTGACAAATAAGATGTGAACCTCATCTTCTAAAGTCATGTGAATCTAGTTGTAGCCTAAGTAGGAGTCTATGAAATTGAGCATTGCCTTGCCTGATGTCAAATCAATGAGCCAGGTGATGCAAAGAGAGGGAAGTAATCCTTTAGGTACGCCTTGTTGAGGTCAATGACTACAAAATCGATCGATTGTATGGCATCATGCTTGTTGTCACCTAATTAGACTTAAAGGTTAATGAGCCCCTTAGCCAGCATTGGTTTGATGCCTTTAAAGCTAATAAGGTTATGTCTATATGGTTGCAGGAGATTATCGAGTTGATCTTTTATTTGGTCATAAGCATGATAACAGAGGATATCTACTGAACTACTACTATCAATGAATATCTTTAGGACATCAAAGTACCCAATCTCTACATTTATGACCAAGGCATCACTATGTAGGTACTCGACACCCTCCTTGTCCTCCATGGAGAAACTGATTATAGTGTTAATCTTGGCCTTCTTCCCTCATACTAGGAGGACTTCATGCTTGATTGATGAAGAGGAGGTGTCTCGTACGATTCTAGGGCCTTTAAAGATGGTGTTAGCCTAGCCCCTCCTACACTAATGATTTTACTCATCGGGGAGGTCTTCCCTTTGCTGTTACTACTACTACTATTATTGTTGTTGTGGTGGTGGTTATTGTTGTGCTATTGGAACTTTGTTGCTAGCTTATTAAAGCAACTGATTGAGTTGTTTGGCAGAATGTTGAACCATAAGAGCGTGACCTTCATTACTATACTAGGGAAGGCCTTACACATGATGGCATCTAAGAAGTTATGGAGATTCATCGTTGTGTAGAAGTGTACAAGGTAATCATCGAGTCATATAATCCATTGTACATGCTTGGGTGTAGAAGCCTGATACCTTGGGGGAGTGTTTTCTCAGGTATAACTGGTATAAATGGAATCTTAGCTATGGTTGGTCGAGAAACATGGGTCGAGGACTTTACCTTCTTTTGCTCATGTAAGTTAGATGTGCAGTGAATATGGCATCCAACTCTTAAACATTCATGTCCTCAAGTGGCTTTTAGGAACATCCCAAAGACAGCTCCTTAGGCACTTTGCTCGTGCCAAAGTGCTTACCAACATATGCGTCATACAGTTGTTAACCAATTGTGCAATTTTATAGGAAGATGGGGCTCATGTTGAACCTACTCATATGGATGCATGAGTTTCACGATAGGTGTTCCACTTTACCTAGTTAGTCATATGGATGAGTTGACTATTGCCTCATCTAAGTGGTTATTTTCTTGTACTTTTTCAAAGCATCCACCTCTCTGTGAAGGGTAATGTTAGATTCTTGAGTCTTTCAACTTTCCTCTAGTACTTAGTGAAACATCACCCTAAGTTGCTACATTTCATAGGCTTGAGTGCCTGGAGTTGGTAAGGTGGGCGAACATCGTAGTAGCAGCAGTAGTAACTTGTCATCATTGGCTTCATGAGATGCTTCAGGATTAGCATTCTTACTTTTGCCATCTTAGGTAGATTTGCTAGTATCGGTGGTTTCTAAATGTTAGCTATAAAACCAATTAGAATGATTAGGTATGGATGACTCCAAGTGTTTTATGTGCTCCTTACTCACGATTGACCTGCAAGAAGCCCCCTATGGTTTTGTTTACTAAGGCTCTCTAATACTTAAGTTAGTAAGGAGAGATTATGAAGGTTATAAGGATGTATGTGTTTAGGTGTTTATGTGTTTAGAGGGAACTCCTACGAATGCTCAAGGTGCTTAGAGTGTGGAGATTTTAGAGAGCTAAGAGAGGATGCCATACCTTTGGATCTTTGCCCTACCAAGGACACATGTCGACCTGGGGTTTAGTCATACTTACCGTTTGCAAGGGGACATAAATTGTAGGTGGGATAGAATGACTCTACATCTTGGTTAGCCATGAACACATGTCACATCTTGACATAGTACAGGATGTACCATCACATTGGAATATCTATTCAGAGTCAACAAAAGTTCTATTTATAATAAAAGAGTATTACAACAGAGTTCAGCTTTACACCTATTTATATAAAAGATTACATTCGTCAGACTTAACCAAACCTAAAATACAGTACTTTTTTTTTCATATTTATAGATCTTTTATGGAACTAAGATCAAAATACAACAAGACTTCTTCAAAAGTGGCTAACTTCATCTTATACGCTCTTAAAAGACCTCCCCCTTGCTAATGTTGATGTCGAGTCAATTCTCTTCATAACCTGAGGATACACAAGTATCCCTTGAACTCTTTATAAGCTAAGTGAGTGGATAAAACAAAACATAGAACAAGCAAAATAATAAATGTGTAAAATTACACATTTATCTCCACTTAATTACTGCATATTTATGCATTTCATGTTACTTTTATTGTGAGCTATGCTTAGAAATCATGAAGAATTCAATTTTCTTGGTTAGTTGCATAAATAGTGAAAAAAGGATCAAAATATGACTCAAATAGCTGTGTATAAACTCATATATTCATATCATGATTGTATGTCTTTTTATGTATGAGTTTATGTAGTTTATAAAAGAAAGAGTCATTCAGTTAACTATCTAGTCATGTTCATAAGGCACACACTTAGATCAATTGCTTGTGCTTGGTTTTCATTTAAATGAGCTTATTGGTTCTCTCCATGTTGCTATTTTTGTAGTAGATTTTCCAAGCAAATCAAACCTAACTAGCTCTTATCCAAGAATAACAGCAGGCTGAGAACTCCAAATGATAGCAACAACCAATTGAAGCAGCAACCAATTGAAGCAAGATATACATTTAAACAACATCTTGTCACCTATAACAGTGGATTAAAATTGATTAGCACCTGTCACAACAATGCAATCAACTTAAAACTTTAAGGGAGGAAGCTCTAAGATTATAATGTTTAGTAAGAATTTGTTCTTTCTTCATTCGCTTCCTCCAATCATCTTCAACGTTAGGTTTCAACTTTTCTATTCAAGAAAAATCGATCCTCAGTCAAGATGAAATGAAACTCTTTACCCGAGTTTTACATACCACGAGTAGCAGCTTAAGCTTAGGAATTCCATGAGTTGATCAAGTACTAGCCATCTTAAAATTTTAGCAGCCCGTATAGTAAAATGTCTACTCAAACAGCAACTCTAGGACTTGAAATCTTTAAAGGCAAACCAAGCACTAAGCTACATCAAACAAAGCATATCACTAACCTTCTATCAATTGCACATACTACAAGCTTGAACTTCAAAAGACCAGGCAAAGCCTTTATGTGACAACTGCAATTGAGCTATCAGTAAACTGAGTTTACTCCATAACCAATCCAATTATCTCGTTACAAGTTATAACTAAGCTGCAACATGTTATAATAGCTTAATTGAGTTGCTAAGCACAAATAAGAGTGGCCGTTAACTCCTAATTACAATTGTCCATGTTCTTTCTACGATGATCCACACAAACAATTGATAACAGCAACTCCTTGCAACAAAAACAACTTCAAGCACTTGAGTTCTAAGCTACCGGCACCTGCGCGACAACTACACAACCAGCAGTAGGCCAAAACAGAGTAAATTCTATAGTAGAGAGCCCAGCTTCAGTCATTGACAGTAGTAGCAAACTATATGCAATAAGACATGGATAATAGTCCTTTACCAACAGCAACCGAAGCTTCTTATCGACCTTTACATGACATCTAAGCTGCTGTCTATGTAGCAACTGCAGCAACTCATTTCAGATGAAGAATTTTTCTCTGATTAGTAGCCCTAAACTTGATAAGCGTGGTAATCCGAGCAAAACCTAGAAGAACCGAGCACCTGCAGCAAAGTAGCTACAGCTATAGCACTCGATAGCAACTCAAATTCCTTCAAAGCTAGCAAGTCCACCGAATCAAGCAGCTAAATGAGCAACTCTCTACGTGAAGTCTACCTAGCCAGTAGCCAAGCAAGCTAAGAACAACAATTTCTCCATACAAGCTACAAAATAAACACCAATTTATAGAATTCTTGCACTTAACCAGCAGAGCATCTTATTATTATTATATTTTTTTTATCTTACAATTCATTATAAAAGCTTTGTTTCATCTTATTATAGAAACCTACATAAACTTATCACTCTCTTGGTTTGTTTGACAGCATCTTTGTTGTTAGTGAATTTTGGGATTAAGGAAAATCTTGCAAAAGAGAATGAGATGCTTAGTACTAGGGTCAGTCCGATGCGGTCACTTCAATGCCTAAGTTAGTAGGGTGACTTTGTATAAAAAGTATACGAGTGAAGTGTTCAAGAGAGAGAGCTCATGGAGCTTTCTTTCCCATTTTTATAGCTAGTTGTAATATCTAAGGCAGCTGTTGAAATAACTACTAAGACACATAGAAGTTTCTTGATTTGACATATTTCCTAATATGTAAAGAGAGCAGGTGGTTATGTAATATAACCATACTTATGATAACTATTCATGCCATAAGCCTTAATTCAAACCAGGAATATATTTAGGATACTTGGCATAAATGTCATGTGTCATTTTTCCAAAGGCATGCCAAGTGATTCAATCTATTCGGCATATCGGCAGCTGAATGAACGAATATGTCAGATGAGCGAAAACTGACTATCAACAATCTTGAAATCCAACATGAGATAAGAACCAAGTTAATGTAAAGCTCTTGAATACTTATAAGAAGACCAACATGGAGCTTGAGTTACAGTATCTACTATTGTAATTCCATTCACTGACTTGAATGCTAGCAACAACATCCCTCGTAGCACTCTAGGCAACCAACAAGTTAATACCTATGGCACACGACTCAGCAGCAGCAGAGGACTTTAACAGCTACAGCAACTTCAGTAACTCCATATAGTAGCCAAGAAACTCGAGCTTCTCCAACTTGAATTTGCAGCAGTAGCATGTGATAAACTCTAAGCAATCAAGTGCACCAACCAACGAGTCATGTTTCGAGTAGCTTTACTCTAGCTCCACTTCACAATACCATGAAACAACAGTAGCTTCACTCCAGCTCTGCACGATGGCCATGCCCAAATAGAATTCAACAGCAAGTCCAAGTCTCAGTGTAGTAACCAAACAAACTGAGAAGCTTCCCAGCAGCAGTTCACGCTCCTCTTCTTGATTTCAGTAAGCCGTGATCCACTCAAATTTCAGCATCAGTAACTGAACAGCTCCTATGGAGAATCAACCGCACGGCGATCAAATGACAGCAATAAGCTCCTAGCTGAGAACTAGCGGACAATAGCTATTTGTTATTAGAATTCAATGACTTAAGCTCCTTATGATCAGGTTCGAGATGCTCCACATATCTGAACTAAGCTATCAAACTTTTCAGCAATTGTCTAGTAGCTAGTCTTTGTATTTCATGAACTCTGCACTTTCTCATATTCACGAAGCTAGTGCTAAGAATGACTTAAGAATCGCACAGAATTGACACCCCCTCTCAAAGTCATTTTGCAAGGCTTTCACATAGTGATCTTAACAACACAAGTTATAGTTCATTATATGAAGTGGGCCTACGTCATTAGCCCATGTCATGAGAAGCCTAAGAGGAATAGAGAACATGAGACGAGGACAGTAGCTAACGAGGAGAACATCATTTATTTTTAGCATGCCATATTCAAGAAAGGGACAATCCAACTCTAATAATTGAAGCCCATACATGGTAAGGGAAGGACAGTAGAAAAAGGGGGATAGCAACCGAGAGTAAAAAAAAATGAGAAGGACAAGAGGAATAGAGTAGACAGAACTAACAGACGAGGAGAGTAGTTTTTTACGGGAGAGGAAGATACAACAACTGAATATAGAGAGTTTAGACAGTAACTTAAGGATAGTTTTAATATTAAAGAACAGAATTTTCATCTTTATTTTATTTCATTATGTTTTCTTTAATTTCAAGATTTTAAATCATTTTGTTCTAGGTCGTTAGAGGACTACTTTGGATTCCAAATGAATCGAGATTTGCCAATTTTGTATCGAGTTTTGGGATTGAATATACAGATCGAAGTGTTTTCTTTTCCTTGTTATTTTAATTTATATATATCTAGATTCATTTAGGTTTTGCAATATAATATTGTACTTAATTTATTTGGGTTTTATATTAATGAATTTGATGAATTGATGTGTTTTGTGTATTATTTCCATATCGATGTCGAGTATTTGGATATTTTTCTATTTTGTTCTTTGTCTAGTTATTTAATACTTAGTCGTTACTTTTTACCTAAATAAAGTTATAGAATATTCAAGAGGTTTTTGATAACCCGTGTTGAACATAGCTTTAATTTTTGAAAAAGTTGATCATAGGAGTATGCGAGTTTTAATTAAATTCTTGAACTCACACACTTAATGCGGTTAGAAATATAGTTCAGGTCATGAGGACATGCTTAAATCATGTTTCCAACTACAATAATAATTTCGGTGTAAGCAGATTATTATTTACTTGATAATTATAGATAAATTACCTTAACGAGTGAATTTATGCTATAATTAGAATTCCACTACTCCGAGAGGTGAGCAAGTTCTAGTGAGTTTAGTTAAATCTCTTTTAGCCAATTTCGAATATCAATTTAAGGCATCACATCAATTCAAATGAGAATAGATTTACAAATCCCAATTTGATCTTTTTTTTATCTCCTAGACCCGAGATCCTCATAGTACAACTAAAACATTTAGTTTAGTGTTCATCTTGTTATTTAGTTTTTACCTACTTTTAGTTCAATTATTGATAGCTTAGCTTAGGGAAAAAAAACTCAAATAATTTAGTACTTAGCACCTAGCTCCCTGTAAAATACGACCTTGAACTACCGTTTATAATACTTCTGCGACCCGATACATTTTTCGGTTTACACACTCATATTTTCAACAAGTCACATAACATACATTCACAAAGATCAATACTATAGAGCATTCAATTTCATAACCCGAGTTATCAATACAAATTATCTATGCAGGAAATTCGTGTCATGCTCATGCACATAACATGCATCAATATCAACATCCTATACTTTTCTAATTCTTCATTAAGTTAGTTGACATACTTGGACATCTAGATACGACATCTAGGAACCTAGAGTAACAAGGAGCTATTTGAAAGTAAGGCCCCCAATAAAAACCACCCATTGTGGTTTGAAAATCCAACACATAGTCGATTTAGCTAAAACCACACATTGTAGCCAAAATAAGTCGAACAATACAGTTCTATATGTTCAAAAGCCAACTCAACAATGTTCAAACTTTTAGAAACTTGATTTGTAGGTCCTTTCGTACCATGTCATAAATGCAATAACAGTATAATAACCTAGTATCAGGCACAAATCTTAAGTTCTACTTCATAACAATTTAACTATCTCAACTTTAGCTTTGTTTCTCAGCTTTATAATACATTCTTTCATATAAGGTTCACTTAAGAGAACACCCTAAAAGAATGTTCGATTTCCAAGTTTTCCAAATAGAAATACATATTGATGGATCAGTCATACATGAGGAAACATTCAATAAAATCATGTGTCCAATCAATCTAACACATCATTATAGTTCATAACACAATTGATTCCAAGTCAAGTAGACATAGGTCTACTTGCATGAAAATAGAAATATCTACTTCCGAGCTTGATAGTAGCATAAAATCCTAAGCTCCATGATATGGTCCTTTCTCACTTATTAGTCCTAAGAAAATATACACAAACCCCAAGTCAACTACAAGTTGATACTAAATTGTTATACACTTTCATTATCGCGTTTCTAAGCTTATTCTAATTGTATTTTATTCATTTTTTATTTGATTTTAATAAAATTTATATCATCACAATCGTTATTTTGAATACTATTACAATATCTTAAGATTCAAGACTAATCAATTTTGTCAAAAGTCCAAAAATACCCTTTATTATCTCGACCGTACGGTATTGTAACTTCATAATTAACTCAAATAAACCCTAAATATAAATTGAAAATCCTAAAATTCCACATTTCCCAAGATGGTTGGCACTCATTATGTATCCAAAAATACTAATCCTTTACATATTTAACAAATATCCCATTAGTACTAATTACTATATCATATATTAGGCTAATATATAGATTTATAATATGAAAATACATCATAATAGTATACGAGCTAGATTAACTCCACAAAGAATACTATAAACTAACAAAAATATGTAGTTTAATTATTGACCATGAATTACACTAAGCCAGCTATTATTTAATTTTACAAAAAAATTAGTAAAAATTAAGTAAATAAGTGAATTTAATCACAAGATAAAATTTAAGTATTCCAAACATCATTATGATCTTCTAGAAATCATAATACAGAGGGCTAATACTTTGATTTTATCAAAAAACTAATTAATTCAATAAAATAACAAAATTACCAATTTTATCCAATATAATTATAATAAGTAATAGAATTTCTTATTTTCAAAAATTCTTGTTACTACAATTAAATACATAATTTAAGTATATTATGTACAAAATTTTGCTTGAAAATAAATTATTTAATATTTCTAAAATTTAATCTAATTTTTGTCCAAATAGAGTTATTTCTTAAGCACCATATATTTCCACTAATTATTTAACTAAAATAAAATTACTACATTAATCTAAACAAAAAAATAACTCTAAAAAAACAAATTTCATAATTAAATAACATTATTTGCTATTTTTAAAAAATTTACAAAATTTCAATTGGAAATTTGGTTTACCTAAACCAACCTCCTTCAATCACTCTCTAGCCACCCAACCTTATTAAAACGCCTCCCCTGGTGGTCCTTTCATTGAACCCAAATGGTCGTTGTCGCCACCACCATAGAACTCCTACAACTTTTTGATCCGGCTTAGATTAGACTTATGCTCTAATTTTGTTCTTTTTTTTATTTTTTCTAAATTTTCTCAAGTGATTTTCTCATGTTTTTAGATTTCCAAAATTATTTTTTTTAGTTTTGCATGCCCTATTTATAATTTCTAAATGGATTAGATTTAATAAAAATTAGACATATGGCATATACGTCGTGTTTTTGGATTTTCCAAGAACGACATGTCAATTTCTTGTATTTTAGCTTTTAACTTATTAAATCCAATTGATCCTAGGCTATCACATCATTGGATGACTCATCCATTCCTTTTGTATTAATTTTCTATTATTTTATATTAATTTTCCTTATTTTAATAATTTATTATTAATATACATATGTATTTAATACTTATAATATTTAACACATGTAAATATATGTATATTATATATAATTCAACTTTATTTATTATTTTTATAAATTAAATAACTTATCTCTAATATCTCGCTATATCTAAAGGCTCTAATATCAAATTTTCGATATTTATTGGCTTTATTGATATATTAATATTTTTCTTAAATTAATATTTTTATATGATTCATTTTGAAAAATTGAATTTACGTGAATTACTTCATCTAAGTTTTCTAATCTTACTGTGAAGTTTAAAATTAAACGGATAACATAACCTTATGCCCTAAATTTAGGGATTTAGATTCTAAGGTAATCGTATGAGCTCAAAATTCTAAGGTATTACAGTATACCAATAGCTACATTTCAAAACCTAGAATGCTAACATTTCGAAGGTTGTTAGGTGTGTTAGCTTTATCACATATGTCAAAGGTAATTAATGAGGAGAGAGGGAGAGAGAGAAGAAAAGTACAATGGCACTAATAGGGAGAGGCGCTTACGAGACTTCAAGTTGCATTGATCCTCCATTATATGCTAGTAAGGAAGGAGGTAGGCTTGGTTAGATGGAACCACACTAAGGTGTAGAAGGACTTTGAGGTACTTCGAATACCGAACAAGTAGTATGTTGATCAACAAGCAACCTAGAAATAGGGAGAGGCACTCGAGATGACCCAAGGTGCTTAGGTGGCTGACCAAGCAACATGCTAATTAATAGGCAACTTAGGCAGGGATGCAGTGCTTGGGATCTCAAGCAGGTTGCTAGAAGCTTAGCTAAGCTTGTTTGATGGGAAGGTTGTGTATGCAAAGGGACTACTCAGAGTACTCAAGTAACTTATGGTCCTTGGTCCGTACTTAGACTAAGCCTTTAGAGCTTGGGTCTAAAATGCCTATCAACAAAATTCTTGAGCAAAAGTCTCATCATATTTTCCTTAAGATACTTCAACGATTATTTGCTTAAAAACAGATAAAAAAAATATCTAAAACAACTTGATGATCATAGCTTCAAATGGGAAAAAAATCATGAACTAAATCATCATAACAATAGTTGGCAAAAAAAAAAAAAAATCTTTGTAACAACCATATCTTGTTATATTCAAAAACTTGATTTTATTCGATACACTCGAGATGAAATCCACTAAATTTGATTGTGTCATTAAAAATTTTCCTTGACAGGAATCCTTCGAATATCAAGTAAGATCCATCCAAAGTATATACACATTTTTTTTTTTATTGAAGCTAGGTTATATATTTTATTTCATTATATTCAACCAATGGAACTAGGTCTTGGAATAATATTGAACCAACATAACTTGATTTTTATCACCGTGACATTAATATTATGTTTGACATGAAAGAATGGTTTAGAATGAAATGAGAAATCATTTTCTATGTTTAGAGATATCAACATAATAGAATGGAATGAAATAACATTAAATGTACAAATAGTATTATTTATAAAAATTGTCCTTAATTATTACATAACATAATTTTTTTGAAAGTTAAATAAATAATTTTAATTAATCATAATTAATAAAAGGGAACTACAATCATAATTCTACTTTTTCAATGGCAGAATCAAATTCCCCCTCAAAATGAAAATCATGAATTCATCTTCTAAATATTCTTCTAAAAAAAAAAAATTGAATGAAATTTGGAATCATAATTCCATTTCAATGCATTCTCACATGCAAAACGCAAATAGCATTCACAATTACGTCAAGCTTCCATGCCTTTTGCAAAATCTTATATGTTATCTTTTATTTTTGCTTCAAGCATAGCACCTCATTAAATAAAGCTCATCTTACACTCGATAGACCTATTAGATAATGCATAACTTATTTTGTTATCATGAAAACCAAGTCTCGATGCACCCGATTCCTTGCAAAAGTACATGTTAGCAATTTAGTCCAATGGCCGATTCCTTTTTTAATTTTTCTGCAATTAGTCAATTGAGTGTGTAATTTATCATTTCTCATTCCATTTCTACAATAAATGCTTGATAAAATGTACATGCGTATAGTATTAAGTCAGGAATAATGATTAGGAATTCTTTTAATATTCCAATTCGCTCTGTATACGTTCCATGTGCCCATTATTAGTTTCTAACAAACATATTCTAAATAGAGGAAACTATGAGTATGTAAAGCAGAAAAATTTAGATGTTTACCATTAACATTAATAAATATTACAGAAATATAAATTAAATAAAAAATATTATCAAAATACAGTTATTATGTCGTATTTTAAAAGTGCAACGTAACTATTTATATTAATATCGTATTTTTAAAATACGACTTTGTATAATACCTATATCATATCTTAAAAATAAAATATTACCTGTATTTGTATTTATGTTGTATTTTAAAGATGTAACATTGGTGTATTTATACAAGTGTTGCGTGTTCGAAATACAAAATAGTTATGGTATACAATTTTAATATTGTATTTTAAAAATATAATATTATTATAAATAGTAATGTCGCATAATGCAATATAGTAATGATGTTTTGATAAAAAAATTTTTATATATAATTTACAATTATGTCATTTTTTTTTTCTTCTTAAAATTGGTAAATATGTATTGCATCTATGTACCAAAAACCAAAATATATGTATGCAAAGTAAAGGAGGGATGAAAAAATATAAATGTTTTGAGTAAATTGTAATTAACCTTAATAATAGGGGGGGGGGGTTGGTTGGTTGGTTGGTTGGTTGGTTGGTAGAGATAAAGATTACTTCTAGGCACTTATTTAGAAATCAAGACAAAAAGGGAAAAAAAAAGTACCATTCTATATATTTTTTTAATTAGGGTAAATCCTTAGAAAAACAAAAGAAATAAAATAAACAAACAAATGCTCTAGCATATGTTCCATCTTCACCCCATCCTCCTTCCACTCCTAGTAAATGCATAATATGTTTGCTATTTGCTAAGCAATTGTAGTGATAAGTTGAGATATACATGTGTGGTGCATGTGTCTCCTTGACAAAAAAATTACTAATACTAACATGTTATATAAATTGATAAAAAAAAAGTATAAATACCAATGATTAGTATTGAGCATTGAGTCGAACCAGCTTGGAACCAATCCTGAACCGTTAGTTCACGGGTTAATGACATAATGAATTGTGATCGGCTCGTAAGCTAGCAGTTTTAGGTCGGTTCACTAAGCCCGATAGTTCAAGAGTCAATCCAAGGTCTTTGAATTGGTTTTTTTTTTTTTAAGATTTAATTTTTTCTATTAATTTTATTATTATTTTTAAATACATTATTTCATTTCTCTCTTTTTTTTAAATATGCTAATTCATTAACAATTTCTAATTTTTTATTAATTTCCGACTTAATACAATTCCATTTTTTTTTTCAAAATTTATTTTTTTCTCATATTTAAGTCTTTAATATTTGATAAGTTTTACAAAAAGGACTTACATTAATTGAAATTGAACTTTCTATCTATCCTTAACAAATAATTAACTTATGATTAGTTATCTATTATTAGTTTGATGATATTATTTTTTAAAAAATTGTTTTTCAGCATTGCAAATAAAGTAACTTTTAATATGCAATAACTTACTAAATATTATCCAATTATTTTTTCCGACTTATTAGTCTCTCTTTTCTCTTTTTCTTTCTTTTCTTTTTCTAAAAGGTAAACCAGTCTGGCCTACCTGCTGATTCAATAGCGAATCTGCCTGACGATTCGCAACCTGCCAGTTCGGGTAATTCCACCCAAGCAAACCGCTTAGACCCTTAAAGCCCGACAGTTTACTAAGACGATTTGACTCGGCCATTATCAGATCGGGCCAGTTTATGGTTTGGAATTAACCCTTATCCAAATCTATCAATGATATTATCTAATTTTTAAAATATTATCATTTATGTTTTTACATGTTAGAATTTTATTAGTATTTATTTATCACTAATAAAACCACTTGGGGTATTTTTACCATTGAAACTTTTCTTATCCCCTTAATAGAACCCTAAATGAAGAATGCATTACTTAGAAACCCCAAATTAAACAAAACAGTTCACTCTCTTTTCTCTCAAACCATATTATAAAAACCATGTCATTATATCTAATTCAAGATTACTAGGCATGGTATGCATAACTTAGGGTTCTCTTATAGAAACACGTGTGTTACGTATCATTTTTAATCGGGACCCATGGTTGCATAACAAAATAGAACAAAGGTCGTACATTTATGAAAGACATATAGGTTAGTAAATAGCAAGAGTTTTCCCAGTTTTCCATCTGTGTTGTTAAATGTGCAGTCGATCTTAGAACAATTAGACGAAAAATAAAAAAAGAAAAATCTAGTATTCCACATTAACGTGCTAAAAGTAACAGATTGGATATACTAAAAGTGAGCTGAATTTTTTTTTTCCTCGTAAACGGAATCAATAAGTGTCGACAATTAAACTATTTATTACAAGTATATCCGATTCAGTTATAATTATTAGAGATATATTTTAGGACACTGTACTGATAAAACAGTGGGCAGCTTTACGGACCTTTGCTTTTACCATTTAACGCTTTGCCTACGTACATCTGTGTTATTTGCTACTATCAATAGGTAGACGCACATCAGCTTCAGCTTCTGATTAATACATTAATTGAGATAAATTAAGATCTTTCCTCATAGTTGAAAAAATATAAAATACGCAATGATTTAATGAAATAATATTATTGATTATGTTTCTATTAAATAGTATGAATAAAAATACAGTGAATTATTTAAAAGAAAAAAAACGACGTTTCAAAAGATGAAAGCATTCCTCATAACTGCATTTTAGGTCTCGAGGAAGTTACTGAGTGCTTCCTCGGAGGAAGACGGCATGCAATCGCTGTGATTAGATTTGTAGTCGCTGAGGAGAAGACGGTACTCCTCACTAAATAGCCTTATGTTTTGTTGCATGTAACTTTGTTGGTGTAACCACTGTGAATGGATCTTGCTCTTCGTTATTTTTCCTTCACTTGACAGACTGCATCTTACAAAATCAGCTAAATTTCCTCTCGTTGTAGCAGACCATTGTCCATGGATATTGCATGAATAATCATGGGCATCCACCAATAGAGGGTTAACAAGTGGAAAGGATGCAGTGTAAATCTCACCGTGAAGGTTCCCTTCAGATAGGGCTATTTCCCGTTGAAAATGAACTAAATCGAGTGCTGGCTAAAACATACTGTACAAAATGGACTTCCGCCGCCCAACAATAATAGTATCGCTAAAATTGTAAAACATGGGAATACAAGATTCAGGTTCAAAACGTGGAAGGTTAGGTGTCTTCTACCGGGGGAGCAGCACGTTCTCGAATATTTAAAAGTGGAATTTATCCTATGAATTATAATACCCAACTTAAAAGCATGACAGCCTTTAGGAATGGACGGACCCGGCTAAACACCTGTAATCCTTACGCCATCACAGTTTAACTTGTACAATGTGGGGCACCGGAATGAAGTTTTGAGTGATTTTGATTCTTCATCAATTCACACATAACTCATAAGAGAGGCAATTTAAGATTTCCAGTTAAATTGGGACATCAAGCTCACTGGAGAGATCCCCATTGAAAAAAAAAAAAAGAGAACACCCTATGTACAATTCTCAGAAGAAACTAATTTTGTAGGGGAGGGAGATACAAAAAACTATTTACGATATATGGCCAAAAACTTTAATGTATTTACTATCCGACAGAGTCTTCCTGCGTGTCTTTGTCGTCTTCATCCATTGCATCTCCTGATTTCTGATCCTCATCAGCCTGATTGCAGCCCTCAGTCTCTGCATCTGTATCAGATCCACCTTGGCTAGTCCCATTTGGATCATCAGGCTCAGTGTAATCCTCAGTATCAGAATCAGAAGCAGATACATGATCCATTGCAACAGCAAACTTTTCCTTTAAATCAGGTGCAACAATGCCAATCATATCCGTCAAAGCCTGGCGCTCCTGATTATTTTTATCAGCAGCAACCTTAGATAAAGGGGCACTTTGACTCTCAGCAACAGGACCATTGGAATCATTTAAAGGTACAGCATCATCATTCTCATCTCTACTTGTGGGAGAGTCATTCTCTCCATGGACAGAAGGAGCTGTACTGCAAGCCCAACTGCCAGCTACCTCGGAAGCTAAGAGGTCCGCAGTTCTGATAGTTCCCCCAGTTTCTGCTTCTGTATCCTCTGTTGATTTCAAAGACTGAGGAGCAAGATTAGAATGCAAGTGTGCAGTTTCCTGAACTTTCTGCCCATGATCATCACTTTCATGCACATTAGCACCATCATCAAGCTGCATTGTGTCACCAGCTATACAATTCTTATTGAGATCAAGATTCTGAGCACAGTCAGCATCAGCACTCTCAGTTTCAAGAACTTGTTCAGTTCCAATTTGGTCTCCCTCTAGAAGAGGAGCAGTTCCAATACCTTCTATATCAGAACCAAATCCACCTTTGAAATTGTGGGTGGAACTAGTAAATTCCATCTCCTGTGTGTCCTGATCTGCACAGCTTTTCCCATCACAATCATGCTTTTCAGTATCGCTCACTCTATCAGCTGATGTTATGTGATGGTTTCCATCAGACCTCTGTGCCGAAGTAGCTTCCCTACCCAAGGTATTTCCAAGATCTCCAGCTGAAACATTGAGATCAATGTCGATAGAAGTGTTCTCATAATTTTCCTCGTCTTCCAAAGTCCTTTGCATTGCTTTCAATTGTTCCTGCTGCTTTGCAAACAACACTGAAATTTCTTCAGTGGTGGAGTAAAATGCTCGTAATTGTGTTTCCCTGCATAACAATAACAATATGTTACATTTTCAAGGACTAAGTTTTCTCAACACATCACATCAAGGAATGAACGATAACCATAACTTAAAAGAATGATGGAAAACTATCATTTTTTTTTTAATAAAAACGAGATAGGGAAAATTAAAAATTATTTTCTTTCTAGATATGAATTAATTAAAAATTATAAAAAGAATGGAATAATTTTTTTAAGCCAAAGTATGGAATAAATTAATATTCACAAAATATAATTTCTCAAAGCCTGCATATGCACCTGCAAGTTGCCAAAGAGGCAAGGAGAGAAGTGCAAGTTCAAGTGAATTTCGATAATCCCTTCTTCTCTCCAGATCAGATGGATTGATTTTCCATGGGCCCAACAGAGAGTTTCATTACATCTTATGTCGGAAAATCCATTGCTGAAACAGATAATGGAGAGAAAAGAAAGTACCTCAATTTCTATACATTTGTCTTCAATGACATAGGAATCAGTTGTGACTAGGGATACCAAGCCTAGTACAAAACTTCCTGACAAGAGATATCATTTATGAAATGGAAGCAAATGAGCATAGGGACATTCTCGTTCCTTTAGGCCATCTTAAAGAATAGATTACCCTCTCACCAAGCCAATCAACTAGGGGGCTTTAGGATGCCAATTATCTTACCAAAAGGATAAAAGATTTCCATCCCCCACCTTCCCCTTCATGAGACTCGAAGCAAGATGTCTTGCACAAAGGATTGTGCCATGCCCATAAAGAATCACAGAGGATCTTAACATGCCACAAATTTTGCCCCTTAAGGATCTCACTATTGATCCAACACCGCTAGAGACTATCAGCAAAAACTGAACATAAATGCCAAATATGCTTGAATAGTGCAACTTTGCTCCAACATTCTAAGTCTATAATGTCTAGGCCACCTCCTTTCTTTGATTTACACATCTTCCCAACATACTTTGCCCATGGCTCTTTTCTCATCACTATCATTCTAAAGAAATCATTCCATTTTGGATGTCAACTCCTTTATGATACACATAACCAGCACAAAGAAAGAGGCTCAACATACTTGAAGGGAAAAAAGGATGCTTTTGATCAAAGAGGATTCTACCAGCACAGGAAAGGAATTTGCTGGTCCAGAGTCCAATCCTTGAAGAAAATAGGTTCATCAACTCCACACAGATGCTCCTTGACAATTTCAAAGATAGGGTACCCCCAAGTACCTAACTAGAATGGAACCAATAGGAAATCCTAATAAATCCGTGATTGAGCCTTCACAGAATCATCAACTCCACTAATCATTAGAGGCTTTGTAGCAAAACCCAATAGTTCCTTAATCTCCACTAGGCACTGCTTGATCAGGTCACCAAGGTCACTTGCCTTTTAGTAAAAACCTTAGTCCAAACAAAGACGTATGCCGATGAAAACAGAAACTGTCATTGAAGCATGAGCACATCTCCATATCAAGACAAAGATAAGGGCAGATAGGATTCCCTCCATGAAGCCCCAAAGAAGAGGAGAAAAAAAACAGCAAGCTAAGATTTATGGAAAACCCGGCTGTGGAAACACATTCCATGATTCATTTAACAAAGCAAGGAGGAAAATTAAGTATTCCAAGTATTTGTTCAAAGAAAATCCAACAATTGTTGTAAGCTTTCATTATATCAACCTTTACAGCACATCTAGCCCCTTTTGAAATCTTGTGTTAACCCCTTGATGAGTCTTGGACAACCAACACATTGTCAACTATTCGTCTGGAGTTATGAAAGCCAATTAATAAGGTACCACTTCTTTCAATCTTTCAGCTAATAGCCTCGAAATGCACTTGTATGAGGTCATATCAACAAGCTACAGGACAAAAATCAGGGAAAGAAGGGTTCTCAACCTTGGGAACAAGAGAAAGATAGCTTGAATTCACAACTCTAAGCATACTTCTAGTAGCAAAACGATCCCTAATTGCCAAACCTTCTTCATCTCCAACAATATCCCAAGTATCATGGCAGAATATAGCACTAAACCCATCAGGACCATAATATCCTTGGGTTCTTGGTTGGTTACTGGTTTGATTAAGAATTTCAGTCCCCCTATCAACCTTCCTTGAAATCAAGCCTTCAAATTGCATGGATGCTTCAACAGGAGGAGTGAATAATGAAGTGTTCGGAAAATCTAACTGATAACCTTTTTTTCTCACTGGCCAATGACACTTGGATTCCATTTTCATTCAATAAGGAATGAGTGCCATTTTTCTGATTCTATGCTGAATAGATCTGAGAAAGAAACTTGTGCTTCTAACAGTCAATTTAGTGAAGTTGCTCTTGCTTTTTGTCTCAGAAAGAACTCACCTGCTGCACTTAAGTAAAAATCTTCAAAAGCTACTCCTCCCAGTTAGCAAGGGAAGGATTAGCTAAATTGGATTCTTAAATATGCACGAAGTATTCTTTAACCTTGCACACTTTCTCAGATAAATCAGAATAATGAGCTTTGTTAAGCTTTATCAACTCCACTTTAAGTTTTAACTTGAATACAATTGCAAACATAGGCATTCCTTACGGATGCATATTCCACACTTCATTCACAACCCATGCACCACTTCATAGAATGTCTAATTCTTCCAAGATCAGTCAAAGAGCTTCACAACAACCTCATTATTAACACCATAAACAATGATGAAATGCCTGATCAGAACTATGAAGAAAC
Source organism: Lumnitzera racemosa (assembly GCA_024138005.1). NCBI lineage: Eukaryota > Viridiplantae > Streptophyta > Magnoliopsida > Myrtales > Combretaceae > Lumnitzera > Lumnitzera racemosa. Next base: position 54,583,297 of record JAMXBC010000005.1, read on the forward strand.
TGAATATTCCACAGCATAGGATTCCACCCAACCCATATACAAGCACTGGGGTAAGCTTTAAGGAGCCAAGTGGGAAGACAACATGCCCACAATTGGGTACATTAGGGGGATTCACATTCATTTCTAGAACACAAATAAGAGATTATTCTCCAAGCATAAGCTCCTCTGTTTATGAGCCCCCCAGTATTCCAAGATGCAAATATAAAGCACTATTTACAGGGATGAGGGATCAACAAAACACTAGAGAAACTGCACTTAAAACTGGGGGGAGCTGTAGGACCCACTCAGTTTTAACTTCCCTTGTTCTTCCTAGATTCTTCTTCACAATACTCCAAGAGAAGATTTCCTGATCATGAGAATCATTTGCAGGAATCTTCTACAGGAGACAAAGGACAATCAAATTGTGCCTCCTTGCCAAAGGAAGTTGACAAGGAACAAGTTGTAAGAACCAAAGTTGTGGAGCAATCACCATAAGCAGCAGAATCATCAGGGAAACTTCAAAAGGATATGGCTCCAACGAAGATGACGCAACTACAAAGGTGACAACTGCATGAATGGGGGAGTCTATAAGGGAGGATGCAAACGGGGCAAGTCTCATCATGCTTTCCTATTAAACATCTTGAAAAACTGTCCCAAAACCCTATAGATTTTTGTAAACCTAAAACCCACCCAATAGCCTAATAGGATACCTGCATCCAATCCAACCTGCAATAACTTAATAAAATTTACTAAAACACTTTAGAATGTGTGTGTATTTTTTTTATTTATTTTTTTCCCCAACCTTTTTACTTTCACTTGTTTTCTTTTGTAAACATATTTGGACATTACCAAAAGAAAATATCTAACAGTCATAGTGCAATAGTTTTGGCCCAGAAAATTGCCTGTTTTCACAACAAATTTCAAATACCCCACATCACAAACAACAGGACTAATCATCATTGTGCAAAAACATATCTTTTGGCTCAAAAGGGACTTAAAATTTGCTACTTCAATGATAAATACATGTACACTTGATCAGAATAACAGATACCAACAAAAAACCAAGAATATCAACAATTGTATCAGTTCTAGCCATCTATTTTTCTCCCCTTTGACCTGAAAATTACCATTTCTTTTGGGCAAGATGACATGAAAATTACTTATATTAAAATGAATTACAAAATCCAAATAGGACACTTAAGCACTGTCAGTCTATATAATACATTTTGACACATTTCTTCCATAATGCAGATAAAGATAATTTCACACCAACAAATAAAATTAAGCAAACATGATGAAATCCTTTTTCCTCCCTTTTATTTTCTTTTCTCACAATCTCTTCTCTATCTCTTCATAAATTAAAAATCAAGAAATACATATATACATATATAAAGCATTACTCCTTTTTGAGAAAACCTAAGGTATAGAATAATATATTTGTGTCTTAGTGGAAATGCAATTTGTGAAAGACTCGGAGAGGGGAGAAATGCTTGCGAAGGAATGGGAATGAGGCTGCATGCAATGAAGATGAGGATTGGGACGCAGCTACAGAAAGGGTTACAAAGTAAAATTCATTTGTAATGACCCTAGACTTGAGGTGGCCGGAAACCTTTTTTTTTTTTTTATTTCTCAGTTTTGTCTTCTTCTTTTTTACATTTCCATGTTTATTTTTATTAATTTATTTAATTAAGATATATTTATAATATATGTATGTGTGCGTGCGTGTATAAAACTAGGTCCTACTTAACAGCATTTTTACTTTTTTAAGTATTTTTACAAATTTTATTTATTTTTTAAAGTTAATTAGTATATATGAGTTATAATATTTAAATATAATTATTGATAATTCTAGGCAATAACATGTCAACAATCTGGCCAATTAACATCCACATAACCAAAACCAATAGTGTAAGTGCTAATCTTTAAAAAAGGTTGGATGTTAGTAGATGCTACGAGGTGGGTTATTATAAAATATTTAACCTATCTAACCCCATAATTACCCTATGGGGCTTTGGAACAAGTTGTGGTCTTGTTTTAAAACCTTATAGGGTGTTAGATCAAGTTTTGAACACAATACGAAACCCGAACCCAATAAGAATATAACATATAATAAATGGCTAGTAACTGCTCTATATATATATGATAAGTAAAAAATAATTAGATAATAATTTTTAAACAACCCTAACTCTCACCCACTTTCTCCGATCTCTCATTTCTCACATTCTCTAGTCAATCACCCCTCACCTATACCTCTCCTACTCTCTTTTCTTGTCTGAAATACTTCTCATCTCAATTTTCATAAAGCCACAATCACCTTCTCTTTTCTTGTCTGAAATAATTCTCATCTCAAATTTCATAAAGCCACAATCACCTACCCCTCACTCCCTAACTTTTATAGTCTCACCATTGCCTATCGTCCATCACAAATTCAATTTTTCCTAGTCATGCAAGTTCAATTATGAAAAATAAAAGTAGGTTTTATTTTCGTTTTAAGTGATCCTATTTCATTAAATTTTTATAATTTTCATGTACTAAATCAAATCTAAGTTGCTCCAAAAGCTCAACTGATTATAGTAGAACTATGGGTCACAAATAAATAAACTATCATGTCAAGTTAGGTTACGAGTTCAATAGTAACCTATAGGAACGGGTTTTTGGTATAGAATAAAAACCCTATAGAGTACTCAAATGGGTTTTTGGAAGCTCTACAAAGTATCAAGTCATGTTCGGGTTTCTCACATGTTAACATTCCTAACACTGTGATTAGAGAAAGGAGGAGGAAAGAATTGGGAGGGAAGGAAAGTATGGGGAAAGTAGTATAATTCCATTCTTCATTTTAGAGAGGAAAATGAGAGGGAATCGTTTCCCTGGGCCTTACTAAGTTTTCACCCCCTTCAAAGTAGAGAGAGAAAAGGAAAAGTAAGGAAAAATATTATAATTACCAATCTCTCTCCTTTTCACTTTTTCTTTTTATAAAAACCCTATAGAGTACTCGAATGGGTTTTTGGAAGCCCTACAAAGTATCAAGTCATGTTCGGGTTTCTCGCCTGTTAACATCCCTAACACTGTGATTAGAGAAAGGAGGAGGAAAGAATTAGGAGGGAAGGGAAGTATGGGAAAAGTAGTATAATTCCATTGTTTGTTTTAGAGAAGAAAATGTGAGAGAAGAAAAATGGGAGGGAATCATTTCCTTGGGCCTTACTAAATTTTCACCCCCTTCAAAATAGAGAGAGAGAAAAGGAAAAGTAAGGAAAAATATTATAATTACCAATCTCTCTCTCCTTTTCACTTACTTTTTCTTTTTATTAGTCTTTTCATGAGTATATTAGTAATTTAAACTTATATCATATTTTATCATTAATAGTGATTGGAATTTCTTCCATTTTCCTTCCCTTCATAGCCTAAACACGTAGGAAGGAATCAATTACCCTCATAATTCCTGCCTTCATTTCTTTATTCCCACCTTCTTTTTTTCCCAATTCCTTCCCTCATACCAAACATGTAAGTGTCAGTGTAATTTCAATGAATTGTAATAGTAGCATATGTCAAACTGTATGACAATCAGGACAAGGGTAAGAGAGCATGGAGGTTTGACAAGAAGCTTCCTATAAAGATGGGACAACATCAAGATTCAACTTTTATGTATCTATCTTTTCATCTTACTTATTACATCTCTTAGGCAAATGAGAAACAAGTGAATGTTGAGCTTAAATCTTGATGCAAAACTTTGTGCTAGGGCATAGTTAGACAGTGTGATACTTTAGAGATGTCTCACATAAAAAGAGCCGTGCAAGCTAGAAAAGTCGTAGAAGAGCATATCTTCCATTGTTTAACATATGGAATCTCTCAACAAAGAAACATAAATATATTAAAAAAGATGTGGTTTGTAATAAAGCCCAATGATATTGTAGTATTCATAGCCAACTAATGTCATAAAAACAAGGGTTAAGTCTCATTGTTGTGGTCGTACATGAAATATCATTGGTAGCCTTTCCACATACCTAAGTATGACACAAGCTAACAAGTCTTTCACATTAGAAGCATCATAATAACCATAGTCCTAAGAAGTTTAGAGGTTAGAGATCAAGAGGTCAATTCAAGATCAATATTCTACAAAACTTTTACTCAAATTACAAATATTGATTCAACAAAAAAAGGAGAGAAAGAAGAAAGGGGAGCCCAACTACATTATTGTCTTTGATAAGCTTGAGCATAGGCTTTCTATGGCCATGAAAAAAGCCTACTTTTGTACTAAGAAATCAATGTGGGATGCTAAAATAAACACACATTATTTGAAGTTCTCAAATCGACTAGCATGGAGAACATATTTTCTTCCTCATTAGAAATAATGCAAGTCATCACTTATCCCCATAGAGAAAGAAATCATGGCTTTTCAAATAATAGGTGATGCCTTGTCACAGTAAAAAAAGAAGCTGCAAATTGGCCTGGAGAAGTTGGTTGGTAGGGCCATAAACTAGGATTGACAAGCAGGTTCGTTCAGAGAAATCCTATTCTCTCAATCTCAGGTTAATACACCTCAAAGACTAGCCAAGAGACCAGTTCTAGATAACCTGGTTCAACCCATCAATCCATTAGTTTTGATGACATTCATGATAAGTACAGATGCCTCAGCTAAATATTGCTTGTGACAACATTAGGGAGTTGAATGACCCCATCAAAAGTAGAGCTATAAATAATTTTGTTAGTGAAAAAGCAATTACTATCTTGGGGGTGTTGGAAACTAAAGTGAAGGAAAGAAATTTTTCAAGGGTTAAGATACACACTTTTCCACATTGGAATGTAGAGTATCATCATATTAACTGGTTGTGGGTGGCCTGGAATCCAAGTGTGTGAGCAGTCCAGGTGGCCAGTGCTTCAAACCAATCTCTTCATTGCATGTAGGAATTTTTATGGCAGAGGAAAACTATATAGATTACCTTTGTATATGCTCATGAGAATGAAAGAGAAGAGTTGTGGAAAGAGCTTATAGATATCAAGCATAGCATCAATTATCCGTGGCTCATTCTAGGAGACTTCAATGAGTGTAGAAAATTAGAAGAAAAAAGGGGTGCAGAATCTATGTCGAGAGGTATGATAAATTTTAATGAAGTAGGTAATATCCTTAAATTGGAAGAGATGAGGTTCTTAGGACAAACTTTTACTTGGTCTAACCGCTGCCAATCTTACTCTATACTCTGTTGTTTCGATAGAGCTTTGGTCAATGATTCATTGATTAATTCTTTTCCAGAATCTGATGTGAATGTCCTCCAACCAGGCATATCCAATCACTCCCCTTAGGTTATCAACTTTCATGGAGGCCTTCTTAGGAGAAGGAAATCTTTCTTTAAGTTTTTTTTTTTTTTAAAAATTTTTGGTGTAAACATACTGATTTCCTCAAGATTGTGAAAGAAGTTTGGATACCCAAAATTGAAGGAACACCACTGTTTAGAATCTGCAAGCAGTTAAAGCTACTCAAGCCTCTCTTGAAGAAGCTAAATTCAAATCACTTTAATGGAATTTCTGATCGGGTAAAAAGAGCTAAAGAGGATCTCCAATCCATTCAAGGGACCAATAGATCAAACCCACCAGCAGCAGATTGGATTAAGGAGAGATCTTGCTTCATGGACTTCTATTTTTGGAGTGTTCTTCAGGAGTCCTTTAGACAAAAATCAAGAGTAATTTGGATCAAATTGGGGGATAGAAACAACAAATACTTTTTCAATCAGGTTAAATTTTGACAATACAAAAACCACGTGGCAGCCTTCACTAACAATAGAGAAAGGTTGAGATCTTTGGATGACATAAAGGCTATGGCAGTCCAGCACTTCCAGGGTCTACTCAACAAAGTGTCTCCTCACTGTTTGGAGGAAAATTGCATGGAAAACCTGATTAAAAACAATGTAGCAGCATACAATGCCAACATTCTGATCAGTTCAGTGACTAATGATGAGGTTAAGGGGCCATGTGGGATATCGCAAGAGATAAAGCTCTAGGTCTGGATGGGTTTAACGCAAATTTTTTCAGAGAAACTTGGGAAATTGTGGGAGAGGAAGTTTGCACAGCAGTGAAGTCCTCCTTTGAATCTGGTAGGATGTTGAGTGAAGTTAATTCAACTTACTTCTCCTTAGTACCAAAGAAGGAAAGCCCTTCATCCTTCGCAAACTTTATACCTATTGCTTGTTGCAACACAACATATAAATGCATCTCCAAAATCATAGCAAATCAGCTTAAACCGCTTCTTCCTTCTTTGGTTAATAAGAAACAAACCGCCTCCATTAAAGGAAGAAGGATAGTCGACAACATCCTTATTGCCCAAGAACTTATTAAGGGTTATCACAATAATAACAAAAGGGCAAGATGTGCTATCAAAGTAGACCTATCAAAGGCATATGACAATGCGAAATGGGATTTCATAGAGAAGGTGCCCCAAGCCATAGGATTTCCGCTCTATTTTATATCATGGGTAATGGCATGCATTACCACTCCTTAGTTCTTCATAAACATTAATGGAGAGCTAGCTGGTTATTTTGGAACTTCTAAAGGATTGCGACAAGGAGAACCTATATCTCCCCACATTTTTATCCTTGCCATGGAGGTGTCCTCACGTATCATGAGGGAGAAACTGGAGAAAGAAAACTTTGTCCATCATTAGAAGTGCAAAAAAGAGAAGCTAAACCTTTGCTTTGTTGATGATATTCTTATCTTTTCTAAAGCGATATCAATTTTTTGAGACATATTGAGAGGCTTATTGAATCTCAAAGAATCTCGGGTTTACATGCAAATTCCACGAAGAGTCATCTTTTTCTTAGTAGAGTAAGTCGAATCTTAAAGAACAAATTGATGCATGTTTAGGGTTTGAGATCAAGGAACTTCCTTTTTGGTATCTTCGTATACCTTTATCCTCATCAAGCTTGTCAAAATCAGATTGTGAGGGCTTAAATTGGAAATTTGCAGCCAAGATCAACCATTTGTCATCCAAATTTCTCTCCCTTGCAGGTCTTACTCAACTTATCTAGAGCATACTCTTCTCCCTTCAAGTTTATTGGCCGATGATTTTTATCACCCCTGCTTTTGTCCTAAAAACCATTGAGAGGAAATTAAAGATATTCTTTTGGAATAGAAATGATGAATATACGGCAAAAGCAAAGGTTAAGTGGAAGGATATTTGTAAACATAAGAATGAGGGAGGTTTGAGGATCATAGACATTAAGCTTTGGAACAAGTTACTCAACTCAAGCATTGGAACAAGTTACTCAACTCAAGCATATATTGTCTCTATGCAAGGATAATAATTCTAACATTTGGCCAATATGGGTGAAAAGTGAATTGCTTAGGGGTAAGAGCTTTTGGGGCATTAAAATTCCCAATGACACGTCTTGATCTTGGAGAAAAATTCTCCTAACAAAAACCTTGACTAAAGAAATGCTCAAATGGAAAGTTGGTGATGGCAATCTCATTTCCTTTTGGTATGACAACTAGCACTCCAAAGGACCCCTTATGGAATGGCTAGATGAACAAGTTAAGGGCACATTTGGATACCTAAAAGACACCCTCCTAAGCTCCATTGATAGAGGAGATTGGAATCGACCGACAGGAGAAAGATGGAATGTTATTACTGCTGACTTAGCTGGTATTCATCCTGCAGTAGGAACTTCAAATAGAATGGCTTGGAAGCAGGCAGAAAGTAAATGCCTAACTATTAAAGAGGCACCTATTTATTGGCTAGAACTAAAGAGCCAAAGAAAACATGGTACACCCTGGTATGGAATAAAAACAGCTCTCCTAGACATGCAGTGATTTTATGGACAGCAGCTCAAAACAAGTTGTTTGATGCTGGATAAATTGGTTCTTTGGGGGGTCACAGAGGACAACAAATGCTACTCATGCCAAAGAGGGGAGGAATCACATGACCACCTTTTTTGGAGTCTTCTTGCAAAAAAATTGTGGAAGGGTATAGATAATGTTTTGGGCCAGCATAGGGGTAAACCATCAGAAGCCATTTTGCTGGAAGATTTTCTGAGTTCATCTCAAACTAGAAGATTAAGTCCAAAGCAAAAAAGTGCCTTTGCAGCTGCTTTCTACTATATTTGGAAAGAACAAAACAATAGAGCAGTGAATGGGAGTAATAGCGCTAATAGTATACTAAGAATAGTTCTTGCTTACATTTTATAGAAATTTTTTTATATGCTCTGTATTTTTTGAACTATTATTCATAACTAGTGTCCTTTTGATACTTTGTAGACACTAGGTTTGAATAATAGATATGAGCTTTTGTGTACACATCTTATGTACAGTTTGAGTAATGAAATTTACCTTATTCACTCAAAATATATTGCATGCGACAATTATGAGATCATACTATTCTCATACAGATAACACATGGTCAAAGGCTGAGAATGTTTTATGATTCTTACCGAAGCATTATTCTTTCTCGGGCACCTTTCAATCTCCTCCTCTCAAAATCAAGATCTTTAATTGCAACACTGATTTCAAGCTCAAGTGCAGAAACCTTAGCCCATGCTTCTTCTCGAGCTGCCTGCTACCAACATGATTGAATACCTCAGTTGAAAAATATTACATAATTTAAGATAGCAGCATTACATGAATTTACATTCTGAAGTTTATACTCTTAGAACCAGTATCTTAATACAACACAGATGCCAAACCAAACGATTTCATTGTTTGATAATACTACTACTGCATATGTCACTATGAAGAATGGAAGAATAGATCCAGCACCTTCGTAAAAATTGCAGCACAGTTCTAAAAGAAACTTTTCACTGTGGTCAGCCTCTGGTTGGAAATAAGAGCCAGATAGCTTTCAGTTATAAGCATAATAATGATGCTCATATACAATGTAATGGGTTATGACTTAATTATGCAAATGGCCTTCTTCATGTTTAACCCAATTAAAAAATATGCAAAGATAATTGTCTTCCACTAGCAACTACTCCAACATGTGAAAGTGGCAGACTCAAATGATTTGGTCGTTTCACTGTATCATTGAAAGTAGAAAAAAATTAACTGTTTATCAAGTAGCAATTTGGACCTGACACTTTGTTATATTCTTTTTATTAATGAAAAAAGAAAAAAATCTAATCTGACTCAAATAAAAAAAGAAATTTGGACCTGACAAGAAAAAGAATTCCAAAACAACCAAAAAAGAGTTTAGATAGCAGTATAGAAAAAATAAATAAATAAAAAGATTACCTGCACTCTATAGTATCCAATATTTTGAACATTCCAACAAAGTTATGCAGGTGCAACTTAATTGAATTGAAGCAAAACATAATCACAAGAAAATTTTCATTTATTGTATCATGGTATGCAGTCTAAGGGTCCACTTGTCTCATCTTTTACGTATCTTTTCAGCATCTATTCAAACCTTATGTTTACCAAGAATATGATATTAAAAAGATGGAAATATAAGTACATATATTTAAGATGGAAATATAAGTACATATATTCTTCTCTTATAAAATTAAATAACTAAAAGATCCCTATAAATTTGAACCTATCTACCATCTATTTTATTTCTATTTACAAAAAGACAGGTTGAAATGTCCTTTTCCAATATACGTAAAATATATTGTTTTGAACCTTTTCTTTAAAAATATGTAAATTGTCACTACCCAATTCCCATACTCCAATACTATCTTCATCATAATGATGAAATGGAAACAAGTATGATATAGAAAAAATAGTTTTCAAAACCCATATTTAAAACAGATAAGATACATATAAGATAGTTTTTTAAATATCAAATTTCAAATACATACAAATTAAATTCAAAACAAATACAAATAAAATATATCCAAACGTTATATTTCAAATAAATACAAATCAAATACAGAATGGATATAGATAATATACCAATAAAAAAGGGAGACAATCCAAAGTCCATAGGTAATTTTGGTTCACTAAATTTGATAAAGCTAGCCAAATTTCAGAAGAAGGCACTCTGTTACAGCTTAATTCGCCATTTGCATAACTAACTTCATTATTTTCTTATACAATGGAAACTCAAATTAAGATCTCCAATATGCTGTTTAGAAGGGTAAATTAAGGTGCATCCCATCTTTTCTAGGATCCACGTTACTTCTTGGTGCAAAAGCAATATCAGGATACCAGAAGAAGAGTGGAAGACTTGAAGTTATACCTTTTCACTGTCAAGCTCTTTTCTCAATCTTCTGAGTTCATTTTCAAGTTCCTCAACTCTCTGCCCATAAATATCCATTGAAACAGCAGAGATGGCATTCATAATCTCTTATGACTTGTATAAACCTATAGAAACAAACATTATCAGCAAAGATAAAATTTTACTTCTCTTTCAGTTGCATATGCTTGTTGCTCTTGACAAATCTGAGCTTCTAATTGCCGTACTTTATTGTCAGACATCACTAAGTTCCCTCTTGTATCCTCCTGTAGTAGAAACAATTAAAGACGTGTCTATGAATAACAAATAGGATTATCTTCAGCAAACTTTAGAAAGTTGGGCCATATACCAATTTAGACCTCAGAGTTTCTAACAGCAGACTCCTCTCTCTTTCTGACTCCTGAAATTACAATTGAATTTTGCAAATTCAAATTGACATGGAAAACCTTTGAGTTAATAAGGGTTAACTTGAAAGTGGTAAGAGTTCATATTTCCTAAAATTTTTCAAACCTGAAGCTTATTGATTATTTCTTGCTGCTCTCTTTCTCGTTTTGAGGCCATATCTGATAACCGTTTTAGCTCCTCTTCAGCCTCTGTCTGGGCTCTTTGAACAGCTAATTTCAAATCTACAGCTGCCTTTTCACGTTCCACCCTCCTTTGTTCTAGCTCTTCATCTAACCTTTCTTTGAACTCAGACATAGAGGCCTTCTGACTAAAAAGAGGCAGTTGTGTCACTTTACAATATCTCAACTACAAGATTGCTATCTTGGATCTAACGCATTATGGCCCAAGCACTAATTAAAGCACATAAGGAAAAGTTGTAGATGGGATGACAGAAGCTGCAATTTATATATATATATATATACAGTGAAATCAATGTGAATGATGGAATAAAAATCAGATTTGGAAATGTATAATCCTCCAAAGTAATAATTTTTAAAGCAGAGAATCTAATTTAACCACTATCATGAAATGGCATGCTCTGCTCTTTATAGAGATGTTACTTCTCTCTGTGAGTGTGTGTGTGTGTCTATGTATATATATATACACACAAAATTTTCCATGTATATTATTATCTTCAATTTGTACATTTCCAATAAAAATTCCGAACTGGAAAGTGAAGGATATGGGAGCTTAGTAACTTTACAGAAGAAGTGGTTCAATGTGTTCCTCCATTGCTTACCTATTAATTATCTCATTTGCTTCAGCACATGATTGCACAGAAGCATTTAGCCTTTCATTCAGATCTTCAGTAGCATGTTTTTGTTCAGCTAATGACTTAAGGGCTACTGTCAGCTCCTTCTGCTTGATATCTATTGTATCTTGCAACTCTTTGAGTTGATGACTGTAAGATTTTGATATTGATTCTTTCAGCTCCTTGATTTCCTGCAGCATTAGATAGACTGATTGCTGGGGATTCAGGCTACTCATGAACCATGCAGTAGTAACAATTACACCTAAAGCAAACTCTCTCAGTGACATGGACTAAAAGTTCATAGGCATAGCATGCAAAACTTTTCTCCTTTAGCAAATGCATCAACATAAAAGCTAAACAATTAACTTTCTTTCCTCAGAAAATTCCTCCCTTCACATTACAAAATTAAAGAACTTAAAGATGATAATTCACTTCAGATGTGCTCAGTTGCTACGGAATCACCAAACCTGATTTCTGAAAATTTACAAACAATATTGCACAAGCCATAATGTTTTCTTATTATGTTCCTTTTATTATTATCATACCTAGATTAAATTAATGGGAAAATCCACAAATGGATTAATTCATTCATCAATAGATTAATGAATGGGTAGATTGATTGTGTGTTAGGTGTGAGGGACATCTAGACCTGTATATAAATAGGTCTGAGTCCACCTCACTTATAGACAATCAAGAGAGTTATTAAAAATTAGTCTTAATAGCTCAGGAATAGTTTAAAATAGTTTATGAGATAGAGGGATTCTCTTTGATGACCCCTCAAACCCTACCTATAATGGACAATGGTGTGAGATTTCATTAGCTGTTGTAGATTGAAGAATCTAGAAATCAATTAGGATTGGGAATCCAATTAGATTACTACGGAATTTCGAAGCTAAAATACCAACCCTACTTCAAGAAGAATGCCATCCATATGCATTGTACTTATTTTATTGCAATCAATTAGGATGCCATTCAATTAAACTCACTCCACATGTTGGAATAATTTAAAATAGAAAATATTTTGGGCCCAAATTCAAGGAAACTGTAATACAAATTGGCTACTCTAGTGTTTTAAACTTATCTATCTATTAAAGTGTGGTAGCAATCAATAAAAGGTAAAACTAGCATCAAATACTACACAAGAAATTTCACAGATACAAGAACCAAACAATAGCTCTTGCCTCCTAGCTCCAGTGTCCTTGGCCTTGCAAAAAGATTAAGGCTTGTAGGAAAGTCAGATCATATTTAATTTTTTATTTTCTTGGTTGTAATCCATGATTTGTGGAATCTGATTAACGTAGTATATTTTCTGTTTCCTGTTGAGATATGCGGCTATCATAGAATAGATTTGAATCATATTAAATCAATGTACAATATTAATATACCTAATCCAAACCCCAACATGAGTGATATTATGGAAAAATCATAAACAACTCCAGGAACAAAATTAAAGTCTGAAACCTTGGATGAATCCACAGCCGTAATATAAAACCCTAACTGGTCTGTGATGTCTAGGGGGATCAAAATGCCCTTCAAATCACCCAACACAAGCTAAATGGTGTAAATTTCTGTGAGTGGTTCCACGCTGTAAGGCTCATGATCCAAGGACATGGAAAGCTTAAGTATGTGACTGGCACTACCATCTCCTGATAGGAAATCATGGGAGACTGAGAATTCATTGGTTATGGCATGTTTAATCAATCCCATGGAGCCAAGGATAGGGAGAATGTATCTCTTCAGCAAAGGGGCCAAGAAGATTTGGGATAACGTTCAAGAAATCTATTCGGATTTGGCCAACTCCTCTCAATGCTTTGAACTATGATCCAAGCTATGTACCACCACTTAAGGTGATATGATTCTAACTGATTATAACGATTTAATAATGGAAATTTGGCAAGAGATGGATCTCTTCTATGAAGTGGATTGGAAGCTGTGTTGAGGATGGTATTAAGTACAACAAGATGCTGAGGACTGTGCCTTTGACTTCTTACACAGCTTGAATCTAGACCTTGACGAAGTATGGGGTAGGCTGATTGGGAAAACCCTTTCATGAATGCTAAGGAAGCCGTTGCTGAGGTTAGGAGGGAATAAAGCCACCAGTGAGTCATGACGACAACCCCACCTTCTTATTAAATTCCTAGTTCGGCAAGTATTGCTAAAGGAGAACCACAAAACCGTGACAAGCAATGGTGTGACTACTGCTGTACGGCCAATCACTCAGAGGAAACTTGCAGGGAGTTGCATGGAATGCCAGAAAATTTGAAATCTAAGTCCATAAGGGCTCTTCAAATTCTAAAACAGCTCTAGTTGTAACCAAGCCGATTAGTAATGTGCAGCAGGGCATAACTCCGACTTTGGATCAACCTGCTCTACTTTAACAACTATTCAGTCAAACTCAACTCTCAAGTAGTAATAAGGCATGTGGAACCTACCCCTTAGATGATATATTTTAAAAAGGTACTTTTTTATCCCCTTCTCACAATACAGGACAAGGAAATTAGATAATTGATTCTGGGGCTTCGGATCACATGTGTAACTTACTTCAACAATTTATGAATTTTTAAGCTTGTAAATATCCTGAGAATGTATGGGCGACTAATGGTAAGTACGCAATAGCTAGAGGAAAAAGATTAGTATTTGTAGCTAACCTAAGGCTAGATGATCCCAATTGTCAAGTAACACCTTTTCCAACTCATTGTGTTTTGCAAGTGCAAACTTCAGAGAGGACAAATAGCAATGTAGAGGGACACAGGGGCTTATACTGTCTAGAATAAAGTATAGGTCTTGAGATAGGAATGAGTCGTAAGTCCCCTGTTTCAGTCACTAGTAGTTCAGATATAATACTATGGCATTATCATCTTATTTTTCTTATGAGTAAGTTCTATCCAAACCCATTTATGAATAGGGCAGTTAAACAACTTCTAATTTGTGCATTTTATCAAAGTAAAATTCTCAAACAGTTCATATCTTTCTCAGCCATATAAACCATCAAAGCCCTTCCATTTAATACACATTGATAATCCAGAAACCATCTAGAATCTCCACATATACAGGGTACAAAAAGATTAGCTACTTTTATTGATGACTACCCTTGGTTTTGCTAGGTATATCTTCCCAAGGAAAAATCTAGAATCTTCAATGTTTTAAAACAATTACACAAATTTATCTCTAATGACTTCCAATCAAACATTTAAATATTGCAGACAAACAATGGAAGAGAATATTTTACAAATGAATTCAGTGACTGTCCAATTGATAATAGCATTACTCATCAAAGTTCTTGACCTTACACTTCCAACAAAATAGAATGTCAGAAAGAAAAAATAAAAAGTACTTAATACTGTTAGATCTACAATGCTAGCCAATTAAATCCTGAATCCTTTATGGAGGGAAGCTATATCAAAAATACCCTACCTTATAAAACGTGCTCCTTCTTAAGTCCTTTAATTTCAAACTAAGCAGGCAATGCACGCTCCAACTAAGTATCGCTTAGATTGGTAAATCACATTCTTAGATTTTTAAAAGGAACTCCAGAGAATGGTTTGAAGAGACTGTCTAGAAGTATTGAAGCTTTGTCGATGCTGAATAGGGAGGAGAAATAGTAAATCAACTTCTGGCTACTGTACAAAATTGTGGGGGTAATCTTGTCACTTGGAGAAGTGAGAAACAGTTGGTGATTGCTAAAAGTAGTGCTATCGCTGAAAATAGAGCTATTGCTAGGATGATTTCTGAAGTAATTTGGCTCCACCAATTGGTAGAGGATCTAAAATTAAGACCAGTGAAGCTCTTGTTTACAGTGATAGAAAATCTTCTATAAACATTGTGAAGAATCCAATTGAACATGAGCTATGAAGCATGTCAAATTAGACCGATTGTTCACACAGTAAGAAATTGAACAGAGGAATTCAACTATAACATGTTTCCAGCAAAAATCAAGAAGCAGGTATCCTAACTAAGTCCTTCTCAAAGCAAATATCTTCAGAGATTTTAAGCAAAACTAGGAATGATTAATATTTACTCATTAACTTAAGGAGCAGTGTGTAGGAAAGTTAAATTAGTTTTATCTAGTTATTTTTTTGGTTGTAATCCCTGATTTTGGGGGACATGATTAGTTTTTTTTTTTTTTTTTCCCTTTGTTCCATTGAAATATGCGGGTATGATAGGATAGATATGAATCGTATCTAATCAAATTATGATGTTATTTTTCTAGGTCAGTTCCAGTTCTTTATATAATTGTATTTGAACATTCAATATTGAATGCAAGAGTAATTTTCCTATTCAATAATTCTTCAAGGCTAAATTGCAATTCCAACCCATAACCA
Organism: Lumnitzera racemosa; assembly: GCA_024138005.1. Classification (NCBI taxonomy): domain Eukaryota; kingdom Viridiplantae; phylum Streptophyta; class Magnoliopsida; order Myrtales; family Combretaceae; genus Lumnitzera; species Lumnitzera racemosa. The sequence continues at coordinate 54,598,949 of JAMXBC010000005.1, forward strand.
TTGGTCAGGTGCTAATACACCTTTGGAATTCAAAAATAAGTTAACCTCCTAAAGCTTCCGAAAGAGTGTAGCTATCTCCAGAAACTGCAACTAAAATTTTAAAACCTCAGCCAAATCAGAGCCTTTTTACTGACAGTTTGGAAGGCTTATCAGCAATTTAGGGAAGTGAATGCTATTTTTCTAAAGCTTAAGCAGGGAAAGCACGTTTTGAGGGTTTTGGGAACGCATCCATACAAAACCAGCAGTTTCACGAGTAAAATTTACAATTATTCAGAACATTTAAGGTTATCAAACTTGGATATCACACTCTCATGGTGTCAATTCCCATTAGACCACCCATTCATAAGCTTTCTCTCTTCATTCTATATAAATGCAGTAGCATCCACTCATTCATATAAAACAAGCTTGTTTTATTTATTTTTTTTTTTATTTTGTTGTTTTTTTTGGGTGGAGGGTGTGTTGTTTGGGGTTTGACCACCCTATAAAACAAATGGAACATCATTACTTTCTTTACCATTTCCAAACAGAAAAAAGAGAACAATTTGCAGAGCTATTCCTATAGTTCAGTGATACTGAAAAGCACCAGTAGAAACAAAGAAATGAGGTTCGATAGGAAAATGAAGGTCCAATAGTATATTTTTATTTTTAATAAGAATTGAAGAGTAGATAAATTGAAAAATAGAATAAATGAACAAAAAGGAAATCAAAGTATAGCAGTCCTTAGATATTACATGCATCATGTTCAAAATTAAATGAAAAGAAGGGAAAGGTGCAATTAGAAGGGAATAGATTTGAGTTGATAAGCATACACTCTCATGACGCTCAGTGGAGGCCCGATTCTCATTCCGTAGTTCATCAATCATGAGAACCTGGCTTTCTAATTGCTTCCTCAATTCCTGTGACAGTAGGATGCTTAACATTTCATTGTAAACAGACAGAGAAAATTCAATACTATTGTATCAAATATGAATTTAAAAAGGTATTAATCAGAAGACCATCCAAGATACTTTTTAGTTTAAGAATATTTACCATATTTGACCGTTGTAGGCTTCGGAAATCATCAAGAGATATAGGCCCATCTGGGGCACCAATGCCAATGCCCTTAAGTCTTTTGACTTCCCCACAAAGCTCCTCTATGACAAGTTAAACAGACTTTTTCAATAACATCAAAATCAAGCCATCTTATCCAAAACAAGCCAGTTAAAAAACAGAAAGTAATAAGATCTCAAAACATACACAAACCGATGTCTGAACCACATAATCACTTCAGCCATTAAAAAACAATAAAAAAAAAAAAGAAAAAGAAAGATAAACCACTATATTAATACATTATGGAAACTGCAGAGTAAACAGCTAAGAACTAATATATGCTTTCCCATCACTCACTCAATTCAACAAGCAGCGTACCAAGAAGAAAAATGGTGAATATAAAGAGTCATGCCTTCAGGTGAGAAGGATTGTGATTGTGATATCAACCGATAGTAGACAGTAGTGCATACAAAACAAAGGAATGCCAAAATAATGCATTAATCTGCATCAGGAACTTACCCGGTTTTCTTTTTGAAGCTATACCATCCTTTGCTGGTATTGATGCTGTGACATCTCGATATACAAAAGCAAATGCAACTTCTGCAATATGAAAGATTCAGAGGGTATCCAACCATGTGAGTTGCCAAGAAATGTAGGAACTTTTTTCATGAGCACATCTACCTATCATATTTCATTATTTACACCATCAAATGATAAGCTCATAGGAGTTCATTTGACCAACACAAAACTCACTAAATCAGTATTTCCAGTATAAAACACTGGGATGATAATCAGAAGGATCCATTGCAAGAAAACAGCCAGAAGTCAGCTGAAAGTGAAACAAACTAGCTAATGGACTAACAAAAAGCAAACAGCCAGAAGTTGACTGAAGTAAAGCAAACTAGCTAACAATATAACAGAAAATATTTTGCTCATCCATGTGACCACCACAGATACAACATTATGGATTCTATTAGCCAACATGATAGCAGAGACTGGGTGAACCCCTGTTCGCTGATCGTTGCATTCCTACCAGAGCTGATAAAGCAAACCTGCACCTCAAAACTCTCAAACTAGAGGACCTCTGAGAGAGACCTTAAAGAATGTTGGTCCACAGCACAAAAATTGTAGGGCAGTCACTCTTCTTCTCCACTATTTTCCACATGTCACAAGAAAAGGAGCAGCAGAGGAACAAATGTGCATGGGACTCAGGGCCTTTTGGTACAAGAAGCAGCAGGTTGAAGATATTACTCCACAGTGGAAGCTTGTCCATGGTTAGCAGCTTTCCTTGGATAAAAAGCCACAAGATGAACTTGTGTCTTGTCACATACTTCTTGAAACAAACACAATAAGTCCAAGGAACATTTGTTCCTTAGCCCGTCATAGGCCAACTTAACAGTAAACTTTGCACCTAGTTTGTACCTCCAAACTAAACAATCCGAAGTGCATGCTCTCTCTAAGGAATAGGACTGGGGCATACACACCATCTTGATTTCCTCCTTAAGTTCTCCATCAGGCCAATCCCAACCCCAGTGATCAAACATGGAATACAACCTTGCATTCAAAGGACAACCAGTACTTCTCGCTCAATTAAGCAAGCAATTACCACACAGAGGACTAAAAACATGCCAATCAATCATTGTACCAAAGGGGAAATGGTGTTTCCATTTCCAATGTTCCATGCCAAAACAGGATTAAAAATATCTCAAAGTCTCAAAGCTGCCTCCATACCCACAGCCAGCTGAAGGCACCTCCATGGCACAAAATCCTTCATCAAGAGACTTAAAAAGCTTTCATACATGTTTAAGCTGGCCAGCTTTATTCCATACATGTTTAAGCTTTCAAAGCTACCTCCATATCCACGGCCAGCTGAAGGCACCTCTATGGCACAAAATCCTTCATCAAGAGACAAAAAAAGCTTTCATACATGTTTAAGCTGGCCACAGTTTTATTCCATACTGTTGGGTTGATTATTCCAAGAACCCCAATATTTTTAGGAGCACACGCTTGGCTTCAAGCAACTTTACCGTTTGTAAAGTCTTCTTCTTTGCCATTCCACGCTAACTGTCTAAAAGCAATTGGAGATTTCTTTCAACAAACCCTTGGGAAGAATAAAGGCAGAGGACCAATACACTTGAAGGGAGAAACCAAATGATTTCATGAGTAGAGCTCTCCCGGCATATAAAAGAGTTTTGCCAGTCCAACACTTCTTCTTATGCACTATTCGCTCTAAAAGTTGCTTGCATTCAAATTTGGAGAGCTTGGAGGAATTTAGACGCACCCACATGTAATACACAAGTATCTACCCCAAACAAAATCCAAGAAGTTGAGCAACATCTGCCTTCAAACTTTCTCTAATGCTTGAAAGGTAAATACTACTCTTGCTAAGATTGGCAAATGAACACATAAGCCCCTCAAACTCTCCAAAAGTTGGCTTGATTAGGCTTAAGGAATTAAGCAAGTCACTAAGAAAATCATTAAATCATATGAAAGACAGGGGTGAGAAATCCTCTCCTTGCATCTCTAATGAAGTTCTAAAGATTTTGGTTTAAAGCCTCATTCATAATACAAGAAAACACTTCCATTACCAAAACAACAATAAAAATTGATACAGGACCCCCTTAATGAAGTCCTACAAAGATAGGAAAACATCCAACAAATAAGAGTATAAACAAGTTAAATTGAGATAGTACAACAGGGTTAGTGCTTAAGGTAATATTCAACAAGCTCATGTTTTACTTGATTAAGCTTATTTAGACTTAATTATCTTTAAAAAAAAAAAACTATTTCTTCTAATTCAAATAATATTAATATTCAAATTCAACTTAAATATAATTGACATTTAAACTTGAATTAAACTCGATTAGGCTTATGAGTTAGACAAGTTAAACATTATGAAGCTCAAGCTTTGATAAGCTACTCAAATAACTAGAGTTAAAGCTAAACTCTAGTGGCTAACAAGTAGGTTTAAGTTGTTTATACATCTCAACCAACTCACCATTAAGGTTAATCAAAAACTATAAAGAAGAGATACATTGCATAATCAACATAATAAAACCGGGGGGGGGGAACTCATGAATACAACGATATCTTCAACAAAGCCCTACCTATCATCTCATAGGCATTTTTAGAGTCAATTTTAAGAGCCACTCTCTTGGCACCATCACGTCTATGATAAGCTCTCAAAATTCTTGAGATAAAAGGATATTATCCATGATACTCTTACTCTTTAGAAAAACCGCTTATCCTTTACCCCTAATAGAGGTAGAAACTCTCATCTCTCCTTCAATTTGTTAAGACACATGAAATGCACCTAAAAACTGTATTACAACATGAAATGGACCAAAAATAATTAGGTACCTTCATTAGACATGGAGTTATGTTGTTTTCAAAGATTCCTAAAGCGAGAAAATCATTTAGGGCGGTAAGGACATCACCCACTTTAACCTAGTTCATTTTGAAGAAATGAATGAAGCTATCAAGCTCGAGCATTATGGTTTGCTGAGTCAAAGAGGGCTTCTTTAATCTCTTCCTTGAAAAGTTAACCCAAAGCAGCAGCTTGGACCTCATTCAACGTTAGTGCACGAAGAGCTTGAGATGAGCTCCTTGTTACATGCAACATCATAAAGAGATCTAAAAAGATTCAAAAAATGAGAGAAAGTGTTTGACTCCATTTGACAACTCACTACAAAATCTTTCCTCCTTCACAACATTGTTATAAAATTACCACAATTGCACTACTTCATGAAATTGAAGAGTACAACGAATTTCTGTCCCCAACTTAAGCCAGTTAACTTTGGACTTTTGTTTTAGAAAACCCTCTTCCAAGGTAATTAAGTATAGAACTCACAATGAAACTCCTTTTCCAATATTAAATACACATATCCAAGAGAAGCTAGGAGATTTCTTCTCTGCACTCCAGAGATTCTCCCTAGCTTCACCAACTTTCGTAGGAAGATAGCAAAAGTCCACTTTATTGATGATTTTAAACTTTAACTTTCAAAAGTTTCAACTTAGTTACAAGCACAAAAAGGCATACCTTAAAGCTTTTGACATTCTATCAAAAACTCAATGAATGAAGGAGTGGTTTTTGGTTACATGTTTCAAACTCAAAGCTAACCACTGTTAGAGAGTGATTAGATAAGTTCAAAGAAAGGAAAGATGTGCACAAAAGTGACTCTCTCTCTCTTTACCATGTAGAGAAAGAAAATCCTCTATAGCCTTTTCTTTTTCTTCCTCTTCCCCTTCTCCTCTGACCTCCCTCTCTAGACCTCTTTTCCCCATCTCTCTCCTCCCCTTTCTTTTTCTATCACCCTCACCTCTTCATTTCTTAGCCTTCGTCTCCCTTTCTCCCCTTAAACCCCTTTTCTTTTCGCCTTTTCCTTTTATCGACTATCTCTAAACTTGTTCCTCTTCCTGTTTTTAATCTGTTCGTTGTTTGTTTAGTGAGCCTTACAGTTTCTTTAGCCTTGTTCGTTCCATGTTTCTATTATGTTCTTTCTCTGGTGATTCCATGAGCACGTTCTTAGAAAAAACAAGTTACATTTGGTTTGGTTGCTACTAAGGCTTTAGCTAAGGGTACTTCTTTTGAGCCTAGAAAAGGTCATAAGAAGAAGTCCTCTTCCCAATCCTCTTAAGGGTTTAGTGCATAGCTAGTTGAAAGGTCAGGCTGCCAGTAGGGAAAAAAAGAAGTTCACCATGGTATCTTCTTCTGATAAGAGTGAAGCGGTTTCTGGTCTTACAAGAAAGAAATCCAAGGCAGTTTCTAGTGTTTCGAAATGCTCTGATGATGGGATAGATGAAGGAAAAGCTGAGAAGATATCAGAAAATAAAGCTGAAGGCCCAAAAGAGGTTTCCTCTTCCAACATAGGGTCAAACCCCAAGGAAAAAAAGCAAACTGCCAATATTACTATTTTGGATGAAAGTCAAAGCTCTACAAGTGACTTCACATTAAGGGTTATGACTAAAGTGCAAAAGCTATAGAAAATTCAGCATTACATGGTAAAAAAAATTCTAACAAGGGTGAAAACCAAAAACCCCTCATCAGTGCTCTTCTGTTGAAGTGGTTACCCGTAATACCTCCTCCAACTCCTCTAATAGATGTAACTTTAGACTCTTCCCCTCCTCCTAAGATGGCTGACCTTATTTGCATAGAGCCCCCAACTTCAGTTTCTCATTTTGGAGAAAGAATTTGACAAATCACGTTGGTTGGTTACTTTTTGGGTTAAGGGATGTCCTTCCTTTCAGTACAAAAGATTGCCAGGAATCATTGGAAGGATGAAGACTTAATTGAAGTTCTCTCTAATGGTAGTGGATTCTTTTTCTTTAAATTCAGGGATGATTTCTCCCTTTTGAAGGTGTTGGGCTAGCCTTGGGTTTTTGCCAATCTACCGATTATCTTGGAACAATGGTCATTGTATGCGAATTATGGCAAAGTGACCCCCAAAAAATTACCTATATAGATTAAATTATGTGGTGTTCCAATGGAGTTTCTCCACAAAGATGGTATTAGGTATGTAGCAAGTGCTATTGGAAGACCACTCCATGTAGATATAGTGATGGCAAGCATATTCTAAGCTGCCCATTCACGTTTGCAGTTAAAAGAGCTAATGGGAAGCTTGCAATGATTGATGTTGAGTATCAAAATGTTCCTCCTCGTTGCTCTTAAGTGCAAAATTTTTTGCCATACAACTGACCAATGTGAAGTAATCAAGGATACAAAAGCTATACCCATTGAAAATCATAAATCTTTGGACGAGGAACGAGAAGAGGTGAATAGGATTTTGAAGTAGGGGCCCAAAAATTCCGAGGCTAAACCTAGTGCTAAGGGGATTGTTATTAAAGAAGGGGATAATGTACCAGCTTCTAAACCTGTCACGCCAACAAGTGTAGGGATAAACATGTTGCTCCAGCAGCCTTATTGACATATGAGTCATCCTATGATAGGCCCAGGCATCTTGGTGATTGTTCCAAAGCAGCCCCTCGGAATGTGGATACTGTTGGTATTGATTCAAAGGAAGATGAGAGGGATGTTGGTAGTGATCAGGAAGATGACAGTTCTTTTGTCTTTGTAGTTCAGGAAACACAGGAAGACCAAAGACCCATGCAATCCAATGAAGATGCATCTTGGAAGGCTGTTAAGAAAAAAAAAAAAGTTAAGCAAAAAGAAGGATGAAAATGCAGGAGGCTGCTCCAGTCACCTATTTCCTAGCTTGGGTGTCCTGCCCTTAAGGTCTCTTTTTCTTCAATCCTATTTTCAAATAATGTTGGCAGTATGGAATATTATGGGACTAAATGACCCCCAAAAAGCAAGAGCAATGAGAAAATTTTGTGATAAAAATCATATTTCGTTTTTAGGTTTAGTGGAGACAAAAGTCAAAATAAACAAAGTAACTAAAGTGTGGTCTAAGATTCTTCCTTGGAACTCCAAATTCCATCCTAGTGGCCGTGTATGGATAGCCTGGAATCCTTTAGTATAATGTGTGATCATACACTCTTCAAGTAAGTAATTCATATATTGTAGATGTCAATATGTGAGAGAAGATTCTTGGTTCTAGTTCACCTGTATTTATGGCTCAAATTCCGTAGAGGAACGCAAGTAGTTGTAATTTGACTTAATCAAAATTAAAGATTCCATCCAAGGTCTATAGATTCTTTTTTTTTTTTTTTTTTTTTGTTGGGGGAGGGTGGTTGGACTTTAATGAATTTAGACATGTGGAGGAGAAAATAAGAGGAAACGAAGCAATTACAGTTGGCATGGACAATTTCAATAGTTTTTGCATGAAGCTGAGATTGAAGATGCTAAAACAAGTGGTCTTCTCCATATATGGACTAACAAAAGTTCTTCAAACCTGTTCATGAGGAGACTAAACAGAGTCTTAATTAGTCTAGAGTAGATGCAATTTTTTCATAGAGCTAAAGTTACAGTCAGTCCTCCGGGGATCTCGGATCATTGCCCTCTTTTGATTAATTCGCATTTAAAGGTGGGAAAAAAGAACATTCCATTCAAATTTTTTTATATTTGGAGCAAGGATCCTATCTTTATCCCTATTGTTGAACATATTTGGAGTACAAGAGTAGGAGGCAATTCCATGTTTAGAGTAGTGTCTAAGCCCAAAATGCTTAAGAAGGAATTAAGAAAGCTAACCAAGAAAAACTTCTCCAATATATCAAAGAGAGTTGCAATTGCTCAAGGTGAGCTGGATAATATTCAATCTTCAAATCAAGCTATAATCCTTCTAAAGCAAATTGGGATCTGGGAAAAAGGTTGTTTAGGGATGTCTATTATCTTAGTGCAGTGAAGGAATCATTCTTACAGAAAAAGTCAAGACAAACTTAGCTTAAGCTTAGGGACAAGAATTCCTCTTTTTTATTTCGTGCTTTGAAGCAAAAACACCAACATGATGGAATACAATTGCTTTTATTAGATGATGGCACTCGCATCTAATATAAGCACAAGATACAAGAGGCTGCAATTGCTTATTTCAAAAGCCTATTCTCATATACCCTGTCATCCTCCTCAAACCTGGACCGAATTTCATCCATAATAGAAAGGAAAGTCTTGGATGAAAATTGACAGCTTCTAATGAAACCAGTTGATAACAATGAGGTTAAGGAAGCATTACAGTCTCTTGCCAAGAACAAGTGCCCCAACTCGAATGGCTACAATGCCAACTTCTTCAAGTTAACTTGGCATATTGTTGAACAAAATAGTTTTAGATGATTATTTTTCTGTTAGGTTTGTCTTGGTCATTCGTCTTTGTTATTTTTTTATATTATTTGTTTTTGTTTTTTTATTGTTCTATAGCTGTATCAAGTACATATAGTTATATCAAGAAAAGATAAGACTGTCACTTTTGATAAGTTTTAGGATATGTCACTTGTCCTATGAGTCCAATTTCATGTATTTATTAGAAATTTCTAAGATGAATAAATGAAGGAGATTATTTCCTCAAATTCCTTCATAGTATCAAAGCCTCAAGCAATTCAAATTCATCCTGATTAACTCACCATAAGTCACAAACCAGAAACTACCCCTGGTAGTAAGATGTGGTTCAAATCTCTAGAACATCAAGAAATTCCACCAACCTAGTTGACTAAATCTATTCACACTAATGGTTCCCACTCTCTCCAAATCATACGGCACAAATTAAATAGTATTAACTTCCGTGAGTAATTCCAATCAGTGAAGTTAGTCATACTTAAGAAAGGGAAGTTGGGTTATTTGAGTGGATCTATTGTTGCACTTGATAAAGATTTAGAAGAATTTGGAGTTTGGAAGGTTAAGAAATCCATGGTGATGGCTTGGCCAATTAATTCAATGGAACCCAAAATCGGAAGGACTTATTCAATTTGCGAAAAAGCGAAAGAAATATGGGACGATGTCTAAGAAATTTATTCAGACTTGGACAACTCATCATAGCATTTTGAACTTTGGTGAAAGATCCGTACTACAACTCAAGGGAATATAAATATCACTGAGTACTACAATACGTTGGTCGAGTTATGGCAAGAGATGGATTTGTTTTACAATATTGAGTGGAAGTATGTTGAACATAAGTGGAAATATGACACCCTTATGGAGAAAGACCAAGTATTGACTTCCTCCATGGACTGAACCTTGAACTAGATGAAGTCAAGGGAAGATTAATTGGCAAACAACCATTTCCAAGTTTGAAAGAGGCTTTTGCAGAAATAAGAAGGGAAGAAAGCATGCAAAAGGTGATGATGGCACAACTCATTCCTATCTCAACACTACTAACTAATAAAGGTACTATAACCAAAATTTCTAAGAAAGGAAAAGTTTGGTGTGACTATTGTAAAAAACCAAACCATACCCACGCTGAATGCTAGAAATTGCATGACAGCTAGAGGATTTGAAGGCTAGGTGTTTAAAGGGGTCTATTTGGTGTGACTATTGTAAAAAACCAAACCATACCCACGCTAAGTGCTGGAAATTGCATAACAAGCTAGAGGATTTGAAGGCTAGGCATTTAAAGGGGTCTCAAATCCTAAAGCAAATGCATATAAAATCGGTACAGGCATCTGAATTAGAAGGCAACTCCAGCTTGATGTCAAGACTAACAATGATTTCTAAGCAGATTGCCATGATACAATAAATTCTAAGCCAAACTCAGATAAGGCTTGTGATAACAATCCAGTTGAGACACATGCAATTGCCACAATTGTGCAAAAAGGTAAAAGTTTAAATTGTTCAAATGAAGCATGTAGCAATATTTGGATATTAGATTCCAAGGCATCAAATCATATGTGCAACTAATTATTATATTTCAAAACCTTAAATCCTTATGATGAGTGCAGCCAAGTATTGGTGACTAAAGGTAAAAGCATTGTGGCAAAAGGTAAACTCAGATGTAATTTAATATCTATAAGCAGAGACTTCACTTACAATATAACTTTCTCTTACAATATGTGTAATTTGCAAGACTAGAATTCAGGGAGGATGATTAGCAATGCTAAGGAGTTCAACCGCCTCTACTACATCTTTGGAATAAGGTCTAAGTTGAGTCATGAGTCTTTGAGTAAGTCGTTAGTGTTTGTTAATAACAACACAGATGTCATGATTTGGCATAAGCATCTTGAGCATCCTAGTTTCTTGTGCATGAAGCAATTGTACCCAAATCTGTTTGAGAATGAAAAGTTGAGTAATTTCATATGTGAATCTTGTATCTTAGCTAAATTCTCTAAAGGCTCATACCCTTTGCAATCATACACTCTATCAAAACCATTCCACCTGGTCTACAATGATATTTGGGGTCCAGTTAGCGCTCTAACTCATTCTAGCTTCAAGTGGTTTATTACCTTTATTGACAACCATACTTGTGTTTGTTAAATGTATCTTTTCAAAAAAAAGTCAAAAATTTGCCAAGTATTTAACCAATTTCATAAGTTTGTTCATAATGTTTTCATGACAAATATTCAAATACTTTGACCACACAATGGGAAAGAGTACTCCTCAACTGAGTTCAAAAATTATTTAAATGAGTGGCATAGTCTTCACAGCAAAATGGATTAGTGGAGAGAAAAAACCGACATCTCCTTAAAACAGCTCGCTCTATGATGTTTGCTAGTATGGTACCTCATCAGTTGTAGGGGGAAGCTATTGTTGCATCCACTTATTAATCAACCATCCTCCCTTTAAAGCGCTTAATTTTCAAACACCCATAAGTACCTTGCTAGAGTTTTATCCTAGAAATTGTGTATTCAATAACCTTCCATTGAAAGTATTAGGATGCAGGGCCTACATTCTTGATAATCACCCAAGTAAACATAAACTTAAGGGAAAGGCCATCAAGTGTATATTTGTTAGATATTCATCCACACAAAAGGTTTATAAATTTGTTCATCCTCCTACAAGGCATGTTTTTGCAACCCCAATGTATTCTTTCTTGAGGAAAAGCCTTATTATAATTCCTCAAACTAAGAAGTGACCATAGATGAAGAGGATAAATGTTGTCTTCCAGGGGGACATGTAACCCAACCATTGTCTATTCCATCACCAAATACTGGGCTGTTTTTAAATTCTGATGCTGATCTAAATCAGCCTGTAGTGTACAAACCCATAAACACTGTACTAGCTGAATCTTCAATGCCAGACCAACATGTGTCAACTAATAGTTCACTCAGAGAGTCTAAATCAACACCAATTTCAAATCAAAACCTAGACATACAGTGAGAGTGGAACCTGATCTAGACCTTGTTCCAAGAACACAACCTATTCAAGTATACACAAAGAAAAGCAAAGCTCCTCACCAAAGCCAATCCTCTAAACTAAAGCAGCTGGTCCCATTATCTGAGGTACAGTATGGACATGAAAATTTGCCTAAGAAGAAAGATGATAGCCAAGCCAAGCAAAGATGATCTGCTAATAACATTAAGGAAGGAAAGAAGGACATATGCTAAATATCCCATCACGAATTATGTGAGTTATAAAAAGCTTTCCCCTCGATATTATGCTTTTGTTATAAGGGTTGATAAGGATTCTGATCCAAAAACTATCAATGAAGCACCAGCAGATCCAAATTGGAAACATGTGTTAGAATAACTAAGAGCATTATGCCAGAATCATACAAGGGATATAGTTGATCTTTTAGAAGGGAAAAAACCAATTGGCAACAAATGAGTCTTTAGCATAAAAAATAATTCAAATGGTAGAATTGCTAGGTACAAAGCGAGGCTTATAGCACAAGGGTCTATCCAAACTCATGGAATAGATTATGAGGCGAAGTCTGATCCGTGGCAAAACTAAAATCAAATAAAGTGATTTTGTCTATAGCAGCAAATTCGGATTGGCCTTTACACGGGTTAGATGTGAAGAATGCGTTTTCGAATAGAGAAATGGAGGAAAAAATTTATGGTTTTATCTCAAGAAACTATGAAGATAAGATATGTAAATTGAGAAAATCATTGTGCGTCTTAAAACAGTCTCCTCATACTTGGTTTAGGAAGTTTAGCAACACCATGATTGATTAGGGCTATTCACAAAGTCAAGCTAAGCATACACTTTTCATTAAAATCAATAAAACTAGTTTGAAAACTGTTTTAATTGTGTATGTGGATGGTATTATAATCACAAGTGATAAAGAAATCGAGAAAAAATTTGAAATTAAGGAGCTAAGAGAGTTGAGACTATCGATGGGAATGGAAGTAACAAGGAGTAGAAATGGAATCTTCATTAATCAAAGGAAATATATTCTTGATTTGTTGCAGGAAACAGGCAAGCATGGCTATAGACCTATACTTGTGCACCAAAGAGTAACCCCCCAATTGATAAAGGGTAGTAATAACACTTGGTAGGAAGATTAATTTATCTTTTACTCACTCGACCAGATTTAACTATTCCATAAGCTTGCTAAGTCAAGCTATGCGTTCATCATCACAGCATCACTTAAATGGAGTAAACCACATCATGAGGTACCTTAAAGGAGCTCTAAGTGCAAGATCTAAAAATGTTTGTAGATACAAATTGGGGTGATGATATAGAGAATAGAAAGTTGACATCTAGGTTCTGTACAAAATTATGGGGTAAACTAGTAACTTGGATATATGAAAAACGATCAGTTGTAGCCAAAAGTAATATTGAGGCTAAATATAGGAAGATGGCTCAAGGTATGTGTGAAGTTATTTGGGTCCAAAGACTACTACAGGACTTAAAGATAACTGTAGGAAATGTTCACATACTATGCAATAGCAAGTAAGCACTTAGCATTGTCAAGAACCCTGTGCAACATGATAAGATAAAACACATTCAAGTTGATCAGAACTTCATAAATTAAAAATTGAAAATGGACACATGCAATTTGAGTCTACCTCAAAAGATCAAGAAGCTAACATGCTAACTAAGTCTCTTCTGAAGCAGTACTTCAACCAAAATATTGTCAAGCTAGGAATGATAAATATCTATTCCTTAGCTTGAGGAGGACTAAAGAAAATAGATTTAGATAATTTTTTTTTGTTACATTTGTCTTTATTATTTTTTTCTATTATTTGTTTCTGCTTTTTATTGTTCTCTAGCTATATCAAGTAAATATGATTGTATCAAGGAGAGATAAGGCTATTACTTGTGATAAGTCTTAGGATAACTCTTGTAGCTAAAAGTTAGGATATGTCACTTATCCTATGGGTCCAATTTCATATATTTATTAGAAATTTCTAAGATGAATAACTGAAGGAGATTATTTCCTCAAATTCCTTCAATTGTTGGAGAGGAAGTTTGCTTGGTGATTAAGGATTTTTTTTGCTACGGGCAATCTTTTGAAATCCATTAACTTCACATGTTTGGCATTAATCCCTAAGGTTAGTACACCTAAAACTCTTGCGGACTTTAAGCCTATTGCCTACTGCAAAACCCTTTATAAATGCATCTCCAAAATCATCGCAAACTGCATACAAAGAACGCTGCCAAGGATAGTTGGGAAGGAACAAACTACCTTTATTAAAGAAAGGTGTATTGTTGATAATATTTTAATGGCTCAAGAGCTAATGCAAGGGTATCATAAGGATTCCCACAGTGCAAGATGTGAAATGAAGATTTAACATTATGAAAGTTTACAACCATGTAAATTGGTCTTTCCTTGAACATCTCCTTATGGCTCTCAATTTCCTTCCTATCTTTATAAGATGAACTATAGAGTGCATAACCTTACCAAGGTTTTCCTTAAGCCTTAATGGAGAACTCGTGGGTTATTTTGCTAGCTCCCATAGTCCTAGACAAGAGGATCCTATCTCCCTTAACCTTTTTGTGTCTGTCATGAATATTTTATCTTGCCTTCTACAAAGAATGAGCACTAACCAGAATTTCAAGCATGATTGGCATTGCAAAAGAGGAAAGATTAATCATCTTTGCTTTACTGATGATCTTCTTATTTTCTCAAATGGAGATTTTGGTTCGGTTTCCTTGATCAAAACATGCCTAGAGGAGTTTTTCTCTGTCTGGCCTTAAATGGAGCACTACAAAGAGTCATATTTCTTTTAATGGAGTTAATTCAGCAAGAAAAACTCAAATTATTTCCAGCATAGGTTTTCAAGAAAGAAAATTACCAATTAAATATTTGGGGGTTCCTCTCATTTCTTCCGGACTTCGGCAGTCAAATTGTTGCATTCTAGCGGAAAGATTTGCATCTAGAATCAACAATTGGACCACCAAACACCTTTCTTATGCTAGCCATATACAACTCATCAAAAGTGTTCTTTTTTCCTTACAAGTATATTGGGCTTCTATCTTTCTTCTACCAAAGAGTATTCTTAAGGCAATGAATGCAAAAATAAAGCGTTTTCTCTAGAATGGCTCGAATGAGGCTAGAGCTAAAGCACAAGCTGCTTGGGAAGAGATCTGTGCTCCTATTAAGGAGGTTGGTCTAGGCATTAAGGACATCACCTTATGGAACAAGGTAGCACAACTAAAACACATTTTGTGTGCGGACAACTTCAAGTTATGGTCGAATTGGGTAAGGATGAAATACTTAAGGACAGAAATTTTTAGGTCACACCTAATCCTTCACAACGTTCATGGACATGACAGAACATACTCTAAGCTAAAAGTTGGGCAAAACAATTGTTCTCTTACAAAATAGGGGATAGGCATAAAATTTCTTTATGGTATGATTCTTGGCACCCAAGAAGACCAATTGCAAGCTGGGCTGGAGAGAGAGCCATTTATGCTATTAACTGGCCAAAGGAAGTGAGACTAAACACCATTATTAGTGATAATGGTTGGAATTGGCCAGAAGGAGGTTTTAGGATAACATCAGATTGGATCTTCCTCAATCTTTGACACACAGAGTGAACAAAGCAGATTCTTTTGTCTAGAATGCTAATCCCAAAAAGAGCTTCTCCATCAAAGCCGCTTATGAGCTCCTCAGAATAGAAGGCAGAATGATTCATGGCATGGAGCAGTCTGGAATAAAGCAAACATCCCATGCCACTCTTTCATTCTATGGCTAGTTATAAGGGAAAGACTCCTTACTCAAGACAAGCTTCTTCATTAGGGAATCATTAGCCATAATCGCTATTACCTATGTTTAACAGAGGAGGAAAATCGCTTCCACATTTTTCTACCATGTGCTTTTGCAAAAGAAATATGGGCGAAACTTCAAATACATCGTCTACCAACAGTGGAGAACATATTGTCACCACTTTCATCAATTTCTTTTGTTAAGGCGCTCAAAAGGCTTGGATCTGCTAGATGGAGAAGCCTTCCAATGGTTGTGTTTTATATTATTTGGAAGGAAAGAAACTCCAAACATTTGTGGGCTCATCCACTACAGCTTTTGTGTTGGCTAGGTTCATTTTCTCTTTTATAGATGTATAGTGATAGTGAGCTTCATAGTGCTTAGCTAAGTTACCCATCCACAAAATTTTTTGTTTTTTCTATTTGGGGATAGATAATTTGGCTCCTTTTGTACATCTTAATTGCTTTCTTCTTATATATATCAATACAAAATCTGAACTTACCCCAAAAAAAAAACAGAAAGGAGAGATGTCTCAATGTTAAGGGATCTTGACATTCACTCCTTACACAATGGGAACCTATCCAGCTTCCTCCAAATAAAATTGGAGTTACTTTTGTTCAACCAAATGTAAATTGGACCTTGACTCCTCAATCTCACACATTCCACGAGTGATTCTCGTATTTTTCCCTGAATCTTGAAGACAGAAACAAGCATTAAAATCCCCCGAAGATAAGCCTAACGCCAATGGGCCTTAATCTATTGCTTCAAGTATCTCATCTCATTCCATTCACAATGTATAATCCACTTCATAGATCATCAAACAAGGATCACAACAGCAAAAAGTTACACTACGAACGCCGCATGCAGTAAAATAGGATGTATCCATTCATCTATCTATTAACTCAAAAGAGGAGCAGGTTTAAAGAATGAATTCCAATGTATAGCTTGCAGTTCATCATTTGCTAAACACCATGGAAAAGATAGTCCAATAGGGTATACTCATGTAAGGATAGACAAGAAGACTTCTTACCACCCATTTCTCTGGTGCATGGTGTCTAAAAGTACTTAGCAGGAGCTATAAATGGAGTCACATGACAAAGAAACTTTTCAATTGGATTCTACATTGAATGGTCTTTACTCCTATGGCTAATTCCAAAAGCAACATAAGCAGGAAACTTTTTCTGCAGCAGCTGTTCACCTCCTTTAGAGGGAAATAAACAGAAGATGATTCCAGGTTCAGAGCAACCACAGAATTCAAACTCATTCTTGAATATATACCCTTTTGCGTTTGAATGGTTTACTCTAGTTTTCTTTGTATATATTGGGGTTGACCTTTTATTTCCTCACTCTTTGGTTATAATTTAAATTATTGAATTAACCAAAAAAAAAAAAAAAAAACCACAGAAGGAGAAGAGAGTAATGTAAGCACTCCATATGACACAGTTAGGATTGTAATGTAATGAATTTATACACCCTTTTCAATGTAAATTTTTCATGCCATTTTTAAGTTTTGTAAGTACGTTCTATACAAGGTTTTCCTAGCACATCGGGACACTACAGTGTAGAAAGGCATTGACCTAGAGGCCAGGATGGATATTAATTAGATGATATGACACTGCAAACCATATTCCTTTCCCATACCACTGTGATACAATATAATACAATATGATACATATAATTACCTAAGAAAAAGTCATCATCAATTAGAACATAACAAACAATACAACCATAGAATAATTGATGGAAGGAAAAGGAAAAACAAGATGGGAAAGAAGGAAGAAATCATAAAGAGAGAAAGTGCATCCTAGTCTAGCCATGGTCAAGATCATAACCGAGACAGCAATGGAACCAAACAGTCAGTTCCATGGTTCCAGAAAGAGTCCCAGAACCATTATTCATCATTCTGGATCCAATTTTATGGGGTTGCACATGACTCTAGAAACTTTCATACAATTGTGGAAACCCGCCCAGTTCCAAGTATTTGGAAGCAGGAATTACCAGCTCCAGAACCAGAATTGACGAGGTCAGTATTGTTGCAGATATTTCTCAAGTGGGTTAGTAAAACCCTCTTCTAATACAATCTATTAAATTTGCATAAAAACCAATTAAAGAGGGGGAGAGCTTTAACTGCTACAAAATGGTCCTAGTACTTACTATCACGTAAGAAAGAAAACTACTATCATAAAAGCAACAAAACAAAATAATATTGTAAACAATTATAGCACAAAAATCACCATGCTGAGGAGAAGCAGCAAAAGATATAATGTCTCCATGACAGACATTGACCTCAGGCCCATTCTTCTGCAGCCTCTCCCAGTTCCGGTAAGTGCCATTGGTGCTATTAACATAGAAATATAGTGTCAGGAATAAGTAGAAGGAGAACAAGTGAATAACACTTAAAAGCTCAGAGTTCTGCCAATGATACACCACCTCATATCCCTCAAATACACCAAAAATAGACTCTTTGTATAATCATTTAGCCTAGCAACAGGCTTTCTGTATATTTTACAATGTCTTGCACTGACTGCACTAGATTCAATACGGAAATGTGCATTCTCCACCAGCCGGCCAATATAATGCTCATCACCAGTAAGAAGAATATTTGAACCCTACATTGGTAAGTCCATTTCTCAGCTTGTTGACAATAGCAGTACAAATGGAACCACAAGCAAAATAAACTCTCAACGACTAATGCTATTGTAACAACTATAAATATTAAAGACCAAATCTAATCAAGTCTAATTATCAACAATCACTAATGATTTAACCAACTTGTCAGGGCACATGTGCTCATAAAAAATGTTCACAAGACTTCAAGAATCAACATACTTTTATCACAGAAAAACAAGTTTAATTCATTCAAATGAAACTATCCTGTAAAAACATGAGAAAAATATTATTGTTTTTGAAAAATAAAGTCTGGATTCCCAAAATTATTGTCTACATCCAGACATTAACCACCCACTCCCTCCACCAGCAACAGCCCCCATCACCTTCTAATACTTACCACTAGTAATTAGCACAAACAATTAAGATCAATGTGCTAACGTTTGACCTGTACCATTACAGGATTTTTCCTTCTTGGGAGGGAACATTTTCAGTAGCTATGAGATTGATATAAACATTAAATATCTGGAGAACGCTTTCCAGTGATATATCATGTAGGCATATGAACATTTACATTTTGGCAATTGAGTTAGCTAAGCTCATCGAATTTGAAATTTAGCATTTGAACTTCTCAAAATCTCAAATATAACTCTCTGAATATTCATGCTGTCACAACGATGTTAACAAAGATACTAATATTTGAAAGCTTTCAAAAGTTCAGACACTAAATTGTAAATTTGGTATGATTGAAGAGCTATATCAACTTTGGAGCCGTTGCACTATGGTGTCTTAACTTTTCAAAATGTCAAAAGATTATCATGTGCTTTGAGGTGTCAAAAAACTTCAGACGCCACTCTGCAAAATTCACATTGCTTGTAGAAGTTCAGAAACTTGTTTGGTAATATACTAGTGTCCTATTCTCTCCTTGATACAAACAACTAATTATCTAAGTAACTATATGATTTGATATTCACATTGTATCATATACCATCTTATAAGGACAGGATGATGCTTAAACGAAGGTGTTACCACAGCCAAGTCATCTAAAAGCTCGGACTTCAAAACAGGAAGTTAATAACTGAAAACTCAATCAATTTCATACTTCTCCTTGTACTCTCATATACAAGACATAAATCACATTCTAAGAAAGTCCGAAACTTGAACCTAACGAAGTTCCAAAGCGACGATAACAATATCATAACGACTAACCTGGTGCCTTTTACGAGCATTGGTGGAAATGGCAGTGAGAACGCCCCAAACAGGAGGATCATGGTTGTAATGGTGGAGTGATTGAGAAGCTATTTTGGAGGCGACGGAGATAATGAAATCTTTAGAGGATAAGGGTTTAGTGGCTTGGTCGAGTGGTGGTTGTGATGGAGGTGGTGGAGGAGGGGACTGAGAAGAGCCGGATTGAGAGACATCTCCTCTAGGGTTTTTTGGTTTTGGAGATGGTGCTGGCGATGACGAAGACGATAAAGGAGATTGAGCTTGCCTAGGGTCTTCGTCGCCTTCATTTTCAAGCGAAGCCATCGTTCTAGAAGTGAAGCGGTGCTTTAACCTCGCTGGAGAAAGGTGACAGAGGTGAGGTCGAAGCGTGAGGAAAAGGGGGTAACCGGAGAATCTCGACAGGTTGTCTGCTTGCTACCGGGTAAAATTCGTCCGGGCACGATTCTTCATGTCAGCAGGACGTGAAAGTATTTTTGTGTTTTTTTTTTTTTTAAAGTCCCACTGATAAGCTAAGGTTTATATAAATTATCTTTTTTTTTTTATTTTTTCTAATATTGACAAATCTAAGGTGGCATCCGCACAATGGTTACTGAAAAATTGGTAAGTAATTAAATATCGAATTCTAATTTTTATATATTTACTTAAATGAGACATGGTTATCATAAAGGTGAATTTTTTAGCATTAGGCTAACAAAAGTAAACACTCTTCATCATAATTCGAAATGCAAAAAATTCTACTTAACACATAAGATGCTAACATCTTGTTCACCGATGAATAATCCCTCTCGTCGTTACTTATGACACCATTTTTATAATGTTTACTTGCTTTTTTTCCATCACGTAATTCCAATTTCAAGCTCATTCCCTTCAATTACTACATTAGGATTCACTAAAAATTAAGTAAAGAATCCTAATTCATTTCCTAATCCACCTCTTTCATTCCAATTTTGCACTTATCTAAAATAAAAAATTACAATTTTTGCTCTTTAATAATCTTCAAACCTAAAGTCACCGATCACCCCAAAAAGTTATCTAATCTTCATCTTCAACACCTACCATTCCCTCATCTTACACTTCAATCTAATTTCAATATACCCTAACTTACCTTTGTAATTCTCATCAAAGAAAATTCCCTTCCATGTCCCTTTTATGACTTTGTCAACTCACCTACCCTTCCTTCATGTTTTGAAGTTCCCTCTCCCTTTTCCTTTAAAGAGATGCTAGTCATAGTTATCTTCATGTTGAGTTCCATGGATTTCTTCCAAAATTAGTGTTAAGGTTTCTAATGGGAAGGTGTTAAGAGATCAAGGCTAAGGTTTCACGATGAAGAGAAATGACAATGGGGATTTGTGTTTTCTCTTCAAAGCTATCTACTTTTCATCTTCAACACCTACTGTTGTTGGTAGATTTTGGTAATTAGAATTATTCTATAAAGAAAGGAAAAATTCTTAGAACCGAGATCAGTCTAATGCGATAACTTCGATGCCTAAGTTAATAAATGTGAATTGGTAAAGTTGAGAGTAGTAAAGAGTTATTAGATGTCTCTTCCCTATTTATAGGCGAGTGTTGTCTTTGAAGTAGTGGTTATCGGAATGGTTAATGGAGACATATTGAGGCCTGTTAATTAGACACATTCCTGAAATATAGGGAGAGTGAGAAGTTATGTAATATGACTTAACTAAGTGATAACTATTCGTGTCACTTTCTTTGAATTCAAATTAAATACGAATATATGTTTCTCGGTATTAGCCAAGAATGTAAACTACTCAGCTTGTTGGCAAACGAATGGATGAGTGAACAAAACTCGACTATCAACATTTGCCCCTCAGCTCCCGTATTCAAGGATTCAACTAAGGGAGTAAATATTTAATGCTTGGAGGCTGAGTGGAGAATTGTTCCTTAAACGCCGAGTAGGGTAAGAAGATGGATCGTATCCTATCTAAAAGGTCACAATTTTCAATTTTCTCACCTATTGAAAAGACCACAATAGAAAGTATGATAACTATCACCTCAATCATCATTACGCCGTAGGCTTAATAACTGTCAAAAACTTCATAAACGTTGGATTTCTATCTCGAAAGACATGTCAATAATCCGTGCCATTATCTAAATAACGCATCATTTCCATCAAAGGCCTATTGCAGTTATAAGGGCAATTCATCCATATTTAAGGAACCTTTCAAGACCAAAAACAAATTTCTTCAATTGCATCCATAGGCTATTGTTATTTGCTCGACATCTTATTTCATTTTGAAATCCTCCAAATTCTATGTCATTTACTATATCAATCGGGTATGATTCATAATGTAATTCGTCAACTTAATCTTTCAGATTCTAAAGCAACTGAGTCTAAGGCTACTTCTTTCCCCTAAAAGATGAGCGAGACGGCATGCTCCTTAGGTAGCTTGGCCAACAGTATTGTGGAGCAATGAGATAAACTCATTTGGACCAATATTCTTACAGTAGACAATTATCCAAAAGATAAAGAGGGAAAATTTGTGACTAAGTATCTATACAATAATATAAATTGCTTCCACAATTCACTAGATGGAGCGGCCTATGCCGTCGATAGGGTCCTTGTTTCAAAATATAACAAGCACTGGCAAGACCATCCTAAAGCATGGAATCTTAGGAGGCCAAGAGAAGAGAAAAGGGTATGCTTTCCAAGAGAGCGTGAGTTCCATATCTACTTAAAATATCTTAATTTTGGGCTATGTTTCTCTTTCTCAACATTTGTCAAGCAATTCTTCAATTATTTTTAAGTCGCTCCAAATATGTTCTCACTAAATACATGTCGGCTTTTAGCGGCTTTTGAGATAACCTGTGAAGAAGTTGAAGTCAAGGCTACACCTCAACTATTCCAATACTTCTTTATGATTAGAAGGTAACCTGACAGTTAGTGTTTTGCTATTGTAAGGCATAGGTAGAAGTTTATGAATGGGTTAGACTCTAAGATCCATGACTTGTACGATAAATTCGTGTCTATCGTTTCAGAGGAGGAGTTAGATTTCTAGACTTAATGGACTAAGTTGATCCATACTAAGGACATAGAATTGATGTTGAATGATGCTACTGTGGCAAAGAAGATCCAAGAAAGGAGAAAAAACGAAATGTTTTTGTAGGACGCTGAGAGAATAATAAGACGTTATGAGAATGGAAAGCCAATCTTTTCCAAGAAGGAAGGTACGCTAATAAGTAATCACCATGCCGAATAGAGCTACAAGAAGAAAACCGTTCTTATGACTTAAGGGAGGAATTATTGCCTTTGAGTTTTGCTCGGCATGAAGAATGTAAGTTTTTTCTTATTCCTTGCATTAATATTAATATGTCTACTTCATATTGCAGACATAGGCACTGGTGAGGTAAATCCTGCTAAGTTATTGACCCAAGCCAAAGCCAAAAAGTCAAAGGTTAACAAGCATATGGCTACCACTATCACTACTACTCGGCCAGCTACTGTCAATAAAGTAGCAAAAGAGGGTGCAATGAAGCAGGCGATTGCTTACAAGAAGACCTCCCAACCGGTTGAGAAGTAGAAAGGAAGTACGAAGTTTAGGTTGGCCAAGGCTATAAAAACTGAGGTACCTCCAGTTAAGAATGTTTCATCTACTGTAGAGTCGAGAAAGGGTGGCCAAGCAACCTAACCACACAATGAATCTGAAACCACCACTACTACTAAGGGGTCGTCAATCATGATGGATGCTATACCGAGTGATAATTAGAGAAGTAGGAAGGAAATTATTAGCTAACCCCCCGCTAAGAGACTAAAGAGTTAGATGAGTGGATGAATGAGACCATAAGCAACAAAGCTCTTGGCATTAACAGTGTCAAATTCATCCCTAATACTGATGTTGGCAAATACTTCATCTAGTGTTAAAGCCACAATGTCTTACATACCGACTCAGTCCTGAACAACAGGTCAAAATCTTTAGCCTTGATGGAAGGCATTATTCTTTGCAATGATAGAAAAATTGTAAAGAAAGACGTTGACAGAGTCGACGGTTGTAATAAGGTTCATATCGTGGCTAAGTTGTATGATATAAGTACTTATTGCATCCTTTCAACTATCATATTCGTTCGGTTGCTAATACTTTTATTTGTTTTCAGTTAAGCAGCCATATTCTGACAACTTTGACCAAGGCCAACAAAAAGATGAAGAAGGTAATAATAATAACCTTTCATGTATTTTGACAGGTGATTTGGAACACTTATCATTCTATATCAACTTGTTGCAGAAAATTGAAGATGCGTATAATTTCTTAACAGCTCAAACAACGACTATTGAAAACACAAGAATAAGAGCTAAGATGGAGGCCAAAAAGTATCAAGATAAACTAGCTACTGAGAAATTGCCACACTCTTTAGCTATTGATGAAGTCTTAAGCCTTAAGGCTAAGGTTAATGAGTAATATAAGGAAGTTAAGGATCTAAAAGAGAAGCTTTGTAAAAAGAAAGATGAGAGCTGGGGTTTAGGTCGAACTCTCTACTTTATAAGCGATGAAGAGGACAAGCTCAAGGTGTAAATCAAGGAGTTGGAGACCGACAACGCAAGGTTGCAAAGTCGAATTGCTAAGTTGGAGGAAACTGTAAAGAAAGGACTTTCTATTGAAGAGTTACTAGACATTGTCACTCCCAGTTGGCAATACAAAAGGCTATTGCGGAAGAAGTTGTTAGAGGGGGTCTAGGCAGTAAGAGAGGAAATCCTCAAATTTCACTATGATTATGATCTTTCATGCCTAAATTTCGCAAATGTTGATGATAAAGTCAACAGTTGTGACGAAGACAACGACGAAGATCCAGGTACCGAGATTCATATGAAGGGTGATAACAAAGCTCGTATTGAGGATTCAAGGAAAGACGAAGAACCTCTGTCTAAGAAAATCCCCTATGAGAAAAAAGAAAAATCCACCTGTTTCAAGACCCCAAGCATAGAGAAGGAAATATACTCCGAAAAGGCTCCAGCTTCCAATCTTCAATCTATAAATAAGTCATAGGATTGTTTAGTAGTTTATCTTTTGTATGCATCGTTTTAGCCGAAAAGGCCAAAAGTTGTAATTGTAATCATTTTGTGTTGAATGAGAATTATCTTTTGATATGGCTTTGAGTATTTCTAGCACATTTTATTTCATGCACTCCATTTTCACTTGTGATGTTTTATTTCCATGCCTAATTCTTTTGGCATGTTTTATTTTATACACCTAATTTGAGTATCTTACTGATATTATCAGTTAGTCATTGAGATGTGGACTAACTATTTTACTTGGATGTAGGATTGATTTATGAAGTTCATTAATCGCAATAGGCTTGAACTTATTAACCCATTGGTTATAAATAAATCCAGAAGGAAAATGAAACTTCAAGTATAATTGTCTCATAAATAAGTAGCCTTTTGCCTGACAAATAAGCAGACTATTACCTTACAAAACAAACAGAAATGAACATCATCCAAGGAATCAATTGAAATAGAGTTTTAAATTCTCGGCATTCCATATACAAGGGATGATTGATCCATCTAACCTCTCTAGTCAATAGGCCCCCTCGCCAACGACTTCTTGGACCTTAACAAGATCCTCTCAATTTACACCGAGCTTTCCTTAACTTTCTCATGTGTTAGTTACTTTCAGCTTCTAGCAAACTAAGTCCTTAAGTTGAAAAACCTTATGCTTTACTTTTTTATTATAATACCTAGCTGCTCTATATTAGTATGCTATAACCTTTGCTCTTGTAATATCTCTACTTTCTTCAATTGTGTCTAAATTTGCTGTTAATCTAACTTAATTAACCATCATATCAAAATTCTACGTTTGTAGATTAGGCAAATCCAACTCAATTAACAAAATTGCTTTCGTGCCATATGCTTACCTAAAGGGGGTTTCTCCTCTTGCCATTCTATGGGTGGTTTAGTACCTCCATAAAACATCCAATAGTTTATCAACCCATTTTCCCTTAACTTGATTAACTTTCCTCCTTTAAGCCATACAAGATGATCTTGTTGACAACTTCAACTTAGCCATTCATCTAAGGGTGTGTTACAGACGTATAGTTCAAGGGAATGTCATATTTCTCAAAAAATGTTCGGAACTTCTTGTTGTTAAATTATAGGTCATTGTCTATGATTATCACAAAAGGAAATCTGAATCTCGATAATATTGAGTTGAAAACAAATGCCTCTACTTTCTATTTAATGATCCTCACTACTATCTTGGCCTTTTCCCATTTCATAAAATAATCCACAGCTACAATGACAAATTGTCATTGGGCCATCGACTTTAAGAAGGGTTCGAGAATATCCAACCTCCACTAAGCAAAAGGCTAAGGGCTAAATAGGAAACATAGTTCAGTTGAAGGTACATGACTCAGCACCTCGTGCTTCTGGCACTGTAGACAATACCGAACAGTTATCCTTACATCTTCTTTCATAGTCGGTCAATAATAGCTGAGTCGCAATACGCGAACATACAATGTCTATACTTTCATATGGTTACTACATACATCACCGTGTAGTTTAAATAATACACGTTAAGCATCTCTCGGAAGAAGGCATTGAAGATAGGGTTGTGTCCTTTGTTACGATAAAAATCGCAGTATTTATTGGCATTTCTCCTAGAGGGGTTTCCTCTCATCCTTTCTAGCTGCTACAGCACTCCTCTTTGCTCATGCACCTCCATCAATATGTCCTAAATTGGACAATTGACTAGAGTGTAAGATGAATATGTCAGAATTTGTGGCCTCTTTCTCTTGGCTTTAGGACTTTGATCATCATCCATATCGAGTCAATCTTTTGCACTCTTCCTCTTATCATTTTTTCCATCTCCCTTATTTTGATTAGCCTCTCACTGACCTTTATGTTGTCCTCCTGTTTGATGTAGGACGTAGCTTTGGCTTTAAACTCAGCAAAAGTTCTCGGCTTATTCTTGGTGAGAGACTTGAAAAAGTCTCCATAAGGCTTGACTCCATTAATGACATGTCTAACTCTGGAATTTGAATCATCTCTGCTATAAACTTGGCTAGATAGTCTCGAATAGATTCATTTGATCTTTGTTTTATTGTATTAAGGATTGAAGACTCCTTAACAGGAAGTTTATTAGCAAGAAGGTATTACAGGAATACTTCTACTAGTTATTCAAAACATGAAATTGCGTTTGGCTTTACGTACTTGAACCATGTACTTATCGCATTCCTTAATGTCAAGGGAAAAGCTTAGTAAGCCACGACATCGCTCAAGCCATACAACATGGCCAAGGTATGGTAGTACTCTAAATGATTTTCGAGATCTTCCCTTCCATTGTAGGTTTCAAATTGTGGCAACCTGATGTGCCGTAGTATGACCTCCTCTAAGACCTCAAGAATAAATGGGCTCTTCTTAATTTGAAACTGCTTACTTGTTGCAGTAAGGGTGCTAACGTGCAAGGGTCCAGCATGGTCTACTTGCTATGGTTGATGGCCTTTGTTAATTTTTTCTAGTGTAGGAGCCAAAGGTCCTATTGTAACCTTGGCTTGCTTTTTTAGCAATTCAAGTGAATAAATTGAGTCATCATTATTCTCGGCATCATGATTGCCATGATCTTTGTTTTTATTTAGGTAAACACTATTATGGAGGAGATTAAGGATCTATTCACACTTTTTGTTTAAAACCTAATTTTCCATGGCTAAATTGAAGCAAAGTTGCTTGAGCCTAACCAAAAGTTGCTCATTAGTATGCCTACTCTTCCCTTCAAGGTGTTGGGAGGAAGTACTAACATCAATACTCTTAGTTATTCTAATTTTAGCCATATAGGTGTGTTTAAGAAAAAATAAACGACGCCAAATGTTGTTGGTGGATTTTTGTAATTGGAATTATCCTATAAAAAAAAGGAAAAACTCTTAATACTAGGGGTAAATCGATATGGTCACTTCAATGCCTAAGTTAGTAAAAGTGAATAGGGAAAGTTGAGAGTAGTGAAGAGTTATTAGAGTCTCTTACAATGTTTTTTTCCCATATTTATAGGCAAGTGTTGTATCTAAAGCAACAATTATTAGAATGGTTAATGGAGATATGTAAAGGCCTCTTGATCAAACACATTCCTGAAATATAGGGAGAGTGGGAAATTTTGTAACATAACTATACCAAGTGATAATTATTTGCGCCGCTTTCCTTGAATTCAAATTAGACACTAATCTATGTTTCTCGACATTATCCGAGAATGTAGACTACTCGACCTGTCAGCAAACGAATGGACGATTAAACGAAACTCGACTATTAATACCTACCATTCCTTTATCTCTTCAAGGTCCTTCTTTGATTCCTTCATGAGATGCTAGTCATTGTTATCTTCATGTTGAGTTCCATGGATTTCTTTTACAATCAGGGTTAAGGTTTTGAATGGGGAAGTGTTAGGAGATTAGGGCTTAAGTTTCACAATAAAGGCAAATGACGATTGGGATCTATATTCCTAATGTGGACCTTTTAATTTAATTTGGTTTTTATATTTTATCATTCTCTTATGGGAAGGTATTTTTAGAATTTTCTTTTTAACTCATGCCTCATTCTTGTTTAAGTTTAATGAAGTAAACAATGTAATATTAATTCAATTGCTCCCAGCTAAATACTGTAGTATCCATTCTTTACTTATCATATCTCTATTCTATTCCCAAGTAATTATAATTCAATTCCTCCCTCATTCCATTTGGTGACCTAAATATGCTATAAAAGTAGTTTACTTGCTTTAATAATATGGATTGATTTACGATGTAATATTTAACTAGTAGGAGAATTACACTCGTGATACATGTATATGAAAAAATAAAATATGGACATTGTTGATAGGATATTTTGGGTTCGAGCCCCTAAGGCCTATACCAACTTGCTTGGACTCATGGCTTAGCTTGTCTTTCCCCGGATTCAACTTCCTTGTTCACCTAGTCAATATAAGCCCGGGCTCATTAAACGACTTGTCTAGTTACAACAATCTACAATAGCTAGAAGATAAGACTTGAAGACCAAGTCAATAACCATATCCAATGAATTAAGACCATGTTAGACTATACAAACCCATTTTTCTCAATGTACAGATGTGCCACCTATCCACTAACGGTCCCTCAACTTTTAATAGCCCTCATCTATAAATACTAAGTTACCTCTCAATAATAAACTACTTAATCACTTTGCGCACTTAGCCTACTCTTTGCACTGAAAGCATTCTTATTCTCTCAACTGCTAAGCATTAACTTATGCATCGAAATAGCCACACTAGAAAACACCCCAGCACCCCTACCATGTTCCCTCTTGCAAGCTACATAATCAAGTGTAAAGCCCAATCCTCTTACTACTCTATCGACTAAATCTTATAGATGACATTTGGCACTGTTTATGGGAAACAAACTCATTCGGTGCCTAAACAAACTAAACACTTTCCTTATTTCCTATATTTACTATGTCTTATGTTGTAGATCCAAACAACTAACCTTAGAACAATCAGCCCCCAGCTGAGGAAAACCTTTACTAGCATCTTACTCACCTAGAGTAGATGACTAAGGAGTTCGTTACTTGTAATATGGCATTCCAAACTTAGCTTGATGAAGCCAAAAGGTGAAGTGAACATACCCATATACATAAAGCTTCATACACCCATAATAAGCAGAACAACAACTAGCAACAGCAACCTAATGGTAGGGATTAACTACTTAATCCCCCAATATAAGAGTAGTAGGTACAATCAGGGATTAACTATGACCATACCCTTGTTGGCAATGAGTTGGTGGCCGACACCTATTAAGGGTAGCATACTCTATAATATGTGGAGCTTACCTAATAGACAATGTCGACTTGAATGAGCTCTATAAGATAGTAAGGAATTTCTCCAAGAAGCAAGAGAGCTAAACAACTGATGGACCGCTGACCTCAAGACCTATCACTCAAGCCTGTCTCAAGGGCTTATAAGGTCTTATCAAGAGGACTTAGACATCTTAGTTTTCCCATGAAGAACTTTAGTATTAGGACTGTGGGCTACTAAACTCCCTAAGTACTCGACTTGGCACTCTACTTTACTCAGTCCCCTACCTAGATGTCAAGCTTCCTAATGCTTACCTATCGAGTGTTGAGAACCCAAATGTTGACCTACCTAGTAATGAAGCTGAGCTCCTTGGCATCGTTCTTTGAGCTCTTCGATGCTACTCTATCATACCTTACTTTACCAAACTGTTGCATCATCAGACTACCCTAGCAACACTCATCAAAACAACTCATTAGTAGGGCTCCAGTACCCTACCGTCTTCAGTACGACTATAATAATGGCATGCTACCTATCATTCTCCTTTTCTAACATTATATTATATACCCTTTGCATTGATTATCCCATTTACCCTTTTTACATTGTACTAGGATTTCTTTATTTCATATTATCCTTTTATGTCATTTTAAGCACATTTTTGTAACCTTAGGGGTTTACTATAAATAGCCCTTATCCATTGTAGTCGAAATCATCATATAAATTGTTAAGGAATGTTCCTTCTTGTTCTTACAAGAAACCCTATCAAGTGATGAACCCTTGCTCTTATCTAACCTTGTTAAGTAACTCAAGGTTAGTAGTAAGTGAACCTTAGTTTTTACTTGTACATAACATCAGGTAAAGGTAAGCCATGTAGTGTTCCTTGGTGAGTCATATCCGAAGAGCAACTTCACGAAGCTACTTATAGTATGTATTTCTAAACCACCTTCTTTTCTTCAATATCTCAAATGACCCATTATTCTCCTTATGATAAGCCTTTGTGATAACTAAGCTTTAAGGCGCATTATATTTCCTAACATTAGAGCTTGAGATTACAACCAATATCTGAGTATTTGTAGCAATTAGTTTTTGAAGTAATTTGCATACTTTTTTGTACTGTATTTTCTTTAACGTGAAACAAAGCAAGTGTTGAAGTTGCTGTTTGATATAATGCTTCGTAACATTGTGTGATATCTTTTGTTAGGTTATAAACTTATTGAAGTCTTGTTATGTGAATATAAAATCCCAGTATACAAGAAGAGATAGGCGATGTTGAGAGTGATGCTCTTGATTATGGCCGCATTGAACAACAGAACCCTAGAACCATGGACAAATATATATAGAACCTTACTGCCATTGTAACCAACTTAGCTGTGACCATGCAAAGTTTACTAGAAGCTCAACCTGAAGAAAGAAACGTTGAATGAAAACAAGGTGTGCAAACCTAAGCTCCTAGTGCCATGAATGCACTATAAATACGACCTATCGCAGTTAAAGAATGCACACAACGAAGGCTTAATTAGGAGAAGTTGAGGACAAGGAAGTTGGTAAAGGTAAGGATAAGTAGTTTCCTAAATATGACAAACATGAGCTTTGAGCTCCCTGAAGGACTAAGCACATGAAAGTACAACTTTCGAGCTTTTCTAGATCTAGTAGTGTTAATGACTATATAGATTAGGAAGAAAAGGTAAAGAAGATATTCGATTTCTATGACTATGAACACATAGTGTGTATCCTCATAGCTACCTTAAAGTTTTCTAGGTATGTCGTGATATGGTGGAAAGAGGTGTAGATTGCATGTCAGGGAGCTTAACATGAAATAAGAACATGGAATGAAATGAAGCAAGTTCAAATGAATAGGTTTGTTCTTGAGCACTATGAACAAGACACTTTTCGACATCTTCAAGAGCTTAGGTAAGGTGGTCAATTTGTAGATAAATATGTTCATGAATTCTAGTTGTTGATAATCCAATGTGATATTAACAAACCCAAAGCATGAACTATCATGAGGTTCATATCTGGGTTGCGACCTGAGATTAGAAATATACTAGAGGTGCAAAGACTTAGAAATCTAAATGAAACTATCCGAGTTACATAGAGAGTTGAAAGGCAGAGGCAAAGTCAGCTTAGTCGAGCTCCAAGTAGTTGACTTGGTATCTTGACCAGACTTAACATGCCATATTAACTTGGATATGGCCAAGCTCGATATAGTTCCTAGGTAGACTAGAGAGGTAAAGTTTCGAACAGACCTAATGATGGCTGAAGTAAGGCTAAGTTTAAGGAGCTTGAGGTTAGAGAGGACCAAGGTCAAAGTTTAGGACGAAAGAACTAAGAAATCAAGTGCCTTGAGTTTGGACATGTTACTAGTCAATGTTCAAACAAATGTATGATGACTATCGTAGGCGAGAAATATAGATTGAGGTTGAAAGTGTGAGTAAAGGAGAAAAGGAAGGAGATGTTAGGCATTTGTTGGATAAGTTTCAAGAGGATTTTAACACCCTAATTTGACCTGAAATAGGAGAATACTATATAGTTGTCCAAAGATCTATTGGTACCTTTGCTATTGATAAGAATAAACAAAGAGAGAATCTCTTTCATACAAACTGCTAAGTGAATGGCAACCCATGTACTTTAATCATTGATGGAGCAAGTTATACCAATGCGATGGCTCAAGGGGTGGTGAAGGCTTTGAAGTTGCCAACCTATTCTTACCTTAGATTGTACAAGATACATTAGCTTAATGAGAAGGGAAGATTTCCAGTTACTGAGCAAGTCAAAGTGACAATCTCTATTGGGCACAGATATAAGGATGAAGTGATGTATAACGTCCTACCCATATGTGCTTCACACATACTTCTTGGCCGACCTTAGTTATTTGACTCGTAAGTACTTCATTATGGATATCGAAATACGTACATGTTCTAGAAGGATAGTAAGAAAGTAGTATTGACCCCAATAAGCCTTAAGAAAGTTTAAGAATCCCAAGCTAAGATATCTAAGTCCTTATAGAAGAAGTTGCTAGTGATTCTTCAGTTAGATTCTCTAAGGCTATTAAGTCTAAGGAATGTATTTTTCTGTTGATCAAGAGATTACTTAAGCTGAAAGAGGTTAGAGCATTGCTAGTCAAGGTGTATGCCTTACTTCAAGAGTATGCCAACCTATTTCCTAATGAGCTACCAAAAGGGTTGCCCCCCTTATTAGAGGCATCGAGTATTGCATTGACCCCTAAACTGGAGTAGCTTTGCATAATAGACCTGCCTATAAGCTTAATCTAAAGCAGGTAGCTAAGCTTAAGAGTTAAGTAGATGAGTTGATGATTGGGGCTACATTAGAGAAAGTATGAGCTTTTATGCTGTGTTAATTATGCTTATACCAAAGAAAGATGGCTCTTAATAGATATGTATTGATAGCTAAGAAGCTATCAATAAAATCATCATAAAGTACAGGTATCCAATACCTCAATTAGATACTATGTTGGATGAATTACACGGTGTGCAAATCTTTTCAAAGGTAGATTTAAAGAATGGTCAATGATAAGTATGTAAAACCACATATTTATCTAAAGGATTTCTCTAACAATTATATGTGATTCAATAGATTTTTGAGCAAAGTATACGAATTTTCATTAAAATCACATATAATTTCTTAACATAAGTGTAATTTATATTTTTGTGTTTTAATGCTCAAAAGTGGCATATATCTAAAGAATTTAAGCTCCTCGTGCTTGATCTTGTAGGTCCCAAGGCTACTATGTAATAGTAGCCCCAATTTTAAGAAGTTAAAAATGAAGAAAAAAGTAAAAGAAGGAAACTTGGAGTTAGAACCACCAGCATGACTATAAGCCCATCTAACGTTAAGACGGTATTTTGAATAGAATCAAATCAAGTTACATTTGAATAAGTTATGAACAGTTTTCAAAACTTTGTAATCAATTCATGGCATCTTTACTTTGTTTAGTTATGCTCAATTTAGGCATAGTTTAGAGGTTTGAAGTTAGGGAAAAGTTTTGATTGGGGGTTAGATTTTAGTGTTTCAAAAGTTGACTTGCATATATATATATATATATATATTATTCTTTTGAGGAATCAAGCAGTCTGTTAGTATTGTGTGAACTGAAGTAGGTATTGGATTTTACCTAAACAATGCTTGATCAATGCATGAAAAATGCCCAAAAAGGAAGAAAAGAAAAACGATGGGGATCAAGAAAAGTCATTACATATCAAAAGTATGTTCCTATCACAAAAAGAAAATATAGTTAAAAAGAAAGAAAATAGGAAGAAATAGAAAAAAAATGAAAAACCGAAAATTCATAAAGGGAATAATAGGTAAAGTGTGATAGTTATTCCAAAGTAAGGGAGGCAAAATAAGGTATGATTCAGTGGTCACTCTTTGTTTGCATGGCATTAGTATACTTAAGAGACTGATAAAGAAGAAGTATATATTTGGTTTAACCAATTAATTACTAAAACCTCTCCTTTGGTTTGGAATGTTAGACTTGACTTCAAATTTTATAAGCTCAATTTAAAGGAGAAGTTAACTTTTTTAGGTAAGGATTTCTAAATTAATTACATGGTTTTTGATTTATGAGCATTTGATTTTGTACAAGTGGGACAATTTCCATATCACTTCTAAAGATTTTTTCACTATATCAAGAGCATGCAACCTCTAAGCTTTCCATGTGTAACATATTTACAATTACACTTGAGTAAAAAGAAAATGTACACTTATCTTATTGCTTGTGTGAATCACTTGATTTTTAAACTTGCTTGAGGACAAGCAAGGTTCTAAAGTTAGAGGTAACAATTGTGATTAAAAACATGTAAATTTTTCTAACTTTAAAACCTGCATTTGTGATGAATTCTTACAAAGTTTATTTATTTATTTATTTTCATGAAATTGGAGTTTATGCACAAAATGGACCAACTTGTGCAAAATTATCAAAAATGCATGAAAGGGTGTTGTTTTCAAATGAATTTAATGTATTTTATATCCTACATACAGGTGTACAGGGGTTACCATGGTCTTGGTAATCCCTATTGTTTAATTGAGGAAGCCAAGGTGAAGGGTGATGGTAAATTTACCACATCGATCGATCGATATGCCTTGAAGCATTAAGGATGAGACGACCTATTGATCGACAGATCATTAGAGAGGTCAGTGTCACGGATAAAATGTACAACAATGGATTCAACCATACTGATTGATCAATAGCTTCAGCACGATTAATTGGTAGAAGAAATTTTTGTTAAGGTTTTGTTACTAAAACTTTAATCCTCCTAAATGCCACATTTCATTAACATGGAAACGACTTGGAGCTAATATGTGTTTCCACCAATTGATCAATAAACCTTTCCACCAATTGATCGATAACCTAAATCTGTATGTACTTGTATTTATAGTTAGAAAGGCGAGCCACAATTAGGTTTTTAACATTGTTTAATTTAGAATTGCACGCTTACCGTTTGTTTTACTATTCTATTACTTTGTTTATGATATTTAGTGAATGATTTAAGGATTTTGATGCACATTTATGTTTGTTTAATGAGTAATTGTTACTTTTTCTTTATTTAATCACTAATTCATTCATTACCATATTGTTATCTTTTTTTTTTCAATGGAGTTTGCTATCATATTTTTGTCATTTCTTGCTGCCATTGTTCTTAATATGAGTGGCTAAGTTAGTTTTAGGGGGGTTTATGAATATTTGGATGTCGTAGATGCTGTAACCTTATAGTTATAATATGGGTATGTATGTTTAAATAGGATTTTGATGATTGGTATAACATTTAGACTCTTTTAGGTGCTTTTTAACGAAATTTTCAATGGATTTCCTTATGATTATGAGACCAAGAGGAGATTAGTCCTAAGAAGTGCCATTAAGAGTTTATGGGGTTACATAATTTTGAGATTAAGAGGAGATTAGTTGTGTAATTTCCAAATTGAGTCATTGAGTTGATGGAATATCGGTAATGGGTTTTTTACATTAGATTGAGAGGAGATTAGATGTTCCCCATTAAATTCACAATGCATTAAGCAATCTTAGTAAATTAGGATAGGTTATGGATTGAGAGGAGATTGACCTCCTAATTCCTAGGACAATATTACTTAACTCGTGATAGGAATTAAGTAATTTAACTGATTGTATATAGAAATGAGACCAAGAGGAGATTTTCTACTACATATTTAAGTGAAGTTCCATACTTGGGATCAAACTTAAGTGAGTTTTGTCAAAACCCAATTATAAACCATCACTAATATCTTAACAATATACCTTCACTATTACTTTGGAAACATGTCACAAGCCTACGCCTTTAGAATTTATGTTTATTTTTAAATTTCATTCTTGTTTAGTTGCATTTATTTTCAACTCTCTACCTCTTATTCAGTTAGCCTATAGTAGAATATGGTACTTAACCGAACCCTTTACCTTAAGGAAATGACTTGGTGAATACTCACTAGTTATATTACTATAGACGATTTGGTATACTGGTCAATTAAAAGATTGACATTGTTTTGAAAATTTCTATTTATAAAGTGTCTTCAAATTAATTAAGTTTTATTTAGTGTTCATGTCGTCTTGTCAACAATAAGGGGCCTACTTCAAGCTATCGTTGGGAAGAATCTGCATGATTGAATTTATGCTTTCCTGTCATTAAGTTTACTTACAATTGCTCTACTCATAGCTTAATAGGGAAGTCACCATTCAAGGTCGTCTGTAGACTCAATTTGAACTTACCATTGGACATGATTACCAACTCGACCTCCTAAGAAGAAAGTTAGTCCAGTTTGTAGCGTATCAAGGAATTCCAAACATACCATAAAAGGTTGCTGAGCAGCTAGCTAAAACTATGGCTTAACCATAAGAGCAAGGTAACTGAAGTCGAAAGAGCATTGTATACAATCTAGGAGACTTTGTTTGGATTTACCTCAGTAAGGAATAATTTCTAGGGAAGAGGATGAACAAGTTATCCCCTAAGTTGGATCGTCTTTTCAAAGTTCTTAGTCGAATTAATGATAATGTGTACTAACTAGAGTTACTTAAAGGATATGGGGTGTTGCTGACCTTTAATGTTGCCACCTCATTCCCTATGTACTAAAAGAGGAAGTTAACCAAGATTTGAGAGTAAATCTTCAATACCCCTAGGGAGTTGATGAACTGCTAACCTTAGGACCTATTACCTAAACCTATCTCAGGAGCTTACTAGACATCTTAACTTGGCTGTGATGAACTCCCTGAGTACCTAATTCAGGTACATTCTACTCTGCTCAGTCCCTTGCATAGATGTTGAGGTTCCTAATGCCTATCAGTTAAGTGCTAAGAACCCATATGACCAGCCTAGTGCTGAAGCCAAGATCCTTAAGATTGACCTCTGAGCTCTTCTATGCCATTCTATTGTACCTCACTCTACTGAACTATTGTCTCATCCAAACGCCTTGGCAACACTCATTATAATAGCTTATCAATAGCATTCTGGTACCCTAACATATACAATATAATTGCAATAATAGCATGCTACCTATCATTCTCTCTTTTTTTTTTTTTATATTGTACTATATTCCCTTTGTCTTAATTATCCCATTTACCTTTTTTGCATTGTATTAGGATTTCTTTATTTCATATTATCCTTTATGTCATTTCATGCACATGTTTGTAACCTTAAGGGCTTACTATAAATAACCCTTATCTATTGTAGTCAAAATTATCATATATACTGTTAAGGAATATTCCTTCTTATTCTTGCAAGAAACTTTCTCAAGTGACGGATCCTTACTCTTATCTAATCTTGCTAAGTAGCTCAAGATTGGTGGCAAGTAAACCTTAGCTTTTACTTGTGCATAATATCAAGTAAAAGCTAAGTCGTATAGTGTTCCTTAGTAGGTCATATTTAGAGAGTAGCTTTACGAAGCTACTTATAGTGTGTGTTTACTAGCCATACTCTTTTCTTCAATATCTTGAAGAATCCATTGTTCTCCCTATGGTAGGCTCTTGTGATAACTGAGCTCCAAGGTACATCAATAGTAGATGGCGTTAACCTAGTCACCAGCAACAAAACCTCCTTCACCAGAGGTATCCAAGATAAAGTCCTTTCCTCTAAACAACAAACTTCCTACGTGGACCATTAGGACGGTATTGGTGATCTTGATGATCACCTCCTCCATTTCTGCACTCTTATGAATCTTCATAGTCTTATGGATGCCATCATGTGCAAAGCCTTCCTAGGCACACTAAGGTTGCAGCTCAGACGTGGTTCAACTACCTATCTGAGAACTCTATCAATTCCTTCAATGAGTTTATTCGTCGATTTTATATCCACATTAGGGTTAGTTAACTCCTATTGAAGGACATTTTACCCTTCTACTTGATCAGGTAGAGAAAAGGGGAGACTCTACAAGAGTATGTGCCCCGGTTCAACTACACCATGATCAAGATCCTTCAGCTTGATGAAGGGTCGTTATCCATGCCACATAACTCTACATTAAACCTTTTGGGGATTTCTTTCGATCAGTCGCAAAGAGCAAGCCCAATACCTTAGTCGAATTCTAGAATAGGGCCAATAAATACATAGACTAGGAAGACAATATTTATGACAAATGCAAAGCTGACTTGCATAGATTGGGTGGAAAGAAAGATAAGGAGAAAGTGTTTATTAAGGATCACTTCAGTGGCTAAGTGTTAAGCCAATCTGATGGAGAGGGCTTTAGCAATAAGAAGCATTGAGCTAAGTCGAGCCCTCTACCCCTACCAATTTACACCCAACATATGCCTCTAAACTATCATATCACTTAGGTCTTCATGGAAGTTTAAAACAAAGGTCTATTGTAGTAACTTCCCAAGACGAGTGAGAATCCCAGTAGTAGGAACTCAAAAAAGTTTTATCAGTTCCATGAAAACCATAGCCACATTATAAAAGAATGCTTCCGATTGAAAAATCCAATAAAATATGCCATTTAAGGGGGTTGCTTTCATGAGTATGTGGCCAACCCTAATAATGCTGATGACTGCAAAGATAAGGCACCTCAAAGGTGATGGACTGAGGATGTCTAAAAAGAGTAGGGTGATGACCGTCATAATAATTAGGTCCCTAATGGTGTTATCAACATTATTATTAGGGGGGCATACCTAAGGAATCGACTGAGCTGTAATAGCTTGAGTAACACCCCATCTGAGGTGTTGGTTGTAAGGGAGAAGAGACAGAGGAGAGATACCTTAAGTTCCTTAAGATCATGGTAGATATCGGTAGCTCTATCAACATCATCTTCAAGTATACTTATGACTAGATGAAGAGGATGTTACTTATGAAGATGAAGCCATTCCACCATTGTTGTTGGTGAATTTTGGGAGTTGAAAATATCCTGTAAAGATAAGAAAGATGCTTGGTATCGGAGCCAGTCTGGTGAGGCTACTCCGATATCTAAGTTAGTAAACAGGAATGAGAAAAGTAAAGTAAAGAGGTTAAGAGTTATCAAATGTCTCTTATAGAGTTTGTCACAACTTGAGAAGGTTAGTCGTGGCAATCGCCGTATACCGTACAAAGAACTGTAGATTGAATTCATTTACAATCGACAACCCTTTATGCAATACGCAAGGCTACAGCCACACCTAACAAACAAGAGTTGCGCAACCATGAGCAATATCATTTCATGATATAATAATAAGATAAAGAAATATAAAACATAATCTGTTTGTATAAGGATTTACAGATAAAAGGTCTTTAAAACTTCCTAACTCAAACTAATATCAATTTATCATATATTCAAATCTATAATTTAGATAAACTATCATATGAACACTTTGATCACGTCTTACTCCTACATCGACCCCCTGATGAACAACTAACCTCGAGCATGTGGCGGCCTAGCTCCATGAATAACTCAGCTTGCGAAAGGAGACTATAAGTATATAAGTAAACTAGCTTAGTGAGATAATTCCCTCAACCATACAACAATTAAGTTCAATCAAATGAATGCATGTCAACCAGTATGCCAAACAAATACATGTAGGTGACCAGGTACAGCATGTAACTCAGATTTAACGCCCTCCGAAGTCAGGGTTGGAGATACATCGGCACAGTCAGATTCAGGTATCATACTAGAACTTATCTCATAACGAAACTCTGCGTTTCATATTTAAAATGTAATGGTATATCTATTATCAATTTTATAAAAAATGAGTTCTACATATGATTGTGAATAGGTTCATGCAGCCTTCACTTACCCTTAAATGGAGGCCTCTAGATTCGACCCTTAGCTAGGTAGTTGGCACCTCCAATGCCTTGTAATCTTGTGGGCTAGGGTAAGGTCATAT
This sequence comes from Lumnitzera racemosa, assembly GCA_024138005.1. NCBI lineage: Eukaryota > Viridiplantae > Streptophyta > Magnoliopsida > Myrtales > Combretaceae > Lumnitzera > Lumnitzera racemosa. Next base: position 54,638,335 of record JAMXBC010000005.1, read on the forward strand.
CGTACGTATGTACCATACGAAATCTATAACAATCAAATTATCAACCTACGTATGGCCTCTCACTACCTCTGTGTAATGTAACTGCCGGAATTAGTTATGTGGTATATGATTATGTATGTTTCAAGTTAACTTTTTTTAGTTGAGTAAAAATTAGGTTGTATTATTCAATGATCAACAAGGTTACAAACAATCGGTTCTTAGTGAATCTACTATGCAACAATCAATACATTATTGTAATTTAAAGTAAATTCACCGTTAACAAACAATTTCATACACATGCATAACCCAACCCCATGCAACATTCAATTACTGATCATAATTTGTATTCACTAATTATAGATACAAGCAAGTATGAGATCATCAAGAAAACTCACTCAGCCATAGTTGATTCAAGGGTCGTAATAATCCAAGGGTAGCTCGGGGTCAAGGTCAAGATCACTGGAGAATAAGAAATATAAAAAATTATAAGTTTGGGAATTTAAAGCTAAACTAATATCGTAATTTGTAATGTTTACTTTACCTAATTATGTGAAATTGTTGATTCAAGCTTTTTATCGAATCTCATATAACTTTTTCATTTTAGCTTAGATCATTACGAACTTATAGTCTATTTTGATTGTTTTTTAGTGTATTTTTTTTTTTCATAACGAGGTTCGTTTTTGACGTTGTAATTCGTAGTTTGAACTTTAATATAAAAATATCACAAAATTTATTATTTTAATTTAAAAGTTATAAAATATTAATTTTAGCTTTTTCTTAATATATTTATGATTTAATAATTATTTAAATCATATAATTGAAAAATTTATTATTTTAAGCTCATTTTTTCTTAGTTACTTATTTTTACCTATTTTTGAGATTTTAGACTTATTAAATTTATTATTATTATTATTATTACTTTTATTTTTATTATTTGTTATTTCCTTATTATTTACTTGTATTTTACGATATACACATATATATATATGAATATTTATTATTATACTTAATTAATTTTTTTTAATTTACATAATTAACGGTACTTATATATTTACATATATATCTATTTCCTATATACTTATATATTAATGAACTTATTTTAAGTAGCAAATATTATTGTATAGTATATATTATTTAATGCATAGTATACTTTATGTATGAAATTAGTTCGAATTCCATTATATACTTCATGCCAAATATATACGTATAATATGTATGAGTATAATATAGATGCCTTTATATTTTATATACAAAATATTATGTTTATATATGGACATGCATACTATCACGTTTCTTTTACATACCTAATATACATAAAAAATACTTACTTGAATACATAAATACAAAAACATAACTAATACATGTATATATATATTATATCAAATACTAATTATATATAATACATACAAACATAGATATATTGTCGTGTACATGCATGTATATCTATATATATATCTATCTCAATACTTTAATTAGTGAAAATACTAACTACATACTATATGTATTCCTATTGATACATACGAGTGTATATATATATATATATATGTATATATCGTATATGCTACCTAATAATATATATGTGTATACATGTCCACATACATATGATTATATAAACATAGAAATATATACATATATCTTAAGTTATCTACTCATATATATGTACATGTATATGTATAAGTAACAGAATACCTAGTATATACATGCATATACTATATAATATACATATGTATAAATAAATATACTTACTTAAATATGTTGATATGATCCTTAATTTTTCTTCTCCTTTTTCTCCTTCTCCTCCTCCTCCTCATCCTCGTCCTCCTCCTCCTCCTTCTTCTTCTTTATTTTCTTCTTGTTCTTAGTTTTTCTTCTTGTTTTGCTTTCTTTCCCTTTTTCTTTTGTGTTTGGTTTGTATTTATTTTTTTTCCAGATTTCTTCCTCTTTGGCATGATAATTAGCAGAATTCTTCGGGGGCAAATAAAATAAAAAAAAGGAAGTTTATCCTCATAATCTAAGCATTAATTAAGATAAGATATTTACTTTATTAGTTTGTCTTTTCTCCCTTTAATTTGTGACACTTGGACATTACATTTTCACACATGGGCTACTACAATTGCAGCTAAAAATCACGTGTAAAAAGGGAAAAATATAGAAGAGGAAAAAGGAAAAGAAAAAAGAAGGGAAAAGAAAGAAATAAGAATTAATAAAAAAAATATATGTAAATTTTTTAAACATAAAAATCATAAAAATAATAATTATAGATTAATTTTAGAATTTTATGAAAATTTATCAATTTAATTGGTACCTGTTACAATTATAATTTTTACAAGTTATTTTAATCGTTTCGTTAAAAATTTTATGCGATTATGTGATTTAGTCGATAATTGTAATTGACTATAATTATATCACTATTGAGTGATATTTAACTATTTTATAAGCTTAGAGTTATAGTTTTAGGGTTTTGATCAAGTTCGGGTTTGATTTCGGTTAATTGTGCATAAATCAGATTTAGGGTTTCAGTACGCAATTTAGGGTTTTAGTACGTAATTTAGGGTTTCAATCAATTTCTAGGGTTTTTATTATTGGTGTTATATTTGATTTATTAAATTTCATAATCTTTTATTGTTACTAGCTTTATTGACTCATGATACAGTTTAGGATACTCAAATTTAAATTAGGGTTCAGACTACGAATTTTCTAGGATTTACAGAGTTTCTTTCCTATATTTATAGGAGATTGTCACATTTGAAGGAGTAATTATTGGAGTAACTATTAAGACACGTAGAAGCTTCTTGATTAGATACTTGAAATGTAGGGAGAGTAGACAATTATATAATATAACTATGCTTGTGATAATTGTTCGCGCCATGAACTTGAATTCAAATTAAGAACGGATCTATGTTACTCGGTGGAATACCGAAAATGTCGATCACATAGCTTATCGGTAACCAAATGGATAAGTAAGCAAGTTAAATGCTTGTCAAGCTAGGTGGATGAAAACTGACTATCAACATTTGCCTCTAAACTCTTGTATTCGAGGATTAAACAAAGGGAGTATCATATAATGTGCAAGAAGTCGAGTGGGGAGTAGTTCATTGGTTGTCGAGCGAGGTGGTAAGCAAAACGGTTTGCATCTTAATTGAAAAGTTGCAACTTTTAAATTCTTACCCATTCAAGAAACCAAAAAGTAGAAGGTATGATACCTATTACCTAGTCATCATTACACAGTAGGCCTAATAACTGTTAGAAAGTTATCAACCATTGGATTTCTGTCATGAAATACGTATCGAAAATTCGTGCCACTATCAAATCAGTGCATCATTACAGCTATAAACGAATTTGTAGTTACGAAGATAAGTTGTTCATTTTTAAAGGATTGTTCAAAATCAGAATTCGTTTCTCTAGTTGCATCTCTAAATTTTTTCTTGCTTTTTCTCGTCTTTACTCTCATATTCTTCAACTTCTGTGATATCATTTGTCATAACCATTCAGGTATGGTTCTCAACATAGTCCATCAACTTAGCTTCTCTGATTCTGAAGCGATAGAAACTAAGGTTACTTCTCCCCCCCAAATAAGAAGTGAGACAGCGTGTTCTTCTAGTAGCTCGGCTGACAGTATTGAGGAAAGGTGGGATAAACTCACTCGAATAAGTGCTCTTACTACAGATGATTATCCTAAGGATAAAGAAGGGAGATCCTCGACAAGATATCTGTATAACAACATAGTTTACTTATGTGATTCTCCAAATGGAATTGCTAGTTCTGTCGACAAAATTCTTGTCACGAAATTCAACTAGTATTAGCAAGATCTTCTTAGAAAGTGGAATTTGAAAAGGCCAAGAGAGGAGGAGAGGGTATGTTTCCCAAGGGAGCATGAATTCCACATATACCTAAAGTATTTAGATTTTGAGTTGTGCTTCCCTTTCTCAACATTTATGAAGGGCTTCTTTAACTACTTTAGAGTCACATTGAGTATGTTCTCACCAAACACTTACCAACTTCTGGTGGCTTTTGAAATAGTTTGTGAAGAAGTCAAGGTCAGGGCTACACGTCAACTGTTTTGGTTTTCTTCATGATTAGGAGGCAGTCTGATGGGTAGTACTTTGCCGCTACAAGGCACAAGCGTAAGATGATGGATGGGTTACAGTCTAAGATCTACAAGTGGCATAACAAATTCGTATTGATAGTGTCTAATGAGGAGCCGGACTTCTAGACTTAATGGATTGTGCTAAGCTGTACTAGGGATATAGAAATGATATTGAATGATGTAGTAGCGACAAAGAAAATTCAAGAAAGGAGGAAAAACAAAATGTTCTTCTAGGACATCAAGAGAATTATATGGCATTATGAAAGCCAAACGCCAATCATTTCTGAAAAAGAAGGTACGCTAATGAGTTACTATCGTACCGAGTATAGTTGGAAGGGAGAAACCGTTCTTGTGACTTAAGGAGAGAATTGTTGCCTTTAAGCCTTGCTCGGTATGGAGAATGTAAGTTTATTCTTTTCCCATACGTTAATATTAACTTGTTTACTCATGTTATAGATATGGGCGCTGGTGAGGTAAATCTTGCCAAGCTAAGGCTACAAAATCAAAAGTTAACAAGAGGGCAGCTACAACAGCCACTACAACTCGACTTGCTGCCATAAAGAAAATGGTAAAAGAGGATACATCTAAGCAGGCAGTAATAGCCTCCAGTTGAAAGTATTCACCCTGCTACCGAACTGAGGAAGGGTAACTGAGAGACCTTACCTCATGTGAGGCCGAAGAAGCCACTATTGCCGAAGGATAGTTGTTGGTGCTGGAGGTAGCACCAAATGTTGATAAAAGACTAGGGAAAGAACTCACCGACTAACCACCTGCCAAAAGGTCCAAAGGTTTAGATGAGAGGACAAAGGAAGCAATGTGGTCCAAAGCTCTTGGCATCAATAATGCTGGATTCGTCCCTAACAAGGAGGTCGGTGAGTATTTCGTCCCATGTTAGAGCTACAATGTTTTGGATATTAACTTGACCTTAGGTGATAGAATAATATCTTTGGCCTTAATGAAAGCAATTATTCTTTTGAAGGACAAAGAGATTGCCAAGAAGGATGTCAACAAGGTCGACGATTGCAATAAGGCCTATATCGCAACTAAGTTATATGATGTAAGTATCTATATTCATCTTTTTAACTATTGAATTTACTCAATTGCTGATATTCCTTTTCTTTTTCAAATAAGCAGCCACATTCTGACGAATTTGGATGAGGTTAATAAGCAAACTAAGATGGTAAGATCCATAGTAATCTTTATGTATTCTTTCGAGTCATTTCTAATACTCATCATATTAACTGAAATTGTTGCAGAAGATTGAGGATGTATATAATGCATTTAAAGCCTAGACTGCTGTTACCAAGAATGTAAGGATAAAGGTTGAGATGAAGGTGAGAAAGCTCTAAGAAGACCTTACTACAAAAAAGTTAGTGCATACCCTTGCTGTCGATGAAGTCTTAAGCTTGAAGGCTAAAATTGAAGAGTAATAAGGAGTTTGAAGGCCTAAAGGAGGAGCTGTAGAAGAAGAAAGAAGAGTGCTAAGGGTTGTTAAACTCTTTGTACGATGAGTAACGAGGAAGATAGGCTCAAAATGCAAATCAAAGAGTTGGAAACCAACAATATGAGCTTGCAAAGCTGTGTTGGAGGAGACTATGAGGAGAGGACCATTAGTAGAAGAGGCTCTTGATATAGTCACTCTTAGTCGACAATACGGGAGACTTCTAAGGAAGAAGTTGTTAAACGGGGTCTAAGTGGCAAGAAAAGAGATCTTAAAGCTTTACCTTGATTATGATCTCTCTTGCCTTGACTTTGCTAATGTCGACGATAAAGTTTGTAGTGCCATCAAGGATGATGATGACGAAGTAGGTGTTGAGATTATTAATAAGGGTAATGATGAAGCTCACGTAGAGGATCTAAGGGAAGGCGAAGAATGTCTATCAAAAGAAATACCCTATTGATGTATCTAGGAGCTTAGTTATCACTATGACTTACGATAGTAGGATTAGACTAAATGGGTCCTTCGAAGTATCGAAGAAAGTAGAGTGAATAAGACTATGAACTAACTATAATAGCTGATGTAAAGCTGCTCGAAGGATATAACACACCAATGAACATAACACGACTTGACACTTTACTTGATATAACTTACAAGTTGATGTTAAGGTCCACTTGCCATTAATCCTAAGCTACTCAGCAAGATTAGATCAGAGTGTATGGGGAAATGGACTTAAAGAGAGTTGTATCATAAGAACAGAATATTCAATGTATATGTTTGAGATAAGATGATTCCGATTTATAAGTTGAAGGGACTATTTATAGTAAATTCCTAGGACAACATTGAAAAAAAAAAAGAAATTACAAGAATGTATATACAAAAGTACATATGAAAAGGGTAAAAGGGACAACAGACAAAAAGGGAAAATTGTACAATGTCAGTTGATGCAGACAAGTGGCAGCGTAACATTAGTTTCATGCTAGGATTCTTTAAGCATAGTGGGTGGGAAGAGTCAAGATATGTGGAGACATAGGCCAAGACATGAAGGAGATGCCATAAGAGTTAAGTAGGAAGCCAAGAGATAAATACTTAGCCAGGGAGGTAGATCTCATTACTTAGCAGTAGACTCTTAACAGGTGAACATTCGATCACTTGGTATAAAGCTCTCGGCTGGAGGATAGTTGGCATTGATACTCGAACAAAGTATAATATAACCACTTGAAGCCTCAAGGGAATTCAACCATCTTCCTTTAGCATAATGTTTTTTGTTGTCAACAAGTTGATGAGAAAGAATCCTTCGGGTAAGGGATTGGAAGCCTCTAAGGCGTACACGAGTGATTAGGTCGGTAGTTGGTAACCTATCACCTATGTGCATAAAGAGAAATTTGCCAGCTTTGAGACCTAAAGTGTTGAGAAAGAAGTTCACTTGAAGAAAGCCTCAGCCTTTAATCCAAAAATTACTTCTACTAACTCTTAGAGTAAGCCATAGGATTTACTTTGTATTCTTTGTACATGGCGTTCTCTCATGTAACTTTAAAAGAAATATCTTTCATATAATATGTGGAGTATTTGTAACTACATTGTTGAATGAAATACCTTTCATATAACTGTTTCCAATACGTTTTATTTCATGCACCGCATTTTCTTAGCATGTATGATATATGTGTTTTATTTTATATGTTCTTATTCATTAGCATGTTTTATTTTACATGCTAAGTATCTCCCAGCATGTTTTATTTCACATAGCTAAGTATTTCTCGGCATATTTTATTTTACACGCCTAATTTACGCATCTTTATAGATGTTGTCCGTTAGCCGTTTGAGTTGTAGATTAGTCACATTACTCGATTGTAAGATTAATTTATGTAGTTCATTAACCATGATAGGCAAGAACTTAGGTTAATTCATCTGCCATGCAGTCTAGAACTTATTAACTCGACAATCATAAGAAGAACAAGAAACATAAGACTTCAAACATAATTATCATAAAAAGTACTATAGTCTTACAAGCAAATAAGTTGTCACCTTACAAACAAGTGGAGATGAACATCATCTAACCAATTAATTGAAATATAATTTCAAATTCTTAACATTCCATGCTTGAGGGATGATAAATCCATCTAACCTTTCTAGTTGATAGGCCCCCTTACTAATGACTTCCTAGATCTTAACAGGATCTTCCAAATTTGCGCCGAACTTCCCTTAACTTACACGCGCACCAAGTTGAAAAATCTTATGCGTCACTTTCTGATTGTAATATCTTATCACTCTATGCCAGTATGCCGTAACCCTAGCTCTTGTAATATCTTTGATTTCATCAATGGTGTCTAAATTCACCGATAATCCAACTTGATTAACATGACATTGAAGTTCTACGTTCACAAATTAGGCAAATCCAACTTAATCGGTAATACAGCTTCTGTGCCATATGCTAACTTGAAGGGCGTCTCCCAAGTCACAGTTTTGTAGGTAGTTCGATACCCCCATAAGACATTCAGCAGTTCATCGACCAATTTCCCTCTAACTTGATCTACTTTCCTTCTTAGGCCATGCAAAATGATCTTGTTTATGGCTTCAACTTATCCATTCATCTAAGGGTATGCTATAGATTTATAGTTGAGGCGAATACCATACTTCTTACAAAATGCCCAGAACTTATTGTTGTGAAACCGCAGGCCATTATCCGTGATTATCATATAAGAAACTCCAAATCTTGATATGATGGAGCTGAAAATGAACGCTTCCACTTTTTGCTCAGTGATCTTCACCATTGCCTCAGCTTCTGCCCATTTAGTAAAGTAATCTACAGTAACCATCTCTTGTTGAAGAACCATCTACATAAAGGAACTAGATAGGTTTCTCGGTAAATTCCACACTATCTTCCTTTCCAGTGAATTCAACTACAAAATCTACTAACACTTGAGCTTTTAGTGCCATTTTGGGTTTGTATTGTATAGCATGGGCACTTAGCTTTAGGGCGTATTTCATCATCCTCCTAGAGGAGTCAAGCCGTTGCAATGCTTGCCATAATGGCTTATCAGTAAGCACAATGATTCGGTGAGCCTCAAAATATGGCTTCAACTTCCTTGCTGAGAGAACCACTGAAATAAAATTTTCAATTTTTGTGTACTGAAGCTCTAGCCCTTGCAAAACATAACTCACGTAATGAACAGGTCAATGCTCTTTGCCGTCAATTTGAACCAATACAGAAGAAAGAGCTTCGCAGCTGATTGATAGATATAAATATAAATTTTCTTTTAAAATGGGTGTCGAAAGTATTAATAGTAATGCAAGCAATTCTTTGAGATTGTTGAAAGCTCTCTTGCAATCATCGGACCATTTGAATTCTTTCAAATTCTTTAAGATTTTAAAAAATTCCGCATACCTATCCACACTTCTTGACACAAATCTGTTAAAGACGGCTATTCATCTAGTGAGTTTTTGTACTTCCTTGACCGTACGAAGGGATTTCATGTTCCTTATCCCCAATCTTTCTCAAGTTAGTCTCAATGCCGCATTGAGTAACCATGTATCCTAGAAATTTTGCTAATGTTGCACCAAAGATGCATTTCTATAGGTTGAGTTTCATGCTATATCTCTTTAATGTAGTAAATGTCTCTTCAAGGTTGGCAAGGTGCCAATCTTCCTTCACACTCTTCACGATTACGTCGTTAACATATACTTCAACGTTTTTGTAAATATGAGGTTTAAACATCTTAGTATTAAGTCTCTATTAGGTTATACTGACATTTTTTAGCTTAAAGAGCATCACTGTATAACAATACGTTCCAAAATTGGTAACAAAAGACGTATGGACTTCTTCCTCCTTGTCCATCTTGATTTGGTTGTAACCAGAGAAAGCGTCCATAAAAAAAAGTAACGCGTGTCTAATGATTACATTTACCATTTGATCAATTTTTTGTTGTAGGAAACAATCCTTGGGATAGGCCTTGTTTGAGATCCATTAGGTCTATGTACATTCGCCACTTGCTGTTAGACTTTTGACTAGCACATAATTAGCTAACCAAGTCAAATAAGGCTCTTCTCAAATAAATCATACCTTTAGTGACTTATGGACTTCTTCCTCTATTGCTACTTGTCTCTTTGGTGCAAAATGTCTTTTCTTTTGTTGGACCACCTTTACATTCGGATCAATCTAGAGCTTGTGTACCATAACTTTTCTTAGGATACCTAGCATGTCTAAAGGGGACCATGCAAACATGTCAACGTTAGCTTACAAGAAGTTAATCAAACTTTGCCGAATATCTATTGAGAAGGGTTTCCCAATTTGCGTTGTTTTCTTAGGGCAATCTCCCAAAGAAATTTCCTTAGTATCACTCTTGGCATTCTTTATGCCGACTAATTTACCTTCCAAACAGGTTTCCACCTGAAATACCTCTTCTCATCTTAAGGCCCTCATATATAAGGACCTTGCCAATTGTTGATCCCCTTTGCACACACTAACTCTCGTGGGAGTAGGGAACTTAGCTTTAAGGTGTGCAGTTGAAGGGACAATGCCAAATGGATGCTAACATAGCTATCTTATTATCATGTTGTATGGGGACTAACATTTGACGATAAAGAAGTCCATTTTATCCTCTACAACATACTTGTTATCGCCGATTTGTATTGGCAAGGAAATTACTTCAGTTACTTGGATTGGTTGGTTGTTGAAGGCATACATATCATACTTGTAAGATCTTAGTTGGGCTTTGATCTTGAGTCCCATCTGGTTGAATGCATGCTGAAAAATGATATCAGTCGAACTTCTTGTGTCAACAAGAATCTTCTTGACTTCGAAGTTAGTGACTCTTGTACTGATAACCAATATGTCATCATGCAATCTTTAAATGCCCTTAAAGTCATCCTCTATGAAAGAAATTGTGTTGTCGATCCTGACCTTCATGCTTTAGATGTTGTAGATATAATTGTTGACATTTGTCAAGCTTAAAGAGCTTGACTGGCTGTAGTAGGTCCACCAACAATAATGTCGATCACTCTATTAGGTACTCGGCTAGGATTCGCATCCCTTGTATCTCTCCTTACCATAGTTAGCTGAATGTCATTCTCTTGTTCCTCACATCTCCTTTAAGATGGTCTTTTGATATTTTCAGCATCATGCACTAGAAATTTTCATAAATGCCTACATTGAATTGCATCCTCAATCGCATTCTTGAGCTGGATGTACTCATCTGTATTGTGACCCCTATTGTGGTAGAAGTCACAATACTTGTTAGAATTTTTCCTCGAGGGATTTCTTTTTATTCTTTCTAGCTACTGTAAAATGCCTCTCTGCCCACATACCTCCATCAATATGTCCGAAATTGGATAATTGACGGGTGTATAGGATGAAAATGTCAGAATCCTTAGTCTATTTCTCTCGGCATTCAAATTTTGATCATCATTTGAGCCAAGTCTATCCTTCATACTTTTTCTCTTGTCATTTTTTCTATCTCTTCTATTCTGATTAGCCTCTTGCCGGACCTTTATGTTATCTTCATGACGAAAGTATAAGGTGGCTTTAGCCTTGAACTCAGCGAAAGTTTTCAGCTTGTTCTTTGCAAGAGACTTGAAAAAGTCTCCTTGGGGCTTACCTCCATTGATTATGGCGTTGAGGGACACACTCATATCTAATTCTAGGATTTGGACTGTCTCGGCCATAAACCCGGTTCGGTAGTCTTCGATTGACACATCTAATTTTTGTTTGATTGTGTTAAGGATTGAGGAATCCTTAATAGGAATTTTGTTTATAAGGAAGTGTTGAAGAAACACTTATGCTAATTCATTGAAATAAGAAATAGTGTTTGGTTTTAAGTATCTGAACCATATACTGGCTATATTCCGCAAAGTTAAGGGAAAAGCTTGACAAGCCACTACATCACTTAAACCATGTAACTTAGCTAATGTACAGTAATATTTTAGGTGGTCTTTGAGGTCCTTTGTTCCATCATAAGTTTCAAACTATGGTAGCTTGATGTGTCGAGGGATCACTTCCTCCAAAATCTCTAAAACAAAGGGACTCTTCTTGATTTGGAATTGTTTGCTTGTTGCAATAGGGGTATTGACATGTGAGGGTCTTGCATGGTATACCTATTGTTGTTGCTTGCCTTTGTCATTCTTTCTAAAAGCAGGAGCTAAGGGTCCTATGGTAACCTCGACTTACTTTTTCGGCAACTCCGATGAATAAATTGAATCATCATTATCATCAACATAGTAATTGCCATACTTTTTGTTCTGATTTGGATGAATACTATTGTGAATGAGGTTAAGGATCTATTCATGTTTTTTGTTTAACTCTGAGTTTTCCTTAGCTAAATCGAGGCAAAGTTGCTCGAGTCTAGCTAGTCGTTGCTCATCAATATGCCGACTCCCCCCTTTTAGGTGTTGGGAGGAAGTGCTAACACCTGTACTTTTGGTCATCCTAGTCTTAGCAATATGTGTGTGTTTAGGAAAAAATAGACGGCGCCAAAATGTTGTTGGTGAATTTTGGGAGTTAGAAATATTTTGCAAAGATAAGAAAGATGCTTACAATTGGGGTCAATCCGGTAAGGCCACTTTGATGCTTAAGTTAGTAAGCAGGAATGAGAAAAGTAAAGTAAAGAGATTAAGAGTTATTAGATATTCCTTACAAAGTTTCTTTCTTATATTTATAGGAGATTATTATGTCTAAAGGAGCAGTTATTGGAATAACTGTCAAGATATGTAGAATCTTTTTTATTAGACACCTTCCCTAAAATGTAGGAAGAGTAGACAGCAATGTAATATAATTGTACTTATGATAATTGTTTATGCCATGAACTTGAATTCAAATCTAGAACGAATCTATGTTACTTGGTGGAATGTTGATCATACGGTTTGTCGGCAGCCGAATGGATAAGTAAGTGAGTTAAACGCTTGTTAAGCTAGGTGGACAAAAATTGACTATCAACAACCATGACCTGATTAGCTTCAATGGGGAGACATTCGGAGCTACAGGCATCAATTGCTCTTGATAGGGAGCTTAGCGATGATGAAAGTATTGCTCGACGACCCATAGAGTTCATGGTAGTTGACTATCTATCCCCCTACAACGCTTTATTAGGACAACTAAGCTTTAACAACTTTAGAGTTGTCACATCATCCCTTCACTTGAAGGCCTAATTCTCAACCCCCACTAAGTTAGGAATTCGTAGATGTGATCAGAAGCTCTTTAGGGAACTCTATGTGAAGGTTACCTGAGCTGATGACATCTTTACTATCGAAATAGATTCGCAAGAGAAATTGGAGGAGAAGACAAAAGAGGTGTAAAATAGCACTAGCTTCGACTAGCAACTAAAGTTAGGGTTGAGATACCTTTCAAGTGAAGGATGCCATAGTTAACCTCTTATCGGCCAACTTAGATAGGTTTTCCTTATTTAGATTGGACATGCTTAGTATTCCGACCAACTTGATAACCTATACCTTTAACATTGGCAACAACGTTTGGCCTATTAAGTAGAAGAAGAGACATTTCACACTAAAATGATAGACTACTATCAAGGAAGAAGTGTAGAAGATATTGAAGGTAGGCTTTATACAAGAAGAAAAGCATCTAGCTTGGCCTACCAATATTGTGTTGGTAAAAAAGAAGAATGGGAAGTAGCGAATGTGTGTCAACTATATTGACCTAAACAAAGCTTACCCAAAGAATTACTTCCTTCTCTCGAGGATGGAATAGTTGGTGGACTCCACATTGGGACATGCTCTACTCAGCTTTATGGATGCCCTTTTAAGTTACAACCAAATGAAAATGGACCTAAAGAACAAAGTCTTTACCTCCTTCATTACTGACTTTGGTACCTACTACTACAATGTAATGCCCTTTGGCCTTAAAAAATGCCTGGATGACGTACCGACAAATCATGACCATTTTGTTCAAGCCTTAACTTAGGTGCAACATAGAGGTATATGTGGATGACATGATTGTTAAGAGTAAGCAACCTGACAACCATATCAAGGACTTATAGGAATCTTTCGATCAAATGAAGAGATATGATATGAAGTTAACCCCTCAAAAGTGTATTTTTAGGGTCGGCTCTTGTAAGTTCCTAGGCTTCATGGTCACTTAATCTAGAATTGAGGCTAACCTAGAGAAGATCAAGGCTATCAGGGACATGAAGCCCCCTTCTTCAATAAAGGAAGTCTAAAAGCTCACTAGCATGGTGGTCATTCTAAGTAGGTTTGTCTCCAGGAGTGTAGATAGATGTATAGAGTTGATCAAAACCCTTAAGAATCCCAAGGGTTTTGAATAGACTCCCTAATGTGAATTCGCTTTCAAAGAGTTGTAGGACTTCCTCAAGCATCCTCTAACCCTCTTTAAGCCTATCCTAAGAAAGGACCTCTATTTGTACCTAGTTGTTAGTGATAAGGCACTTTCATTCGTATTGGTTAGGATGGAAGGAAGAGAGCACAGGTTTGTGTACTATCTCAGCTACATCCTCCAATGGCCTGAGGTTAGGTACCTTGTGGATAAGTTTACCTTGGCCGTTGTCAGTTCTATATGATGGCCCAGACCTTACTTCTAGGTATATTAAATAGTTGTGCTAACAAATTAGCCACTCTACATACTACTGCAAAAGCCCAACACATTAGGTCAGATGGTTAAGTACACATGGAGCTAAGTGTGTATGTTATTTAGTACCAACCATGAACAGCCTACAAAGTACAAGTATTGGCCGATTTCATCATGGAGCATACAAGATAGAATGAAGCACCACTCATAGAAGATAAACTAGTGTGGACTCTCCATGTTGATAGCTCATCCATATCTAGAGGAAGAGGTATTGGTCTAGTGCTCACTAAACCCTACAGGACCACTGTCTACTATGCCCTTAAATTCGAATTTGATATAAGCAATAATGAATCCATGTATGAGGCCTTGATTGTTAGTCTTAAGCTAGCTAAAGAGATCAGTACAAAACACCTTGAGGTCTTCTCAGACTTTATGCTTATGATCTAGCAAATCTAAGGTGAATGTAAAGCTAGGGATGACACCATGGCAAGATACTTTGATAAGGTGAAGACTCTCTTAGCTAAGTTCCCTACCTGGAATATCACAAAAATTCCTTGAGTCAAGAATTCGGTAGCTGATTAGTTGTGCAAGCTCACCTCTATGAGAATACAAAGGTCGGAGGTGAAAGACAGGATGATATTCATCAACTATCTACTTGATAAGAGCATCAATCTTGGTAAAACCAAAGTATTTTAGCTCAAAGCAACTCCGATGAAGTGGAGCTAGATGGACCTTATCTAGAGTTATTTGGAGTAGGGCATGTTGCTAGATGATAAGAGGGAGGCTAATAAACTAAGGTACCATATCGCTAACTACACTTTGATAAATGGTGTCCTGTACAAGGGGAGTCAGCTTCCCCTTGCTTAGATGCCTTTGAATTGATAAGGGGTTACACGCATGGAAAAGCTATATGTTAGGGTATCCATCAATCACATTTAATCCTAAGCTCTCTACATTTGAGCTCTTCAACTTGAATATTATTGGTCTACTATGAGGCAGGACACAAAGTTAGTAGCCTAAAGATGCCCTTAGTGCCAGAAGCACGCGCTAATCACTTGTGCCCCCAGTTCCAACTTACAACCTCCGATTAGTCTATGGCCCTTTACCTAATGGGATATTGATATCCTTAGCACTTCCCTAAAGGCTTCGAGTAGAGGGCAGTTCATCATCGTGGCCATCAACTACTTCACTAAGTGGGTCAAAGCTAAGGCCATTGCCAAAATAATGGAGAGGAGCATAGAATCCTATATATGCAATAACATCTTCTCTAGGTTTATGGTTTCCTACGCCCTCATCATGGATAGTGGGTGGCAGTTTAACAACCTTAAATTTAGGGAGTTCTATGCCAAATATTACATAACACCTCACTTTACCTCGGTTGCACACCCCTAGTCCAATAGCCATGTTGAGGTTACTAATCAGGTCATCCTTAAGAGCCTCAAGAAGAAAGTTGACCGAGTTCAGGGTAGATGGATAGATGAGTTGTCGAATATTCAATGGTGAAATAGGACCACCCATCGTACTTCCATAGGTGAAACCCCATTTCACTCAGCCTTAGGCTTGAAAGCAGTCCTCCGCATTGAGTTAGAGCTTTCCAACATTAGGACTCAATCCTTTAATGCCATCACAAATGAGCCCTTTCTATAGGCCAGTATAGATACCATTGAAGAGATTAAAGACATCGTAGTAGCTTAGGTGGCTACTTAGTAGCACTGAGCAACCAGATACTACGACAAGAAGATCTAATACAAGGAATTTAAGGTAGGAGACTTAGTTTGCCAAAAGCTTCAAGGTACTGGCGCGTCTAAAGGATAGCAGAAGTTGACCCCCAATTGGGAAGACTTGGTCATGATTAGAGAAAATTTAGGAATAGAGCATACATGTTAGAAAAGTTGGATGGCGAGCTCATCTCACGTACTTGGAATGCTAATAATCTACTGTTGTATTTC
Source organism: Lumnitzera racemosa (assembly GCA_024138005.1). Lineage (NCBI taxonomy): Eukaryota > Viridiplantae > Streptophyta > Magnoliopsida > Myrtales > Combretaceae > Lumnitzera > Lumnitzera racemosa. Next base: position 54,654,318 of record JAMXBC010000005.1, read on the forward strand.
GATTAATTGTACAAATTCTTGTAATTACTTTACAAGATTATTAATGAAAAGTTTCATCCCTAAAGTTGGTATATTCTTTTTTACTTTCTCTCTCTTTCTCTTATTTTATCCCAGCCTTGAACAGGTGAATGGACCCTTAACTTAAATGCCTCTTCAAGTATGGGCAGGTTGAAACACCGCCAAACGAACCCTTCGTGGGTAACTTCAGCAAGGAGAAACTTCCCTTGCATAGTTGAAGAATTCCCACAACATTGGAAGGTCGTAACACCACTGACCTAACCCCCATAAGGTAACACTCGAATAGGGAAAACACCCCCTTCATGATTGTAGAACTCTTATAATGCCTACTGGAACACCACTAGCTTAGGCCGTAAAGAGACCAATGTTACTAACAGCCAAATTGTCTCCTAGGAAGAGCCCCTTCAGCTCTTCTTGAAGAAATATGACCTAAGTTACTAACAACTAAACGGTCCTTCAAGAAGAGCAATCTCATATCTTCTTTAAAAACGAAAAGTCCTATCTCATGATGGTTAAATGGCCTTAAAGTTAAACTTAACTCCTTAGTTGAGCTGATTAAGTGTCATCGAGTAGGCAAGAAGTATCAAACTAAGCAAGGACAAATCATAAGCTAAAAGGAAACCTAAGTAGTGGTAAAGGAAACAACCTTTCATTTAGTCATATCATGTACAAGGATAAGGGCTAGTATTTGACTTGGTACTAGAAAGCCTCTCTACAAGGGCAAGAAAAAAAAAATGGAGAAAACAAAATAAAATTTTGGCTCGCTATATGGGATCAACCAACTCTGGTAATTCTAAGAAGTCTAATACACCAATCTCTTTAGAGGGCTAATCCGTTTTTGATTTGTTGGGCCCAGGGCTATAGAAGAAGGAGTAAGAGTCTACTAGCTCGAATCGGCAAGGAGGTTACCTTAATCTTGATCCTTCCCCTATGTTCTACAAGGTGGCATCTTGTAGAGTTGCTATAATACAGGAGGATGTAGGAGCATCTTGGGCAACCCTAATAGTAGGTGCAGTTGCCTCTTGCTTCTTCTTAGCCTCCATTTGCTCCATATGGGTTGGCTCATCTAGATAGTCCAAGAAGCTCAAGTTGAGGCTTGGGTACTTCGTAAGAATCACATCCTTGAAATGGTAGCCTACTTTAGTGGTAATATCTTCACATTCGTCATCCCACCACTCGGAATGTAAGAAATCATTGATGACCTTTTGCTTGGCAGTGGAATGGATGACTTCCTTACTCTCAAAGCTGGCGATCAAAGCTTACATTTCCTTTATCTCAACTTCAAGATGCTTGATCTTCTACTCTAGCTTTGTCTTTTGGCAGGCCAGCTCTAATGGGTACTTCTTATTACATTCACTTTCACTCACCTTCATTACTATCTTAGCTTGCAACCTTGAGACCGATGTACTTAACTCCTAGTTGCATCGTTCCAAGTCCTTATTAGCCTTTTTTTACTCCTCTCATTTCTTGAAGAGCATAGCTATAGACTTCTTCTCCTTCTCTAGTTACTTTTTAAAGGAGACAACCTCCTTAGGAGGGCCTTAGGCTTCCTTTTACTTCTCTCTCTCCTCTTCTAGCTTAGCCTCTAAAACTACTTTTTGTACATAGGAATGATGAAGATGTTGGTTAGTCTTGCGAAATTTCTTATAATAGTATTTTGCATCTTCACACCATTCTTGTTGGCTAAGCACCTTTATTTAGAGATCCTTTACCTCTCTTAGCAAGTCATTATAGCAAGTAACCCAAAGCAGTACCTGATTGTAGTATTGCAACACGAGGACTATACTATGAGCAATTAGAAGAAAGGTTCGAAAGACATTACAAAATAAAGCAACTTAGAGAAACGAGGACTCACATGATAGTTCATGAGCTAAGGTGGCTCGTTAGCTCGAAGGGGTTGTTGAGTAGGGTTCCTAACATCATTTCTAAGACACTTTAGTTAGCAGAGGTGAAAATCCCCATTAAGGCTTACAAACTAAGTGTCTAGTTGCGTAATGTTAAATCGCTACCTTGGATACCTACATGGGCTTGTAGGACTCCTCCTTATACTGCTCGGGGGTTAACTCTCACCCACCATCATAAAGGCAAGGGTTCCCTAACTTATATAAAACTCCTTTATATGAGTTTGAGATGGTGTTCGCCTTCTAGTACTTCTCTAAGGCAACTACTTAGGCCTTACCCATCTGGTCCATAGCAAGGTAAGGGTAACCATATGGGAATCGATGTGAGGTAAGCTTGGCATATGGCCTCAGTACTCTTACCCTTTTCGAGTCTGGCACACTCGACCCACTTTCTTCAAGGGCTTTCCTCTTTTGGCCCTATGCTCCCTTTGTTCTCTTCTCCTTGCCCTTAGAAGGAGGAAGGAGTTCTACCACTTCCTACTCACCAGCAATAGGACTATTATCCCCTACAATGATAATAGGCTTAGATGGTTAGGTATATTCGGATAAAGGGGCACTAATTGGGACCTCTTGAGGCAAGATAGACGGCTTTGCCTTCTAAGTCATTGGGGCAGTCTTTGACTTTGCCACTTTACACTTTGGGTCAGTGGTTGCATCGAGCCAATTCTTATACGCTTCACCTAAGCAAGGGGGTAAAGATAGCTAACTTCTTGTTTACAAGAAAATACAAAATAAAATAAACATAAGCATAACATTAGTAAATTTAAGTACTTGTTGACTCTGTCATAGCTAGTATAGGCAATGAGGGTTCCCCATTCCTTAAAAGATGATGGATGAAAGACGACTTCATATAAGCCTATGGTGGCACGATGGAGGAGTCAATTCACACTGAGGACAGACTTGTACCTTCCAGCCACTTCTTCATTACAACTTTCTCCATGTTGGGGAAAAGTTAGGTCATATGAAGGTTAAGGTACCTCCTTACTATCTCCTCAAGATTGATCTCCTCACCATGCTTTAGAGCTATAAAGGCCTTTATCTCCTGTGCAACCTTAGAATCATTAAGGTTGAGCTCATTGTGACCACTAGTTTGGACCAATTTAGTCCACCTTATCCAAAAGTTGGCTCTACCATGAGGAACTTGTCTTTCTAATTCTTTACATTTGAATCCAAGCCCCTAAACTACTTTCTCCCCAAGCAGTTTTGGAGGTATGTCCACCTATTCAGGTGCTTCCATAAATTGAAATAATTAAAGAGCTCGGGTATATCCTATACTACTAGATAGTTGTATAGCGCTTTGAATGCTTTTAACACTCTATACACATTAGGAAGGATTTATGTAGCGTAGCACCAATGATAATCAAAGAGCTCCTTCTCGAACTAATAAAGGGAAAGCACATTCTATGCTCTAAACTCTTCTCATGCATGGTAAAGTGCCTCCTCGATATCAGTAGCACCCTTTCTTCTCTTTGTGGCAACCATACCACCAAACAAGGCATTTGCCCAACAAAAAAGTTAGTCCAAAAATAATTTACAACGGTCAGCTTACTTCTACTTACCCAACCACTCAGACCTTTATCAATCCTAAGCCTATCGAATAGATTTATGGCATCTAGCAGCTCATCACAAGGATAAACATCTCTGGGGATGGCCCTAATCAGCTTTACCTTATCAAGCTCCTCCTTTGCCCTCCTTGAACTTTCATGTAGCTGTGCCAGCATATATGAAACTTCTTCATTCCTCTTTGTGCGGGAAGTATCATTCTTAGTTTCCTTGGAGTTAGAAGTTGTTAAGTTATACTTTCAATCATCAAAAGTTGTTCACTTATGTTTGCTTTGGAGTTACTTGACATGTTGTTACAAGGATGTTTGAAAAAAGAAAGTAAAAAGTTTTGTTGGTTAAAGAAGAAATAAGACTTGAGAATCAAAGTATTTGCATATTAGAAAGCAGTATGAACAATTGTAGAAAGTGTTTGAATGATACTCTTTAGGGGTATATATAGGCTTAAGATCTAGGGAAGCATACTGATAGTTATGGAGATTCATACCAACGCAATCCCACCAATAAAGTATAATGTAGACTCGTGGCGATGGTTTTGATCAGGTGGCTACACTTAAATGACAAACCAGCTACAACTACATAGGTGATTGTGTAAACATGATAGTTGCAATATCACATTAACCATACTATGAAAATGCTCACAAAGACAAGAATTTGAAAAGGTTAGCTTCCCTAAGAAACTTTATTGAGGCCCTTTTGGCTTCCATAACCACTACGGCACTTTAACAACGCCACGGTTTAGTATGAATAAGCTACCCCAACTTAACTCCACCATTGTCGGCGGCTTAGCTTTGCCTACCCTAACTACACAATGTCTTTGTAAGGTCACTTCCTCTACTCAGCACTCCTTAACTACCTAAAGAGGTTGGTCATCCTATTCATTACCTTAGTACTAGGGCACTTAGCTTAGCTTAAGGAGCGTTTAGCTCTTACCACCTCACTTAACCTAGTGGAAGGATTGTAAAGCTCGAATTACCCCATTTGGCTTAACATAAGGTGTACTCAGCTTAAATTAATCCATCAGGCATCCTCTTAGCTTAGGCTTAGGTTATGCCACATCAACCACTTCTACAAGGACACCAGCATAGCGATTTCTTCTTTGGATCTCCAAGTTATCATGATGACTCCAAGGCCAGCTCGGCTATGTGCCTGAGGAACTTATTATTTCTCTCTCTTTGCCTTATTGACATCAATGAGACTCTCTAGGGGGTAGGGGGCATAGGGGAGAGGCAATGTAAGTGCTGATAGGATATTTTAGGCTTTGGCTCGAGCCCCTTAAGCCTATGCAAACCCGCCTAAACTCATGGCATAGCTTGTCTTTCCTTAGATTCAGCCTCCTTATCCACCCAGTTGACCTTAGCCCAAGCCCATTAGACGTCCTGTCCAATTATAGCAACCTACAAAGGCTAGAAGATAGAGGAAAAGGCTTGAGGACCAATTTAATAACCACCTCCTAGGTCTACTTTGGACTATATAACCCCACTTTCCTCAAAGTGCGGATGTACCACCTGTCTATTAACAGTCCCTCAACTTCAGATAGCCTTCCTCTATAAATACTAAATCTCCTCCCAATAGTAAACTACTTAATCACTTTGTGCACTTGGCCTATTATTTGCACTCAAAGCATTCTTATACTCTCAACTACCAAGCATTAACTTAAGCATAAGAGTTGTCATGCCGAACAACACCTTGATGCCCCTCACTGTGTTCTATCTTATAGGCTACATAGTCAAGTGCAAAACCCAATTCTCTTACTACTTTGCCAGCTAGATCCTATGGAAAATAGATATAATATTATAAGTTATAATTATAGCATTATTGTGTTATATTATATTAAGATAATGAGATAAAAATATAAAGATGTTTTCATAGGGATAGAATAGTTGTCATTGTCAAATTTAAAATAACTCCTCCTTTTAACTTTTTCTTTTGCTACACAGGATTACAAATTTCATGAAGGAAGTTTCTTTAACAATTTGTATCCTATATGTGAATGTATATGCGAGTATATAGTTTGTGGAAAAAAATGGTTTTTATGTAGCAAATAATATAATTATTAAATTTTTATTTTAATATCAATTTTATAATATATTTAAATAAAATAATAAAATACTAAATGTAATAAAAATATATAATAAGAAATTATAATAGTGTTATTTCATTATATACTTATTTTTGTTTATATATATAATATATGATATAATATATTTCTTTAGTATAATAATGATGTTAAATAAATTTTGATATATAATTGATATATTTATTATAATATAATTTGTATGATTGTTAGTCTCTAAGTTTTATTATGTACTTAATATTACTTTAGAATAAAGATCACAACAATAAAAGAACTAGGATTGTTAGAATGTCAAACTATTAGTAGACTATCCTTTCAATAAGAAATGATTGCCATTTTTGGAAGTGTAGAATAAAGAAAATGGTGAAATATTGTTAAAAAGGGCCTTTTATTATGGCTAATACAAAAGAAAAGGTTTACATCAAAGATGAGTAAAAATCTTTTGATTTGAATGACTCATGTTATTTTTCTAAATATTTTGATATAATTTTGACAAATCTGCTATTGATTTAAGTCATTTCAGGATTTCACGATTCAAATAAAGTAATAAGGTAAAAAGAAGAGAATTTAAGCAATTTTTGAAGAAATTTTCACTATATTGTAGAATGACTTAAGGATAATAAGTGTTGGAGAGAAATTGTCTAAGAATTAAGTGAACGGGAAAACTATGGTTGATCTCCATAGCTATGTTCCTTGGCCATAAAGTCCATGTCCTCAATATCCAATTCAAGCTTGAAGAATTTTTTGCCAAGTATAAGACCACGATCTAACTTTATGGTTGTAATCTTTGATAGTGATGCTCTTAACATTATTTCAAATCAATTCCTCGAAGAATTATTACTAGGAATAGTCCATGCTTAGACTTTATGGCTATGTTCCTACCCGTAGACATGCGATGATTTTAAAATACTTGTCATTTGAAGATTATTTTATTCAGACAATATAAATAGATGTTAAACACATGTCCAGAAAAAGGAAAGACATCATAAAATGGAATAGAAGTGTTTCTTAGGGTTTTATTTTAATTTTTATAATGAAAACTCTTATCCTTATCATGTTTGTAGCGTAGAATTATCGATATCTTGACTTGCAGCCTTAAGATAACATGTAGCATACTCTTTTTGAATTTATTCTAATGAAATTCTCTTGTTCTTATTAATTCAATTACGTGTTTTGGTTTTGTCACAACCTGAGGGGGTTAGTCGTGGCAATCGCCGTATATAATAGAAAAGATTGCAGATTGAATTTCTTTACAATCGACGACCCTTTTATACGATACATAAGGCTATAGCTACAACTAACTACCAAGAGTACGTAAGTATAAGCAATATTATTTCATGATAAATAATAAAATTATAAAAAAAAATAACACATGGTATATTTAAAAATTTTACAAATAAAAAGTCTGAAGCATGTCTTAAGTTCAACTAGTATATTGATTATATATTCAGCTCTATAAACTATCAGAAATACTCTTTGATCACATCCAGCTCCCATATTGACCTCATATAAAACATTAACCTCGAGCATACGATAGTCCGACTCCATAAATAGATCGTCCTGCGAAAGAAGACTACAAGGATATAAGCTAACTAGCTTAGTGAGATAATTTCCTTCAACCATACAGCAATTAAGTTATACAATAGTTAAGTTCAATCAAATGAATGCATGACAATCAGTTTACCAAACAAATATATGCAGGTGACCAGGTACTGCATGTAACTCAGATTTAACGCCCTCCGAAGTCAGGGTTGGAGATACATCGACACAATCAGATCTGGGTATCATATTAGAACTTATCTCATAACGAAACTCTGCCTTTCGTATTCAAAATGTAATTGTATATCCATTATTAGTTTTATCAAAACGAGTTCTACATATGATTGTGAATAGGTTCATGCAACCTTTACTCATCCCTAAACGAAGGCCTCTAGACTCGACCCTTAGTTAGGCGGTTGGCACCTCCAATGCTTAGTTATCCCACGAGCTAGGGTAAGGTCATATTGCACATGTACACCGTACGAAATCTATAACAACCAATAATCAATCCACGTATGGCCTCTTGCTACCTCCTTGTAATGTAACTGCTGGAATTATTTATGCAGTGCATGATTATGTGTAATCTAAGTTAACTTTTCTAGTCCAATAAAATTAGGTCTTATTTATTCAGTGATTATTCCAAGTCACAAACAATCAATTCTTAGTAAATCTACCATGTAACAATCAATACATTATTGTAATTTAAAATAAATTTACTATTAACAACAATTATCATGCATAAGCATAACCCAACCTTGTACACATTCATTTATTGATCATAACTTATATTCACTAACTACAAACATAAAAAAGAATGGAATCATTAGGAAAAACCCACTCAACCATAACCAACTCAAGGGTCGTAATTATCTGGTGGCAGCTCAAGGTCTATATCAAAATCACCTAAGAATAATAAAAATTTGTAAGTTTGGGAATTTAAAGTTAAACTAGTATCGTAATTTGTAAGGTTTATTTCGCTCAATTACATGAAATTGTTGATTTGAACTTTTTATCGAATCGTGTGTAACTTTTTCGTTTTAGTTTGGATCATTATGAACTTATAGTACATTTTGATCGTTTTCGAGCGTATTTTCTCATAAAGAGGTCCATTTTGGATGTTATGACTCATAGTTTGAATTGTGATATAAAAATATCGCAAAATTTATTATTTTAGTTTAAAAATTATAAAATATTAATTTTAGCTTTTTCTTAATATATTTATGATTTAATAATTATTTAAACCATATAATTGATATTTTTATTATTTTAAGCATACTTTTCCTATTTTTGAGATTTTAGCCGTATTATAATAATTATTATTATTGCCATTATTATTTTTATTATTTCTTATTTTCTTATTATTCATTTATATTTCACGATTTATATACACATACACATATATATAGACTTATAGTATATTTGATAAGTTTTATAATTTTACTTTATTGAGAAATTCACAATTTACGGTATTATATATATATATATATATACCTACTCCTTACATAATTATAAATTTATTTTAGTTTTAGATATTATTATATTATATATATTTAGTATACTACATATATATACTATATGTTATACGTCATATGTAGACATATGTATATATTTATTTTATGAAAACAATAAATACTTATTTGACATACTCTTATGTATACATACATATATTCATGTATTTTTATTTATACACATAGGTATGCTCATATGTATGGAAAATATATTTTACATGTGTACATAAATATATAACTACCGAATACATAAATATATATAAATAATATACAAATACTTATACATACTATGAGACTACATATTCATATCTATATATACATATGAAAATAAATTTGTATATATATATACATCAATATGTATCTTACATATACATATATATGTATATATCTATAGTTATTTTGTAAAAATACTTAATATTTATTATATGTAATCTAAAAAAATACATACTACATACTCATACCGTATATTATACCGTATATTATACCTATGTACATACATATATACATACACATCTTTATACATACATATATATTTCAATTTAAGCACTTATGCATACATATATGTAATAGTAATGTTATATTTACAAAAAATATAATACAAATACTACATATATACATATATATACAATATAATATACATTTATACTTGCAAAATAATTTTACTTACCTATTACTTTTGATTTTTTTCTTCTTTTCTTCCTTCTTCTTCTTTTCTTCTTCACATTTTTAGTTTTCTAGGATTTTTTCTCTTCTTTTGGTTTCGGTTTGTTTTGTAAATTTTTTTCAGATTTTGTTGCTTCTTTTATTCCTATGTGATCAGCAATTTTAGAGAAAGAAACAAAATAAACAAAATCTTATCCTAATCTATACATTTATTAAGATAAGACAATGTAATCATTTCCAATTTTTTTCTTTTTTGTAAAATCAACACTTGGCAATTTAAATTTCATCACGTAGGTTGCTATTTTAATTTTTTTTTCATTTTGGTTCCAAGACGTAGCACAAGAGGAAAAGAAGAAAAGAAAGAAAACAGAAAAAGAGGAAAAGAAAAAGGAAGAAAATAAAAATTAACAATAAATATATGTAATTTTTCTAAACATTTAAATTATAATAATACTCATCATAAATTAATTTTGAAACTTTTGTGAAAATTTATTAATTTATTTGGTACCGGTTACAATTATAATTTTTACAAATTATTGTAGTGATTTCGTTAAAATTTTATGCGAATAAGCAATTTAGTCGATAATTGTAATCGACTATAATTATATCACTATTGAGTAATATTTAACTATTTTGTAGGCTTATAGTTATAGTTTTAGGGTTTCGAACAAATTCGGGTTCAATTTTGATTAATGGTGCATAAATCAGTTTTAGAGTTTTAGTATGCGATTTAGGGTTTCGATCAATTTCTAGGGTTTTATTGTCGATGTTATATTCATTTTATTAAATTACATAAACTTTTATTGTTACTAACTTTATCGACTTATTACACAGTTTAGGATACTTAGACTTGAATTAAGGTTCAAACTACTGATTTTCTAGGGTTTATAGGTTTTGATTATGTTGTTATTTCTAGGGTTTCAACTTTATTAAAGATTTTATGTATTGAAGTTGCAAGATCAATGCATAAATAGATCTATTGTAATTGAAGAAATTAGCTATGAGTTTAGAGATTAATTGTGAACTTCTTCCAAAATTGACTTTGATATATTCTTTGTTTGTGGATTCCTTATTCTTAATGTTGTTATAAGAAATTCTATTCTAGAAGTGATTTAGGTAGAATATAATTAGGATCAGGAATTAAAAAGGAGCTATTCCCATTAATTAGAGATTGAATTCCTCCAGTTAATATAAGTAAGGAATATATTGAAAAATTTAAACTATTGTATGTTAATCTCTTGGTAATTAGATTCTAGATATAGCTTTTTGTGGTTCATTAGGGTTTTGTTAATTGATTACATTGTTGGTATTAGTCTTAATTAGTTCTTGTTTTTTAAACCCCTTTTATACTCTAATTCATTATTGTAGATACCTAATTTTTGCCCCTCTTTTCTTTTTCAAATTTAGGTTATAGGGTCCTAAATTAAGAAAAGTTCAAAAAAATAGAAACTTAAAAAAAGCCTAAAAAAATGAAGAAATTTAGAAAAAATAGGAATTTTAGAAAAATATAAAAAAATAGGAAAAAACATAAAAAAAATAAGAAATTTAGAAAAAATAAAAAAAAAAAGAAATTTGAAAAGTTACAAAATAAAATAGGGTATTTAGAAAATAATAAATTTTTAGGTTGTTTAAATAGAATATAATTTTAATTTCAATAGTTTTGAATAAAAGACTTTTGGGTTTAGGCTTAGATTTGAATTTAGCTTAGGCTAACTTGATCCATATTTGCAATTAATTACACATATGAATAAGAAAAAACTAATAATTTAGCTGGATAAGTATTTGGACTTGATATTGTATATGACTTGGAAATCTTAAGTTCAATCCATGAAAGGTGCAAAATGTATATTTTATTTTCTTTTCTTCCTTTATTGCTATGTCATCGCCACGTCATGGGCTACGTCATCGCTACATTATTTGCCAACTCACTTCTAAGTATGGTAGACACACTTCGACACATTCATATAAGCATAACTATGTATTTGGCAGTACATATTGTTCAGGTTCGTCCAATCCAAAATTGAAAGAAAATCATGTTGCATTTAATTTTTTCCATCCTTAACTCGACCATAACACCTATAAATAGGGGTCTACTCTTCATTTTCAAAAACAAAAAACTTCGAAACACTTTAGAAAAAACAAAAATCGAAGTTTCCTCTCTTTAGTACAATTCTTCTCTCTCTAGGATAACATTCCTTATGATGTTTTTACGAAAACCATTACCATTGAATTTTTCGAACCGACTGAGCCGATCCAAGCTGAAGTGAGTCGACTCAAGCTGAAGTGAGCCAACCGAGCCGATCTAAGCCGAAGTGAGTCGACTGAGCCAATTTAAGCTGAATTGAGCCGAAGTAAGCCGATTCGAAGCCAATCTAAGCCAACCTGATTTTTCTTTTCTTTTTATTTATTTATTTATAAATGAGAAAAAAAAGGAAAAAAGAAAGAGAAGAAAAACAAAAAGAGAAAAAGGAAGAAAGAACAAAAGTAGTCTATTTATTTATTTTAATAGAAATAGATAGAATAAGTATAAAATAAATAAGAAAATATAATAAAATAAATAAATAGGTTAGTAAACAAAAATTGTTTTCACACTTAGAAAAATTAAGCTTTCTAAAAATAAGTGAAAATAAATAAATATTTTTCTAAATTAGGACTATTTTAGAGTTTCCAAAAATAAAACATTAATTAGGACCCTTTAAAAGAATTTCCTTGAATAAATTGAACTGGGTAAAAACGTAAATGCGACCCTTTTTCAAAAATTAAAATCAAAGGACCCACTAAAGTTTTTTTATAAAAGAACTACGTGCATTTGATCCGAATAGTGGGTACGTAGGCACCCGTACGCAAGTATGGGGCGATTTAAAATATGGAAAGTTTTATTTTTCCAATTTTTAGATATTTATGTAAATTAATCAATTTAGTCGCATGTATCATAATTAGATATTTTTAGAAATTAAAGGATATATTTGAAAAGTGAAATTAAATTTGAAAAGTTAAAAGTGGTACCCATTTAGAGTTTAATAAATTAGCCCTCGAATCCAGATATCTAGTTTTCAAAATACCATATTTATAACTTGGTTTTTTAAATCGATAGACCAATAGCTAAGTTATAACCAATCCACTTAATTGGTTATAACTTAGCCCCCTTTTCCCAACTTCGGCCGGGTGGCAACTCCAAATCTTTTTAAGTTGGAAAAATGGTCTTCTTTAAATCCTAGTCGAGGGTCAATATTAAATAGGTGATCGGTTTAGAGAAAACCTAATTTTATAAAAAAAAAACTAGGAGGGTGAAAAACTAGGCTCGACAACTACTATTATTATTATTCAATTTTAATTAAAATAATTTAGTACAAGTGAGTAAGTGTTTAGTTCTCGTAGGACCGATAACCTTAGACTTTAGAAGTCCTCTATACTATTACTTGCTAGGTACACTTGCTTAATTGCCCATCAAGTTTTTGGTGTCGTTAATGAAGATTATTGGTTAGGGAAGCTCGTTCCTTTATTACTTTACTATTTTTATTTTTTGTTGTTTTTCTATTTTTTTTTCTCTTAAGTTAATTCAAACCTAACTTAATTTTCTTGTTTATGTTGAGGAGACAAGAGTGACGGTCAATAATAGTGAATTGTCGAGGACTATATTCAATTACATTAAACCATCAGTTAGTAGTGCCAACTCTAGAATTGCAAGACCAGTTGTAACTGCAAATGAATTTATGATCTCACCAATAATTATGTAGATGGTTTAGTAGCAATTACGGTTTAAAGGTTCTTTAGAAGAGGATCTATATGCATGTATTGTCAACTTCTAGGAGATATGTGCTACCTTCAAAATTGATGGAGCTATGAACGATGTGATAAGGTTGAGATTATTTCCTTTTTTTCTTTTGTATGGAAAAGTAATGTAATGGTTAGCCTTACTTAAAAATGATTCAATTACATCATGGGAGGTATTAATAAATAAGTTTTTAGAAAAGCATTTTCTTCTAGCTAGGATAACTAAACTTCGTAGTGATATATCATCGTTTGCTCAGTCTGACGATGTGATTATATATGATGACTGGGAGTGTTTTAAGGAATTGTTCAGAATGTGTCCTAATCACATTCTTCCACTGTGGATGTAGGTATAAACTTCTCATGATGGGTTAAAGCTAAACTTTGCTATTAAACAGCTTGTTAATGCATTTGTAGGTGGAACATTAAATTTGAAAACTCTTATAAAAGCTTATGCTTTATTTGAGAGTTTAGCTATGAACAACTATAATTGGGAATGTGTTAGACCCAGTAGGAAAAACCTCATATGGTATATGCAGAAGCTATCAGAACTTTAGCAACCATGGTAGACACCTTGAATAAAAGGTTAGAACCTTTTTCTAATATAGTTAACCTAGGAGGATATATGGCACCATGTTATCAAAGACTAGTTAACAACTTTATGAATCAATGGGGATTTCAACATCTTCCCTATTACAACTATAAATAATGCGATAGGGAATGTTTTTTCTATTAAGGTGATTATTTTTATGCAACTCAACTAAGGAATATGAATATTCCTTATGGATGTCAACCCTCTCTTTAATGAGAGGAGAATTCAAAACTGGAAGATTTATTGACTAAGTACATTGTCAGTTGAAATCCATACAAACTATTGATTCCTATAAAAGAGAATGAGTAAGGCTTTGGAAGGTGCTAAGGTTAGTCTGGTGTAGCCACTCGATACCTAAGTTAGAATGTGTTTGAGTCTTTAAGTAAGTAAGCAGTTAGAGTATCCAAAGAGTTCTTACAATTGTTCTTTATCCTATATTTATAGACATGGGTCTTTTAACTACAATACTCAAATAGTTGAATTGTCTGAGACATGTGGTGACTTCTAGATATATTCATGTACTAGATTCTAAGGAGAGTAGGTTGTCAAGCGGTTGAGGGTTGGTAGTAGTTAAACTATTTGTGCCCTTCCTTTTGAATTTGAATTTTTAATCAAGGCAAGTCAGGCTTTATAGCCTACTAAGTAGTTAAGCTTAGAGTTCTCCTAGTCATCCAACTAAGTGAGCAATACGAACGTGACTTTGGAGCTAGTTCGGCAAAGTGTCGACCAGTTGTTAATGAGGATGAAAAATCTACTACTAACATTTGCCCCTGACTTCCATGGTTGAAGATTCGAGCATGGAAGTAAGCTTGATGAATCCTTAATTTGTTAAATCGACAAGCAAGCATTCAAGCCTATGCTTTTTGTTAAATTGCATAATTGCTGAGTAGGGATACCAAGTTGTCTACAAACTCTTCAACTTCTCCATTCTTAAATCACCGTCACATGTCGTATAAGTTGTCAATCTAATGGTCATGATTCTTTATTTTCCTCCCTATTTGTTTGCCAGGTATATGTGTGTAACAGCTGTTGAATCAATCATCATTGCTCTATATGCTCTATAATTGACAGAGGCACCACATTTGTTAGATCTTGTTAGTATAAACATGTCCTTCATTGGTGCCTTATAATCAAACCACATTTCAATCCTGAAAATGGCCCTTGATTCCTAAGAAATTAGGTTACGTTCGGTCCATCCTTATAAAGCCCTTAAAAGTGAAAAAACAAACTTCCTTTCGACCATTCATCATCTCAAGGTGCATTTCCTACATTGCTTCATTGTGTTCTCTTCCCTTCTTTCCTTTTTTAGATTCTTAAAAAATTCTCAAGCTTTTTATAGTTTCAAACTAATCCAGTATGGCTAGAAGCAGAATTCGTTTTAGTCCTGATTCTAAGGCTACTCCTTCTCTATACCCCCCTAGCTTCCCCCATGAAGCGACTAGGTCAGTCTCAACCTCTAATGTTTTGGTTAATAGTGCTATGGGAGGTACAAAAAACTAGCTCGTATTGAAGCATTACCAATAGATTTTTTTTTAAAGATGGATAGGATAGGAAAACTAAAAAGTACCTTTATAATGACATTGTATATGATGTTGATACACCAAATGAAGTTCAAAGCGGTGCCATTAGAGAAATTGTAGCCAAGTACAAGGATTATTTTGAGTTTGGTGTATCAACAGGTTGAGGAAGTATGAGAGAGCCTATTTCCTTATCTACCATGTATTCCATCTTTATCTAAAATACTTTGAGTTTGGTTTGCATTAACGTTTTTTGTTTCTAAAAAGCATTTTTCAATTGCTTTTGAATGTCATCAAGCATGATTTCACCAAACACTTATAGGAATTTAGTCATTCTTGAAATAATTTGTAAAGTGCCTAAAGTTAAGGCTACAGTATAGCTTTTTAAGTATTTCTTCACTATAAAATGTTGAGGAGATGGATTATTTTACATCACAGCTTGGTATGGTAGGAAGTTCATGAATAGTTTGGAATCTAAAATCCACCATTGGAATGGCCAATATATATTGTTAGGTCAAAAGTAGATATAGATTTTCGAAGTAGATAGTCAAAACCTATTAAAACAAAGGACATTAAGTTATTGCTGACTAATACTCCTACTACAAAGAAAATTCAAGAAAGGCAACATAATAAGATGTTTTATTGGGATGCTAAGATAATTATTCAATGATACGAGAATGGAGAGCCAATCTTCTTTGATAAGGAGGAAGGTACGACTTGTTCTTCTAGTCGTGTCGAGTCGAGCTGCGATGGTAGTGAGAGGCCAATCTAGATTATTCATAAGGGTACCTTAAGCCTTTCAGCTTTGCTCAGTATGGCCTTGTGAGTTTTTTATGCTTAACGCTTTTGAATTTTAATAATCTTCTTTACTATAGATATAAGTATGGGTGATGTGGATCCAAGGAAGTTGTTGGCCTAGTCAAAGGGCAATAAGAAGAAGCTAGATATGCGTACTGTGAAGGCCATAGTTAGATAACATGAAGTGTAGCAAACTACTGAAGGATAGGTTACTGAGAAAGAAATTGCCCTACAGCAAGGAGATGTCTCAAACGTTGTACAAAAGAAGGTGCAATCCAAAAAAAAAAAAAAAACACTATTGTTACAAAACTAACCAAAAGTTTTGACCAAGTAATTGTTCCTGATGTTGTCCCACCAAACTTTGTTGCTACGAGTTTGACATTGTCCAAGTTGACTTCTTTGCAAGACTTGAAGAAGAGGAAGGGTAAGGCACCTAAAGCAATGCCTCCCGTAAAAAGGTCTAAGGGCCTCAGCTTAGATAGCTTAAGTAGGGATCTTAAGGACAATGTATGCAAGGCTCCTCTACCATGGGTAGATAAGGCTCTTGGGATTCTTTTTACTTATTTAGTATCCCTAAAGGAAGATAGTTTTTACTTCATTCTATGCTGGAGTTAGACAATTCTCAACAATAATTCTACCTTAAGGGACAAGACAAAATCTTTAGCTTCGATAGAGGGGGTTCATTCTTCGCAAAGATAATAAAATTTTGAGCAAAGATGTCGAGAGAATTGGTGGTACCTTAAAAGGTCATGTTGTTGCAAAGTTGTGTGATGTCAATTTCTTGCTTTATGAAGTGGTTTAATCTATAATGCTTATATGGCTACTAATTTTCATTGTCTCTACTTTTGTAGGCTAATCGACATGTTATGACGACCATCGAGGAGGCTAAAGAAGAGATGAAAAAGGTAAATGTTATGTTTGCTCTTTTTGCATTGTGTGGTGCTATGATCTAACGTTTCATCGTATTTATGTAGAGGGTTGAGGAGGCTTATGATGCCTCTAAGGTGTGAGCTCCTAAATATTGTGTTTAAGACAATCAAACCTAGATTTAGGACCTTTAGAGAAAAGTTATCCGATTAAGCTCAAACTTTACGACTAAGATAAAAAAGTAAGTTGAAGTAATTTAGTGAAGTTTAATTTTGAAAATAGCAACCCAAAATCCCAATTTTTACCCATACAAGTATGATTGTTTAATATAGTATCAAATTGCTTGGAGCCCTTAAAATCGAGCTCAGATTACAATAAGAACTTAGAAATAAGTTAATTAAGCTATAAAATGAGATAATATAGTATAATTTACTATACGAATATGCATGTATTTTTATTAGTAT
The DNA here is from genome assembly GCA_024138005.1 of Lumnitzera racemosa. NCBI lineage: Eukaryota > Viridiplantae > Streptophyta > Magnoliopsida > Myrtales > Combretaceae > Lumnitzera > Lumnitzera racemosa. The sequence continues at coordinate 54,671,593 of JAMXBC010000005.1, forward strand.
ACTTGGTAAAAATAATAATTATACCTGTAAATTAATGCTAAATTACTAAATTGTGTATATTATGTTTTGAATTCATAAAAATAATTAAAAAATGTATCTTAAAAATAAAAGATATGTTAGAAACATAATTATATTTATGGTTTTATACTACATGTGATATATACATAGGATATATATACTTGTATATTAATAAATAACTAAATATCAATATAAGATACTTAAAATATTGGAATAATTGCAAATCTTATCCAATAAACTCAATTTGCGATTGGAAATTGCTAGAGTTCTTCATGGGTAGGTTAGGGAAATTAGACTTGTTGAGTCAAAAAGGAATTTAGCAAGGTAAGGACACTTCTTATTAGCTTGAATTACATAGATAAATAGGAAAAAAATTTCAATTACCATTTCACCCTATAAATATCACCTAACCTCATTTAGACTAAGTTTAGACATTTAGAGATTAGATCAGTAAAGGAAAAAAATTTAGAAAAAATAGTAAGAAAATAAAAAAAAAACAGAGCAATCACTAAGTTAGATTAGTTATTAAGGCATCCTTTGATCTGCTATTAAGCCACTTCACTACCACAAAGGACCCCCAGTGCCTTGACCTTTCGACAACCATCCATTACCCCATGGCCACCAAAGTACTTAAGAATAGTTAGGTTAAATTTCTGTTATTTTTTTAATAATTTTTTAAAAATAGCAAATTTAACTAGAAAATTTTGAAAAAAATTTTATATTTAGATTATTTCATACAAAATTTCGTGTGATATTTTTATTTTTGGAAATTTTGTAATATTTAATATACTTCTTAGGAAAGTCACTATTCATTCAAATTTTTTATTTTTAAAATAAATATATCAAATGATGTTTTTTTTAGCTCAAATTTTTTGTGTAGAATATAGATGATATATAGATAATTGATATGTAGCCCAAATTTTTCTTTGAATATTTTTAATATTTATTGTATTTTTTAACCTAAAAATAATTAAAAATTAGGTTGAAAATGTGAAATAAATAGGATTTATGAAATTAAATAGTGAAATTAACCTACATTGATTTCTAATAAAGTATAATGATGTTAGGATAGGTTAAAAATAATTTTGTACAAAAAGAATCATATTTGGGTAATTAAGAGTAATTTAGGGGTGAAATCGTCATTTCGAATATATAGGTGATAAATCAAAAACCTAAATCCAAGTGATGATTGAATTTCCTATATTTTTAGGAGTCTATAGAAATTTTTTGGGAATTATTTGGTAACCTAAGCTATTTATTATGAATTTATGTAGTAAAATAGCTTAAATAACGAATCGATACACAAATCTAGTAATAATAGGTTAAAATTGATAAATTGTTGTATAAAAACTATCTATATATGTATTGGTTAGATTAGGTAAGAAGTATATTTTTAATATATTTAACGACCAGGATACGTTTTATGTGTATTAGGGTTAGATAATATCTATATTACGGATTATATTAAAAAATTAGGTAAAATATGGTTTAATAACATAAATTACGTATAGTACAATAATATTTGATACATATAACTGTGTTAAAAACTCGAATTACTTATTAAAAGTTATCTCTACAAATAGGACTTGTAATACGTATTGTTAGGTTTATATGAACCCAACGACATTATTTTTACTAAAATCAAATAATCTTAAGTAATATAACCTATAACTCTATAATATTACTAGAATGCAAATATTATGATAACCCTATCGAAATTGAAATGTGATTTACCCAATTAAAAATACATTTCGATACGATAAAAACAATATATTATATATAATAGTATAATTATGTATATTATTAATAATTAATAACTTAACTCGATATATATATAATATAATAAAACTATATATTATTATGATAATATAGTTTATATATATATATATGTAGTCGTTTTAGATAAAATCCTAATGTTTTCATAACTATTATGAAAACTGAATTTGGGTTTTGTGTATATAGGATTCCCTAGTAGTTAGGTCGTTGACAACTCGAGTCTTCCATAGTGAGCACCAGAATAGGTAAGTTAGGATTGTAACTTTATTGCTTATTAGCATACTGCGTTAAAGTCTCTGAAGGCTTAAGAGTACTCCTTGAGGTGTTGTTCTGTATGATCACATTGTTTCTATCTTGTACGAACTTATTTGGTCACCTTTAATTACAACTGATAATGATTCGACTATAATGAAACTGGACATATATAACACTCGTTAGGGGAAACGATGAGGAGTGTCAAGCTAAATCATATTGTCTTTGTATTGTATGAACTTGTTTGGTCATCCCTAATTACAACTAATAATGATTCGACTATAATGAAATTGGACATACATAACACCCGTTAGGGGAAAATACCGATTTCCTTCTTAAAGATAGCTGAAATAGTTTTTTCTCCACCCTTAGTCAAACTAAGTGACAAGCAAGGAGGTTGTAGTAAGGGTAGGGGCCGTGGTTTGAAGGCAGTCACAAGAGGAAGGTGTTCTTTATTATACAAGCTTGGGTTTAAGCTAGTTTGAGTCGCGATAAAATTACTCAATCTAAGTTGGAACGGATGTAATTTCTATAATCTTACAATAGACTGGATAACATTGTACAATGTTTTGTATGATTGGTTGTATTGCATTTCATCATAATCAATAACCTTACTTGTGACTATTCGGTACTCTTCTGACTCTGTCTCATTTACTAAGTTAGTTGTTCTTACACCCCCATCGACTCTTTTACAGGCATTGAATGAAGACTAGGGTGTTTAGATATTGCCGTCCCTAGGTTAGTGTGCTGTTGACTGAGAAGGTAAGGAATGAAGAATCAACTGAACTTGGACTTTTGACTTTTTTCTTGAATTTTGAGGAAACTAATTGGGAATTCTCTAAGATGCCCACTAATTTCCTAACTTGTTGTAAATAGTTTGTAAAACCTGTGGTTATTGGTAAACTTTGATTGTAAATTATAACTTTAGATGTGAGATGTTTATGTAAATACCGTTATGTTATGAGACAACAGTTTATGTAGAATAGGTATTTTGTAAAGCTATACCATAGGTTTAATTACTCATAAGTATCAAAACGAATGCGTCAAGTTAGTTGAGTCATATACGCCTTGTATAAATTATATCTATAATAGTAGCTGTGAGGTCAACTTCTATCTTAGGTTAATTTACATAGCAGGATTGTTATGACTCCTTCTGTTCGGGGCATAACACAAGGTACAAACAATGATGACCAAGAATGTAGGGATAAAGGCCGAAATGGAAATAGAAAACTTAACGTACTATTAGAGTCTAAACAAAGAGCCCATAAGGAAGTGTCTAAGGAACTTTTGACCTTAAAAGCTTAGAATAATGAGCTGTTTAAGGAGACCTAGGAGTTAAAGGATCAACTTCGAGAGAGGAAAGAGAAATGTTGGAGCTAGGGGTAAACCATTGTTTCTATGAATGAGGAAGAGGATAAACTAAGGGCCTAAATAAAGAATTTAGAGATTAATAGTTCCTACCTTAAGGCTTGGATCGTTGAATTGGAGCAAGCCTCTAACATAAAGCTTTTTATAGAGGAGGCTTTGGAGATCATTACACTAAGTAGACGATATGAGAGGTTGCTTTGAAGAAAGTTGTTGGAAGAGGTGCATCTTGCTAAGGAGGAAGTGTTGAAGGCTTATGCTAACTATGAACTCTCTTGCCTTGACTTTGCTGATGTCGATAATGATGACGACAATAGTAATGATAAGGAAAATGTTAGCAAGGAGGAAGGAGGCAATAATCGAAGTTAAGTTAGTGATCTTCTTGCTACTACTAAAAACCCTTTGCCTTCTAAGGAGCCTACTCTAAAAGAAGTTCCCCCTACTCCAATGGAAGTGCCTCTTACCAATTAAGAACTTAGCCTAGTTGATACTTTCAAACAAAGCACTACCAAACATATGTCTAGCTGAATATTTTCTTATTATCCGAACTTTGTTTGGTTGGGATGTCAACCATTTAGTTTGTAATTCTTTGACTTACTTTAATTGCTCCATTGATGTTTTGTATAATTAATTTTCATACATTTTGTTTCACGCATTGAAGATTGAAATATGATATTCCCTTGAAAAGGCTTAATATGGCTTACGTTTGAGTCCTTGTCTTAATCAGGGCGATAAACATTTATTCGTTAACCCTTGTAGGTATGAATTTAAGAAGTTTGTTAATCATATTTGATCAAAACTTATTAAGGTTACTTGAGCTTGTTGACCAAATTAGATCGAAGCTTAATAGATTTATTGAATTCATTAACTATGTTAGGTTAGAACTTGTTAAGATTGCTTAAGTTTGTTAACCATATTATGTCGTTATTAAGATTAACTCATTGTGTTGAATAGGCTTAAACTATATTTTCCGTTAATTGCAATTTAATTAGGATAAACTTAAAACATTGATGCCGTATCATGCAATAGATTAGAGAATGAACTTGCCATTTCATTATAATAGGGGCTATTGCTTGATAAATATCTAAAAATAGTAACTAAAAGTTAACACATAGGATCATTATATACTACATAGGAAATCAAACACAATTACTCAAAATACAATTTTATATTCTTAACACTCCATGCGCAGGGAATGGCTTGCCCATCTAACTTCTCTAATCTATAGCCTCCATTCCTTCAGGCCTCCCATGGACCTGTGGCTTCCATTTTTCTATAAACCAAGTCTTTAGGTCAAAAGACCTTATGCTTGACTTTTTGATTATAATATTGTGTTGCCCTATGTTGATAGGTGATAACTTTTGCTTTGGTGATTTCTCGAATTTCTTCATTGGTATCAAAATTAGTTGTCAAACCGACCTAATTTGCCATGATATCGAACCTTTGTGTCCGCAAATTAAGCAGTTTTAATTTGATAGGTAAGACAACCTTTGACCTAAATGCCAACATAAATGGAGCTTCCCTTATTAATGTTCTATGGTTAGTCTTGTATCTCAACAAAATGTAAGGGAGTTCGTCAGCTTACTTTCCTTTGGCTTAATCAACCCTTTTCTTTAAACTGTACAATATAGTTATGTTGATGGCACCCACTTGTCCATTAGTTTCGAGATGAGTGATTAAAGTGTAGTTCAACTATATGTATGCTTTTTGCTAAATCTATTGTTGTCAAATGATGGACTGTTATCAATTATAATTGTGAAAGGGACTCCAAATGTTATTAGAATGAAGTTTGAGATGAATGAATAACAATTTGTTTGGTTATCTTTGCTACTATTTCTGCTTCAACCCACTTAGTAAAATAGTTAATTGCAACCAATATAAATTGTCGTTACCAGTAGCCTTAAGAAATGGTTTGAGGATGTCTAATCCTTATCAAGTGAAAGGCCAAGGGCTAGACGGACACTATAGCTAGCTCAATGGAGCGCTGATGAGTATAAAATTATACTCATCTTTTATGTAATTTTTCTTGGATATTTTAAGTTATTTTGATTTAATTCCATTAAATTGGTATTGATTTGAGTTATTTCTTGATTTTAGGACTCAAATGAAGCAATGAGATGAAAATATGAGAAGTTAGATGATATTTGAAAGGAATTGCATCTATTTTGAAGGATAATTTGAAGATAGCAAGTATCGAAGAAAACTCGTTCAAGAATAAAGCTAAGGTGATGACCATGGTTACCCTTTATGGTCGTATTCCTTAGCCATGAAGCCCTTGTCCTTAATTTCCAATTGAAGTTTGAAGAATTATTGGATAAGCATAAGATTACAGTTTATTACTACGACCGTGTTGTCCAACCGTGATCCCCTTGTCATCAATTTCAACATAATTTCATGAAGGTTTTTTGTAAAGAGAAGTCTATGCTTAGACTCCATAGCTATGTACCTTGCCGTGGACTTATAATGACTTTAATCTACTTACCATTTAGAGATTATTTTGTAGATATTATAAATAGTTGACAAATACATGAACAAAAGGGGGAGGAGAGATGTAGATGGCATAGGAGAAGTCTTTTTCTTAGGGTTTAGTCCATTTTTGTCATAAAAGCTTATATTTTTATCATGTCTATAGCGTAAAAGCAACGATATCTAGGCTTATAGTTGTTAAGGTAACATGTAGCATAGGATAATTATTCTTATTTTAATGAAATTCTCTTGTTCTTGTTAATTATAATTACGTGTTTTATTAAGTTATTATTTTTAGAGTCTCAACTTAATTATTTGATTCTATGTATTGAAGTTACAAGGCCAATACATAAATAGATCCATCATAATTAAAGAGATTTGCTATAAGCTTAGAAAAAGTTGTAAAATTCTTTTAGAATTAAAAGTTAAGTCTTGTTTGTTATTGTAGAATTCATGTTCTTAATGCTGTTATAAGGAATTCTATTCTAAAAGTGATTTAGGTATAATGTAATTAGGATTAGAATTTAGTAAAGAAGTGATTCCTATTAAATTAGTAATCAAATTCCTCTATTTAAAAAGAATAAGAAATTCATTAGAAACCCTAGGCTACTACATGTTAATCTCCTGACGACTAGAATCTAGATATCCTCATTTACAGTTAATTATTTTCATTCAATTGTTGCATCCATAGTTAATTGCTTATTAGTTTCTATCTATTAAATTTCAATTAATCTATCATCAATATTGCAATCTACTTTAACTAGAGTAAATTAGTGCAAGTGAGTAAGCGTTCAGTCCTCTTAAGATCGATAATACAAGACTCTAGAAGTCCTTTATACTATTACTTAATAAGTGCACTTGCTTAATAAGAGTGGTATATGCCTAATCAAGTTTTTGTTGCAGGAGACTATTGATTAGGAAAACTTGTTGCTTTATTACTCTATTACTTTACCCTTTTGTTGTCTTTTTTTCTATTTCTTTCTGTTAAGTTAATCAAAATCTAATTTGAATTTTCTTGTTAGTGTTAAGGAAATTTAGGGCGATAATCAACAACAATGAAGCATTGAAAAATATGTTTGAATATATTAAAGCGTCAATTAGTGGAGCCAACTCCATTATCACAAGACCAGTTATCACTACAAATGAATTGATGATTTCACCATTCACCATCCAGATGGTTCAGCAACAATTAAGATTTGAATGCTCTCTAAAGGAGGATCCACATACACACATTGCAAACTTCTTGGAGATATGTGCTACTTTTAAAATTGGAGCTAACGATGATGCAATAAGGTGGAGATTATTTCCTTTTTCTTTGCAAAGGAAAGCAAGATAATGGTTAGCCTCACTTTAAAAAGATTCAATTACATGATAGGACTTACTAACAGAAAAATTTTTAGGAAAGTATTTTCCTCCAACTAGGATAGTTAAGCTTTATAGTGATATCTCATTATTCACTCAATTTGATGATAACATGATTTATGATGCCTGGGGGCATTTTAAGGAGTTGGTTAGAAAGCACCCTAATCATGCTTTAGTACTTTAGATGTAGGTACAAACTAATTATAATGGATTGAATTTAGCCACTAAGCAGTTTGTTGATGCATTTGCAAATGGACATTAAATTTAAAGATGCCTAGTGATGCTTATGGCTTATTCGAAAGCCTAGCTATAAATAGCTACCATTGGGAAAGTGCTAAACCTAGTAGGAAGGGACTAGTAGTGATGAATGCAGAATCTATCACAACTTTAGCGGCTTTAGTAGATGTACTAAATAAAAGGATAGATTCTTATCTCATGCTAGTACAACCTTCTATGATGCCTAATATAGTTAATTCAGGAGGATGTTTGGCACCTTATTATGAGAAACCACCTATCATTGCATAAATCATTGGGGATTTCAATATTTAGCTTATCACGATTGTGAAGAAAAGGGTAGGGAGTGTTTTTTTGTTGCAAGAAATTAGTTTTATTCAACTCAACTAAGGAATGCTAATATTCCCTATGGATTTCAAGCTTACCCTCTAAAAGAGGAAAGTTTGAAACTGAAAGAGATGTTGATCGGGTATATACAAAGCAATGATGCCAAGTTACTAAGCATTGAAATATAAATAGAGCAACTTGCTAAGATCTTAATTGAGAAGCAACCAGAGTTCTCACTATAAGCTTAAGTTGAATTTGCAACTTTGAGAAGTGGTAAGGAGCTAAGTAGTCTGAAAAGACAGTAATCAACCCTAAACCAATAATGAGGGAACCAGAGGATAAAGTTGCAAATACTTCAAAACCACCTAAAGAAGAACCAAAACCTTAAAAGATTAGAGAATATAAACTACCCATTCCATATCCTCAAAGGTTAAGGATGGAATGCTCAAATGAGCAATATGGTAAGTTGTTGATCTTATTTAAACACAATTACAGATTAATTTACCTTTTGTGGAAGCTTTGTCGTAGATGCCCAAATATCTAAAGTTTTAAAGGGGCTGCTCTCTAATATGAAGAAATTAGAGGAGTCATCTACAGTTATACTCAGTGAGGAGTATTTAGCCATCTTACAAAACAAGCTACCCACAAAGCTAAAGGATTTAGGGGAGTTTTATTATCCCTTATCTTATTGGAAATTTATCTATTGAGAAAGCATTAGCTGATGTAGTTGCTTGCATAAATTTAATGCCATATGAATTGTTTTAACAGCTAAGCTTAGGTGAACCTAAACTAACTAAAATAAGTTTATAATTGGCTGATAGATCAATAACATACCGTAAGGGTATAATTGAGGATGTGCTTATTAAAATAGATAAATTTACATTTCCTATTGATTTTGTCATTTTAGACATTGATAAGGATATTGAAGAACCACTCATCTTAGGTGGATCATTTTTAGCTATAGTTAGAGCTATAAGAGATGTTAGTAATGATAAGCTTACGTTAAGGGTAGGTGAAGAAGAGATGGTAATTAAAATTACAGAAGTAATGAGAAAAAGTGCTTAATAGGATAATACATGTTTTAGTCTAGATTCCATTGATTTTTTAGTATCTAATACTTTGTAAGAATTACCATCTAAAGATCCTTTGGAGTTATGTTTGACATAGAGAATCCAAGAAGAAGCATTTAGTGATCCAAACATAGTCGAAGTGGAAGCTCAACTAGAAATCAATTCTTCGACTTAAGGGTGAATAGTTGAAAGGTTTAAGCATGTAAAGGAAGTGAAGTGAAAGCCTTCTATCGATGGTATTTAGTATATGTTGTTTATAATTTGTTATGTTTGCTCGTAGTCTATAGTATTAGTTCAGGCACATTTACAAATAGCAAAAGGCAACAAATGAGAGTTTATCGTATGGTTTACTATGTTTAAATGTAGTTGAAATTGTTTTATATAGCTTGTGTAAATATGGCAATGTTTGTTAGGATTATGACTAGTTACTTGTTATTTGTCAAGATTATTATCATTTATACCCGTTATTTCAATTGTACTTGTTTACCATAATTGGCATTTCATGCATGCCTATTCAACCTATAATTTATATTTATTATTTCATCGCACCTATTTAATCATAAGTGGAATTTCGATAACATGGTTAACTTATAACTTACACATGTTACTTTAGTCACATGATTAAATGTTCTATAATTCTTAATTCTACCATAAGTAGTGTTCTTGACTTTAAATACTAACAATTCATAAAAGGTTCTTCAAATTACATTAAATACTAATAATGTCTTTACACAAACACATTATAATACAAATTACTTAAAGCTCATGACAATATACATGTCTATATTGTAAACAAAATAAATCATAAAGTTCTTAAAACTTCATTACATCTAATCTTAAACATCATGTAAGTACTTGCCTAAAAACCTATATATATCTCAATTTTCCTTATCTCTTCTTGTATCATCATCCTTCTTGCTATTACTTGCATTTAGAAGTCCTGTTATGCTATTCTTAAAAGCAATGAGTAATAATTAAATGTAATTATATTCTAGAAAGAGATTGAAAACCATACAAATTACTTTTACTAACTGTAGTGACCTTAGGAGGAGCCTAATAGTATTACCTAAAATTTCCATATCATGTGTGCACCTATGATAAGAAAATCTCTTTGCAAGTCAGAGATTGCAAGACTCTAAATAGTTATTTACTAGAATTTTTAATTTTTGTTCATTGACTCATTATATAAAATAAATAATTATAAATATCCAGTTTTCTACAGTTCCTCAGAACCGTAGAGAAGGTATCGCCTACCAAACAAGGGAAATAAAGTAGACAATTCTAGAAAATTTTAAAGTTACTAAAAATACTAAACTTAATTGAGACATTAGTCATTTTTTGGAGCATTCCGAATTAATTACATAAGCCCTTTTCATCATACTGATCCAACGGTAGCATTCTGTACTCGATTCCTATCCCAATCCCAACTATTGATCAACTTGCAAGGAAAAGAACTGTGTGTGTGTGTGCGCACGCAGGCGTATGCGTATGCGTGTGCATGTGCGAGTGTGTGTACGTATGCGTATACGTGTGTGAGTACGCATGAGTGGGCGTGTGCCTATACGTATGTGTGTGTGCGTGTGTGCGTGCGTGTGCGTGTGTGTGTGCATGTACGTGTGTGTGTGTGTGTGTGTGCGTGTGTGTGTGCGTGTGTGTGTATGCGTGTGTGTGTGTGCGTGTGTGTGTGTGCGTGTGTGTGTGTGCGTGTGTGTGTGTGCGTGTGTGTGTGTGCGTGTGCGTGTGTGTGTGTGTGCGCGCGCGCGCGCGCGCGCGTGTGTGTGTGTGTGTGTGTGTGTGTGTGTGTGTGTGCACGTGCGTGTGCCTGTACGTGTGTGTGTGTGCACGTGCGTGTGCGTACCTGTGTGCCTGTGTTTGCGTGTGTGCTTGTGCATGTGTGTATGTATGTGTACCTGTGTGTACATGTGTGTATGGGTCCCTTCCCATTTTCTGCGTGTAGCAGTAGTCAGTGTTATCTGTATGCAATATGGGGAATGCATCATTCATTTTGATTTCTTCATTATATAAGTGATTAACTCGGTTTTCAAGGTGATTAGACAATTTCATTCCATACAATTCACATGTATGTATTAGTACAAACAATTCCCATTATTATAAATAATTAACAAGTCATCGTATTCATCTATAAATTCATACACATATGTTTCTCATATCCCACAAGCATCCAAATTTATATGTATAAGTTTAAGTATATCTATTCTATATGCAAAATCAAGTAAACAGTCATTGGGAATTTACTTACTCAACTATGCGAATCAATCAAAATAATCCAGGGTAGGTCATCTCCCAAAAGCCGAGTCCCCTGGACATCGCAAATACGATACTATAAGGATTTGAAATAAAACCTAGAAAACTAAGCTAAAACCCTTTAAGTTATACATTTGACTTGGTTTCATAATTTTTTCCTAGTTTTACTTAAAAGTTCAATCGCATATAACTTTCTCATTTTAAATCCGATTTTTATGATCTTATAGTCAATCTTCATCATTTTCGAGTGTATTTTAACGTGGTGAGGTTAGATTTTCAAAATGAGGCATGCTGTCTATCACGCCCAAAAGCCGCAAAGTCGTAATAGCTCCACCGTGTAAACCATCCTAAGATAGAAGTTGGTCTTACAACTGCTATCTTAGACCTGATTTACACAAGGCGTCTACAACTAACCCGCTTTGAAGTAAACAGTTGTAATTTAAATAAATCATTTACCTAAGAAAGTGAGGAAATATATATATACACTATAATTTAGTTAGTATAAATATTGTTTATAATATTTCTCCGTAATATATTTCCTAGTTGTTACATTATTCAGAAATGAGAAATTCTAAAGTAAAAGCTTAAACCTTAAAAATATATGTTTATTGTTCAAATGTTTTTCCTCACTTCCCAAGATCCAGTACTTGCTAGCTTCAGAGTAGTTATTTGCCGCTTCTTAGCCAGTACCTGCACGACGTCTATAGGGATGTGAGCAACTACAGCTCAGTAAGTTAGGATGGATGACTTAAAACTATACCATAAACACAACAAGGTTATCAATTAACTTATTAGGTACAATGCATGTTCAAGCAAATGCCATTGCACGACGTTGTCCGGCCCATCGTGAGATTAGAGAAATTGCACCGCTCTAATCCGGGTTGAGGAGTTACCGTTAATGCAACAGCTTACGACCAAACCCAAGCTTGTGTAATGAAGACCTCGCTCCTCCCGCGACTACCTTTGAACCATTGTCTTCACCCTCGCCGCGACCTCCCCTCCTATCACTTAGTTTGACTGAGGATGAAGAAAGGACCATTTTGCAATCCTACGCTATCCCTTTCGAAGGGATCGGTATTTGGTCGGAGAGTCCTAAGTTCCCCTAACAGGTTGCCATGCATGTCCAATTATGATTACTGGTCGTATATTTGATTAAGTCCAGTTTAGGGTGATCAATCATTTCATACAAATCATATAATACATGCTAGAGCAATAAACAGAATCATAGCATCACCCATAATCAAGCACATGTACACATCCAACTGTCTAACAAGTACAACCAAGCATAATCTTAAGCCTCCAAAATACAACATCGTATTAATCCCAACTTACCTCGACTCCTCGCTCACTCACTTGAGGTTCGACTTGCTTAGGCTATCGCCGATCATCCCTATAACACAAACGTGGTTTCGGTTTTTTATATAACTATTATAGGTTCATTTTATCCTATAACGCTTTTTGTTATGTTTTGTTTAGGGTTTAATATGCCTAATTATCTAGGTCTTAAGTCTTTTACAATTATTCTAGGTTTGGGGTTAGGTTCGGGTTCGGTTTTCGTATCGATTTTTAAATTAGGTTTTAGTTCGATTTCTAAATAGTGTTTTATACTTCAACCCTAGAAATTTGTTTCAACCCATAATGTTAAATTAATCACATTACTTCCTAATCTCCTAAATACCATCATTACCCTAGTCAGTGTTTATTTTACTCGGTACATTAAATCCGTATTAGTGTACCAAATTCACTCCTAATGTAAGAAATTTTTACATTTTTCATATAATTACATAAATTCAAGTTTCGTATCAGATTTATTGTACATTTTTATTATTATCAAAATATCAATTTTTATTATAATATTTTCTATTTATTATATTCTAATAATTACATATTATGTATTATTACCTTTTATGTATATAATATACTTCTAATATTTCTATCACTCTATTATCGTCTCTAAACACCAATTATCATTTCAAAATGTCTAAATTCATCCTAAATCAGATTTTACTCCTAATTACCTTAATTTCCAAAATTAACTTAAAATTTACTATTTTTCCCTATTACTCATTTACTATATAATTAACCTAATAATTACATCTCACACCCTAAATGCTATAAGTATCATACTCCATCAGATTTTAACATCCTAAAATATGTACTGATTCACTAAATCAGTAATTAACCATCTAATTACTTTATTAACCCTAAATTACCTATTTTATGCCTTATTTTAAGGCCTAAAAATTTCAAAAATTATCTTTTGAAAATGGGCTTCATAGTACTGTTTTATATTATCTAAGTGGTCTACACAAAAATTTTGGACTTGAAACTACACTCCTAAGATCATTTATTTCTAAATCGAAATATGATCGGTTTTGCACGATTTCTTAAGGACCCTATATCACGAGACATATTTTCATCAAAATAATATTTTTATGAAAAAGTACATGCAAAAATATTACAAAATAACAAGTTTCATAATTTTCTAAAAATATTTACTATTTTTTCAAAATTACACAAAATCAGGCTGGAAATCAAATTCACCGATTTGGGTGGCTCTGGCCACCGTCGATGGCCATGGGAGTGTCGGCCCACATGGGCGTTGCCACCACCATGTACTGGTGGTGGCCGTCCATTCCCAACTGCCCGTCGGGTCTAGGTTCTCCTTTGTGGCCTTGACTGCACAGTTTTCCTTTTCTTTTTTTTTTCTTTGGTTTTTCTCTCAATTTTTGCCTCTCCCTAATTTTCTCTGATTTCTAACTGTCCAAATGAGCTTCTGAATTTTTCTTGCTATTTATAGAGCTTTAGTGTAATTATTGTGTATTAAATTGGACAAGACAATTGCCTTATCCTTTAATTTTTGGTTTTTGTGTTGTCTTAATTTAATTGGCCGATTTTTTTCTTATTTTTTTCAGCTTCCATGACCTATATTTGGATCATTCCTTATTTTTCCTGATTTTTCTTTATTTTTCCTTAATTAATTATGGATTTTCTTTAATTATTTAGTATGATTTTAGCACATTACGCGTATTTTAAATAATTATGCGTATTTTTACATACATGTAAATTCATATATAGTACAAATAAATATTCTTAAATATTATTTAGGTTATTTTATGATTTTTAGTATACATATAATTTATCTCGAGCGATTCGTTAATTATCGGAATGCATTTTACGCATTCTCGATAAATAACGAGTTATATACTTAAAATTTGGAATTTTATATTCTTTTATTTTATTACTTTTTTTCTTAAATTCAAGTTTACGGGGTCATTTTTACTAATATTTCTAGCTTTACTTTATAATTTAGGTTCGATTGAGTTTTTCAGCTGATCGAAATCTCGAATGGTTTCAAACAGTAACGATCCTCATGTTTTGGAGTACTTTTGGGCCTTGTTTAGTAAATGTGCTTTTTGATAACTTGAAAATCCTTTGGGCTTAGTCTTAAGATTTTACCCTAAGCTCAAAATACTCCTTGAAATTAGATTGACAACTTTGATTTATACTTTTAAGGCTAACAACCACTTCATGGGCTCTTTAGTAGGCTTAAATTGTCAAATAGGCTTGTTTTTTGTTCAAACTAAAGTCGGTGACTTTGCTAGGCTTGTGGAGTCTTAGGTGAATTCCTTATGGGCTTCAAAACAATCTTTCTTAATATTTTAAAGTGTTGGTTATAATTTTAATGAATGCCCAACTTAGAGTTCTAAGCTTGTCTTGAGAGTTTTAGGCTCAGTTTTGAATTTTAGATTTTGTATACTTGTTATACTTGCTTTGGTTGATATTTTTACTTTGTTCACTTGGTTTTATCATATTTTTAAGTGGCTTTTAGTTATGTTTCAGATCTAGTCATGATGAATCAAAGGGGTTCTTACTTGGTTTTTCAACTTGTTTCATCATTTCCTTAAGTTTAAGGGTTAGATCATTAACCTAGGTTACTTATATTCAAATCTTAACTTAACTTCTCTTCCATGAGATGATTACTTAGCTTATACTTTACATGAAAATAGTAGATCTCATACTTATCACAACTTTCATATCATAGGTCATATCTCATAAGGTTGGTTTTTTCATAAAAGCTTCATTAATGGATTTTCCTTTACCTAAGGTTAGGTTTGAGCATCTTTAACTTAATAGAAATGGAAATAACATCTAAATGACTCATATGTACTCCATGCCCAACATGATATCTCCTCATTCTTGTACACATTTCATGATTTTCTTAACTTAAAAGCTTCCATTTTAAGTGTTAAACATGTATCTTTACATAACACCAACTTAGCATGCTTATAATTCAACTTTCATGTAAAGGGGTTCGCAAGCTTACTTCTTAAGGTGGTCTAGCTATTTTATCATCTTATGATCATGCTAATATCTTCATGAAAACATGGTCCCTTAACATGTAACACTAAACCACTAATACAAAGAAATAACTTACTCGTCCTAAAAGCGTAAAAACAGTAGTTATGCAACTAAGTACCTTCTTATGTTCCTTGTTTTTCCTCCTTTTTCTTGGAAGCTCCTTTGGAACTAGAGTCTTGATCTTTGAAGTGGGGTTTTAAGGATATTTTAAAGTTCCTAAAAGTGGTTTTTGAAATTGACAAATAGAAGGCACAAAATAAAGCTTAGTTCCGTGAGTATGGAAGCAAAAATGGTAGCAGCAATGTTGGGATTTTGTGGAGTTGGATTTCTTCTTTTGATTTGTGTTTAAAGTGAGAGAAAAGGAAGTGAAAATGGGAGTGAAAGAGGGAGAAAGTGGCAGATTTTTTAATGAGAAAAGAAGTGTATGCAAGAAGCTTTAATTGATTGTCTTGTAGCTTACACAAAAGTCAACAGTTGCAACTATTGATGATACAATCATTAAGGAGTAAATAGTGGTGTATAAAAGAAACTGATTGATGGCTGAAAGGTAAGAGCATGCCCTCCCTTTCCTCCTTGTTTAAATCTTCAATTTAATGTCCTTTGGGGTTATGGAATGGTCTTGTCTCATTTAATGAAGTTAAACATATGAAATCTTGTAAAAAATTATCCATATGTAGTATAAGTGAAGGGGTGATAAGGAAAATGTCTTATCATTAGATTTTGATAAGTTATCAATTGATAAATGATTTCAACTCTCAATTGATAAGTTATCTAAAGTGATTGATTGGTTTACTTATTGATGTGTAAGGCTTAGACATGAAGATAAGGGCATGGTCTTATAGAAAATTGTTTTATGGTTTTCATCTTGCATAGTTTTGTAATTTATGATTTGATTTTTATAAAATTGTGAAATTTTCCAAAGTTAAATAAATATTTTCAAATTAAATTATTGATTAATTACTTAGGGTTAAAATTCCTTAATGGTTTTAAGATTTAGGGTTTTGAATGACTTTAGAGCTCGTAGTTCTTCAAGCTCGGGTTTTATCGATAATTGGTTTATGAATTGGAAAAGTTTGATTTGTTTCTAAATGTAAACTTAAATTTTTAGTTTTGTTGATCCTTAGGAAGGTTCGGATGGTACTTTTAATTGAATCATGGGCCAACTAAAAGTAGGGTTTATATTTATCAATTGATAAGTTATTTAGGATGATTAGTTAGTTTACTTATTCATGTGCACAAATCTTATGCATAAAGATAAGGAGATCGTCTTATATGAAATTCTTTTGGAGTTTGTTTCTTAAATTGATTTGTAAGTTGTGATATAATTCTTATGAAATTATGAAAATTTCTAGAGTTGAATAAAATTATTCAAATTAAATTCTTAATTAGCCGCTTAGGGTTATCAGTCCTTAATTATTTTAGTGTTTTGGGTTTAGAGTCTATGGTTCTCATATTCGAGTTTTATCGATAATAGGGTTTCAAATTGGAAAATTAAATTCGCTTTTAAATGTAAACTTGAATTCTTAGTTTAGGTTATCCTTGGGAATATTTGGAAAGTGTTCTTAATTGAATCACAAGTTTACTAAAAGTAGGGTTTACAACTTATCCATACATAACATGGCTTATAAGTGAAAATAAGGGAATTGTTTTATATGAAATTCTTTTAGGCTTTGGTTCTCAAATTAATTTATAGGTTGTGATTTGCTTCTTAAGAAATTTTAGAGTTTTCTAGAGTTGAATAAAATTTATTCAAATTATATTTTTAATTATTCATTTAGGATTGTAAGTCCTTGATCATCCTAGGTTTTAGGGTTCGAGTGAATTTATGTATGTTTTAAAGTTCGAGTGAGATTATGTATGTTTTAGGGTTTTTCACCAACTTGGGAATAACTTACTTACACTTAGGAGTTTAAGGATTAAGAAAAGAGAAGGAAATTGCTTAATAATATATTTATATGTATATATATATACATATTATGGGGCTACTTATATATACAAGTAAAATAATTTTTGTAAATTTATTAATTTATTCCTTTAATTAGTTTAGTTTTTTTGTTTATTATTACTTGAAATAATCCCTGATTTGTTCATTATCAGTTTTTACGATTTCACAAAATTATTGATAATTTTATTGATTTATGACTTTTCAAGCATTAAGATAATTTTATTGATTTAAAAATTTTTATGATTTAATATTTACAGTTCCTGTTAAGTTTAGGTTTATATTTTTAAAAGTACATGTATGTAAGGATTAGGGTTTTCTTGCATGATTAGGGTTTCCAAATCATGTAATAGTATCTTTCAAGTTTGTTTTAAATTTCGAGTTTAAAATTTTAGTCGGTTTTCATTTTATGTGGTTTTATCGACTTAGATAAATACTTACGATACTCGAGTCCGATACCATGTTTAGAAGGTTAAATTTGCAGAGTCTACACTAACTTACTTGAATTGCTAAGAAAATTTATGACAAGTTATTGGATGAGTTAAGTAAGCTAAAACAATTATAATATAATTATATTAAGTCAGTGGCTTGAAAAACCAACCAATCTTGAGGAATAAATACTTATAGCAAATTTGTACCCATTCTATGCTTACATTTGCTTTCGATTGTAAATAGAGAATATATAAAAGAAAATATACCTAGAGAGAGAGAGAGAGAAACTTCAATTTTTAGTTGAAATTAATAGCAAATAAGAAGCTTAAAATGATAACCTATAAAATACCTGCATGTTGGTACGCTTATAACAATATGTACATACTTATGTATCTTTTTACATATCATTTGATAGCTCTTTCAATATACTAATTTAGATATCTTTGTAGTTTTTTTCAATGAAACATCTTTATAGTTAGTCCATGCTATGATAACAAATCACAAGAAATAAACATGGATAAATCATAACACCACAATTGTTTTAACTGTATATCATTCACTACTCTTAGCTCTTATAGAGTTTAATTTATTAATGAAGATAACATTATCAAACTTTCTAGAAGAACAACCTTCTGTAATATAAATGCGACCAAGGGAATTTATATGCCGAAGACCTTTTTCATTTAATATAAAAAATTAGTCAGAACTTTAAAAAAGAATTGAATAAATGACTTGTCTATCATGTGAACAATAAAGATCAAAGTCTTTTCTCCAAAGAAAGTAGCCAAACAGTAGAAGTCCATTACATCTATAAATATGGAAACAAGGTTGAATTCTCACCTGGCACATATCACCATCCACTAGTTTATTAGCAGTAATTCTATGATTATGTTCAATGAGAGGCTTACTTTTGTTTAAATCTAAAAAAAAGTCAAGTCATATAATGGAAAACCATAGAAGAAAAAAAAACATAAATACATCTAAAATAGAGCGTTAAACAATTAATATTAAGAGAACAAACCTCCATCAATAGCTCCAGCTGCATCAGCAAGTAGATCCCTTTAAATCCTTAAAGTAAGCAATATGAATTTACTGTATTCAATATCTTTTTTTAAGGTGTACTATGAGAAGATATTCAAGCACAACTAATGCTTGTCCTTAATAAGTGCAAGGTTTTAGTACTGTTTAGATTTAAGGGTTCCATCATTTCTAGTAGAATTTTCACCTAACCAAGATACCTTTCTTTTACTTAAAAGAACTTACCAATACATAAGATATAGGAGCAGCAAAGTAAAACATTGTCTTGACAAATCTTATCAATATTGTATTTCCCATAATATTGAAAATAGATCTCCTTACTCCATAGATGAAGTCAAAACTAAAGATTATTTGATAGAAATACATAACTTCAAAGCATATGTTTATTTTATATGGAACTTCGATAACAAAGAAAAGTACCACCAGCCATAATTAATGATTATATTATAACATTACAAAAAATTTCCCTACTGATATGTATTGAAATCATCATTTCTCAATCCAATCTATACTAAAATGCTTAATATGATTCTTTACATTTGCATCTTACCTTAGAGAATTCCTCATCATGATAACAAGTGCATAGTACCCACATCCTAGCGTCAGAAAGACATTAGTGAAGTATCACAAGATAATTTCAATTTACATGCTACTAAGTTTTCAAATAGCTTTTGGTTTAGTGATTGAGTTAAAACTTGCAAGAGAAAACCATATGGACTTCAAGTCATAATCATAGGAGTTATCTAGAATTGCTAAATCCAAAAAGAAAAGATATGGAATCCATAGCAACTCATAACAAGAAACAAAAACTCAACTTCTCTCATCATAAAAGTTAGAATCTGGAGGCATATCCATTTTGACCTAAGTAGTGAGTTAAATCAACTTGGTTTATATAAATTGTAGCATGTTTCAAAACCTTGTCTATTCTCATAACAAAAGTGTATACACTTGAGACTTATAAATATAAAAAACCATGACTATGATTATTTCGCCTTCATATGGCTTTAAACTCAAACTTAAAATCTCCTATAGAATTCAGGTAATCAATGGAGCATTACATACTAAAACAGAATATAGTTAATTTGTCTTATAGAATGTATAAAAACCATTGACAAGCTTGGCCATACATCATAGCAACACAAGAAAGTGCACAAGAAAATCTGTTTAATCTTGCTACTCCATAATAACTGAAATCCAGAAATGTGTTCCTTGTATTTCTTTTTAATCATATAGAAAATTCCTATAACAAATCAGTATAGATAAAGCACTTTCTAAAGATAAAGATGATTTCTTTTAATAACTATTGTGAGATGAATATGTTCTCTAAATATTGATACTTTAGAATTGGTTAGTATTAAAATAATTTATTGTGGTGATAGATTACATAAGCCAAAATCTTGAAGAAATAAATGAGATAACAAGCAAGGTTTGAAAAACTTTTTTTCTCTTTCACTTCTTTAGGTATCTAAACAATAATAAAAGAATGATATAGCATATCATGCATGGGAGGTTTATTATTTAGCAAAACAAAACTATTCTTTTGAAATAAGCTCTTTAATATCACTGACTATATGAATTTCCATCTCATAATAATATTAGCAACCTAGCAAGTGCTAATAAATAGTAAAGTCAAGGCCATTTAGGTAGGATAAGTGAATATTTATAGCAATATGGGATAGCCATGACACTAGTTATAACATGCCAAATTGTATGTTCGAAACAATAAGAAGTTTAAAAGTTCTATGTTATGCCATGAATACTTTAAGATTGAGGTGTGATTATGCTATGATAATAACTTTGTGCTCACTGTATGAGTGTATCAAAAATATCTACCACACAAAGGTGTATTGAGTGCTATATAACAGTAAAAGAGTCTTAAATTAGTTTGAACGTTCTTTAACAAATTTTCTTCCTTAAGGATAAAAAAGATTCATAAATAATCATGATATATGCTAATATGATACAACCTTTTAACTAATATAACATAACCTAAGTTAATGAGCAAAAGTAAAATTTTATTTTTGATAAATTTACTTGCATAAAGATAAAGGAATCTTAAATCATTATAATAGTAAACTCCAGCAAATTGAACCAACAAGAGTGTATAAGACTATCTCAAAGAATTCTAAATCTACTAATGTTTAGAGCTAGAGCCTATATTATATAATTTTTTTTAATTTTTTACTTACAAGGTCATCCCATATTTAAAACATGTGTTCATGTGATAAGCTTACCATAATGAGTTACGAATATTATTGAGAAGAGATACTGGAGTGGTAGAGTTTTAGGAAGGTATTAGTATACTTTTATATAAAACTAGACAGACACGTTCTTTTAAAACATAAAGTTCCATCTCACATCAATCAAATATGGAGCCTTTCAAGTATTCCTCAACAACTATACAAATATTGAGAGTGCATTCTAAACAAAAACTAAAAAAAAAAAGTACTTAATGAACTAACATTAGATTATAAATAATTTATATAAGAATGTGAAGAATTCTTAATTTTCAAAGAATATAGTTAACTTTATAAAGTAGTCTAGTCATAAAAACCTGATGCCTTTGATTTTTTTTTTTTAACTACTTCTATATGATATTTTCTAGAGATTGCATGCTTTTATTGAACTTACACATTAAGTCCATTTCATGTTGACATTATATACAGCAATTTTGAGAAAATACTAAGCATATTGACCAAATAAATAGGAATTTGATTGAAATGTATGCATTATTTTTCTTTTCACTTTACAAATTACAAGGGAAACACATAGAATATTTCATGTAAGCATTAGTTTCTTTTTATTTACATATTATATAAGCACTAGCCAACTCAAAAGATGCTGGGGAAAAAAGCCAAAGAAAAATGCAAAATTATTTTATAGAAATATAAAGTAAACATATTGATCAAAATGGAATAAATGTACTTTTTGCTCACATAGGTTTGTTCATTTTGATGGAGAAAATAATCTACAAGAACTATGTAGATCTTAAAATGCTTACAAATCGTTGGCCTTCTAAATCAACACAAAATAGATCATATTTACTACTACGATTCTTGTACAAGAATCGAAAATGAACAAAGTATAACAAAGCCAAAAATCCAATATTGCCTAGTGATATCATGTTTCTAATTGTTGCAATTAGGGAATAACTAGATATAATTGACAATAGGCCTTGAACTCTAAAAGTAAAACAAACAAACAATTAGTGGAAACATAACATCACTTATAAAGCTATTGAACCAAATGAATGGAAACCCTTCAACTATTATTGCTAATTACAACATAAAAATTAACGTAGGTGACAACTAATATGTTTTGGCTCAAATAACAATTAGCAAAATAAGAAATATTAGTAGGAAGACTGATGGACTACTGACCTCTAGGCCCGTTACTCGCCTCCGATGCCTTCAATCTCTCACCAGGAGAATTTTCACTTGTTATCCTATTAAGGATGAGCTCTTATACATGGAAGAGCTATAGACAAACTCTCTAAGGGCCCAGCTCGGATACATCTTGCTCTACTCAAACTCATGCTCAATTATTGGCCTACCGAATGATGTGGTTGACTTGCTAAGTGTGGAGGCTAACCTGCTAGGTGTTGAGGTTGACTTACTGAGTGCCATGTTTAAAGACACTATATGTTAAGTTCTAACCTATTGAACTGTAACGTTATCTAATCACTTCGGCAGCTTTCAACATAGTTCCTTAATAGCAACCTTAACATTAACTTTGCTTAACCATAGTACCCTAAAATCCAAGAATGTAGACCTAATTAGGCATGCCACCTATCATTCCTTTTTCTGGCATTGTAATATATTCCATGGTATTATTTGTTCCCTTTTACCCTTTTACCCTTTTACCCTTTTAGTAATGTACAAAGTTAAAATTATTATATTTCCCTTTATTGTAATTGTACATATTTCCTTATTGTCCTAGGGACTTTCTATAAATAGTCGCTTACCTTTTGTAACTGGAATCATCTTACGCCTTTTAATTAATGAATTCTTGTTCTTATGAGATACTCTTCTTCAAATACATTTTCTCTTACACTCTTATCTAATTTTGTTGAGTAGCTTGAGATTAGTGGTAAATGGATCTTAGTATTAGCTTATATGGGTCATATTAAGTGAAGCACTAAGTTGTGTTATGTTCATTAGTGCATCATATCCACTAAATAGCTTCACAGAAGTTATTATGTTTGTTAACGTTTCCCATTTCTTCATTCTTTGATACTTTGAAGGACTTGCTATTACTACTTCCTCTGGTAAGTCCTAGTAATCAACTTAGCTCATAGGCACATCAAATAATCCTAATATCAGAGCTTGAAGTTGCGATTGGAAACTTAGTGTTGAAGTATTTCATTTTAGTGTGTATGTTTTGTTATACTTTGTTTCTCTAATGGAAAACAAAGCAAATTCTTAAGTTACTGTTTGAAATTGTATTATCAAAGTTATGTATAATCTTCTGTTAAGTAGTGGAAATTCCTAAAGTTTTGTATTAAGAATGTTGAATCCTAATGTTTAAAGGGAGATTAATGATGCTAAGAGTGATGCTCATGGTACTGGTTGTGTTACCTAACAGAACCTGTGAATTGCTGATAAATAGTTGCAAAACTTTGTTGCTATAGTAGCCAACTTAGCTATATTTGTATAGAGGATCGTAGAGACTAAACCTTAAGAGAGAGTTGATGAATGAGGTCAAGAATTAAGAGATAAGCTGAGAAGACAGGTGGGCAAACATTGAGCATAAGAAACTATCGATGTAAGCCCAGCTCCACCCCGACATGTTGCAAGAGTTATAAAGAGGAGACTTGAGTTGCATGAAGTTAAGGAATATGAGGAGGAAGAGCAGTATGATAGATTTAAAGAGTGTAAGCTTCAAGCCCTAAGAGTAGTTGAGCATCTTAAAGTATAGATTTCAAGTTTAATGGATCTGGTAGTATTGATGATTATTTGGATTGGAAAGAAAAGATTAAAAAGAAATTTGACTTCTATGAGAGTGACTGCTTTAGAATTTTCTAGGTATGTAGCAATGTGGTGGAAGAAACTGCAAAATATATGCTAGTGAACCTGACGTGAAATCTAAATGCGAAATGAGATGAAAAGAGATCTAAGGAGTAGGTTTATTCTAAAATGCCATGAGCAAGACACTTTCTGATACCTTTAAGAACTTAGGTAAGGTAATCGATTAGTGGATAATTGTTCTCAATATATTCCATTGAAATTTGCTGCAAGATTGTGTTATGCACTACACTATCTCAATTTATAAGAAATTCTAATCATTAAGAATTCGTAATTATTAGGAATAATAATAATTTACAATACATTTATGTTAAAATGACTTTGTAAACCCTATTTTATCACTTACACGTAATAGAAATAGAACAAATACAGAGAAATAATAAAAAGGAAGTAAAACATTACATAAAAGAAAAGAGAAGAATAAAACCCATTTTATTTACTTAAAGGATTCTGATACATAATATACAGACATTAGATTCTTCACAATTCTCTCAAAATTAATGAAGGATGTTACATAAAAAACTCTCATTTCAGTATCACTACCTAAGAACACAAATAAGAAACTTAATGGTCTTCATTCTGACGGTCTATTGTGCTTCTTGATGTTGTTTATTCTAATGTACTTCTCTATCTCGATCTGGTGTTATCTCCTTTCTTATCTAAAAGTCATGGTATATTTATACTTAACTGTCAAAGGACTCGAATTATACCACTTCAAGATACTGCTTGATGTTAAGACATGTTTTATGTATTGGTTCATGTGAAAAAGTTGAAGAAGAACAATTATGTCCACTTCCATCATGCTTATGACTTGAGGAGTAATAGTCTTGGAAAATAAGAATCAACACTAATCACAACGGATGTGAACTCTTCATTGTTTCATTATAACTCATCATGCTCTTGATTGAGGGCATAATTATCCTCCTGCTATACAATCATGGTCATGATTGATAGGGGGATCATCAAAACTTCCTCAATCATGCTCGTAATGGAGGGTATGATCAGTGCTAGCCATTCTAATCATTCATTATCATGCTCGTGATTGAGTGAATCTTTGTTCTACTTCAAAGTTTTCTTCTCCTCACAGTCGTGATTGCTTTAAAAGTCATTATTCTTGTGTAAATTTCATTTTATTGCTCATAATTCATCTAAAACCAATGTGTTATATAATTAAGTGCCAAAACTTAAGCATTGAATCACAATTATGAACAATTTATGCCTAAATATGCCTTAAAAGTGTAAAGTAATTTACACTTATCAAGTAGTACTATATCTACTCTAAGCTTGGATTAAATTCACTTACTTGGGCTTAGTAATAGTGCCAAATCCTAAACTTCATGACATGATCCTTCCTTATTTATCACACCTAAGAAAATATAAACACAATCCTTAAGTCAATTATGAGTCAAACCTAAATTCTTATAAGCTTTCATTACTGCGCTTTCAAACTTCATTTGATAGTATCTTACTCATTCCTTATCTGATTTTAGTAAATTTTGTATTATCACTACCATTATTTCGAGTACTATTAATATATCTTAAGAAACAAGACTAATCAATATGGTTATAAGCCTGAAGATATCCTTTCTTACTATTGACTCAATCATACATCATCGTAACTCTATAAATAACCTGGATAAGCTTTAGTTTTAAACTAAAACCCAAAAAATTGTACTTTCCAAACTTGAATAATATCTATTTTACACTTAAAATACTGATCGTGCATTATCTTATCAATTATCATAATAGTGTTATTTACTATTTTACATATTAAGTTAATACATAGCTTATATTAGGAAAATACATGATAAATTGTATATGAGCCCGATTAATTTCATGAAAAATCCTATAAACTTACAAAAATATTTAGTTCAATTTTTGACCATCAATTACACTAAACTAGCTATTATTTATTTTTATGAAAGTATCAATTTTAACTCAAAATTACGGAAAATAAACAAATTTATGTGTGAGATAAAAAATTAAGTATCCTAAATATCCTTATAAACTTCTAGAAGTCAAAACATGTAGGGCTTATTCACTAATTTCATCAAAAACCAATTATTTCAATAAATAGTCAGAACTGCCGGTTTTATTCAAAATAAATATAATAAATAGTAAACATGGAGATTTTAAAAAATTCTTGTTATTGCAATTAAAAAAATATATTAAACATAATATGTACAAAAATTTAGCTCGAAAGGACACTATTTAATATTTATAAAATTTAATTTAATTTTTGTCCAAACAGAGCATGCTCTTAAGGACCCTATATTTTCATTAACTATTTGATTAAAATAAAATTACTACATTAATCTGCATATAAAATAACCTTAGAAAAACAAAATTCATAATTAATTAACAATACTTTAGTATTTTTAGAAAATTAAATAAAATATGAGTGGAATTTTAGTTCACCTTAACTGACTATCTAACCTTGTTTGAACACCTCCTTTAGTGGTGCTTTTTTTGACCCCAAAAAGCCACTCGTAACACATACCTAAACCTATTGAACTGGTTAGACTAGTTCACACCCTTATTTTCATCCTATTTTTCTTTTTTTTAATGATTTTTTTTTTATAAATTTTTTCCTATTCAAATTTGGTTCATTAAAAGGTTTGATATTTGATGTTAAGGGGTTGTTTATAGTTTTGGAGTTGGTGGGGTTGATGAGTCATTAGCCACGTGTTAGTTTCCTAGCTTAGGTGTCATTTTTATATTTATCCAATATGCTAGGTATCATTTTCCTATATTTTGGCTTTTGGCTCATCATTTCTAATTAATCTTAGGTTTTCACATCATTTGATAACTCATCTATTCATTTTTTATTAATTTTTCATTATTTTATATTAATTTACCTTAATTTTTATAATTTATTATTATATATATGTATTTAATATTTATAATGCATATTACATATAAATACATGTATATTATATATAATTTGAGTTCACTTATTATTTTTATAAGTTAAATAACTTATCTCTAATATCTCGATATATTTAAAAGCTCAAATTTCACATTTTCGATAATTATCGGCTTTATCGATAACTTCATGTTTTTCTTAAATTAATAATTTTATATAGCTTATTTTGAGAAATTGACTTTATTAGAATACTTCGTGTAACTTTTTTAGCTTTACTAGTGAAGTTTGAACTAAAAAGGATAATTTTGCCCGTTGCCTTAAATTTAAAGGCTCAGATCCTAGGGTTATTGCTTTGGTTAGAAAACTTGGGGTATTTCAATGACCGAGCTTAATACAGCCTTATGGTGGACCATTGAGGTTAGATACCGAGTAGACCTGATGATAGCCGAGGAACCTGAGGTTTGAAAGGATCAATGTTAGAGCTTTGGTATGAAGACTCGAGAGATAAAATATTTTAGGTGCCTTAATTTTGGATACGTTGCTAGTTAATATCTTAACCAACCCATCATGACCATTAAGAGAGAAAAGCCCCAATTTGAAGTAAAGAGTACCAGTGAAGATGAAGAAGCAGAAGTAGGAGTTGATTAATTGCTAAAAGAGTTTCAAGAAGATTCAGATGCCGTGACTTGACCTAAAATGAGAGACTACTATATCGTTGTATGAAGATCTCTCAATACCTTTACTACTAATGAGAATAAATAGCAAGAGAATCTCTTCCATATAAACTACTGAGTGAATGGAAAACTATGTGCTTTGATCATTAACAAAGGAAGCTGTATTAATGTCATAGCACAAGGAGTAGTCAAGGTTATGAAGTTGCTGACCTACCTTTACCCTAAACCCTATAAGATTCATTAGCTAAATGAGAAGGGAGGTCTACCTGGTGCTAAGCAAGTCAAGGTGCTGATCACTAGTAGTGATAGATATAAAGACGAAGTGTTATGTAACATCCTACTTATGTGCACTTCACAAATACTACTTAGTCAACCTTGGTTATTTGATTTGAAGGTATTGTATGATGGATATAAGAACACTTATATGTTTTAAAGAGATGGGAAGAAGGTTATACTAACCCTAATGAGCCCTAAAGAAGTTCAAAAGTTATAAGAGAAGATTTCTAAATTATTCTAGAAGAAGTCCTTAGTGATCTCCTAAGCTCAATTTTCCAAAGATGTTAAGATGGAAAAGTGTGTATTCTTATTGGTCAGGAGGCTACCAGAGTTAAAGTTAGTCGGAGCATTACTGTTTAAGGTGTAAGTATTGTTAAAGGATTATGCCGACTTGTTTCCAACTAAGCTAGTGAGGGGTTTGCCCCCTATTAGAGGTATTAAGCATTGCATTGACCTCCAACCTGGAGCTGCTCTACCTAATTGACTTACCTATAGACCCAACCCTAAGTAAGCAACTGATTTGAAGAAAAAAGTTGATGAGTTGATTGAGCGTGGATATGTTTGACAAAGCATGAGCCTTTATGTTATATTAGTTGTCCTAGTGTTAAAGAAGGATAACTCATGGAAAATGTGCATTGATAGTCGAGCAATCAATAAAATTACTGTCAAATATCGATACTCGATCCTATAATTGGATGATACGCTCGATGAGTTGCTGTAAGCCCCGTAATCAACTATTCGAGATTCGGTTTGTAAAATTTAAGGCAATCAAGTAAATTATTTGATTTAGCTCAAATTTTATGATGAAGTTAGGATTATTAATAAAAGTGATTCCGTAAGTTTAAATTTAAGAAAATAAGTAATAAAATGATTAATTAATATAATATTGAATTTTATGAAAATTGTTCGTTATTTATCGGAAACGACTAGAACAAATTCTATTAACTAACGAATTGGTAGAAATAAATTATATGAATACTAAAAATCATAAAATAACTTAAATAATATTTAGGAGTATTTATTTATACTATATATGATTTACATGTAAGTAGAAATATGCATAATTACTTAAAATACATGAAATAAGCTAAAATAATGTTAATTAATTAAATAAAATGCATGAATAATTAAAGAAAAATCAAGAAAATTATGGAAAAATATGAAAATGTCCATAATGTGGTCATAGCCCTATAAATTTCGAAAATCACTCTCACTCCTCATTTTCGACAGTTCGAAATCAGAAAAAATTAGGGAGAGTGGAAAAAAGAGGAGAAAGCCAATTTACAAAAATTTAGAAAATTAGTGTGCAATTAGGGCTTTAGAAGTGAACCATCACCTGATGGTAACCTGAGAGTAGATAGCCACCACCACCACATGGTGGTGGCAGTGCTTGGATTGGTCGATAAGGCTACAATGATCGGAGCTACCTACGTTGGTGAGTCTGATTTTCCTTCAAATTTTAGTTATTTTATTAAAAATATTAAATAATTTTAGAAAATTATAAAATTTGCTATTATGAGGTTTTTAAGTATATAGATTTAGGGAAAACATTTAGTTTGATTATTTTGTGTCTAGAAATATATTGTCCTTAAGAAATCTTGTAAAACCAAGTATGTTTCGGATTAGAAATAAATGACCTTATGAGCATAGTTTTAGACTCAAAATTTTTATATACACTACTTAGGGGTTATAAAGAAGTGTTATAAGCCCTTTTTCAAAAATTATTTTTTGAAATTTTTAGGCCTTAAAATAATGCATAAAATGAGTAATTTTGAGCTAATTAAGTAATTAAAAGGATAATTACTGATTTAGGGCATAATTATATGTTTTAGGATGTTGAAATCTGATGAAGTATGATATTTATAGTATCTAAGGTGTTAGATGTAATTATTAAGGTATTATGTAATAAATATGTAATAGGTAAAAATAATAAATTTTAAGTTAATTTTGTAATTTAGAATAATTAGGTATAAAATCTTATTTGGGATGAATTTAGATATTTTGAGATGTTATTTGGTGTTGGGAGATGATATTTGAAGTGATAGAAATATTAGATGTACATATTATATACATATTGGGTGATAATATATAATATGTAAGTATAAGAAATTAATAAGTAAGAAAGTATCAGGTTAAAATTGATATCATAAGAATAATAGGAATATATATAAAATTTGGTAGGAGACTTAAATTTAAGTTTTTATATGAAAAATGTAAAATTTTCTCACATTGGAAATAAATTCAATAGTTAAATTAGGATAAAGGTTACACTGTACAAATTAAAATGTCGATTAGGGGTTAAGTATGATATTTAATATATCCAAAAATAATGTGATTAATTTCATATTATGGGTTGGAATGATTTCTTAAGGTTTATGTATAAAATACTTAATCGAAAACTGAGTTAAAAACCTAATTAGAAACTAACTTGAAAAACTGAATTAGAACTCAACCTAAATTAGGAATAATTGTAAAAGACTTAAAAACCTGGATAATTAGGTATACTAAACCCTAAACTAAAGATAACATAAAAGTACTATAGAATAGAGTTTATATAAGATAGTTATATATGTACTAAAACAACATTTGTATTATAGGGTTTAGCGATGACGATCTGTGCAAGTCGCACCTTGAGTGAGCAAATGAGAAGTCTAGGTAAGTTGGGATTAATACAATGTTGTATTTTGGAGTCTTGAATTATGCTTGTTAGATAGTGGACTACGCGCATGTGCTTGTTTCCGAGTTGATGTTATGTTTCTGATTCGTTTCTTTGGATTGTATTTGTATGAATTATTGCAATGATTGAACACCCTAACCGGATCTAATTAAATATGTGACTTGAAATTCTAAATTGGACAAGCATAGCAACCCATTAGGGAAAACTTAGGGTTCTTTGGCCAAATACCAACCTCTTTGAAAGGAATAGCACTGGATAGCATAATTGGTCTCTTCTTCATCCTTAATTGAACCAAGTGACATGTGAGGAGGTCATGGCAAGGGTAAAGTCAATGATTTGAAGTTAGTTACCAGAGGAGTTGTATTTCTATTGCACAAGCTTAGGTTTAGTCATGAGCTGTTGCATTAATGGAAGCTCCTTAACTTAAATTAGAGCGGGTGCAATTTCTCTAATTTTACGATAGGCCAAACAACGTCGTGTGATGGCATTTGCTTGAAAATGCGTTACACCTAATAATTTGATTGATAACCTTGTTTATGTTTGCTGTATAGCTTTAAGTCTCCGTTCTAACTTACTGAGTTGTAGTTGTTTACATCCCTATAGACGTTGTTTGTAGGTGTTAGCAAGGAAGTGACTTATAATTACTCTAAAGCTAGTGATCGTTGGATCCTAATGGTGTGAGGATATAAAACTAAGGATATGATACACTTACAAGTTTGAATTATATCTTTAAAGTTTTTATATGTTTCTGAAGCAACTTATGTTTGGGCTATTAAATCTTGTAACATATTCAGATTATGTTAGAATAAATATGTATTCCTTATAATTTCATAGTTAAAGAACTTTAAATCGGGTTAGTTACAGACGCCTTGTGTAAATCAGGTCTAGATAGTAGCTGTAAGGTTAGCTTCTATCCTAGAATGGTTTATACGGCGGGATTGTTATGACTCAGCTATTTTAGGGTGTAACAATTGCATGGTATGCAAGTATTTTCAAAGATTAACCTAAAGAGTGGCTACTACCAAATTTGAATGAGACTTGGAGATGAGTGGAAGATTGCTTTTAAAATGAAGGATGGTCTATTCAAGTGTACAGTAATTTTGTTTAGCCTTAAAAACATTGAAGGAGTAGTGGATAAGTTTTATTTGAGCTATAGATTTCTGATGAAGGGAAGATAAGTTTGTATGTTGAGTGGTTCTACTAGGAAACTACTCGTCTAAGAAGCCTATGTTGGAGGCTTAGCCAACCACTTTAGTGAGAAGCAAATTGTTGAGTTGTTGAGGGAATACTTCTATTAACCTAAGATGATGAAGGATGCGCATAAAGTTCTTAAACATTATAAGGTATGTAGAGGAGCTAAAGGAAGAAAGGAGCCATATAGAGGATATACACCTTTGCCCATACTTGAGTGGCCATGGACTAATCTAAGCATGTATTTTATGTTTAGCCTACCTAGAACACCTTGGAAACATGATTCTATTATGGTGGTCGTTGATTAGTTCAGCAACATGAGTCACTTCATCTCTTGCTACAAAACCAATGATGTTTTATTTGTTATAAACCACTTCATGTAGGAGATCATGCGGTAGCATGGAGTTCTAAGGAGTATTGTATTTGATTGTGATTTAAAGTTTATGAGCTTCTTTTAGCGAACACTATGGAAGAAACTTGACAATAAGATCATGTTTTTAGTACTTCCTACCATCCACAGACAAACGGTTAGATAGAAGTTGTGAATAAAACCATAAGCAACTTCCTTTGAGCTATTGTTGGGAAGAATTTAGAAGATTAGGACCTTTACTTGCCCATCATCGAGTTCAATTACAACTACTCTACTCATAACTTGACAGGAAGGGTACCTTTCAAGGTCGTTTATGGACTTAACTCGAACTTACCTTTGAACGTGATTATCAGCCTAACCTCTTAAGGAGAGAGTCAATCAGACTTGCAATATTAAGGAGTTTCAACAACTACATTAGAAGGTCGTTGATTAATTAGCCAAGACTATAGCTCATTAGAGAGAATAGGGATGTTGAGGAAGGAGGTAAGTCATTTGTAACCTAGGAGACCTTGTCTAGATCTACCACAACAAGGAGAGATTCCTAAAGAAGAGGACAAATAAGTTATCTCTTAGGTCGGATGGCCCTTTCAAGATCCTTCGATATATCAATGACAACACCTATGAGCTAGAGCTGCTCGAAGAATATGAATTGTCTCCCACTTTCAATGTTGCCAACCTAACGCCTTACATTTTGAAAGAAGAAGAATACTAAGATTTGATGGCAAATCTTCAAAAATCCGGGGAAATCGATGGACTATTAACCTTTAAACCCATCACTCGTACCTGCTTTTAAGGCCTTTAGTCTCTCATAAGGAGGATTCTCGCTTGTCAAATTGTCGTAGATAAGCTCCTGTACATAGAAGAGCTATGGATGAACTTTCTTAGGGCCCACCTTTGACATACCCTGCTCTATACTAACTCTTGCCCAATTGTTGGCTTATTGAACGCCAAGGTCGAGCTGTCGAGTGCTAAGGCCAACTTGTTGAGTGTTAAGGCTAACTTGCTTAGTGCCTTGTCCGAAGACACTATATACTGAGTTGTACTCTTCCAACTTATCGAACTACATCGTCATCCAATCACATTAGCACCTGTCAACATAACTGTTCAATAGTAACCCCAACATCAACTCCACTCAGCTACAATGCCTCAAGATCCCAGAATGCGGACCCAATTATGTCATACCACCTATCATTCCTTTTTCTGACATTATACTATATGTTCCCTTTTACCCTTTTAGTAATATGTTAAGCTAGTATTATTGTATTACCCTTTATTGTAATTGTACATATTTCCTTATTGCCTTAGGAGTTTACTATAAATAGTCCCTTATCTTTTGTAGCCAGAATCATCTTACACCTTTTAGTTAATGAATATTCTTGTTCTTGCGAGATATCCTTCTCTGAGTACATTTCTCTTACTCTCTTATCTAATCTTGTCGAGTAGCTTAAGATTAGTGACGAATGAACCGTAATATTAACTTGTAGGTCATATTAGGCAAAGTACTAAGTCGTGTTGTATTGGTTGATGTATCATATCCACGGAATAGCTTCATGAAAACTATTGTGTTTGTTGAATTTTTGAATTCCTTCATTCTTCGATACTTCAAAGGACCCGCTGTTACTCCTTTTTAGGGTAAGCGGTAGTAATCAACTTAGCTCTTCGAAACATCAAAGCCAAAACCATAGTAAAATCTCCTCATATAGAAGCTTAGATGAATGAAAAGCACCCTAAATGATAATGTAACACCACCTAGAGTTAAGAGTCAGGATAGATAACCACAAACATGGACTTCTTAGGTATAGTATTTACATATATAGGATTGTGACTTTGTTTAGTTGATTTTCTTAAAACAGGGAGAAGCTTATAGGGAAATTGGTGACCAACCTTTTGACTAATTTTTAGAGTGAACAGAATGAAGCACTTGTAGAGAAGCTTTTTTTTTTTCATGCAGTTTGTAAATTAATTTTGATAGTAGAAGTAGTTATGATATATTGAATATTAGAAAGGTATCATTCTTGCAGTTTGTTAAGTCATGTGCCTTATGTTTATTAGATACTTTACGGTTTTTTTTTTTTTTATCTTATTATGTAATCATGTGTTTTGTTAACTTTGTAGTCTTCATATCGATGGAATTATCAATGTAGCACCCCGCCTCCTAAGGTGTCAACTTTTACTTTTTCCTTCTAACTATCTCTTAGTGCCGAGGAGACGGTTTGTTCATGCCATCCCTAATTAAGGATACGACGAGTCAACCTATTTTGACTATAACAATCTCAATATATAAATGGAATCATCTTACTTTTCTTTATTGATAATAGATATAACTTGTTAACACTTTACAATATGGCCCCACCATAGAGTATCACATGTTAGTTGTTCCAGAGACATTACAAAATCTAATTCATGATTACATCGTCACACCCAAGTAAAATTCATCAAAACCTACGAGGTAGCATGGAGATCTTTTTGAGTTTTCACATTTTAGTATCAACATATAATATTCTAGCTAAATGCTCTCTTTACTTCGTCCCAATTTCTATGTCCTATCATTCTTTGTCTTTTGTGACCTATGATTTAGGGATGCATAAACAAACATCCCCTCAACTTTCTATGAGCTAAGTAAGAGTGGATAATTATAAATAAGATATAACAAGTCTAGTAATAGTAATCTATCCAATATTTAGATATTTCAAATATGTAACAATAATTACCTAGCCAAGTCATCTTATCATAAACATCTCCAATAAATAATAACATAGTAAGGATAGAATATTTTTAGCCATGTTGCATCAATGCCTAGCCTAGAAGTACATGCAAAGAATGTGTGCCATGCTTACACACATGAACAAATGCATTAGTGCTAATATTCTAGCCTAGCTTAAAGCAACTAGAAGTTGTTGAGGGAGCCCTTGAATTATTTTAGTCTAAGGCTAATATAAGTAGCCAAAAGTTCTAATCTATTGAAACCATTTGTAGTGGTAAGAAAACCTAATAAGTAGATGGTCAAGCTGAACCTCATAAAGTGGCTAGAATGGTTAAGGAATGTAAAGCTATATGCTCAAAAGAAACCTACCTTAGCCTAACATTTTCTCATTTTCAAAAAAAAAAAAAACGTGATTGATAAGTCATTTTCATGCCATGCCTTGTTATGGCATGAATGTATCAGTGATATATCAATATAATACCAATATAGTTTTTGAGTATACATTTAGATCTAGCATTTCATAATACCTAGTTGGCCCAATTTTTCTCTTGCATAATAACAAATTGTTTAAGCTTTACATTAAGTACCATTTAATTATCTTAGTCTTCCTTTAATGTCTTGTCATAAACTAAAATCTTACATTAAGTTTGCTTAGGCGAATACTTTGAAGGTTGAGCTACATCCTAATGTTTTCTTAGATTTCAACAGCATCCCTATGGTCATTGAGTAACACATCCAACTTCACAGCTAAGTACATAAGCATCACATATTCAACATACAACATATCTTAGAATTTCAAATTTAAATGCAGGCAACTAAACACATTACAGTGAATTATAAAATTCAAAACCTAATAAGTAGACATAAGTCTACTCTTAACATGCAATATCCATTTACTTGAAAGTAGTATCTCTAGCTTTGAATAGCATCTTTGAGTTTCTTATTATTCAAGTAACCTCGAATTGAGAGTTGTATTTCAGTGTCTGTCTAAGTTATGTAAATGTTTTATTAAAGCTTAAGTGTTTAGGTAAGAGTGCTTCAATAGTACCTAGGACCTTCTACAAAACCTTCTACGTAGTTCTTTTGTTAAGGTTCTTACCTTCTATACAACCTTATACAAGATCCTTTTTATATATGTCCTTGTTATTTAACCTTCTACATAACCTTATATTAGGGAAGGATCCTTATTAACTTTGTTACTTGTACCTCCTACTTAACCTTCTACTTGAGGTTGGTGATAGGTTCATGGTCAAGGAAGCTTCTAATCTAGCTTCTACTTATATTTAGTTTTAGCTTCCACTTTATATTTCATTAAGGAACCTTCTATTCAAGCTTCTACTTGGAAACATTTTAGTTTACTCATTTGATATATTACCAAAGACCTTTTGCAAAAGCTTATACAAATTATCTCATTAAAGTCCTTATTATATTTTATTTTATTTCAAGTCATTTTCTTACTTAGTCATTGCTAACCTTCTATAGAAGCTTCTATAAGGCCAATAAATGCTTAAACTTATTAAAACTCTGTCTAACCGTTAAGATTTACCAAGTTTTGGATATAACCACTAGGAAAATCATCTCAAAGATCGAATTCTAGATTTGGACAAATTTTCGAAAACCCATGCATGCTTGTTTTTCAACACATAGCCATTTCGATTTTGTGAACAAGATACTTTTAACTTGTAGAAATCGTGATAAATCACCCGATTGACCACTTTTGGCCTCAAAATCACATATAACCTCATGAAACATCATTTTAACACAAAAAATGTGAATAAAAATCATATTCAGCTAAAGATATTTGAAGATCAACCATTTTTCCAAAATTTTTAGATTTGGTAATGTTTGGTAAATCAAAATTAACGAAAATATACTGAGTAAATTTGGGAAAAAATTTTACATAGCTTAAAAATAGACATTATGAGGAGCCTATAGAAAAAGTTTGAGCTTCAAACAACATCGTTTGCCCTTTTGAAAATCAGATTGAAAATTTATTTAGTACAACTCATTTCTTAAGAGCGATATATAAAATACATATATTTTGAAAAACTAATATTTTTCCATGAAAGTATACTAAAAATAATCTAGGAATACAAATTTTCATAATTTTTCAACAATTTTTGCTATTTTTAACAACTTATCAAAAATCAAGTAAAAACTAAGACTCACCATCGTTGTAATATCTGGCCACCAAACACCACTAAGGGTATGTTAGCCACTCTAGACATTACTTTTGGAACCTAGTGGTGGTGGCTATTCGTTATCAAGTTGTTGTTTGCTTTGGGTATCACAGATGCCTAGATTCATGCATTAATTTTCCTATTTTTCTCTTAATTTTTTTTTTCTAGCATTCTAAAATGGCTCTCTAAAATTTCCTAGATTGTAATCTGGCCAAAAATTGTAAAAGGGTTACGATTTTTATAGTAGGTTTAGTGTGGAAATAAAATTGCTAAGTATCATGTGGTTTTAGAAAACCATGTTCCAAAACCATTAACTCCCCTTCTTTTACTGTCCAATACCAATGGAGCCCCTAGTTTCATTTATTTATTTATTTCCTTAATTATTTTACATTATTCCTTCATAAACATAGGCTTCTACAAGAGACTTCTAAGTCTCTACAAGGTTTTATTCTCAATCATATTCATTGCATATCTTATATGTATTTAATGTATAAATTATATTTACCAACCACATATCACTTTAAATAATATTTTGAGCTTAGTCATAAGCTTCATTATTTAAATGACTTTTGTTTCTAAGTTAACCCGAGACTTTTATTTAATTATTTCTTATGTACGTATTATTTTAATAGTCCAATTTCATGGAATAACTTCCTCTAATTTTGATAACCTAACCATGAACCTTCACTTAAGTTTGTTAACGTCACTTGATGCCCTAAATTTAGGGGGTTTGGAGCTTTAGTGTAATATATTCTACTCTCCCTTACTAAAAGTTTCGTCCCCAAAACTTAAATGTTTCAATATTTATAGATTTCAAGTGTATCATTATGCTTTTTTTGTGCAATTCTGATTTCTACATCACATCATAATTATCAACTATTATCGAGACTACAACTTTGGCAACTCTACAAATAACCATAGTTTTAGACCTTATCATATCATCTTTTTATGTCAATCTTGTATTATGTATACTCTTTTTCATAAATCAAGCCGCTTATCATACTTCTTACTATTATAACCTTATGGCTTCATCATTCTTCATCTTTAAGTCTTTCAAAAAGAGGTATATCTTTACTTTTCATATCCATGTCTAGTCATAATATATTTAGACTAGGAAACTCAAGATCTCTTAATTTTTCATTCCTAGCCATTAAACTTTTTAGCCACATGTTGTGATCAATCAGATTCTCACTTTACTTGCACATATCTTCACTTATGAAATTTCTTTCTTATCTTAGTGTGACTACTACAAGAGTCCTATAATTGTCACACTATAAATTTACTAAAGCCTATTGTAGTGTAAACTTGTGTCCCTTAAAGTAGCTCTTTAGCTTTTCAAATCAAATTTCCTTAATATAATTGAATTTTTTGCATCTTCATTTTATCCTTTACTAAGAACATTTATCTAGTATTGCTTTTCAATATTATTATTTTCAATCTCGAACAACTTTTTCCTTTTTATTATTATTTACAATTTATGGATCCACTCTCATTCACATTATCAAGATTTTTCTCCAAGGCTCATCTCGAGTTACTCTTCACTTAAAAAAATTATTTAATTTAGACCACTCTCAAACATGAATACGATTGAAGTCTTTAATATGACATATAATGACCCATACAATCTTATTATCAGCATTATCTTATAAGGCAATAACATTTATTGTAATAGATTGATTACATTTCAAGATATAAATCTCTAAGCAATAAGGTGATAGTTGTTCAATCATATCACCTCAAAACCTAAATCATCAATCCATACTAAAGATTATATCTTAGGATAACCAATTTTTAGTTCCTCAAACTCAAACATCTAATCACTAGTTCGATACTATTAAGTCATTGAATTTTTACATTAACTTTTAAGTAATGAGACCTAGAATTATCATCTCAAAATATTTTCCTTCATTAATTTCTATGCCTTTCATGCTTAAATCAAAATATCTTATTCAAATTCTTCAAACGAGTATACAATTATAATCTTCTATGTAACATTCAAATTCTTAATATCTTGTTATTCAAAACTAAAGGATTCTCAATATTAGCTTCTATGTTTTTGTGCTTCAATTCATTAGGTCTACCAAACTTCTATTCTATCTTTTATCTTCCGAAACTATCATCATGGGTCCAACATACTTTTGAGTTATCTTTTACTTTAGTTTCTATAGGTCAAACTTAGTTTGGCTATCTTTGAGATATTTTCCATATTACCTTTTAGATTATCTTCTACAACTTCCTCATTTTGCACCTATCACTTCTACTTGCTTATCATGCCCCTTATTTTATAGAAAATTAGCCGGGACTGCTATCAAACTATTAAAATTTACGATTGATGTATACTTGATCTCTTCTTTGAACCTTGTTCATTCGATGCTCTTTTCAGCAAACACCTCAACTCTTTTGTTTTTTTATATTATCTTCTTATATCCCTTACATATATCAAGGTATAAGACCTAAGGGTATACATATACCATTATTCTATAGATTGTATGATGCATCTTCTCTACTCATCTATGGTATCACCTTCAATATGCAATTTACCCTTCCTTTAAACCATGATATATCATTCTTATATTTTATCAACAAGAGTACAATTAAAATTCACACTTTAAACCCAATTGCTCATATGATCTTATTATCTCCAATATATTTGTAAGTTGATAACTTTCACTTATTTAAATTAATCATACGCAAAACAAATGACTCCAAGTAATAAAACAAAAGTTGCATTTTAATATTCACATTTACTCCCATTCATTATTTTCAAACTTGTGATTACATCTTTGAATAACCAATATAATCTATAAATCCAATCGCTAACTTAACATTATAACCACAAATTATAAAGATCGTTACAGGTTTACCTTAAATATTTATGATCTCCAATTCCTTATTAAAACTTCATAATACTCCAATCACTACTATGCAATTCTCTATATGTGTGCATTTACAAATGCCTACCAACATACAATTCCAACATTCCCCATTTTACTTTTCTAAGTTTCTTTTCTTAGATTATCTCATTTTGTTTTTCTACAATGGTATGCAATTATCATTTCAATTTTTATTTACATCACCAGCAAGATCCATTATTCATCATCTCCAATCAATTTGTCATACTTTATTATTAAGTTTTGATCTT
Source organism: Lumnitzera racemosa (assembly GCA_024138005.1). Classification (NCBI taxonomy): domain Eukaryota; kingdom Viridiplantae; phylum Streptophyta; class Magnoliopsida; order Myrtales; family Combretaceae; genus Lumnitzera; species Lumnitzera racemosa. The sequence continues at coordinate 54,711,606 of JAMXBC010000005.1, forward strand.
AAAATATAAGCTTAAGAGTTAACTTTATTTCACCTTTGATTCTCATCATCCATCAATCTTCTGTCATGTTAAGCATTAATGATCCTTAAACTCCTTTCTTATCACCACTATATCAAAAACTCTTATCTCTGTTTTCTTATGTAATTGTTCATGCTTTACTTCATTTCTCTAATAGTATACATATTGATTGAAGTTTTTTATGATTCATAGCTATTGATTCTACTATCATTCACTTCATATTATCTAATTATCCCAGCTAAACTTATAAAAACTATTGATATTCCTTTGTCCCTCTCGTATAACATTTTTTATTATTCTTCTTGTAATGTTAAAATCTATTTTGTTTACCATCTACATCATAATAACGGACTAGCATTTTCATCTTGTATCTCCACTAACTTTTTGTATGAACTTTTGTTACTTGTCACACTTAAGCCTTGCTTTATAGTATTTCTTCCTTTTCCTCATCTTACTTCATCTTACACTAAAGCCTTTCACATTTTATTTGACTTAATCTACTAACTTACATATCATTTTTCCTCATCCCCTAGCATTTTTTACCTTTTTTCTTATTCTCGGTTCACATGAGTTACTTAAATCCTCTTCTACTAACTTCGTAGACTTATCATCAAGCTCTTGTGCATATTTTCTCTTTGCAACTTATGGTATATGACATGTTCACTTCTTGAAGACGTCTCCACTAATCACCATTAGGAGTATAATTTTATCAACATACTTTCTAGTTACATACCAACTAGTTGCTCGCACAACCAACATTTAACAATAATTGTAAGCAAGCATACAATACACAATTCATGTATAGAATAAGAATCATGCCCAGGTAATCCTTTTACTGAACTTTCTTTAAGACAAATCTCATGTTTATATGATTTTCTGCTAAACTTTCTATAACATCTCAATCGAAGATTCATACTCAAAAAAACTTCTACTATATCTTCTACAACATATTACTCTTATTGGTTAATTCAAAGGGGATTCAAAATTATGCCAAGATTTAAATCTCATACTTACTATCATCTTGCCTTAGTTCTTTCATTTACAGTGAACAACAAAACCAAGATTTCGCTCTTCTTCACCCAAGTATACTAAATGTTTTCCATAAGATGTACTTTATGATCATTCTTAGCCTATGATTATGATTCTCAAAGCTCTAAAAATACCTTAACGATCCACTCTGTCTATGCTTTAGTCCTCATGATCTATAAAAATTCCTTAATCCTATAATTCATATAGCACTTCGCATCTATAGATTTTGATTTTTCTAGGCTTACACCAATTCTTTTCTCAAAATGACCATAACCCATTGGATGCCCAAGCATTTCTTGCATATTCTTTAAGGTTAACCTCAACCCACGATATTTCTTAATCATGTTGTAATCATTTTACTTAAGTATACACAATTAGATCTCCTAAATATGCCTTGATGGTAATCCTTAACCTATATCTCTAATCTATATATCTCTAAAAGTGCCTCAAAGATTCGCTCAATCCATAAGATCTATAGGAATTTTAACCCTAAAATTCATACCATATTTGCTTGTTCCATACATTCTTTGATCCTTCCTCCTTGATTCCTATGGGTATACATTAGCCTCTACTATCCAAAGCTAAAATAACCCAATTCTTAGCTACCCCACATATCTTATACATGTCTAACTGTATAGTCCCAAACTTATGCTCTGATACTACTATTATAGTGCCTTACCTCCCTAAGAATCAGCTTTTACTTTTTCTTTCTAACTATCTCTTGGTATCGAGGAGATGATACATTACATGACATCCCCAAGTTAAAGATACGACGGAGTCAACCTGTTTTGACTATGATAATCTTAATACATAAATGGAATCATCATAATTTTCTTTGTTGACAATAGATATTATTTGTGAACACTTTACAAGATAAGCCTACATTAGAGTATCACATGTCAGTTGTTCAAGAGACATTATATAATCGATTTCATAACTATATCATTACATCAAGTGAAATTCATCAAAACCTATGGGGTAGCATGGAGATCTTTTTAAGTGTTCACATCCTAGTATCAACATATAATCTTTTAGCTAAATACTCTCTTTGCCCCATTTTAGTTTCTAAGTCTATCTTTTTTTGTATTCTATGACTTGTGACCTGGGGATGCACAAACAAACATTTCTTCAGCTCTTTATGAGTTAAGTGAGAGTTGATAAACTTTAACACTATACAACGAGTCTAGTAATAGTAATATAGCTAATACTTAGATATTTCAAACATTTAACAGTAATTACCTAGCCAAGTTAGCTTATCATAAACATCTCCAGCAAATAATAACATAGCAGTGATAAAATATTTTTAGATATGTTGCATCAATGCCAAGCCTAGAAGTCTATGCAAAGAATGTATACCATGCTTGTATAGATGAACAAATGCACCGATATTGACATTGTAGCCTAGCCTAAGGTAACTAGGAGTTGCCGATGGATCCCTTGAATAATTTTAACCTAAAGCTACAGTAAGTTGTGAAAAGTTCTAACCTAGTTGAAACCATATGTAGTGGCAAAAAATACCCAGCATTTATCAAGCCTAATTGAAACCATATAAAGTAACCAAAAAAACCTAGCATGTGGTTGGCTTAGCTGAACCACATAAAGTGGCAAGAATGACTAAGGAGTGCAAATCTATATGCTCAAAAGAAACCTACCCTAGCCTAGCATTGTCTTGTTTTTCAGAAAAACCTGACTCATAGGTCATTTTTGTGCCATGCCATGTTATGCCACTACTAGTGATATATCAATACGATACCAAGTACAGTTTCCGAGTATACATTTAGATCTAATATTTCATAATACCTAGTTGGCCTAGTCTTTCTCTAATATAATAATACATTATCTAAGCTTTACATCAAGCACCATTTAATTGTATCAATCTTAATTTAATGTCTTGTCATAAATTAAAACCTTATATTATGCGGATACCTTGAAGGTTGAGCTATGTCCTAGTGTTTTCTTAAATCTCAATAATATCTTCATAGTCATCGAGTAACATACCTAACTTTACAACTAAGTTCAGTCAACCAAATACAAAAGCATCACATATTCAGTAGATAGTATATCCTAGAATTTCAAATTTTAATGCAAGTAACCAAGCACGTTATGGTGAATTACATAATTGAAAACCTAGTAGGTAAACATAAGTCTACTCATAACATACAATATCCACTTACCTAAGAGTAACATCCCTCACTTTGAATAGCATCTTCGAGTTCCTCGTTATTTGGGTAACTTGGAATTGAGAGTTATATTTCAATGTTTGCCTACGTTACTTAAATGTTTTATTAAAGCTTAAGTATTTAGGTAAGAGTATTTCAATTGTACCCGAGACCTTCATAAAAGCTTCTACATTGTCCTTTTGTTAAGGTCTTTACCTTCTACACAACTTTCTACATGATTCTTTTTGTTTAGGTCCTTGTTATTTACCTTCTATATAACCTTTTACTAGAGAAGCGTCCTTATTAACTTCATTACTTGTACCTTCTACTCAAGGTTGGTCCTAGGTTCATGGTCAAGGAAGTTTTTAGTCAAACTTTTACTCATATTTTCTCTTAATTTTCACTTTATGTTTAACCAGTGAACCTTCTATTCAAGCTTCTACTTAGAAACATTTTAGTTTACTCATTTGATATCTTACCAAAGACCTTTTACAAAAGTTTATATAGATTATCTCATTAAAGTCCTTATTATGTTATATTTTATTTCAAGTCATTTTCCTTACCTAGTCGTTGCTAACCTTCTATAGGGCCAATTAATGCTTAAACTTGCTAAATGTCCATCTAACCATGAAGACTTACCAAGTATTGGACACAACCACTAAGAAAACCATCCCAAAGGTCATATTCCAGATTTGGACCATTTTTCAAAAAACTATGTATGTAAGTTTTTCAAGACATGAATTTTCCGGTTTTGCAAATAAGGCACTTTTAACTTGGAAAAATCATGATAATTCACCGATTAACCACTTTTAGCCTCAAAATCATGTGCAATCTCATGAAACATCATTTTTCTAACACCAAAAATGTGAATAACAATGAAATTTGGCTAAAGATACTTGAAGATCAACCGTTTTTTCAAAATTTCCAAACTCGATAGTTTTTGGTAAATCAAAATTAACAAAAATCTATTGACCAAAATTGGGAAAAATTTTGACATAACTTAAAAGTAGACATTATGAGGAGCCTATAGAAAAAGCTTAAGCTTGAAATAGCATTGTTTGCCCTTTTGAAAATCATATTGAAAATTTACTTAGAATAGTCCATTTCTTAAGAGCGATATATAAAACATGTGTATTTTGAAAAATTGATATTTTTCCATGAAATTATACTAAAAATAATCTAGGAATATAAATTTTCATAATTTTCAACAACATTTGCTATTTTTAACTATTCATCAAAAATTGAGTAAAAGTTGAGACATACCATCGTTGTACGATCCAGCCACTAAGCACCACTAAGGGTATGTCAGCCATTCTAGGCATTGATTTTAGAGCCTATTGTTGATAGCCACTCATTCCTAAGTTGTTGTTTGCTTTAGGTTTCGCTTATGCCTAGTATCGCACATTGATTTTCTTATTCTTCTCTTGATTTTTTTCTAGCCCTCTAAAACGGCTTCTTAAAATTTCTTAGATTGTAATCTAACCAAAGATTATAAGAGGATTAGGGTTTTTATAGTGGGTTTAGTGTGGGAACAAGTTTACCAAGCGTCATGTAGTTTTAGAAATCCATGTTCTAAAACCACTAACTGTCTTTGTTTTGCAATCCCATACCATTAGAGCCCTTAGTTTCATTTATTCAAGTCCATGTGCAGCTTTTGGTTTCTCCAAAACCACCTTGATTATTTTATTTATTTATTTCCTTAATTATTTTATATTATTCCCTCATAGATACAAGCTTCTACAAAAGACTTCTAAGCTTCTATAAGGCTCTATTCCTAATCATATTTATTTCATATTTTATATGTATTTAATATATAAGTTATAATTACCAAGCACATATCACTTTAAATAATATTTCAAGCCTAGTCATAAGCATCGCTATTTAAATGACTTTCGATTCCGGTTAACCTAAGACTTTATTTAATTATTTCTTATGTACGTATTATTTTAATAGCCTGATTTCATGGAATAACTTCCTCTAATTTTGATAGCTTACCTATGAACTTTCACTTAATTCCGTTAACCCTAAATTTAGGGGGTTTGGAACTCTAGGGTATTACAATTGAGCAAATGGAACCTAATGAAAAACCCGTTAGTATGAAAGTTGTAAGCCTACCATCAAGGAAGAACAACAAAAAGGAAAGTTTATCTCCTCAATATATATGATGAAGAAAATAATATATTGAAATAAGAATAAAGGAAACAACAAACATTAGCAATTTTATTGGATAAATCATGACAGATCATAATTGAGCACCTCTAATAATGAACATGCTTCCTTATGTAGATTTTCCACAAATGCATGATCGCACATAGGATGCAATTCCTCCATAATTTATTTTAGTGAATTTCCCTAAAACCTACCAATAAAATGTAGAAGGTTAGAGAGAAGAATACCTCTTTTCGTTATCCCGATTCACCAAACACTTGGAAGAAAAATCTAAAATGAAAATGTTAATTACATAAATCAATTCTAATAGAATTTCGAACCTCAAATCCTGTCAAAGCAATAGCAAGAAGCTTAAACCCACTAATGTAATAGAATAGACCCTAAAACCCGTTGGTAAAATGTGATTTGAGAGAAAGTGTACCTATTAGTTGTAGCAACAAAAGGAAAATCCAACTAGTAGTTGTTTGTCGACTAAGAGGAATAGTAACTACTAGTTATCAACACAATCTACAACAAAACACCCTATTTAGAGAGAGAGATTGTACTTGTTAGGACATGGAAAAGATGGTGGTTGAGGGAGACAGGTTGACTATGTAGAACGATGTTTTAGAGAGAGAGAGAGCACAACGGTGGTATTCATTTTCTTTGGTGGCCATACTTAGGAAAAAGTTAGGGTTTTTTCCTTGATAATTTAGGTAAGAAAGTTTAGCATGTTTGCAAACCAATTATTTTATATTTTACTTATTTTATTAATTAGGTTGCATTTATTTCAAAACCCCATTAGAAATTAAATTACATGTAACATATTTATATATGCTTGATTATAAATGTCACCGATAATTTATTTTAAGTGATGTATAATAAACGTGACTGAGATATAAAAATTGAAAATGTTTACAAAAATTACAAACGTCACTTAAGGCTAATTTTATTATAGTACCAGATTATCTAGAGTATGCCTTACTAAAGGAAAACTTAAAGTTGCTAATAATAGTTTCCTCAAAATTAATCCAACAAAAGGAAAAGCTCCACAGTATGCCAAGGGATCACAAAAGAGCAATCGTTTTGGAATATTTTCAATATTAAGGGAGTTAGTCCCTCGTTTTGTGCACACAAAATTTTGCTTGAAGAAGGTTAAACACCTATAGTATAACTACAAAGATGCCTTAACCCAAATATGAAGAAAGTTGTCAATGTAGAAGTAATCAAGTTTCTAGACGTAAGTATGATTTACCCTATTTTTAATAGTTTTTAGGTTAATCTTGTGTAAGTTGTACCTAAAAAGAGAGGCATGATAGTAACATCAAATAAGTGAAATGAGTTGATTTCAATGAAGGCAGTTATAGGTTGGCAAGTCTGTATTGACTACAGGAAGCTTGATGACATTATGGGAAAAGATCATTTTCCCTTATTTTTGTTGACTAAATGTTAGAGCGCCTAGCAGGTTATAAGTTTTATTGCTTTTTAGATGGTTTATTCAGTTATTTCCAAATTCCAATTGCCTTAGAGGATTAAGAGAAAACTACATTTACATGTCCATATGGTACATTTGCGTATAGGAGAAAACCCTTTGGCCTTTGTAATGCATCTACAACTTTTAAGAGGTGCATGATGGCAATTTTTGATGTGTTTATAGAAGATATAGTGGAAGTTTTTATGGATGATTTCTTAGTCTTCGGGCGTTCATTGGATAATTGCCTTTGGAATTTGCAAAAAGTTTTGTCTAAGTGTGAATAACCTAGTTTAAAATTAGGAAAAATGTCATTTCATGGTACAAGAAGGGATAGTTTTAGGATATAAAATGTCTTGAAAAGGCATAGAGGTAGACAATGCTAAAATTGACACTATTGCAAAATTGTCCCCTCCCAAATCTATAAGAGCCATACGTAGTTTCATAGGACGTGCCAGATTTTTTATAAGGTTTATTAAAGATTTTTCAAAGGTTGCTAGACCTTTAACTTGAGTGTTAGAAAAAGGCATTGCATTTACATTTTCTCAAGATTATCTAGGTGCATTTAATACTTTGAAAGATAAATTAACTCATACCTTAATTATGGTAGCCCTAGACTAGAGCTTACCATTTGAGCTAATTAGCGATGCTTATAATTATGTTGTAGGGGTAGTATTAGGATAAAGGCAAGAGAAGCCTCCCAAACGATCTGTTATGCAAGCAAGACTCCTACTGAAATTCAAGAGAATTACACCACCACAGAAAAAGAACATCTGGCAGTAATCTTTTCCTTTGATAAATTTTAATTATATCTTATCATGTCTAAAGTTATTGTTTCATTGACTACTCTGCTTTATGATATTTGTTAAATAAGACAAAAGCTAAGCCAAGATTGATCGTGTAGATTCTCTTACTTCAAGATTTGACTTGGAAATTAGAGACAAAAGAAAATTTTTTCCATGATGTCAAAATTTATTTTTAGAAAGACCCGTATTTGTTTAAAATTAGTGTAGATCAAATAATTTGTAGGTATGTGTCTCATTAGAAGGTTGGTAAATTTTAGAACATTTTCATGTAGGACCAATAGGAGGACATATGAGAGCAAATGAAACGGCTCATAAAGTTATTGAGAGTGGTTTTTATGGGCTAACATTATTGAAAGATGCCAAAAAATTTGTTGAATTGTGTGATTGGTGTCAAAGGGAAGGAAATATATCTAAAAGAGACGAAATGCAACAAAATCCAATTTTGATATGTGAAATTTTTTAAATTTAAGGTATTGATTTTTTGGGACTGTTTTGAATTCAAAAGGAAACAAATATATCTTAGTAGTTATAGATTGTGTATTTAAGTGGGTAGAAGTGTAAGCTCTACCAACTAATGATTCTATGGTAATAAGATGGTTCATGAAAAGTTTATTTTCTAAATTTGGTGCTCCTAGAGCATTCATAAGCACTAGGGGAACCCATTTTTGCAATGTCTAATTAGAGAAGGTATTGAAGTGATATGGAGTTATGCATCAAATTGTAACCCCATACTACCCCTAAACTAATGGATAAGTTGAAGCAACAAACAGGAACCTTAAATGAATCTTAGAAAAGATAGTTAAGCATAATCGTAGAGATTGGTCTAAGAAGCTTAATGATGCTCTTTAGGCTGCTAGGACTACTTACAAGACATCAATTAGAACAACCCCATATTAGCTCGTGTATGGTAAAGCATGTCATTTACATATGGAAAATTATGCATAAGACCTACTGGGCCATAAAGCGTACTAACCTTAATTTTGAGCATGTAAGTGAATATAAGAAACTTCATCTAAGTAAGCTTGATGAATAGAGAGACATAGCCTATAAGAACTAAAAAATATTCAAGGATAGAGCTAAGCAATATCATGACAACTAGATTAAGTAAGGGAAACAATTCTAAGTTGGAGAAAAAGTCTTACTATATCAATCTTGGTTGAAGCTCTTCCCAAGTAAGCTTAGATCTGGATGGTTAGGACCTTATACTGTAAAGTAGGCATTCTTACATAGAGCAGTAGAGATTTTGAGTTTTGAGAAGGGAACTTTCAAGGTAAACGGCCACTGACTTAAATTGCATTTAGGAGGAGAGTTCAAAAGGGAGAATCATCTTGAGTATGATCTCCATTCAATTGAAGAAAACGAGTAACATCATTCTTAACTCGTCAAGCAAGTAATGTAAACCAAAAGCGCTTTTTGGAAGGTAACCCAAGTAATTTTCATTTCTCTTTTACTTAATTCTCCATTTTGTTTCATTTTAATTTAGGATTGGTTATGTAGTAATTCAAAACAAGTTATTCCTCAAATTTTCATTATCGTGAACCAAATCATAGGGCTCAAGGAAGAGAGGTAAAGCTAAGTCTAGAAAGGACAACAGCTAAAGACCATGCTCATGGTTTTAATCATGTTCCTTTCATAAAAAATTACACTTAATTTGGAACTTTGAATCTTTGTTTGAGATGACCATGACCTAGGACCATGCCCTTGTTCCTAGCCATGTACTTGCAAGATGTGGAAAGTATGTGATTTTGAACTTGAAATTTAGTTTAAGGGAACCATAGGCATGGATCATGCCTATCACGAACTGAGAACGGCTTAGTCGTGACAGACGTCATATACTGTACGAAGAACCCCTGATTGGTTACCCTTCCAATCAAGAACTCTTCATACAATATATAAGGCTCTACAACCACTAGTTTCCAAAGAACATCCAGATTTACATGATATCATCACACAAACATATTTATATAAAAGTTGAGTTATAAAGCTTACAATATACAGTGTTTAAGTATGTTTAAGTTTATAACAATAAGATAAACAAAAGTATATGAGTAAGAGTCTACATAAACTATTCTCTCTCATTACACAGGACAGCTCGCTCTTGCCCAAGTCCCCAGGTTAACCTGTAGCATCCCTCGTCCTGTCTCTACGAACAGGCTATCCTGCAACAAAAGTCTAAAGGGGTGTAAACCTAAGCTTAGTGAGCAAAACCCTCAGCCACACCACAAGCAAGTTATAAGTACATTATAGTCACGCATATGAATGAATGATCAAACAGAATGCCAAACAATACGCATACTTAACTAGTTCATATACGTAACTCAGATTTAATGCCCTCCGAAGTCAGGGTTGGAGTTTACACAGCACCAATCAGATCCGGGTATTATACTAGAACTTACTTTACTACAGAACTCCATGTTTCGGACTTATATCAAATAATTATTTTATTTTCAGAAAAACCTAAGTTCTAGTATAATTGTGAGTGGGCCCCCGCAGTCCACACTCACCCCTAAACGGAGGCCTTTAGACTCGACCCTTAACCAGGCGGTTGGCGCCTCCAACACCGCGGGCCAAAATAAGGTCATTTTGTACGAGTGCACCGTACAGAACCAAATAAATCAATAATATCAACCCTTGAATGGCCTCTCTTTACCTCCGTGTGATGTGACGGCCGGAATAGTATCCATGCTATGCATGTTAATGCATGTCCCGGTTTCTTTTTATAGGCCGAGTATAATTTAGTTCAAATTATGCCATGACCATTCAATAATACACACAATCATTTTCTATACTACCATGCAATAAACAAAGCATTTTTTGTATTTAAGGTAATTTCATAACTCAACATACAATTACATACACAAGCATTTCCTGAATACCACACAGCAGTCAATTGACAATAATATTTAAGTCCACCATCTACAATCACAATCAAGCATGGAATCATAGGGTAAATACTCACTCGGCCATAGTGATTTGCCCTAATCGTAGTAATCGATTGGGAGGTTCTCGCTCACCTTAGGGTCACCTAATCATTATGTGATAACAACGCTAGTAAGTATTTGAATTAACTATTAATTCTAAACATCTAATTACCTAATTCTACTTGAATTACTATAAACTTTTACCTGGTAAGACTTTAATTTCAGTCGTATGTAACTTTTTCGTTTTATTTTTTATATTTATGAATTTATAGTCGTTTCCGAACATATATTCACATGGTAATATCTGTTTTAGGTGTTAAGACCTCTATTTTACGTTATGAACTAAATTTATAGAAATTTTTAGTTATGAACACTTAAGTACTCTTATTATTTATATTTATATTTATATCTTTTATTCCTTAAATTCTTATAATTAAAGAATTTTACTTTGCTATTACTAATTCATGTGCTGAATTAGGTATAATCTAAATTAGAAGGTGTATTAGGATTTACTAATTTAAGTACCTAATTACCTACACTTTTCTTATTTTTCTTATTTTCTAAACTTATGCTTATGTCATCACTTATATTATCTTTTGCTTATGTCATAGCTTATGTCATCACTTGCTTATGTCATAACTTGCTTATGTCATCACTTGCTTATGTCATAACTTGCTTATGTCATCACTTGCTTATGTCATCACTTGCTTATGTCATCACTTGCTTATGTCATAACTTATGTCATCACTTGCTTATGTCATAACTTATGTCATCACTTGCTTATGTCATAACTTATGTCATCACTTGCTTATGTCATAACTTATGTCATCACTTGCTTATGTCATCACTTGCTTATGTCATAACTTATGTCATCACTTGCTTATGTCATAACTTATGTCATCACTTGCTTATGTCATAACTTATGTCATCACTTGCTTATGTCATAACTTATGTCATCACTTGCTTATGTCATAACTTATGTCATCACTTGCTTATGTCATAACTTATGTCATCATGTGCTTATGTCATCACTTATCTTATCATATGATTACATAAGCCTTTTCTTATGCTTATGTCATATGTCCATGTATTATGTACATATTACCCCTTTCTCTTATACTTATGTACATATACCTAATACATACTTATACTTAGACTTATACCGTATTTATACGTGTATACATACTCATATACCTATACGGTTGGATACGTATTTTTATACTAAAATTCGTATGCCTAAGCTTTTCCTTAAGAAAAGCTTCCTAATTCCATACTTTTGTGTTTTTATGTATATATTTAGTGTAGTATAGGTATGTATAGTTAGATATAATCTTAAATTAGATTATGTACATGATAAATACTCATGTACAAAGGTTCACATACTTGTACTCTTTTGGTATTCTCTTATGTGTACATACTTATAAGCATATACTCATGTCTTCCTTTCTTCTTCTACAAAAGTTCTAATTTCTATACTTAAAGATGGAAACTTTGTTCCCTCTTCTTCAAGACAACACTAAACACATAACTACTTATCTAATCTACCTAATTAACTAACTAATGAATAATATAAAGTAACATAAAACAACTTAAAGACATACCTTTAATTGTGTTGAAGTTATGGAGACAAAAGTGAAGTAATGAAAGTGAAAGAGGAAAGGGGAGTTCACGGCATGGAAAGGGAGGTTTTGATTTGTTTCTTTTGTTTGATTTTCATAATGGAAGACAACAAGTGGTGGGGTTTAGAAGGGAGAATGTGGACGGCAACAAATGTAAGAAAGGGAAAAAGAAAAATCAAAAGGAAAAGAAAAGAAATCCATCATTAAGGAAGAGATATTTTCCTTATCTCTTAGTCTTTTGTTGACTTTTCAAAATGTTGACTTTAGTCAACATGTGTTGACTTGGTCAACTTTTGGACTTTGGTCAACATGTGTTATCTTAGTCAACATTCCTTAAGTATGTGTAATTTTGTGCACATAATGTAGTAATTAAGGGAAATTAGGGGGAAGATGAAGGAAATGAGAAGAAATGAGGTATATGATGAATTGATTAGTAAATATGGTTGATGAGGTCTTACTTTAGGTCTTTATAGTCTATATATCTCATTCGATAAACTACTTTGGATAACAAGTGCAAAAAGTACTAATTTGAGTATTAAAGTTCACTATATGTAACCTAATCTTCAACTATAACCCTAACCCTAAGTAAGACTATCTTAATCATATACTTAAGGGATAAATATAATCTATGACTCATTATCTTAGTTCCTAGTGGATTACTTGAGAATTCGAATCATATAAGCATGAATGAGGGTTATCTCTAACCTTTTACTAATGATTTGGCAAAATATAAGCATTATATTATCAATTAGGTTTTAGGGTATATCATGTTGGATTAGTGCACATATGTCCTTAAGGTAATCATTTTTAGGGTTTCTATCACTTTCGAATGAAATCTTTAGCATTTAGAAATATTTAGGGTAGAAAAGTTCTTTACGCGACTGATTAATTCTTTTAGGGTTTTCACTTTAATTAGCCTTGTCGACTCCTAAATTGTCTAATATAGTTGAGTCTATTTCAAAAAATAGATCGAAACTTTTAGGGGTTTACAGTGCCCATAGTCCTACTTGTATTCCTTTCATCAATAACTACACTTAGAAAAGTTTGTAAGGAATTGATTCAAGTAGAGACCACAACCATAGATCACGACTATGTACTTGAACAATAATTAATCAAGATACACTTGAATCTTGCTTGATTGAAGTGTATGCCACTTTCTTAATTTGGAACCCTTTCACTTAAAATCCACTTTCGCTTTTCCTAAGAAACTTTCCTCTTTTTGATATGCAATGTATATTCAAAGTAATCTCCTAAAATATTTTTTTCCTAAATTAAAGATGTAATTGCCAACTTTTATACGAAGTTAGTTGCTTATTTAGAATTGTAGCAATAATTTAGAAAAGTATTATTGATAGTTGGATTTCACCCTAATATATTATTCGGCATCTTGGTTGCTAAGATACCGATTGATGTTATTTTTTGTGAAGGCCTTCAAGGGCTCAGCTCATCTAATGGGCTTTAAAACCCGATCAACTTATATATCTGGTTTAAATTTAGAAAGTGGTGTGAATAGTTGTGACTTTGCATAATCTCATTATATAATCACCTACTACTCCTATCTTTTAGGCATGTGCTTAGTTACAGGATTGCCACATGGTCCATGATCGATGATTATCTGCTATTACAAACACTTAGCATTCGCCTATAAATAAGGGAAAGAAAGCGTTGTAAGAACTCTCTTACGCCCTTTAATACTTTGCTTACTTATTTACCTACTTTTTCACAAAAAAAATTGCTTACTCTAGCCTTAGAACTACTTTATCCTTTTGTTTATGCTTTTGTAGGATCAAAACTCTACATTAAAATCATCTAATAACATTTGGCACTGTTAGTTTTTTCGTATCTTATCCACATGGCCAAGACAAGAATAACAAAAAGTATAGGTATAGGCTCTTCACCCAAACACCATGTAGGGGGGGGGGGGGGGGGGGGAGAGGGGGGAAGTAGGCATACTTATGAGTAATGTTTGATTAAATTCGAGTAACTTTATATTGATTTAACCAATGAAAATGAAGAGATCAATAAGAAAGATGATGAGATCCTTAGTCTTCTCCATAAGGATGTTCAACCGGACTAAAACCAGGGATACGACAATGACAATGCTCAAAATTCTGATGATTCAGTTTATTCCCTTAAATTGCCCAAGAAGCAGCTCAAAGTTACACTTGAACCTTTGGCCCCTATTCTTAGAAAAGGTGACAAAGGAAAACAACTACAGTAGGTGCATCATGCGGGATTGTCACATGTTAAAATCCCTGCTTCAATAAGTAAAAAATTTCAGATAAAGAGGACTCCTTTTGTTCCCAAAATTTTGGAAGAAGTAATACTACAGCACATCAAGTTATCGCAATTTGAGACTTAAAATGGAACAACAGATTTAAAAGATTATCTTGAGTACTATCGCACCTTAGCTAAGCTTCACAGCTTAAGTGATGCCATAGCCTGTCAAGCATTCCCTTCAACCTTAAGGAATGCGGCAAGTACATAGTTTGAACATTTAAAGCCAAACATGATATCATAAGGATTTAGCAAAAGCGTTCTTGTAACACTTCCTTGCAAGTGAGCTTCTCATTAAAGATTCTTTTGTCCTTAACACCATAAAATAAGGATCAGATGAGTCTATTAAGGACTATTTGGCTCGGTTTATGGTTGAGATGGTCTAGATTCTGGAATTAGACATAATTGTTGCTCTTAATGCGGTAATTGATGGAGTTAAACCTCATAGACACTTTTTTAAGTTTTGGTGAAAAACAAGCTAAAAACTTTCGCTAAGTTTAAGGCTAAGGCCACATCTTATACTTATTAAGAAGATAACGTTAAACCTTAGCATGAGGCCGACTAGAGTAAAGGAGATTAAAAGAGTGATAAGAAGAAGAACATGAAAGATTAACTTAGTGCACATGATGATAAGTGTTCTAAAGGAAATAGTGGTGAAAGAAAGATGCCATGCTTCCCAACTTATTTTGTTCATATACCATTCAATCGTCCAATTACGAATGTTTTGATGGAAGTACACAATCGGAGGTAGGGTATTGTAGTGGCTAGAAAGAATGAGAGGAAATCCATCAAGTAGAAATTCTAATAAATATTGCGATTTTCATCGTAACAAAGGTCATAATACTGATGAGTGTGTTTAACTCAAAAAAGCAATTGAGGATGCAATCTAATAAGGATATCTAAGCATGTTCCTCGCCCATCATGTCGAGAATATTGAATGACCAACTCAAAGATGATATGACAACTAAGTAAATATAACACGGCTTTTGAAGAGATGTAAGAGACAGAAGTAATAATAGAGCACCAAACAGTATAATAGACACTATTGTTAGTGGAACTTTTGCCTTAGGTAAGTTAAGCTCTTCGAGCTCAACTAATGCTATACATTATGTTTATAATGTACAAGATAAGAAGGTCAAGGTCGACATTTCCATTTCTTTCATGGAGGAGGATTCCAAAGGTGCTTAAAGGTCCTATGATGGTGCTTAAAGGTCTTATGATGATGCACTTTTAATCAGTGTGAGAATTGCCAACTTTGAGATAAAAAAGATTTTTGGTCGACACTAGTAGTTCAATAGACATTATTTTCCAACATGCCTTTGATCAATTGAAAATCAAAGCATAATTGAGATCTTATAATTATGATTTGTAAGCTTTTAATAATCAACCCATTTGGGTTATCGAAGTTATTTCCCTTCTTATTCAAATTGGAGACAATGAGCATGTTGCGGAGGACAAGGTGGATTTCCTTCTTGTCAAGTGTTGGTCTTCGTATAATATGATTATGGGTTGACCATGTTAGGATCTGTTTTGCATGGTTCCTTCAACCACGCATCTTAAGGAGAAATTTCTTGCTCTACTAGCGTCGGGGTATGCAAAAGGGCCTAGCAATTAGCTAGATCCTTATATTTGAGAGTGCTTTAGTGCAAGGAAATTTTTTAAGTTAAGACTAGTCCAGATTAGAAGTTAAGTGATGATATCAAGCAAATGCACCTATCAGTTTTAATATAGCGAATGTGAGTCCGAGTCGATCCCTTAGAGACTTCGAGTACTAATATTAACCTTAGCTTTATTATCTAACCGAAAAATTATGAAAGTTTGAATTAATTAAAAATACTAAAATTAACAAACTAACTTAATTATAAGACTTGATTAAGCAATTGAAAAAGCGATAAAATTAAGAACGACTTCAAATATGCAATAATGTATTGAGGAATTATTTCCCCTAGTATTTAACATGTGACCGCTTAAAATATATTCAATTCAATTTCTATTATTCTTGACCGGAGACATTCACAACTAAAGTTAATACCTCTCTCAAGCATATTAACCCTAATCCTAAATTATTTACCGGAATCTCTTCACTTAGTAATATAACTTATAATTTCATTAATGTATAATGAATTCCCATACAATTAATTAACTTTCAGGAAGAAACATGTATCTTATATCTAAGTATACATGTAATTCTCTCCAATTATGTAAAGATCAATTATATATGTAATTTCTCAATCAACATGCATAATATCATATATTGATATTTTAGAAATATCAATTAATAATTAAACGACATAATTGAATCAAACAAAGATAGAAACTTCATTGAGAATTCTAAATCAATCCAAGAATCACATGAAACCCTAGGTTCCATAATCCTAAGTATCAATTTCTTTAAAGAAAACAAAAAATGTGAGGAAAATACTATAAAATCACCATATGAAATATGTTTAAAATCAAAGTTATCAAGTGGCATTGAGAATGTCGACGAAGAAATAGAGGAAATTCCATTAGGAAATTATCCTAGGAAGGCGACAAAGATAAGGAAACCATTGTCTACAAATATCCGTCAAAGTTTAATCAACTTTCTATAGGATCATGCCAATGTATTCGCTTGGTCTCTCTCGGATATGTTGAGCATCCCTAGAGAAGTGATAATGCATAAGCTTCAAATTGATCCTGATGCAAAGATAGTTCAGCAAAGGAAAAGGCATTTTGACCCTACACGGTAGGTATCCATTGAAGAAGAAGTTTAGAAGCTATTAAAGGCAGGGTTCATAAGGGAAGACCTTTATCTAACTTAGCTAGCCAATTGTGTACTAGTCAAGCAGTTAAATGGCAAATGGAGTATGTGCATAGACTTTACGGATTTGCATAGGGGCTATCCTAAAGATTGTTTCCCCTTGCTGAGAATAGATCAGGTGGTTGACTCAACTACCACACATTCTTTACTTTCTTTTATGGATGCATTTTTCGGCTACAATCAAATTAAAATGGAGAAGGATGATGAAGTTTATATGTCCTTTGTCACAAACTTTGGGACGTATTGTTATATAGTGATGCACTTTAGGCTTAAAAATGTTGGCACAACCTATAAGAGACTTATAACTAAGATGTTTAAGCCCCAAATTCATTGAAAAGTTGAAGTTTATGTCAACGATATGATAATAAAGAGTAAGACAGAAAGTCGGCATCTTGTCAATCTTAAGGAGATATTTAGTACCTTGAGGAGATGTAACATGAAACTAAACTTGCAAAAGTGTGTTTTCGGTGCTACCTTAAGAAAATTTTTAGGATATATGGTCACTCAGCGTAATGTTGAAGTAAACCCTAGGAAAATTGAAGTCCCTTAGCACTGTTAAGGAAGTTCAAGAATTAACTGGGGCAGATTGCTGCTCTAAACATATTTGTGTAGAATTCTTTGAAGTGTTGAAGAATCCAAAGGAATTTTGATAGACTGACAAGTGTAAAGCGGCGTTTAATAATCTAAAAGAATTTCTCGCATCACCTCCAATACTCTTGACACCTATCCTCAAAGAACATTTGTTTTTGTATTTGTTAATTAGCAATCGAGCTCTTTCATTTGTCTTGGTCTGGTTAGCAGTGTAGGAGCATTGACCAATTTATTATGTGAGCCATATCTTACAAGGGCTAGAATGATGTTATATAAAGATTGAAAAGTTTATTTTGGTAGTGGTCCTCTCAGTAAGGAAGTTAAAGCCATATTTCGAGGCACATCAAATAATTATTTTTATTGATCAGCCTTTACAACAAGCTTTACAATGACTAGATTCCTCAAGGAGGATGATGAAGTATGCCTTAGAATTAAGTGCCTATGGTGTACAATACAAACCTAAAACGACATTAAAGGTTCAAGTATTAGTAGATTTTTTTACAGAGTTTACTAGAGAAGAAGATAGCATTAAGATGGCCGAGAAACTAACATGGAACTTAAATGTTGACGGCTCCTCCACCAAAGAAGGATGTGGTGTAGGCCTCATTTTATGAGGACCCTACAACATGAAAGTTCAATACGCATTGAAATTTGGGTTTCTGGCTAGTAATAATGAAGTTGAGTATGAAGCCCTATTATTGGGCTTAAACTAGCTAAGGAAGTTGGTGCTAAAAAAGTTGAAGTTTTTTTTTATTCACAGTTGGTTATGAAAGAAGTTAAAGGGAACTACGCAATAAAAGAGGAAGTGATGAACAAGTATTTGTTAATAATATTAACGCTAAAAGAGGAATTTGAATCTTTTTCGATTGAGAAAATATCGAAGACCAGGAATATTGTAGCCTATAAGCTATCAAAGTTAGCTAATATGGCACTTCTTGATTTGAATGATAAGCTTTTTATTAAGTATCTCCCTAGTAAGAGTCTAGAAATTATCGGATAGAGTTATGAATTGATTCCTTGCCTAAGGGAAAAGTTTTGGGTAAACCCAATTATTGACTATTTGAAGGACGGTATTCTACTTAAAGATAAAAAAGAGGCTCCTAAGTTGATATATCAAGTTGCAAACTATACACTGATTGATGACCAATTATATAAGTGTGGCCTTTCACAACCTTACCTTCGGTGCCTTCCATCAAAAGATGTTCAACAAATTTTGATGATGGTTCCTCGGCATCAGTAGGAACTTCAATGCTAGCTTGAACATTGTCTCCCTGTACTTGAACCTCTATCTCCACTTCTTTGTTAACCTCCTTATTGTCACTGTTGGCATCACCATCATCAACATTGGCAAAGTCGAGGCATAATAGTTTGTAGTTAAGGTGAACCTTTATAATTTCTTTCCTTGCCAATTATACCACCTATAAGAACTTCTTTTGGAGCAATCTTTCGTATTGTCGATTGGGAGTCATTATTGATAGTGCTTCCTCAATAGAGGGCTTCCTTTTTGCTGGCTCCTCTAGTTCAACAACACGAGCTTCAAGTTTAGAGTCGTTTATCTCCAAATTCTTTATTTTGACTCTCAATTTGTCCTCTTTGTCACTCATTCAGGTAATAGTTCTTCCTAAACCCCAGTATTCTTCTCATTTTTAAAGTAGCTCCTCCTTCAAGTCCTCGATCTCCTTGTCTTTGGCCTTAAGGCTCGAGACTTCATTGGCTACCAATGAGTGTACTAACTTCTTAGATAAAAGCTCCTGCAGCTTCCTAACCTCCATCTTGGCCTCTATCTTCGCATTCTTGATCGCAATTGTTTATGCTTTTGAAGAGTTATTAACCTCTTCTACCTCTTGTGATAAAATTAATGAAGTCAAATAAATTAATCAGTTCTCACCAATGCAAAAAAAAAAAAAAAAAATTGAATATAACTTTTTCATTTTCTTTTTAGCTTCGTAGAAGGCTGCTAAAACATGGTTGCTAATTTGAATGTAGAAAAAATTAAGTTAGCAACGGGACATAAGCCATAAATGAAAAGGTCGCAATTATAGACTTATGTCATATAATTTGGTGGCAATATGGCCTTTGTTGTAACCACCAAGCCTCTCCACATCCTTCTTTGGTATCTCCTTGTCTTTTGGGAGAATGACCCCCTCCATCAAGGCTAAGGACATTATCCCATTGTCCAAAGCTAAATTAGTGTCTAGCATGTTGCAACTCTAGCACAATACAAAATATTCACCTACTTCAGGATGGGAAACAAACTCGGCAAAACTGATGCTAAGAGCTTTATTTCTTGGAGCCTTCTTTGTCTTCTTGTTTAAGCCATTGCTTCTCTTGGACAAAGGTTGGTCAATAAGCTCTTTCTTACTTCTCTTCTTAGGACTTCGCTTTGCATTTATTTGGTGTATTGAGTTGTCTATCGTTTCATGGGGAATATCCTCGGCATTTTCAATAATGATGATATCACAATTAACTTCTCTTGGAACTTTGACCCGAAGAGTGTCTCTAACTACAAGAAGTACCTTAAGCTGTGTAGTCTTGACAACCTCCATCTATTGAGTTTCCTAACTCTTGTCAGCATAAGGGGCTTCCTTTTTCTTCTTTGGAGTGATGGTCTCCTTCACAACATTCTCTTCGGTAGTCTTTTTTGGTGTTGGTAGCTGACGAATAAGAACTTTAGTGGTTGTACGCTTGTTAAGTTTTTGTTTTTTAGCTTTGGCTTAAGCCAATAGTTTCTTAGGATCTACATCCCTATACTTATCCTTAAGTTATGAGAACAGCTTTTCTCTTGTAGCTCTACTAGGTACGGAAAGTAGACCTACAACTACTTTTGATGTTAGAAAATATTGGCTCCCTCTTTTCATATCGAGATATAATCCTTTTGGCATCCCAAAAGAACATCTTATTCCCTCATATCTCTTGGATCTTCTTAGCAGCAGTGGCATTATTCGACAATAATTCAATATCCTTAGAGCAGATGGGCTCGATCCATTGAGTCCAAAAATGTAACTCCACATTCGACCTAATTAAGACATACTTGTCAAACCACTTATGAATTTTACACTTTAACTTATCCATGAATTTATGCCTATGCTAAGTCACTGCAAAACACCAACCATTAAGTTGCCTCCTTATTAAACAGAAATATCTAAACAATTAGGGTATAGACTTAACCTCAATCTCTTCACATATGATTTCGAATGTGACAAGGAGCCTATAAATATTGGGAGAGAACATACTTAGCGTTATAAAGAAATAATTAAAGAACTGTTTTTGAAAAGCGAAGAAAGGGAGATGCA
The DNA here is from genome assembly GCA_024138005.1 of Lumnitzera racemosa. Classification (NCBI taxonomy): domain Eukaryota; kingdom Viridiplantae; phylum Streptophyta; class Magnoliopsida; order Myrtales; family Combretaceae; genus Lumnitzera; species Lumnitzera racemosa. The sequence goes on from JAMXBC010000005.1 coordinate 54,732,738, forward strand.
ATCCAAAATCAAGATATTTCAAATATTAAATGAAATTCATAGTCTATTGGAAAATACACTCTCTTACCCTTCCTTGGCCTATGCAAATGCTGTACATTAGGGAAATCTTGCCAATATTTATTATATTTCGCCATAAGTTCCCTAATAGCACCATTCACTACTCCATCCAGAGAATCAATGTTGTAGACTACATTATTGTATAAATAACTGGTAGTTAACCATTCTTCCTTATCATCTGAGTGGTTTTCCATAGAAAGAGCATCAATACAAGCAAGTTTTTCCTATCGCTCCATTATGCTATCTATCGAACTACCATAAGAGGATGTTGATTTGGTCCTTCTTTGGGGCAAAGAAGTAGCCTTGGATACGGTCGCTTGAGAATCTAAAGAAATAAGAGGACGAATAATGCTTCAAACCATACTTGCTGAAGTTATGTTGACAAAGATCACTTGGCAGCATAAGAAAGTCGCTCACTATCTAGATAAGAACTTATAGTGAACAAGAACTCGCAAAAAGAAATCTTAAAATAGAAGAAGTTCTAAAAGGGGGATATGAATAGAGAGGAGTAGAAAATGTTAATCGAAATGAAAAATCTTTTTATATATGAATAGTCCCTTCTTGAAATTCTAATACACTTTTGATTGTGATGTGAGTTTTGATGAGATGGTTGGGTATAGATGGATGACATGTATTAAGGTTAGATATCTAAGGGATATCGTACCACTGATAGTTAATAGACTCTATAGTGCAATAATATCTAGTATGACAACTATCATGCGTGCCATTGCAAAAAAGTGAATGAGCGAGAAAATTAAAAGGCTATGACATTTTACTTAGAATTTGATACGATGCGTTTTAAATATTATATGCAAGCTAGTTCAGAAGACAACCCATATTAATTATTGACATGTTACTTGGCATCTAGAGAATGCTTGATCATGGCTTTTGCCATTTGATTGCTTAGATTGAGTATGAATCTTATTTACTCCCATAGTCGAATTCTTGACCTCGAGAGTTGGGTAGCAATATCGATGGCTGGATTTCACCTTAACATTTTACTTGCCATCTTAGCTACCAAGATGCCGATTAATGTTATTTTTGGTTAAGGCCTCCAAGGGTTTAGCTCATCTAATAGGCCTCAAAGCTTAACCTATTTATATATCTAGTTTGAATTTGGAAAGTGGCACAAACACCTATGACTTTGCATAATCTCATTACATAACTACCAATTACTCCTATCTTTTAGGCATATACTTAATTACAAGATCGCCACGTTGATATTATCTAATGTAGATGAACACATGATGCCTGGTATTACACAAACTAATAGGGATGGGTTCAAAGCTCGAGATGGTTCAAAGGATAAATGATAGTCAAAGGTTGAGTAGAGATCTTCGTAAACAAATTGTAGATATGATGCACTAATTCCTCACACGAGCTCAAGTTGCACTTAATATAATGTACAAGTATAGCCGAAGGTCACTTGTTACTAATCCATGCTCAATAGCCTAGATAAGAGTAGTCAAGAGTAAGCGAGATACACTTAGGTCATGCAAGAAGAAAAATGTCTAAAAGTTAATTATATTTATCATTGTGACTATTATAATATACAAGAATTTATATGACCCAATTAGGGTAAGTCCTAGGTTAGTGTAAATTACAAAAAGAATTCCTATTAATAAAGGAAAATGAATAATTTACAAGGGTAATGTTGAAAATAAGCATAAAGAATGTCCGGTGATAGAAAAAGACAATACAGATGTCAAAAAAATCAAGCATATATTAGCTATCTATTCTGTGGTCCTACTGACACTACTGGCAGAGTAAAGCAAGTTTGAATAGATTAGATTGGGGTCAGCAGATTGACAACTCGATAGTTCGAATGTTAAGGGTAGAGAAAGGGTTAGTTCAAAAGGTAGCTCAGCATCGAGTCAACCGTAGGTGGTTTGCTCTGGATAGGTGTCAGCTTTGCTTTGGCATGTATCAGGTCAACAGTATACTGATTCAATACTAAGCCTTGGATAGTTATATTGCAGAGGGATCGACTTAGTACACAAGTCGATCACTTCGATAGCTTCTTATAAGATGTAGAGGGCAAAGTAGCTTGACAAGTCGGACTGGAGAATATACTGCTCTTTTGATTTCTCTTCAGATAGCTTAGTAAACCAAATGAGCAAGTCCTCGAGCTTAAGAGCGTATAATCGGTCTATGATCCCTATTATCCCCTTCTGTAGTATTTGAGATTTGGGATCAAATCTAGCTCAACTCCACGTTACTCATCTTTAGGAGTTTATGGATGGAGGTTGGCAATGTTAAAGGAGTCGGAGACTCCGTACTCTTTAAGTAGTTCAATCCTGTAGGTGTTAGGATTAATCTTCTTAAGTACCTTAAATGGTTTGTCAGCCTTGGGAGATAACTTGCTCTTCGTTAGGTATAAAAACCATTCCTTACTAAAGTGGATCCAAACCAAATTGCTTGCTTGAAATTCCCCATTCTTCCATCATCAGCCTCGTCTTTCGAGCTTAGTAGCAACCTAACTAAAAGGGTTTACAACCTTTTGGTGCCTTAATCTAATAGCCTTGACTCTTTCAATAGTTGGTTGATCATTATCTAGGCTCGAAAGGGGTATTTGGTTTATTGGGAGCTTAAGGTTGGATCTATAGGTGTCCTTAGATGGCAACATGTTTGTTACACCATAGGTGGTCCTATTGTAAGCGAAATTTATGATTCGTAGGCATAAATCCCAATCAACCATGTTTCAACTAATGATAACCCAGAGTAAAGTTCTACTGTCTTATTAACAACTTCAGTTTGTCCATCCATTTGTGGATGACAGGACATGCTGTACAATAGCTTGGTTCCCATTCGTCTCCATAATATTCTTCAAAAGTGGCTCATGAACTTTAGGTTCTAATTTAAAACAATGGTTCTAAGTACTCCATGAAGTTTGGCTATTTCCTATAAGAAAAGATAAGAGATAGCCAAAGCATCGTTAGTTTTAAAGATAGTCGAAGCGTCATTAGTTTTAGAGCAAGGTACTAAGTGTACCATCTTATTGAATCAATCTGCAACCACCATAATGGAATCCTTCCATCAAGACGTCCTTAGCAACCATAACATAAAGTCCATACTTAGCTTAGACCATGGTTTGGTTAAGATGGGCAATGGTAAATAATGTCCTTGCTTGGCTTGGCTTTTCACTTTTTTGCAAGTAATGCACTTTCTAATACAAATCGGATATCCTTCTTCATTTTTGGCCGAAAGAATCTTAAGCATAGTATCTCATGAGTTTGATGTTGGCCAAAATGTCTAGACAATCTTCCCCTATGCGCCTTATGCACTAACAACTCTCTCATGGAACAGGTCGAGATACATAGTCTCTTCTTCTTAAACAGGTATCTGTCCTCCCTGTGATAGTCATCAAGTGTTCGGCCTTCCTCACACTTAGCATAGATAGGACTAAAATGTGGATCCTCAACATATAAATATTTTATTATTGAAAAACTAAGCAACCTAGTATGCAGTTCAGTTAGGAGGGAATGTCGTCTTGATAGGGCATTGGCTACATTGTTCTTTCTATTCTTGTACTTCATGACATATGAAAATCCTTCCATGACTAATGATTATCTATTATTACAAATACCCAGCATTCGCCTATAAATAAGGGAAATAAAACATGATAAGAACTCTCTTATGCCCTTCAATACTTTGCTTAGTTAATTACTTACTTTTTCACAAAAACAACTGCTTACTTAGGCATCGGAGTGGTTCCATTGGACTAGCCCCAACACCACGTTAGCCTTTTATTTGTGCTTTTGTAGGATCAAAACTCTACACCAAAATCACTCAACAGCAAGTAGTATTTAAATAACCTTTAACTTTGAATTTCCCTTATTTCATTCCCAAAACTCCTAAACTCTAACTTAAGAAACCAAATGTGGAGAAGAGAGAAAACCTCCAATACAACCAATGGCACCAATAACCACTCGCAAGACCTCTTCTCAACCTATATTGGAAGAGGATCCTTTAGCTACACTTCCACCTCATTTGAAACACATGTTGGAATTTGACAACCCTGATCACTAAACCAGTTATGAAATCCTTTCCAAAAAGACTTTTTCTTGGTTAAGTTTCATAGATTGGGAAGTTCTAAAACAAGCTAACATGGAATCTGAAATCCATGCCATGGTGGAAAAAGGGGGTTAAGATAGGTTATCTAATATTCAAGAACCCATGTACAAGGAACTAACCTTGAGTTCCCTACTACCTTATCCTTGGAACATGACTAAGTACCCTATGGAACCTGTAACACTATTTCCTTCCAACGTGAAATATAAAGTTAGATCTCTCTATAGCAGTATTCTATGTCTTAATGGTACTTTATGATAAGGAATTTGTTCGTTCACCAGAGCTTTATACACTTCTATGTCAACTAAACTATGGTCTCACTCCTACCACTTATTAGCTAAAATTAAGTAATGAGAAAATTTACAACCTAAAATTTACATAGGGATCTCATTTAAAAGACCTAATAAATTGAGTTCTCCATTAGCTACTCATCCATACCATTAGTGGGAGACGAAAAAACACCGGCATTGTGGCTATGCACTATACATAAGGTCTTCTGTCTCTATAGCCTAGTGGAAAGATATTCCATAAATCTAGTTGTTCCACTCGCTTTCTATATGTGATACTAAGTAATCAATGCTCTGAGTGAACTAATTAGGATGCAAATTATATGTGATGGTTTTAGCAAAACAACTCAAACTCCTTGTTGACAACCCATAATTAACCATGATCCAGAATCTCACCCAGATGATCTTATCTACTTTTTGTTTGATGGGACTCTTCCTGGATAAGTTAACAAGCCATCCACGAAAAGAAAAGAAAGTGACAACTCCACTAATAATGATGTATTGGTGAAGGAAGTGAAGAAATTGAAAATAGAAGTCTAGAACTTAGTGGATTCCTAAGAGATAATCCCTTAAAAGGTTATTTAGGCATCAAACTAGGATGATGGAATATTGTAGCAATCTCGCTAACCAAGTCAAGATAAAAATTCCTTTACCAATAGATGAGCAATTAATTGATGCGGTGAGGAGGATTAATTTAGGGGATGAGGAGGAAGAAGCAACATCAAAGACATAGGAGGAGAAATCAAAGGGCAACGAAGAAAACGAACCAATAAACATTGATTTAGAAGATGAGAAAAATGGAGAAGATTTAGACCTTTTTTAGATATTTAGTGTTCACTTGTTTTGTTTCGGTATTCTTCAATTTTGATGTTTTGACCTTTAGTTTCAATAAGTGTTAGTTAGTTAGTTAGTTATAATTTCCAGTTTCCATGTTTTAGTTTTGAATTTATGTTTAAGTTCTTTCCATTCAATGAAATAATGCAATTTGTCCTTTTGTTACATATTCTTTTATCTCTTTATTTCAAGTGTGTTTATTTTATATCTCTCTTGAGCTAATAACTTCAAATCATCCGCAGTAAATTCTCATGGATACTTCAAGAAAATCTAAATATTCAAGGGAGTATCATTTTTCCCATATCTATATTTTCTTCTCCACTATACTCTAATCGTTTGCAATTATTTTTCTCTTTAAATTAAAATTAGGTATATTGAGGATAATATACTAAATTAAGTGTGGTGAAGAGGTATACTATTATTATTCAATAATCACGTGTTATTGTTTTAACCCCAATTTTTTTTTCTCAAATTTGTAATCCTCATTTAATAAGAAAATAGTGCTTGTATCTTAATTTTCCTAAGTCACTACTACACATGGAACATGTTACTAGAATTGAATAGCAGAATTCTTGGGGAGTAAAACTTATATGTTATTTTACTCAGGATTCCAATAAATTAATTGATTAAACATTGTAGTTGAGCATTAATCATATGCTACTTCTAAAATTTACTTGGATGTATGCCCATCTCTTTTTGATTTTTAAACTCTATAATCTTGAGTAAATAAGTAAATGAAGCTTATCTTTTATAATTTCTCCTTAAAAGTTTTAATTTGCTCTGCGTGTAATTAAGAATAATTTGATAAAGAGTAGTTCGTAAGGATTGATCTCAGTCCCTCAAAAGAGCAAGATTTTTTCCTACTGCTAATTTACTTCAAAAAAAAAAAAAGAGAGAAAAAGAAAGGTTAATGAAAGGAAATTGATAAGGATTGGTCTTGGTCTCTCAAAGGAGCATGGTACTTTCCCACCATCAATATTAATTCTAAAAACAGTTAATTTAGTAAGGATTGACCTTGGTCCCTTAAAACAGCAATGTGCCTTCTTGTTATTAATAAGCTTCAGTAATTAATTAAATTAAAGAGCCTATTAGCAGAGCCTTATCTTAAGAGAATGAGAAGGGGATGAGTAGATGCAACATGTATTTACTCTTAATTATGGTACTTTGTAAAGTTATAAGAGATTTGTATACATAATAATTAAGTAGAAAGGAGTCATGTATGGTTTTTGCCCAACTAAATAAAAATTGAACTAATTCCGGAAAGAATCATTAGTTAAGTCACATGATTAAATATCGATTTACAAGAAGGAACCATTAAATTATACTATTTGTGCTTGGGAAGCATTAAAAAAGTGAACAAGGAGAAGAGTATACAAGTTACTAGAAAGTTTTAAGGGATGTGGTGTCTATTTGTAGGGTTATTTCAAAATTTTTTATGATTCTTGAATAATAGTTAATTACTTGGAAAATCTTATCCTGATTTCTTTTATCAATCCTTGTTAATGATTAATTAATTTACTTGAGGACAAGCAAATGTTTAAGTATAGGGAGATTTGATGAGTGTGAAATTACACTCATCCTTTATGTTATTTTCCTAGATATTTTAAGTTATTTTATCTAATTCCGTTGAATTGTTATTGATTTGAGTTATTTCTTAATTTCAAGACTCATATGAAGCAGTGAGATGAAAAGATAAGAATTCAAGAAATTTTTTAAAGGAATGGCACTTATTTTGAAGGATAATATGAAGATAGCAAGTGTCGAAAAAAATTTGTTCAAGAATAAAGCTAAGGTAATGACCATAGTTACCCTTTATAGCCGTGTTTCTTAGTCATCAGGCCCATACCCTTAATTTCTAATTGAAGTTTGAAGAATTTTTGGAAAAATACGAGATCATGGTCAATTTTAAGACAATTTCTCAAAGAATTTTTGCAAGGCAAAGTTTACGCCTAAACTCTATGGTTGTATACCTACCCATGGACTTGCAATGACTTTAATCCACTTACCATTTGGAGATTATTTTACCTAAACATTATAAATAGATGACAAATACATGAACAAAAGGGTGAGAAGGGATGTAGATAAGACATAAGAGAAGTCTTTTTCTTAAGATTTAGTCCATTTTTATCATGAAAGCTTATATTTTTATCATGTCTGTAGCATAAAAGCTGTGATAGCTAAGCCTATAGCCTTTAAGGTAACATGTAGCATATGATAATTGTTCTTATTTTAATAAAATTCTCTTCTTCTTGTCAATTCAATTACGTGTTTTGTTAAGTTATTATTTCTAGAGTCTTAACCTAATTGTTTGACTTTATGTATTGAAATCGCAAAGCTAATACATAAATAAATTTACTGTAATTGAAAATATTTGCTATAACCTTAGAAATAAGTTATAGATTTCTTTCAAAATTAAAGGTTAAGTCTTGTTTGTTGTTGTGAAATTCCCCTTCTTAATGTTGTTTTGAGGAGTTCTACTCTAAAAGTGATTCAAGTAGAAAGTAATTAGGATTCAAATTTAATAGAGAAGTGATGCTTATTAAATTAGCAATTGAATTCCTCCAGTTAACAAGAATAAGAAATTCATTAGAAACCTTAGGCTATTACATGTTAATCTTTTGATGATCAGGGTCTAGATATCCTCATTTGTGGTCAATTAGTTTCATTCAATTGTTACATTCATAATTAATTGCTTATTAGTGTCTATTTATTAAATTTCAATTAATCTATCATCAATGTTGCAATCTACTTTAACTAAAGTAAATTGGTATGAGTGAGTAAGTGTTTAGTCCTTGTGAGGTCAACGACCCTAGACTCTAGAAGTCTTCTATCCTATTACTTAATAGGTACAATTACCTAATATGCATGGTAAATACCCTATTAGGCATAACTCAAAACCTCACATTTTTGACATTGTAGACATTGTCAAACTATATTCTTGGCATCCTCTTTCATGGTTGGCCAATAGTAGCCGAGTCTTAACGTGTGAATGTACAACGTCTGAGCTTTGACATGGTTACTATATATCCCTGCATGCAGCTTGACAAGAACCCGTTGTACTTCTTTGGGTATAAGATAGTGTAGATACGATTGATTAAAACCGCGCTTGTCAAAGGAAAGAACTCTATACCTTAGATACTTGATTATCGGATCCATCTAAGATTTTTCTTTTAGGCAAGACTACACTTCACAACATTATCGCAATACCTCTAGGCTTTTACTCTACAAATACTCAATAAAAAGCTTATCATTTAAGTTTAGAAGTGATGTACTAGCTAACTTCGATAGTTTATCAATGGTAATGCTTTGTATCCTCAGAATTTTCACAATGGTAAAGGATGAAAATTCCTCTATGAGCATTCATACCATGACTAAGTACTTGCTCATTACTTCCTCTTTTGCCCCATAATCTCCTTTAACCTGGTTGATGATTAGTTGCAAATCTAAGGACACTTCAATCTTTTTAGCTCTAACTTCCTTTACCAATCTTAGTTTAGCAATTAAAGCTTTGTATTTGGCTTCATTGTTACTTGCTAAAAATCCAAATTTGGCTCGTATCTAATTTTCAAGTTATGTAGCTCTTGTAAAATAAGTCATGCTCCGCTAACTTCTCACATTGAAGAGCCCATCCACATATAAATTCCAGATAGGTTTTTTAAACAGCTTGACACTATCCTTTTCACCTTTGAATTTCGCTACAAAATTTGCCAACACTTACGCTTTTAATGTTGTTCTGGGTTTGTATTGAATGCCATTAATTCAAAGGCATACTTCGTCATTCTACTTGAAGAATTAGGTTGTTGTAGTGCTTGTTGTAGCGGTTAATCTATAAGAACTACAATCCAATGAGCTTCAAAGTATGGTTTTAGCTTTTTGGCTAATGTTACCATAGCTAAGAAGAACTTTTCAATTTTTGTATACCATTGCTCTAAGCCTTATAAAACATGGCTGATGTAAGAGATTGATTAATGCTCCTTCCCTTCAACATGGACCAATACAAAGGAAAGAGCTTAGCCATTGATGGATAAGTAAGGAACAAATCCTCTTTGGGGATAAGTTTTGAAAGTACTGGTGGTGATGATAAGAAAACTATCAACTCCTTAAATGTAGCCTCACACTCATCAATCTAACTAAAATCCTTAGGGATTTTCAAAACTTTGAAAAAATTGGTGCATCTATTTGCACTCTTTAAGACAAACCTGTTGATAGTTGTGATCCGGCCTATTAATTCCTGGACTTTCTTGATTATGCTTGGGGACTTCATGTTTTTATACCTTCAATTTTTTAAGTTTACTTCAATGCCCTGTTGGATTACCATGTAACCTAAAAGCTTACCCGACGTGGCTCTAAAGACTCATTTTTACGATTTAATTTCATGTTGTACCTCTTTAAAGTGTTAAAAGTCTTATAAAGATTAGTAAGGTGATGGTCTTCCTCCTTATTCTTAACTATCATGTCATCAACATATACTTCAACATTACGGTAAATCTAAGGCTTAAACATCATTTTCACTAATCTTTGATAGGTTACACCAGCATTCTTTAGCCCGAAGGGCATGACCGTATAGATAAAGGAAGTTTACAACTCATCCTCTTTTTCCATTCTGGTTTGGTTATATCTAAAAAATGCATCCATAAAGCTAAGTAAAGCATGTTTGGTGGTTAAATCTGCCATCTGATTGATCCTTAATAAGGGAAAACAGTCTTTAGGGTAACCCTTATTCAGATAAGTGAAGTTTATATACAAACACCACTTGCCGTTTGACTTCTTGACTAGCATGCAATTAGCTAGTCATGTTGGGTAAGGGTCTTCTCCTATAAACCCTTCTTTTAGCAATTTCTGGACCTCTTCTTCAATTATGGCTTCTTGTTCAAGTGTACTCAACTGTCATGACTTCTCTGGAGATGTTAGGCATGTTTGAACGAGCCTATGCAAACACATCAGCATTTTCTTGAAGAATTTTATCAAGTCCTGTTTAAGCTTCACCAAAAAATGCTTCCCCATCTTAGTGGTCTTATTTGGCTTGGTTCCAAGTTATATTTCCTCAACTTCTTCTTCGGTACTTTCTATGTTGCTTGGTTTACCTTCAAGATTCACCCAGTGTGTAAAACTTCCTTGCACTTAAGTGCTCTTAAATATAGTGATTCTGCCAATTGTTGATCTCTTCTGCAAACTCCAACCCCAGTTGGAGTAGGGAATTTAGCCTTTTAGTGTATCGTTGAGGGAACTATGCAAAACATATTTTGATAGGGTTAACCCATAATTATGTTGTAAGACAACCAACATTCGATGAAAAGGAAGTTCACTTTATCTTCTATTATATTATCATCATTCCCAATTTGAAATGGGGGCGTGATTACCCCGATCACTCGTATAGGCTGGTTGTTGATGACATATAAGTCCTAATCATAAGATCTTAGTTGTACTTTAATCTTTGGCTTCATTTAGCCAAAGGTGTACTGGAATATAATATCAACCAAACTTCCTCTATCAATTAAGATCCTCTTGACTTCAAAGTTTGCGATTCTTGTACTGATCACTAGTACGTCATTGTGAGGTCTTTATATGCCTTTGAAGCCTTTCTTTGTGAAATTCAAGGAATTGTCAACTGATCATGACCTAAAATGTGCGATTTTTCCAACTTTAAAACCTCTATGAGTGCATAAACTCTTGTAAAGCTTAATTTTTCATGAAATTGGAGTTTATGTACAAAATGGACCAACTTGTCCAAGATTGTCTAAAATGCTTGAAAGAGTGTTGTTCTTAAATGAATTTAATGCATTTTATATCATACGTACAGGTGTACGAAGGTTACCGTGGTCTTGGTAGTCCCTGTTGCTTCATTAAGGAGGGCAAAGTGAAGGGCATTGGTAAATTTGGCCTACCAGTCAATTGGTAGCCTTACTACTGACCTATCGGTATGCCTTAAAGCATTAAGGATTAAGCGACCTATTAACCAACCAATCATTGGAGAGGTCGGTGTCAAGAATAAAGTGTATAGTGATGGATTCAACCATACAAACCAATGGGTAACTTCAATAGCGATCGATCGGTAGAAGAAATTAGAGTTAGGGTTCTTCAACTAAAACCCTAATCCCCCTAAACATCGTGTTTCATTAAACATAGAGACGACCTAAAGCTCATATGTGTCTATCGATCGATCGATAGACCTTTCCACTTATCCAATGGGAACCATTAGTTACACTTCCCCCTCACCTAAAACACATGTTGGAATTCGATAACTATGATCATATAGCTTGATATGAAACCCTTACTAAGAAAATCTTTTCTTGTTCTAGCTTCATAGCTTGGGAAGTTCTAAAATTAGCCAACATGAAACCCAAGATATGTGCCATGCTGGATAAGGGAGGTTAGGACAAACTTTTTAGCATTCAAGAATCTATGTGTAAGGAACTTACATTAGAATTCCTTACTACATTGACATTGGAGCACAACCAAGAACCTTATAGAGCCTACAACACAATCTCTTTTCAGCTTAGGAATATCGAGTTCAACTTAACAATAGCAAAATTTAATGTTTTGATAAGGCTTTATGATGGAAATTAGGCTACCGGACCTTTTACCTGTAGCTGAGCCCGAGGATTAGAGGGGCTCACACAACGAATCCTTCTGTTCTAACCAACCCCTGTCAACGTCAAGCACTTCCCTATCAAGGTCAAGCACTTCCTTGTTAAGTTACCTTTAATGCTGTGGCATATAACAACCCATTTTTCTGTAGTATTTTAAGTTGATGATTACTCTTTAGCGTCAAGTTAGCCGATTACTCGACATCTTCCTTACCGAGAAGCTGAAAGAGAGAGTCTAAACTAAGTAAGCCATCCTTACTCGAACAAGGTCATTTGTCCGTACTTTTTTTCTACATCTTCTAATAACCTCGCAAATGCAGCATTACCATGTGTACAGTATCATATATAGAATCTATAGCACCAATGATTATTTTCCTCATATATATTCATTTTTACTCTTTTGTATTGTATATATTACTTCTTTAGAAAATGTTCTTTTTGTCTTTTCCCTTTTCGGTAAGTTACCCTAACTCGCTGGTATAAATACCCTTATACTTATAGCTATAAATAATCAAATTACCTTCAATACACTTGAGTACTTTTTTCCTTGCATAAACATTATTTGTTTACTCTTAGAGTCACTCTTATCCTTTCCCTTAACTAAGGTTAGGTGGCGAGTAACCTTATTGAACCAATTCGTACGTCATATCGAATTGTGTCGTAAGTTCTCGAAGTTCCGTTGGTGCATCAAATCCTTTATAGCTATTCGTGGGTTTTTGCTTACAGTTTTCATTGGTCATTTTTATCCCCTTTTGTACCTTTCCCCATTAACTTTTTTCGAGCTTTCTACAAAATTGGACCCATTTAGCAATCGGCCTTATCTATTCTTGGCCACGGTTCACAACAATAACCATCTCCAAAGTAGCAAGAGAATCAACAAACTTATTAAGTAAATAGACTAAAACAAAAATAATGCACTTATTAGGCTCAGGACGAGTAGCCCGATGTCCACTATTCTAATGACAAGACGATGCGACACAGTAGACAACCAACCATCCCTCCTTAGCAAAATATGGCAAATACTTATCTCTATCTTAAATAATAGCAAGCTGTTCTTATATTTCTAGCATATCGACAAAGGATTGAGTTTCTTCCAACCTGCCAGATTTAGTAGCTTGATGCTAGTCATTGCGCCCTTATCTCTTAAACCACTCAACTTCTTACGCTAAATAGGACATCTCCATTCGGTTAAGAAATTAAGAGGTTTAGGAGCACAAATACGATAAAAGAAAAAACTCTTTCCAACCTTTAACCTTGTTTGATAGTTTATAAAATCTTCCTAGCACCTTGCCTCGGATAGCAACATATACCCAACTGTTGGGTACTCTCTTTATAAGAAAGAAATGCCTAAATAGCCATATGGTCGGTCTTCATAACTCCTAAATGCATAGCGCCTCAAACATGAGCAACTGAAACTAGGCATTAGCATTAAGACTCCTTGAGTCAATTTTCAAATAGTGAAAGAACTCTAATAAGAACTTTGAAAAAGGGAAGCAAAGATTAGGCTCGAACGATTTCGCCTAAATACTAAATGATTGGTTATCCCTTATATTGTATACCTGCTGCCTATCCATGGCACCTCTACTCACTACTTGGGTACTTCTTCCATTACTTAGCTAACTAACTTTAACTTCTTCTCACTTGTTACGTATGCAACATGGCCACATGCATGATCATTTGTATTGGTGTAACAATCCCATAACTTTGCTCTCCTTATCATTTGAAGGGTATGCATCATGGGGATGTCATTACTTACACTTCCTCCTTTCTTCCCAAGACAAGATCACCCCATCTTCCTCTCTTGTTGTCATTGTTGTTTTGGGGGGACTAGGGCTATCACCCCTTACTCAGGATAAGCCTTTACAACCTTCATTCACCTCCCTTAAAATAGATGGATAAGATGACCCACTCTGATTGTTATCCATACTCTGATTAGCCATCAAGAATGATTGACGAAGAAAGAAAGTACACAAGAGAAAGTAACTAGCTTATAAGTAGAGAAATTTTTGCAAAGTTTCCTCTAAATAGATAGAGCAAAGTGAAAAATAAGGACATGTATCCCCTTTATATAGACAACCAAGGGGGAGAAGGCAAACAATTTCTCTTACTCTCGGAGCATGAACCCATAAAAGGACGTATGCTAAATCTCAACTAACCACATGTCCCATTTGTTTAACTAAAGGCCCCAATTAATCTTCTCATACAGATCCACAACGTGGCCTGACAATAGGTTGTCCTATATGCATAGCCACTCTTCATAGATCATTAATGTGCGTTGCATTTCCTAAGGACTACCATTATGACACATCAAGTGCCCCACTAGTCACATTAATTATGTAGGAAGCTAGTATATGGAAAAATGGACCGAATTAGAAGCACTATCCATCATAACGTTGAATAGAAGAATGCTAGCCCCAACCCCCCTTGGCCTAGTTGCCTTACATAGAGTATTCTCTTTACACCTTGGATGTTGAGAACAGTAGGGGAACAAGCATTGACACCGGATTTTCACCCAGACTAAGGCCCAACATGCAAAGCCTACTATGGGGGACATTGAAGTGCACGTGAGCGAACAACAACCTCATCCCTTATACCGTAACCTACTCACGACACCATGCAATTGTGCTAAGAAGGTACGAATTGCCAACAAGCTTTCCTTATGCTGTGACTTGCTTGATGAGTCCTATAGTATCTTATCTGAGTGGGATGACCTCGATTGTGGAGCTGGCACACGCTGACCATATGGCATAAGCTTTGGCTTAGCTTACCCTTGATTAGGCATCGGCCGATTCCTCCCTTAATGCCTTGACTAAACTATTGTCTTTAGCACTTGATCTCTATTGCAACTCTTTAACGAATGTCTGACATCTATAGTTATGTTAGCACCTAGTAACTCTTGTAACTATCATACCTTTAGGTTGTAGATTTGGTGGTCTGGTCGACCATAACATACTGCCCATAGTGCAACTTCGTCTTTATCCCGGAGCGCACTATCTGTCGGCGACCAGTATAAATGAACCTCGGATCGTTACGTATCTAAGTAACTCGTATAAAAGGTATCATGTGCCATGAAGTAAAAAAGAACATCCTCTCTCTCTTTGATTCTCCTAGAATTCTCTCCTATTCCCCTTCCTCTTCTCCCCATCTTTTCCTTACTCAATACATGTTTCATACACCATGGGCAATTATTGCCCTTTCAGTTTTTAGTGCTTACTCTTTTCTCTTTTTGGTCTTCCTTGCTAACTTAAGTGTCAGAGGACTCCCATGGCCATACCTACTGAAGGTTTTTTCAGGTATCAAAGAGTAGGAGACGAAGCTCAAGTCCATCTTACCTAGACCCCACACGAGCCCACTTTTTCCAGTTGATTCAGCAGGCATCAAAGAGTAGCAGACGAAGCTTAAGTCCATCTAACCCAAACTCCACATGAGCCTACCTTTTTTAGTTGATTTAGCCGCAATCAATAGATACGAATAGTTAAGTGAGTTGTTAAATATATTCATTTTATAAGATATTTTATAATTTTACAAATATAGTTTAATATTGATCTTTTTGTTATTATTATTAGATTGAGGTTTAAATTTTAAATTTTTAATAATATAAGATAGATATAGGTGTCCAAGTCAAAATTAATATTATAGTATTTTTTGTCTTTGTATTCGAACTCATGCCCCTTCGGACCACAAACTTGCGCCTTAGACCAACTCGGCCATCTTGATGACTAAACAGAATATATTTTAATATACAAATTTTTGTACTTCAGACACCCTTCTTTATCATGGAAACCTCCATTCTCCCTTTCCTCTCTTTTACTTACCCACTTTCTCCGACTCCCCAAATCTCCAAATTCCACCATTCCAATTTCTTCAAATTCCCATCCTTTCACAAACCCTTCAGTCATTCCTACTCCGAGATCGCTTTTTCCGGATTAAAACCACTTCTTTTGAAACCATTAGCGCAAACCACAAATGAACTACAAATAGAAGCAGAAGCAGGAATCCCTAAGTTTAAGTGGGTTGAAATAGTTCCTAACGAGATGACACAAGTACAAAAGGAAATCATAGATAAATTGCCATATAGAATGACTAAAAGGTGTAAGGCATTTATGAGGCAGATTGTATGTTTTGGTCCTGAAAAAGGGTGTTTGGTGGATTTGTTGAGTGAATGGGTTAGGATCATGAAACCCAAGAGAGCTGATTGGCTAGTCGTTTTGAAACATTTGGAGAGTTTGGACCATTCTCTTTATGTTCAGGTATGTCGTGTAATTCTTCTATGATTTTTTTTTTTTTTTTTTTTTTGTTTTTGGCCTTTCAAGTTGTTATGATTGATTTGCTTTTTGGCTGTCAGACAAATTTTGTAACTTGTATTGTAATTTGCGACTGCCTAAGTTGTACAACCTTTGAAATTCAGTATCTCAGTTGATGTTGAACTAGTTATGTAAAAAGTTACAACAGTTATCCTGGGTACTTGTCAGAAGTACACGCAAACATGTTACCTTGAACATGTATGCATTCGAGTCTTTTGTCAATTGGGTGGCTTAACATTTCATGAGTATTGCCCAAATGGTGAAGTGTGTAGCTTAACAGCTTATACATAGCTAGTTGCGGATAGATGGGTGCTCTTATTGCTCATCAGTGTCAGTGTATAACTATTATTATTATGTGTGGTTGAGAAATTATGCTTGATACTATTGAAGATTGCTGTGAGATGTAGATAATGCAAAGGATGTTCAAAATAAATTAAGGAGAATCTTGAGAAAGCAGTTGCAGTTATTCCTAGAATGGAATCAGTCGTTGGGATAGAATTTGGTAGTAATTAGCTCATCAGACAAGGTGAAGTTGCCATCTAATTAGTATGTCAGTGTTAGAACAAATGTATAATTATCCGTCCATATACTTTTATGGCATATGGTTTATCTGTTGGTATTACATAAACTATTTCCCTGGATTTTCCTGTGTACTATTTGTTGAAAGAATGTAGTAGTTGGTGATAGGAAGCTGCAGCATGGTATTACAGCTCTAGAGTTCAGGCAGTTTATTATGCTCATATTACAGCTTGCTTTCATCAGCAATGCCTTAGACGTATATCTTGGTTTTGCTGTTGGAGCATTCCATCTATCTGTTTTGGGATCCATGTAGAAGGAGAAAATTACATTGGTGAAAGATGATGTTATTTCATATCATGTTCTTATTGTTACCATCATGGACATTGCTTTGCCTTGGCTTTCCCCTGGAATTTTCTTGAATTATGTTACAAGATTGAATCAATAACCTTTTTTGACTCATTAAGAGAGAATCCAACAATCTCTTGGTTGCGACTCGATTTTAGTGAGAATCTATGATTTCTTTCAAGATTTAATAATTCTAAATTTATTAATAAATGATAGTACTTGCCTTCATTTTCTTCCTTTCTAATAGATGTATTCTGACATTTACCTTTTTTTCTGACATCTAGCATAACTGTGATTCAGCCTTCAAAACTCACCACACAAGTACACTCCTACAACTAGTAAATTACGGCACACACAGATATTAGAAACACATTACAGGATTTACAAATAGCATATTACACATTCCCAGCTTTCTTATTCTTCTTGTGTGAATTACCACACCCCCACATAGCCTTGGGCGTTGGATTGACAATTTAGGGAAAGATTGCTTGAAGCTCTGCAGCAAAATTTCCAGAATTGGACTTTCGTAGAGTTTGATGAATTTCTTTCTTAGTATCCTATTCATTGCAACCACATGTCATGCATGTGTCCATATGAATCATGAACTCTACAACAGTTAAGCTATCCTAGAGGATCCATCATACCGTCATATTTAGGAAAGTCCATCCTCAACAACTTGGGAAAGTCCATCCTCAACAACTTGGGAGTAATAACTACCCTTTCTGATCTCTCTCTGTTGGCTCTGCCATTCCCAAGCCTTCGTCCATGTAACTTGCTTCTTCTTGATTTCTCTCATTGGTGCAAGGGCTGAATGCATGCCTGGACGAACTAGCCAGTTGAACCGACAAGTGCTGCTGTTGGGCTTCCATTTGTGCTCTGTTCTCCTAGTACAGGGTGAGAAATGTTTTCAAACTGCTGCTACAAAGCCTTCAATTCTTCCATATAACCTGGGCTTGTTAAGAGAGAACTGAACAATCTCTTGGTTAGGGCTTGATTTTAAAGAGAACTCTACGATTTCTCTTAGGATTGAATAATTCTAAATTTTTGAAAAATGAGAGGACTTGCCTTCATTTTCTTCCTTATATGTACATAGATTCTGACCCCTATTGTAGTTGGACTAAGTGCTACATCCAAAAACTGGTCCTACATTTACTCTTTTCCTGACAAACGGAACTGCAATCTGGCCTATTTTATGTAAAATAACTGACAACAACTTCCCTAGACAGAAGACCACTAGCTAACACAACATCCACTGCATGCAACTCACCACACAAGTAAATGCCTACAGCAACTGATAAATTACTGCACATGCAGAAATTACAAACACGATATTAAACATTCCCTGCTTTCTTATTCTTCTTGTGTGACTACATTTTTGCAAAAGGAGTGATTTCATATTCTTTTGTTGCTTGTGATATGTATAACAAATTATTTCTGAATTGCAGCAGAACTTGCTGGGAAAGAATTTTCATTTTTGGTTATATCTGAAGCAATTAATCCTCTATACGTATGAATGCCTCGTAGCAATATATGCAATGAGCATATGTTATTTTTAAGCATATGTTAATTTGTCTTCAGTCTTTATTTAGGTATTATCTGACATTGCCTCTGTTGACATTTGGCAATAATTTAAATTTTCAACTCTGCATAGGACCCTCTGGATTTTTGTGTCACTGCATCCTTTCCAAAGTGGTAGCTTCTTTGTTTTCTGAAATTATAGAAATCTTTGTTCTGCTTTCAGCATCATCAATCTGTTTTTTGAGATGTGGGGAATAATTTTTTTTCTAGAAATAGGTTGTAAAAGTTTTCCTCTTTCATGCTTAAAGAGTTGGTTCTTTTTTTTTCCCCCCATCTTTCCCTTTAACACACAGCAATATTTCTTTTGTAGTCAACTATTACATGAAGAGAGAGAAGGGGGAAGTTCAAAAGGAGGAGGTGGCAGGATGTTGACTAATCATTTTATTGAATTAACAAACTGGTAAGTTGCTATTTATGAGAGCGGTAAATGAGAAGAGTGTGTTCATTTTGAGCCTGATAATAATTAGTAGGGCTCTCTTCTGAAGTTTTACTTGCTCAAGATCATCATAATGTAATGATATAATGTCTTTTGGCAATGGGTATGGAGGTGTTGATCTAAATATCCAATATCATAATAATCAAGGACTTGTATCGAATGTGGATGGTCTCTTGGATATAAAATTTTTGGCTAATTATCCATGAATTTTTTCTTTTAAAAATTAAAACTTCCCTGATTGAGAAAACTTCTAGTTGTGTCCCTTCATTATCTATAGTGATCTGAACAGGACTTAAAATGCCTTGAGCATCTTATTTTAGGAAACTTTTATGGTAATCTGCTAATGTATCTTAAGATTATTTCAGGATCTTTGAGATGTTGAAAGTATTTCATCTATGCAGTGAACCCCACTTAGTCCAGATAAAAAGGAGCTTATTGTTGGCTCCATCCTGGACTTGCTGGATGGTCCGTAAAGAATCCATCTTCTTTGCAGACAATCCTTGCACCATGAATTTACTGCTAGCTTTATTTTTACACAATGCAATATGTTAACATGCAAGAATGAATTCCAAGCATTGATGTTATGGGCTCATTGTAGAATTGTATTCTTTTTGCCTACAAAAGGTGAAGAGAATTTAGAGAAAAAACACTCTTGAAATTTTATTTATCATGCAATGTGAAGAAATACACAGCCCTGGTACATAGTCGAGATAAATATGTCCTTGATTTTTAGGAACCTCTTCTGATCCTTCTTAATCTTACTTTACCTGACATATCAGGTAATATACATCCCCTTAAAAAAAAAAAAAAATCAACAACTACAACTACAACTACATACAACTGGATAAGACAATAGAAAAATAAAAAAAGAAAATAAATTCTTCTCTCACTACCCTCAAGCCTAGGATTAGATATTTATCATTCTTAACTTACCAACATTTCCAATGAAGTGTTGCTTCTCTAATGACTTAGTCATAATATCAACTTCTTGGTTTCGAGAGGCAACATACTCCAATCGAATCCCTCCATTCTCAATTTCAGACTTAATGAAGTTGCGATTGAGACGAACATGTTTCATCCTGTCATGATGCATTGGATTTTTAACAACATTAAGTGTTGATTTACTATCACTCGATCTACTTTCATTTTCAAATCTTGTAACATTCTCTGAATCCACATTACTACACATATACCTTGAGCTATAGCTCGATACTTAGCTTTAGCACTACTTCTAACTACCATAGACTATTTTTTGCTCCTCGAAGTCACCAAAATATCCCAAAGGTTTGTACAAGCCTAAGGTAGATTTCCCATCCGGTGCATTACTTACCCAATTTGCATCTATAGAAGTTTCCAAGTCTTGACACCAATTCCTTTTTAGAAGTATACCTTTTCTTGGAGTTCCCTTCAAGTACTTAGAATATGATGTGCTTCATTCATGTGATGTTGCATTAGTGAACGCATAGCTTAACTAACCAAGCCAATAGAGTGAGCTAGATTAGGCCGTGTAAAAGATAAATAGATGAGTCTCCTTATTAACAGCTGATATCATCCTCTATAAACTGGAGAGTCTTTCTTAGGAGCAAGATTCTTCCTATTATGAGGTAAAGCAATGCTCATTGGCTTGCACCTTAGCTTTCTTATTCCACTCAACAGGTCAAGGACATAATTCCTTTGATTGATAAAGATTCCTCTGCTACTTCCTGCTACTTCATTCTTAAGAATAATTTCAGTTTACCTAGATCTTTTATTTTAAATTTCTCTTAATTTCCATTTTTTATTTCCCAATCCTAGCTTCATCATCTCCTATAATGACCATGTCATTTACATAAACAATTAAGATTGATTTCAAACCATTTTTCCATCAAGACAAAGAGAGTGTGTTTTTCTTGGCTTTATTATATCCTAAGTCAATCATTGTACAACTGAATTTCTTAAACTAAGCACATAGGGATTGTTTCAGGCCATACAATAATTTTCTTAGTTTGCACACCTATCCTTCATTACCTCTAAAAGTAAACCCAAATGAAAGTCTTGTGTATATTTCTTCTTGTAGATCTTCATTCGGAAATGCATTTCCTATCTAGTTGATGTAGTGGTTAGTTTAGATTTGTAGCTATAGATAGAATATTCAAATCAAATTCAGCTTTACTACTGGTGCAAATGTCTACAATACAATACATTTGAGTAGACCTTCAAGCAATTAGTCGTGCCTTGTATCGCATGATATGCCCATCAAAATTGTGTTTGACATTGAAGACCCACTTGTTACTAACAACTTTCTTTTGTTATGGTAAGTCAACTACTTCCCATGTGTTGTTCAAATACAATGCTTTCATTTCATCCGTAACAGCGTCTCTCCAATTTTGATTAGCTAGTGCTTGATGTATGTTTCTTGGAATGACGGTTTTATCCACTTGACTAATAAAAGTACGAAATTGAGGTGATAGCTTATTTTAACTTACATAGTTTGCAATCGGGTATTTGGCACATGTTCTTTTTTTCTTCCATAATGCAATTGGCAAATGCACTTCTCTCTTTTTGACTTCAACTATTGGCTGTAGCATGTTGCCCCTTGCTCATCAATCTCATTTTCTTGTGTTAGCTCTTCAAGTTGCGAGATCAGTTGCTCCAGTTTGGACAATTGACCTTATTGGGAATTTTTGCCTCTTGCATATCCATTGAGAGGTTGTGTATCTAGAGCAGTCTCTAGCTTAAGCCTTGTTTCTAATGTACCAATGTCACGAACTGCAGTACTTACAGGACTAGATTGGTTACGGGTTTGTACATGACTTGGATGTGGGTGAGATGTTTCATGGTAGGTTTGACTTGGTTCGCTAGGAACAGGCTCACAAGACTTAGATGAACCATAATCAGTGGATTGAGGTGACTCACAATCTTATAACAAATTTAGACAGATCCTTGCGTAGTGAAGTATCAGACAATGGGTTGAACACCTTTCTCTTTGGAAAACAACATATCTCTCCCTCAGCTTATATCTCCTCCTGAACAGGAGTGTTATGGTAAGGTTTTTCTTCAAGAAAAACCACTTCAAAGGTGATGAAAACATGTTTGCTTAGGAAATAATAGCATTTATATCCTCCTTTTTTTAAGCGGAGCACCCAAGAAATATATACTTAAGAGCTCTATATTCAAACTTGTGTTTATGTGTATGACTGTCAAAGATAAAAACCGTACATCTAAAAACTCTAGGTAGTAAATTGTTTAATACTCGATTCTTAGGATAGAAGTCATGCAAAACACTCAAAAGGGGTTCGGAAATTGGATACTTTTGATAAAGGGCGATTGATTAAGTAAGTTGATGTTAGGATGGCTTTCCTTTGGCATTGAATTGGCAAGAATCATGGAGTGAGCTATTTTAAGAAGGTGTTGGTTTTCTTTCTCAGCTATTCCATTTGGTTATTGAGTATCACACATGAGTTTTGGTGAATGATACCATTTTTAGTGAGATAATGTTTACAATCAGTTGAGAAGTATTCTCTCTCATTGTTTGTTTCGAGAAATTCAATATTTATTTAGAACACATTGTGAATAAATTTATGGAAAATATTAAATATATAACCAACCTTCAATTTTCTTTCAAGAAGGTACACCTATAACACATATATGGTCATCAATAGAGGTCATAGACCATTTGTAACCCTATGTTGACTTGCGTGCAGGGCCCTAGACATAATTATGTTTAAGATGAAATGGTTTTGAGAGATATAAGGCTGCACAGGATATGAATTCTTTTAGAATTTAGCTAGAATGCAAGTTGCACACTTGAAATCATTGATACTTTTATTCTTGAATAAATTTGGGTATAAGTATTTCATTTACATGAAGTTAGGATGGCTTAAGCATTGATGCCATAACACAACATATAATTTATTTTTCACAGACATTAAGGACTAACCTAAAGAGATACAACTTAACCTAGATGCCATTTTGGATAGGTAGTAGAGGCTGTTGCATTCCTCAGCATTGCCAATCGTCCTCTTCGAAGTTAGTTCCTGCAAAACATACTTATTTTGTAAGAAAATAACTTAACAATTTAGATCTTTTCTCAACTTACTCATATTAAATTATATCTCAATGTTGGTATGAACAACACTTCATTCAATTTTAATGTAGAATATAATTTAGAGTTACACATATGGTCTAGAGTTACACATATGGTCTGAAGCTCTGGTGTCTAATATCCATGTATTCTTATCTAATCTATAGGAGAGGTCGAGTGATTTACCTCTTTGGATGATAGATGGTAGCTGGCATTTTAGCCACCTCGTTACCTAGATTTATCTGTATTTGAGCGGAATTTATTGTAACAAATTAATCTGTTCGGTGGAGAGGTTGATGCTCAAGCTAGCGTTCGAGTTACTTTAATAGGGAGTTGAATTAACTTATTTTTTTGCATCTTGAGCCAATTTGACATCCATCGAGATTGATTTTGAACCTTGCACACGCTTGCCCTTAAGATTTTTTAGTTTTCCATTCAATCTCTGATAGTCATTGCAAGTGTGATTGGATTTCTTGCAGTAGTTACACTAGACCTTGTCTTTCAATTGGATGCTTCCAGATGCTTCCAAATGCTTCTTTCTTATCTAATCCATAGGAGAGATTAGTTGATTTACCTCTTTGGATGACGGATACTGTAGGTGGCATTAACCCTTGTTGTTACCTAGATTTATTTGTATTTGAGCAGAATTTGTTGTAGCGAATTAATCGGTTCAGTGGAGAGGTTGATGCTTAAGTCAACACTCAAGTCACTTTAATAGGGAGTTGAATTAGCTTCTTTTTTTGTAACTTGAGCTAATTTGACATCCATCGAGATTGATTTTGAGCCTTGCACACCTTGCCCTTGAGATTTTTTGGTTTTCCATTCAATCTCCGATAGTCATTGCGGGTGTGATTGGGTTTCTTGCAGTAGTCACACTAGACCTTGCCTTTCAACTAGATGCTTCCTAATGCTTCCTTCTTGACCTACAAGGCTGAGCTAGGAGCTGATAAATTTGATGCCATCTTCAATCGATGTCGGCTTTCTTCTTTTCTAACCTCTGCAAATACTTCCTTTAGGCTTGGGAAGGGTTGTTTTCCAATTAATCTTCCTCTCACTTTGTTTAACTTTGGATTTAAGCTATGTAAGAAATCGTATACTTTATCTTTTACCATCAACAAATAATACTTGAGTTCGTCTTCTACTCATTTCCACTCAATTTCATAAAATAGATCCATTTCTTGCTATAGTTCTACAATGTATTGTAGTATTGGGTTATACTTACACTTCCTTGAATAGTCATACGAAGTTTGGATTGTACCTCAAAACCTTGGGATGAATTATCCAGGTTAGTGGATATTGTCCCATATTTCTTTTGTTGTTTTGCAAAATAAATATGTTATTCCTATTCTCGGCTCCATGTAATTCACTTGCCAAGCCATAACTATGGAATTTTCAGCCTCCCACACTCCATTCTTGTCTGGATCTTTGCTGGGTGCTGTTGTAGTTCCAGTTAAATAACTGAGTTTCCCTTTGCCACAGATAACTAGTTTGACTGACTGAAACCACTCCTTAAATTCATGCCATTAAGCTTGTGTTGCGTGATTGCAGTGAATGTGGGTTGTTCAGTGTTTTAAGCTGCTTGACTTGAAGTCCACATGCTTGAGTCATCTAGGTTTCCAAATCTATACTTAGATCTTGGGGACCTATTGGCTTTGTTTTTGTTTCTGCTCATGCTTTGAAAAGAATCAGTCGATCAGGATCGACTGTATCTTTGATACCATGTAGAGAATTTAAAGAAAAAACACTCTTGAAATTTTTATTCATCATGTCACATGAATAAATACACAACCCTAGTACATGGTCGAGATAAGTATGTCCCTGATTTTAGGATACTCTTCTGATCCTTCATCATCTTACTTTACCCCATGTATTAGGTCCCCAAAAAAAAATATCAACTGCAACTATGTATGACTAGATAAGACAACAGAAAAAAAAAAAAAATCTTCTTTCAAAATATTGACATGATCTCATTGAAAATGTGGTTGGAGATCAACTATCAAATGCAGTAGTGTAGGGGAATTCATGTGAGATGTAAACATGGATGCTGATTTTGTACCTCACTTTACTATTGGTTGATGGATCAATAAGAGTTACACTGATTGGGTGCACACAAGAATTTAATATATCTTAAAATAGCATAAGAAATTAAAGTGTAAAGAAATAAAGACCATCTAAAATGGACACTTGTCGGGTGCAAAGGCCTTGAAGCCAAGGAGAATCAATTCAATTAGTTGAGCCAATCACAACTTGTTTTCACTTGTTCAAAATGATATACGATTTAAACTGTGGAAACTCCTGCGTTGTTTATTATTTCTCTTTTGTTTGGATTGGTTGTTTTCAGGTTTAGAAAGTACATGATGGTGTAAAATATCCTAATTTAAAAGTTTTGCTACTGACAGAAGTACTGGCTTGTTATTTTTTGTAGGTGCTAGAACTTGCTCTTTTGAAAGAATCTTTTGAAGCCAATGTCCGTGACTATACCAAGTTAATCCATTTATATGGAAAGCAAAACCGACTGCAAGATGCAGAAAATACTCTTTCTGAAATGAAGAGAAGAGGCTTCATCTTTGACCAAGTAGCACTGACAGCTATGGTTCATATGTACAGTAAAGCTGGAAACTTCAACCGGGCTAAGAAGACATTTGAAGAGATCAAACTTCTGGGTGTTCCACTGGATAAAAGATCATATGGTTCGATGATAATGGGCTACATAAGAGCTGGAATGCCTGAAGAGGGAGAGGCATTACTAAAAGAAATGGATGAACAAGAGATATGTGCTGGGCGAGAAGTGTACAAGGCCCTTCTAAGAGCTTACTCATTGAGGGGTAACTGCAAAGGAGCTCAGAGAGTCTTCGATGCTGTTCAGTTTGCAGGCATTGTACCCGATGCCAGGATCTGTGGGCTTCTCATTAATGCTTATGGAAGTGCAGGCCAGAGCAGGGAAGCTCGCATGGCATTTGAGAACATGAAGAAGGCAGGTATTGAGCCTAGTGATAAATGTGTAGCCCTTGTGTTATCATCCTATGAGAAGGAGGGCAAAATAAATGCTGCATTCGGATTTCTGCTCAGCTTGGAGCAAGATGGTATTGTGATAGGAAGTGAAGCGTCTGAAAAGCTTGCTGGGTGGTT
The DNA here is from genome assembly GCA_024138005.1 of Lumnitzera racemosa. Taxonomy (NCBI): domain Eukaryota; kingdom Viridiplantae; phylum Streptophyta; class Magnoliopsida; order Myrtales; family Combretaceae; genus Lumnitzera; species Lumnitzera racemosa. The sequence goes on from JAMXBC010000005.1 coordinate 54,758,948, forward strand.
AGGAAGATTGGGGCTTGTGGAGGAGGTGGAGAGTGTCTTGAGGGAGTATGCTGCAAAAACCAATAAAGATCTTTTTCCTTCCTTGTCTCTGTGATTGCATCTTTTGGAAAGTTCTTAAGAAGCTTTGACCAGTATACAAAGTGGCATTGTAAGGAAAATGGACAGTGCGAAAGAGAGAAACTAGTGTTGGTTGGAAGTCAAACTATTGTTTGGACTTCATTTGCCATATTGAGAGTTCACAGTTCTAAGCCACCTCATATGGACTGCTGAGGTGTGCACTTGTGCTAAAAAATGCGCGGTGGCTGTTGGCTCATAATGATGCCCACATACAGCCCGGGCTATTTTGAGGCGAAGGACATTGGTTATCTTTGATATTTACTTCTCATGTAATTTGCGTATATATATGCAAAGGAAAGGAGAGGAATCTGGGAAGAGCAGTAGCAATTGAGTATTCAGGATCCGAACTAAGGTGGTGAGAATTATAGATATATATTTTTTAGATACTTAGACAATCAGTGAATGCCAAGGGTACATTTGAATGGAAGTAGTGCAAATAACAGATAAGCAAAGAATCTTGATATCGTAAAAATTATATGCCATTGATCAAGGTACATACTTATGTCTGTATGAGGCTAAATGAGGACAAATATACTTGAAAGTTTTTACAATTGTGCAATGACTATAATCTTTTTATGAATTGACATGTTAGATGTTGCTCGTATTTTTAAATGATCAAATTATTTTGGTTAATAATTTCAAAATGGTTTGATATCTACTTTTGGACTTGCAAGTTTGTTAATGAAGCCAAACTATTATTGATTCACAAGTTCGTTTAAATATCGTGGCTTTACAAAATTTTTGTTATCTACTGACGTAGTCTAGCAATTCATAATCCTTTGCAAGCAAGGAAAAGGAAATTAATATTATATTATTTAAAAAAAAATCCCTAAAATGGGACTCCTTAAAATATAATCCTAAAATTTCAACTTGCAATTTTAGATTATATTAAGATTGGCTGTTTAAACGCTGATTTTATTCCTTTTCAATAAAATTGCCTCTTCAAGATCTTGAATATGAACTTGACCCTTCAAGAGGTGGTTTTGGTACAAGACAAATTTAATTCATAAATTCAACTTTTGAATAGTCGATTTTTTAATTTAAAAAACAATTTAACAGAGTAGCAAAAAATTTCCAATACAACAACAAAACAAATTTCTATCCGTACTTGTCAATCCTATCCAACTCTACTAATATCCAAACTCCCCAAAACTCATAAAACAAAAACTTCAACACTTGTAAACCGAAAAAACCAAACAATATCTAAACTTAATAGCCATAATCACTGGTTACAAGCTATATTCACATACTTAGTAACCACAATAGATCTCGATGACTATAATTACAAGAAAGATAAGATGAAAAGTTAGTATAGCTAAAATAAGGAAAACAAAAGGTTCATTACTTAGTATACATAGACTATATATATATATAATGTGTACAAGATCAATTACAATTAGTGAGCATCTACTGCTATCTATACCATTGGTGTGTATAGGCATGCATCTCTCAAGTATTTGTATTTAGGATGAGGTTACATTGTTTGATGTAGATTTACCTATGTGATCTGTGCATCGCCTCGACTTATGTAGGTATCGAAGTGGGTTACATGCATAAGTATTGGAGTGGGAGGAGTTTACATGTGATTGCTAGTGTACTCCCCAATAAGCGTATGATATTAAGATGCAGTCATTGTAAGAGATGCGTGAGCTGAATAATGTTAAGGTAAGCGATCGTCTCTAGTGTCCATGTCACCCTGTTTATAGTGTGGCCTTCTATCCCTTCTATATCTTCATCTTCGATGGTGCCCTCCATGCTATAGCTTTAGTGGTGAGGAGTCTTCATGCTTGATGTCAACTCTTAGGAGGGATGCATTGTCTAGATGGATGCCTTTGAGCTATTGAACAATACTGTCCACTCCTACTGGTGCAATCATGATATCTTCATGTGACATTTGACGTAGTCTGTATATAAAATCCACTTGCATGTAGCAAGTAGCTGTATGGTTGATATATAATAGTACAAATGAAGAGTAATGACAAGAATAAGTAGACTCAATACATACCATGTATATGCAAAACTAAAGGCTTCAAAATTTGTCAATACATCGTAACTAATCTACTAATATCACTCATGATAGTTTAGAGTTGTAGAATTAGGTGGTGGTTGTACCTTAATAATCTTGTAGTGATGACTAGCCCGTTGAGCCAACCAACTCACATGGGTAACGCATAGTTCATCTCAATTTAGCCACATATGTCCACTTCATGGAGCTTCTAAGATGTATCAGTATAAGTAGGTATCTCCTGGATCCTGCTAAATTGTTAAGTGACATGATTTGGGAAATAGAGCTCCATAATGTGGAAGTAGATTAGCTATACCTGTATTAGCTAGATATTAGTCCTAGCAAGACAATCTGTAGGGAGCTTGACAATGTCATCATGCATGTAGGGGATTCAAACCATTTGAAAACTATATAGTTCATAATATGTAGTAACTAACAATTTCAAAAGGTAAAAAATGCTCAAGTTAACAAGATAAGTATCTAAACTAAATGATGACGATAGGATGCATCTTTATCTTAACTCATTACATGCGTCGGTAGCTTAATGACATTATAGTCTATCACTTATTGACTCATTGGAGGCTGACTATCTACCATTGTAGTGATTCAACAATACAGAGGGGCAATATGTAGAAAGTATTCCCATGCCTATACTTAAAGTGAGAGGAATGACTCGTTGATCTTAGTAGCATTAGTCCATGATGCCTTAAAGCATATTCCTAGTTGCGTTAATGTTCGAAGGGAGAGGGAAGAATACCAAATGCACTTGATTTAATAATTTATGAGAGAAGAGCATCCCTCCAATCAGTTGTAGAATATGTGCTCATGTGTAAATGTTTGACAGTATCCTCATTAGCATCCTCTAATAATTTACTAAAATCGTTATTTAGCCTAAACAATTTCAAATATGCGCATTGAATAATATGATCAAGAGGGCAAAGACATAGTAAGTGATGGCAACATTAGGATAGCTCATGCGTGTGCTACCTGTCATAGCCCGACCATCCATAGGAAGGCCAACTAGTAAAGATATATCGCTTAAAGTAACAGTCTGCTCGCTTATATGAAATTAGAATGTATGTATCTTTACCCTTCAATCCTTCACTAAGGTGATGACTAGATGCTAGTTGAGTTAAGTGAAAGGCATTTGCCTCACCCTTAGAAAGCTAGATTGCTTTAGTTAGGAGATCATGCATCTATCAGGATCTTGTCTCCATTCTGTCGTCTAAAGATTACCTCTTGTTTGTAGCATCTAAGTTAATAATTATCTAGTACATTACTAAGGAGAAACCATGTTACAACAAACACAAGTTGAATGGTATTATCATGCAATTTATTAGTTCTTACGTGACCATTCCACACTAGTTTAGACCAGTAGAATGAGAGCAAACGAAAGAAGCAACCTATCACTCAATCTTGGATCCATCTGTACCTGTGTTGTTATAATGAAACAAAGAAAATCATGTCAGTACATAATCAAGTATAAATATAGAAATGCGAGCAAGTATAGGTAAAAATGCGCTTAAGTTATGAATGAGGTGATAACTATCAACAAGTTATGATTGATATTTGAAAAATGTACCATAGATCCACTCTTTATTTGTTGGTAATTCCTTTGTGGACATCTTTTCTTATTATGTCTATCCCATCGCATAGGTTGCATGTATATTCTTGAGGTTACTCTTAAATATTAAGTTATGAATGAGGTGATAACTATCAACAAGTTATGATTGATATTTGAAAAATGTACCATAGATCCACTCTTTATTTGTTGGTAATTCCTTTGTGGACATCTTTTCTTATTATGTCTATCCCATCGCATAGGTTGCATGTATATTCTTGAGGTTACTCTTAAATATCCATGTTGTTTCGAAATTATTCTTCATGGGGCTTCCTATGTTTTCTCATCTCGTCCGCTATTTTAATTTGGTGCCACATGAGAAGGTTAAGTGAAGACCAATTAGCCTTGTTAGTATAAGGAATGAAAGAATGTGCCTATATACTTAGACGATGTTACCATATATATCAGTGACCAACATGTATAGAACAATCTATGCTTATTTTTCTATCACTAACATTGCATATGAACATGAAATCTTGTAGGTTTTCCACTTATTGCAAGTGCATCAACGCATCCTAAGTAAAATTGTGTTGAACTTTCCCCCGTTTTACCTATGCATAGTAGGGCGCGATGCGGTTATTACCTTAAGTAACTTCTCGTTATAATGGTGACTTCTGACTACTTTGCTCCACTTATCAAACTTCCTTTCAGCAAATATTGTTAAGACTTTACTTATACCCATTTATGTAGATATCTTTATATTTTGTAGATTGAAGTAATCATTCCAATTATAAAATGAGACATTATTGTAACTTTTTGCAATATATATGGTTTATTGTATAACAACCCTAAGGGGAGCCTAGTAGTATTGCCTAGAATTTTCATATCACTTGTACACCCATAATAGGAAAATCATTTTGCAAGTCAGAGATTGTAAGACTAAATAGTTATTCGTTAAAGTCTTCAATTTTAGTTCATTGAATTAATATATAATATAAATAATTATGGATATCCATTTTTCCATAGTTCCTCAGAACCGTAGATAATCGATATTCCTTACCAAAATAGTGAAATAAGATAGACAATTCCAGAAAATTTTAAACTTATTAAAGATACTAAACTTAGTTGAGATAGTAGTCATTTTTTGAGCATTCCGAATTAACTATATAAGCTTTTCATTATACTTATTCAATGGTAGTACTCTACACTCAATTCCTATCCCTATCCCAACTATCGATCAATCTGTAAGGAAAAAGAACTATCGGAGTATAAGCTTATGCTTAGTGAGATAAATTCCCTCGTCAATACTGCATGGCAAAAGTTTATTTAATGCACAAACATATAAATGCATGATCAATCAGTATGCCAAACAACAAATGCAGTGGCCTAAGAATTGCATGCAACTCAGAATTACGCTTTACGTAGTCGAGGTTTGGAGATAATTAACTAACCTAAAACAAAATCCGGGTTGTAGACCTTGGGCACACACACACACGCACACACACACCCACACACACACACCCACATACAGACATACACACAAACACATACGCACACGCACACATACACACACACACGTACACACACACAAACACAAGTACGCACACACGCACACACAGACACATAGACATACACACACACACACAGAGACATACAAACACACAGACACACAGACATACATACACACACACATGTACACGTACACAAACACACACACACCCCCCCCCCCCCCCCCCCCCCACACACACATACACACACACACACACACACCCACACACGCATGCATGCACGCACACATCGACACACACAGACATACACACACACGCACGCATGCAGGCACAGATAGACACACACACACGTACACGCACATGCACACGCACACGCACACGCACACGCACACACACACACACACACACACATACACACAGGCACACACACACACACACAGACACACACAGACACACACACACACACACGCACATACACAGACACACACACACGCACAAACGCACACGCACACGTACGCATGCACGCGCGCACACACACACATACCCACGCACACACACACACACATACCCACGCATACACACACACACGCACACACATACACACACACATGCACGCACACACAGATACGCACACACACGTATATACACACACACAAATAGACACACACACGCATGCACACACACACAGACACACACATACGTACACACACACACATACACACCCACGCACACAGACACACACACAATCACACACAAACACACACGCACATGCACACACACACACAGACATACACATACACACGCATACGCACATGCACGCACGCACACACACACACACAGACACACACATAGATACATACACACACTCACTCACACACACACACATACACACACACACACACACACACACATACACACACACACATACAACGCATACACACACATACACACACACAACGCACACACACACACATTCTTTCTTAAACAACAAATTATATTTTCAAAATCTCAAGTCCAGCGATGTAGTGGCTTCCACAATCTGCAAACGTTCGCTCTAAGTAGAAGCTATAAGATACGGCCTCTTGCCAATGGCTGGCGTCTCTCGGTCCCTAGTAAGACGATCAGCTTAGAATAAAGACTTGATAAAATGATGATATAGCCAGTACCAATCCTGCAGGAAGCCCTCCTCCTATGAGTCTCTTCCCATCTTCTGCGTGAAACGGCAGTTGGTGTTATTCGAATGTAATTTTGGGCAATGCATGATTCATTTAATTTCTTAATTATATAAGTGATTAATTGGATTTTTCATAGTGATCAGACAATTTCATTCCATACAATTGCAGGTATAAATTATTACAAACAATTTCCATTGTTATATAATTGACAAGCCAGAGCATTTAATCATAAATTTATATACATACATTTCTCATATCTTACAAGCATCCAATTGATATATATATATATATATATATATATAGGTTTAGGTGCATCTATTTTACAAGAAAAATCAAGTAAAGAGTAATAAGGAATTCACTCATTTAACTATGCGGATCAATCAAAATAATTCGAGATTGGTCGTCTCCTAAAAGCCGAGTCCCCTAGACATTGCAAATATAATACTATCAGGATTTGAAATAGAATTTGGAAAACTAAACTAAAACCCTTTTAATTATACTTTTGACTTGGTTTTATATTTTTCCTGGTTTTTACTTAAGGTTTAATAGCGTATAACTTTCTCATTTTAAATCCGATATTTATGATCTTATAGTCAATCTTCATCATTTTTTAGTGTATTTTAACATAGTGAAGTTATATTTTCATGATGAGGCACGCAAAATTGCTCATAGGTTAGAACAGTACCAATCCTCATGATTTGGAGTGCTTTTGGGCTTTGTTTGGCTAATGGGCTTTTTGGTAACTTGGGAAATTCTTTGGGCTTAGGCTTAGGACTTTATTCTAAACTTAAAAGACTTCTTAAGGTCAAATTTCCAACTTTGGTTTACATTCTTAATGCTAACAATAACTTCTTGGACTTTTATGTGAGCTTAAGTTGTTAAATGGCTTATTTTTTATTCAAACTAAAGTTAGTGACTTTGTTGGGCTTATGGAGTCTTAGGTGGACTTTTTATAGGCTTTAAAACAACCTTTCTTAATATTTTAAACTACTGGTAAGAATTTTAATGAAGGCCCAACTTAGAGTTCTAGGCTTGTTTTGAGAGTTTTAAGCTCGGTTTTGCGTTTTAGGCTTTATACATTTATTATATTTGCCTTAGTTGATCTTTTCACTTTGTTTATTTGGTTTTATCATACTTTTAAGTGACTTTTATTATGGTTCTAGATTTGGCCATGAAGAATCCAAGGAGCACTCACTCGGTTTCTCAACTTGTTTTATTATTTCCTTAAGTTCAAGTATTAGATCATGAACTTAAGTTACTTATGTTTAAATCTTGACTTAACTTCTCTTCCATGAGATGATTACTTAGCTTATACATTAAATGAAAATAGTTGTTCTCATACTTATCAGAACTTTTATATCGTTGTTCATATCTTATAAAGTTAGTTTTTTTATAAAAGCTTCATGTAATGGATTTTTCTTTACCTAAGGCTAGGTTTGAGCATCTTTCACTTAATAAAAGTGAAAATAACATCTAAATGACTCATATACACTCCATGTCCAGCATGGTGTCTCCTTATTCATGTACATATTTCATGATCTTCTTAACTTAAAATCTTCCATTTTAAGTATTAAACATATATCTTTACATAACATCAATTTAGCATGCTCATATTTCAACTTTCATATAAAGGGGTTCACAAGCTTACTCCTTAAGGTGGTCTAACTATTTTATCATCTTATGATCATGCTAATATCTTCATGAAAACATAGTCTCATAACTTGGCATATTAGGTCACTTTAACAAGAAAACAACTTACCCATCCTAAAAACGTAGAAATGGTGGTTGTGCAACTAAGTATCCTCTTATGTTTCTTGTTTTTCCTCCTTCTTCTTGCAAGCTCTCTTGGAAACTAGTGTCTTGATCTTTGAAGCGAGGCTTTACGGATATTTTAAAGTTTCTAAAAGTGGTTTTTGAAGTTGACAAATAAAGAAAACAAAACAAAGCTCAGTGTCGTGAATATGAAAGCAAAATAGTGGTGGCAATATTGGGATTTTGTGGGGTTGGATTTATTCTTTTAGTTTGTGTTTAAAGTGAGAGAAAAGAAAGTGCAAATGAGAGTAAAAGAGAGAAAGAGTGGTAGATTTTTAAATGGAAGGAGAAGTGTGTTCAAGAAGTTTTAATTGGTTATCTTTTAGTATGTACAAATGCCAACTTTTTGACAAGATTAGATGATATAAGCATTAAGAGATGAATAGAAGATGTGTAAGATATTTTTTTTTTAGATGTGTAAGACATTTGAGTGATGGACAAACCTCTCTTTTCCTTCTTTTCCAACCGGCCAAGTAGGGAGCAAATAGGGCCTGATATTGTCTTGTTACTTAATTAAAAGTTAAACACATAAAATAATGTGATAACTTATCTATATGTAATATAAGTTATTGTGTGATAAGGGAAATGTCTTATCACTAGTTTTTAATAAGTTATCAATTGGTAAATGAGTCCAACTCTCAATTGATAAGTTATTTAGGATGATTGGTTGGTTTACTTATTCATGTGCACAAGTTTTATGCATCAAAATAACGAGATTGTCTTATATGAAATTCTTTTGAAGTTTATTTCTTAAATTGATTTGTAAGTTATGATTTAATTCTTATAAAATTATGAAAATTTCTAGAGTTGAATAAAATTATTCAAATTAAATTTTTAATTAGTCGCTTAGGGTTACAAGTCCTTAATTGTTTTAGGGTTTTGGGTTTTGAGTGACTTAGAGTTTGTGGTTCTCGTATTCGAGTTTTATCAATAATAGGGTTTTGAATTGGAAAATTAAATTCGTTTTAAAATACAAACTTAAATTCTTAGTTTAGTTGATCTTTGAAAATGTTTGGAAAGTACTCTTGGTTAATTCACAAGCCCGTTAAAAGTTAGAGTTTACAAACATGGCTTATAAGTGAAGATAAGGGAATTGTTTTGCATGCAATTCTTTTAGGGTTTGGTTCTCAAATTAATTTATAGGTTATGATTTGTTTCTTAAGAAATTTTAGAAATTTTAGAAATTTCTAGAGTTGAATAAAATTTGTTCAGATTATATTTTTAATTATTTATTTAAAGTCATAAGTCCTTGATTATCTCGTGTTTTAGGGTTCAAGTGAGTTTAAGTATATTTTAAGGTTTTTCACCAATTTAGAAGTAATTGACTTACACTGATGAGCTTAAGATTCAATTGGCTTAATTATTTAAGATCATCACTTTATTATGCAACATATATATGTGGAGCTACTTATGTACATAAGTAAAATTAATTTTGTAAATTTATTAATTTTTTCTTTTAACTACCTTTAATTTTGCTGTTTATTATTACTTGAAATCATCTTTCATTTATTCATTATTGATTTCATATAATTTCGCAAAAATTAACGATAATTTTATTGATTTATGGCTTTTCAAGCACTAGGATAATTTTATAGAGTTTTAAAATTTTTTTTCTTACAATTTGATACTTACAGTTTCTATTGAGTTTAGGTTTACGTTTTTAAAAGTATTTAAAAGTATGCATATGTAGGAATTGGGGTTTCTAAATTGTATAATAGGGCCTTTCAAGTTCGTTTGAAGTTTCGAGTTTAAAATTTTAATCAGTTTTCATTTTATGTAGTTTTATTAGCTTTGGGAAATATTTATGATACTCAAGTCTGACACCATGTCTAGAAGGTTGAATTTGCGGAGTCCACATAATGACCAAAATATGCTCCATTACCATAAGCTAGGTTTGCTAGGGTCGATATTCTTAGATACAGGTCTGTAAAGCATACTTTAGTATGTAGACTTGTCATGAAGGCATCATCATAGTATGTGAGGGACTTATAAGGTTGTACTAGACATGCTACCTTCTTTATTAGTAATTTGCATTTTCTTTCTTAGCTTGAGAATTGAAGTTATCTTGTAACTTAGTAGATGCACTAACACCATAGCCAACCACTTGGCTACACTATATTCTTTCCCTCCATTGCAGACTTTATGCTAGCATGATGGTTTAAGATTAAATAAATGTCAGTATGGTCCTTTATCACATATATGAGCATTAACTTCAAGAACTAACCCCAACTATCTTGACAATTTTCATCTATTAGGGCAAATGCTAATGGCATGATGTGCTTTGTAACATCAACTTCGATTGCTATGAGTAGCTTATGCTTATATTTCCTATATAGAAACATGCTTTCAATGGCAATCAATGGCTTGAAAACAAGAAAATAGTTAATTTGACCATTTCCTCATGCAACAAGCTATTGCTTAGCTAGTATCACTAAGGTAAGGCATAAACTTGTACCTACAATGGAAAAATGCTTAAATACATGGTCTAATAGTCTAAAGTACTCTATTGAAGAACACATGGCCTACAACATTATTATCTTAATATTTCTACTTAACCATTGTGCCCATATTTGCCTCTTGCATAACATATAATAGGTTTGAGAGCAATTCATATAATCCCTCCCACTTCTCATAAACTTGTTTAATGACCTTGTGCTTTGCCTCTTGAACTCTTTAAATATGTAGTTATTTATACTATTTGCAAATGGTTGCTTAGAGATGCTTTATCTTAACATTTGATGGTTCCTGTGCTTTCATAACAACATAGTGGGATAAGTTGATTGAGTTAAACTGAAGGTGGTCCTAGCTAATAGTAGGGCTCATGTGTGCAAGGACCTTCAAATTAAGTGATTTGAAAATACCTAGCATATACAAAGCCTTTACCTATAGCATTTATCATTATTAGTATATTTTATGGACAGGATTTTCTTTTTTGATTGCACTACAATAAAGTTATAGTGGTTCAAAACATGGTGCATTTTCACAATTTGTATCAAATTTTCTTTCCTTTGAAATCGCATGCCCACCTTAACATCATACATGTTCTCCATAGATGATACATATCCATTGCTCACGTTAGTTGTATAAAATGGCATAGATTCCGAACTCCTAATCACATCCACATCTATTGGGGACCTACGCCTCTAATTGTTGTTCTTGCTTGACTCATGTATTTCATCTGTAGTTTAAATCCAACTTTCACTTTTCCAATTACCACTATAGAATTGGTGTCATCAAAATCTTTGGTAAGATTCGCATAAGCTAATTCATTCTTAACATTTGTCTCTCCATTAGCTTCACTTGTAACTGAATTGTCAGCTTAAGGAATATCGTGACTGGTACTTAGATCTTCATTGTTTGGAACCAGTTGGGATTCATATGCTTGGGTTTTAACTTGAAAACCAACAATTTTCTCCTATCCTCCTAAATCATACTCTATTGTAGTAGGCATGTTGATTTTATGTATTTCAAAATACATCTCCATTGAACTACTAGCCTCACTACACCTTAGGAGGACGTTAACACCTACTGAACATCGTAATCATTGTTCATAAACATAACACAGAATAAATCCTTACCAATACCTATGGATCAACTTAACCTTATTCGTCATCATGTCAACTTGAAGACGACTGCATATCATACCCATCAATTTCTCATAAGTTGCACCAATCAGAACCCTAAGTATTGTTGTTGAGTGTCCACCATGGTGCACCCATCCTCCCTTTCTATAATGTGTACTTTGGTATAGCGAACTAGTCTCCTATTACCCATTTTCACCCTTATCTATAACAATAACTTGAAAAAATTGACTACAACTTGTAGCATCATATGCACCATGCATTCATCAATTAAGGAAAAGTGAGGTTTAAGTTGTGTTCATCAATTCAAGCTCATTGTCACTACAATATAATTAAACTACTTAAATAGTTTATATATTTTGTAGCCACTTAAGGCTTTATGAACTTAATCCACATTTTAGTTAGTTGTGCCTAATAAATTGTTATAATGGCAAGTAAAAATTTGGAATTTGTTGAAAAACAAGATAGCTTATGCTCTACTAATAATAAACTATTATTAAACTTTAATAGAAAAAACTATTAAACTAATGTCTTGAATGAAAACTTGACAAAAACAATAATGTAGCATATTACTTACACATATTAAATAATTTCTTGGTGGTGTAATTATGTCAAAGTAGACAAAATTAAAAGAAAATAAAATAAAAAAAATAATGTGGAGTTCATGTATAGAGAGAAAAAGTAACCAACCCTTGATTTCTCACTTGTTTTGTTGAATTTGGTATAACAATCAAGTAGAAAACATGAATTTGGTGTCAATTTGGTAAAAAGTTGGATATGTTGTTTAGTTTAAGATAATGTTACCATATAAGAGTAGCTTGCCTTAGGCTTCTTAGGAAAGCCTTGCAAGTGATGGTATCCAAGATATTGAGTAGGTTTATTTGAGCACAGTAATAACTCAAGTGTGTGGTTGGGTTAGTCGTGCCATCATAAAACTCGAACTATATTTTTTTATTGTAAGGGCTAACTTCATCATAAGGCTAGCAATTTAAGACCCTGACATAATAGACCTCAACACAATAGGCATGATTTAAATATGTTAGTAAATAGAAGAAATCAATACGACATAAAATGGTTCAGACTTGTTTAAATACAATTAAATTATGTCTAGGTTTGGATTAAGCTCTTAGATACCCAAAACAAGACATACTATATATTCTTCCGTATTTATATTTTGTTACACAAATAATTTCTTTCTAAGTCATAGATCTCAATTAAAGGATTGAGATTCATTACTTATAGTTCTATACTTCTCTTGTTGCATTGTAGTTTAAATAGGTAAAAGTTTCTAAACCCATGTATAGATTTTTTAATTGTCTTCCTTAAAAATTTGATTGACAATGTAATAAATTTGAAAATTAATACCAGCAAAAGTACCAATATCCATTTAAGTCACAATTATACTTAATTTTAATAATATAATGTAACTTAAATTTAGTGATGTTATATATTTTTCTTGTTGTATTATAGTTTAAATAGGTAAAAGATTATGAATTCATGTATAGATTTTTTCACTATCTCCTCTGAAAATCTGACCCCAAAAAAAAAATGGTAAATTTGAAAATCAATACTAATAGTAATATTAATATCCATTTTGTCTATAGTTCCACTTAATTTAGTAATGTTATATAACTTAAATTTTCAGATATTCTATATTTGGTAAGATTTTGCTTTATTAGAACTTTTGTATGTGTTGTAGTTTTATATTTAATACGAAGACACTATGTTATTTGCCTTTATAAAATTTAAATATTATTATTGCTTTCTTTTCTTTATATTTATAAATGTTTTTATAGATTTAATTATAACTTTTTAATTGATAAATGAGTTTAATTTGAACATGAAACATGTTCATTAAATGAGTTGGGTTATAAGTTTAGGTCTTTATATATGATTAAGAAGCAAGTTGTGTCATGGTTAAAGTTTTCTAGACAAAAACTCATTTTAAACATGAAAGCGAGATAGAAAATGGTAATACGAATTGCCAACTATACTTCTTCATTGATGAGGCTTGTGAGTTGTGAAAGGGCTTTACTCGATACTTGTAACCATCCAAAGGCTCTGATTTCTTAGTGGCTTTTACATCCATAAGCATTTTGATGAGATTGTCAATTTCTTTTATGGATTTGTCTTAAAGTGTATGTTGAAAGTGGCTTTTGAAATTGCTTCTTGCGATTTTGCTATTTCTTATACTTTTAATTGGAAACAATTGTTCTTCTTATTTACGGAAAATTATACGAGGGATGGGACAACAAGGAGTCATCATCATTGACCTTTTTGTCTTGGTCTATGACTCATTAATTCTTGGCTTCCTTTTGGTTTTTGGAGCTATTGGAGCTTCGTATAGCGGTGATTGTTGTCCTCGTAGAGCATGTTTATACAATGCTCCATTTCCTTGAATTGCTCAAAGAGGCTAAGCAATTCATCAATTTGAATTTGTTCTTAGTTAGTGTTTATATTTCAAATGAGTTGTTTTTTATATTGTGAGTGAGTTGGATTTGTTGGGTGGTTTTGTCTATTATGTTTGTGTGGTCATCATTATAATTATAGTAGTATTAGTTCTATAAGTGGTGGGCGCCAAGGTGCTAGTAGATTGTTCTTATGGTAAGGATTTTAAGCTTGGTTCAAAGGATTTCCTTAGTTAGTAGAGCTTAAGAGGTTTGTAGAAAGAGCATAAGTGAGCTAAGAGGGCTATGGGCTATTGGAGGTTGCTTTAACCCAACCAATCCAATGCTTAAGTTAGCTAGAAGAGAGGTAGAGTGTAATACCAACTTCTAAGAGTGAGCAAGAAAGCTTTTAGGATTTTCCCTCTAGGTTGCTTCTTGTACCTAAAGATGTTTGGGGGTTTTAAATAGAAGGGTCATATAGGTTACGATTGGTAAACTTCTACTTTTGATAGCAAATCCTTGCGAATGTAGAGTTAGGCGACTTTCATTTACATATGCCAATTATCCCTTATTGTAGAGTTGCAAATAAGCCAAGCTAAGTTTAGCTTTTGAAGACTTAAGTTTGGCTTATCTAAAATTATTGAGCTTGAGCTCAAGTTGAGCCTTCTATTGAATCTACAATTGAGGCTTGAGCTTGGCTCGTTTACTTGTTTAGATAAATGAGCTTGTCTTAAGCTTAAGTTTGGCTCATTTATTGATCGAGTTTGAGACAAGTCAAGCCTAAAGTGAATCAATCTCAAGCTTACTCACAAGTGTAAATATATAAAACGAAGAAATTAAATAGATTAACAAATAACAAACAAAGAGTATATTATATATTATATATCATCCTATAACATATTATATATTTATATATATTATATAAATATTAGCCTTTAGATTTTAATAGTATATAACATATAACATACAAATTTGTAATATTGTAAAATATATAAAACTTGTAGGTTTGCTCATGAGCCTAATTGAGTTTGACTCATTTACTAATTGAGCCTTAGCAGCTCGCCACTCATTTATAGCTCATTTGATTTATAACCTTATGTATGTATGTATGTATGTATGTATGTATGTATGTATGTATGTATGTATGTATGTATGTATGTATGTATGTATGTATGTATGTACACACATACATCATAAAGTATATACATACATACACATCATACAACATACATATCTACTAAGATCCTATAATTATAATACTTGTAATAATATATATATATACATTTTATAGATATAGTAAGACAAGATGGTCTTATCATGCCATGTGTCGCATAGGATCAATCTTAAAGTTAATGAAAGGTTCGATTAATTATTAAGCCATGTTTGTGCTTTGTTATATGGGTTAAGTGAAGGTAGAAGGAAGTGCCAACCCAATTTAAAGTATTTATTAAGGTGGTGTTATCTCTATGTTGATGTCCTTTTGAGGGAAGAAAGAAAACTATGTCTACCATATTATTGGATACGAGTAGTTGAAAATCTAGGTTACGATTTGTAGTTAACAATTACTTGCATGGCACTACATGGAACATCCATGTTTAAAAGGGTTTTCTTTTTCTTTTTCTTTTTTTTTTCTATCATACCCCAAACTCAAGAAGTTATAATAGTCCTATCGTGTATACCAACCTATGTTAGAAGCTATCCTCCTTAGTTGCTAATATAGATATAGTCAACACAAGACGAACGATAACTCAACTAGCTTTGAAACAGTTAGATGGACACTTGTAATATATAAGACCAGTAGAGTAACACTTTACAAATATATTTTCTTATATCTATAAATAGTTCAGTTCTTTTACATAGTTTATATACATAAAAAGTTTTAGAGTTTTTGAAAGATTTACACAACTCCATAGGATGACTGCATTATAAATTATAGATATATTAGCGAACCAGCAAAAACTATAAGGCCTCTTATGAAGACCTTATAATCTTCTCAAAAAAGCAAAAAAAAAAAAAAAAAAGGTAACATGAGCATTGATTCATTCCTTAGACTTTGACACCTCACTTCTTGACCTATTGGAATTAACTTATGGACAACTGTAACAAGACATTTTCAAGTACTACTTAATACCTACAAAATAATCTGTTGGGATGTGAGCTCAACTATCTTAGTAAGAAGGGACAAAGTCACAAGGAACAAAGTCATAAGGTAACATAAATAAACATGGTTGTTCACTTATTAATTAAATACGAATGTAACAAGAAAATGATAGATTATCTCATAATGTTTAACTAATCAATCGTGAAGTTAGAGAAATTTTCTTCACTTTAACCTAGATTTTGAGGAGTTTCAACGCGATATTATCAAACTAAATTTGAGCTAGTATAGTGGAGAATATCTTCCTCTATAGATAACATTCGAACTATGGTTCCCAATCTTGTCGTGATTCCTCTCCTATCATTTAGCTCAACTAAGGGTACGAAAGAGGACCTTTTTGTTATTCTCATTGAAGTGTCGATATTTAGTATAACAACCTAATTGTTATCCCTATTGGGTTATTGTGAATATCAGGTTAAATCTTAGTTAACTTAAGATTAGTTCATATTATAAGGTAAGTAATCAAGTTTATACATACTAGACATGATATATTCAGATAGAAGACAACACTTGGAGTTTAGCTCCCAATCATCAATCAGTATCACAAGCACGCATATAGCACATGCACAAAAAATTCTAGCTTTAACCGTAGACAAGTATTCTTACTTCTCTAAGTATCCTAATATGATACTTTAATATGCTATGAAGCATGAATCCCAACATACCTAGATATAACGTTACACGCCCCTATACATTACGTTTATGGTCTTTGTTAATAATCCTTAGAAAGTAATATCTAGCTTTAGTTTTAAATCTGCATATGAAGTAAGAATTTATTTTCATTATTAAGTATGTTTACATTTTGATATAAGTAGGTTCTT
This sequence comes from Lumnitzera racemosa, assembly GCA_024138005.1. Classification (NCBI taxonomy): domain Eukaryota; kingdom Viridiplantae; phylum Streptophyta; class Magnoliopsida; order Myrtales; family Combretaceae; genus Lumnitzera; species Lumnitzera racemosa. The sequence goes on from JAMXBC010000005.1 coordinate 54,776,073, forward strand.
TAGTTATTTATTTCATTTTAGTTAGCTTGAGATAGATTCTAACTTAGTTTCTGACTGAAGTTTTAACTCACTGCCTTAAAGTAGGTTTATACTTAAGAAATTCCTGACTTATATTTTGATTTCAAAATAGTTATGAAGTTTTAGTATCAACTACTTTTTGACCCAAAGCCCATTTTTAGCCTAGTCAAGTTATTCACTACCAAAGTACATTTTTATCTACATTCTGATATCGTTTTTGACTCTACGGTAATTACTACATCTTACTATTTAACACATACGACAACATATTATGTATTTCCAGAATTCTAAACTCTGTAATACCGGTAAATATCAACTAAGAACCTCAATTATATACATCATTTTCCATTATACTAAATACTCACTTACACTAATAAAGTAACTTAGAAATTTGACTTTAGACACACTAAATACCAACTTTTTACTTAAAACCCATAGTTTCTTAACTTGTGATAAACCACTTCAAGTTGCTGTAGGGAAATAATCATAGGTCATACTATAGTTTTATAAAGAATTATTAAAGCTCTTTTGGAAAACATTCGTCTAATGCACTGTCTCGATTAAATCGAAATTTTTCCTAAAATCTGAAGATACGATTTTTACAATATAACCACATAATATCAAAGTTATACATCTTAAGAGTATAACCACAGAATTTTAGGTTGAAACTACCCTAATTGGGTTTTCAATTATCTACTTAAAACTTGATGTGTAAGATTTTTTCTTAAGAACCTTATATCTATACTTAAAATTTTGAAAAATTGATTGAATATTTGAATTCATCGTGCAAAAATATGAGGGAAAACCAAATTTCAAAAATTTTGATAAATGTTTACTAATTTTTCCTAATTTTTGATAAAGTCAAAGAAATTAGCGACTCAATGGAATCTAATGCTTTGACCACTATTGGGAGGAGAGAGTGTGTTGGCAACCCTTACCTTTAGCCACTCCTTCAGGCCACCACTTGGTCTTACCTCCGGTAGATCGTTATTCTTAGGATGACATAAAACTCTCAATTTTTCTATTAACTTCCATAATTTATGTTCTTCACTTGCTCCTTTTATTTTTTGTTTCTTAAATTTTTTCCTAACTCACATTGCCCAAAACTTTGTTCCAGATAACAAGAGACATTTTTTGTAGCTCAATTTGATATGCTTTTGATTTTTCATGTCCATACCACATGTGTAAAGTAATATCTAGGTGTCCATAAAGTGATTTTCTTTGTCTTAATATACCTCCCCTTTTTGCCATGCCACCGAAAATGTTTCCACATGTCTTGGTAATTTTTAAATAATTTTTTTATATTTTATTTTATTTATTTGGTGATATTTATGTATTTTTAGATATTTACGATAATTACAGACATATATATTTATATAATAATTATACCCGACGTAAATATACATATCTTTTGTATATTATTTTTATATAATATTAATAATATTATACCTATAATTTATCTCTAAGTATTCGTTAATTTTTGAAACATACTTTATGCAAAATTGATAATATAGTAATGATATAGTAGATTTATACTATTTTAGCCATATTCTTAGTATTTTATAATATTTTTAAATTCCGAATCTATAAGTTTTTCTTGATTAATATCTTAAACTTATTTATAAGTTTTTAAATTAATTGAATTAATTTTATTGATACTTTAAATTTATTCATTGAATTTTTATTTGTTGACAATTCGTTTTTTTTTTCTTCCCTCTATTTCCCAAGTTTACATCCAGCACCGACTTCGGAAAAATTAAGGGCAATCCCTTTGATGTGTTGGTGGCCACGCCATCCGAAATACTTCTGGGCCATAAGTTCTAGTAAGTACATTATATTACACAAAATTAGGGACTTGTCATGGCCAGAGAGGCCCAACGAACCACCGTTTCCTGTATCTGGTTGTGCTTATCACAATTTTGGATCGCTTTGCATTATGTTGCTCCTTGTTCCATTTTATTTATTTAAGTATTACGAGATCTACATGGGTTGTGCTTTTTGCAACTCACATAGGTAACCCATAAAAAGAAAGAAAAAGCTAAAGAGGACGGTGTAAAGAACCCAATTATGAAGCCCGAATCTTGATCATGTTTGAGCCATAAAAACAAAACCTAAAGAAGAGTAATAAATGGATTCAGGAATAATCCTCCCCTGGTGGTGCCACTTGGTCTTACTAAAAAACACAATTAGATTGAAACTTTGAAGAATGCACAATTGTATAGCCACCAATATAGGTGGTTCCGTTATTAGGAACCTCTGCTAGTTCAGCCAATTTTTCCAAGCCCCCACGAATGTATTCTGATAGCACAAGATTAACCTAATCGATACATTTGTATATTTGTGAACACTTTAATGTTCTTACACGAGGAAAAGAGATGTTTCCATTACTTTCATCAATGATTCTTCTAGATTTTGGTATACATTTTTTGTTGAGAATTTAGGCTTTGTTTGATTTGTTTGTTTTTCGTCTAAACAAGATCTATTTTTGTGTCTATTGGAATCTACTTGTTTAGGTTTAATTATATAAAAATAAGATAACATATACCCTTTTTGGAAAACTAAATTTCTAAGATATCCCCAGACTCTTAAAGGCATTTCATCTTCCCATTCTTTCTTTTTTGTTTTTGGTTTTGCTTTCTTATTTTTTTCTTCCATAGAAACTTGTGATAAGTAATGTAATCCTTTTTACTGCTTAGATTCCAATTCCTGTATCTTTCCTCCATATTCCTTTTGTTCTTCTTTTTTCCTTTCTTTTCCATTTTTTCCCCCCTTCATTGACGGTTGACCTGGCTGATGTGTTCTGTGTTTTTGCTCCATGATTTGTTTCCCTTTCGCTTGTTTCAAATCTTTTTCTTTTTTCTGTTTTTCTTGTTATTTTTCTGTTGAAAATAGTTCGATTTTCATCTGCGGGGAGAAAATTTTTTATGGAAATTATTCTATTCTGTGTCTCTTTTCTTCCATCGATTCATTAGAAACTCATCTTGAAAAGAGGTTCAATAATAATATTTCACCGGTAAATTTTTTTTTCCTTTCCTTTTCTCTGCGAAGAAGCACAAAAGGATGAATATGGAAATAATTCTATACACATATGTAATGCAAATAAATGGGGAAACGTTACTGAAAAACTATACATACAGATGCTTCATATTATATTTTAAGGGTTGTAATGCACTAAAGATATTAAAAATGCGTTATTTAGATATTTTTTATGCTGGTAAAGTGAGCTACCAAATTGAAGGATTTCAAAGGAAATGATATTATTATTATTATTATTATTATTATAATACAAGTCAAACGAGCCAATATATCTAAATCAATTTTTAAAATAAATATGGATAAACAATTTATTGAAACGTTAAGTTTAAAATATAAACAAATTAGACAGTTTATCCAAACATAAAGTTTTAAAACTAAATAAATAAAATACGGATTATATAATTTTCTAAACAATTAATTTTAAATAGATATAGATCAAATATATATAAGATATGAGAGGAAAAAAAAAAGATAATTCAAATGGGACCTTAATCAAATAAAAATGAGATAATTGATTATCTTTGAAAGGGTCGTACTCTAGAACATATTAATGAGGCAACCTGGCCATAATTTTGTCAGACTAAAGGATCCACTTATCATGCTATTTAGGGAAATTGGTTTATTGCAACCAACCACCCATTATTTTGTCTATGACTTTGAGATGCTTGCGCTAAGGGTTTGATTCAAATCTCACAAATACCATCCCTCGTGCATGAATGATTGCACAACGAGACATTTGATTTTAGGCATATTAGCTTTCTATTGGGGAATGTTGAATAGATTGCTAATAAACGTGATCTTTTGGTTTTAACTAGATGTTAAATATGTTTAGTGTAAGCTAATTTTATACAGATTAATTGGTGAAACTTCATTCTAATAGTGTGAGAGCCACAGCACTTTGCTTAAGCAAAGTCCACTTGTTCGAGAGCGAAGTGGCGCTGTAGATTTTGTAGAATACCCAGAACACTGGTGATTGTTTGGAGCTTTGTGGCACATTTCTTGATGGGTGTGGATTCTTAGGACTTGCTGAATAGCTGCATCATTTAAATAATGATACAAGGCCGATGGTGTAATTCCATTGAGTGTTTTTCATGAAACAACACGACTAAGACCTTAGAACTCTTAACAATGATAGATTTTAGGTGTTCATAGAAGTTCATGTACAAGAGTGGTGCCATTCTTCGCTTATAGATATTATTTTGAATTTTACAGAATATAAAAAATTCCTGTTGAAGAAAAAAAAAAACAAAAGAAACATGGTGAAGTTTTTTTGATGATTGCTAGATCAAGGATTTAAACTACACTAGAAATTTTGCAAACTCCATGAGCATATTTTGTGTAAGGACTATGTACTTTAAAAGTAACCAATATTTAAGTTAATAATGTATTACACTTGTGTTAGAAAATTTTCTCATTTAATGTTGATTTGATATTAACAACGTTGACAATATGCTGTTAGTTCTCTTCAAAAATCTATACGAGACTTTATTCATTTTAAGATATCACAAGTCTTCTCTCTCTTTCTTTCTTTCTTTCTTTCTTTTTTTTTTTTTAAGTGTATAATTACATCCATTCCGTTCACCTTTGATGATTAATAGGAATTTCAAATATCTAGATTAGATCAATACAAGCTTATTGGCTTTTGCTTTAATTTATCTCCAACTAAATATTTACTCTTATAGAGGATTGAATCTAATACCATTTATAATACTCTAACTTAAAAATAGTTAATAGTCTAGCCAACAAGTGGCTAATAGATTTTTTTAATCACTTAACTAGGTACATGCTACATTTGTTTTATAAACTACTAATTCTCTCCTATAATTAATGGGGACTAAAATAGATATTTTCTAAGGATAATAAACGGGTCGAGTACTTTCCATGTTACTTTATCCCTAGATGGGATTTTTGCTATCTAACTGATCTTCCTATCAATAATAATTAAACACTTATATCAATAATAATTAAACACTTATATAATGGAATTTGTAAAAAAATATCACACTTTATATCATGTGTTTTAAGTGTTAATTTATGATCGGTGAAGATAACATTGGAACAATAATTTTTTTTTTCAGTTATCATATTACAACTTTCAAAGAGGGAGAAATCGAAATTGATACATCTCTTTAGAGGACAAATATTAATACTACTAGTTTATGATGGTCTTGGCCATTAGAACAATACTATGGAACAACAAATACTCCTTTTTGGATTCCTTAGTTAAGAAAAGGAAAAAAAATTGCAAAAGTAGTAATTGAAGCTCTTGTATACCTAAGTGTTGGGTAAGTAGGTACAGGATGACTAAGGTATAGAGCCCTACTTGTTCTTTACCTAGTGACTACCGGTTCTGAAAATTTACTATTTATACCTTCTATTATTTAGAATCTATCTAATGATCTTGATTACTCATTCAAAATCTATCTAATCAAGTAGGATTCAGATGAAAAATTTTAAATAATAAAGTTATTTACTCACCCCTACTTAAACGTATCGTCCTAACTCTTATTCATAGGTCTAAGTTTTGAATTTGACCGTTCTTCGTCATAATGTTTTTACCTGATGAATATTCGGGATGCTAATTTTTGTTGTGTGATTCATTTTCTTTCATGCATAAATTTATTTGAAAATTGTAATATTATATTTATTTTCATCTTTCAAAGTGGTTCTTAGAATTTTATATAATCTGTAAATAATTGAACTTTCTGTTTCGTCTCGTCTTATCGGACAAGTGATACATAACATAGAAGCTTTACAAGAAGATATAGACGATAACAGTAAAAAAAAAAAGAGAAATTTAGGTTAATTTATCTTTTATAGGGAAGTTTCTCAACTAATTTGAATTCTAGTAATTGTGTTGTGCAGAACAGAAAGTTAATCCTTTTTTATCAAGGGATATATGAAAAGATTTCAACACATAAGAAATATCATCCATCGTATTCCTATCTCCATCTTCATTTGGATTTGATTACTAATGAGTGATACACCTATTAAAATTTGTGTCTTTTTGATATAGTACTCTAGAAGATTATTGGTGTCTTATTGACGGGTAAAAATTGATTGATCTTACAATCATCTATTTAGACGTGTTTCTTTTATTATTCTCATAATCCATAAGATGATAATTGAGTCTATTGAAAATAAGATCCATAAAATATTCGAAAATTAGTAGAAGGATAAATGATTTTAGAAGTAGATTATATACATAATCTTATGCGATTGTGACATCATTGGTTAGAGTTGCAAATACCTAATAGAATAGGGGCTTCATAGTAAAATTTGCCATACCAAGGAAATATCAGTCAAGGGAATCGATCTGTAGGTAGCTTGACTAACATTTGTGACTTTAGTGAATGATCATAAATGCAATTCTTACATATCATGATTAGACAGACTGGTCTAAAATTCCTTCTCTTTTGACTCCTTTATTACTCCACAATAATGATTTTGTTAATGATAAATATAATACTTCTCTATCAAAGTTTTCCTAACTAATTAATCAATAATTACACTTCAACAGCTTATATTGCCGCTTCTTGAGGTGACACCTTTTAATTTAAAAAATCACAAGAAAAAGAAACTTCCTTTTCGCCTAAGAAACTCGCATAGTATTTAAGACATGACATGACAATAGTACACGAATTCTATCGTTCCTAGGTGTTGACCGCACGGGTGTTGGCGAAATTAATAATGGGTGGTATTGACATGAATAAGATTCTAAAATATTAGAAAACCTAAGTTGAGCAACCTTTTGTGTTTGAAAAAGCGTAAGCATAAGTCTTAACAACGCAAACACGACTAAAACCTGGAAAAAGACGGTATTAGGGAAATTGCAAAAATTCAATCCAAGTGGGGTACCCTCCAAATGTTTTTGGGGGAATTGTCAGTTGAACATCCAACAAGGTAATTAGTTATTTTATGCAATTTTGATTATAATATTTGGTCATGTTTTGTTTCTACTGAACCTCATATACTCGGCAAAGGTGACATGAAACGGTCCAATGGAGAAGTGAAACTGACGCGTCTACAGTTGTTATAGATAGGGAAAACCTTTTCTTAAGGGACCTAATTTAAATATGGACAAAGAAAACGGAAAAAAAAAAAATAGAAGAGACTTTTGTAATTTCCATGCATTTTCTACAACTTTGAGAATATGAAAATCTTATTCATTGATAAGAAATTCAGCATAAGATCCTCGTTTGTGATAATGTAGGAGTTCAAATTGGGAAAATTGATATAAGTTCTCGTATCTTGGCCAAAAAAAAAAAAAAGTATTCCTATCAATCAAATTTCAATTTCACAAACATATTATTGATTTTTTATCATACATTCACGTATTATTTGATTGCTATATTTATATAGTATAGTATTAATAAAGTCATTACTCAATTGTCTTGAAATTACTGGATAAAAAGTGATAGGAGTCGAAAATTGTAATCAGTTCGTGAAGCAAGTAAAGGAGGCCAGAGAGGGAGAGATGCATAGTCAAGTTCAAGACTCTGTTCAGGGGAGTATTCCCAAGTGTGAGCACCAGCAAGGCAACCATGGGCAAAAACACGATCGTGCTATGAGTAATTTGAAGATCGACAAGGTACAAGGTCGAGATGATGACCATGCTTTTGTTCGTGTTCGCTGTAATGAATTTTTGAATTTGTATATTTTATTTATTCCCATTGTAAATTGTCCCTATTTGTAATCTATCCTTTCTTAGCTATACTTTATTTATGTTATATAATATTTATATATACATTAATAATATGTAATTTTTATGTGTTATATAATATAAAGGCTTGTAAACACTATTGTAAATAAAACTCTTTTAGTTATTGAATGTTTTCATGAAAATTCTCTCAAAACCCTGTCTTATCAGTTTTTTAGATTATAGTGACAATACTCCTTAGTGTCATCATCTTATATAATGTTGGATGTATGATTTGGAAACCCTGTCATTATAATTCACAAATCATATCAAATTATAATCGTGAATTTATTGTTCATATTTGTAAGTCGAATTATTTTTAATAATCGATTAAAACCATTTTGACTATTAAATTAATGAGTAATATCTAATTCAATGATCTTCTGTGTCTTTTACTTTCCCATTACCCTAACTACAAAAAAAACCCCAAAATATTTTCTTTTTATATTTGGTATTAGAGTTGTGCTATTCTTAGATAAGCATTGATTTTATTCCTTGATGAAGTTTTTAATCTTTGGAGTTAGGCTTGGATTGATATGGTTATTGATTTGTATTATAGGAATTTTTGTGGGAGTTTTATACAATGGCCATTGGGAAGTTTTACATATATGGTCGGATTAGGCAAAGGAATTTCATTATTGAAAAAATTATACGAGAGGGAATCAATGTTTGATTGTAAATTAAAATAGGGCATCAACTTTTAAAAAAATTCAAGAAGAGACTAAGTTTTAGTTAGGGTTGGGCAAAAAAAATAATCACGAATCGTAGATCGAATTATGAATCGAATAAAAAAATCAGTTTTTTAATGAACCATTTGGTTCACTGTTCGGCTCGATTATAGATAAATGATTCATAATCTTGAACCAAATCAAACCATTTAGTTAAATTAAAAAAATTCATATAATTATCTTGTACTTTTATATATATATTTTTCTTCAATTTTCATAGATTTGATTAAATTTTTTCATATCTTCTTATATTTTTTCATATCTTCTTATTCTTTATCTTAATTTTGTGTCAATTGTTAAGATTAAGTTGAGTAAATTCCATTTAAAATTTCATATTTATTATAGATAAAAACATTTAGTGAAAATTTGACAAAAACAGTTTGATAGGTCGAACCGAATCAAAACAGTTTTAATTAAGTTCAAAAAAGTTGTGAATTAATTCATATGGTTAGGTTTGATTTAAAAAGAAAAAACTAAATCATTATATTAGGTTCAATTCAGTAAGGAAGGACGAACCATATCGAATTGAACCATACATATCCCTAGTTTCAGTTAATAAGTGATTGAAATAAGGGAATATTGCTACTTGGTGGTCACATGGTGCTTACTTAGTAGACATGTGGTGCTTGTGTGTTTAAATATGAAAAAAGCATAAAATTACAAAAAAATAAAGAAAAACAACAAGAAAAGGAAATGAAAAACTAAAAGTATCTGAAAAATTAGAAAGTAAATAATATAATATATAATAATATAATTAAAAATAAAAAATCATATGGTTAGTTTTGATTTAAAAGAAAAAACTAAACTATTATATTAGGTTTAGTTCAGTAAGAAAGGACGAACCGTATTGAATAGAACCGTACATATCTCTAATTTCAGTTAATAAGTGATTAAGTGATTGAAATAAGGGAATATTGCTACTTGGTGGTCACACGGTGCTTACCTAGTAGACATATGGTGCTTGTGTGTTTAAATATAAAAAAGCATAAAATTACAAAAAAATAAAGAAAAACAACAAGAAAAGGAAATGAAAAACTAAAAGTATCTGAAAAATTAGAAAGTAAATAATATAACATATAATAATATAATTAAAAAAAAAAAAAAAAAAAAAGACAACTTGTTCGATTGGACACACCTTTACGCTTAAACCATTACCTGAATTGGTACCTCTTATGATCCCGCGGCTCTTGTAGTTTCTGTATGGTTATTCACTCTAGTAATTTTCTCCATTTCTCGGACGTTGACGTTAGTAACTCCACGATATATTGTCTCTGTCCTTGCCCCGCTTTCTCACATACATACACTCTCTCTCATAGAATTGTCATACTAGAGTAACACTATCTGATATTTGCGAATACGTTGAAATACAAAAATAACACAATTTTTTTTTAATTTTGTACATTTTTATTTTTTATTTCCTTTTTAATTATTTTTTCATCTTCTTTATCTTTTTTAGTAATTTTACTTTTTTTTTTATTTCAATTTAAGTGCCACTTGTCTATCAAATTAGTGCCACATGGCAAATAACTATAACGACGCGTTTAAAACTCCTCTTATTGAGGCATTATCTATTTTGGAATTGAATATTATACGGTTTTGTCCTATAGTATAACAATTTTTTAAGAAATCATCTATCCTGAAATTGACTTAAACTTTTCGTGAGTTTTATTACACAGATTGAGGACCACCACCTGGCAAGGGCTTCGCCCTTTCAACTAGTGGATTGTTTTGATACTAGCTGTAACAACCCTTGAACTCCTTCCATTGTGATATTGTTTGCTTTGACATAAAACATTGCACCATTTTTGTTCCCGAATGTAACAACTTCTCAAGAGGTTACTTATTATGGGATTGACCCAACTTGAACATGTTAAACTTTAGAGTTTTGACATATTCTAAGCCACTAAAAGGCACCTCAATGATTAGAATTTTACTTACCTAATACTTACGGGACATCATAATAACTACCACATCATATACGCTTAATAGTGTTATAATGATGATTTCTTGTTATAACCATTTACTGAAATATTTATCTTTTGTTTAAACATTTTGAAATGATAATTTCTTATTTAAACTCACTTTTAAATGTTGATATTCTCCCATGTAATTTTCCCTTTTATTATTTCAAATTACAGACTGTTCAGTTAATTTAATCTCAAAGGTTATTATTGGTATATTTTGAAATTATTGATAGCTCAAACCCATATGAGCTTGTTTATGACAATAAGGTGATTTGGATGATGAAGTAAATGAGAGTGGCCTTTTCTACTAGTAATAGGCCTCAAGATGAAATTTTGTGAGACATTGATGATATTGATGATTGTTACATATGTTTGGGGATCCATGGCTATCCAAATATTATGCATGGATATAACTTGTTTGATAGCACTTATTATCTATCTATGAAGAGATGAGTGTAATATCTCTTGCATCTATTAAGAGAATCTTAAGGAATTTGGATATGGTTAGGGATTTAATATGGCGGTAGAGAGCTGTGAAGTAGTCTTATCATAAGATTGGGAAATCTGTAGGCTATATTATTGAACATAATCATGAAGAATTGAAACATGAATGTGTAGAATAAAAGCCAACAAAAAAGAAATGTTTCAGGCTCTTAAAAGATAGACAATATGTTGTTCAATGTCCAACTCATCAAGCTAAGGGTTTTAATGTAGAAGAAGAAGAAGAAGAAGAAGAAGAAGTCTCACTATATAGTACTTAAGAAACCCTTTATGGCAATATGATAAAATTTGCTCGTGCCATTAGATGGAAGGATACAACAATTGAAGAGGATAACTTTTTAAATTGCCATCATTAAGAGCCATATGACATTGAGTTTCCATTAGCTCACTTCTCACAATTTCAATCATATCATGTTAAGGGATACACTTTCAACAATGTTCTTCTATAATTGAATAACCATTATAAGGTTTAGATTTTTTTGATTGATATGGTTTGTGATGAATGGGAGGAGTGTGATTGGAAGGCGTTGTTTCAAATTTATTTGAGTTGTAATGTTTTATTTCTTTTAGAATTTTGCATATTGCTTTTTAATCAACGAGGATTATTGATATAAGATTCAAATCAAATCTTTCCTAAGTGGGAGAGCATGATAGGAATCGAGACTCACAATCAAGTCTATGGAGCAATAAAAGGAAGCAATAAAGGAGGATAGAGAGATGTATGGTCAAGTTTAGGGGCATGTTTAGGGGTATGTTGAGGAGCATGTTTTGGGGACATGTTCCCAAATGCAAACACCAATAAGGTGATCATGGGTAAGCATGATTGTGCTATGAGGAATTTGAAGATCAATGAAGTATACGACTAACATTACAGTTGTACACTTTTGGTTTATTCATCGCGAAAAATTTTGGAATTTTTATATTTTATTTATTTTCCTTGAAAATTGTTCTTATTTGTAATTTACCCCTTTCTTAATCCTACCTATACTTTATTTGAGGTCTTGTAAAAATTATTGTAAACAGACTCTTTCGGTTATTGAATGCTTTCATGAGAATTCTCTCAAACCCCTTTATCTTATCAATATTTTAGATTATGGTGATGACACCACATTCGTGATATTCATCCATATATATCATGGGATGTATGATTCGAAAAGTTATTGTTATAATTCTTTAGTTATCAAATCATAATCACTTATTGATTATTTTCCAAATTTGTGAGTCATATCATTTCTTCGACTCAATTAAAGCCGGTTTGACTATTAAATTAGTGCGTAATTTCTAATTTAATATTCGTCCATATCTATCACTTTCCCATTATCATAAATACAGAAAACCAAAGTAATTCATTTTCATTATTTTAAACCCTAAACTCTACTAAAGGTATGATCTTCATCTTGTTGTGTGATATTGTTAGCCTAAGCATAGGTTTGGATCACATAGAAAAGGTCTTAAAGTATAGGACTAAATCTAAAAAATTTATCCATATATTTAGTGGTACATTAAATACATTTTAGAGTACAAAATTAATGTATCCTTGAAATTAAATAAAAAAAACCCACACTATGTTTTGAAATCACAAATGTTGAATTTTGTTGTCATTTATAATATGAATAATTGATATATTTTTTTTTATTTTCTTAATTTTTCTTTTACAAAAATCCATATCTAATATCCTACATACCACATGATACAAAAGGATTTTATTATCTTATTCTCATAATATCCTGTCAACTTTTTTTTTTTTTTTTTGTTTTAATATCGTCTAATTCTACAATACTACCTTAGAAATCCAGCTAAGCATCTAAAAAGTATTACATCATGATGTACAGTTGCTTCTACTTTATAAATCACAATCTAACACAATTAGACGATGTAAACTGGAGAATACATTAAGCCATAGCTTGACCATTTTCTACTCATTTATTTACACAAGTCAATGTTTGTTTCACCTCAACTCTTTTCTTGCCTTCTCATTTGTCATTTATATTCATTACTAAAAGTTTAGCTTTGATAGAAAAATCTGTCCCAAAAAAAAATTGTCACAAGACGATTTTAGAGACAATATTTTAGTGCAAACTCTATTGCAAAAATTGGTTCTTACAAATTCCTTTCAGAGACGAAATGGACATTACGTCTCAAATATGTGACATCTCCTGCACAAGGAAGTGTAATGCCTTAACCACTTCACAATGATAATTTAATCTTTTTTGATAGTATAATTATAATACTTAACATTTATTCATCAAGCTCTAGTTACATTCTTTTCATGGAATACTACTTATTGAAGCAATATATTATATTCTACATTATTAATAAATATTAATTATTCAATAGATATAAAATAATGTATCGTGAAAATATGCAAAATGATATATTTTAGCCATATTACATAATAATAGTCAAATATTAAAGATTTTATTATATAGATTCACAACATGTAATCTGTATTATTTTATAGCATGATTTGAGGATAAACATAGATATTATAAATACGAAAATCAGAATTGTTGATATACTATTTGGATTTGGTTCTCCAAGCTCAAGCCGAGTTCCTCAATGCATGGGCCGAAACTAATGAGCCTATATCAATCTAATCAGGGACTTGTCCAAGTTTTTTTTATATGAATTTGCTTAATTATAATGACCATTTTAAGAGTTTCCTATTATTTAAGCTCAAATTTGAACTTGGAATTAGTATGAACATTGCTGATTAGGAATTGGTTATCTACATTTTATTTTAGTGTATACTTACTCCTTAAAAACCTTTAGGGTCCTTTACTTTCTAAAAATGAACAAATGATACCTATCTCTTGAAAGTTACCTTAAAAAATTCAAAGAAGTTTGTGGAAAAATTCATTAAAAATTTGGCTGATTTTAAATAAAAGTTTATATGTGTACTTCATTGACTTGAATAATTAAGCTTGTAGGTTGCCTCTTTAGTGTGGAATAAGACCTTTCAACTTAAGATTGGTGGTTGAAAGTTTGCTACATAGGTCAAGAGAAAAATTCTTATGAAGGCTAAACTAAAAAAAAAATAAAAAAATAAAAAAAATGGTTTTAGTTAAACAAAAAGGAGTGGTAGATAATTTGAAGGGCAGTCTTAATGCCTAATAGCCTAAAGTTGTTTGGCATGGGACTTACTGATTGATGAAACTGCTTCCTAGATAAATATCCTCTAATGAAAATAAATATTAAGAATACAATTAAGGGATTGATTGATGTAATATGCATTTATTTTAGATTGTTGTGCCTAGAGAGGTGGAAGATGAAAGTGTATATCCTTTAGTTAATTTTATAAAATGTGGATAATTTTTTCCCAATTAGGTTTGTAGTAATTTCGATTTTTAGTTTAATCTTTATTTAAATGATGTGGTTTAACTTTAATTTATATAGATTAACTTTGTACTTTAGTATTTTCATGACATGTAAATATGATTAAGGTAATTTGATAGAATAAAAGTTACTAGAGTTTTAAAATTGATGATGGAAGGGTGAAATTTAATGGAAGAGTATGAGTTCTTGTTTTTGAATAGACTATGTGTGATATTGAAATTGATTCTATAATTTTGAGCATTTATTGATATTTTTGTTCTTAAGAGTTTTATTTATATTTGCTTGAAGACAAGAAAAAGCTTAAGTATGGTGTATTTGATAGTGCTCAATTATACTTACTTTTCATGGGTTGTTTTTATAACATTTTTACGTACTTATTAAGAATTTTTAGTGATTTCATTACTTATATGGTTTATATTTTTATTTCAACCATTATTTGATGATGATTTTCATGAGTTTTGAAGCCTAGAAGAGGATTATACCCATTAATATAGACTACGAACTTAAATTGCAACCAATAAAGCAAGAAAATAGAGGTCAGAGAGGTTAACGACAGTGAATCTTAGCCTTAGACCTCTCTTTTTCACTTATTTATAATTTTTCACAAGTGAAATTCACAACTGAGAAGCACAACTGTGATTCATGGCTGTGAACTTGCTATGTCCTTCAAATTCTTTTATTTTGAGGAAAATCAAAACCTTAATAGATTCCAACATACTATATTTATAAGCTTCGTAATCAAAGAAAAGAAGTTAGGGAGGCTAAGGTTTCAAGACTTTAAGGCAGTTGTCTCTTAATCCTTTCTCATGTCCATTTTCATGTTTCCTTTTTAGTTTCTTTTCAATATTTTAATTTATTTCATTTTAATATTTGAACATTGAATCCCAAAATTCTATGTAGAGATATTTATTTTCTTTTATCTAATTTAATTGATGATTTCTTATTATTGAGATATAATTACATTATGCTTTCTTGTTATTTAAATCGATATTTCTGGAGTATTAATTCAATGTCTATTTTCACCTTAAAGATGTGAATAAATCTATTTAATTAGAAGGAATTAAAGTAGAACTAAGCAATTAGCTATTATATTTTGTCTAAATTAGGGTAACTTAATAGTGAAATTTAATAATTTAATATAATCTTGATAAAATTATTGAAGAAGCAATTTTGATAATTATAATTAAGGTTAGGAATTAATTTGAGAAGCGATTCTAGTTAACTTAATTTAAAAATCCTTACGGTTCAATAACTAGAATGAGATTGAGTATGTAATTGGTTCTATGGGAATTTAATAGTTAAATACTAAAGTTCATGAAAATTTCATAATCTTTATTGCTTCCTTTATTTTCTTGTTTTATTAGTTCTTTTAGTTCATTGTTGTCTTAGATTAGTTTAGTTTAATTAGATTTAATAATTTAAAAATCTACACTTAATTGTTTAGTTTAGATAATAGGAAAATAAGAGGAAGTACGAGTATTTCAATAACTAATGCTTGACGGATTGACACTTGAACTCAAATCTCTTTTATTATATTATAACTTGATAAGTGTACTTGCCTACCAATTAAGTTTTTAGCACCATTGCTAAGGATTATAGATTTTGAATATTAAGAAAAAAGTTTAACTTATTGTTCTAATCTCTATCTTTGTTTGTTTAATCCTTCCTTACTTTTTATTATTTGAATTATTTCTACTTTCATTGTTTTCTTTTGTAGGCTATGACCAAGAGTGCAATTTGGTAGTTGGCTAAGTTGATGCTAGAAAGAACTTACAAGTGCTAAGTAGCAAAAAAATGAATCCTAGACCCGTTGGATTTAGAAAAAAATTGAAAGTGAAGGAAGGATGATGTTGAGCTAACGACGTTAAATAGAAGTGCTTCTTGGGAATTTCTCATAACCTTCACTTTATTTAATTTATATTTTTTTGGTTTTCTATTCATCAAGGTTAGAAAAAAGAAAAAAAGTTTTACTTTACATCCATTAGGGGCTATAAATATGTCGAGCTGAGTTTTTAAAGGCTCAAGTTTAGCTCATTTAAAAATTATTGAGCTCGAGCTAAGCCAAGCCCGAGCTTTTATCAAGCCTGAAAATTGGAGGCTCAAGCTTGAGCAAGTTAACGATTTTGAAGCTTGAGCTCATCTTATGTAGGTAAATGAGTTTGAGCTCGTATATCTTAATGAGCCTATAAATGAGCTCTCTAGACAAGCTTGTAAACGAGTTTGAACTCATATGTCTAGATGAGCCTAAACTCAAGCTTATTAATATAACTAAAAATAAAAATCATTACATTAATATAATATAACTTGCAAGCTTGCTTAGGAACTTGCTTGTGTGCTAGCTCATTGATAATATAAACGAGCCTACTCACGAGACTACTCGTTAATAATATAAACAAGTCTGCTCACGAACTAGCTCATGACCTTAAATTTTGAGCTTGGACTTGGCTCATTTTAATTAAATGAGCTTCATTTTGAGCTCAATTTCAACTTGTTTACTAATTGAGTTTAAGTATCTTGTGAGTAGCTTGGCTCATTTATAGCCCTAACCAAAATTATTATTCTATTTTTAAATTTAGTAGCTTAAGTTTAATTCTTCTATGCATTGTTAAAACAAGTCTTTGTAGGGTGTAAAGTGAAGTTATGATAAGTTTAGACCTATCCAGTGGTTGAGAGAATTATTTTTAAGAATTATGCTTGTAGAGGGCATGATCGCCAGTAGATGTTCGGTAAAAGAAGTCAGAAAGAATCATAGGTAAGGATCATGTTTGTGATCTTCAATTGTGATCACTCTTCAACCAAACCATGTGCATGAACCATGATCCTCCTTGCATGAACCGTGATTCTCCTTGCATGAATTAGATTTTTAGCCTTTCAATTGTTTTATTTTCATTTTTCTAAACATAAAAAATCAAGTATGCTTTCTCACTTTCTCTCTCTTGTCTTTCTCTTTATCGTATCTATTCCTCCATGCATGTTTGTTTGCCATCTTTTTACTCATATTAAGATTTGCAATTGAAAAGATAGATTTGGTTCTTCATGTATCAGGGATGCTTACTCTTTCTATTTGATTTGATGAATTTTGTAGTTAGTAAGGGATAAGCATTGCTATTTTATGGTCCTATTTGAATTCTTTTTTCATGATTGTAGGTGAAGTAGTTTTAATTTTAGATTTAAGTTTTATTTATATGGCTTTTATTCGTCATTGTTTTGTGGTTTTCTTTTGTTTTGCAAAGGCTATAGGAACTCAATTCGGAAGATGGAATCTAGTATGGTAACTGTAGATAGTTCAGTAGCAAAACTTAAAGTAGGGAAGTTTTAGTTTTTTTTTATCTTTTTCTTTTATTTTGCCCTCTTAATTTTTGTGCTATTATTATTATTATTTGTGCATTGAAGACAATGTATAAGATGAGTGTATAGAAAGAATAAGGCGACGTGACACTAACAGAAATTAGATAAAAGCATTTAAGCTGAGCTAAACTTATTTGATCCTGTACTTAAGTTTTTGCATGAGTTTTTTAGGATATAAAATTAATTTATTTGATATTGTACAATTAAAAAATAATTTTTTGGGATAAACTTTTTCAATTTTTTGTATGCATTCACTTAATCATGTAACCTTTTTACATAATGCTAGAATTAAATAATGAAATCTGAGTGAAGTACAGAGGTTCTTACTTTAAACTTAGATTTAGACCTGAAATTAGGATGGACATTACTGATTGAGAATTTGTTATCTACATTTAGCTTTAGTTTATACTTTGTAGAACCCTTGAGAGCCCTTTAATTTTAAACAAATGAATAAATGATACTTATTTTTTGAAAGTTTCCTGAAAGAATGAAGTAGTTAGAGGAAAAATTTATTAAATGACAGATTAATTTGAAATAAAAATTTAGCTTTGAGCTTCATTGACTTAAGGAATTAAGCTAGTCGGTTGCTTCATTAGTCTAGAATAAAACTTGTTAACTTGGGTGATGAGTTTGAGATTGACGACTAAAAGCTTGTTAGATAGGTCAAGATTATATAATGTGCCTAAGAGCTCAGTTATCACTAAGGCTTACCATAGGAGGTGAGGAACTAATGGGTCTTTTGAAATATCGAAGAAAAGAGAGTAAGTGAGTAGGTCAATGAATGTAAAATAGTAGCTGACATGAAACTGCTTGAAGGATATGATCCACCAACAAACACAACACGACTTGACACTTCACTTGATATGATACATAAGCTAATGTCAAGGTCCGTCGCCACTAATCCTAAGCTACTTGGTAAGATTAGATAAGAGTGTAAGGAAAATGGACTTGCAGAGGGTCATCTCACAAGAACAAGTATATTCAATCATAGCAATCAATGTAATAATTTTGGTTATAAAGAGAAGGGACTATTTATAATAAGTCTCTAGGGTAACATTACAAAAAGGCATATATAAAAAGGGCTCCTAGTATATATGGAAAAAGGGTAAATAGGACAAATAAAAAAAAAAGAGAAAAATAGTATAGTGTTAGATGAGTTAGATAAGTGCCAGCGCAACATTGGTTTCGTACAAAAGATTCTCTAGTAATAGTAGCCGGGTAGAATCAAGATGTTGCGGTAACAAGGAGTCTAAGGCGAGAAGGGGATGTTATGAGAATTGGAAGAAGGCTGATAGAGAAGTACTTAGCCAGTAAGAGGCTATCTTTTGTTACTTGGTAGGAACCTCTTGGCAGTTGAAGATTTGATCACTCGGCATAAGGCTCTTTGCTAAAGAATAGTTGACATCGTCATAAGAGAGAGGATAGAGCATATTATAACAACTCGAAGCTCTAAAGGAACTTAACCATCTACCTTCTGTGTATAGTTTCTCATCATCGGTTGGTTGATGAGAGAGAATTTTTTTGGGTGAGGGACTAGAGGCCTTTAAGGCGTGTGCGAGTAAGTAGGCCAGTGGTCATTAACCTATCAGTTCCTCGGGGTTGTTGGGGATTTTCCCTCAAATCATGATCTTCATAGTCATTTGGCACATAGGGAGTTAGGTTGACGACATTGAATGTAGTAGACACGTTGTACCCTTTGGGTAGCTTAACCTCATAGGCGTTGTCATTAATATGCCTAAGGATCTTGTAAAGTCCATTTGCTTTGGGGGATAGTTTGTTCATCCTCCTGTCAGGGAAGCGTTTCTTGCTAAGATAAACCCAAACAAGGTCTCTAAGGGTATAAATAACTTGTCTCCTTCCTCAGCTTCTTTGTTCCTTCTATTAGGCTATAGTTTTGGCCAGTTGTTTGGCAACCCTCTGATGTAACTTCTGGAATTCCTCGGCTTGTTGTAGGCCGGGTTGGCTATCCCCTTATGTAGTTGAACTGGTAATTAAATCTAAGGATAAGTTTGGGTTAAGTCCATAAACGACCTCAAACGGTGATTTTCCTATTGAGCTGTGAGCTAAATGGTTGAAGGAAAACTCAATGACAGGAAGGCATAAATCCCAATCATGCAAATTCTTCCCAATAGCTACTTATAGGAGGTTACCAATTGTTCTATTCACAACTTCAGTTTGGCCGACTATTTAGGGATGGCAAGAAGTACTGAACATGAGTTTAGTGCTGAGCTTTTTGCTTCTTGCTTCTTCCATAGGGTCCTTTGAAAGAAGCTCGTGAACTTTGAGTTACGGTTGGATACGATATTTCTCGACACTCTATGCAGTCGTACAATTTCCTACAAAAAGAGGTTAATGACAAATAAAGCATCATTAGTTCTATAGTAATGAATGAAGTGGCTCATCTTGTTAAACCGATTGACCATCAACATGATGAGCCATGTCTTCTCGGTATTCAGGGAAGGCTAAGCATGAAATCCATGCTTAGGTTGGTCCAGGCCGCTCTAGTGTAGGTAGGGGTATGTAATCATACAGTTCTCTCTTTCCCTTTGCATGTTTACACACCTCACACCTTTCAAGAATTCGGCACACATCTTTCATTATCCTAGGCTAGTAGAAATGTTCTTTCAATATCTCAGTTGTCTTCTTTTCCCAAAATGGCTAGCCAAACCTCCAGCATGAGCATCTCGGATAAGTAGTTATCTTGTTGAACTACTCGGCACACAAACCTGCTTATCCTTCATTAGGAACACTTGATTTAAGTAGAACCCATCTATAGCTCCTCCAACATTGTAGTTAGCCACTAAGGGCCTAAAATGTAGATCATGCTCATACTAATAAGGTAGAGTGCTAAATCTAAGCACCTTAGCTTGCAATGTTGTGATGAGGGTATAACAACGAGAAATAGCATTAGCCATGGTATTTGTGCTCCCCTTCTTATACCTGATAATATAGTAGAAGGTCTTTAAGTACTTGACCCATTTGGCATGATGCCAAGAAAGTTTTTGTTATCTTCGAAAGTGCTTGAGAGATTTATGATTCGAGTAGATGATGAATTCTCTTGATAATAGGTAATGCTGTGAGTTTTGTAGTATTCAAATAAGGGTATAGAACTCCTTATCATATGCTAAGTAATTTAGGGTAGCTCATTTGAGTTTTTCATTGAAGTAAGTAATGGGTTGGTGCTCCAGCATAAGGATAGCACTAATGCTAACTTCATATGTGTCACATTCAACCTCAAAAACTTTCTCGAAGCCAAGTAGGGTGAGTACTACGGTTGACGTCAATTTAGACTTTATATCTTCAAAACTCTTCTAAGCTTTCTCCGACTACTTAAACTCTGAGTGCTTCCTAGTCAGCTCGATCAATGGCGTTGTTATGGAACTGAAGTTTCGAATGAATCTCCAATAGAAAGAAGCAAGGCCATGAAAGCTCTTCACTTCGATAGTGTTAGTTAGTGTAGGCCATTCAAGAATAGCTTTAACTTTCTTATCATCAACTTGGACTCCTCCCTTTGAAACAACATACTTGAAGTATACAACCTCTATTTAGAAAAATATGCATTTCTTCAGATTGCCAAATAATCTCTTGGTATGGAAGATGTTGAATATCGATCTCAAATGCTCAAATGGGTGATGAGTTCGGTATTGTAGACCAAAATGTCATTGAAATAAACCCCAACAAATTTGCCAATTAGTGCCCCCGATATATGATTCATAAGTTGCATAAAAGTACTCGGCACATTCGTCAAACCAAACGGCATCACCATCCATTCAAACAAACCATCCCTTATTTTGAAGGCTGGCTTCCATTCATCTTTAAGTCTCATTTGTATTTGGTGGTAGCCACTCTTTAGATTAATCTTTAAAAAGATGTGGGCACCATGCAACTCATCGAGCAAATCATCTAATTATGGGATTAGATATCTGTACTTAACAATAATTTTGTTGATGGCATGGCTGTCAATGCACATTCTCCATGACTCATCTTTCTTTGATACTAGTACAGTTGGGACGGTACATGGGCTCATGCTCTCTTGGACATATCCATGATCCACCAACTTATCCACTTATTTCTTTAGCTTGGTTGCTTGCTTAGGATTGAGCCTATAAGTCGGTCGGTTTAGTAGGGTAGCTCTAGGTTGAAGATCAATACAATGTTCAATGCTTCTTAAAGGTAGTAAACCTTTCAGCATCTTAGTAGGGAATAAGTTGGCATACTCCTATAGTGGAGTTCACACCTCAGCATGTAAGCTCTTGGCTTCCCTTAATTCCAATAGTTTCTTGACTAATAAGAGCACATACACTTCTTCTTCAATTTCTTGATAGAATTAAGTGTGGGAAATTACTAGGGATTTCTGTTGCATAAATCAGGCAACCTTCTCTTGAGACTCTTATACTTCCTTGGGACTCATAGGAGTCAAAATTACTCTCTTTCCATCCTTTTAGAACATTTAAGTGCTCTTATACCTATCGTGTAATACTTGCAAGTTAAACAGTTAGGTTGGCCGAGTAATATGTGCGAAGCATACATGGGTAGGACGTTAGACAACACCTTGTCCTTGTACTTATCGCTAATGGAAATCGTTACTTTAACTTGCTCGGTAATAGGTAAACCTCCTTTCTTGTTCAGCTAGTAAATCTCATATAGCTTAGTGTATGGAAGGGATGGTAACTTCATAGCCTTCACTATGCCCTATGCTATAACATTGATACAGCTCCCTCTATTAATGATCAAGGTGCATAGTTTGTCATTCACTTGGAAATTCATGTAGAAGACATTCTCCCTTTGGGCATTCTCATGGGCAACAAAAGTATTGAGAGATCAATGCATAACAAAATAGTATTCAGTTCCTGCTTCGAGAGATGTAAGGGCATTGGGGTCTTCTTGAAACTCTTCTAGCGTTAGGCTAACTTTAACTTCCTTCTATCCTTTACTAGTACTCTCCACTTCAAATTGTGGTTGATCTCTCTTAATTGTCATGATATGCTGGTTCGGACATTAATTAGCTATGTGTCCATGGCTGAAATATTTAAAGCATTCAATCACTCGAGTTTTCCTTCTAGAGCTTTAACCTTGGTCTCTTTGGACCTCAGGTTCCTTGTCCTTACCTTTACCTCGACCTTCTTCTGGTCGACTTGCACTTGTCCTTAGTGATCTACCTTGGAACTGTTTGATGATGGCTATAGTCTGATTTTTTTGGCATGTTGCTTCGACTTGGCAACTTTGGTTGGCTAGTTTGGCTCCTTATCTACCTCTCAACCCTTTGCACCACTCGGATAATCTCATTTAAAATTGCTAATCTCTATAATTCCATAATATTACTAATCTCAGTTCTTAGTCTAAAAATGAACCTTGCTATAGTTCGTGTCTCACGTTCATCAACATTGAAATGGATCATGAGTAACTAAAACTCTTGGACATAGTCATCTACCAACCAGTTACCTTGTCTCAAGTCTTGGAGACATCGGAAAGTGTCGTACTTGTAGTGTTTGGGAATGAACCTACTTCTCAAAACTCTTTTCATCTCATTCTAGGTTCAGATTTCGCATTGGGCCCTCAAGCGAACATTCTACAGCTTCTTCCACCACATTGCTACATATCCAGAAAACTCTAATGCAGCCATTCGAATATAAACAACATCTTCGTAATCATAGAAGTTGAATATCTTTTCAATCTTCTCCTCTCAACTAGGTAGTCGTCAGTACTACTAGACCCTGTTAAAGCTTAGAATTTGTACCTTGAGGTGCTTGGCTACCTTAGGAGCTCTAAACTCATGCTCATCAATTCCAACATATTGTTCCTCTTCCTCTTCATACTCCTTTACTTCATCTAACTCCAACCATATTTTCGTGACTTTATCGGTATGATGAGGTAGTGCTTGGTTCATAGGAAGGGCTTTTAGTGCTCGCTGTTCATTTATCTGCCTTCTTGGCTTATCCCTCATTTCTTAGCCTTGTTTAGTAGTAATCCTATCTCGTGGCCCCGCCACTAAGACTCTTTGCACCGAGATAGCTAGATTGGCCACGATAGCGGTCAGGTCTTATATCTGCTCATTAGTAGTACGTGGTGACTATTAGGTTACATGACCGTGCCCTTGAGCACCACCCTCAGCATCGTTAATTTCTCCTTGACCACTAGGATTCGACATTCTCAAAAAGAATAAGCTTTAAAGTACACTCTTCACGTAGGCAACTATTATACAGAGAAAGTACCAATCTAATAGTGAACAATGGACTTGCTTTGTTTTCCTAGATGAAAATAGAGTATAACAAACAATAGACCAGTAGGAACTATTGCATCACAACTCTCGGTCACAACCTAAAGCTTTGATACGAAGAGGTTATATGATGTGCCTAAGAGCTTAGTTTTCACTAAGGCTTACCATAGGAGGTGAGGAACTAATGGGTCCTTCGAAATATCAAAGAAAAAAGAGTGAGTGAGTAGGTCGACTAATGTAAAATAGTTGCTAACGTGAAGCTGCTTGAAGGATATGACCCACCAATGAACATAACACGACTTGACACTTTACTTAATATGACATACAAGCTAATGTCAAGGTTTATTGCCACTAATCTTGAGCTACTCAACAAGATTAGGTAAGAGTGTAAGGAAAACGAACTTGGAGAGGGTCATTTTGCAAGAACAAGTATATTCAATGCTAGTAATGAATGTAATAATTTTGGTTACAAAGAAAAGAGACTATTATAGTAAGTTCCTAAGGCAACATTATCATTAAGGAAAATTACAAAAAGGCATACATAAAAAAGGTTTCTAGTACATATGAAAAAAGGGTAAATAAGACAAATAACAAAAAGAGAAAAATAGTACAGTGTCAGTTGAGCTGGATAGGTGGTAGTGCAACATTAGTTTCGTATAAAAGATTTTGTAGTTACAGTAGCCAAGTAGAATTAAGATGTTGTAGTGATAAGGAGGTTGAGATGAGATAAGGATGTCGTGAGAATTGGAAGGAGGTTGAGAGAGAAGTACTCGGCTAGTAGGAGGTTATCTCTTGTTACTTAGCCGGAACCTCTTTGACAGTTGAAGGTCTAATCACTCAGCACAAGGCTTTTGGCTAGAGAATAGTTGACATCGGCATAAGAGAGAGAATAGAGCATAGTATAACAACCTAGAGCTCTAAAGGAATTTAGCCATCTACCTTCTGTATATAGTTTCTCATCATCAGAAAGTTGACGAGAGAAATTCTTCGGGTAAGGGATTGGAGGCCTTTGAAGCGTGCACAAGTAAGTGGGCTAGTGGTCGGTAACCCATTAAGAGAAGCGTCTATGAATGCTAAACTAAATTAAAGAAAATTAGCATGATTTTAGTTAAATAAAAAGGAGTGGTGGATTGTTCGAAGGGGAGTCTTAATACCTAGTAGCCTAAGGTTGTCTAGCTTGAAACTTATTAACTGATGAAACTACTTTATAAATGAATAATATCCAATAAAAATAAATATCGAGCAAAAAATTAGAGGACTGGTTAATGTAATATGCATCTGTATTAGATCATTGTGCTTAGAGAGGTAGAAGAGGGGAGTATGTAAACCCTACTTTTAGCGGGCCAATAATTTAGCTAAGAGTACTTCTTGAATGTTCCTAAGGATCAACTATACTAAGAATTCAAGTTTACATTTACAAACGACCTTAATTTTCCCAATTCGAAAGTTGATTATCGATAAAACCTGAACATGAAGAATTGTGGACTCTAAAGTCACTTAAGACCCTAGACCCTAAAACAATTAAGGACTTCTAAACCTAAACGACTAATTGATAGTTTAATTTGAATAATTTCATTCAACTCTATAAAATTTCATAATTTTACAAGAATTGAATCATAATCTAAGAAGTAAATTCTAAAACAATTTCCTATAAGATAATTCCCTAATCTTTATGCCTAAGCCTTGCATGTGAATAAGTAAACTAACTAATCACCTTAAATGACTTATCAATTGAGAACTTATCAAAAACTAGTGATAAGACGCTTTCCTTATCACCCCTTCACTTATACTATGTATGGACAAGATTTTACATACTTAACTTTAATAAAGTGACAAGACAATTTCATGGCCAAAAGGAGAGCTAATGGCCGGTTTTACATGGCTGTGTGGGGGGGGGGGGGGGGGGTGGGGGGGGTGGACGGGGGTGGGGCGGGTGGGCATGCCTTTGTCTTTCATCTATCAATCACTTTATCTTACACTCCACTATTTACCCTTTAATGCTTATATCATTTACAGTTGCACTTATTAACTTTTGTGCATGCTACAAGACGACACAATCAAACTTCTTAAACACACTTTCCACTCCAATTGCAACTGGCCACTCCTTCTCCATTTGCTCTCACTTTCAACTTCATTTTCACTTCTTTTTCTCTCACTTTGAAAACAGCTCAAAAGAGGAAACACAAAACCCCACAAAATCTTACACTTGCTACCACCTTCTAAGCATCTACACTTACGGCACTTTCAACTTTACTTATTTCTTACATTTTCCAACATTGAAAGCTCCTTTTAGGGTCCTTAGAACACTCCCTAAACCGCACTCTAATGGACCACAACTCAAGTTTCCAAAAAGGGTGCAAGAAGAAGGAAGTAAGATAAGGAACTTAAGTGGAAACTTAGTGCGCAACCACCATATTCTTGCTTTGTGGACGAATAAGTGTATCTTATGTTAGTGCTTTAATATTCATGTTAGGAGACCATTATTTCTTGAAGATATGAGTATGATCATAAGTTGATGAAACACCTAAGACTACCTTAAGAAACAAACTCATGAAACCCTTATATGAAAGTTGAAATATGCCCATGTAAAGTTGGTGTTTTGTAGAGATACTTATTTAACACTTTGAATGGAAAATTTTAAGTTGAGAAAACCTTGAAATAAGAACTTGAATGAAAGGGAAGCATGCTGGACATGAGGATTTATAAGTCATTTAGATGTTGTTTTTACTTCCGTTATGTTAAACATGCTTGAATCTAAACTTAGGTAAAGGAAAAATCCATCACATGAAGTTTTGTGAGGAAACCAACTTTGTAAGACATGAACCATGATATGAGAGTTAAGTATGAGATCTACTATTTTCATGTAAAGTATGAGCTAAATAATCATCTCATGAAAAGGAAGTCATGTTAAGAAAGTAAGTAAACAACAACTTAGCATAACATGATAAGTGTATTAATCTTGAAACTCAAAACCAAGCCTCAAACACCAAGTTGAACCCACCTTAAGTTTCTAACCAACAACTTAGCATAACAATAAAATTTGTTTTCAGACTCTCAAGAATCCCACAAGATACCCCCTAAGCCTAAGAAAGTGACTATCTTTGATTTAGATAAAAAACAAGCCCATTTGACAACTTAAGCTCACTTAAGAACCCAAGAAGTGGTTGTTAGCCTTAAGAGTGTAAATCAAAGTTGTGAATCTGACCTTAAGTAGTATTTTGACCCTAGAATGAAATCTTAAGCCTAAGCCCAAAGGATTTTCCAAGTTACCAAAAAACTTATTAACCAAAAAAGCCCGAAAGCACTCTAAATCATAAAGACCGCTACTGTTTTGACCTATAGGCTGATTTATGTGCCTCATCTTGAAAATATAACCTCACCAAGTTAAAGCACACTTGAAAACAACGAAGATTGACTCTAAGATTATAAAAATCGGATTTAAAACGAGAAAGTTATATGTGATTGAACTTTAAGTAAGAAATCGGGAAAAATACGAAAACTAGTCAAGAGTATAACTTGAGGGATCTTAGCTTAGTTTTCTAAGTTTTATTTCAAATCCTTATAGTATTGTGATTGCATTGTCCAGGGGACTTAGCATTCGGAGATGACTTACCCCCTGACTACTTCGATTGACCTGCATAGCAGAGTGAGTGAATTCTTGATAACTCTTTACTTGATTTTGCTTGTAGAATAGATGCACCTAAGCTTACATATATAAATTAGATGCTTGTAGGATATGGGAAATGCATGTGTATGAGTTCATAATTGAATGATGTGGCTTGTTAATCACTTAATAACAGTAATTTCTTGCAATAATTCGTACGTGCGATTATATGGAATGAAATTATCTGATTAACATGAAAAACTAGATTAATCACTTATATCATTAAGAAATTCAATAAATCATGCATTCCCCATAATTTCATTCGGATGACATTGACTGCCCTTCAAGTAGAAGATAGGAAGGGACTTATAGGAGGAGGGCCTCCTGTAGGATTGAGCATTAGCTATGTCATCATTTTATTGAGTCTCTGTCTTAAGGTGACAGGCTTACTAGGCATCAGGAGACGCTAACTATTAGCGAGGGGTCGTGTCTTGTGGTTTTTGCTTAGGGTGCATGTTTATGGATTGTGAAGGCCATCATACCACCAGACTTAAGATTTTGAAAATATAATTTGTTGTTCAAGAAAGAAAGTATGTTATATATGGTTTTGTTTTGACTTAAGCACAATAGTGCAAATGATATAAAACCCAAGGGCTAGAATCAAGATTTTGGTTTGGGTCGGTTAATTATCTCCAACCCCAACTACAGGGGTCATAATTTTGAGTCGTATGCAATTCCTAGGCCACTACATGTGTTATTTGGTATACTGATTGTTCATGCATTCATATGTTTATGTATCTAATAAATTTCGACCATGCGGTATTGATGAAGGTATTTATCTCACTAAGCTTATGCTTATACCCTAATAGATTTCTTTTGTTGTAGGGAAACCTCTTTGTTCATCTGCGTTGGGGAATGCCTGAGGTGAATCTCGTTTGGAGATGGGTTGGAGTAATCAGGGAGTGGAGAGGAGATTTTGTAATAGTTTTTGTAGATAACTATTTATCTTTGTTTTTGTTCATATTATAGATTGAAGTTTCTAATACAGTTTCCTTTACAAACTGTATTTATTTGTAATATTCTTTTAATGTGGAACTTAACGAGCCCATACGTTTACTTGATTAATTTACATCATAGGAGTTAATTTTTGTAAATTACTCTGTATTTCTTATCTATGGGCTTAGTGGTAACGTATAGTGGAAAGAGCCTTATGTATCGTAAGAAAGGCTTGCGATCAACAAGGAGATTAATAGTAGACCTTTATGTGGTATATGGTGATCTACCATAATAGTAATACTGTTGGGTCGTGATAGGTTTTAGTTGTATTAGAGACTTAGGTTTCAAACATTGATAAGTAAAGTAAAACCGGACCCTAGACGTTAGGAATCCCTTACCAAGTGAGGAAGAGTAGGGTGGAATCGGATTAGGATTTTTTAAGTTATCAAACGAGTAACGAAAATTTACTAAAAGAATGCATAATCTTTAACAAATTTTCTTGTTGATCAGGAGAATGTAAGCGGGGTTTGTTGGAACTTGGTGCTTTTAATGATGCACGAAAGTGAGACTCTTGTTGAGTATCGACGAAGACTCCAAATTTTATGCTAGGATATGGCCCTGGTAGGAATGTCATGTAGGCCTTGGGATGTGTGGACATCCAGGAGGTTAGGGTTGAGTCTTCACTAGAGAAATTTCCATAGGGACATTTTGATCTAGACATAGATGCAGCTGGGTACGTGGGTCGGACCTAGGGCCAATCGATTAGGTTGGATTGCAGGTCGGGTTTGTTCTTCTTTAAGCTTAACAACGACAACCAGGGGTAGTTAAAGGCGATTTGGATCAATTTTTTTAGGGGTAAGGGTAGATTTGTGTGCTTAGGATTGGACTTGGGGGGAGGGGAAGGGGGAGGGAGGGGGTGGTGGGGGCGGCGAGGTAGGTGAAGTGCCATGGCCTAGGGTATTCATTTGGCGGTTGTTGGATGTTGGCCATGGGTGGTGGTGGTGGTTCAACCGTGTGTAGGTTGTTGGGTGTAAGTGGGGTGATGGGTTTGGGGTTAAGGAACATAGGGAGTTTAGTTGTAGGTTTAATTTAGAGTGGGGAGTAATGGTAGTTGTAGTTCGAGAGAGGATGGTAACGTTTGTTAGGGTTTCGACAAAAGTTGTGTTTTAAGAGCATGGCGGTGGAGGTGGAGGGTAGTGATGGAATGCTTGGGGTGTAGAGGTTGCAGCCGTAGCGTTGGGCTAGGTCGAGAGTGGTTAGAGAGGGGGACTTGAAGAGAGAGAGAGAGAGCTTGGTGGAGGGTTAGAGAGAGAAAAAGGCCGCGAGAGAGAGAGAGAGAGAGAGAGAGCTTGGGAGTTGATTTTGAAGCTTGTGGATGGCTGTGTATGTGCTTGAATATCCCTTAACACTTAATTTATAGTCGGAATTAGCCTAGAAATAAAGGAAAGCTTGGATTAGAGTTAATGGGAATGGCCAAATTTCTAGTTTTTTTATTTTTCCGGATTTTGGAGCTCGATTTGAATGCTCCTTTGACTATAATTGGATGTATTAATGGATTCGATTCATAGTATGCTACGCGATAAACGAAATCAAAGTAAGAAATTGGGTATGAGTGTATGAAATCCATATGAAAATTGAAGCTAAAGTAGGGGAAGTAGGCTGTTATTGAGAAGGAAAAAGGAGGAAAATTGGGCACAGGTGTATGAAATTTGTTGGAAGTGCCTTCTTTGGTAAGCTTTGAGTTCTAAGCTTCGGCTTAGATGAAAGTTTCTGATAATGGAGAGAAGGTCATTGGAGTATGATAAAACTTGTTACCTTTTCTACCGCTGGTTTACACTCTTTGTAACTCTTCCATTGCAATTAGAATGTATCTTAGCCCATAAGGTCCTAAATTAGCCTTCTTTGAATTTTGGCCTCCCATCCTTCTACTGACTGGCAATCATGCACACCTCATCAAACATTTGGAGTCCAAAGTCCTCTTGTTCTTCTATACTAATATAGGGTATGGCCGTCTCTTTATAAATTTCATAATCTTGGTTACCTAGAATTGCGATGACTTGGTTGTTGGAGAAGAACTTAACTTTCTGGTGAAGAGTTGATGGTATGGCCCCGGCTAAATGTATCCAAGGCCTTCCCAATAACATATTGAAGGTCCTTGGAATGTCCAAAACCTAGAATGGGATGTTGAATGCCTGTAGGCTGATATCAACTAGTAAGTTGATCCCCCCAATTATTTCTCTCTTAGATCCATCAAAAGCTCTTACTGTTGTTGAACTTGGTTTGATAGCAGTTGTATTAGTGCCTAATAGATCCAGGGTGGCTAGAAGATAGACATTTAGAGATGATCCGTTATTGATGAGGACTCTTTTTGCAATGTTGTTATTTATCCTCACTAATATGAACAGAGGCTTTGTGTGCTAGTTACCTTTTTCGCCTAGTTCCCTTGTGGAGAAGGAAATTTGATCCATAGTAAGGATGGAATTGGTGACAGAGCCAACTCTTTCAGCTGGGATTTCATAAGGGAATTTGACTTCCTTTAGTGTTCTGAACAAAGCTTCTTGATGTGGGTCTGATGCCAATAGTTGAGGGATATTTGTGTTGGAGTCTTAACAAGCTGATCCATTATTTTATACTCGCTAGACTTGATCATCTTGGTAAGGGTAATCAATCCTTCTTCATGCTCAACTTGTTTAGTGCTTGGCATTTCCAGCATGACCTTCTTTTTCAAGTCTTCCTTCGGATTATAGATTCTACAGAACAGGTAATTCCCCCTATACGTGAGCTTGATTGCACTTGGTTTATTGCTTGGTAGTTGAGAGGGGTAGTTTTATAATTTTTGGGGCCCACGGCACATGGAAGGTACACCTTTTAGTTTGCGGAATTTGCTTCTCTTCTTTTTTGTAGAATCTATAAACCTTAGGTTCTCAATTGGGATTGATCATGTTAATGGCAGATTTTGAGTGGTTAGATATCATATTGATGATGGGCCCATGGTTTGGCAAGGGGTTGTTGTTGACGTTTGGAGTAGAAGCCTCTACAAAATCTAGTTGTATTGTACCTTCATCAATTAAGTCTTAGATTTTGTTTTTCAACCTCCCAGTTGAATGACCCACTTACCCTAGATGATACTGACATCTTGCATTGGGATAAAAAATCATGGCTCATACCTTTCACTTGGAGCTTTAGAATGGAGTAGATTATCTCTCCTTAGCTTTTCAAGTACTTAACTGAGTGGAATGGGTATTCTGGTGAATAGCCTTGGGGTTCTGCTAATCTATAGTTAGCTTCTGTACTATTGTTGAGCCGGTGGGGGATTTGCCTTGAAAGAGACTTAGGAGTTGGGCCTAGCATTCGAATTGACCATGCTGACAGTAGCTTCTCTAAGCTTGTTGGTGGTGGGTTTAGTAGAGGGTCATCTTCTATCTATTGTCTCTTGTAGCTTGCTAGAGGAAACGACACTTTCAATTCGATACCCTGCTGCCATTACTTCTATAAAGTTAGAAGAGGCTTGTTTGAACAGGTGAGCAAAATGTGGCCTCTCATGAATGTTAATAAAAGTTACGGTTAGCTCTTTCTCATTCACGGGGGTAGATACCCTTGCAGCTAGGGACCTCTACCTTTGGGCATATTCTTTAAAGGATTCATTGTGCCTCTTCCTTAGGGCAACCAAATCCATCATGTTTGGCGCCACTTCAACGTTAAAACTATATTGCTCATAGAACGCTTTGGCCAGTTTCTCTTATGTATTCACCTGACTCAGGTCCAACTGGGCATATCAGGTCAAAGTGGGCCTAGTCAGTTGTCTTGAAAGGTCTGGACCATGAGCTAGTCATACTGTACATATTTACCTATCTTGCGTACATACAACTAGGTGTGTAGCTTGGGATATCCAGTGCTATTGTATTTTTCAAAGTTGGGTACTTTGAACGTTTTTGGGAAGCTTCCATAATCATAAGCAGAGAAGTTTCTTATGCCAGCATACTCGAATCCTTCATACCTCTTGAGCATTTTCATTTTTTTGGTAATTTGTTGAGTTAGTCGCTTTTCAAGCTCTTTCAATTTATCCTGATCAGCTTTAGGCTTTGGATTGATTAGGAAGGAGTAAGTGTTCGACTCAAAAGTTGGGTTGGCCTTTAGAAAAACCCCTTTTGTTTCAAAGGATTTAAAGCCTTGATTGACCATAGGGTAGGCTTCTTCAAGGGGCGAGGCTTTAACATTCTTTTTGTATTGAGCTTTGGAGCTTTCTTCATTTGATGGAGTTGTGGACCTAAGCAAAGAGATGCTGTCAACAAGAAAACTTAATTGATCTGCAATCTTCCCCACTGTTCGTTCTAAAGATTGGAACCTTAGCTCAGTGGGATCAATAACGTTAAGTTTGACATTTCCATTGTTGGTATTGGTGTTGTCATTTCCTTGGTTGGCCATTCTAGTTTGAGAATGGGTTTTGGTAGGCCTTTTTTGGAGAGTTTGACGTTTAGGAGCTATCTTGGTGACTTGGTTAAAACCTCTTTTCAATAAGTTAGGACACAAATATTTTAATTTTTGAAAGAATGCAAATGAATGATATGCAAATGAGCTACATGGATGGAAAGGAAGGAATCGATCAAATAATTAATAGAACAACAACTTACTTTTTGAATTCCTGGAGTTTTATTACATGAAAGAACGGAAAAGGTACAAATCTATCTATACTAATTTTCATTTTTTCTATGGGACAGATGACACTTTCTTCTCCTTCTTTTGATCTTGGTTAGTTGCTTCCTCGAACTCTTGAATCTCTTTCTAGGCTATCTTCAGCTGGTGTTCTAAGGCGTGTGACCTTTGCCTAAACTCTCGAAATAGATTTTCCCATCTATCTTTTTCATCATAGAAGACCTCCATACAAGCTTTTACTTGGTCCATATAGATCACCACTTTAGAGTTAGGGTGAATAGGGGAAGGTTGAAAGACTTTTGGTGCCCAATATTGTATTGCGCTTATCTTGTGAAGTTGATTGTATAAGTATTCTTTAGTCACCCAATGCTTGTCTATTTCACCTATGAATTCACTCAAATTGACATTAGGGCTTGTGGTCCTGGTATCCCACCAAGCTTTGATCTTATGAAGCTTGGATACCTTTTTTGCTGAGTAAGGCTCTTTGAGGTTAAGGGTGAATGGCTCCAATGAAGACTTGTGAACTATGTCTTGGATCCCCCCAAACTGCTTTACTATGTTGTTTGGGTAGTAACCTGTACACCAACTCATTCCAAATAATGGTACAACATGGTAATCTTTGCAAATCAGTATGACCTTAGTGTAATTGCTCCATTTGGTGGTCTATAGTATGTCTTCGACCCAAAGTCTTGTAAAATTTCTATCCAGAGGGAGGTGGGGATATCTTATGGTAATTTGATCTTATCAATGAAAGAGTTGATAAGATCAATCATATTGGTGAATGCTGCCATTATCAAGTCTAACCCAAAGTATTTGATGTGATTGATGAACCATACCAATAATAGTGCCATGCTTGATATGAGATTTCCATAGCCTTTTTTCTTCAGGAAATTAAGGTTTCTTATTTGTTCAGTAAGTAAGGTAGGAATGCAAGACTTCCCAAACTAGAATTGAGCTACTAACTCTATTACCCTAAAGTGTATAAGAAAAGATCTACTCAAAAATAAGATAGTGGTGAATACTACTAGTACATAGGCCTTGATTTGGTTTTCCCTCCAATTTCCAAGAAACAGAGCCTATCTATTGGAGCTAGGTTCATTTTGGAACCAATGGACTAGATCCCATATCTTGATAGTGTGTTTGTTGCAATCATCTAGGGCCTCATTTACCTCAGTCTTACGGATCCTTAAGAATTTTGAAAAACTGTAGGTTAGACCGAAGCTGAGCTCTAGAGTGTATATTTCATCTAAAGGAAGAGCTTGGAGCAGTTGGGTACACTCTTCCAGAGTTGTATTGATTAGGTATGGCCTAAATCAAAATGCCACTTCTTTGTGCTCCTAGAAATGGGCTTAGGCTCTTACTAGCATGATGTTAATATCCACTTTGGCTAGTGAAAGTATGGCCCTAATCTTGTTAGTAATGAACTGTTGTTAGTAATCTTGAAGACCTTAGCATTGGATGAGCTGACCATTTTTGAAATGTTAGAAGGAAAGCATAAATTACAAAGAAAAGACTATTTACATGAAAAGAAATTACAAACAATAACTCCTTATGTACATGAATTCTAGGAAAAATATAGGAAAAGAAATCTCTAGGTTTGGTTATTTTTTCTTCTCCAATTTTATAACATTGTCGCTTTGTTAGTTATTTGTTGATCTCATGAAATGTATGTAGAAAGTGGAGGTTCTAAAGGTCCTTAAACTCTGTTACCTCATACATTTATGGAAAAATGGTTCCTCGATCACATCGAAGTTTAACTGGGGTAGCCTAATTGGCCCCGAACGGTGGTTACCCTACTATGCTCGGAACTTACATAATAGCTCCCCATACTAAGGTCTTAAGATGGCCTTAGTTTGATCGTATCTATCATGCATTCATGATGCGAAAAATAAATTCCTTTCCTCCTAATTATTTAGATAAATAAAATTAATCGTGCAAAGGAAATGTTAGCATAATCATGATAAATAACAAAGAATGAAAGAAATTAAATAAATTACATCAAGGTGATTTTTAGAGATCAATTTTAATTTTGGAAAGTTAAATGGCTAACCCTCTTGACGTCCTTAGTGGAGTCACCAAGCTATTGAGCCTGGTTTTTAACTCTCCTAGTTTTTTGTAAAATTAGGTCTTCTTTAAACCGATCAGTATTAAACCCAACTCATTTAATATTAATCCTCGACTAGGGTTTAAAGAAAATAGCTCCTTTTTGTTTTGGAAACAATTTTAGAGTCGCTACTCGATTGGAGTCAGGAAAAACAATTAAGTTATAACCAATTGAGTGGATTAGTTATAACTTAGCCACTAGTTTAACGATTAAAACCAATTTTACAAAATGTTTTTGAAACTAGAGAATCTAGATCTGGGGGTTAGGAATTTTGGTATCATTGACTTTCCAAAATTAGAATTAAACTTAAAAATTACCTTTAATTTTGAAAGACAAAACTTGATATTGGTTACTCTAATTAGATAAATGAAATAATTTAAACTAAAGAAAAAAGGGAATTTTTTTTTTAAATTTTTATCATAGCCTTGTAGGTGCCTACATACTCGCTATTCAGGATTAAACGTACGTAGTTCTTTTACCAAAAATATAGTGGGTTGGTTAATTTTAAATTTTGAAAAATGATCGGGTTTACGTTCTTACCCATTTTGATTTATTTAAGAAAATTTCCTAAAGGATCATAAATTGGTTTTTATTTTTGGAAATTCTAAATGATCTTAATTTGAAAAATGGTTGATTTATTTTAATTTCATTTTTAGAAAATAATTTTTTCTAAGTGACAAAATAATTTTACTCACTATATTACCTATTTTATTTTGATTTCATTATGTCATCTTATTTATTTATTACTTATTATATTTGATTTATTTTTATTAAACTAGTAGAAATAAAATAAAATAAAACAAAATTACCCTTTTCTTTTTCTTCTTTTTCTTTTCTTCTTTTCTTTTATATTATTAAATATATATTTGGAAATAAATATAAAAAACAAAGATAAGAAAATCAACAACAACTAAATAAACTAAATAAAAAAAAAAGTTCGGATGCAGCTGGGTGTGCAAGTTGGACTTGGGGTTAGTCGATTGGGTTCGATCGCAGGTTGTTAGATCGGGCTTCAGATCTAGGTCGGGTTGGTTCTTCTTTAAGCTTAGTGACGGCAACTAGGAGCAGTTTAAGGCGATTCGGACCATTTTTTTGGGGGTAAGGGCGGATTTGAGTGTTTAGGATTGGACTTGAGGGGGTAGGGGTAGGCCGAGTATCGTAGCCAAGGGTGTTTGTTTGGCGATTGTTAGAAGTTAGCTATAGGTGGTGGTGGTGGTTCAACCATATGTGGATTGCTGGGCATGAGTAGGGTGATGGGTCTAGGGTTAAGGAGCATAGGGAGTTTAGCCGTAAGTTTAATTTGGAGTGGGGCGTAGTGGTGGTGGTGGTGGTTTGAGAGCACGGTGGTGGAGGTAGAGGGTAGTGATGGAATGCTTAGGGTGTGGGGGTTACAATCGTGGCGTTGGGTTAGGTTGAGAGTAGTTAGAGAGGGCGATTCAAAGAGAGAGAGAGAGCTCGGTGGAGGGTTAGAGAGAGAAAAAGGCTGTATGAGAGAGAGAGAGAGCTTGGGAGTTGATTTTGGAGCTTATGGATGGTTGTGTGTGTGCCTGAACATCCCTTAACACTCAATTTATAGTCGGAATTATCCTAGAAACAAAGGAAAGCTTGGATCAAAGTTAATGGGAATGGCTGAATTCTTAGGTCTTTTTTTTTTTTTTTAGGATTTTGGAGCTCGATTTGAATGCTCCTTTGACTATATTTGGACATGTTAATGAATTTGGTTCACAATATGCTACACGGTAA
This sequence comes from Lumnitzera racemosa, assembly GCA_024138005.1. NCBI lineage: Eukaryota > Viridiplantae > Streptophyta > Magnoliopsida > Myrtales > Combretaceae > Lumnitzera > Lumnitzera racemosa. Next base: position 54,813,020 of record JAMXBC010000005.1, read on the forward strand.
ACAAAATCAAAGCAAGAAATTGGGTATGAGTATATGCAATCTGTATGAAAATTGATGCTAAAGTAGGAGGAGTGAGCTGTTCTTGAGAAGGATAAAGGAGGAAAATTGGGAGAAAACTGAGGGAAAGTACTGATGTGGTACCATGTCAGCCAACTCGACCAATCCTAACCTGCCCCTGTCAGCATGTGACACATGGCAGCTGACATAGTACGCTTCGTGGATGTCATGTCAGCTAGGTTGTCCAATCCGATGATGCTTTCTATTAAGACATGTGGCACAATGAGATCCCAATACATGGCAGCGTGCTAGTTAACAAAAAATAAAAAAAATGCCTCCTACACGTAATACCCGAACAAATCTAAATGTTTAACCAATAGGCTATTGGCCTGTGCCTTGTTCATATGTACAACTAAATTGCACATATAGACTCGGTCAGCCTGAGCTAGATTTAAATCAAAGCTCAGGTTCAACGGTCCAATTTCTAAATCTAATTTAAAAATAAAAATCTACCTTAATGAAATGTTATTTTCTAAAATCTTTTATTTTTTCAAATTTGTAATTTTTCAATTTTCTAAAATTTTAAACTTTATTTTCTAAACTTTTTATCTTTTAGGGTTTTTTTTTCTAAAGTTTCTCATTTTTTTGTGCTTTTTCTTAATTTTTAAAATTTTTTATATTTTTCTATAATTCTTATTTTTTCTAAATTTCTTAATTTTTTGGGTTTTCTTTAATTTCCTATTTTTTTTTGAATTTTTTCTAATTTAGGACCCTATAATCTAATCTGAAAAATAAAAAGGAGAGCAAAAATTGAGTGTCTATACATATTGATATATAGTTACTATAGTTTAACTCTATAAGGTAATTAATATTTAATAAAATAGTCATTATCACTATATATTAATGTACAATTAATATATTTTACTCATAAAGATTAATTTGTTAATTCTTGTATGTTTTTTAATAGTTAGTGCGTGTTTATTTTATTTTAGCGAGGTATATAAATATAATTAAATTGCAATTCTATAGAGTAACATATGTTGGAGTTTTGAAATTGATGATGAAAGAGTGAAATTTAATGGAAGAGTATGAGCTCTTATTTCTAAATATGCTGTTACAATATTAAATTTGATTCAATAATTTGGAGTGTTCATTGATAGTTTTGTCCTTAAGAGTTTTCCATGACTTTTATTTATTTTTGCTTGAAACAAGCAAAAGTTTAAGCGTGGGAGTATCTGATAATGCTTACTAATACTTACCTTTAATGGGTTGTTTTTATAATGTTTATATGTGTTTCCTGCATATTTTTAGTACTTTTGGTACTTATTCGGTTTATGTTTTTTTTATTTTAAGCTTAATTTGTTGAATTTGATCAATTTTTGGATGATTTAAAGATGATTTTTATTAGTTTTAATGCCTGAAAAAAAATCACACCCAAGTGTACTAACTAGGAACTGAGATTGCTCGCGATTGTAAGCCTTAACCGTGAACCGCTTGTTTCACTTATTTGCGATTTTTAAGAAGAGAAATTCACACTGAGAAGTATGACCATGATTCATGGTCATAAACATGCTATGTCCTTGTGAATTCTTTTATTTTGAGGAGAATTAAAATGTTAATAGATTCCAATGTACTATAAATAGCCTTGTAAACAAAGGCAAGAAGCTAGGAAGGCTAGGGTTTGAAGATTATAAGACGGTTGTTTCTTAAACCTCTCTCATGTCTATTTTTACATTTCCTTTTTAGTTTATTTTTAATGTTTTAATTTATTTCTTTATAGTATTTGAATATTTAGTCCTTGAATTCTATATAGAGATACTTATTCTCTTTTGTTTAATTCAATCAATGATTTCTTGTTATTGAGATCTAATTACATTATGGTTACTTGTTCTTTGAATTGATATTTTTGGAGTCTTGATTCAATATCTCATTTCACCTTAGACATTGCGAAATTCTATTGCAAATAGATTTGTGTAATTAGAAGTAGCTAAAGTAGAATTGAGAGATCAGCTGCTATAGTTTCTCTAGATTAGGATAACCTAATAGTGGGATTCAAGAGTTTAATGTAATTTTAATATAATTATTGAAGAAGCAAATCTGGTAATCATAATTAACGTTAGTAGTATGCGTCAAATTAGGGGTTAGCTTGCATATTGATGTAAGATGGGAAAGTGATCCTTTCGTGTCTAAGTAGTTAAAGCCTTATGAGAAGAATGATCAAACTAATGATTTGGAGTTATCCACTATTGTATTGGAATTAAAGTTATGGAGACATTACTTTTATGGGGGAAAAGTGCAAGATTTTTATAGATCACAAAAGCTTGAAGTATATTTTTACTTAGTAGGAACTAAACATGAGATAATGTTTAGTGATTGGATCTCATTAAAGAGTATGATGTGGACATATAGTACCACCTAGGAAAGGTGAATGTGGAATAGATGCTCTCAGTAGGAAGAAATGATGTTTCATTACTACTTTAATCATGTAGGTTAGACTTAGAAATTGTGACATAGAAAATAGGAGCAAGATTAGCCAATTTGTACATTGAACCAACCATAGTATATAAGATTAAAGCTGTAGAAGTTGAAGATGTTGAGATCTAAGAGATTAAGAATGAAGAGGAATGGAGAAAGGCACCTAAGTTTAGTGTTGATGCCAAGGGTGTTCTAAGACTTGGGACCAAGTTGTATATGTTAGGGAATGGTGAGTTAAAGAAAGAAGTTTCAAGAGAAGCATACTATTCAGGATATTTAGTGCACCTAGAAAGTACTAAGATGTACAAGGACTTGAAGTGTCATTATTGGTCGAAAAACATCAAATGGGAGGTAGCTAAATTTGTTTCTAAATGTCTAATGTACCAAATGGTAAAGATTGACCACAAGAGGTCAGCAAGTGAACTACAACTATTGCTAGTTCTAGGTTGGAAGTAGGAAAACATAATTATAGATTTTGTTACCCATCTCCCTACGACAAAGGATAATAGTTGACAGATTGACTAAGTTGCTCACTTCATATCAACTAATGTTAGGTATAAGTTGGAAAGACTGGCAAGGTTGTGTATTCAAGAAGTGTAGATTATATGGAGTGCCAATGGAAAGAACCTTTGATAATGACATTCATTTTGCAAGCAAATTTCAGAGAAGTCCATAGAGGACATTGGGTATAAAAGTATAATTTAACACAACTTTTCATCTTTAGATTGATGGATAGTTTAAGAGATTCATTTGGACTCTTGAGGAGATGTTCAGGGCCTATATACTAGATTTTAGAGGGAAATGAAATGAGCATCTTCCTTTAGTGGAATTCTTGTTTAATAACAATTATTAAGCAAAGATCTAAATGGTTCCATACGAAGCATTATGCCGGATAAAGTGTTGAACAACCATTCATTGGGATGAGGTAGGCAAGAGATGACTTTTGGGGCTTGAGATTGTACAAGAGGCGATCGATATGGTTGGCTTGATTAGACAAAGGAGGCAAATTCTAAAAGCCATCAAAAGAGCTATGTAACTAAGAAGTCATGATCTTTGGAGTTCTAAGAGGGAGATCAAGTGTGTTGAAGATTTCTTCAGTTAAGAGAGTAAGCAAGTTTAGATTAAGAGGAAAACTAAACCTATGATTTGTAGGCCCATCTGAAGTAGTAGAAGGGATTGGAAAAGTGGCTTTTAAGTTAACACTGTCATTATACTTAGAAGGAGTGTACAATGTGCTCCATGTCTCAATACTAAGGAAGTTCGCATATGATTTAGATTAAGGTTTAGATTAAACTATAGTTTAGATTGTAAATTTAAAGCCTTTAGAGTTGCATCCAAACTTATCTACAATGGAGCAACCTATTAAGATCTAAGGGATAAGAAGAATCAAGTGTTGAGAAGGCAAGTAATTCCCAACGTTAAGATTTAGTAGACAAACCATATCGAAAAGGAAGCTACTTAGGAGTTAGAAGAAGAGGGAAAGAGGAAACATCTAAAATTGCTTTAGGATTCAGGTAATTTTGCCAGAATTAAAGTTCTTTTAGGGGAAGGGGGAAGGATGAAATGCCTAAAGATATTTGAAGGATAATATTTTTAAAAATAAAGGCATTTTTGTAATCTACTCAAGTAGGCTTAAACCATACACATTTTAAAACCCCTGCTATATTTAAAACCTTAATCCTTTACTCTAATCCTTATTACTCTCTTTGACCTCTCTTATTCTCCATTTCTTTTTATCTCATCTTCATTTCCAGCTATGATGTACCTAAGAGCTTAGTAATTACTAAGGCTTATTGTAGGGAATAGTATCTACATGGGTCCTTTGAGATATCAAAGAAAAAGAGGATGGTAGGGTAGTAAACATAGTAACTTTTACAAAGCTGCTTGGAGGCTATGATGCTTCAACGAATACGATATGACTTAACACTTCACGTCTATGACTCACAAGCTAATGTTGAGATTCACTTTCCATTAATCTTGAACTACTCGATAAGATTAGATAAGAGTGTAGGACAAAGTGTACTTAGAGATGAGTATCTCACAAGAACAAAAAGATTCATTAAGTGTAAAGTATCTAATGATTGTAGCGATAGTACAAGGACTATTTACAGTAAGTCCTTTAGGGCAACAATATAAAAAATGGTAAATTACATAAAAGACAATGAAGAAAGAGATTCTTAATATGTACAAAAAAGGGTAAATGTCACGCCCCGAAGTGGTAGAGTCGTAACAGCCCTTGCCGTGTAAACCATCCTAAGATAGAAGTTGGCCTTACAATCGCTATCTTAGACCTAATCTACATAAGGCGTCCATGACTAACCCGCTTTGAAGTAAACAGTTGTAATTTAAATAAATTATTTACCTAAGAAAGTGAGGAAATACATATATACACTATAATTTAGTTAGTACAAATATCGTTTACAATATTTCTCCGTAATATATTTCCTAGTTATTAAATTATTTAGAAATGAGAAATTCTAAAGTAAAAGCTTAAACCTTAAAAATATGTTTTTATTCTTCATATGTTTTTCCTCACTCCTCAGGATCCAGCAGTTGCTAGCTTCAAAGTAGTTGTTTGCCGCTTCTTAGCCAGCACCTACACGACGTCTATAGGGATGTGAGCAACCACAGCTCAGTAAATTAGGATAGAGGACTTAAAACTATACCATAAACACAACAAGGTTATCAATCAACTTATTAGGTGCAATGCATGTTCAAGCAAATGCCATCGCACGACGTTGTATGGCCCATCGTGAGATTAGAGAAATTACACCCGCTCTAATCCGAGTTGAGGAGTTGCCGTTAATGCAACAGCTCACGACTAAACCTAGGCTTGTGTAATGGAGACCTCGTTCCTCCCGTGATTCGAACGATTGTCTTCACCCTCGCCGCGACCTCTTCTCTTGTCATTTAGTTCTACTAAGGATGAAGAAAGGACCATTTTGCAATCCTGTGCTATCCCTTTTGAAGGGGTCGGTATTTGGCCGGAAAGTCCTAAGTTCCCCTAATGGGTTGCAATGTAGGTCCGATTATAATTATAGGTCGTATATTTGATTAGGTCCAGTTTAGAGTGATCAATCATTTCATACAAACCATACAATACAAGCCAGGATAACAGACAGAATCATAGCATTACTCATAATTAAGCACATACATACATTTAACTATCTAACAAGCACAACCAAGCATAATCTTAAGCCTCAAAATACAGCATCGTATTAATCTTAACTTACCTCGACTTCTCGCTCACTCACTCAAGGTCCGACTTGCTCAGGCCATCACCGATCATCCCTATAACACAAGCGTGGTTTCAGTTTTTTATATAACTGTTATAGGTTCGTTTTATCCTATAACGCATATTGTTATGTGTTGTTTAGGGTTTAATATACCTAATTATCTAGGTCTTAAGTTTTTTACAATTATTCTAGGTTTGGGGTTAGGTTCGAGTTCAGTTTCCGCATCAATTTCTAAATTAGGTTTTAGTTCGATTTCTATGTATTGTTTTATACTCGAACCCTAGAAATTCGTTTCAACTCATAATGTGAAATTAATCACATTACTTCCCGATCTCCTAAATATCATCATTATCTCTAATTAGTATTTTATTCCACCCGGTACACTTAAATCCTTATTAGTGTACCAAGTTTACTCTTGATGTAAGAAATGTTTACATTTTTCCTCTAATTGCATAAATTCAAGTTTCCTATCAGATTTATTGTACATTTTTATTATTATCATAGTATCAATTTTTATTATAATATTTTCTATTTATTATATTTATAATAATTGTGTATTATGTACTATTATTTATTATGTACATAATATACATTTAATATCCCTATTCCTCTAATTACCATCTCCTAACATCAATTATCATTTCAAAATGTCTAAATTCATCTTAAATCAGATTTTATACCTAATTACTCTAATTTACAAAATTAACTTAAAATGTACTATTTTTCCATATTACTTATTTACTACATAATTAACCTAATAATTACATCTAACAACCTAAATGCTACAAGTATCATACTCCATCAAATTTCAACATCCTAAAACATATAATTATTCACTAAATCAGTAATTAACCACTTAATTACTTAATTAGCCCTAAATTACCCATTTTATGCCTTATTTTAGGGCCTAAAAATTGTCTAAAATTTTTGAAAATTATTTTTTGAAAACGGGCTTTATAGCATTGTTCTATATAATCTAAATAGTCTACACAAAAATTTTGGGTTCAAAACTACACTCCTAAGGTCATTTATTACTAAACCGAAACATGCTCGGTTTTGCATGATTTCTTAAGGACCCTATATCATGAGACATATTTTCATCAAAATAATATTTTTCCTAAAAACTACATAACAAAATATTCCAGAATAACAAGTTTTATAATTTTATAATAATATTTACTATTTTTACAAATTACACAAAATCGGGTTGAAAATCGAACTCACCGATTTAGGTGGCTCCGGCCACTGTCGGTGGCCATGGGTGTGTCGGCCCACCTGGGCGCTGCCACCACCGTGTGTTGGTGGTGGCCCGTCGGGTCTGGGTTCTCCTTTGTGGCCTTAACTGCACAGTTTTCCTTTTCTTTTCTTTTTTTTTTTTTTTCTGAATTTTCCCTCAAATTTTCGAGTCTCTCTATTTTTCTCTAATGCTAAACTGTCTAAATGAGTTCTGAAAATTTTTCCCCTATTTATAGATGATTTTTGTAATTATTATGTATTAATAGACATGACTTTGCCCAATTTCCTTCATTTTTAACTTTTGTGTTGTCTAATTTTAATTGGTTAATTTTTATTTTGCAGATCTTAACCTGCCACGACTTGATTTGGATCATTCCTGATTTTTATTTAATTAATTATGAATTTTCTTTAAGTATTTAGTATTATTTTAGCACATTTTGCGTATTTTAAGTAATTACGTGTATTTATACCTACATGTAAATTCATATATAGTACAAATAAATATTCCTAAATATTATTTAGGTTATTTTATAATTTTTAGTATACATATAATTTATCTTTAGCGATTCGTTAAGTACTGGAATGCATTTTACGCATTTTCGATAAATAATGAGTTATATATTTAAAATTTGAAAATTTTGTAGTCACCTATTTTATTACTTATTTTCTTAAATTCAAAATTACGTGATCAGTTTACTAATATTTCTTGTTTTACTTTATAATTTAGGCTCGATCGACTCTTTCAACAGATCGAAATCTCGGATTGCTAGTTTTAGGGCATATAGTAAATAAGATAAATGACAAAAAGAAATATGCTACAAATGTCAAAAAAGTAATGGATAAGTGGCAATCTATTAATAGGTTTGTATAAGGGAATCTTGGGCATTATGGATGCTTAAAATGAGTGTAGTTGCTATTGGAGGTTGGCACTTAGAGTTGTTGAGATGAATAAGGAATAATGATGTTCAATTGGTTGAATAAGTAGAACTTGATGTACACTGGCCTCGATCTTGGCACTTGACAGACTGGCCTTAGCACTTGAGGGGTCAATGACTAGACAAGGGTCAAGAATAGAGTAGGGTGCATATGAGTTAGGACCTTAAGGAGTTCACCCATAATTCTGCTATATATAAGAGCTTATCCTTGGTATGCTGACGTTAAAACATTCTCCTCGTAAGAGATTATATGCTTCGAAGATGAGCATGAGTAAGGGGTCTAGAGGTTGGCAATCCACTAGTACCCTAGGGTTATTGAAGATCTTACCTCAAATCTTGGTCCTCTTCTTCTTTAACCACATTAGGTGTTAGGTTAGCGACGTTGAAAGTATGAGGTACTTCATATCCTTTCGGTAGCTCATAGGCATTGTGATTGACATGTCGAAGGATTTTAAAAGGTCCACATGACCTGGGAGATAACTTGTTTGTCTTCTTCCCTGGAAATTGCTCCTTGCTGAGGTGGATCTAAACAAAGTGTCTTAGGTTGTAAATGACTTGTCACCTTCCTCGGCTTCCCTATTCTCTCTATTGAGCTATAGTCTTGGCTAGTTGCTCAGCAACCTTCATATACAGTTTCTAAAACTCCTTAATGTGCTGCAGGCCTGATTGACTTTCTCCTTGGGAGGTTGGGCTAATAACCTTATCCATGGGTAACTTTGGGTTAAGTCCATAGATGACCTTGAAAGGTGACCTTCTTGTCAAGTTAGGAGTGGAGTGGTTACAAGCATGATGGTAGGAAAGATCCCAATTATTTAGATTCTTCCCAATAGTAGCTCGAAGGAGGTTACCTATTGTTTTGTTCACAACTTCTATCTTGTTGTCTATTTGTAGGTGGCACGAAGTACTAAAACTACTACCATAATAGAATCATGTCTCCATAATGTTCTAGGTAGGTCGAGTATGAAATCCATACTTAGATCGGTCCATGACCATTCAGGTATTGGTAGAAGTGTATACTTTTCATATGGTTCCTTTCTTCCCTTAGCTTGTTTGCATACCTTATAACGCTCAAGAATTTTGAGCACATCTTTCATCATCCTAGGCCAATATAAATGTTCTTTCAGTGACTCGGCTGTTGTCTTCTCACCAACGTGGCTGACTAAGCTTCCATCATGGGCTTCTCAGATAAGTAATTCCCTAGCAAACCCACTTGACATACAAATTTTTCTTCCCTTCATAAAAAATCCTTAGCTCAAACAAAACCTATCCATAACTCCTCCAACACTACACTTAGTTACTAAGGGTCTTAAGTATGTGTCATGCTTATATTGATTAGACAAGGTATCAAACCCAAGTATCTTAGCCTATAAAGTGGTAATAAGAACATACTGACGAGAAAGTGCATTGGCTATGGTGTTTGTTATGAATTGTGACTAAGAATAGATAAGGTCGGTTGTTGAATGGGTCCAAGCTTGCTAGGAGCTTGAAATGGAAATGATGGGGAATGTACGAAAGGATAAATACGAAAGAAAATTAAGAAAAAACCCACAAACAACTCTAATGGATATGATGCACCAATGACACTTTCAAGGACTCACGGTATAACTTGATATGATGTACGAGATGGTTTGGTGAGGTTATTCACCACTTAGCCTTGCTTAAGGGTTAGGATAAGAGTGAAATGAATGTGAATAGAGTAATGTTTATGAGAGATAAAATGTCAAGTGTGTTAATATTCAATCTGTTTATGACTACAAATATAAGGGTATTTATACCCATATGTTAGGGAAACTTGCCCAAAAGGGGAAAAAAAAACAAAAAGAGCATTTCCTAAGGAAGTAATGTACAAGATACAAAAGGGTAAAAATGAATGTTTAAGGAAAACAATCATTGGTGTAATGGATTCTATACATGATTCTATACACATGGCGATGTTGCATTGGTGATGCCGTTAGAATATGTAGACGAAAAGTATAGACAGCTTGCTTGTCTGAACAGGGCTAGCTTAATTAGTCCGAAGTCTCTCTCTCGGCATATTGGCAAAAGTGATGCCGAGTAATTGATTGGTCATGCATGAGTGAGAGTGAGATTGTCTATTGTCTTAGCGTTTCACTTCTCGGCACACTATTTGCGAGAAATAAGCAATCATTTGGCTTAGCATGTAAAATAGGTCGGCAAGGAGATATTAGGCCTTGGCTGGAGTAGGAGGATTTGTCTTGCCAATCCCTCTAATCCTTGGGCTAATTACCATCATTCCCTCTAAGTTGTTTTGGATTTGGGATCAAATCTGAATGGTCTTTAATCAGCTCTCTGTCAAGGTGATATGGATTAAGGTTGGCAATGTTGAAGGTGTCAGAAACCCTATAGTCCTTGGGTAGCTTTAGTCTGTAGGCATTATCATTGATCTTTTAAAGGATTTTGAAAGGTCCTTTACCCTTTAGGGATAGTTTGTTCCTCCTCTTGCTTGGAAACCTTTCTTTGCTTAGGTGTAACTATGCCAAGTCTCCCAATTGAAAATGTTTTACCATGTTACCCTTGGCCTTCTTTTGCATATGTCTGGTAGCTTGGTCAATGTGCCAAGTGACTTTGTTGTAGATATGCTGAAGGGATTGTGCTTTAGCTCTTGCATTATGGTCCTCTTATACGGGTACAGGTACAGGGGTATGATTGAGGGGCAATTCCGGATTAAAACCATAGACCACTTCAAAGGGAGTTTGCTTAGTAGTGTATGTACTATTCGGTTGTAAGTGAATTCAACTACTAGTAAGCAGACATCCGAATTAACTAAGTTTTTGCCTACTGCAGCTCAGAGCAGTGATTCCAAAGTGTGATTAACCACCTCTGTTTGGCCGTTAGTTTAGGGGTGACTAGAAGTACTGAATAGTAGTTTAGTTTCCATTTAATACCATAAGGTCCTTTAGAAATGACTCAAGAACTTCAGATCCTTATTGGAGACTACACTTCTCGACATGTTGTGTAACCACACAATCTTCTCCAAGAAAAGAGTAGTAATAGTTGAAGCATCGTTAGTTTTAGAGCAGGGTACAAGTGTGCCATCTTGTTGAACTTATCCATGACTACCATTGCAGAATCTTTGCTTTGGGATGTCCGTGGTAATTTGAGAACAAAGTTCATGCTTAATTCAGTCTAAGGTTTTGTCATAATAGGCAAAGGCATTGCTTTCCCTTGCTTGGATTAGCACTTAGCCCTTTTGCACATGACACACCTTTCAATGATTCGGTATACATCTTACCTCATTCTTGGCCAAGAGAATTGACCAATCAGTAATTCATTTGTTCTTTTCTCCCTAAAATGTTTGGATAGTCCTCTACTGTATGCCTTCCTAATCAGTAACTCCCTTAGGGAACAAGTCGGCACGCATTATTTTCTACCTTGGAACAAGTAGTCATCTTCCACATGATACTCGTTGCTGTTCTTCCATCGATGCATCATACAATTATGGGTCCAAAGTGTGGATCCTTAGAATACTGCTCTTTGATACTTGTAAACCTAAATAGTCTGGTCTGCAGTTCATTTAGAAGCGCATGTCCTCTTGAAAGAGCGTTTGCAACTACATGATTCTTTCCCTATTTATATTTTATTACAAAATTGAATCCCTCAAGGAACTGAATGCATCTCACCTGCTGCTTAGAAAACTTCATCTAGCTTCAAAGATACCTCAAAGGCTTATGGTCATTGTAGATAACAAATTCTCTAGGCAAGAAATAATGCTACCATACTTGCAGTGCTCAGATCAGTGATAAGAGTTCTTTGTTATACATAGAGTAATTTAACTAAGGCCCCTTGAGCTTCTTATTATGGTAGGCAATTGGTTAGCCTTCTTGCATTAGGATAGTGCCTATCCCAATGCTTGATACATTACACTCTAGCTTGAATATTTCTTCAAAGTCAGGTAGAATCAATATAGGTGCGAAGGTTAACCTTTCCTTTATCTCGGTAAAACTCCTCTCCTCCTTTTCTCCCCATTAGAAGTTGATGTTCTTCTTTGTCAGTTCAGTAAGCGATGCAACGAGGGTATTGAAATTCCTGATGAATCTTTTGTAAAATGAAGCTAGTCTATGAAAACTTCTCACATTGGTACAGTTAGTGGGAGTTAGCTACTTGACAATTGCTCGGATCTTCTCATCATCCACTTGTAACCCTCCTCCACTAACTACATAGCCCAATAATACCACTCCCTCTTTGGAAAAAGTATCATTTCTTCAAGTTGCCGAATAATCTCTTGGCATGAAATATATTCAATATGGCTCGAAGATGCTTGTAGTGACTTGGCTTGTTAATACTGTAGACTAGGATATTGTCAAAGTACACTACGACACACTTTCCTATTAAATGTCTCAGTACATGATTCATCAGCATCATGAAAGTGCTTTGGGACATTCAACAAGCCAACGGCATGACAATCCACTCATAAAGTCTTTGTCGAGTTTTAAATGTAGTTTTCCACTCATCTCTTAGCCTCATGTAAATTTGATGGTAGCCAGACTTCAAATCAATCTTGTTGAAGATCTTAGCTTTGCTCAATTTATCTAGTATGTCCTCCGATCTAGGAATGGGATATCTGTGTTTGATTGTGATCTTGTTCATAACTCGGTTATCTACATACATCCGTTAGGTTCCATCCTTTTTTGGTACTAGAAGCACTGACATAACACAAGGGTTGAGACTGTCCTTAACATATCCTCTCTCATGTAACTCATTGACTAGATATTAGAGCTTAAAAGGCTGTTCAGGATTCATTTGATAGGCAGGCTTATTCAGCAGGCCAACACTAGGTATTAAGTGAATATAGTGTTCTATGCTTCACAGTAGGGGCAATCCTTCAGCTAACTATTCAGGGAATAGGTTGGTGTATTCATCTAACAACTCCTTTACCTCTTAGGGTAGTTCACCACTCTCCTTTAACTATAATAGTTGCTTGACCAACATGAGGGTCTATGCATTAGCTTTAAGGGTTTCTTGAAGCTTAGCTCTACTCATTACAAGAGCCTTCTTCAATCTATGAGCAAGTTTGGCCCGCAATTTATTAACTTCACTCGGTGGCATCGGGTTCAACGTAATCTTCTTACTATCCTTCTTGAATGTATATGTGTTCCGATATCCATTATGGATAACTCTCCTGTCAAATAGCTATGGTCTACCTAGCATCATGTAAGAAGCGCACATGGGTAGTATATCATAGAAAATTTGGTTAAAGTAATTTCTGATAATGATCGGTAGTAGCACTTGCAGAGTGACATGTAGTACTCCTTTCTTACTTAACTAGTGCAACTTGTTTGGCCTTAGATGTGCAATAGTTGGAAACTTCAATTTTGTAATGAGGTCGGCTGGTGCTATATCGGTGCAACTACTACTATCCATAATGAGGATACACACTTGATTATTCACCTTACAGGTGGTATAAAACGAATTCTCTCTTTACTCCTCCTTATGTGAGGATTCCATGTTCATTGTGCGTTAGACTACCATAATCAGCTGGTCCAAGTCGTCAACAAACACATCCACTTCAATCAATTCTTTTTTGGCGTCTTCTTTCCCAGTAGTGATTTCCTCTTCCTTAGGTTCTTCATCAATACTTTCTACCTCTAGCTTCAGGACGTCTCCCTTACTGACCATTGTCCTTTTGTTCAGGCACTACACGGCCATATGTTCGAACCCTTGGCATTTGAATCACTTGATTTGGCTCATCTTCTTACCTAATCCTTGTTCCTTCTCATAAGTTTGGGTTGCCACGTTACCATGAGGTTGGCCTTTCTTCTTGAATCGGACATCTACCTTTCGGATTGGCTCGAACTTGACTGAACTCAGTAACTTCCTTGCCTTAGTTGGTTAGTCGGCATTCTAGTTGGCACTTAGCTTCTTCTTTGCCTATCTACTCGTTGAGCTATTCAGATGGCTTCATCCATTGCTGTGAATTGTTGGAGTTCTACAATGTCCCGAATATCAATTCTTAATCCTGTGATGAACCTAGAAATTGTTCATGCTAGGGGTTCCTCCAATTTACATCGGATCATGAGCATTTGGAATTCCTATATATACTCTTCAACTGTTCGGCCTCCTTGCCTCAGCTCTTGAAGCCAAGTGAAATTATCTAGTAGGTAAGTTTCAGGAACAAATCAATATTCTTTTCATTTCAGGCTAAGTGTTAATCTCTTGGTAGCCTTCTTGCCTCTTCATAGCTTAGAAATTTTTCCACTACATGGTGGGATGTCTGGAGAACTCAACAGCAGTAGTTTTTACTTTCTCATAATCCTTGTATTGATAATAGTTGAAAATATGCTCTACTTTCTCTTCTCATTTTAGATATTCATTAGGATTCCCATATCCATTAAAGCTCGAATCCGAAGCTTCACATAGTCAGATGCTTTAGGAACTTGAGCTCGCTCTTCTTTAAAATACTCTTCCTTCTCCTCTTCATCTAGTTCTCCCAAGTTTATATCCTTCGTATTACTCGTCCACTTACTCCTCTACTTCGAATTGGTCGAGTTGATTTTTGACTTCTAACAGGTTGAATGACTTGTGGGCTGTTTCGCACGGCCTCAGTAGGTTAGAAAGCTAACACATGAACAATTTGGGTCAAATCTACCAAGTTGTTAGCTACCTCATCAAGTCTCTCGTTAGTACTCCTAAGTGTTCCTTGAGATTGTTGTCTATGGTGGATAACTCTATTGTTGTCATCTTTAACACTAGCATTTACACTTGGATCTGTCATTTCTTTAAACTAGAAATTAAACAGCCAAAAAATATAGTAACTAAGATGAATACGATAAGTTGCTCTATTTTACATGTGCAAAACATAATATAAATAGAATAAACTACAACTCAAATAAAACCTCCACTTTGATACTAAGATGTTGTAGACCGTAACTAAGAACAGATAAGGTCGGTTGTTGAATGGGTCCAAGCTTGCCAAAAGCTTGAAAAAGAAATAATGGGGAATGTATGAAAGGACAAATGCGAGTGAAAAGTAAGCAAAAATCTACAAACAGCTCTAATGGATATGATCCACCAATGGAACTTCTGAGGACTCATAACACAATTTGATATGATGTACGAGATGGTTCGGTGAGATTACTCACCACCTAGCCTTACTTAAGGGTTAGGATAAGAGTGAAATGAATGTATACAGAGTAATGTTTATGAGAGACAAAATGTCAAGTGTATTAATGTTCAATCTATCTACGATTACAAATATAAGGGTATTTATATCCATAAGTTAGGGTAACTTGCCCAAAAGGGAAAAGAAAAAAAGGGTATTTCCTAAGGAAGTAATGTACAAGATATGAAAAGATAAAAATGAATATTCAAGGAAAATAATCATTGGTGTAACGAATTCTACATATGTTTTTGTATACATGGAGATGCTATATTGGTGATGCCGTTAGAAGATGTGTACAAAAAGTACGGTCAGCTTGCTTGTCTAAGTAGGGGTAGCTTAGTTAGTCCAGAGTCTCTCTCTTAGCATCTCGGCAAAGGTGATGTTGAGTAAGTGATTGGCCATGCATGAGTAAGAATGAGGATTGGTTGTTGTCTTGGCCTTCTGCTTTTTGGCACACTATTTATGAGAAATAAGTAGTTATTTGGCTTGGCATGTAGAACAGGTTGGTAAGGAGATATTTGGCTTTAGCAAGAGTCGGCTGGAGTAGGAGGATTCATCTTGCCAATCCCTCTAATCTTGGGGCTTGGCTGTAGTTCAATGGTCCAATAGCTTGATTCCCTTTTGTGTTGGTATTCCCCTTCTTATGTCTAATGACAGCAGAAAGTTTCTTGGTATTCAACCTACTTTGCATGGCATTGAGAAAGCTTTTGTTATCCTTTGAGATGGTTGAAAGATTCATGGTTTGTATAGAAAATAAACTCTTTGAGCAATAAGTAATGTTTCCAATTCTGAAGTTCTCGGAGAAGGGCATAAAACTCCTTATCATACATTGAGTAATTTAGTATGGCACCTTTGAGAGTCTTATTGAAGTATGCAACTGGTTGATGCTCATGCATAAGAATAGCTTTAATGCCGACTCTAGATTTGTTACATTCTAGTTTAAAAATTTTCTCGAACTTGGGTAAGATGAGTATTGGGGTAGAAGTCAACCTAAACCAAATCTCATCAAAGCTTCTCTAAGCTTTCTTAGACCATTTGAATTCAAAGTTTTTCTTGGTTAGCTCAGTTAGTGGGGTGGCTATGAAACTAAAGTTCTGAATGAATCTTTGATGAAATGAAGCTAGACCATGAAAACTCTTTACTTTGACAACATTAGTCGGCATCGGCTATTTAAGAATAGCTTTAACTTTCTCATCATGCACTTTGATACCTCCTTTAGAAATAACATAATCAAAGAACACTACCTCGTTCTAATAGAACACACATTTCTTTAAATTGTTGAATAAGTACTTAGTATGAAGGATATCAAACACAGACCTTAAGTGTACAACATGAGAGATGAAGTTAGGACTATATATTAGAATATCATCAATGTAGATAACAATATACCTACCAATCAATGTTCTCAAAACATGGTTCATGAGTCACATAAAAGTTTTCAGTACGTTTACCAAACCAAACGACATCACCATCCATTCGAATGGACCATCCTCTATTTTAAAAGCAGTTTTCTACTCGTCTCCAAGACTAATTCTGATTTGGTAGTAGTTACTATTTGGATCAATCTTCGAAAAGATTCATGCACCATGCAATTCATTGAGCATATCATCTAATTGAGGGATCGAATATTGGTACTTGACAGTAATTTTTTTGATTGCTCAACTATCAATACATATTCTCCATGAGCCATCTTTCTTCGACACCAGGACAATCGGTAGGAAATAGGTTGAAGGTTAATACAATGCTCTATACCTCCTATAGGTGGTAAACCTTTTGGCATTTCAATAGGAAACAGGTTGGCATACTTTTGTGGTAAAGTTTACACCTCAACAAGTAAGGTTTTGGCTTCTCTTAACTTTAGAAGTTTCCTGACTAATAAGAGCACAAACTCTTTTTTCTTGACATCTCTGGAAAATTGGGCTCACGAAATCACTAGGGTCTTCCTCTGTAGTGATTTAGAAATCTTCTCTTATGACTTTTGAACTTCTTTTAGGCTTATTGGAATTAATATAACCTTCTTCCCATCCTACTAGAACATATAGGTGTTCCTATATCTGTCATGAAGTACCTTTAAATCAAATAGCTTAGGTCAGCCAAGTAATATGTGTAGGGCACACATGGGTCGGACGTCGCACAACACCTTATCCTTGTGTCTGTCACTAACAATAATCGGCACTTTAAATTGGTCAATAACAAGTATACCTCTCTTCTCATTTAGCTAATGAATCTTGTAATAGCTTAGAATGAGGTTAGGTTGATAATTTCAAGGCATTCACCACTCCTTAAGCTATTACATTGGTATAACTCCCTCCAGTAATGATCAAAGCACAAAACTTGCCATTCAGTTTGTAGTTTGTATGGAAGAGGTTCTTCCTTTCCTCATTTTCATTAGAAACAAAGGTACTAAGAAATTTCCATACAGACATATAGTACTTAGCTCCCATTTTAGGTGGGATTATGGCATCTAAGTCTTCTTGAAATTCACTTAAGAGGTAATTAACGTCTACCTCTTCTTTAGCTTCACAAGGACTTTCCACCTCAAATTGGGGTTTGTCTCCCTTGATGGTCATGATATGTTGGTTTGGGCACTGACTAGGCATATAGCTAAAATGAAGACACTTGAAACACTTAATCTCTCAGGGCTTTTTTCCTAAGCTTTGAACTTGGTCCTTCTTGACCTTAAGCTCCTCGGTTTTGCTATTGCTTTGACCATCGTTAGGCTTGCTTAGCATCTAACTTCGGTAGTCCACCTTAGGACTATAATGAGCTTAGTAATATTTAGTTTAGCTTAACATATCAATCTTACTTGGTAAGCTAGGTTTGTGGCTTGGTGTTCGGTGCTTAGCTTAGCTGACTTCTCCTCTTCCTTTTTACTTTTTAGGCTACTTGAATGGTTTCATCTAAACTTCCTAGCCTTTACACCTCCACTATATTACCAATCTCGGTCCTCACAGCCTAGAAACAAACCTCGCTATTGTTTGCACCTTGGGTTCTTCAACATTATAGTAGATCATCAACAATAGAAACTCTTGGACATTCTCATCAACAGGTTGGCTACCTTATCTCAGGTCTTGGAGACATCAGAAAGTGTCTTGCTCATAGTGCTTTGGAACAAATCTACCCCCCAAAACTCTCTTCATCTTATTTCATGTTCAGATTTCTCGTTGGGCTCTCTAGTGTACATTTTGTAACTTCTTCCACCACATTGCTACATACTTAGAAAATTATAACATAACTACTCGAATACGAACGGTGTATTTGTAATCATAAAAGTTAAATATCTTTTCAATCTTCTCCTCCCAATCTAAGTAGTCATTAGCACTATTAGACCCATTAAAGCTCGAAATCTATACCTTAAGATGCTTAGCTCCGTTAGGAGCATTCCTACTCATACTCTTCAACTTCATCCAACTTAAGTTTTCTTCTTACCACTCTGTTGGCATGTCGTGATAGAGTTGGGTTTACATTAATAGTTTTAGGTACTCGATTCTTACCCACTTATCTTCTCTGCCTATTTCTAATTTCTTAGCCTTATTCAACAACATCTCTTTCTTACGACCTAGTCTGTATCGCCCTTCATATAGAAATAGCTAGATTAGCCATGATGGCAGCAAGGTTTAGTATTTGCTCATCAATAGTTCGTGGGGTTTGATAGGAATTAGGCTAGTGGACTTCTAACTCGTAGTCGAGCCTAAGGATTAGAGGGGCTGGCACGACGAATCCTTCTGTTCCAACCAATCTTGCTGAGGCCGAGTACTTCCTTACTAAGTCACCCTTTATGCCATACCGTATGACCGCCCATTTTTCTACAGTATGCTAAGTTGATGATTACTTTTTAGCACCAAGCTGACCAATTAGTTGGCATCTTCCTTATTAAGAAGTCGGAAGAGAGTCCGGACTGACTATGCCATCCTTACTTAGACAAGCTCATCTGTTTGTACGTTTTGTCTGCATCTTCTAATAACCTTACGTATATAGTATCGCTACGTATATAGTATCATGTGTAGAATCCATTGTGCCAATGATTGCTTTTCTTGTATATTCATTTTTACCCTTATATATCTTGTACATTACTTTCTTAGGAAACGCCCTTTTTGTCTTTCCTTTTTATGCAGGTTGCTTTAACTTATGGGTATAAATACCCTTATATTTGTAACTGTGACAACATCAGATCATTCTTAATATATACTCTTTGAGTACTTTTTCTTCCTCGTGTAAACACTGTTTGTTTACTCTCGACATCCCTCTTATCCTTTCCTTTAGGTAAGGTTAAGTGGCGAGTAAACACATTGGACCAATTTGTGCGTCATATCGAATTGAGCCGTGAGTCTTTGGAAGTTCCATTGGTGCATCATATCCTCTGGAGCTATTTGTGAGTTTTGCTTACTATTTCATTCTTTATTTTTATCCTTTTGTACTTTTTCCCATTGATCCTTTTAGAGATTTCTCTAAGCTTAAACCTATCCAGCGACAGGCCTTATCTATTATTGCTCACGGTTTGCAACATCTTAGTATCAGAGGGGAGGTTTTGTGTGAATTGTAGTAGTTCTTTTTGAAGTTCTATTATGCCTTATTTTATCTGTATGAAACAGAGCAAGTTACCGTGTTCTTTTGACTGCTGTATTTTTAACTGTTAACTTCCTAAAGTGTTTGTTTGAGTTTGAATTTGTGAGGAAAAATGACAAACCCATATATGAATGTTAGTATTGGTGATGATAGTGGAGTTGTCTACCATGGACGACAATCTCAAGGAACTCCTAGAAGTACTAATGAGAGACTTAATGAGGTAGGTAACCTCTTAGTAGATTTGACCTAAGCTGTTCATGCATTGGTTTGTTAACCTACTGAAGTCATGTAAAACACTTTATAAGCTATTCAGCCTGTTAGAGGTCAGAACTCAGCTCGACTTGTTCGAGGTGGAGGAGTTGGCGGGCGAGTAAGGCGAAGGATAGACTTAAGAAAGCTTGATGAAGAGGATAAGGAGTATGTATGAATCCCTAGAGCATCTAACCATGTGAAGCTTTGGATTTCAAGTTTTAATGGATCTAAGAATGTTGATGAGTATCTAGATTGGGAAGAGAAGGTGGAGTGTGTACTTGATTACTATTAATATAAGGATTGTGAGAAAGTGAGAACTATTGCTATTGAGTTCTTTAGATATGTTGCCATGTGGTGGAAAAATTTTCAGGCCATGAGAAAACGAGAGGGGTACCGAGAGATTATCACTTGGCCCAAGATGAAGAGAGTGCTTAGAAACAGATTTGTGTCGGAAACGTACCTCTAAGATACTTTTACTTGGCTTCAAGAGCAAAGACAAGGAAGCTGAACTGTTGACTAGTGTGTTTAAGAATTTCAAATGCTTATGATGCGTTATGAAGTGGAGGAACCACCAGCTCGAACAATCTCAAGGTTCGTTACCGGGTTGAAAGGAGACATTTGAGACATTGTGGAGCTCCAACGACTTAACACCATAGATGAGGCTATTAGGATTGCCTAGCAAATGGAGAGACAAACAAGAAGCCGAGTACCGGTGAGGTTGTTGACTAGTCGACCAAGACAGGTAAGTCACCGAACTCTACCAAGTATAGAGCTGAGTAGAAAAACCAACCTGATGGTAAAGTGTTGACATGAACTTATGAGAAGGGGTAAGGGTTTGGCAAGAAGACCAGCTAAATCAAGTGCTTTAAGTGCCAAGGGTTCGGGTACATGGTTGCTTAATGCCCGAACCAATAGATGATAGTCATCAAGGGAGATATCCTGAAGCTCAAAGTAGAGAGTATGGATGAGGAACCTGAGGAGAAGGAGGTTCTTACCGAGAAAGACAGTGCCAAGAAAGAGCTGATTGGGGAAGATGTGTTTCTTGAGGACTTAGATCAGTTACTCATGGTTGTCTGATGCACTATGAACATGGAACCCTCGTGAGAGAAGGAGTAGAGTGAGAATTTGTTCCATATCACTTACAAGGTGAATGATCAAATATGTACCCTCATCATGGATAGTGGAAGTTGCATCAATGTAGCATTAGCCGATCTTGTTTCAAAACTAAATTTGCCAACTATTTTACATCTAAGGTCGTATAAGTTGTGCTGGTTGAGTGAGAAAAGAGCATTACATATCACTCGGCAAATATTACTACCAATCACTATAGGGAATTACTCTAACTAGATTCTCTACGATGTACTGCCTATGTGCGCTTCCCATGTGTTGTTGAGTAGGTTATGGTTGTTTGATAGGAGAGTTATACGTGATGGCTACAGGAACTTATATATGATCAAGAAGGATGACTAGAAGATTACGCTGAATCCGATGCCACCAAGAGAAGTTAATAAGTTACAGATAAAACTTGCTTGTAGATCGAAGAAGGCTTTGGTGATTAGTAGAGCCGAGCTTTGAGAGGCCATCAATGCTAATGAGCTGACCATCATGTTGGTCAGGTAACTACTAGAAATGAAGGAGTGGGGTGAGTCACCCTAGGAGGTTAAGTAGTTGTTAGATAAATATGCTGACCTGTTCCTAGAATAGTTACCTGAGGGGTTGCCCCCAACTTGAGGCATAGAGCACTGCATTAACTTATTACCTAGCCATATACTGTCGAATAAGCTAGCTTATCGGATGAATCTCGAGCAGGCTTTTGAACTCCAATGTCAAGTCAATGAGTTGCTGGAGAGAGGCCACATAAGAGAGAGTCTCAGTACTTGTGCTGTGCTTCCACTTCTAGTGCTAAAGAAGGATGGAACCTAGCAGATGTGTGTAGACAGTCGAGTTGTGAACAAAATCATAATCAAATACAGGTATACCATCTCAAAGCTAGAAGACATGTTGGAAGAACTAAGTAAAGCCAAGATTTTTAACGAGATTGATCTTAAATCTGGCTACCATTAAATTTCCATGAGACCAAGTGATGAATGGAAGACTGCATTTAAGACTTGACATGGACTTTATGAGTGGATGATCATCATGCCCTTTAGCTTGTCAAATGGCCCAAGCACTTTAATGAGTTTAATGAACCATGTGTTAAGACATTTCATCAGGAAGTGTGTTGTGGTATACTTTGACGACATCCTAGTCTATAGTGCCGACATACCGAGTCACTGTGAACATCTCAAAGTAGTCTTGGATATCCTCTATGCCAAGAGATTATTTGGGAATGTAAAGAAATGTTGCTTTTGCTAAGAGAAAGTGGTATTCTTGAGCTATGTAGTTAGTGGAGGAGGCTTGCAAGTCGATGATGAGAAGATCTGAGCAATTGCTAAGTGGTCAACTCCTACTACTTGTGCTGACGTGAGAAGTTTCCATAGATTGACTTTCTTTTATAGAAGATTCATCAGGAATTTCAACACCCTCACTACACCACTTATTGAACTAATGAAAAAAAACACCGACTTTACATGGGGAGAAAGGGAGGAGAGGAGCTTTGCTAAGGTAAAAGAAATGTTGACCTCCTCCTTCATGTTAGTACTACTTGACTTTGACAAAATTTTTTAGCTGGAATGCAATGCATCGGGCATTGGAGTAGGCATTGTCCTAACGTAGGAAAGTCGACCAATTGCCTTCTACAGTGAAAAGCTCTAAGGGCTGCAGCTGAACTACTCTACATATGACAAGAAACTTTTAGCACTGATTTGAGCAATACAAGTTTGGCAACATTATTTATTATTGAGAGAATTTGTCATATATATTGACCATGAATTTTTGAGGTACCTCTGAAGTCAGATTAAGTTATCGAAGCGGTAGGCGAGATGGGTTGAATTCCTTGAAGGATTCAATTTTGTTATAAAGTATAAGCAAGGAAGCAACGTAGTTGCAAATGCTCTCTTAAGGAGATATGCGCTTTTATAATAACTGTAGACCAGATTGTTTAGGTTTAAGAATATCAAAGAATAGCACTCCAAGGATCCACACTTTAAACCCATAATTTCACGATGTATGGATGGGAGGATAGTGGATGAGTATCATGTAGAGGATGGCTACTTATTCTAAGGTGGAAAATTATGCGTGTTGATTTGTTCACTAAGGGAGCTACTAGTCAGGGAAGCCCACAATGGAGGTCTCTCTAGACATTTTGGGGAAAGAAAGACTTGTGATTTGTTGAATGGTCGATTCTTTTGGCTAAGGAATAGGAAAGATGTGCATCGAGTTATTGAAAGTTGTGCTCTATGCAAGAAGGCCAAATGCCAAGCTGAGCAAGGGAGAACAATGCCCTTACTTGCCCTAATGGGGCAGTTGACTAAACTGAGCATGGACTTTGTCCTCAAATTGCAATGAACTACTCGAAGCAAAGATTCTATAATGGTCATTATGGATAGGTTCAGTAAGATGGCACACTTCGTGCCTTGTTAAAAAACTAACAACGCTTCAGCTATTACTTCTCTTTTCTTATAGGAGATTGTGCAGATATATGGTGTGCCGAGAAGTGTAATCTCCGACAGAGACCTGAAGTTCTTAAGCCATTTATGGAGAACCCTATGGTGTCAGTTGGGAACTAAATTACTCTTCAATACCTCATGTTACCCTCAAACTAATGGCCAAACAGAAGTGGTTAATTATACTTTAGGGTCATTGCTTTGAGCTACAGAAGGTAAGAACTTAGTTGATTAGGATGTTTGCCTGCTAGTGGTTAAGTTTGCCTATAACTGAACAATACATGACATCACTAAGTAGACTCCCTTTGAGGTGGTCTATGGACTTAATCTCAAGTTATCCCTTGATCGCACCCCTATACTAATACTGGCATAAGAGGACCCTGATGCAACGGCTACAGCATAATCCCTTCAGTATATCTATGATAGGGTCACTCGGTACATCAACTAAGCTATTAGAAGAATGCGAGAAAAGACCAAAGGTAGGTCGGCCAAACAATTTTAGCTGGGAGACTTGGTATGGTTGCACCTTAGCAAGGAACGGTTCTTAAACAAGAGGACAAGCAAATTATTTGCAAGAGCAGAAGGACCTTTCAAAATCCTCCTGAAAATCAATAACAATGCCTACAAGTTAGAATTGCCTGAAGACTATGGGGTTTCTGATGCCTTCAGTATTGTTGACCTTAGTTCATATCACCTTGTTGGAGAACTGAGCAAACACCATTCGGATTTGATCCTAAATCCAAACATAACCTAAAGGGAATGATGGGAATCGGGTTATTGGACCTTTGACCTACAATCGTGCCCTAATACTAGAGGGCTGTCATCACGAATCCTTTTATTCCAGCAACCCCTACCGAAGCTGAGTGCTTCCTTATTAAGTCACCCTTCACGCTGTGTCGTATGACTACCTATTTTTCTGCAATATGCTAAGTTGATGATTACTCTCTAGCGCAGAGTCGACCAATTACTTGGCATCTTCCTTGCCGAGAAGTCGAGAGAGAGAGTTCGGATTGACTAAGCTATCCCTACTCAGATAAGCCCATCTATCCATACTTTTTATTAGCATCTTCTAATGACCTCGCCAATGTAGCATTGCTACATATATAGTATCATGTGCAGAATTTGTTGCATTAATGATTGTTTTTTATATATATTCATTTTTACTCTTTTGTATCTTGTACATTATTTCCTAAGGAAATGCCCTTTTATCTTTTCCTTTTTAGGTAGGTTATCCTTACTTATGGGTATAAATATCCTTGTACATGTAACTGTGATAACATCAGATTAATCTTAATAAACACTCTTTGAGTACCTTTCGTCTTTGCATAAACACTATTTGTTTACTCTCGGCATCACTCTTATCCTTTCCCTTAAGCAAGGTTAGGTGGTGAGTAATCTCACTGGACCAATTTGTATATCATATTGAATTGAGCCATGAGTCCTTGGAAGTTCCATTAGTGCATCATATCCTTTAGAGCTATTCGTAGGTTTCGCTTACTGTTTCATTCTTCATTTTTACCCCTTTGCACTTTTCCCCATTAATCTTTTTCAAGCTTTCTGTAAGCTTGGATTCATCCAATGACTGGCCTTGTTTGTTCTTGGTCACGGTTCACAACAAATTCTCTTGGGTAATACAACTATGACCAAGAGCAACACTCTTAGCATCATTAATCTCTCTTTGAACATTAAGAATTGACATTTCTTAATATAAACTTCAAAAAGTTAAATAGTCAATAGAGGATTCTCATGCAACTTTGACAATATGACTTCTTACAGTAACTTAAGAACTTGCTTTGTTTTCCACCTAAGAAATAGAGTATCATAGAACAAACACTCTAATAAGAAATACTTCAACACTAAGCCTTTGGTTACAACCTTAAGTTTTCATACGAAGATTATATGACGTGCCTAGGAGCTTAGTAATCACTAGAGCTTACCGTAGGGACTAGCAATTGTATGAGTCCTTTGAGATATCGAAGAAAATGAGGATAGAAGGGTTAGCAAATAGAGTAGCTTATGTGAAGTTGCTTAGAGGATATGATGCACCAACGAACATGACATGATTTAACATTTTGCTTGATATGACTCATAAGCTAATGTTAAGGTCCACTCGTCACTAATCTCAAGCTACTCAATAAGATTAGATAAGACTATTGGAGAAAGTGTACTCAAAGAGGGATATCTCATAAGAACAAAAATATTGATTAAGTGTAAAGTATCTTATGATTGCATTACAGTAAAAGGACTATTTATAACAAGCCCTTTAAGGCAATAATATAAAATTGGAAAATTACATTAAAGATAATAAAGAAAGATATTCTTAGTATGTATGAACAAGGGTAAATAAGATAAATGATGAAAAGAAATATAATACAAATGTTAGAAAAGTAATAGACATGTGGTAGCCTGTCAATAGGTTCACATAGGGAAATCTTGGGGGCGATGTAGATGCTTATAATAGGTGTAGCTGTTGTTGGGAACTGGTACTTAGAGTTGTTGAGATGAATAAGGGATAATGCTATTTGGTAGGTTGAATGAGTAGAGCTCGACGTTTAGTGGCAGCGGTCTTAGCACTCGACAAGTTTGCTTCAGCACTAGAGGGGTTGGCAACTAGACGAGGGTCAATGTAGAGCACGATACGTTTGAGTTAGGACCTTAAGGAATTTACCCATAACTCTGCCATATAAAGAGCTCATCTTTGGTAGGCTAATGTGAGACTATCCTCCTTGCGAGAGACTATAGGCCACAAAGATAGGCACGAGTAAGGGGTTTAGAGGTTGACAATCCATCAAACTACCTCTAGCTCATAAGGCATTTATGTAAATCAACCTTCTCTACCTTTTTTGTAAACTTATCTTATGTATTAGGGACAAAGAAGGTATCATTTGTAGATATCATCCAAATAAGAGAGTCACATGGCTAAAATATCCTATACCAAATCAACAAGAAGCAATCCAACTAACCTATCAACTTCTTATCTATTATTAATCCATAAATGTTGACTCTTAAGTTGGGGGAATTCATCAAGGTTATTTTAAAAAGAAGGCCTTAAGGTAACCATTGATCAAACTAAAAACTTATATTACTCTTACCTAAGCTAAAGAAAATATATTTATTAATGGACCTATTAGCCCTTAAAAGTCTTTTGTGATGAGATATGCAATGCAACAATCTCTACAGAATGTTTACTTTTAATGTATATGGAATGCATGTAATCAAGAAAAGAGAGAGAGAGAGAGAGTTTTTAGTTAGAAACTTCTAATAACAAAATCTATAATTACGTATTCCCACTTTCGCTCTACAAATGGCAACATTTGTAGTTCACTTGCTGACCTTTTGTGCTCAATCTCAACCTTTTGGTATATTAAACACTTCAAAACAAACTTAACTTCCTCTTGCTTCATGTTTTTCCACCTTTAGTGACATTACAAGCCATTGTACATCTTGGTACTTCTTAGATGCATTGAATATCCTGCATAGTATGCTTCTCTTGAAACTTCTTTCTTCAACTCACCATTCCCTAACATATATAACTTAGTCCAAAGTCTCATAACTCCCTTAACATCAACACTAAACTTAGGTGCCTTTCCCCATTCCTTTCCATTCTTAATCTCTTAAATCTCATCATCTTTAGCTTATGTAGCTTTAATCTTGTCTACTATAGTTGGTTGAATGTGCAAACTGGTTAATCTTACTCATACTTCTTGTGTCACAACTTCTAAGTCTAACCTGCATAATTAGAATAGTAATGAAACATCATTTCTTCCTACTAAGAGCATCTAGTACTACATTTGCCTTTCCTAAGTGGTACTATATGTCCACATCATAGAATTTAATGAGCTCTAACCATTAACGTTTTCTCATGTTTAGTTCTTCCTAAGTAAGTATATACTTCAAGCTTTTGTGATCCATGAAAATCTTGCACTTGTCCCCATACAAGTAATGTCTTCATAACTTTAATGTCAATACAATAGTTGATAATTCTAAATCATGAGTCAAGTAGTTCTTCTCCTAAGGCTTCAACTGTTAGGATACGTAAGTAATCACCTTCCTATACTACATCAATATGCAAGCTAACCTCTAATTTGATGCATTATTGGAAATGGTGAACTCTTCTCCACTCTTGGGTAAAGTCAACACAAGGATGAAACTAGCTTCTTCTTTAGCTTCTAAAAAGTAGATTTACACTTATCATCCCAATTGAACTTCATACCCTTCTAAGTCAACTTAATATGTAGAGTAGCTAACTTAGAGAATCCTTCCATAAAATGCTTGTAATATCCTGCAAACTCTAGAAAGGTCCTGATCTTTGTCATTGTCTTGTGTATAGGCCAATCAACTATTGCTTTTACCTTCCCTAGATCCATTGATATCTTATCCTTGTTCACTACATATCTTGAGAATACCACTTGATTGAGTGAAAATTCATGCTTCGAGAAATTTGCATGCAACTTATTTGCTTGCAACTTGCCTAATATGAGCCTTAAGTACTCTTCATGTTCTTCGTTACTCTTATAGTATATCAGTATGTCATCAAGAAAGATGGGAACAAACTTATCAAGAAATCATTAAATACTTACTTCATCAAGTCCATGAAGGCTCCTAGGGCATTTGTTAATCTAAAGGACATCACTAAGAACTTAAAATGCCCATATCGAGTCTTGAAAGTAGTCTTTTAGATATCTTCTTCTTTAATCCTTAATTGGTGGTATCTTGATCTCATGTCAATCTTTGTAAACAATTAGGTTACTTATAACTAATCAAATAAGTCATCTATCTTGGAGAAAAGGGATACTTATTCTTGATAATGACTTCATCTAACTCCCTAAAATTGATATAAAGCCTCATGCTCCCATCCTTCTTCTTGAAAAACAAAACTAGAGCTCCTTAAGGAGACGTGTTCTATCTAATTCATCTTTTATCTTGTAGATCCTGTAATCGAGTCTTCAACTCTACTAATTTTACTAGTACCACTTTGTACACTAGCATAGATATTGGTTTTGTGTTAGGCATTAAATAAATACAAAAAAAAAAAAAAATCTTTTTTTCCATTTAGGTGGCAATGGGTTAACTCTTTAAGGAACACATTAGGAAAATCCTACATTACATTCACTTACATAAGCTTCACTACTTCTCCAATTCTAATAGATATTGCAGCTATCATGCTTTATTGCATAATTCATAAGTAGGCAACCAATTGGTCTTTGAGCTTTAATCTTAAATTTGAAAGTATCACCATTAGCTAAATTGAAGTGAACCACCATATTGTGACAATCAATAGTTGCGTGATACTTTGATAGGTAACTGGCCCTCGTCATCTCTAATAGTGAGAGATTCGCTGGCACTACATTGCACTTGATCTCCATACTAATACTATTACAAATCCTTTCTAAGGCTTTTCTAGCTCTTAAAGGAGAACTAATATTTGACAAATTAGTTAAGCGTTCATCAATTAAACCATATACGTATACAAATAAGTCGAACACATATGAATGCATGGCACCATTATCAAAAGATCATAGGCACTATGGAAGTGCATAAGTAGCTTATTTGCAATTTTATCCATATCAGTAAGGTCCTAGTGTTGCTACTAATAGAGTGCAAAGACTTTAACTACAACTCTTTATCTCAAGCCATTGGTTTAAGGACATCCATCTTAGCTTTCGGTAGATCTCGCTGCCTATTGAGTTAGACCGGCCTAACTCCCTATATGGTTACTAGTACAATCTATTGTCTTGTATCCCCTTTGCTTGTACTAATGATAAAAGATTTGATAGGAATCAACCCTTCGAACCAATCACCCGCAACCGAGCTAGAAGACTCTAAGGACTTGCTCAGAGTATACTAACTCTAGGCTATAGCCGAAACGAAGATTCCTATCTTGAGCTAATCTCATGCTGACTTAATTATCATATCCTTACATGTGTCAGATCAGCCCTTGATGCCAACCGTGACCAAGAATAGACAAGGACGATTGTTGGATGGGTCTAAGCTTGTAGAGAGCTTGAAAAGGATTAATGGGGAAAAGTGCAAAAAGGTAAAATATGAAGAATGAAATAGTAATCGAAACCTACAAATAGCTCTAAGGGATATAACGTACTAATGGAACTTCCAAGGACTTACGACTCAATTTAATATGACTTACAAATTGGTTCGGTGAGGTTACTTGCCACCTAACCTTGCTTAAGGGAAAGGATAAGGGTACTATCGTGAGTAAACAAAAATTGTTTACGTAAGGAATAAAAAGTACTCAAATAGTGTATATTAAGAATGATCTGATGTTGTTACACTTACAAGTATAAGGGTATTTATATCCATAAGTTAGGGCAACTTGCCCAAAAAGGAAAAGAAAAAAGGGTAAGAATGAATACACAAGAAAAATAATCAATGGGGCAACATATTCTGTACATGATAATGTACACGCGACGATGCTTCATTAGTGAGGTCGTTAGAAGATGCGGACAAAAAGTACGAATAGATGGGCTTGTCTAAGTAGGGATGGCGTAGTCAGTCCGTACTCTTTCTCTTTCGGCTCCTTGTCAAGGAAGATGTCAAGTAATTGATCAGTTTAGTGGTAAAGAGTAATCATCAACTCGGCATTTTGTAGAAAAATGGCTGGTCATACATCATGGCATAAAGGGTGACTTGATAAGGAAGTACTTGGCCTCGGCAGGAGTTGGTTAGAACAAAAGGATTCATTGTGCTAGCCTCACTAGTCCTCAGGCTCGGCTACAGGTCAGTGGTCTAGTAGCTTGATTCCCATAATTCCCTCTAGGTTGTTTTAGATTTGGGGTCAAATCCAAATGGTGTTTGCTCAGTTCTCCGTCAGGGTGATATGGACTAAGGTTAATAATGTTGAAGGTGTCAGAAACCCCATAGTCTTTGGGCAATTCCAACTTGTAGGCATTGTCATTAAATTTTTAGAGGATTCTAAAAGGTCCATCCACTGTTGTAGATAATTTGTTCCTCCTCTTATTAGGGAACCATTCCTTGCCGAGGTGCAACTATTCCAGTCTCCTGGCTGAAATTGTTTAGCCGACTTACCCTTGGTCTTTTCTCACATTTTTCTAGCATCTTGGTCAATGTACTGAGTAAGCCTATCATAGATGTATTGCAAGGATTGTGCTTCGATCGTTTCATTAGGGTCCTCTTGCACAGGTATTGATATAGGGGCGTAGTTGAGGGGCAACTTAGGAATGAATCCATGGAGCACCCTGAAGGGAGTTTGCTTAGTGGTGTCATGTATTGTTTGGTTATAGGCAAACTCAACTACTGGTAGGTAGATGTCCCAATCAGCTAAGTTCTTGCCTACTGCTGTTAAAGGAATGACCTTGAAGTACGATTAACCATTCTATTTGGCCATCGGTTTAGGGGTGACATGAGATACTAAATAGTAATTTGGTTCCTAGCTGATGCCATAGGGTTCTCTAGAAATGGCTCAAGAACTTTGGGTCTCTATTGGAGACTACACTTCTCGATACGTCATATATCCGCACATTGTCCTGTAAGAAAAGAGAAGCAATAGTCAAAGTACCATTAGTTTTTGAGCAGGGAATGAAGTGTGCCATCTTACTGAACCTATCCACGATGATCATTATAGAATCTTTGCCTTGGATAGTTTACAGCAGTCCAAGTACAAAGTCTATGCCCAGTTTAGTCCATGTCTTCATTGGGGCAAGTAAGGGCATTGTTCTCCCTTGTTCGGCTTGGCACCTTCTTGCATATGATATAGCTTTCGATAACTCGATACACATCTCTCCTCATCTTCAACTAAAAGAATTGGCCATCAAACAATTTACAGGTCTTTCTTTCCCCCAAAATGTCCCGAGAGACCTCCATTGTGAGCTTCCCTAACTAGTAGCTCCTTTAGTGAACAAATCGACATGCATAATTTTCTACTTTGAAACAAGTAGCCATCCTCTACATGATACTCATCTACTGTTCTTCCATCCATGCATTATGAAATTACAGGTCCAAAGTATGGATCCTCAGAGTACTGTTCTTTAATACTCGTAAACTCAAACAGTCTGGTTTGCAGTTTTGATAAAAGCGCCTATCTCCTTTAAAGAGCATCTGCAACTACATTGCTTTTTCCTTGCTTGTACTTTATTACAAAATTGAATCATTGAAGGAATTTAACCTATCTCGCCTATCGCTTTGATAACTTGATCTGACTTTAGATGTACCTCAGCAATTCATGGTTAATATATATGACAAACTCTCTCGATAGTAAATAATGTTGCTAGACTTGCATTGCTTAGATCAATGCCAAAAGTTCCTTGTCATACATGAAGTAGTTTAGCTGAGGTCCTCAAATATTTTCACTGTGGAAGGTAATTGGTTGGCTTTCTTGCATTAGGATAGTACCTATTCTAATGCCTGATGCATTGTATTCTAGCTTAATAATTTTGTCGAAATCGGGTAGTCTTAACACCAGGGCAGAGGTTGGTGTTTTTCTTTCTTATTTCAATAAGTAGTGTAGCGAGGGTTCTAAAATTCCTAATGAATCTTCTGTAAAATGAAGGCAATTGGTAGAAACTTCTTACATTGGTAGAAGTAGTAGGAATTAGCCACTCGACAATTGCTCAGATCTTCTCATCATTGATTCATAAGCCTCCTCAACTGACTACATAACCTAAGAATACTACTTCCTCCTAGTAAAAGCACCATTTCTTTAGATTGTCGAATAGTCTCTCATCATAGAGGATATCTAGGATTGCTTTGAAATATTTACAGTAACTTGGCATGTTAGCATTGTAGACCAAGATGTTGTCAAAGTACACTACGACATACTTCTTGATGAGATGTCTTAGCACATGGTTCATTAATCTCATGAAAGTGCTCAATGCATTTGACAGGCCGAAGGGTATGACCATCTACTCGTAAAGTCCATATCAAGTTTTGAATGCAGTCTTCCATTTGTTGCCTGGTCTCATGCAGATTTGATGGTAGCCAAATTTAAGATCAATCTTGTTGAAAATCTTAGCTTCACTCAATTCATCCAACATGTCTTCTAGTCTCAGGATTGAATACCTGTTTTTGATTGTGATTTTGTTCACAACTCGGCTGTCTACATACATCCACCAAGTCTAGCCTTCTTCGATGCTAGAAGTATAGGCACAATACAAGGGATGAAGCTCTCTCTTACATAACCTCTCCCCAGCAACTCATTGACTTAACATTAGAGTTCAAAAGTTTGCTCAGGTTTCATCCGATAAGCTAGTTGATTCGATAGTGAGGCACCAGGTACTATGTCAATGCAGTGATTTATGCCTTGAGTTGGGGGCAACCTCTCAGGTAACTATTCTAGGAATAGGTCTGCACATTCATCTAACAAATCTTTGACCTCTTAGGGTAACTCACCCCACTCCTTCATTTCTAATAGTTGCTTGATAAACATGAGGCTCGGCTTATTAGCATTGATGGCTTCTCAGAGATCGACTTTACTTTTCACTAGAGCCTTCTTTGATCCATAAGCAAGTTTTGTTTGTAACTTATTAACTTCTCTCGGTAGCATCGGATTCAGTGTGATTTTCCAATCATCCTTTTCGAACATATACAAGTTCTTGTAGCTGTCATGTATAACTCTCCTGTCAAACAACCACGACTTACTTAGCAACACATAGGTAGTACGTCATAGAGAATCTAGTTAGAGTAATTCCCCATAGTGATCGGTAGTAGTATTTGCTAAGTGACATGTAATGCTTTTTTCTCACATAACCAGTGCAACTTATATAGCCTCAGATGTGAAACAGTCAGCAATTTCAGTTTTGAAACAAGATCAGCTGATGCTACATTGGTGAAGCTTCCATTATCCATGATGAGGGCACACATTTGATCATTCACCTTATAGGTGGTATAGAACAAATTATCTCTTTGCTCCTCCTCTTACGAGGGTTCTATGTTCATAGTGTATCGAACAACAATGAGTTATTGATCTAAGTCCTTAGGAAACATGTCCTCTTCAATAAGCTCTTTCTTGGCACTTTCTTTCTCGGTAGGAATCTCCTCCTCTTCGAGTTCCTCATTTGTATTCTTTACTTTAAGCTTTGGGATGTCTTCCTTATGACCTTCGTTTGTTGGTTTGGGCATTGAGCAGCCATGTGTCCGAACCCTTGGCACTTGAAGTACTTGATTTGACTGGTCTTCCTGCCAGACCCTTGCCCTTTCTCATAAGTATAGGTCAACACTTCACCATTAGGTCAGTTTTTCTGCTCGACTCTTACATCAACCTTTTTGCTTAGCTTTGTACTCAGTAGAGTTCGGTGACTTGCTTATCCTAGTTGGCAACTTCGCTGGTATTCGACTTCTTTTTTGCTTCTTTACTTCTTTACTTATTGGGCATTCCTAACATCCTCATCCATGGTGTCAAGTTGTTGGAGCTTCACAATGTCTCAAATGTCTCCTCTTAACTTGATAACAAACCTTGAAACTGTTCGAGCT
Organism: Lumnitzera racemosa; assembly: GCA_024138005.1. Lineage (NCBI taxonomy): Eukaryota > Viridiplantae > Streptophyta > Magnoliopsida > Myrtales > Combretaceae > Lumnitzera > Lumnitzera racemosa. The sequence continues at coordinate 54,846,825 of JAMXBC010000005.1, forward strand.
AGTGGTTCCCCTACTTTGTAAAGCATTATAAGCATTTGAATTTCTTGAACATACTCGTCAGCAATTCAGCCTCCTTGTCTTAGCTCCTGAGGCAGAGTGAAAGTATCTTAGAGGTATGTTTCCAGCACAAATCTATTTCTAAGTACTCCCTTCATCTTAGGCCAAGTGTTAATCTTTCTGTACCCTTATCGTCTTCTCATGGCTTGAAAATTCTTCCACCACATGGTAGTATATCCGGTGAACTTAATTGCACTAGTTCTCACTTTCTCATAATCCTTATATTGATAGTAATCAAACATATGCTTTACTTTCTCATAATCCTCATATGGATGCTCTGGGGATTCATACATACTCCTCTTCCTCTTCATCAAGGTCTCTTAGGTCTATCCTTCACTATACTTGTCTGCCAACTCCTTTACCTCGGATGGGTTAAGTTGGGTTCTGACCTTTAACAAGTCAAGTAACTTGTAGAGTGTTTTGTACGACTTCAGTAGGTCAGCAAGATAGCATACGAACAGCTCGGGTCAAATTTAGTAAAAGGTTAGCTACCTCATTAATCTCTCATCAGTGCTTTTGGGAGTTTCTTGAGATTGTCGTCCATGGTAGACAACTCTACTGTCATCACCAAAACCAACATTTATATTTGGGTTTGTCATTTTTTTGTATAGATTCAAACTTAAACAAACACTTTAGGAAGTTAACAGTTAATAACACAATAGTTAAAAGAACACAGTAACTTACTCTGTTTTACATACACAAAACTGAGTATAACATAACTTAAAAAAAAAAAACTACTACAATTCACACAAAACCTTCACTCTGATACCAAGATGTTGAGAATTATGACCAAGAATAGATAAGGCTGATCGTTGGATGGGTCCAAGCTTGTAGAAAGCTTGAAAAGGATTAATGGGGAAAAGTGTGAAAGGGTAAAAATAAAGAATGAAACAGTAAGCAAAACCCATGAACAACTTTAGAGAATATGACTCACTAATGGAACTTCTAAGGATTCACGGCTCAATTCGATATGAGATACAAATTGGTTTGGTGAGGTTACTCACCTCCTAACCTTGCTTAAGGGAAAGGATAATAGTAATGCCAAGAGTAAACAAACAATGTTTACGTAAGGAAGGAAAAGTACTCAAAGAATATAGATTAAGAATGATCTGATGTTGTCATAGTTACAAGTACGAGGGTATTTATACCCATAAGTTAGGGCAACCTATCTAAAAAGGAAAAGACAAAAAAGGCATTTCTTAAGAAAGTAATATATAAGATATAAAATGATAAAAATGAATGCACAAGAAAAACAATCATTGGGGCAATGGATTCTGTACATGATATTATATATGTGGTGATGCTACATTGATGAGGTCATTAGAAGATGTGGACAAAAAGTATAAACAGATGGGCTTGTTCGAGTAGGGATAGCTTAGTCAGTCTGGACTCTCTTTCTCTTAGCTTTTCGGCGAGAAAGATGTCAAGTAATTAGTCGGCTTAGTGGTATAGAGTAATCATTAGCTTAGCATACTACAGAAAAATGGGGGGGTCATACGGCAAGATATGCAGGTGACTCGACAAGGAAGTACTTGGCCTCGTCAAGGGTTAGTTGAAACATAAGGATTCGTCATGCTAGCCCTTCTATTCCTTGGGCTCGACTATGAGTCAGAGGTTTGGTAGCCTAATTCCATCAGAGGAGATTACGGAAGATGATGACGAGATTGATGTTGAAGAGTTTGGTGAAGAAGAAGTAGACTATTACCAAGCTTAGGGACGAGGACACCGAGTTTCTCGAAGACTAGATAATGTTAAGATGAAAATCCTATCCTTCGGTAGAAGTAGAGATGCAGATGAATACTTGGAGTGGGAAGAGAAAGTTGAGAAAGTAATTGAATGTTATCGGTGTGAGGATGCAGTCAAAGTCCAACTTGTTGTGTTGGAGTTTATTGGGTATGCCACTATGTAGTGGAAAAATTTGAATGTAGTTAGAGCAAGAGATGGAAGATGAGGTGTTAGGACTGGAGATGAGATGAAAAGGTTGTTAAGAGGTAGATTTGTACCCAAGACTTACCTATAAGATACTTTTGCAAAATTGTAAGAACTTTGCCTAGGGAACCGAATTGTTGATGATTATGTAAGAGTGTTCTACATATTAATGATCTGAGTTGATGTGGGAGAAGCAGCGGCCTGTATAGTATCGAGATTTATTTCTAGGCTTAAGTATGAGATTCGTAATATCGTGGAGGTACAGAGGTTTTACACATTGGAAGAGGTCATCAAGATAGGGCAGAGGATCGAAAGGCAGAGAAGAAGTGTTTCGAGTCGACCTAGGTTGACATTTTCGTGAGCCTTAGTACAATGTTGACCTATTCAAGCCAAGCCGAAGAGACCATACCGAGCCAAGGAAAAGAGTGATAGACTTGATGAAAGTCGCACAAACTAGTCAAGCTGAGCTAGTCAATCTGGTTGATTCGAGGTTAGTTCAACTCCAAGAACATATGAGAAAGGGTAGACTTCCATACGAAAGACCAGCAAGGTAAAATGCTTTAAATGCTTAGGCTTCAGATATATGGTAGTTGAGTATCTGAACTAACGTGTCATAATACTTTGAGATGATGTAATAGATAGCATTGATGAGAGCAAGCCTAAGAAGGAAGAAGATGTTAGCAAAAGACTTGTGTTTATGCCTATTAGATATCTCTCATACATTTTAGTGATAACAAAAAGGGTTAAAAGCTAATGAATCTTTAAGAGTGCAGGCTTATAGAAGGATTTTGAAAAAGTTTAATTTTGCAAAATTAAGATGCGTTCAGAAGCTTATTTAGAAGCTTTGAATTGATTGAAAATAAACTAGTCTTGAAAATCTTTAGAAAGTACTGTAAAAGCTTTTATAAGAAGAATTGGTACAGCACTTTAGAAGTTTATTCAGAAACTTTAGAAACGAAAGGCTTATATTCTTCAGAAGCTTGTTTAGAAAGTAAGTCTGGAAATATGATGTTGAAATTAGTTTTAAATCAGATTCAAATTAATCAAGACCTAGCTCTATTAGATTGGGTGTATTAGGAAAATCACTTAATCCCGTTTCACTCAAGATGGAGTTAAGATCCATGTGGATTATCTTTGAGAGATTTAATTTTTGAAAAATCAAGATAGACACAAATATGGATAAGGATAAAGTTGAGTTGGATTTTGTGGAAATTGAAAATGAACTTTATCTAGAAATATTTGATGAGGATTATCTCTTCATTAAGTTTAAGAAATCTATCAAGTGGTCATGATTTTAAGTATATCTGATTTGAACAAATCAAGGAGAATGGATTTTTAAATTTGAAATGGCTAAGGTCTTCTCTAAAAATATCTAAGGAGTTATTTTAAATATCTAACGGTTGGATAGTTATGGAAGTGAAGAAAATCCTCAAATTTTTAGCCGTTAGAAAAACTCAATATAAAAGGAGAAAGGATTCAAAACATTGACATATAACTTTGAAGAAAAATTATCGATGCACAAAAATTTCTTGATAAGTTTCTACCTTCTGAAAAGTTTCAGAAAGTCCTTTAAAAACTTCTTCTAAGAGGTACACTTGATCAAAGTTCTATAAAAAGTGTTATTTCTTTCAAGTGCAAAATTATTTGAGACTTGCATTGTTGTTCTCACTTGTAATCTCTACACGTTATTGTAGAGGAAAGATAGCTTGTACTCTGTAGATTTGTATTAGCCTAGATTGTAGGGAGGCTAGATAGGCAGAGTAGAGTAATGTAAAGTCATTGTGATGAATGCTTGTAATTTGTTTGTGAGTTGATTTAGTGGATCGAGTGGAATGGCATCGATGAAGTAAATCGGGTCCCTAACAGTAAAGTTAGAAGAGAGTAATAGGTAGAAGGTCGAAGCTCTATAAAATCTTTGCTTGATTTTCTCCTTCCTTACTCTTTTAGTTTGTATTATTTAACTGTTGGTTGATTGTGTATTGGATTATTAAATTATCACTGTTAACTATTATAAGTTGTTAAGAGAGGTAATTTCATTTTTTAACGAAAAAGTTTTCAAAAGTTTGAAGATACCAATTCAACCCCTCCTCCCTCTTGATATCTTCTATGGAACCAACAATTGGTATCAGAGTCTCGCTCTAATATCTTCTAGAGTTAAAAAATCATGGGTAAATGAAGTGGTACTTTAACAGTTTAGCCTAGTAAGGTACCATTTTTTTATGGAACTAACTTTCCTTATTGAAAATTCAGGATGGAGACTTATGTGAAGGTATCAAATTATCAAGCTTGGCAAATTATTTCTACAAGAGATCTCAAAGTTCAAACTGTTATCACAGCAAATGATGATATCACCAAAGTTGAACTCAATTCAAGGGCTAAGAATCTTTTGTTGAGTACTATTGCTTGTTTTGAATTTTATCTAATTGCTTCTTGTGAAACAGTTAAAGATATTTGGGACACTTTGGTGCAAACTTATGAAGGGATAGAAACCCTCAAGGATACAAGAATCAACTAATTGGTTCAATAATATGAAACATTTCAAATTCTCCTTGGTGAAGAAATCAAAGACTCTTTTAGTAGATTTATTGCTATAACTAATGAACTATCTTCTCTTGGCAAAGCAATTAGTCATGTAGATATGGTATGTAATTTGTTAAGGATTCTTCCCAAAATTTGGAATGCGAAGAAAACAGCCTTAGAAGAAGATTGTGATATGAAGACATTTACACTGTATCAATTACATAGCAAGCTTATGGCATATAACACTGATTTTCTCAAATCAGAAGGTACTTTCAAAGGCACAAGGAAGTGTCCATAGCTTTCAAAGCCAAAGAAACAAATATTGATTCAAAAGGAGAAGATTCAGTTGAAGAGGAAGATGAGGACGTGACACTATTAGCTAGAAACTCAATAAATGGCTTAAGAAAAAGGGTAAGAAAACATTTACTAAAAGGTTCACTACTAATAAGAATCAGTCCATTGATTTAGGGAAGTTAATCAAATAAAAAGAAGAGAAGAAGGTCAAAAAGGAGATATTTGCTCTGAATGTAAGAAGCTTGGACATATCAAATATGAATGTCTTTTATTGATCAAGAAAATGGAGAAATTCAAGAAGAAACGTAAATCTCTTATGGCGACATGGAGTGATATGAAGGATTCAGAAAGTGAATTATAAGGTTCAGAAGAATGCGAGGAAGCTAATTTATGTCTTATGGCACTTTTCTGAGGAAGATTGTGAAATTGATTTTGATTCTAATTTAGATGTACTTGACGATATATGTGTTGAAATTAACAAACTACTCAAAGACCTTTCTAAGTTAAGCAATAAAATATCTAAGTTTGAATCTAAGGTTAAGACTTTGAAAATCGAAAAGTATGCACTTAGTCAAGCTAATAAGTTGCTAGCATATGAAAATGATTTTCTGAAAAATGACCTCGAAGGTTTGCATATTGCTCGTGAAGCTTTAGTTAACGAAAATCTAATTTTGAAAGAAGAAATTAAGAATTTGAAAAACTATATGGAAGATCTATCTAAGTGAATTAAGAATGCCTTTCGCAAGTTTGATGAAGTGACAAGAAACTACAAATGTTGATTTCTAGCCAAAGGATGGATAATTCAAAATCTAGACCAGGTTTTGAATTTGGAGAAACATCTAAGATAAAGAAAGAAATAGTTTTTGTTAAATCAAAAGATGAAAAGAAAGAAATGATTAAAATTAGGGAAAACAACAAAGCATTTAAACCTATTAGAAAGAACAACATAAGGTTTTCTCAAAACAACAAGTACAAAAGGTATTTAAAAAAGAATCTAAACCAAAGGAAAGTGGTAAGTAATAGGTATACTGAACAGAGATCTTATGCTTGTTTTCTTTATAATAAAATAGGTCATATAGAGAAATACTGTTTTTACAAAAAATACAAGCTTAGTAATAACTAAGGTACAAATCAAAACACGAGCTTGAATTCTTATGGACCTAAGCTTCGCTGAGTTCATAAAAAAATTTGATTATGCTTTAATGTGTGCAGGACTACGAATCAAAGATAAAAGGAACATGGTATCTTGACAGTGGATGTTCAAGATACATGACCGGTGACACTTTGTTATTCACAAATCTAGAATGGAAAGAAGATGGTTCTGTGAAGTTTGGTGACAATGGTAGAGGTAAAACAATTACAGTAGGATCAATTGGTTTGGTACCTCATTCAATCAAAAAATGTATTGCTAGTTAAAGGATTAAAATATAACTTATTAAGTATAAGTCAATTGTGTGATAAAGGATATAGAATAATTTTTTAACATGATAAATGTATTGGATTTAATCAAGATGGTTTAAAGCTATTTGAAGGTTTTAGAAAGAAGAATGTTTATATAATTAAACCATTTGAAGTATCATCTTAAAGCTACTTTATTTTTGTAAACGATAATGCTATGCTCTAGCACAAAAGACTAGGATATGTGAATTTTCATCAACTGGAGAAGTTGTCCAAAAAGAGTTTAATCTCAAGTTTACCTAAAGTACATCCTCTTGAAAATATTCGTTATGTTACTTGCTTGAAGAATAAAGTGAATTTGTCATCTCATAAGAGTAAGAAAGTTATTTCTACTCAAAGACCTTTGGAGTTATTGCATATAGATCTCTTTGGCTCCACTTGTACGTTAAGTTTAGGAAGAAATAAATATAGTCTTGTTATAGTAGATGATTTCACTAGATTTACTTGGATCCTATTTTTATGTCATAAAAGTGATGCTTTGAAAAGTTTTGAAATATTTTCAAAAAGAGTTGAAAATGAAAAAGACCTCTCTATCATCAGATTACAAACTAATCTTGGCAAGAAATTTAAAAATTCTAATTTTATTTCATTTTGCGAAGACAAAGGCATCATCTATAATTTTTCTACACCTTATATTTTACACCAAAATGGAGTACTTGAACGCAAAAATAGGAATATCTAAGAAATGATGAGAACTCTTCTTAGTGAAAGTAATACAGCTGATGATTTTTGGGTAAAGCAAGTTTAACAGCTTGTTATATAATTAATCGTGCATATGTAAGACCCTTGACAAATAAAACTGCTTATGAGATTTACAAAGGAAGGAAACCTATAGTTTCATAATTTCACACATTTGGTTGTAGGTATTTTGTTAAGAAAACAAGAAAAGTATTGGAAAAATTTGAAGAGAGAGCAGATGAAGCAATATTTTTAGGCTACTCTTTGAACTCGAAAGCATACCGAGTATACAATAAAGAAACAAAGGTTGTAGAAGAGTCTATAAATGTTAAATTTATTAAAGAAACGATCTATGAAGAATCAGATGATGAAATTGCAGTTGCTTCAAAAAAAAGAGAAAAAAAGGAATACAGTACATCTTAATTTAGAAGAAGGAAAAACAGAACCTCCTTTAAAAGGTAGTTTAGAAGCCTCTAAGATGGTTGATAAAATCGAAACAAAACCTATATCAAAAGGAACTTTAGAAGCTAATACCAGGTTTGTTGAAAAACCTTTAGAAGTAAGTTAGAAGGTTCTAAACACTTTCATACTCTTCCATCAACTTTAAAATTTAAAACTAATCTTCCTCTTGAGCTTATAATTGGTAATGTTAGATCTGGAATAAGAACAAGATCAAACTTATAGAATTTTGAAAATCAATCTTCTCTTATATTTGAAATTGAACCTCATTCAGTAGATGAAGCCTTAAATGATAACAACTAGATTTTAGCCATGCAAGATGAACTTCCTCAATTTGAGAGAAATCAGGTTTGGAGTCTAGTTCCAAGACCTAAGAACAAGTCAGTCATTAGAACTAAATGGGTATTCAAGAACAAATGGTTATTCACAGGAAGAAGGAATAGATTATGATGAAACCTATGCTCCTATTGTTAGGTTTGAAGCTATAAGATTGTTACTTACTTTTGCTTGTTTGAAAAATTTTAAGTTTTATCAAATGAATGTGAAAAGTGCTTTTTTGAATGGATTCATAAAAGAAGAAGTATATATTGATCAACCTCCTGGATTTGAAGATCCCTTCAAATCAAATCATGTATTTAAATTAAGAAAGGCTTTGTATGGACTTAAATAGGCTCCTCATGCTTGGTATGATAGATTAAGTCAATTCTTGATTAAAAATAACTTTCAAAGAGGAAAAGTAGATACTATACTTTTTATGAAACATTTTGGTAAAGATATGCTAGTTGTACAAATTTATGTTGATGATATTATTTTTGGTGTAACTAATGAAATATTATCAAGAATTTTCAAGTATGATGTAGGTAGAATTTGAGATGAAACTCATGGGTAAATTAAACTTCTTCATGGGATTACAAATCAAACAATCAGTGAATGGAATTTTTGTTCACCATGAGAAGTACACTAGACAGATATTGAAGAAATTTGGTTTTGAGAATACTAAGGATTCTTTAATACCTATGAGTATCTCAACAAAGCTTGACATCACAGGTAATGGCAAAAAGGTAAATGAAAAACTCTATCATAGCTTAATTGGATCTTTATTGTAATTAACTACTTTATAACCTGATATCTTATTCAGTACTTGTGTGTGCGTTGGATTTCAAAGTTCACTAACTGAAACACACTTAACTACAGATAAAATGATTTTTAAATACATAAAAGCACTACAAGATTAGGAATTTGGTATCCTAAAAGTAAGAATTTTGATCTTATAGGATATTCAAATGCTGATTATGTAGGTTGCAAAATAGATAGGAAGAGTACTTTAGAAACATATCAGTTCTTAGGAGATAAGTTGGTTTCTTGGCCTTCTTGGCCTTTTAAGAAACAAAATTCAGTTGCTCTTTTAATTACAGAAACTGAATATGTTTCTATTGGAAATTGTTGTGCACAAATTTTTTTGTTAGAACAACAATTAAATAACTATGGAATAAGTTGTGAAAATATTCCCGTAAAATGTGATAACACGAGTGTTATCAATTTGATAAAAAATCCTGTTCATCATTCAAGATCAAAACACATAGAAATAAGGCATCATTTCATACATGATCATGTTACAAATAATTTTGTGAATATTGATTTTGTTTCAACTGAATATCAATTTGCTGATATTTTTACTAAATCTTTGGATAAATTGAAATTTGAGTTCATTTGTAATGAACTAGGTGTTTATAATCCCTTTTGTTAATTTGGCTTTTCATTTAATTTTTCGTAGTTGTAATTTTTGTTTATCATGTGCAAGTCTCTTTGACATCTATTGGATATGAAAACTTTGTGGGTTTTAACTTGTTCTTAGTGGGTCCATTAAGTAAATCTACTCTCTTTAGCTAACTACCACTAAAATTGGTAATTTAAGTTCTCTGAAGCCTCATTTCTTTTCTCATTTTCTTTCTCTTCATCAAACCTTCCCTATTTCTCTCTTTTGTTTTTTTTTTCTCATCATAGCTCCAATGACACCTGGAAAATCTAACTGCATTGCAGATAAAGGGGTTAAATAAAAAATCCAAAATGATCCTAAGAATCTCATTGTTCTTGATGAACAAGAAACTAAAACCACCAATCTTGCAAATCCTTAACCAAATCCACCCTTTGAAACATACCAAGAATCATCTGAAAAATCCCTAATCCTTGAACTTCAAGATGAACAATCAGAAGAGGCTATTCAAGAAGTAAGTCAGAAGAATGCCTTTAAAGTACATTCTGAACAAGTTTAAGAAGTCGTTTAAGATGATGAAGAATCTAGTTCATCTTAAGAAGTTGCTAAATTAGAAGAATCTGAACCCTTGGCCAAACCATTTGAAGAAGTTTTTGAAAGAAATTCTTCAGAATTTGATCCCATTTCAAAGCCAATAAAATCTCTTCAAAAATCTAAGGTAGCTACCTTAGTCAAGAAGAAATCAAAATCTCCCCAGAAGGTGGACAATTCAACCAAACTTAAGACTACAATTACCTCTTTAAAGGAGAAACCCAAGAAATAGTATACAATAAAAGGTAAAAATCTTTCAATCAAGGATTTATTTTATTTAGACGTTAAATACTTTGAGAAGAATGGTTTTTACTAGAAAGATTATTTGACTAGATTAGGTTTAAATGGTCTGGCTGATTTACATAGGGTAATATATGGAGATTTGATTGATGAATTTTATAGGAAGCTTGATAATAAACATCAAGAAGTGTGGAAATCAATTGTACTATGATAGAAAATAGAAATCACTAAGAAGGACATTTTGAAATGCTTAGGCATTAAAGAATTGAATGATGATGAGAGCTTAAGACAGTTGACAAAAGAAAAGTTATTCATTGAATTGAATGATGGAATCAATTTAGGAATAGGATGAGATATTTTTAGTGCTTAATTTGAATTATTAACAAGAATTCCTCATAAATTTGTTAACTCTTTTGTATTACTAAGGAAAGGTAATGCAACCTCAGTGAATAGGGAAGATGGCCTGGTGGTCTTGGCAATGTTAGGAAAGAGATAAGTAGGTGTTGTAAAATTAATGATATGACACATGTGGCAGTATGTAGATGTGAAGCCATATGGAAATATGTTAATGGCCCATTTTAGTCTGAAAAAGCTAAAATTTTCAGGAGAAACAAATTGTCCTTTTTCTCCTTTCAGGCTTGCTGAGAGAATCTTTAAGATGATGGTGTTAGTGGTTAATTTTGGGATGAGGAAATAGTCCTGCAAAAGAGAGTAAAATCCTTGGTACCGGGGCTAGGCTAGTGTAGTCACTCCAATGCTTAAGTTAGAATGGTTATTTTTTATGATAAATAACTGAATAAGAAGTGTTCAAGCGCTCTTGTAGAGTTTCTTTTCGGTATTTATAGACTGTAATTGTGTCTAAGGCAGTTGTCGAGGTAACTGTTAAGATACATGGAGCCTTCTTGGCTTGACATCTCCCTTAATATATAAGGATAACAAGCGGTTGTAAAATATAACCATGCTTATGATAATTTGTCGTGCCATAGATTTGAATTCAAACTAAGAGCGTTTCTTGAACATGACATAAGTACCGTATGTCTTCTAAAGAGGGTGAATGCTGAGAGAGTCAATTACCCGACATCTTGGCTTACGAAAGGACGAGTGTAAGTTGAGTGAAAACTGATTATCAACATTTTCCCCCTAACTCCTATGTTTGAATAGTCGACAAAGGGAGTTAAATATATATATATATTGTAGCAGAAGCCGAGTAGGGAGAGTTTGGATTCATGCCTAGTGACTAGGAGGTAGGACAGATCACATCCTAGTTGAAATGTCACCATTTCAAAACTCTTACTTGTTCGGGAAACCAACAAGTTGTGGGCATGATATCTATCACTTAGGTCATTATTTTGTTGCAGGCCTAATAATTGTTAGAAAGTTGTCAACAGTCAGATTACTATCAAGAAACACTCATCTACAATTTGCGGGACCATCATATCAGCTCATCAATACTGTCAAAAGCATATTTGTAGTTACAAGAACGGATCGTCCATATATAAGGTACTATTCATACTCAGATTTCACTTCTCTGGCTACACCTGAAATTTTCGTTCGTTTTCCAATCTTTAGAATCTCACTCTTCAACTTTTGTTATTTCATTTCATACAACCGTCTAGGTATGGTTCGCAAAATTGCTCATTGACTTGTTTTATTTGATTCTGAGGCAACGAAAATTGAGGCCATTCTTCCCTCCCCCAAAATAGGAGCAAAGTGGCGTGTTCTTTAGGTGGTTCAACCGATAGTATGGAATAAAGGTGGGATAAACTTGCTAGGATTAATGAGCATCCTGTGGATAATTATCCTAAGGATAAGGAAGGGAGGTCTTCAACAAGATATTTGTACAACATAATAGCCTACTTTTGCGATTCTCCTGATGGAACTGCCAGTTCCATCGATAGAGTTATCGTCACAAAGTACAATCAGTACTAGTGAGATCTTCCTAGAACATGGAACTTGAGGAGGCCGAGAGATGAGGAGAGAGTATGCTTTCTATGGGAGTGCGAGTTCCATATATACTTGAAGAATCTAGATTTTGGGTTGTGCTTCCCTTTCTTAGCTTTTATTTGAGGCTTCTTCAGCTACTTCATAGTTACACCGAGTATGTTCTCACCCAACACATATTGGCTTTTAGCGGCTTTTGAGATATTATGTAAAGAGGTTGAGGTCAGGGTTATGTCTCAGTTTATAGATTTTTCTTCACTATCTATAGACAGCCTGACGGATGGTACTTCACTGCTACAAGGCATGGGCGTAAGCTCATGGATGGGTTAGAATCTAAGATTCATAAGTGGCATGATAAGTTTATGTCAATAGTGTCTGATAAGGAATTCGACTAATGGACTGAGCCGATACAAACAAAGGATGTAGATTTAATGCCAAATGATGTAGTAGTAGCGAAGAAGATTCAGGAGAGAAGGAGAAACAAAATGTTCTTCTAAGACACCGAAGAATTGTACGGTGTTATGAAAATGGCGAACCAATATTTTCTGAAAAAGAAGGTACGCTCATGTGTTGTTACCGTGCTAAGTATAGCTACGAGGAAAGCCATTCTTAAGAATTTAGGGGAGAATAGTGACCTTTGAGCCTTGCTCGGTACTAAAAATATAAGTTCATATTTTTTTCTTGTTTATATTAATTGATTTACTCGTCTTATAGATATGGGTGCCGAAGAGGTGGATCCCACAAAGCTACTTGCTCAGGTTGAAGATAAGAAGTCTAAGGATGATAGGAGGGGGACTAACTCTGCAACTACCAAACGGCTTGCTGTCACAAAAAGACCAACAAAGGAGGCTGCAGCAAAGCATACAGCTGCATAGATCTCTTGTCCTACCGAAAGAGTGAAGGAGAATGAGAATATACAACTGACTGAGGTTCATTTTGAGGAGCCTTCAGTCATGATTATTCAAACTTCCATCGATTTGAGGAATAGCAAATGTTAAGAGACATACCTTGACAAGTAGGATGAAAATGAAATTGCTGTAAAAGGCTCATCACAAGTGATTGCGGTGGCTTTAAGTGGTGAAAAAAGACTAAGGAAGGAACTTACCAGCCAACTACCTATCAAGAAGTCCAAAGGCTTAGACGAAAGGGCGAAGGAGGCAATGCATTCTAAATCTCTCAGCATCACTAGTGCCAAATTTTTACCAAACAAAGAGGTTAGTGAGTACTTCATCCCATGCTAGAGCCGTCAAATTTTGGACACTGACTTAGCCTTGGGAGATAGGACAAAATCTTTGGCTTTAATGGAAGGGGTCATTCTTCCGAAAGACAAAGATATCACTAAGAAGGATGTCGACAGGGTTGGCAGTTGTAATGAGGCCCATGTCGCGGCCAAATTGTATGATGTGAATATCTATAAACATCTTCTTTCTCCAGCTCCTCTACATAATTAACACATTTTTGTTTTCCAGATAAGTAGCCACATCCTTACATCTTTAGACAAGGACAATAGAGAGGAAAAAAAGGTAATGTCCTTGGCTATATTTGTGTAATGTCCAATCGCTCTTAATTATAATAACTGAATTTGTTACAAAAAGTTGAGGATGCATACAATGCATCAAAGGCCCAAACTACTGTGATCGAGAATGTGAGAATTAAGGCTGAGATGGAGGCAAGAAAGCTTAAGGAGGAACTTGCTATCGAGAAACTGGCACAAGACCTTGCTGCTGATGAAATCTCTAGCCTAAAGGCTAAAATGGAACAATAATACAAAGAGTCCGAAAGCTTGAAGGAGGAACTGCAGAAGAAAGTAGAAGAATGTTGGGGCTTAGGCCAAACTCTTTGGATGATGAGCGACGATGAAGACAAACTTAGGGTACAGATAAAGGAGTTGGAGACCAACAAATTAAACTTAGGAAGTTATGTTACCAAGTTGGAGGAGATTATGAGGAGGAGGCCATCTATTGAAGAGGCTTTTGAGATAGTTACTCTAAGTCGGCAATACGAGAAACTTTTATGTAGAAAGTTATTGGAGGGAATTCAAGCGGCAAGAGAAGAGGTCTTAAAGCTTCATCCCGATTCTGATCTCTTGTATCTCGACTTTGCTAACGTCGACGACAAAGTTAGTAGTGTTGACAAAGATGAAGGCGACAAGACGGGTGTCAAGAGTATTGATCAAAGTGATAATGAAGCTTAAGCTAAAGAAGTTGCTTGTTTCGAGAAACTAGCTACTGAGGAAGCGCTAGCGAAAGATTTAAGAATCACTTCTGCTGAATCTGAGAATAGGCTATAAGACTTGTTTTATCGGCATATTGCATTCTCTTGTAATTAATCATTGGAATATAATCAAGGCAATGCCGAGTGTATGTGAATTTCAAGTAACTGAGCTTTCATGATTTGTTTGGTTTATGTATGTTGCTTCGCGCTCTCATTCGTCAGTACGCTTTAATTCACTTCATTTGTTTCTTAGCATGTTTTAATTCACATGCCTTGTTATCTTTTGACTTGTTTCATTTCATCAACATATCGTTTCTAAGCATGTCTTATTTCATATAGCACGTGTTTCTTGGCATGATTCACGTGCCATCTGTTTCTTAGCATGTTTCATTTCATAAGCCTATTGTTTCTAGGCATGTATTGTTTCTAGGCATGTTTTATTTCATACGCCTATTGTTTCTCGGCATGTTTTATTTCACATGCCCATCGTTATCGGCATGTTTTATTTCACACGCCCCTGTTTTATATTGTCCATTAACCGTTTAAGGTGTGGACTAGACACATTACTTGGCTGTATAGTTAATTTATATAGTTCTTTTACTATGTTAGGCTAGAACTTAGATCAGTTCATTTGCCACGTAGCCTAGAATTCGTTAATTTGGCAATTATAACCAAAACACAATGAGACTTCAAATATATAATTGTTGTAAATGTCTTACTAGCTTGTTGGTTGCTGCCAAAAGAGTTACAATAGAAGTCATTCGACATTAATTGAAATAAAATTTCAGATTATCATTGTTCCAAGCTCGAGGGATGATGGATCCATCCAACCTTTCTAATCGATAGGCCCCCTTGTCAACGACTTCCTAAATCCTGATGGGATCCTCCCAATTCGCTCAAGCTTTCCCTAACTTACCCACGTGCCTATTGCTTCCATCTTACAGCAAACTAGATCTCTAGGTTGGAAAACCTTGTGCTTAACTTTCTGATTATAGTATCTTGCAACTCTATACTGGTATGTTGCGACCCTGACTTTTGCAACATCTCGAATTTCCTCAATAATATCTAGATTTACTGTTAATCCAACTTGATTAAGCATTACATCAAAATTATGTATACGTAGATTAGGCAAGTCCAACTCAATCAGCAACACGGCTTCAGTGCTGTATGCTAACTTAAATGGTGTATCTTCTCTTACGGTTCTATGAGTGGTTCTGTATCCCCATAGGACATTCTACAATTCATCGGCCCACTCCCCCCTGACTTGATTTACTTTCCATTTCAGACTGTTCAGTATGATCTTGTTTATAAGTTTGACTTGTCCATTTGTCTGAGGGTACACTACGGATGTATAGTTGAGCCGAATGTTGTGCCTTTCGCAAAATGCTTAGAACCTATTGTTGTCAAATAATGGGCTGTTATCTATAATTATCATGTAGGGTACTTTGAATCTTGATATGATGGCATTGAAGATGAAAGCTTCCACTTTTTGTTTTCTGATTTTTGCCACAGCCTCGGCTTCAACCCATTTGGTAAAGTAGTTTACAGTAACAATGATGAATTGTCATTGGGTGGTAGACTTGGGAAAGGGTCCGAAGATATCTAGCCCCTATTGGGTGAAAGGCTAAGGGATGGTTAAGCTACATAATTCAATTGTAGGTGCTTTACTTGGCCACTCATGCTTTTGGCATTGAGGGCACTGTTGGACAACGCCCTTCACATCATTTTTCATAGTTGGCTAATAATAGCCGAGTTGTAGTGCTCAAATATACAGTGTTTGCGCTTTCACATGATTGCTACATATGCCACCATGAAGTTTAGATAATACCCTCTAGGCATCCCTTTAGGGAAAGGCATCGAAGGTAGGGTTGGGATATGCCATGCTATTATAGCTGACCATCAATTAGCGTGTAGTTCACAAACTGGTAAGCCAAATCTTCGTACCTCCTTTTTGTTGTCAGGGACAATACTATCTTTTAGATAATTCACTGGGGAATCCATCTACGATTCTTCTTTTGGATAACGAGCTAATTTACAGCTCTATAAGATATTAGACAAGCTTTTATGCTGGAGAAATTAGACAAATAGTTTCTCATTCAGCTCAGGGAATGCCATACTTGCCAACTTTGACAGCTTGTCGGCAACGATATTCTTACTTGTCGGAATTTTGTGAATAGAAAAAGATAGGAATTCTTCTGCGAGTGTTTGTACCACCAATAAATACTTGCTCATCTTTTCTTCTCTTGCCGCATAACTTCTAGTGACCTGATTTACCACCAGCTAGGAATTAGAGATCACTTTGAGTTTCTCGACACCAATTTCTTTTGCCAGTTTCAGTTCAGCAATTAGAGCTTCGTAAAAGCGTAGTGAACTTTGACATTATGGGGGCCTTGAAGATCTAAGCCTACACCACTTCCTTCTTGTGTTGAAGAACTATCAACACAAAGAAACTAGATAGGTTTCTCGGTAATCTCTCACAGTCTTTGTCTCTAGTGAATTTAGCTACAAAATCCGCCAGTACTTGGGCCTTTAGTATCGTTTTAGGTTTATATTGTACACCATGGACACTAAGGTCTAAGGCGTATTTCATCATCCTCCCTAAGGAATCGAGCTACTGCAATGCTTGTTGTAGTGGTTAATCGATGAAGATAATAATCTGGTGAGATTCAAAGTACGGCTTCAACTTTCTTGCTAAAAGAACCATAGCTACTACAAATTTTTCTATCTTGGTGTATCGAAGCTCTAGCCCTTGTAGAACGTGACTTAAGTAATAAACAGGATGATGCTCTTTGCCATTAATTCAGACCAGTATAGAGGAAAGTGCTCGGCAGCTGACTGATAGATATAAGTATAAATTTTCTCCAAGAATGGGTATCGAGAGTATCGGGGGCGACACGAGAAATTCCTTAAGCTCGTTAAAAGCTCTTTTGTAATCTTCAGTCCAATTGAATTCCTTTAGATTCTTCAAAATTTTAAAAAATTTTGTGCACCTATCTTCACTTCTCAACATAAATGTGTTGAGGGCACTAATTCGCTCGGTGAGTACCTGTATCTCTTTGATCATGTAAGGTGATTTCATATTCCTTATGGCTTTAACCTTTCTTGGATTGGCCTCAATGTTATGTCACGTGACCATATACTCAAGAAATTTCCTTGATGTTACGCCAAAGACGCACTTCTGTGGGTTGAGTTTCATGCAATATCTTCGTAATGTGGCGAACGTCTCCTTTAGATCTACTAGATGCTATTCTTCTTTCATGCTCTTCATAATTATATCATCTACATATACTTGAACATTCCTGTAGATCTGAGATTTGAACATCTTTGTTACTAATCTCTAGTACGTGGCACCAGTGTTCTTTAGCCCAAAGGGTATTACCATATAATAGTATGTTCCAAAATTGGTAACGAAAGACATGTGAACTTCATCTGCCTCATCCATCCTGATTTGATTGTAACCAGAGAAAGCATCCATAAAAGAAAGCAACGCATGTCCTGCAGTTGCATTTACCATTTGATCTATTTTTGGTAGTAGGAAACAATCCTTGGGATAGGCCTTATTAAGATTCGTGAAGTCTATGTACATTCGCCACTTGCCGTTAAAGTTCTTGATTAGCACACAATTTGCTAGCCAAGTCGGATAAGGCGCTTCCCGAATGAATCCTACCTTCAATAATTTCTAGACCTCTTATTTTATTGCCACTTATCTCTCTAGTGTAAAATGTCTCTTTTTCGTTTGACCACCTTTACATTTGGGTTAATCTGAAGCTTTGTGTATGATAGTGTCTCTTGGAATACCTAGCATGTCTGATGTTGACCATGCGAACATGTCAGCATTGGCTTGTAGAAAGTCAATCAAACTTTGTCGGACATCTGCTAACATGGGCTTTCCTATCCTTGTTGTCTTCTTAGGATCATCTCCTAAAGGAATCTCTTCTGTATTATTCTCGGTGTTTTCTATGCCAACTGACTTACCTTCTAGGTAGGTCTTGACTTGAAACACTTCTTTTTACCCCAAAGCCCTTATATATAAGGAACGTGCCAATTATTGATCCGCTCTGCACAAACCGCCCCTATGGGAGTAGAAAACTTGGCTTTTACATGTGTTGTTGAAGGGACAATGCCAAATAAATGTTGACACGGCTATCCCATTATCATATTGTAAGGGGATCAACATTTGACAACGAGAAAGTCCACTTTGTCCTTTGCAACGTGCTTGTCATCATCGATTTGTATCGGTAAAGAGATAACATCGGGTACTTAAACGGGTTGATTATTGAAAGCATAGAGGTCATACTTGTAAGATTGCAGTTGTGCTTTGATATTAGGCCTCATTTGATCGAAGGCATGTAGAAAAATGATATTGGCTTAACTTCCTGTATCAAAAAGAATCTTCTCGACCTCAAAGTTGGCAACTCTCGCATTGATGACAAGTGCATCATTATGCGACCTTTGTATGCCTTCAAAATCCTCTTCCCCAAAAGATATTGTATTGCCAATCCTAACCTTTTATCCGTGAATATTGCAAATGTAATTTTTGGCGTTAATTAAGTTCGAAGAACTTGATTGGCCTATACTAGGTTTGCCAACAATTGTATTAATTACTCCGTTGGGTACTCTGTTGGGATTAACATCCCTTACATCTCTCTCGGCCATTGCTGGCTAAGTGTCATCATCATGTTCCTCTCATCTCCTTTGAGATGGTTTTTCGATTCTTTCGGCATCATGTGCTAGAAATTTTTATAGGTGCCCGCATCGTATTGCATCTGTAATTGCATTTTTGAGTTGAATGCACTCATCCATATTGTGACCCTTGTCACGGTAGAAGTCACAGTACTTGTTCAAATTTTTTCTTGAGGGATTTTCGTGCATTCTTTCTGGCTATTGGAGGACACCTCTCTCTCTATGAACCTTTATCAAAATATCTAAGATTGGATGGTTAACATGCATATGGGATGAGAATGTCAGGATCCTCGGTCTTTTCCTCTCAGTGTCTAAATTGTTGTCGTTGTCCATGCCAAGTCTATCCTTAGCATTTTTCCATTTATCTTTCTTTCCATCTCTTTTACTTCGATTAGCCTCTTGTCGTGCCTTTATGTTGTTTTCCTGTCGGATGTATGAGGTGGCTTTATCCTTAAACTCAGCGAAATTTTTTGGCTTGTTCTTTGTGAAAGACTTTAAAATGTCTTCATGAGGTTTAACACCATTGATTACAGCGTAGAGGGCCAGATTCATATCCAGTTTTGGGATTTGGACCATTTCAACCATAAATCTGGCCAAATAATCTTTGATTGACTCAATAAACCTTTGTTTGATAGTGTTTTGGATTGAAGAATCCTTAATAGGAAGTTTACTAGTAAGGAGGTGTTGAAGAAACACTTCCGCTAATTCATCGAAACACAATATGGTATTTGGTTTCAGGTGTTTGAACCATGTGCTAGCTACATTCCTCAAGGTTAAGGGAAAGGCTTGACAAGCCATCATGTTACTTAAATCATGTAACTTGGCTAGTGTTTGGTAGTACTCCAAGTGGTCTTTGGGGTACTTTGTCCTATCATATGTTTCAAATTGACATAGCTTAATGTGCCAAGGTATTACTTCTTCCAAAATCTCTAGGAGAAAAAGGATTTTCTTAATTTGGAACTGTTTAGTCGTTGAAACGGGTGTGCTGACATGTAAGGGTCTCGTATGATGTATGAGTTGTAGTTGCTTGCCCTTATCAATCTTTTTGAAAGCAAGAGCTATGGGTCCCACTAGAACCTCAACTTGCTTTTTTTGGCAATTTAGGTGAATAAATGGAATCATTGGTACTATTGGCATCATCATCACCATGCTCTTTTTCCTGATTCGGGTGAAAACTTTAATGGAGAAGGTCAAGGATTTGTTCATGTTTTTTTTTTTTAGCTTAGAATTTTCTTTGGCTAAATTAAGACAAAGTTGCTTGAGTCTAGCCAATCGTTGTTCATCAGCATTCCAACTCCCTTCGTTAAGGTGTTGGGAGGAAGTACCAGTACCTGCACTTCATGTCATCCTAGTTCTAGCCATGTAGTTGTGTTTAGAAAAAAACAAACGGTGCCAAAAGTGAGTGGTGAATTTTGGGGTAAGGAAATAGTCCTACAAAAGAGAGTAAAATCCTTGGTATCGGAGCCAGTCCGGTACGGCCACTCCGATGCTTAAGTTAGAATGGTTATTTATTATCATAAATAACTGAATAAGAAGTTTTTGAGCATTCTTAAAGAGTTTCTTTTCGGTATTTATAGACAATTATTGTGTCTAAGGCAATTGTCAAGGTAATTGTTAAAACACATGAAGCCTTCTTGACTTAACATCTACCCTAGTATGTAAGGATAGCAAGTAGTTGTAAAATATAACTGTGCTTATGATAATTGGTCACACCATAGATTTGAATTCAAACCAGGAGCGTTTCTTAAACATGGCATAAGTGTCGTATGTCTTCTAAAGAGGGAGAATGTTGAGAGAGTCAATTACTTGGCATTTTAGTCGATAAACTTTAGCATTCAGATAATGGGGGAATATTTTTTCATCCTTTAAATATGAAAAGAAGGGTCCTTATCATTGAAGAAAAAGGGATTGGAAAGAAAAGGAAAAGAGGAAAGGAGCAAGCTGAGAAGGAACTAAAGAATAAAGGGAAACTGATTAGAAGATCAAGTGGCATTGAGTTTGAGAACCAATTAGGACAGCTTCAGAAGGTGATTCAAATAGTTCCGAGCACCAGCTAATTCATTATAAATAAGGAGAGAGCTTAGCCTTTATGGAACAACTCTCTAAAGGAATCAAAGCTGTTGTAGAAAAGGTTGTTAAGGATCAAATGATTGGCATGAGAGACTTATTCAACGCTTAGATTAAGGTGCCTATTCTAGAAACAAATTCTTCAGACCAAGCACATAATTCTATTGATCATGAACCCCCTACATAGCACCAAACCATTAAACCCTCTAAACCATTGACGCCTGCATTTAAACCTCATTTCACCCCTAAAGAACTATCTATTCCTGTTTTAGATACTCTTATCACACCACTAGGACCTGATCCTTCCTCTTAACCAATTGATCATAATGTTCTCAGTCTTGTTCCAACTTTAGATAAGACCCCCGTCATTTCACCACAATCACCTAATAAGACACCTCAAGTTTCCACTCTTGTTCTTAACTCTGAAGAATAGACACCTCCTGAAGGTCATTGTAAACCCCTAAAATTTTTTATTTAGCTTTTGAAATAGACTCAACTATGTCAGACAATTTAGGAGTTGACAAGGTTAATGAAAGTAAAAACCCTAAAAGAACTAATCAATCGTGTAAGAAACTTTTCTGCCCTAAATGTATGTAAACACTAAAGATTTCATTCAAAAGTGATAGAAACCTTAAAATGATCACTTTAAAGACATATGTACAATAATTCATCATAATATACCCTAAAACCCTAATTGATAATATAACCCTCATATTTTACCAAATCATTAGTTAAAGGTTAGAGATGACTTTTAATCATGCATATATGTTTTGAATCCTCAAGTAGTCCTTTAGAAACTAAGATAATGAATCATAGATTACATTTATCTCTTAAGTATATGATTAAGATAGTATTACATAGAGTTAGGAGTATAGTTGAAGATTAGGCTAAATATAGTAAACCTTAATACTCTTATTAGTACTTTTCATAATAGTTACACTAAGTAGTTTATCAAATGATGTATATAGCTATAAATACCTAAAGTAAGACCTCATCAACTATTTTTACTAATCAATTCACCAAATACCTCATTTCCTTTCCTTTTCTTAATTTTTCCTTTAATTTTCCTTAATTACTATATTATGTGTACAAAATGGCATATGCGTAAGGAAAGTTAACCAGGTCAACACATGTTGACCAAGGTCAAAGGGTTGACTAAGTCAACACATGTTGACTAAAGTCAACAAAAGACACTAATACATAAGAAAAATATCTTAGCATCTAATGATTTCTTTTCTTTTCTTTTCTTTTGGTTTTTCTTTTCTCCCTTCTCTTAATTGCCGTCCATTCATTTCCCTTTCTAGACCCTACCATTTCCTTTCTTCCATAATCTAAACAAAACAAAAAGAAACAAAGCGAAAGCCCTCTCCATGCCGTAACCCTTCTTCTTCCCTTTCACTTTCAACACTTTCCATAATTCCAACACAAACTAAGGTATGTAATTGAGTTACTTTATGTTGCTTTATATTATTCATTAGTTAGGTAATTAGGTAGATTAGATAAGTAGACATGTGTTATGTGTGATTTTGAAGAATAGGACATAAAGTTTCCATCTTCAAGTGTAGGAAGTTAGGAATTATGAAGAAGAGGAAAGAAATACATGTGTATTTGCCCTTAAGTATGTGTATATAAGAATATACTAAAAGAATACAAGTATGGGGATCTTGGTACATGGGTATTTATCTTGTACATAACCTAAACTAAAACAAAACCTGACTATACATACCTATACTATACTAAATACATACTTAAAAACACAAAATAATGAAATTAGGAAGGTTTTCTTAAGAGGAAAATTAGGCATACGAAATTTGTACAAAAATACGTATATGACCATATAGGTATATGAGTATATGTACAAGTATAAATACAATATAAGTATAAGTATATGTATAAGTATGCTAGTATACATATATATATAAGTGTACATAAAACACATAATCATGAGATAAGGCATAGGTAAGCAAAGGATGATGCAAGTAATAATGTAATCACATGATGACATAAGCCATGACATAAGTAAGTGATGACATAAGTAAATGATGATGTAAGTGATGACATAAGCATAGTTTTATAAAATAAGAAAATAAAAAGAGTGTATAATAATTAGGTACCTAAATTAGTAAACCCTAATTTACTTTCTAAATTAGTAAACCCTAATTTAGATTATACTTAATTAAGTACATGAATTAGTAATAGTAAAGTAAAATTCTCTAAGTATAAGAATTTAAGGGTTAACTAAATCATTAAGTATAAACAAAAGATATAAATATAAGTAACAAGAGAATTAAGTTTCCATAGTAAAATTTCTATAAATTTAGTTCATATCATAAAACATGGGTCATAACGTCCAAAACGGACATTACCGTATGAACTTACGTCCGAAAACGATAAAAAAACGACTATAAATTCATAAATATTAGAAATAGAATGAAAAAGTTACATTAATAATAAGGTCTAACCAGATAAAAATTGATAGTAATTTAAGTAGAACTAGGTAACTAGATATCTAGAATTATTAGTTAATTCAATTACTTACTAGCGTTATCATATCGTAATGATCAGGTGATCCCGAGGGGAGCGAGGATCTCCCGACCAATTACTACGATTAGGGCGAGTCGCCATGGTTGAGTGAGTATTTACCCTATGATTCTATGCTTGTTTGTGATTGTAGATAGTGGACTTAATTATTACTGTTAATTGACTATTGTATAGGGTTTAGGAAATGGTTGTGTATGATATTGTGTATTGAATTGTGAAATTATCTTAAGTATAGATAATGCTTTGTTTGTTGCATGGTAGTATAAAAAATGATTGTGTGTATTATTGGATGGTCACAGCATAATTTGAACTTAACTATATGCGGCTTATAAAAAGAATCTATAAACATGCATTAACATGCATCGCATAGATACAATTCCGGCCATCACATCACATGGAGGTAAAGAGAGGCCATTCGGGGGTTGTTATTATTAATTTATTGGTTCTATATGGTACACTCGTACAAAATGACCTTACCCTGGCCCGTGGGAACACTAGGCGTTGGAGGCACCAACCGCCTAGCTAAGGGTCGAGTTTAGAGGCCTCTGTTTAGGAGTGAGTGTGGATTGTGGGGGCCCACTTACGATTATACTAGAACTTGGTTTTTATAAAAATAAAAGAATTATTTGATTGAGTATGGAGTGTGGAGTTCTGTAGTAAAGTAAGTTCTAGTATAGTACCCGGATCTGATTGGTGCCATGTATACTCTAACCCTGACTTTAAAGGCTGTTAAATTTGAGTTATGTATATGAACTAGTTAATTATACTTATTGTTTGGCATTCTATTTGATCATTCATTCATATGCATGAATATAATTTATTCATAACTTGCTTGTGTATGGCTGAGGGTTTTGCTTACTAAGCTTAGGCTTACACCCCTTTAGACTTTTGCTGCAGGATAGCCTGTTCGTAGAGGCTAGTCGAGGGATGCCACAGGTTAGCTTGGGGACTTAGGCAAGAGCGAACTGTCCTATGTATTGAGAGAGAACATTTTATGTAGACTTGTACTCATATACTTTTGTTTTTACTAGTATTATAGACTTAGATATACTAAATTACTATATATTGTAAGCTTTGTAGTTCAAACTTTATATAAATATGTTTGTGTGAAGATATCATGTGAATCAGTATGCTCTTAGGAAACTAGTGGTTGTAGAGCCTTGTATATTGTGTGAAGAGTTCTTGATTGGAAGGGTAACCAATCAAGGGTTCTTCGTACAATATACATCATCTGCCACGATTAGGCCATCCTCAGTTCGTGATAGTCATACTGAAATCCTATTTGTGGCCTCCACCAAAGAAACTTCTCTACTTGCTCTAATCCAGACTACACCATCATTTGATAAAAACAAAGAACCTACGTTATCTATGGCAACAGCTTTTGAAACCACTTCTGTTTCTAACATAGTTCTTCCTTCATACTTTGGTAGATTCAAGTTATATGCTACGAAGAAAACAAGTGATAAAAAAAATAAAAAACTATTTTTATGTTTCTCTTTCTCTAATATTAGCAAAAACTTTATTCTAACATATTTTGAGTTTGTTCACCTGTGGACTTGTTTCTTGTTATTTCTACTTCTAAACTTAGTTATGATATTTCCTTAATCAAAGTAGTTTGATCTCTTATGTCATTGCAATTTCTACACTTGATATTTTTTTTTTTTTGTCATATTCAAACTTACACGTTTTAAAAAGATTAAGGGGGAGTTTATTTAGAATGATAACAAAAAAGGGGAAGAGAAAAACCACAAACAGTCGCACTCATATTACATTACATTGGATAAACACTACATTATGCATGAATATGTGATTGTGAATATATATATATATATTTGCGATTTGGTTTTATAATAACATTTTTGTTGTCATAAAAAAGGAAGAGAATGTTAGATATCTCTCATACATTTTAATGATAATAAAAAGGTTAAAAGCTAATGAATCCTTAAGAGTATAAGCTTATAGAATGATTTTCAAAATGTTTAATTTCACAAAATTAAGTTGCATTCCGAAGCTTTGAATTGATTGAAAATAGATTAATATGGAAAATCTTCAAAAAGTATTGTAGAAGCTTTTATAAGAAAAATTGGTACAGCACTTCAGAAATTTATTCAGAAACGAAAGGCTAATATTCTTCAAAAGCTTGTTTAGAAGTATAACGTTGAAATTAGTTTTAAATTAGATTCAAATTAATCAAGAACTAGGTCTACTAAATTGGGTGTATTAGGAAAATACAGTTAATCCCATTTCACTCAAGATAGAGTTAAGATCCATGGGGATTATCTTTGAGCGATTTAATTTTTGAAAAATCAAGATAGACACAAATATGGATAAGGATAAAGTTAAGTCAAATTTTGTGTAAATTCAAAATGAACTTTATGTAGAAATATTTGATAAGGATTATCACTTCGTTGAGTTTAAGAAGTCTATATGGTGATTATGATTTTAAGTATATCTAATCTGAACAAATCAAGGAGAATAGATTTTTAAATTCAAAATGGTCGAAATCTTCTCTAAAAATATCTAAGGAGTTATTTTAAATATCTAATAGTTGGATAGTTATGGAAGTGAAGAAAATCTTCAAATTTTTAGGCTTGGAAAAACTCAATATAAAAGGAAAAAGGATTCAAAATGTCGACATACAACTTTAAAGAAAAATTATCATTCTACAAAAATTTTTTGATCAATTTTTACCTTCTGAAAAGTTTCATAAAGTCCTTCAAATACTTCTTCTGAGAGTTGCACTTGATCAAAGTTCTACAATAAGTATTATTTCTTTCAAGTGCAAAATTATTTGAAACTTGTATTTTTGTTCTCACTTGTAATCTCTATAGTTTAGTGTAGAGAAAAGATAGTTTGTACTCTGTAGATCTGTATTAGCCTAGATTGTAGAGAGGCTAGATAGGTAGAGTAGAGTATTGTAAAGTCATTGTGACGAATATTTGTAATATGTTTGTGAGTTGATATAGTGAAACAAATGGAATAGCACTAGTGAAATAGATCGGGTCCTTAATAGTAGAGATGGAAGAGAGTAATAAGTAGAAGGTCGAAGCCCTATAAAATCTTTGCTTGATTTTCTCCTTCCTTACTCTTTTAATTTGTATTATTTAACTGTTGTTTAATTGTTTGTTGGATTATTAAATTATCACTATTAACCATTATAAGTTGTTAAGAGAGGTAATTTCATTTTTTAACAAAAAACTTTTCAAAAGTTTAAAGATACTAATTTAACCCTGCCCCCCCTTTCTTGATATCTTATACAGGACCAACAATGCTGACTAGGTATAAGTGATGACCTTAGTCCTAAAGCGAGTACTAAGTTCCTTGCTGAACTTTGAAGAGGACCAGTGAGAGAATTTGTTCCATACCAAGTGTACCATCAAAGGCCAATTATGCACAATCATAGTGGATGGAGGAAGGTACACTAATGTGGTTGCGCAATCCTTTGTGCAAAGGCTAGGTTTGCCGACTTCAAAGCATCTTCGACCTTACAAGCTGCATTAGCTTTATGATAAGGGTACTTTGCACATGACTAAACAAGTAACCGTACCGTTCAGTGTCAGAAATGTATATAGGGACGAGGTAGTGTACGATGTCGTTCCCATAAGAGCTTTACATCTGTTACTTAGACAACCTTAGTTGTTCAAATGACATGTTATATACGACAGGTATAAAAACAGTTATGCCATTGTTAAAAATGGAAGGAGGATTGTGTTGCAACCTCTGACCCTGTTTGATTAGGGTCGAAGAAACAGCAGCAGATCTTGAAATAGGTTCGAATGGGTATGACAGACAGGAAGTGAGATGGTTAGTTTCGACGGTGAATGTAAATTTATATTATGTACCAAGACACAAACACAATCAAGGGTTTGAGCTCGAAATAGGGTTCGATACAACTTATGAACACTAAATGTTGCTCGAGATTTAAATGAAAGTTAGATACAACTTACTAACCAGTTCAAATGGAGGGGTTTGCCACAATCTCAAGGTTTAGATCAATAAGCACATGGGAGAGATTAAATAGCTTAATCTATACTCGATAATCTAGCAAATACTAACTTAAGAGTAGCCTTGCTCAAAAAAGGAAAAGATTCCAATGGCAGGAATGTACTTTTCTATCTAATTTTTTATATTGACGTTTATCTATGTATACATATTTGTTTATGAATGTTGCTATTTATAGCAAGTCTTAAACCCTAGTAGCAAAATTATAAATAATGTACAAGGCCTTAAACCTTAAAGAATTGGGCCTATAAATGAAATAAAGCAAAACATACATAAGAATACAAAATCGTACGTTTAATAAGGGAAGCCGACATGCTGTTACTTGGCATGTCTTGGAAGGAGTAGTATCCAAATTGGACAGGGTCGGCAGTTGGGTGTATGGGTTCGGGAAGGAATCCTCGAAGTCTTGTAGTGTTTGGCCGAGACACCAGAAAGGTCGGCCTATAATTGTTGAGTTCTAAAATTAGTTAATATGAGTCTCTTGGTGCTGTGTTGAGTAGTCCTTTAGTCACAAATACTCGATCTTGTAAAATCCCAGCGCCTTAGCTAACGACATACTTAACATTGAGTGTTTATCTTCTTCCCTCTTGTCCTTCTAGCTTCAATTCGGCCTTATCTTCGAGAAGGTCTACCTCGGCTTGGATATAGTCGAGGCTAGTTCCCATCACCATCCTAAGTAAATGAAACCCATAACTAGCTTACCCGAGCTAGTAAGAAGAAGACCTTAGTTATGAGCTGAAGAGAGCTTCGATTTACTAGGAAGGCTGATGAACCAATGTTCCTATTGGCTAGGAGATTGTTAGAGATGAGGGAATTATAGGATGTTCCAAAAGAGATCCGAAACTTGCTAAATGAGTTTTCTGACTTATTTCTAGAAGAACTTCCTAAAGGACTACTGCCAGTTTGTGATATAGAGCACTGTATTGATCTACAGCCAGACGCTATCCTACCGAACTAACCTGCATACAAGATGAACCCTAAGTGAGAGAGAACATGAGCCCTTGTGTTGTGCTAGCTCTACTTGTTCTAAAGAAAGATGGTTTATGGCTTATGTGATCGACAGCCCAACAATCATCCAAATTACTATCAGGTATAGATACCTGATACCAAGGTTCGATGACATGTTAAATGAGCTTAATGGTGCAAAGATATTTTCAAAGATTGATTTACAAAGTAGCTACCACCAAATTCGCGTGAGGCTGGGAAATGAATGGAAAATTGCCTTCAAGACTAAGCATAGACTCTACGAATGGCTGATTATGCCATTTAGACTTACTAATGTGCTAAGTGTATTCATGAGGTTAATGAACTATGTAATGTGACCCTTCATTAGGAGATGTATAGTTGTGTACTTTGGTGATATATTAGTATACAATGCCAACCTGAACGACCATGTTCAAGATCTTTGTGTAGTATTTAACATTTTGTGAATTAAGAAGTTGTATGGGAATGTAAAGAAATGCATGTTTTGCTTGAAAGAAGTGATATTTTTAGGGTTTGTAGTGTCGGGGAAGGAATTCGAGTAGATGAGGAAAAGATTTGAGTTGTTATAGAATGGTTGATGCCAAAGAATGTCATTGAGTTCTAAAGTTTTCAAGGCTTAGCTTCTTTCTATAGGCGATTTATTAAGGAATTTAACATAAGAGTTTCCCCATTGATCGAGTTAACTAAGAAGAGTGAAGGATTTAGGTGGAATGACTAAGTTGAACAGAGCTTTAGAGTGACTAAGGAAAAACTCACCTCGGTACTTGTCTTGTCACTGCTAGATTTTGACGAGCCCTTTGAATTAGAATGCAATGCATCAGGAGTTAGAATCAGTGCTATCCTGATGTAGAAGAGACAGCCTGTCACCTACCATAATGAGAAACTTGGTGTAACTACCCTAAACTATTTTAGGTATGAGAAAGAGTTGTACTCTCTTTACCGAGCCCTTATTGTTTGGCAACATTAGTTACTGCTATGAGAGTTTGTTATTTATATAGACCATGAGTCTCTAAAGCATCCGGGGAGTCAAAATAAGCTTTTGAAGAGGCAAGCCAAGTGGTTGGAGTTCATGGAAGGTTTCTTATACGTCATCCAGCATAAGAAGGGAAGTACAAATGTGGTCGCCGACACTTTGTCATGACAACAAACGTTGTTGACCACTTTGTAAACAAAATTGTTAGGATTCTCACTAATTATCGAGCAGTATTCTCATGATTCTCATTTCGGCCCTATCATAGAACAGTGCAAGGATGAAATTGTCATCAAGGGATATTATCTTAAGGATGGCTACCTATTTAAGGATCAAAGGTTGTGCATGCTAAACTGTTCCACACGTAAGCTGTTGATTAGGGAAGCTCATAATGAAGGATTATCTAGTCATTTCGGGGAAACCAAGATAGCCAATCTATTGAGGGAGAACTTTTACTGGCTAGGTTTGGCTAAGGATGTCTATAGGGTGGTTAGTAGTTGTTAAGTGTGCAAATGTGCAAAGGGGAAGAGAGAACCACATGGAGAATACATGTTGCTACCAATACTAACCTTACCTTAGGCTGACCTCAACATAAACTTTGTCCTAAGGTTTCTCCGGACATCTAAAGGCAAAGATTCTATTTTTGTTGTAGTGGACTACTTTAGCAAGATGGCATACTTCATTCCATGCCATTGAACAACGATGCTCTATATATCGCTGATTTGTTTTTGTAGAAGATTGTCTGGCTATATGAGGTACCGAAGATTATTGTCTCATATTAGGACACAAAATTATTGAACTATTTTTGGAAGACTCTTTGGAGAATACTTGGAACCAAACTTGTATTCAGCTTCAGTAGCTACCCTAAGACTGATGGCCAGACTGAAGTGGTGAATAAGACGGTAGGCAATCTGCTTAGAGTTGTTATCAAGAAGAACTTGAGGGATTGGGATCTATGCTTACCCATTGTGGAGTTTACATACAACCGAATTGTCCATATCACTACAAGAAGACCCCATTCAAGGTTATCTATGGCCTTAACCTTACCATTCCCCTAGATATGATTGGTACCCTAGCAGCTACTGAAGAGAGTCAATCTGGAGTGGACCGAGCCCCAGAATTGCATGAGCTACACTAGTTTGTAATAAGGAAGATTGCCAAGTTCAATTAGAAGCAGTATGAAATTGGTAGTCGAGGCCGTCGAACTATTTCTTTCCATTGAAGAGACTTTGTATGGATACACCTTAGCTGAGAATGATTCTTAGACTTAAGATAGAACAAACTATCTCCTTAAGCTAATGGTTGATTCAAAGTCTTAAAGAAAATCAACTGCAACGCTTACCAAATCAAGTTTCCTATTGACTATGGAGTTTCTTCCACCTTCAATGTGTTTGATTTGATCCTTCACCAACCAATAGAAGAAGATCCTGTGAGTAACCCAAAAGAAAGAACAGAAACCATTCCAGATTTGGGGACAAATCATTCTGATCCCTAGGTATATGATGGGAATCAACCCTTCGAACTGATCATGCACAGCTGAGTTAGAGGACTCCAAAGACTTACTTGGATGATACTAGCTCTAGGCCATAGTCGAGATGGGGATTCCTATCCCAAGCTGATCTCATGCCGACTTAACTATCAGATCCTTACATACGTCAGATTTACCCCTGTTTAGCAACAACGCTTTATCCTAAGAGACAGCCTAAGAGTAGCAGAGGTAAGCTCTCGATCTGACTATAAGAATTTGACCCCAAATCAAGTTGACTTCTCTTCTAAAGAACTAATTGGTCCTCGACCTGGTCTACATCAGGTCGGCCTTTGACTACAAGCGTTACTCTGTTTCCGCTTACCTTGTACCATATTTCTCCCATCTAGACACCAAGCAACACGTGTCTTTTGACACAGTATTTCAAAATTATTCTTTCTTTTTCACACTGAATATTCTTTGTCTCTTTTATCTTTTTTAGTATGTCTTATGTAATCTAGTTGTAGAATATCTTTTTATCTTTTCATATATGTAAAATAACCTTAGTGGACGGGTATATAAACCCTTACTTTCTTGTATGTAGACAATCATCTCTTTAATACAAAAATTAATCACTTTAAGCAACCTTAGTGTTCTCGTTATTATTTAATTCTTATCTATTCCCTTTAGCAAGGAGTAGTGGTGAGCGATCCTTTAGTTCAAACCGATGTGTCATATCTAGCGAATTGTAAGTCGAATAGAGTCGAGTAGGGCATCACTTGCATTCGGTAGCTGTATAGGCTTTGCTATCTTTTTCTTTTAATTCTTTCTTATTTGCTTCATTTCCGTACTTCTCCATGTATCCGACCTCGGAGATGAATTAAGACTAGAGGAACCAACTTCTTAATACATATCTTGCCAATATGCCCTATCTTCGTACATGAAAAACATGCATCGACTAGCCATTTACGTACACTCAACTTTTAAGGCCCATAACGTCTAGTATACTTTATTATAGGAGAAATTAGTGGAGAAGAAGTGGCATTGGCATAATTTGAATAGGTAGGGGTGTTCTTATTATAGGTGATATTGTATTACTGTTTAGAATATGCAAAATAGAAAACATAAGGGGATGCGTCTCTAGGGTTGGACATACGGAGAAAGACTACAACAAATCGAGTAGAAAAGAAAACAAAGAAAAGTTAGCAAAGCTTGGGTAACTACTAACTAGATATGACACACCAATTAATCTTACTTAGCCTACAATCTACCAGATATGGCTTACCAATTCAAATTGAAGAGTCACTCACCACTACTCCTTACTAAAGGGAATAGATAAGAGTTACAAGTTTTGAGCGAACTAAGGTTGCTCAAAGGAAACTTGAATAATATTCTGAAATAATGATTGATTGTCTGCATACAATTAAGTAAAGCTTTATATACCCATCCACTAAGGTTACTTTACATGTATGAAAAGAAAAAAAGGGTATTCTTACAATTAGGTTATGCGACACATACTAAAAAGGGTAAAAGGGACAAAGAATATTCAGTATGGAAAGCAATGAATCCTTTTGGAATGTTGTGCCTAAAGATATGTGTCGATTAGTGGCTAGACATAAAAAATATGGTACAAGAAGATGAGAAAAGGAATTTACAATTAGGGGCCAACCTAATCTAGATCAAATCAAGGCCTAGTTAGTTCCGCTGTAAAGTAGTTAGCTTAGGTTATGGTTAGACATCATTGTTGGTTTAGGAGCTTGGCTAAGATAATCTTGGGGCTATTTGCTCAAATGTTCTATCATAGCATAGTTGTTTAGCAGGTCTAGCGCATGTAAAGGCGTGGTAGCCAAGTTAATAGAAAAAGGAAAAATAGAGGTTGGGATAAGAATTTCTATCTTGGATAAGGCTTTGAGCTAATACTCTTTGAGTGAGTCTTGGCTATGTATGATCAGTTCAGGGGTTTGATTCCTATCATCTACTTGGGAGTAAAAAAGATTTGTCCTCAGCTAAGGTGTATCTATACTAAGTCTCTTGGTTGGAAAGAAACAGCTCGATAACTTCGGCTACTAATCTCTTGCTATCTCTGATTGAACTCAACGATCTTCCTAGTTATAAACTGGTGTAGCTCTTGCAACTTAAGCTCAGTCAACTTCTGATTGACTCTCTTTAGTAGTTGCAGAGGTTCTGATCATATTTAGGGGGATAGTAGGATTGAGGCTATAGACGACCATGAATGGGGTCTTCCTAGTAGTACTGTGGACAGCTTAGTTGCATGTGAATTCCACAACTGATAGACATAAATCCTAATCCCTTAAGTTCTTTCCCACGACAGCTTTGAGTACTATTCACCACTTTAGTCTAGCCATCAATCTAAGGGTGGTTATTAGAGCTAAACACAAGTTTAGTTCTAAGTCTTCTCTATAGTCTTCCAAAAATAGCTTAAGAATTTTGTGTCTTGATTTGAGACAATAGTCTTCGACACTCTATGTAGTCAGACAACTTCTTGAGAAAACAAATTAGCAATATATAAAGCATCGTTAGTTCAATGGTATGAAATGAAGTATGCCATTTTACTGAAACGATCTACTACAACGAATATAGAATCTTTCCCTTTAGACATCTAAAGTAAGCCTAGGACAAAGTCTATGCTAAGGTTGACCTAAGGTAAGGTTTGGCATCGATAGGGGTACATATTCTATATGGGGTTCTCTCTTCCCTTTAGCTCACTTGCACACTTCACAACTACTATCTATCTTATGGACATCTTTGGCCAAACCTAGCTATTAAAAGTTTTCCTTCAACAGATTGGTTGTCTTAGTCTCCCTAAAGTGACTAGATAATCCACTACCATGAGTCTCCTTGACCAATAGCTTACATGTGGAATAGTTTAGAATGCATAACCTTCTTTCCTTAAGGAGATAGCCATCCTTGACATAGTATCCTCTAACAGCAACTCTATCTTTGCATTGCTCTAAGATAGGGCCAAAATGAGGATCATAAGCATACTACTTAGTGATGAGGGTGAATCCCAATAATTTTGTCTGTAAGGTGGTTAGTAAGGTTTGCTGATGTGATAGAGCATTGATAACCACATTTACACTTCCCTTCTTGTGTTAACTTATGTATGAAAATCCTTCCACGAACTCCAACCACTTAGCTTACCTCTTTGAGAGTTTGTTCTGACATCTAAGATGCTTTAGAAACTCATAGTCTATGTAAACAACAAACTCTCGTGGCAACAAATAATGTTGCCAAACATTGAAGGCTTAGCAAAGAGAGTACAACTCTTTCTCATACACAAAATAGTTCATGGTAACACTACTAAGTTTCTCACTATGATAGGCGATGGGTTGTCGTTCTAGCATTAGGATAGTGCTAATTCCAATGCCTAATGCATCATATTCCAATTTAAAGGGTTTGTTAAAAACTAGTAGTGATAAGATAAGGGTGGAGATGAGCTTCTCCTTAATCTCCCTAAAGCTTTGTTCAGCACAGTTGTTCCATCTGAATCCATCACTCTTCTTTGTTAGCTCGATCAAAGGGGTAGTTATGGTACTGAAGTTTATAATAAATCACTTATAGAAAGAAGATAGGCCATGAAAACTTTGAATTTTACTGACTTTTTTTTGTGTCGACCATTCCACGAGAGTTCAAATCTTCTATTCATCTACTCAGATTCCTTCCCTTAATACTATAAACCTAAGAAAAATCATCTTATCTTAGCAAAACATATATTTCTTCAAATTCCCAAACTTCTTGGTTCGTAAAATGTCAAATACTGCTCATAGATGTTGAACATGGTTGTTTAAATTAGCATTGTCTACCAATATGTTATCAAAGTACACAGCCATAAATCTTCCCATCAAAGGGTATATCATATGGTTCATTAACCTCATGAATGTGCTTGACATATTAGTAAGTCTAAACGACATAACCAACCATGCATAGAGACCATGCCTAGTATTAAAGGTAGTCTTCTAATCATCACTCAGTCTTATTGTGGTAACTACTTTGTAGATCAATCTTTGAGAATATTTTGGTACCATGGAGCTTATCCAACATGTCATCGAGCCTTGGTATTGGGTACCTATATTTGATAGTGATTCAATTAATTGCTCGGCTATTGATGTACATATATCATGAACCATCCTTTTTTCGGAGGAGCAAAGCTGGTACAACGTAAGAGCTCATACTTTCCCTCATGTATCCTCGCTCTATGAGTTCATCCACTTATCTTTTCAACTCGACAGCCTGCTCAGGGTTCATTTTGTATGTAAGTTAGTTCAGCAAGGTGGAAACTGGTTGCAGGTCAATATAATGCTCTATGCTTCGGACTAGGGTTAGTCTCTTAGGCAGCTCCTTAGGAAACAAGTCGATAAACTCATCAATCAATCTTTGAATTTCATCTTGGACATCCTTCAAATCTCTCATCTCCAGCAATCTCCTAACCAACAGAAACATAAGCTCTTCAGCCTTTTTAGCAGCTCGGAGCTCTCTTCGGCTCATCACTAAGGCCTTCTTCTTACTAGCTTAGGTGAGTTGATTATGGGTCTCATTTACTTGGGATAGGGTCATAGGCTATAATACAATCTTCTTTTTAGGTGAGCTGATTATGGGTCTCATTTACTTGGGATAGGGTCATAGGCTACAGCACAATCTTCTTTCCATCCTTAAAAAAAGAATAGGTGTTCTTATATCTATCGTAAGTAACACATCGGTTGAACAACTAAGGTCTTCCAAGTAATAAATGTAAAGCTCCCATGGGGACGACATTGTACACTACCTCATCCCTGTACACATTTCCAATAGTGAATGGTATGGTTACTTATTCAGTTACATATAAAGTACCCTTATCATGAAGCCAATGTAGCTTATAAGTTTAGGGATGCTTTGAGGTCAATAGAGTTAACCTCTGCACAAAGGATTATGCGGCTACGTTGGTATAACTTCCTTTGTCCATTATGATGGTGTACAATTGTCCTTTGATGGTACATTTAGTATGTAAATTTTCTCTCTAATCTTCCTTGAAATTTGATAGGGAACTCAATACTCGTCGTAAGACTAGGGTCATTACTTCTCCCTAGTCAGCATAGACATAGGTCTCCTCTTCCTCTTTAGCTTCGGCTTTTCTAACATCCTTCTCCTCTTAGGGCTCGCTCTCATCGATGTTATCCACTACATCTCCTTAGATCACCATGATACATTGGTCCGGATACTTAACAGCTATATGTCTACGGCTTAAGCATTTAAAGCACTTCACTTCACTGGTCTTCCGTCTAGAGGTTTATCATCTCTCAAATGTTGTTAAGGTTGACCTAGCCTCAATTCGGCTCAATTATCCTGCTCGACCCTGCTAACCTGGTTAGCTATCGTTAGGTCGGTCATTCCTTTCTTTGGCTTGGTATGGCCTCCTTTGCTTAGCTTAAATAGGTTAATGTGGAATAGGAGCTTGGGAGAATGTCGGCTAGGGTTGGCTTGGAGCACTTCTCTTCTACACTATCTTAATCGCCTCTTCTAAGGTATAAAACCTTTGAACTTACATAATATTGCAAATCTCATAATTGAGCCTAAAAATGAACCACGATACTCTATGGGCCTTTAGTTCCTCCACATTGAATCGAATCATAAGCATCTAGAACTTTCTTACATAGTCATCAATAGATCGGCCTCTTTGGTGAAGCTCCTATAACTTTGCAAATGTATCTTGTAAGCAGGTCTTGAGCATAAATCTTCCACTTAACAACCTTTTCATCTTATCCTAGGTCCTTAGTCTTCGTCTTCCAACTCTTGCTTTGGCTGCATTCAAATTCTTCCTTTACATTGTAACATACCTAATAAAATCAAGTGCAGCAAGTCAGACCTTAATATCATTTGTATAACCATACAATCAAATACCTTTTTGACCTGCTCTTCCTATTCTAAGTATTCATTTGCATCTCCACTTCTACGGAAGGGTAGAATTTAGACCTTGACATTATTTAGTCCTTAAGGGGCTTGGCATCTTCGTTTTTGTGCTCAGTAATAATCAACCACTTCTTCTTGCTTACCATACTCCTTAACATCATTCTCCTTATCATCTTCCTCGATCTCCTTTAACTCCAATCTTCACCTAACAGCTCAGTTTGCAACTCCTTCAGCATGAGGGAGTCGAATTGGGTGATTATCTTAGTTACCTTGGTCGTAGCCTCTCTTTAGAACATTTTCGAGTGGGTTACGTTATGACATTCCTTGGGTTCGTTTCTTATTAACTTACATTGAGGTGACTAGACTCTCAATAAAGATTAGTGAGTCTATCAAGTTTGTCATCAATTGGCTTAGGAGTGTTAATTCCATCATGACTATGATTAGGTTGAGTACCACTACTCTAGTCTCCAATAACACCTTGAACACTAGAGTTCAACATTATATAATACTTTCAAATAAATTAACAACACAATATACGAGAAAACAATGCTATCGTACTGCCTAAAACTTAGACTAACACACGAACAACTTTAATACCCAATAATCACTCAAACAGAATAGAAATAAACTTGCTCTACTTTCGTAGTAAAGAATAGAGTAACAATGAAACCACACTTACCAATACATAAATCTTCACTGTATGGTTCACAACACCAAACTTCACATAAACACATTGAAGCAGCTATGGAAGGAACACAATAGCTACTAGTAGCAAAGCAAACCAAACTTTATTACAACTTCACACAGTGCCTCTCAAAATTGTACTCTAATATTAGTGAAGCTAATGCATCTTTGGGGTTGAACAAACAGAGAAAGACCACAATGAATCAAGCAAAAAAGAAAAAAAAAAAAGAAAAGCTAGCAAAGCTTGGGTAGCTACCAATTGGATATGACACACTAGTTGATCTTACTTGGTCTACAATTCGCTGAATATGACTCATCGATCCGAATTGAAAGGTTACTTGCCACTACTCCTTATTAAATGGAATAGATGAGAGTTGAAGGATAATGAGAACACTAAGGTTGCTTAAAGGAAACCTAAATAATATTTTTGATATGATGACTGATTGTCTAGTACAAGTAAGTAGGGGTTTATATATCCATCTACTAGGATTACTTTACATATATGAAAAAACAAAAGAGTATTCTTACAATTAGGTTATACAATACATACTTAAAAGGATAAAGGCCTTCTGAAATGTCATGCTAGAAGACACATAACGATTAGTGGCTGGACATAAAAAATATGGTATAAGAAGACAAGAAAAGGAATTTGTAGCTAGGGGCCCGACTTGATTTGGATTAAGTCAAGGCTTAGTTAGTCCCATTGTAGAGTAGCCAGCTTAGGTTGGAGTTGGACATCTGTTATTGGCTTGGGAGCTCGGTTTAGATAATCTTAGTGTTGTCAACTTAGATGTTCTTTCATAGTATAGGTGTTCAGCAGGTCTTGTGCACATGAAGGTTTAGCAGTTAGGTTAGTAGAAAAGGGAAACATAAAGTTTAGGATAGGAATTTCTATCTCAGATAGGGCTTTGAGCTAGTATTTATCAAGTGAGTCCTTGATGATGCAAACGGTAACCAAGTGTAGACCAAGTAGGTCGCTCAATGGGTCTAAGCTTGTAGAAAGCTTGAAATGGAAGTGGTGGGGAATGTGCAGAATGATAATTATGAATGAAGAAGGAAGAAAAGCCTACGAATAGCTCTAGAGGATATGACACACTAATGGAACTATTGAAGACTTATGACACAATTTAATATGATGCACGAATCAGTCCAGTGAGGTTACTCTCCACTTAGCCTTGCTTAAGGGTTAGGATAAGAGTGGTGTCAAGAGAAAACAGATTATTTATGTAAGGAAGGAAACAAAAAATTATATTAATGGTAACCTGAATTCTGATTCTAGCTATAAGTACAAGGGTATTTATACCCATAAGTTAGGGAAACTTACCTAAAAAGGGAAAAGACAAAAAGGGAATTTCTTAAGGAAGTAATGTATAAGATACAAAGGGTAAAAATGAATATATAAGGAAACAATCATTAGTACAATAGATTCTATACATGATACTGCATACATGGCGATGCAACATTAGTGATGCTATCAGAAGATGTAAACAAAAAGTATAGATAGCTTGCTTGTCCAAGCAAGGGTAGCTTAGTTAGCTTGAAGTCTCTTTATCTCGGCTTTTGGTAAGAAAGATGTTGAGTCATTAAACGACTCAAATGTGAGTGAGTATTCTTCAATTCGGCGCACTATAGAGAGATAAGCAATCATTTGGCTCGACATAAAGGGTAACTCGGTAAGGAAGTACTTGGCCTTAGCAAGGAAGTACATAGCTTGGGCTGAGGTTAGTTAGAATAAGAGGATTCTTCTTGCCAGTCCTTCTAGTCTTTGGCCTTGGTTACCGGTCAGTAGTCCAGTAGCCTGATTCCCATCATTCTGTCCAAGTTGTTTTGGATTCGGGATCAAATCCAATTGGTCTTCATTCAATTCTCCATCAAGGTAATGTGGACTGAGGTTGGAAATATTGAAGACATTAGAAACCCCATAGTCCTCTAGTAATTCCAATCTATAGCCATTATCATTGATTTTCTAGAGGATTCTGAAAGGTCCTTTAGCTCTTGTAGATAATTTGTTCCTCTTCTTGTTCGAGAACCGTTCCTTACTAGAGTGTAGCTATAGGAAGTCTCCTAGCTAGAATTGTCTAGTCATCTTACCTTTTGTCTTCTCTCGTATTCTGTTAGCTGCTTGGTTGATGTACTAAATGACTTTGTCATAAATGTACTGAAAGGATTGTACTCTAGCCCTCACGTCAAGTTCCTCTTGCAAGGGTATAAGTATAAGGGTATGATTGAGGGGCAACTTGGGATTGAAACCATAGACCACCTTAAAGGGAGTTTGCTTAGTGCTGTCATGTACCATCCGGTTGTAGGCGAACTTGACCACTGGTAAGTAGGCATCCTAATTAGCCAAGTTCTTTCCCACTGTAGCTTGGAGTAATGATCTTAAAGTGTGATTAACCACCTTTGTTTGGCCTTCAGTTTAGAGGTGATAGGAAATATTGAACAGTAGTTTGGTCCCTATCCGACACTACAAGGTCCTCTAAAAGTGGCTTAAGAACTTTGGATTCTTATCACAAATTACACTTCTTGGCATGTCGTATAATCGTACAATCTCTTGCAAGAAAAAGAGAAGCAATAGCCGAAGCATCGTTAGTTTTTGAGCAAGGCACCAAGTGTACCATTTTGCAGAACTGATCTACGATGACCATTATAGAATCTTAGCCTCGGATAGTTCGTGATAATCCGAGAACAAAGTCCATGCTTAATTCAATCAAGGGCTTCATTGGAATAGGTAAAGGCATTGCTTTCCCTTGCTTAGCTTAGTACTTAGCCCTCTTGCATATAACATATCTTTTGACAACTCGGTACATATTTCTCCTCATTCTCGGCTAGAACAAGTGACCATTCAATAGTTCATAGGTCCTTTTTTTTCTCCAAAATGTCTAGAGAGTTCTTCACTGTAGGCTTCCTTTACTTCAGTAAAGCTCCTCTCCTCCTTTGCTCCCCATCGGAAGTCTATGTTCTTCTTCCTGAGCTTAGTAATTGGAGCAGCGAGGGTGTTCATCTTTAGAATGAAGCCAATTCATGGAAACTTCTCATGTAGGCACAAGTAGTAGGAGCCAGCCACTCTACAATTGCTCGGAGTTTCTCGTCATCTACATCTAATCCTCTTCCACTGACTACATAGCCTAAGAATACCACTTCCTCTTGGCAAAAGCAACACTTCTTCAAGTTGCTGAATAATCTCTCAGCATTGAGGATATTTAATATAGCTTAGAGATGCTCACTGTAACTTAACATGTTAGTACCATAAACTAAGATGTTGTCAAAGTACACCATGACACACTTTCCTATTAGCTATCTCAGAACATGGTTCATCAGCCTCATGAAAGTGCTTAGGGCATTCGATAAGCCAAATGGCATGACCATCCATTCATAAAGTCTATGTCGAGTTTTAAATGCAGTTTTCCATTCATCTCTTGACCTCATGCAAATTTTTTTATAGGTAGACTTCAAATCAATCTTACTAAAGATCTTGGCTCTACTCAATTCAACCAACATATCCTCTAGTCTAGGAATGGGATACCTATATTTGATTATGATCTTGTTCATAGCTTAGCTATCCATACACATCTGCCAGGTCCCATTCTTTTTCGACACAAGAAGTATCGGTACAGCACAAGAGCTGAGACATTCTTTGACATACCCTCTCTCTAGCAACTTAGTAACTTGACGTTGGAGCTTAGAAGCTTGCTTAGGATTCATTCGATAAGCTGGCTTATTCGGCAGTGTAGCATTAGGTACTAAGTTTATGTAATGGGGGTAACCCCTCAAGTAACTGCTCTAGGAAAATGTCGGTATACTCGTCTAGAAACTCCTTGAATTATTAGGGTAGTTCACTTTGCTCCTGCATTTCTAATAGGCACTTGACTAACATGAAGGCTAGCTTGTTAGCATTGTTGGTTTCTCGGAGCTTAACTCTACTCATCACCGGAGCTTTTTTCGATCTGTAAGCAAGTTTTGTCTATAACTTATTAACTTCTCTTGGAGGCATTGAGTTTAGTGTGATCTTTTGGTCATCCTTATTAAACATATACGTATTCTTATAACCATCGTAGATAACTCTTTTATCAAACAGCCACGGTCTATCTAGTAATATGTGGGAAGCACACATAGGTAACATGTCACAAAGAATCTGGTCTAAGTAATTCCCTTTGGTAATTAGCAATATAATTATGTAATGCACCTTTCTCACTCAACTAGTGCAATTTTTATGGCCTCAGATATGTAACAGTCAGTAACTTTAGTTTTGAAATAAGATCAGTTGATGCTATGTTAGTGTAGCTTCCACTATCCATGATGAGGGCACAAAGCTGATCATTCACCTTATAGGTGGTATAGAATAAATTCTCTCTTTGCTCCTCTCATGAGGGTTCTATGTTCATAATAAGTTGGATAAATATGAGTAACTTGTCCAAGTTCTCAGCAAATACGTCCTCCTTAATCAGCTCTTTCTCGGTAGGTACCTTCTCCTCATCGGGTTCCTCTTCTATACTGTTTACTTCTGGTTTCGAGACATCTCCCTTAATAAACATTGTCCTGTGGTTTAGGTACTAAGTAGCCATATGTCCGAACCCTTAGCACTTGAAGCACTTGATTCGGCTCGTCTTCTTTCCATACCCTTTCCCCTTCTCATAAGTTTGGGCTAGCACTTTACCATCAGGTCATACTTTCTACTCAACTTAGACATCAATCTTTCGGCTTGGCTTGGTACTCGACTAAGCTCAATAGCGTACCTATCCAGGTCAGCTAGTCGGCATCCTGTTCATTAGTCGGCTCCTCCTTTGCCTTTTTACTCATTGGGCAATCCTAATAGCTTCATTCATTATGTTAAATTGTTGGAGCTCCATAATATCTCGAATGTCTCCTCTTAACCCAGCAATAAATCTTGAGATTATTT
This sequence comes from Lumnitzera racemosa, assembly GCA_024138005.1. Lineage (NCBI taxonomy): Eukaryota > Viridiplantae > Streptophyta > Magnoliopsida > Myrtales > Combretaceae > Lumnitzera > Lumnitzera racemosa. Next base: position 54,889,117 of record JAMXBC010000005.1, read on the forward strand.
GGGCTAGTGGTTCCTCTACTTCGTAACGAATCATAAGCACTTGAAATTCTTAAACATACTCATAAAAAATCTAGCCCTCTTGTCTTAGCTCATGAAGTTGAGTGAAAATATCTTGAAGATAAGTTTTCGACATGAATCTGTTTCTAAGTATTCTCTTTACCTTAGGCCAAGTATTAATCTCTCGGTAGCCTTCTCATTTCCTCATAGGCTAGAAATTCATCCACCTCGTGGCCTAGAAGTTCTTCTACCATATGGCGGTATATCCGGAGAACTCAATAATAGCAGTTCTCACTTTCTCGTAATCCTTATAATGATAATAATAAAAAATATGCTCTACCTTCTCTTCCTACTCCAAATATTCATTAGCATTCCCGAATCCATTAAAGCTCGAAATCCAAAGCTTCACATGGTCAAATGCTTTGGGGACTCGTATGTGCTCTTCTTTGAAATACTCTTCCTTGTCCTCTTCATCAAGCTCTCTTAAGTCTATCTTTTGCCTTATTCGTCGGCCTACTCCTCCACTTGGAACTAGTTGAGTTAGGTTTTGAACTCTAACAGGTTAAGCAGCTTTGGTGGGTATTTTGCATGGCCTCAATAGGTTGGTAAGCTAACGCATGAACAAGTTGGGTCAAATTTACTAAAAAGTTAGCCACCTCATCAAGTCTTTCATTAGTACTCCTTGATATCCCCTGTGATTGTCGTCCGTGGTATACAACTCTACAATTGTCATCTCTAGCACCAACATTTACACTTAGATCCATCATTTTCTTCACTAATTCAAAGTTCAAATAAACACTCTTTCTAACAAAAAAATCAATAGTTAGCAAACTCAGCAATTAAGATGAATATAGTAACTTGCTTCGTTTCACACACACAAAATAGAGTATAAATAGAACTTCAGAAAAACCAACAACTCAAACAAAACCTCGCTTTGATACTAAGATGATATGAACTGTAACCAAGAACAAATAAGGCCGGTTACTGAATGGGTCTAAGCTTGCAGAAAGCTCAAAATGGAAGTAATGGAAAATGTGCGGAATGATAATTACGAATGAAGAAGTAAGCAAAACCCGTGAACAGTTTCAGAGGATATGATATACCAATGGAACTTTCGAGGACTCATGGCACAATTTAATATAACACACGAATCAGTTTGATGAGGTTACTTGCCACTCAGCCTTGGTCAAGAGTTAGGATAAGAGTGATGTTGAGGGTAAACAAAGTATTTACACAAGGAAGGAAACACAAAAGTATATTAATGGTAACTTGAATTCTAATTCTAGCTATAAGTACAAAGGTATTTATACCCATAAGTTAGGAAAACTTGCCCAAAAAAGGAAAAGACAAAAGGGGCATTTCCTAAGAAAGTAATGTACAAGATATAAAGGGTAAAAATGAATATATAAGGAAAACAATCATTGGTGCAACGGATTTTACACATGATACTATACACGTAGCAATGCTATATTAGCGAGGCTGTCAGAAGATGTAGACAAAAAGTACGGATAGCTTGCTTATCTGAACAGGGGTGACTTAGTCAGCTCGAAGTCTTTCTATCTTGGTTTCTCGGCAAGGAAGATGCTGAGTCAATAGATGGCTTGGGCGCAATGAATATTCTTCAATTCGGTGTAATATAAAGAGATGGACAGTCGTAGAGCTTTGTGATTGATAGGTAAGTGTACCTATCGGTTTTATAGTATATTAGATCTGACTCCAGATGTGAATCCCTTAAGCACTACCTATAAGTGTGAGTACTAGTACTTATCGATTTCCTAATGTCTAACCTAACAAATGAATTCAATTTATCAAAGACAACTAATCTAAGTTGATCTAAATTAAATAAAGAAAATAACATATAAAGATAATACAATTAAAATTAACTATGAATATATAAACATAGTATTCAACTAATGATCCCTAATAATAACTACTTGACTTATCAATCTCATTCTTATTCATTGGACCATGGGAATTCCTTAATTGAGTTAACCAGAATCATTTCTCAAATTAACTCCTATTTTCAATTGTATACAACCCAAATTGCTTATGCAATAAAATATATCAAGATAACATTAAGTTATGTGAATCTACTATTAGGTTACATAACCAGAGAAACTAAGTAGCCAATCACTCATTTTACTCTAATTCCTTCTAATTACACAAATTTATTCACAATAGGATCTCACAATCTCTAAGGTGAAATTAAATTTGAATTAATACTTCAAAAATATTAATTCAAAGAACAATAAAGCTCAATACAATGAAATCATAATAATAAGAAATCATATATTGATAATAAAAGAAAACTAATTACATAGAATCTAAGGTCCATAATAATCAGATACGTCAAGAAGACAAACAAAGAAAGAAAGAAGGAAATTGATGTTAGTCATATCATTTAAATAAATGTAAATTAAAGTTAGTCATATCATTTAAATAAACATTAAACTTAAAATTAAAGTAAGTATCAATAGACTAAGAGAGAGTTATAGACATTTTAATTACTATGAATAAAGGGTATATATTCGTCTCTTTCATTCTCTTTAGGCATAGAAATCATAAAATAAATACATATTACATCAACTGATCCCTTGATCATCTCCTTAAATGTCAATTTCATTAGAGGATTTCTTTTTTGTTTCTTCTTTTTCTTCCATTTTATTTGATTGAAGTAGTTTTATCGGTTAGTAAGTCCCAAGTTAGACGACCTTAGGTTACTAGCCATTAAAATTCCTCTTTGAACCATCCACCACTCCTTTTTATTTAGTTAAGCTTATTTTCTTCTTTTTATTCAAGTTCAACCTTCACATGGAATTTTTCTTTGACCTATGTAGCAAGCTTTCAACTACTACTTCCAAGATCGTTACCTAAGTTGACTGGTATTATTCTACACTAAGGAGCCACCTTGCAATCTCAATTACTCGAGTCAATGAGGATCATAGCTAAACTTCTAATTCAATTTAGTCAAATATATAATTAAGTTTTCCTCCAATTATTTTCATTTTATAAAAAAATTTTCAAAAGAAAAATCTCATTTATTCATTTTCTCTAAATAAAATGCTCTAAGAGACATTAAAGTGGAACATATACACTAAAGCAAGCTTAAAATTACAAATAACTAGTCCTTACCTGGTCAATGGTCAATACTAACCTATTCCCAAGTCTTAGTCTAAATTTAAATAACAGATAACTTTTCTTTACAATAATTTCATCATTCAACTTTAGTATCAAGCACACTCTTGTAAAAGTATAAAAAAAAATTGTCCCAAAAAATTGCCTTTTAATTAGATGAAAAAATAATGGCGAATAACTGTGCAATATCAACTAATTTGATCTTATATTTCTCATTTTTTTCTTAAACAAAACTCTTAAGTGTTAGAACAAATTAGCTCAGCTCAGGTATAAAAAATTCAAGAATCGTATCCCTCTATTCCTCCCCCATACTCATTTTGTATATTGTTCTCAATGTATAAATAATAACAATAAAACAATCATAAAATCAAAAGGGAAAAAAATAAAGGAAAAAGGGAATTGAAACTTCCACAATTTAAGCTTTGACACTAAACTCTAAAGTTACCATGCCATAAGAATCTATCCACACAATTTGACGTTCTAAAGCTATGCAAAATAAAATAAACAACAAAAAAGAGGAAAAGATAAAATGCATCAAAGAAAAGTAAAAGTAAAAGTAAAAGTAAAACTAAAATTACTCCTAAAACTACTCCACATGCAATCATTCATATAGCAGCATAAAATAGCAGGGTTAATCCCTTTGTTAACTACAAAATTGTCAAACCAAATAGAAAATACCAAGTTAACAGATATAAAATCTCATGGAAACATATCCAACTAATTCTCACTTTATCTCTTGATCTCCTCCTCTCTTGATGACTCCCTAATCAAACCTCTTCTCTTTATTTGTTGTGTCTTGGCATGTTCCTAATAGGAAAAACATAAGTTTATATCATAGAGATCTCCTTGACACTTAAAGTATGGTAATCTGCAATAAATTTTACAAGTGTTAAAAAGTAACATGTAAGCCTCAATATAGCATCTATGAAACACAATTAGAAACCAATCAATTACAATCAAGTACAAAATTGAAGTATATAAAAAATTATTATCTAATTTCATAGTCTTAATGCCAAAATAACATGATTCAATCAACAATGCCACTTAAAATTCATCTCATTGCAAAAAGACATGTTATTAATATGAAAGGATACTCAGAAAGCACAAAAATCCATTGGAAAACTATAGATATGAAAACCTGTAATGTAAATGCTATGCTACCTTTTATGCACCAATTAGCTATGTCCAATAAAATAACTAGCTACTTATGTCTATCAATGAAAATAACAAATCAAAACAAAAATCACACATCCATGATATGCTAAGATTTAGTCTATTATTCAAATACAAACCTTAACTTTAGAAGAAAAGAAGACAATTAAAGCGTGAAGTCACAATGGAAAAGAAAGCATAAATAAGGGAGAGAGATGAAAAGAAAAGAGAACATAAATATGTACTAGATTTTAATGACATAAACACAAAAATTAATTGGAGAAAAAGATTAGGTAATAAATTGTAGCTGCTAATTCTGTAAACTAATGTAGGTAGAGTAACAATTTTTTTTCCCATAGATTCCATGAGACAGAAATAAAGATTAAATAACTTAAAATTTTCATGGACATACTAAAAAAAATCACATTAAATTGCTTTTACTAGGATCTCATGGAAAGGTATCCCATTCCTATACTACTAAAGAAGATGGGAGAAATTCTTCTCCCATAAAACAATCAATCCTTCTTGGATTAGTTCCACCAAATGCTCCTATAGTGGGTTTAATAATATAAGAAGATTCAATAATATTTACTTGCTCAAATTCAACAACATATCTAAACGCTCTAAGCACTTCAACTTAAGCTCCACTTCTCCTATAAAAGATTAATGATCAGATAATAGAGAGAGCTAAAAAAACATTTAAATCAAGTTGCGATTTAGCCTCTCTAAGTTTCTCTTGTGGAGTTAAGAAATCTATAATTTCTTCAATTTTTATAGGAAGCACTTTTGAGTTTAAGGGACTAAAAATAATATCAACATTCTCTAGTAATTGCTCTCTCCCCTCACTTAACTCTACTCCCATGTTTTAGTTGTCAAGATCATCTTTAGTTCCCAAATTCTGTTCTTGTTTAGCTATCCCCTCGCTCTTTTTATTATTTATAGAACCTAATATGTATCCAAAATAACAATTCTTTGCAGCTAATTGAAAGGGTCATTTTTTAAAGTCTTAAAGTGCTATAAGGTAACTAAAGATGATAAAGGGAATAAAAATTTTGCTTCCATAAAGTTGTTCAACTTGGAGCACATCAATGATAGCCCAAAGATGCTCATAACGGCTCTTTAGGTCAAGACTGTATACAAGTATGTCCTCATTGTAGATGCCCATAACCTTCCTTATCAAATCACAAAGCATTCAATTCATTAATCTTATGAATTCACTTAAGGCATTAGATAGACCAAAAAGCATCACCATCCATTGTCTAATTTGTGAATTATCTTGAATGTGGTCTTCTACCGGTCTCTCGATTGCATCTCCATCTCATAGCTTGACTTAAGATCAATGTTAGAAAATACTCCTGCCCCATGTAATTCATCTAACATATCATCTAACCTTGGGACTAGATATCTGTACATGATTGTAATATTGTTGATAGCTCAACTGTCTATACACATCTTCTGTGATTCATCTTTCTTTAACACTAGTAAAGCAGGCATAGCACATGGTCTTAATCTCTCTCAAATATAACCTCTCTTGATCAACTCGTTGAATTATCTTTGGAGCTCAATAGCTTACTTTGAGAATTTGAGAAGGCCTTTTTCTCTCCATTAGTATTCTTAAAATAGTTTTTAGAGAAGAGTAACATTTTTCATGTATTTCTTTAGCATTATGAAGCTTATAGCTCATACTCTTAGTGGATTTTAGTCTTTTTCAAAACACTGGCTGTAGATTTCCATTATGTTCATTGAGAATGTAGGTATTTCATTAAGGAACTCCATGGATGAATGCTTAAAGCTCCTACCTTACATTGTCCATGTTCAATGTAATGCTTTTATACATTATTGATCTGTATGTGTGTTATATGCAATATTCTCCATAAATGTGTATGCAAAGAAGAAGAACTGTTGTTGAATTTGAAGAATTGTTTGATTCTAAAGTTGATAGAACTCTTTAGAGGAGGTTAAGGGAAAGAAGGTTTGTAGAGATGGATAAATTGAGTGGAGGAAATGAGAATGGTGTAAATGTTAAAGGATTAAATGGAAATGGTTATTAGAATAGTTTAAATGGCCAAAATGGCACTAGTAACGGGGATGGAAATCAAATAGCACTTTGGGAATATATAATACCTACGATGGAAGGGATTGTTCCAGTATTGACATGGCTAGTTATTCAAGTCAATAATTTTGAGTTGAAACCTGCTCTCATTCAAATCGTATAGACGAACAATTTGGAGGTAGTGCATTAGAAGATCTGAATGAGTACCTACAAAGTCTTCTATAGTTGTGCATTACTTTAAAGAGCAATGGTGTTCTTAAAGATGCTATAAGGCTGAGGTTATTCCTACTTTCTTTATGAGATAAAGCTAGAAGGTGGTTATACTCTATCGTACTACTCGATTACGATGGAATAGGTTAGATTCCTACTACACTCTCTCCTAGCAGTTTATGAATAAGGAAGCCAAGCTTCTATAAAGGACCAACTTGCTTAGTTACCAAATCTCCTGTTAACATTTCACTATCTCTCAAGTAGAAAGTTGTCATCATCTTAACCTAACTAACATCAGCTTAAAAATGGACATTCGTAGTTTATCCATAAAGCTGCACACCAGTCTTGCCAACCTGATTATCGAAGCCAAGCAACAACCTTCCTCCATTTAAGAGCTAATTTACTATACCAGAGTCTACCATCAACAAATTGACATCAATCCCTTATTTTTCTGATATTTTTCTATGTACTGATAGGAATCAACTTGCGACTATCTCCAAGTCGAAGTTGATCCTTCGAAAGTTGAAGCCCTATTCTAACATGAGGCTGAATTATTCAAGGTCGAAGCTAAACAGCTTTTGCTGAAGCTGGGCTAATAATAGAAGATGACGGGAAGAAAAGGGTCCACTTAGCATCAAGTTTGTCGTTTGCCAAGAAGACGAAAGACCATACGACCAAATACTCGAAACCAAAGAACCATTCAGTACGGTATGGAAAGAATAGTACTAACTAACTTTCAAACTCAATAATTATGGGCTGACCTTTCTAATGTCTCAGCCGAATAATGCAAGACTTTAAGGACTCCTTACCAAACCCATACATCTAACTACCACCCTTGTCTAGTCAGATCCTATTCCTTCCAAGACAGGTCGAGTGACTGCATGTTGACTTCCATTAAACGTATAGTTTGTATTCTTGTACATGTTTTCTTTATTTTATTTATGGGCCCAATTCTTTAGGGTTTAAGGCCATGTAATTAATTACAGTTTTGCCACTAGGGTTTAAGACTTACTATAAATAGCAACATTTGTAATAACATTAAAAGGAAATAGATTAATAGGGGTGATCATATTTTATAATGAAACTTTCCTCTTTCGAGTAAGACTATATTTGAGCTATCAGAGCTTACATTTGCCTAATTATTGAGTATTGAGTAACTTTTGGATCTTTCTTATGTTCTTATCAATCTTAACCCTAAGATTGTGGTGAACCTTCATTTAAGCTGGCTAGTGAGTTCCATCTAGCCTTCATTTGAATCTCGAGCAACATTTAGTGTTCATGAGTTATGTCGAATCCTATTTCTAACTGAAACCCTTGACTATGTTTGTGGCTTTGTGAGTGATAACTACATATTCACACTCAAAACCCCCTATTCTCACCCTCTATTTTCTGTTCTCACTTGAACCTAGATTCCATCATCTTCCTTTCGAGTTTTTCTACTCACGATACGCATCATCTTGGTATCAAGGCTTTAGGGAGAAACATATGCTAGTGTTCTTCAAAGTTTGTTCAACTATTTGAGCAATTGTTCATCATCATTTTGTAATGTAGAGTGTTTGTATTTTTAGTAGTTATAGTATTGTGCTATTGAGTCAAGTAACAGTAATTTGGTAGTTGATTCGAGCTACTATGGAAGTGTTTGTCAGTTGTTAGTAGCTATAGAAGCCGAGTAGTAGTCATTTTTAGGTTGTTGTAGTATTTTTGTTGCAAGACATGTTTATTCAATTTTCTAGAGATTACTATATAAACAAGAATATTGGAAGATTGTGTCAATAATAGTGGTGATAGTCCTTACGGAATTTTGAGACGACGTGTTGATAATATCAAGCATTAACTGCTGACCTTTAGTAGAAGTAATCGACTTGAAGAATTCCTTGACTGGGTTCCTTGAGTCTAGAAGTTGTTCGAGTGCTACAAGTATGATGATCAAACAAAGGTTAAGCTAGCTTCATTATCCCTTATTGAATATGCAAGCCTTTGGTGAGATAAGTTGGTTGCTAAGCGAGATGTCGAAGGGGAAGAGTTGATCAAAACTTAGAGGCTTATGAAGCAATTGATAGATCACCGCTTTGTGCTAACTTACTTTAAGTAAGAGATGTTCTATGCCTTCTAACACCTAAGGCAAGGTTGAAACACTGTTGAGGAGTACTTGTAGAAGTTGGATACCTTAATGACAAGATGTGACATTGCCAAGCCACAAGACCATACTATTGCTAGGTTCTTGAGTGGACTCTAAGACGATATTGCTGACATTATCAAACTCCAAGCATTCAACTCATTAGATGAGTTGATTAATTTAGCATTAAGGGTGGAGAGACAGAGGAGAAGAAGGCATCAGAGGCCGACTGGCCAACCTCAACAAGGCAACCCTAAGCTTGAGCGGTATGCTAAGAGAAAAGGGCTAGAGAAAAAGGAGAAAGGAGAACTTAGCTGACCAGTTCATTTCAAGAAAAAGACTATCGAGAAAGAGAAGGCATCTAGCAACATAGCTTGAGATGTGAAGTGCTTTAAATGCTTAGGCTATAGAAATATTGCATCCTAATGGCCTAATAAGAGGGTTATGGTCTTAAAAGGTAAAGGACCGAATGTTTAAGCAGAGAGTCAGAGTGACAAGAGTTCGGAAGATGAGTTGATAGAAGAAGATGTCTATGTCGAAAATCTAGATGAACTCTTAGCTATGGCGACATAAGCCAATTTGAAAGTAGATCTAAAATAAAGGGAAATTTTATTTCATATTTGATATTTAGTAAATGGGAAGACCTATTCCTTAGTTATAGATGGAGGAAGTTGCACCAATGTTGTCTCTACTGAGTTAGTGGAGAAGATGAAATTGCCGACTTACCTATACCCTCGACCTTATGGATTAAAGTGGTTTAATGACAAGGGTATGGTCTACGTGCATAAAAAAGCTCGAATAGCATTTAAGGTAGGGCAATATGAAGATGAGATTAAATTCGACATGGTCTCTATGAAAGTCGCGAATTTACTTCTTGGCTGACCTTAGGAGTATGACCGGAAAGTGATCCATGATGGCTTCCTTAACACATACACAGTTCAAAAGGATGCGAAGAGCTATTGTTTGACCCCTATGAGTATTGAAGAAATCTAAAGACACTTGGTACCTATGGTGAAATGAAAGGGGAAGAGAAATTTGTTTGGCATTTTGGCCCATGCCCAATGATTAATGTCAAGGATGACTTCCTTTCAGCCCTATGGTAATGACAGGAATTAGCCTACGACTATCTCCAAGCCGAGGCCAACCTTCCAGAAGCTAAAGCCCTATTCTAACCTAAGGCTGAATTATTCAAGGCTAAGGTTAAATAGCTTTTGCTAAGGGTGGGCTAATAATAGAAGACTAAGGAGAAGAAAAGGGTCCACTCGACATCAAGTCTGTTGTCTGCTGAGAAGACGAGAGACTACATGGTCGAACACTCGAGACTAAAGAACCACTCGGCATAGTACAAAGAGATTAATGCCGATTAACTTTAGTGCTCAGCAATTATAGGCCAACCTTTTTGGTGTCTCGTCCAAGCAATGTCAAACTACAGAGACTCTTCCTCGGATCTGGACATCCAACTATCAACCCCACCCAATTTAGATCTTGCTTTTTCTTGGATTGGCTGAGTAACTACTTGCTGACTTCTATTAAACGTATAGTTTTGTATTCTTGAACATGTTTTCTTTATTCTTTTTATGAGCTCAATTTTTTCAAGTTTAAGGCCTCGTATATTAATGACAATTTTGCCACTAGGGTTTAAAACTTGCTGTAAATAGCAACATTTGTAATAACATAAAAAAGGAGATAGATGAACAGGGATGATCATATTTTATAGTGAAACTTTCCTCTTTCGAGTAAGGCTATATTTGAGCTATCAGAGCTTGCATTTACTGGATTATTGAGTGCTAAGTAACTTTAATCTTTCTTGTGTTCTTATCTTCTTAACCTTAAGATTGAGGTGAACCTTCATTTGAGTTGGTTAGTGAGTTGCATCTAGCTATGATTTGAATCCCGAGTAATATTTAGTGTTCGTGAGTTGTATAGAACCCTATTTTAAGCTCAAATCCCTGACTGTGTTTGCGTCTTAGTGTATTAATCAAAATGAAAGGAAAGTTACTTGGAATAGAGAATTATGAACATAGAATCCAAATACAAGCTAAACTCGAGTGAAATAGTTGCAAGTATGAGAATTTTGATTTAGATTTCAAAATAAAAGTTATGAAACTCCATTAAAACGAAGACTTTCCAATGAGATATGCTAGAGAAAAGAGTTTGTTCCTTAATCTTACCTTTGAGCTTGATTAAATGTGGTTCCCTTAAATAGATGGGTTCTAAGAGCTAGAGATAGTTGGAAATGAAGAGAAGATAAAAAGAAATGGAGAAGAAGAGAAAATTAGAGAGAGTAATGAGATTGGGAGTGAAGAATTAGAGTTTAGGCATGTAAAATGTAGTTGGACTTTTAAGATGTGTAAGGTTTAATCCCACTTAAGTAAACTACAACAATATCCTTGTTTTTTATAAATTATTCTTTAATTATCTTTAGGCATTTCACCTTAGAACAACTTTGAATGCTTATTCCTCATGTCTTCCAATATTTCTCTTATAGTTGTGTCATTATCTTATAATTACTCTAGTGGACCTTAAGATACTTGATTACTTCTCCTTCTTAGGACTTACATCTTTATATTCGAGCATTTATCATGTAATAAGGTCAATCTTAAGTCTAATATTGTTCTCCCAAATACATAGCTCTTTGTCATCCACATGGTCTCCCATTATCATTCATAAATCTTTAATTACATAAGGTTTCTCCTTTACCTCGTCTTCAATTATAGTTTCAATCATCTTGTTTATAACTATTATCTACTCATATTATTGTTTTTTTTTAGTTGAATCTCAATCTACTTTGACTTGAAGAAATCAAGTTTAATTGGGTTACTTTCCTAATTATACCTACCTATAAATAATATTTCCCAAAAGTAACATTTATAAATCTATATCCATTGGACTTCTATTTACAAATTTTCATTTATTTATTTTGCAGATCCTCTATTTGAAATTTGGGTCTCCAAAATTCCTTCGCCATTCATAATTTAGATTCTCAATTGATTCTTATATTTCCTAAAGCCATCCTTAAATTTTGTCTAAATCAAATACTTGATAACTAAACTCCTTATTCATTGATAATCTCCAAGTATACTAACTTTTGCTCATCCCATGATTTTAATCCTTACCTTCAACATTTCTTCCTTTATCCTATCAAAATCACTTTACTTAATAGTTATTTAATATTTAACACTATGTACCTCTTTATAGCTATCATTGATGGAAAGGAAAGATTGTAACTATTATTATTGTTCTATAAACATAATTAATTATGTCATGTTTTATAGTTACTATCCACATAACTTAGATAACTTATCATGATGATTTGTTGTTATTTCATTTTGTTAATTTAAGGTTTAATACAATCCTTCATTTATTCATTTCATTGCATTTTATTTTATTGTCTTTATTTCTATCATAGTTATCACTTTTCTTCGTTATAGTAATCATAGTAAATATTGAAGCTATATGTTTGGCCATATCAAGATATTGTTTATTGTTTTATGTAATCAATTATCTTTTACTTATTTGTTTGATTGCATGATTACTAGTTTTTTTCGTTCTTTGTTTTCTTCTTATTCTTTTCTTTCTTTTCATTTTAGTATTATAGAACTAATATCCATTTCACCTAACATAATACTCATACAAGAAAAGTTGACAAATCCCAACATTTCACTAAATTAGATACGATAAGGACATGAGTAATAAATCAAATAGACTTGATATGATAGGATAGGATATGATATGATAAGATATGATGATCTATAAAATGCAATAGGCATGAAATGATACAGAATTGAGTAAAGTAAAAAAATGAACTCACCATTCCATTCTCATATGTATACATGCTAAATTGCATACAAAATACTTAGTTCCCTTCATTAAACATGAACTTGGCATTCCATTCTCATATGTATACATGCTAAATTGTATATAAAATTCTTAGTTCCTTTCATTCTCTTTTGGTTAAGGTTTATTTATTTTCTCTTTCCTATCTCTTGTTTGTTAAGACTTCTATCAATGTTGTATTGTCAATTATTGCTATGAGAATGGATAATTATTTAAATACTTACTACTATGACTTGACCAAAACTCCTCTTACTGAGGTATTGTTCACTTTAGCATCGAATGTTGCACAATTTTGTCTCTTGGTACAGTAACTTCTCAAGAGGTCACCCATCATGAAATTTACCTAGCTTAAGGATACTTAAGTTTAGAGTTTTAATGAGCTCCAAATTTCTACAACAAAGGCAGCTCGATGATTAAAGTTTTATCACCTAATATTTAAGGGATATTACAATCAACTCCTCTTATGGAATTAACTTCCTTGTCACTTTTGTTACACAAGTCTAAGACTACTACCAAGAAGTAACTTTACCATTTTAGTCGGTATATTGCTCTAATGCCACTTGTAATAACTCAACCAGAGTTCCTCTCACCAAGATATTGTTTGCTTTAGTGTGGAACATTATACGGTTTTGTTCCTTAGTACAACAACTTTCTTGGGTTTTACCTATCTTAGGATTGACCTAACTTAAGTATACTTAACTTAAGAGTTTGGATAAGCTCTATGCTATTGTACCAAAAAGTATTTCGATGATCATAGTTCCATCACCTAATACTTAAAAGGATATTACACTCATTGGTATTGCCTAACTACTTGCTATGGAATATTTATCTAGATAATTTTATACATAAGGGCTTTTCTTATTATTGTTATTATTATAGTGGTTGTCATTATCTTGTTATTAAAATTGTTTTTATTGTTGTTGTTGTATTGTTTTTATCATATAACATTGATTGATTTACTCATTTATTTATTATTTATATGTTTTTTTTTCTTATGCTTCTTCCCACTATAAGAGTATAGTGAGACAACAATTTTACTTTCTAAGGTATTCAATTGTTTTTATTAATAAGTTACTAGTATTGTTGCTATTAGTTATGGTTATGAGTATATTTCGGTAGTGTTGCTATCTATAGGAGATGGTCAAGACAAACTTTCATTTGTTTATGAAAATTTAGAATAGATTCAACTTATTGGGTTTATGGATTTATGTTTTGACAAGTTGTGTATTTATGGACACATTAGATGTTTTAGTCAACATAAGGATACAATGGATGACCACTCTTAAATTTAAAATTTAAGTTTTGTTTATTTTATTTTCCCTCTTATTTAATCCTTGAATTCCTTATCTTCTATTCTTTCTACCCTTAAGATTGCTTATTTCTTATTTCTCAATTGTTATTTATTAGCATTTTCAACCAAGATTCAATGTGTACTTATGATTAGGTAATCATTCTCTAATATTTAATGCTATTCTTATTACATATTAATTATTTTATTAAATATTAACTTTCGTTTACTAGTCAATAGTTCTTATATTTTAGGTTTGAAATTTGTCTTATTTTTATCTTCTTCTGTTATCAACTTTGGTTTTCTATTTTGTTGTACATATAAATGTTATTCATTTTTGGTTTATCAATTGTCACTTATTGATTTCATGTTTCATTAAGTAACGGTTAATAATGCTTTTATGAAGGTTATGAATATCTATTTTTTACAAATAATTCATATGCATATATATATATTTGGATTTTGCATAATTATTAGTGACAATTCTTATTTCTTATTTATAACTTTGTCATTATCAAATTCCTATTTTATTTGTAGTTGAAAGTTTAATACGTATTTATGTTTTATATTTATAACTTTTTAATTCATTCAATTTTTTTATATTTTATTATATAAAAATCTTATATAGATGATATTAATTATTTGTAGTAGTTAATTTTTAAAATTTTTGGAAAATAAAAAAATATAAATTAAATTATATATTTATTTTAAAGAGTAAAACATAACATAAAATTAAGGTTTGCTTAGCTTACAAGCTTGAGGTTTTGGGTTCAAATCTCATGCTTATCATTTTATTTTTTCTAAATGCATTTATTAATTGAATGACATTAGTATTTTTGCATTTATTAAACTTTCTTTTCACAATAAATAATTACATTAATTTGATTAATTATAAATCGTATTTAAGTAAATAAATTCTCACAAATTTCTAATCTCTATCAATAATATATCATAAATAATAATTCCATATTAAAAATATTCTGGTTTTATCACTTTAACTATTGATAAATAGTGCCGATTATATGACTTGTTAAATAATTTTCTTTTACAACTTTGGATATGAAAATAAATGTAGATTATTGAATAATTGATTGCTTAGTAAGTAATAACTTATATTCAAAATGATATTTTTTAGTATTCTAAATGAAACAATTATAAAGTTATCACAAAAAAAAAATAGCACAATAGTTATATATGCATTATTTTCTGTTATTGCTTTACTTTTTCTTGTTGATATATTTTTTTCTAATCTATTTTTGGTAAAACAACTCACGTAAATTTTTTTGTATTAGTGTAATTATTTTACAAATTAATAGTTTACTTTTATTTGATATATATGCATAACAAAAAGGTAAAAAAAAAAAATATTCTTTTGATTTCTTACTAAGTGTATTAATCACCCTAATTCTATTGTAAGTCAAATTATTAACAAGATCCTTTTACATATATAATATGCAATATAATTATAACAATAAGTAGACATTATCCTATCAATGATTATAATATTAACTTAATCAAAGTATGCTCAGCTTCTCTAGCTATGTAATCTTAGGTCCATCTCTAATTACTCCCTAGCTGTTTTATTCATACTCTTCAATCTTTATTTTTCTAAATTGGACAAGGTATTAGGTGCATCTATTATCTCCAAAATATAAGTACAATAAAAGATTCTAACATGATTCATAATGTTTAATAATAACAATTGGAATAAAATACTAATAATCTACAAAAAAAAAAAAATGAACTTTAAGAGGGAAAACACTTAACTCTTATCTACCTACACTTGCTATCTCCATTCGACAAATCATTTTTCTAGATTTCTTGTAGATCATGAACTGGGCTTTCATATCACTTAAATTGTCAAACTAAGGGGCATGCATAGACCACTACATACTCATATTAGGATATAAAACAACTAAAATCGCTAAATCTTAAATATTCCACAATTTGTTTGAAGTTCCATACAAATATCTTCCAATCCTGTATAATATATAACTTTAAAACTTCAAAATAATTTAAAATCTAACCTAATGCAATCTAAATATTAGCTATGGTAACCTACTATGTTAGATGACTCGATGGACTAAAGCTGAACCCAATCTCAAGTTTTGCAACCATGATCATCGCACAAAAATTTCTTTTGTACTTGAAAATAAAATTTCCCTAAATGGGTGAGTTGAAGCCTAGTACATAGCCCTAAAACTACACATAAATAATGTAAGCATGCACATATATACCTAATCTAATGCAAAGTTTATTATCTTTAATTTAAGGCATCAAACAACACGATATAGAGTTATGCATACCTAAATATGAACTTAAAAGTAACTCTTGACTTCACAACATAATCCTATACAACATCTATCACATTAAGTACATCATTTAATCATGTTATCCCATGGTTAATATTGGATAGGTCCAATAGGAGACTAGTTTATTATAGACGTTTACTATAGAAACCCATAACCCTTATAGTGACCTAACCCTTATAGTGACCTAACTTGTAGTTATCTCTACAATCTCATAATCCGTTTTCTAGCGTCATCATGATCAACAACTTGCTTAAAGTATTAGCACCTAAATCTATCGAGCCATCTTATTATATCGTTCTACTAGGGACCTTGTTACTCATTGATAATTGGGTGCTACATTGATTCACTAATAATTTGGATCCTTGACTACTTCTAAACATAAGCAATAAGTAATTATGTTTTCACTTTAATTGCAGCTTGTTAGCAATTAGCCTAATATGCACAATATAGTATGTAAGGTCATCTACTTAGGTCCTAAACATCCCATTTCACCTCTTCCTTTAGCTCACTTAAACTTGATTCAAATAATAATTTCAAGAAACAAATCCATACTTAGTCATAACTATGATCAACACTTAAAGATCTATCATGATTAAATATTGTAAGACCTCGCTGTCTAGGCATCTTCTTAAAATTTTTTCTCAAACTTTTGGTGCCTAAAGATATTTTGTTTCTACTATCTCTAAGTTAGGAAAAAAGTAGAAATCTATATGTAACCTACTATTGTTGTCATGATCCTAAGGGGACCTAGTAGAATTATCTAAAATTTTCATATTACATGTGTACCCGTAATACAAAAACCATCTTATAAGTCAAAGATTGCAAGACTCTAAAAGATTAATCACTGAAGTTTTCAATTTTAATTAATTAACTTGATATAAAATATAAGTGACTATGAATATCCAATTAGCCACAGTCCATCAAAACTGTAAAGAATCGATATCCCCTACCAAAAAATAAGATCAGGGAGTAAAGATCTAAAACATAAACTTACGAAAGTTACAATATCTAAATATAATATTAATAATTATATATAATAATTCAAATCGTTTACACAATTTATTCTTAGATTCTAACCTTTAAGTATCTTGACACTGGTATGCAACACTCAGTTCTTAACCCATGCTTGATTATCTAGCAACCTACAAGAGAAAACTATTGAGAAGTAAGCTATAAGAGCTTAGTGAGTTATCCCTCATATTATATCAGCAAGTAAGTTATGGAACAGTTTATTAACAAACATATGAATGCATGAACAAGTAATATACCAAATAATATATATGTCATTGATCCGTACTATATAAAACATCAGATTTAATGCTCTCCAAAGTAAAGATTGGAGATACGTCGACACCAATCACAACGAAGCTCTAGTACTTGGGTTTTTAACCATAAACAAATACATATAGAAATTCCCTATTTCATGAAATAGGTTTCTATTTCCAACAGTCAATAGTATATAAATTTTTAAGTCTAGCGATGAGGTGGCTCCCGTAGTCTACACTCACACCCTATAGTAGTAATCTTTAGATACAACCCTTAGATACCCACAGTTAGCGTCTCCGATACCAGGTAAACCCGTAAGCTAAGGATAGGGTCTTGTTGTACCAATGCTTCTATATTATACTAATCAAATTATGTGGGAATCCATTCCTCCAAGGCCCTTCATTACCAACCACGTAAGGTGACGATTGGAACATTATATGCAATGTTTGTGCCTATTCATATTCCATTTAATTTTAGTGAAGTCAAATATAATTAAATTAATTTATGAGGTGATCAAACATTATCTCCAAATCATTCAAATTATGCAACAATCAATCATATAACCAAATCTTCAATTATCACATTTAACAGTATTTTGTACAGTAATCAATCAATATCAAACAGATGCATAACCCAAAACCCCACACATCAAGTTATTAATATTTAATTTATATGCACTAACTACAAGTACAAAATAAGTATAGAGTTATTAGGAGTACTTACTTAGTCATTGAGTCTATCAATAGTCGTAATACTCCACTTGGTAAGTCGGTATCCATATCGGGATCACTTGACATTTAGAGAATATAAAAGGTAATGAGTATCTAAATAGAATAACTATGCTATTTACATATTTGGTACTAACTACTTAAATTAGTTATCTATTCTTAGGAACTGCTTAGTTTGAGCTTTTTCGTTAATTACATATAACTTTTTCAATTTAACTCTAACTTTTATAAACTTATAAATCATTTTCAAATGTAATTTCTCGTAGTGGGGTCTTCTTAGACGTTATAACCTGCAGTTTCGACTATGATGTAAAAATATTACGAAATTTATTATTTTGACTTAAATAATTATAAAATATTATTTTTAATTTTTCTTTGTATAATTACCGTTTGGTAAATATTTAAATCTTATATTTTGTAATTTTCTTATTTTTGAGGTTTAAGACTTATTAATTCAAATTTTTTACTTTATCAATTTTTTAATTAATTTAGCATTTTATTATTATTTTTAATTACAAATTTAGCTAATTTAGCTAAGTGATGATGCGACAACATAAGAAAATGTCATGTGTCACTTTTCAATTTTTGTACTTATTCTACATTTTCTTATTTTTGTATTTTACGATATATGTATATATTAATATTTATTATTATAGTTTACTAAATTTTTCTAAATTAATTATTTCTTATACAATTTTCCCAAAATTATGGTATATATATATACTTATATTTTATGGTATATGTATATATATATTCATATTTTACTGTTTTACTCTATTTAGTAAATTAATATTATAATATATTACGTATGTAATATTCGAATATACCCATATTTCTACATATACTATACTATTCACATACGTATTTTTATATGTATAATATACTTATGTATTATAGTAACATAACTTCAAATATTACCTATACTATACGTATAGGTTTGTATATATACAAATAATTGTATTTTGTACATATACATATACGGTTATATTACATACACATATATATATACCAAAATACTTAATATAAATAATATTATACATAAATACATATACATGGTCACCACATCCAAAGATATATATTTGTACATATTAAAATACTTAGTATACATAGTATTATATGCATATATATGTACTCCAAATATATGCTCTAAACTAGTATTTTTGTATTTTATACCTACATGAACATATACATATAATTTTGGTGACATATTATGCATATAACATGTAATGAAAATTACACATACCTAAATATACATATAATATACACATGAATATATATATATAGATATATATACATCTAGGCTTTTATACTACACACTAATTATAACATGTATGTATACATGAACATAGTTTAGTATTTATACACTTAGGAATATTTATACATAAAGAAATACAAATCCTACATATATTTCTAATACAACATCTTATAATACATATGAATTCTACAAAGTATATATATATATATACAAGAACACATAAGAATGAATATTACGAAATACACATAATATAAATACTAATTATTATCATGAACTAAAATCTTCAAGCTTCTTCTTCTCCTTCTTCTCCTTCTTCTTGTTGGATTTAAAAAGTAAAAGGATTTAAAAGAAAAGGGGAGATAAGAGTTTCATAGTTAGAGGAATGGAAGTGGTTGCATGTGATTTTATTTGTAATTTGAAAAAAAAATGTATGTATGTTATGGTAACCTCAACCAGCAAGGGAAAAGCAGGAAAAAAAATTAGAGTGGTTAAAGAAAATAAGAAAAGAAAAGATAAGGTAAGATAAGGTATGAAATGGATTTGATAAGTTCCTTATCAATTGGGTTGGTTTTATCCACATAATTAGATACTTAAAAGTAAAAAAAAAAAAAACACACACACACACACATGGGCTGTTGCACAATTTTGGAGCCAACGTAACAAATGGGGAAAATAAGGAGAAGGAAAAGGAAAAAGAAAAGAAATGGAAAAGAAGGAAAAAGGAAAATAAAAATAAAAATATTAGGTTTTTCCAAATGCAAAAAATATAAATTTAGTATTTATAAAATAATATTGAAATTTTATAAAAATTTATTAATTTAATTGTTATCCTGTTACGTTTATAATATTTACAAATTATCTGAACGTGTTCTTTAAAAGTTGTATGCGATTACGCGTTTTAATCGATAATTATAAAAGATTAAGGTTTTAGTACTAGTAGGTCATATTTATTCATTTCATAAGCTTAAAATAATAGTTTTAAGATTTTTGTTAAGTTTTAGTTCAATTTTGGGCATTTACGCATACATAAGATTTAGGATTTTTGTACAGGATTTAGGTTTCAATCAAATTTCTAGAGTTTTTATTACTATATTTGATTTCATAGTTTAATAAAATTTTTATTTTACTCAGCCTTATTGACTCATAAAGTTATCTACAATACTATAGTTCAATTATATTCTTAAATAGCTAAATTCATGGGGTTTATAATTCCACTTTATATAACGTTTGATTCCAAATCACTTCTTATTTAACATAATAAACAATAGCTAAAGTTTTTACAAAAGTGAGTCATACTCAGAGTATTACAGTTATACACTTCAATACAATATAGTATTCCTTTACAAGTACACTTATGTGACTATAAATGATGCACCATATCTTTTGTAAGGTAACATTAACATCTTCCCTAAAGAATTGCCTCCATAACCTTAAATTGTATCCTGTAACCAATGACTTATCCCAAGAGTTCATCTTCAGCTAGTATTATGAAGTGTCTTTACTTCTATGATATAATCCTCTATCTAACTCATTTTTAACTTGAGAATAAAACAACTTATCCCTTCAACTTACTATAAGCTAAGTGATAGGAATCAACCTACAACTAACTCTAAGTCGTAGCCGATCTAGTTTAAGTTGAGGCCTACCTACTCGAATCCGATGTTGACTTATCCTAAACTAATGCTGACCTATTCCAAATAGAGGTAGACCTATCCTTAGCCGAGACTAACTTAACATACTCAAGGCCGAGTTGATACCAAAAGGTAGAGAAAGGAAAGAAGGATAGCTCAGCAATAGCTCTATCAATTATCGAGAAGGTTAGGAACCAAATAACCGAGGTTTCAAGTCTAAAGACTAGCATAGTATGGCATAGAGAATCTAATGCCGATCGATACTAGAACTCCGCAATTATGGGCTAACCTCATTGCTAACTCTACTAAGTATCGTAGGCCTTCAGCGATGCCTGCTTAAACTAAGACATCCAACTACCAACCTTATCCAATTCAAATCATACTCATTCTAAGATAGCTCAAATGACCCGTATGCTGACCTCCCCAATTAAGAGCACAGTTTTGTACACTTGTAAATATTTTTCTTTAACTTTAGTTGTGGGCTTATTTTATGGTTTAAGGCCTTATATATTATTTACAGTTTTGCTACTAAGGTTTTAGGATTTACTATAAATAGCAGCTTTTGTAATTATATGAAGAATATATATATATATAGTGAATTTATATTTAAAAAATTCCTTTCTGAGTAATGACATTCGTGAGCCCTTCGAGCCTGTTTTTTTAGGATTATTAAGTGATATTTTAACTCTTTAATCTTGCCTGCATTCTTATCAATCTTGGCCTTAAGATTATGGAGAACCTGTCACGACCCAACAATATCGTTGTCATGGTATATTATCGTATACTACGTAAAGAACTATAATAAAACCCTTATTTAATTATAGGCCTTTCATATGACACATAAGGCTCCTTTTACTATACGTTACCATAGGCTCATAAATATGTAACATTGAGAAATTTAACTAAAATTTACTTCTTTGATATAAAGTAAATGTGTAGATTTGTTAAATTCCACACCAAAAGAATGTTACAAAATGAATGCAGTTCTTATAAGAATCTGCATTAGAAATTGCTATCTAGAATATGAACTGAAAAAAGATAAATAATTATCTAAAAAAAGCTATTACAAAAATTTCCTCTCTACTCCCTAAACGCACCATCCCGTCTCTACATGAGACTTACCTTGGGCATCTCTCAGCCCAAATGAATGAAGAGGTTATCCTGTATTAAAAGAAATATATTGAGATGCAAGCTTACGCTTAGTGAGATAAATCCCCTTGTCATTACTGCATAACGATTTTTTTTAATGCACAAACATATGAATACATGAACAATCAAGATGCGGAACAATACATGCAATAGCTTAAGAACTATAAGCAACTTAGAATTACGCCCCTTGTAGTTGGGGTTAGAGATAATTGATCGACACAAACCACAACTGGGTCTTAACACCTAGGTTTTATATCAATCGCACTATTGTGGTTAAGTCAAAACAAAATCATATATACATAACATATAACACTTTAATACGAAAGCACTCTTTCTTTATATATTTCGTATTTTAAAACCAAAATGACTAGGTCTAACAATATAGTAGCCTCTATAATCCATAATCATACGCCTTAAGCAGAAGTCATAAGATATAGCCCTTTGCCAACAGTTAGCATTCCCTAGCGCCTAGTAAGTCTGTTAGCTTAGGACAGAGACTCAATAATAAAATGATGGCATAGTTGATGCCCAATCCTACAGGAAGCTCTCCTCCTATGAATCCCTTCCCATCTTCTGCATGAGATAACAGTCGGTATAGTATGATGTGATTATGAGAAATGCATGATTGATTGAATTTGTTAATCAAATAAGTACTTAATCCGGTTTTCATAGGGATCATACAAATTCATTCCATACAACTATACATAGATACCATCACAACAATTCCCATTATTATCTGATTAATAAGTCATAGCATTAAATCATAATATCATACACATGCATTTCCCATATCCCACAAGCATCCAAATTCCTTATATCAAATTAAATGCATCTACTCTATAAATAAAATCAAGTAAGGAATCATTAGGAATTTACTCACTTAGCCATATGGATCAATCAAAGTAATCTAGGGGCAAGTCATCTCCAAAAGCTAAGTCCCTTGGAAATCGCAAATATAATACTATAAGGATTTGAAATAGAACTTGGAAAACTAAGCTAAAACCCTTTAAGTTATACTTTTAACTAGGTTTCGTATTTTTCCTGATTTTACTTAAAAGTTCAATATGTATAAATTTCTCATTTTAAATCTAATTTTTATGATTTTATAGTCGATCTTATAGTCAATTTTCATTATTTTTTAGTGTACTTTAACATGGTAAGGTTATATTTTCAAGATAAGGCACATAAATCTACCTATAGGTTAGAACAGTAGCGATCCTTATGATTTGTAGTACTTTTGGGCTTTGTTTGGTTATTGGGCTTTTTAATATCTTAGGAAATCTTTTGAGCTTGGGCATAGGATTTCATTCTAAGCTTAAAATACTCCTTAAGGTTAGATTTTAAACTTTGATTTTCACTCATAAGGCTAACAATAACTTCTTGGCCTTTTTGTGGGCATTAGTTGTCAAATAGGCTTGTTTTTTATCCAAATGAAAGGTAGTCACTTTATTAGGCTTGAGAAGTGTTTTGTAGGCTTCTTAAGAGTCTTAAAACAACTTCTATTGTTAGGGTAAGTTGCTAGTCAGAAAATTGATGGGGGTCCAACTTAGAGTTTGAGGCCCGTTTTAGAAGTTTTGAGCTCAGTTTTGAGTTTTAGGCTTTATACACTTATCATACTTGCCTTAGTTAGTCTTTTTACTTTGTTTACATACTTTTATCATATTTTTAAGTTTCTTTTAACATGGTTCCAAATATGGGCATGGTGAATCTAAGGGGTTCTCTCTTGGTTTTCTAACTTATTTCATCATTTCCTTAAGTTTAAGGGTTAGATCATGAACTTAAGCTACTTATGTTCAAATCTTGACTTAACTTCTCTTCCATGAGATGATTGCTTAGCTCATACTTTACATGAAAATATTAGATCTCATACTTATCATAACTTCCATACCATAGTTCATATCTTACAAAGTTAATTTCCTCATAAAAGCTTCATGTAATGGATTTTGCTTTATTTAAGTCTAAATTTGAGTATGTTTAACTTAATAGAAGTGAAATTAACATCTAAAGGACCTACAAACACTTCACATGCAGCATGATATCTCCTCTTTCAAGTGCTTATTTCATGATTTTCTCAACTTAAAATCTACCATTCTAAGTGTGAAATAAATATCTCTACATAACACCAATTTTACCTGCTCATATTTCAACTTATGATTATAATAATATCCTCAAGAAAACATGGTCTCCTAACATGACATACTAGGTTACTAACACAAAGAAATAACTTACCCTTTTATAAAGCAAAATAAGGTGGTTGTACACTAAGTGTCCACTTAAGCTCCTTGTTTTTCCTTCTCCTTCTTGCAACCTCTTTGGAATTTGAGTTTAGTCTTTTAAAGTGGGGTTTAGAGAGTGTTCTAAGGATCCTAAAAGTGTCTTTGAAAGTTGACAAATGGAGGACATAAATTGGAGCTTTGTGCTATGAGAAATGAAGCAACAAATAGCGGTAACTTGTTTGGATTTTGTAGGGTTTGTGTTGAGTTTAAAGTGAGAGAAAATGAAGTGAAAATGAAAGTGAAAGTGAGAGTATGGAGAAAAAAGTGGCCGGCTATGCATAAAAGGGTAGTGTATTCAAGAAGCTTTGATTTTGGTATCTTGTAGCTTGCACAAATACCAACATTTGATAAGACTAAATGATGTAAGCATTAGGGGTGAATAGTAGAGTGTAAAACAAATTCATTGATTGATGAAAGATAAGACAAAGCATAGCCCCCCTTTTCTAGCCCTTTAGAATTGACCAAGTAGGCATCCTTTTGGCCTGGAATTGTCTTGTTTTCTTAAATTAAAGTTGAACACATAAAATATTGTGATATGTTGTCAATATGTAATGTATGTTGTGGTGTGATAAGAAAAGTGTCTTATCACTAGTTTTTGACAAGTTATCAATTAATAAATAATTCTAACTCTCAATTGATAAGTTATTTAGGATGATTGGTTAGTTCACTTATTCATATGCACAAGTCTTATGCATGAAAATAAGGAGATTGTCTTATAGAAAATTCTTTTAGAGTTTGTCTCTTAAATTATTTTGTAAGTTATGATTTAATTCTTATAAAATTATAAATTTTTCTAGAGTTGAATAGAATTATTGGAATTAAATTATCAATTAGTTGCTTTGAGTTATAAATTCTTAATTGTTTTAGGGTTTAGGGTTTTAGGTGATTTAAGGTCTACAATTTCTTGTATTCGAGTTGCAAGGCTATATTTGAGCTATTAGAGCTTGCATTTTTGGAATTATTGAGTATTGAGTAACTCTTTAATCTTTCTTGTGTTCTTATCAATCTTAACCCTAAGATTGTGGTGAACCATCATTTAACCAGGTTAATGAGTTGCATCTAGCCCTCAGTTGAATCCCAAGCAATATTTAGTGTTTGTGAGTTGTATCAAACCCTATTTCGAGCTCAAACCCCTAATTGTGTTTGTGTCTTGATACGTGATATCCACACATTCACACTCAAAAGCCCCTATTCTCATGCTCTATTTTCTGTTCTCACTCGAACCCATACTCCATCATCTTCCTTTTGAGTTTCGCTGCTCGTGATACGCATCACCTTGGGCTCAACTAAGCATAAACAACATACTTATTTAAGCCAACTTTTTATTAAGTCCATTTAGTAATACTAGTTTTACACGTACAAAAAACAAACAAACTTGCAGTTGATTGTAACTTTTCTTAAAGTTTGATAGAAAAATATCACAACCTATAAACAAGAGAAACACCACATTCACTTAGATTCATAGCTAAACAAACTATATCCTCAACACAATAACTTAACCGACTCAAGTTAACTTCGGGAACCAAATATGAAATCTAGGATCACTAGGTTGTTAGCTTGGTTTGTAAATTATTTGGGTGATGATTCTTAATTTGAAAAGGTTTAGGAAAGGTTTAGAATTGATAAACACCCTTGAAAAAACCTCAAAGGGCTTAAAGGAAAACTTACTACATGAAATAGGGTTTGGGCATCCAAATGTTAGCTTATCAGGTATTTGGATACAAGCTTGTCTGGAATCTAAATGCCATGCTCAAAAGAGCATGGTCTTGACCCTAGTGTTTGGATGCTACTAGAGGTGGTGTTTAGATGCTTTCTACAATCTATAGAATTTTGCAAATTTTAGCATGTATTCAACCCCTCAATAATAACCCCACTCTTTAATGATTTGTAGTCCAATACTCCCAAAATGATATTTGGACCATGAAACAACTACAATCCATCCAAAAATGCAAATCAAATCATCCTTACAACCACAAAGTCATCCTTGCACTAACATCCTTCAAACACAAAATAATGAAATAATAGGAGCATTGTATTAACCTGTAATCAGGTGCCACTAAAAAACGATATGGGACTCACCAAAGATGTAGCCAAATTCGTTTTCCATGCTAACCTTGCGAGAAAAACGAATTTTCAATATTCTTAACTCAATATACAATAAGAATAGTTGGGCTACATGACTTACCAAAACCCCGATGTAAATAGACTTTTTCTAAAGTGTTAGAATCTCCTCTTGGTTAGTGTCATGCGCGAAGGAACCCTAAAACATAGAGGCACATGTGAGCAGTTTTGTAGAAAGGCTTCCTAAACCACAAGTATAGTTTTTATACTTAAGGTTTGTAAACTTTTCTTATTCCCCTAAATTGCCCTCACATAATTGTACAATACTGTTTAAGTCCTCTGCAATAACACTTTATTTTATTACTCTTCCCTATTTTATACTTTTTTTTTTTTCATTGTAGGTTTTGCATATATACTTTATTTTCGAGGAATTGATCTTATTAGGACTCTTCATCTAACTTTTATAACCTTATAATAAGATTTGACTAAATTTGGACAAGCTTTTCTAGAAGCCCTAAATTGTATCGAACATCGAGTAGCTAGAGTCTTGTCCACAACTAAACTCGCTTCTTAAGCTTCTCTTAATAGGTTTATTTCATTATTTCCCCCAACTATACTTTTTAAGTTTCATGTGTGATGAAAGTAACCTACTATCCTAAGTCCATAGTGGTAAGTCGAAGATCGAGGTTCCACAAATACCTACTGATTTAACTTAAGAGAAGATGTATGTTTTGTGATTAGAGGAACTATTCTAACTTGGGGTTGAAAATTTCACTATATCTCAACTATAATCTAATTATGGCTATATGTGAAACTTATTCACTATTTTCATCCTAATATACAAATTTATTCTAGTAACGAACTAACTATTCCTACTTTATTATTTACATAGTATAACTAACTTATTAATCCATTATTATCATCAATCTAAATCAAACCTTAAGCTTTTTGCTAACTTTTGCAATTAGATTAGTAAGGGTTGTTAACTTTTATTAAATAAATTAGTTATAGGTTAGTAATATTTTTCATACATAAATGGCATAATTGATTATGGCCAATTATTAGCATCAATTACTATTTTAAAAATTTTAATTTAAAACTCGTAATTTGATATGCCTTTAATAATTTGGTTGATTATGGTCATTGATACTTATTAATTTGGTTAATTTGAGTGATTTGTTATAGTCAATTACTAATTCAAGATTTCAAACTCAAACTTAGTTTTATATGTTTCATTAAATGTTGACCCTAAATTATAGTTATTAGCTATTATTCTTATTAATCACGATTTATAAAAAAAATAATGACCTAATTGTAAACTCTAGGAAAATTAGTAGTTGAATCTTAACTTAAGTCCAAGTATCTTAAACTGTATAATAAGTCGATAAGGCTAGTAACAATAAAAGATTATGAAGTTTAATAAATCAAATATAACATCGATAACAAAACCTTAGGAATTGATCGAAACCCTAAATTACTTACTGTAAACCCTACTTTTAGTAGGCCTAAGACTTGTTTAGGAGTACCTCCCGAACGTTCCTAAAGATCAACTAAACCAAAAACTTAAGTTTATATTTAGGAACAAATTAAATTTTTACAATTCAAAAGCCAATTGTCAATTCAAAAGCTAATTGTCGATAAAACCCGAGCTTGAAGAACTGCGAGCTCTAAAGCTACTTAAAACCCTAAACCTTAAGACCATTAAGGAATTTTAACCATAAATAATTAATCGATAATTTAGTTTGAATAATTTTATTCAACTTTATAAAATTTCACAATTCTACAAAAATCAAATCATAAATCACAAAACAATGTAAGATGAAAATCCTAAAACAATTTTCTATAAGGCTATGCCCTTATCTTCATGCATAAGCCTTACACCATAAATAAGTAGATCAACCAATCACCTTAGATAACTTATCAATTGAGAGTTGGAATCATTTATCAATTGATAACTTATCAAAATCTAGTGATAAGACAATTTCCTTATCACCTCTTCACTTATACTACATATAGACAAATTTTCACAAGAAATCATGAGCTTAACTTTAATAAAGGTGACAAGACCACTCCATGCCATTAAAAGACTTCCCATGGCAGATCTAAAAAGGGGAGAAAGGGGGCCATGCATTTGTCATTCACCCATCAATCACTTCCTCTTACACATCACTATTCATCCCTTAATGCTTACATCATCAAGAGTTGCAATTGTTGACTTTTTGTAAGCTTTAAGACAATACTTTCAAGGCATTTAAACACTCCTTCTCTCTTCATTCCAACCGGCTGCACTCCTCCCCATTTCTCTCACTTTTAATCTCACCTTCACTTCATCTTTCTCTCTTTTAAAACAAACATAAAAAGGGGAAACAACTTTATCCCACAAAATCCATTTTCTTCCATTTTGAAGCTTCAACTCACGGCATTTTTTTTCTTTGTTCATGTGCCATTTTATTTCATCATTTAAGATCATCTAAGACCATTAGAATCTTTCATAAACCCCTTTCCAAAAGACCAAAGAATTCGGGTTTCAAAAAGGTAAGCAAAAAGGAGGAAGCAAAGTTAAAGACTTAAGAGGAACCTTAGTGCACAACCACCAAACTTTGCGTTAAGGACGAGTAAGTGATTCTTGTGATGTGTGGATTAATATTTATGTTAGAAGACTTGGATTTCTTGAAGATATGAGTAAGGTTTGAGTTGTTATAGCACAAAAATTCGTTTTAAGAAACAAACCCTAAAACCATTACATGAAGTTGAAATATGAGCATGTAAAGTTGGTGTTTTGTATGGACATTTGTTTAATGCTTTGAATGGAAGATTTTAAGCTAAGGAAATCTTGAAATGAGAACTTTGATGAAGGGTAAGCATGCTGGACGTGAAGGTTCCATGATCATTTGAATGTTGATTTTGTTTCCATTTAGTTAAACATGCTCAAAACTAAACTTAAGTTAAGGAAAAATCCATCACATGAAGTTTTATGAAGAAATCAACCTTGTATAGCATGAGCTATGATATGGAGGTTTTATGAAGTATAAGATCTTTTATTTCTTTATGTGGAGCATGAGTTAAAGGATCATTTGATGGAAGGGAACTTAAGTTAAGATTTATACATAAGTAGTTAAGTGCATAATCTATCACCTACACTTAAGGAAATGATGAAACAAGTTGAAAAACCAAGTAAGGACCCCTTAGGACCAACATGAACAGATCTGGAACATGGGTAAATGAGGCCTAAAAATATGATAAAAGTGAAAGAACAAAGTGAAAGGATTAACCAAAGCAAGTATGATTAGAATACAAAGCCTAAAACTCAAAACCGGGCCTAAAACTCTCAAAACAAGCTTAGAACTCTAAGATGGGCCTTCAACAAAAATCTGACCAGCAACTTAAAGAACCAAGAGAAGTTGTTTTGAAGCCCATAATAAATCCACCTAAGGCCCCATAAGCCCACCAAAGTCATTAACCTTAGTTGAACAAAAAACAAGCCCATTTGATAACTTAAGCTCACTAAAGGGCCCAAGAAGTGGTTGTTAGCCTTAGGAATATAAATCAAAATTGTAAATCTGATCTCAAGGAGTATTTTAAGCTTAGGATAAAATCTAAAGACCAAGCCCAAAGGATTCCTCAAGCTATCAAAAGCCCATTTACCAAACAAGGCCCAAAAACACTCCAACACATGAGGAACGCTACTGTTCTGACCCATGGACAGAATTTCATACCTCATTTCGAAAATCTAACCTTACCACGTTAAAGTACACTCGAAAACGATGAAGATTGACTATAAGATCATAAAAATCGGATTTAAAACGAAAAAGTTATACGCGATTGAACTTTAGGTAAAAACCGGAAAAATTCCGAGAACTAGCTAAGAATATAACTTAAGGAAAATTTACATAGTTTCTTAAGTTTGCTTCAATTCCTTATAAAAATTATTTCAATGATCAGGGGACACTGTTTTCGGAGACGACTTGCCTCCGGACTACTTTGATTGAACCACATGGCAGAGTGAGTAAATTCCCGATGACTCTTTACTTGATTGTGCTTGTAAAGTAGATGCACCTAATCTTATATTTATAAATTTGGATGCTTGTGGGATATGGGAGATGCATGTGTATGAAATTATGGATGAGTGTGATGACTTGTTAATTATATATAATAATTGGGAATTGTTTGCATGAATATATACTTGTGAATTGTATGGAATGAAATTGGTTGATCACCCTGAAAATCAAGTTAATCACTTATATGATTAAGAACTCAAAATGAATCATGCATTCCCCATATTGCATACGGATAACATCGACTGCCGCTTCACGCAGAAGATGGGAAGGGACTCACAGGAATACGAGTTTCCTGCAGGATTGGGCACTAGCTATGCCATCATATATATTGAGTCTCTGTCTTAAGCCGATGGGCTTACTAGGCGCTAGGAGACGCCAACCGTCGGCGAGGGGCCGAGTCTTGTGGCTTCTGCTTAGGGCGTGTGTTTGTGGACTGCGGGGGCCACCACACCGCTAGACTTGGGATTTTTAAAGGATATGATTTGATTTTGATAAAGGAAGTATATATATATATGTATATATGTAGAGTTTTGTTTTGGTATGAGCACGATAGTGCAAATGAAATAAAACCCAAGGTCTAGAACCCGGATTTTGGTTTGGGTCGGTTAATTATCTCCAAACCCCGACTTTAGGGGGCGAAATTCTGAGTCGTATGCAGTTCCTAGGTCACTGCATGCGTTGTATGGCATACTGTTTGTTCATGCATTCATATGATTGTGCATCTAATAAATTTCTGTCGTGTGGTACTGATGAGGGTATTTATCTCACTAAGCGTAAGCTTACTCCCCTATAGATTTCTGTTGGTGCAGGAGAACCTCTTCGTCAATCCGGGCCGAGGCATGCCCGTGGTAAGTCTCGGGTAGAGACGGGTTGGAGCGATCAGAGAGCGAAGAGGACATTTTGTAATAGATTATAGATATTTAGATACTTTATATATATTTATGCATAACTTAGATTTTATGCAGTTCCGTTATGAATTGCATTCGTTTGTAATATTGTTTTGGTGTGGTTCTCATGAGCCCATACAATTAGTTAATTTATAACATAGAAGTAATTTTAGTTAAATTGCTCTATATTACTTTTCTATGGGCCTACTGGTAACGTAGAGTGGAAGGAGCCTTGTGTGTCGTATGAAAGGCCTATGATCAGCAAGGGGGTTGATAATAGACCTTTATACGGTACACGGCGACCTATCACGACAACGATACTGTTGGGTCGTTATACTTACTAAAACCCTAAAACTAGTTTCCGCACCATTACTCAAAATTAAAACCCGAAATTGCTCGAAACCCTTAAATCATAAACATAAACCTATAAAATAGTTAAATATTACTCAATAGTAAAAAAATTATAGTCGAATGCAATTTTTAACTTCGACTAAATTGCCTATTCGCACGAAATTGTAACGACATTGCTACAATAACTTGTAAAAATTATAATTATAACGGGTACCAATTAAATTAATAAAATTTCACAAAAATTTGAAAATTAATTTACGAGGAGAATCGTTATAATTTATATGATTCAAAAATTATATATATATTTTAATAATTTTCATTTTCCTTCTCTTCTATTTCCAATTTATCTCTTTTCTTTCTTCCTTTCCTCAACTCAATCTTACCTCCTACACAAAAAGTAACAAAAACAAAATCAATAAAATGAAAGCCAAAAGAAGCAGCCCATGTAAGGATTAAATGGACATGTGTTAAGTATATAATAAAAGAGAAATGAAAATGATTAATTTTTGTCATGTTCTCATTAATTGAAAGTTATCTTAGCCTATATTTTAAGCTAGTAACTTACGTGAGCAAGAAAAAAATATAAATATGGAAAAAGAAAAAAAAATTCTGCACAAACACAAAATTTGGAAAGCAAACTGTGAGGGAAAGAAAGAAAAAGAAAGAAGGAAGAAAAAGAAGAAGAAAATAAATAAGTAAGTTATTTATTTTTCAAGTGTAAATGTATATTATGTAGTATCTACATATATAAATATAGTATTTGTATGGTATTTTGTACATATAATATTACTAAGTCCATGTATATGAGCATAAACACATAAATTGAATTATATATACATATATTAGGCTATGTATGTATACATGTATGTATATAGGTATATGGAAAAGTATGTATTCTGTATTTTTTTTTAGTATACATATGATTAGAATTAAGTATTTATATTAAATAACTATAGTATGTCTATATATATGTGTGTACCATGAGTTATATATATATATATATATATGTAACCATGTATAATTATTTTCCTACATATATATATATATATATGTAATCATATAGTATATATATGTAGTAGTATATTTCCATAAGTAATAATATATGTAAATAAGACAATAATATATAGTATATGTTTTATGGTATATGGCATAATATATAGTATACATACTATATAACAAATACTATATAAATATATATAATATATATACCGAATATATAAAATAGGAATAGGTATTTGTAGATTATTTATATATATTTAAGTATTCAGAAATTACATAAGTAAATTATTATGTATAAATACAAATACATGAGTATGTATATATGTACATAAGAGTAGGTTTATTTTCATATAATAAGTATATACACATATATATAGCATATAACATATATTATATATATATAGTATACCGAAAATATATATAGATATATATATGTATAAATCGTGAAGGACATCAATACTAAGAAAATGAAAAATAATAAAAATAATAACGATCATAAAAATAATAATAATCATAATAAAGTTAAAAATCTCAAAAATAGGAAATTATACTCAAAATAATAAAATATCAAATATATGATTTAAATAATTATTAAATCATAAATATGATAAGAAAAAGCAAAAATCAATAGTTTATAATTTTTAAACTTAAATAATAATTTTTGTGACATTTTTTTATTACAATTTACGTTACGAGTCAAAACGCCGAAAACGGATCTCGTTACAAGAAAATACGCTCGAAAACGATCCAAATAAACTATAAGTTCATAACGATCTGAACTAAAACGAAAAAGTTACACGCAATTTGATAAAAAGCTCGAATCGACAATTTCACATAACTAGATAAGATAGACTTTACAAATTATAATACTAGTTAGCTTTAAATTCCCAAGCTTACAAATTTTCCTTATTCTCAAGTGATCTCGATATTGACCCTGAGCTGCCTACAAACTATTACGATTTCTGAGCTAGCCATGGCCGAGTGAGTTTTTCCTAATGATTCCATACTTGTTTGTGCTTGTAGTTAGTGAACATAAATTATGAATTATAAATGAATGTATATGGGTTTGGGTTATGCTTGTACATGATAATTGTTGTTAATGGTGACTTTACCTTAAATTGCAATAATATAATGTCTGTTGCATAGTAGATTCACTAGATTGATTGTTTGTGGCTTGGAATGATCACTGAATAAATAAGACTAAATATTCAATTAGAAAAGTTAACTTGGATCATGTATAAATCATGCCAAGTTTTTTGTGAAGTCGGGCCGTCTCATGCTCGAGGTTAGTTTCTACATAAGGTTAGTGTGGGAGCTAGATGAGATCGGAGAGTACTTCTAATAGTTTATAGATTTGCATATGTAAATGTTTCACTAGTTGAACTGAAGACATGTTTCAGTTTTCGTACTTGTAAACTTTTATACAAATCAACAATATATTATGTTTTTATAATTTTATTATTTGTCATGAAATGATATTGTTTAAGCTTGTACACTCTTGATAGCTAGTAGTAGTTGTAGCCTTCTGTATCATATAAAAGGGTCGTCGATTGCAAGGGAATTCAATCTACAATCTTTTGTACGGTATACGGTGATTACCACGACTGGCCTCCTCAGATCATGACACTAACATAGCTAGCTTATCATTAACTTATCAAACAACTTTTCAATATCAATATCAACTTTAGAAAATTAAGAGCATTTAGCTGATGAGTTCTTTTCATAAACATCCTTTCTTCTATTTTCATTTTTCAAGATAAAAAAACATCTTTCCTTTTTGTAATTCTTTCCATAATTTCTAACATAAATTTTAGAATATGATTCATTGATTTCATCTATGTTGATTTCATAAATCTCCTTATCCAAATATAGTCAAATGATCCATTATAGTCTCTCATAATAACAATGATCTAAGAATTCATGTTTCATTGGATCGAATTGGTTCTTCTTTTAGTAAATCTAACGAACTATTTGCAAGGACATGAGGGCAAACTATTGAAGCTACTGTAGCAAATTATTGTGGTTTAGATGGTATGTTATTAGAACCTTTAGCAATTAGAGATGTCCTTACAGCAACTTAAAGAAGGGTTTAGAGAAGGGTTGTGGTTGAAACCAATTTATGAGTTATTAGTAGAGAATAAGAGTCACTCTTGGAAAATAAATGGACTTGTTAGAGATATTTTGTCTTTAAGTTGATCTTTTTCTTCTTGTAATTTTTCTTTCATTTCAGGAAAAGCAAATGCTTGTGTTTGTTAAGTTGTAGCTAGAGTTGTGCAAGTAAGTCAAGTGGGCTAACTCGCCCTGCCTCACCTTGCATTGGCCCATAAGTTAAGTGAGTTAGCCCGTTTTGGCCCGGTTGCAAATGTGGAATAGAATTTCCCACTCAACTGACCTTGCGATAGGTTAGCGGGTTAAACGGGTTAACTTATGAATTATATTATTCTTTATTTCTCATGAATGCATTATGTAAATTATTTACAAATTATAAATTACAATTCATAATCTTATCAATTCCAATGTTTATATTTACGTTTTACTCACTATAATATTTAATTTTCATTTCATTTTAAATATATTCATAACATATATACATATGTTTGCGTCGGTATTTATATACTTCATAAAAATCAAAAGTAAAAATGAAAAAAACAAAAGAAGTGAATTGTTTTTCAGACTTATTTAACAATATATCAAAGCATATTTATAATTAGTTTTATATAACAATAATAATCGTACACACAATGATATTAATATGATGAATAACTTCATTATACAATTATTTTGAATATTCCATATAAGTTATATATAAGGTAACCATATACTATATTTATTACTTCCTATTATAAATAGTTAATAATAAACATATTTTTATTGTACGATATATTGAACAATATATTGTAGTTAATTGGATATAAGCATAACATATATGAGTGCTTCCATTTCAATTGAATATGTTTTGAAATAAAATAAAATAACAATTACATTTGTATAAAACCTAATCCTAAAACCCAAAATACACTTAAATAAAATGCATGAATAGAGTATTATAAAATTTCCTTTCTTTCTTTTTTTTTTTTTTCAATGCGGGTTGGTGAGCCAACCTACCCCTTAATGGGATAACTTATTTTGACTTGCAAGTTAAATAGGGCAAGTTGGAAAAGTTTGAGTTTAAGCTAGTTAGAATTTTTTAGCCAACCCTACATTAAGCTCTAATCATAACTCAAGACAAAGCTAAGATGAGTTACATTTTTTAGGTTTGTATGCCCCCCATCTTGTTTGCTTAACTTGATGTTTATAGGCTTGTTATCTTGTCCTCTAGATGAAATTTGATTGAATAAAATTATCTTTTAGCAAAAAAAAAAAAAAAAAACTAATTTAATCTAATTCCATTCATGGTTAAATCATACACATAACAGAAAACATTTTGTTTTTTATTTTTTTTTTCTCTTAGATCAAGCTTAAATTTTGTCTAAGTTTTTCATCACACCTCAATCAATAATTTAACTTGCTAGCTTAAGAACTTAATTATGTAGTAGATGAATTGAATCGTAACACCAACATGATGCTAAAAAGTCAATTCCTTTTTGTTTTCCTAATACATTCTCAACAACTAATTCTTCCTTTAGTGAATCAAAAAGGAAAACAACAAATAATTCTTCGATAATCGGTGTTCTTTGAACATTATTAGAAAAAATCCACATATTCTTTATTAAATCAATTTCAACATAAACCCACAATTTTATCAACTATGTAGGCAAATTTAGAATAACTTCCTCAAAGCCTTTATTCCAAATTATGAAAGCATGAACCACTGATCGATGGTCCCTAAATCAATTTGGTTCTTAAAATGACAACTATTATAATTTCCACCGTAATAACTATGCGTAGCTTCTTGGTTTTGGAATCGACATAAAACATCATACTTTTCAATGATTCTTTAACTCGAGTATGTATCCTTAATTAAACATTATCATCAACAACCATTATCAATGTCTTGGTAACTTCACTTAAATCAAGATGATTTATG
This sequence comes from Lumnitzera racemosa, assembly GCA_024138005.1. Classification (NCBI taxonomy): domain Eukaryota; kingdom Viridiplantae; phylum Streptophyta; class Magnoliopsida; order Myrtales; family Combretaceae; genus Lumnitzera; species Lumnitzera racemosa. Next base: position 54,925,905 of record JAMXBC010000005.1, read on the forward strand.
TGACTCGACGGGTCAAGAAATAAGCTAAGAGTTCAAGATGGAACATGGGAAAGGAAAAGGGATCGATTGGACGCTTGAATTTGGAAGAAAAAGGAATAGCACAGCTAAACCATGGAATAGCACACCGAGCTGGATCCCATGCTATTCTAGCACACCCACCAGCACGCTGTGCTAGATCTCGTGCTGATCCCTATTTGCTCGCTGACAATTATCTTTTATGATATTATTATTTATTCTTATTAGGAATTGTTTATTTGCGAATTATGCCACTATTCTAGGCATCCCAGTAATTGGTATTTAAACTTATTTTGCTTTATCTTGTAAGACAGGCAGGGTTTTAGCCACTTTTCTTAATATAATTTCAATTGAAGGTTTCTATCTTTTTATTCTCCTAGATTGAGATTTTTTATTGTTTCGTTTGGGGATTTTTTGTTGGTCGTGAGGTATCGAGACAGAATTTGCAACCCTAGTTTGATAATCAATAAATAGTCATCCATATCCTATTTCATTTAAATTTATGTTTATTTCACCTATATAAAAACATAAAAGATCTAGTTTTGATAGTTGCCGTACAACATTGTACACATTATTGGATTGAACCTTAAGGTCTTGATCACATCATTGATTCTTTTCCATAAAATCCATTTCTTCCAAAATCTATTTTTTTAATCAAAATTTCACAATCAATAACCATATAAACTTCATTTTAAGATAATTACCTGGAGTTCAATATCTTGTCAAATTGAACGCTTATGCGCTGGTTACCAAGAATATTTTTCCATTACCAAACTTCGATTTCCTTATGAATAATCAATGATTAGACTCCTATGTTAACATCAACAAACCCTTCTATTGTTATAGATACTTACCTTGATGAACTTCACATACCCTAAGTCTCCAAGAATAATTACAAGATCACCTATAACAATTTCACCATCTTTGTTTGCTTTAAGTTCATGTAATAACCAATGACTAAGTGAAGATTTATTTTTAAAAGCCGGATAATAGTAAAGATTGTCGCACCTAATCCAATGTTCTTCTTGGATCTCCAACATTCAATGATAATAGTCCAACTATTTGCTTGTAAATCTCCAAATCCACAAAATTTTGAAGTGTTAGAATCGATATAAGCAATTATAAGACTGAACATGAACACAAGGGACCCTTTACTTCCACGTGATAGTCACTGTTGAAAATATTAGATTAGGGTTCTCTCCATTTTATATTGTAACTCAATGTTTCAGTGTGGTCCACCGTAGCTACTACGAGGATGAGTGCATTATGGAACTATGTTATTTCATCTGTATTTATAGTTAACCAAATGAGATAACCAAAATATTAATCACAATTATGTATAGGGCAATTACCAAGTTACCCTTATTTTGTTTATATTTTCTGGGGCATTTTCAACAGTATAAAAATTAAGTAAATTAGCCGAATACAATCATATAATCAATCAAGCATTGTATTATGGAAGCAAAATTGAATGTTCATGTATATTTTGATAAAAGCATGTTTACAATTGAATGGCTTGTTGTGCCATCCAAGAACACACATAAATCAAGATTAAAAGGAGTCGAGTGGTTTTCATGAAGAGTCTTAAACTACTCAAGCCAATTAACTTTCAAGAACTATTAGAAATCTTTCAAATCTCGCGAAAACGTTCAGACCACTTAAAAAAGTCCAACCCTCCCACCCCAAAAATAATAATAATAATAATAAAATAAAAAAAAATAATAAAAGGGATTAATAGAGCAGTTTGAATTTTGAAACATTCACTCCCAACTTCATTTCAACATTATATGACAACTATAATATGCAATCCATCATTAGAAGTGAGTCTTAAGATCTCATCCTGACATACACAAACATTACGGTAATTCAACGAAATGTTCCAGTCGTGTCAACCTCATTGTTTGATCGAACTAGTTATTAGGTTGCCTTGAGAAATCAACCTAATCATCTATATTAGAAAGTATAGATATATATAGGTATTTAGTATGTAGTACTAACAAATTGTTTCGTAAATTTTAAGAAATAAATATAGATAGATCAAAAGAAAAATAATGCTAGAATGGTGTTAAAAATGATAAAAAGAAGAAACCTACTATCACAATATATGTCTTTGTTAAAATAAACAAAAAGCATATTACTAATGCATTTATTTCATTCATTAGAAAGGTGTTAAAAATGATATATATATATAGGTATTTAGTATATGGTACTAACAAATTGTTTCGTAAAATTTAAGAAATAATTATAAAAAGATCGAAAGAAAAATAATGTTAGAATGGTGTTAAAAATGATAAAAAGAAGAAACCTACCATCACAATATATGTCTTTGTTAAAATAAACAAAAAGCATATTACTAATGCATTTATTTCATTTATTAAAGATATCACCATGAAAGTCCTATTTTCATTACTATTGCCATATTGATATAGTTATTATCTTCCTACCTCTATAACCCTAGAGTTATAATGGTGGTTAGAAAGAAATGTAATAAAGTATAAAAAAGGTAAAATAAAAAGGATATAAATGAGTATGTACTAAATGGTAGAATTAGAAGGTAGATTCTTAAAATATGAAAAAGTTTTCATCCCATTTGTGCTGATGGAGGTTTTTTTTGTCATTTTTTAGGCATAATACTTAAGTGGGTAAGGAAACTGATAAATTATGAAATTATCATAAAATTTATAAATCAAATATTACCTAATATATAATAACTAATTTTACAAAATATAATTTAAAGATATTTTAAGAAATTTTATAGATAAAAAAGTACCACCATTATTAAAGCTAGTTGGGGCTTTAACTATATATATATATATAATCTACTGCAGCTTACCATAAAATTGGAGACGTTTTCCTTCAAAAGTTACTGCTTTGTCCATGGATTTGCTGCCTTAAGTTACGTCTATGTCGACAGGAGAGGACGTGTTGGACTTGGACTCTTATTTTTCAGTCCATGGGATGATCACTGAAAAGGAAGCTGATGCAGCCTAAGCAGCCGACCACACAAGTCCTCCTGCCAACTTTCAAGTCAGACACGTGTTTACCAAACGATGGGACTTCTAGCTGCCATCACTGCTTCCTCATCACACCGCAAAGACTGGACAAGAACCAGACGGCGCGGTTGAAGCGCCGTTACGAATTGTTACAGACTCGACTTTTTTTTTTTCCCTTTTTTCTAATTTAATTTTGTTTGATTTTATACAAGAAGACAAAAATAACTACAGTGTACTAATATGTGCAATTCGGTGCAATCTTAAAAGGATTTGATAGATTTTTAGTTTTTTTCTTTAATAAGTATTTTGAAATACTCATCAATAAAATTCCATTAAATATTAGACATGTAAATTTAAACTTTTTAGTATCAAAGTTGAGCTCAATTAAAGTCATTTGACTGTAAAGTTATAAGCTCATGTAGATTTGTTGAGAGACACTCTAAGTTTAAACTCAAGTAAATTAAATTTGTTCAAGTTCAATTCTTTAAAAATATTTTGTTTTAATCAAAATAATATTTACATTCATACATAAGTCAAACATAACAAAAAATGTTGAACTTAACTCATGCCTAGTTAATTGCATCAGTTAGTTAAGTAAACATTACAATTGATGGTCAGCTTTCGAGTAAAGGCTTTATAGGCCCACGCTCGTCGTGGAGCTCGACCAATGTAGTACGAAAGCCTCCCCAACTTGAATAAGGATGGCTCAACATACGCTCGAGCTTTACTCACCCTGCTTAGGGTCAAGTCCCAAGTATTCCAAGGGTCCTCTCTTAAAGATCCTTTATGCCCTCTCTTCGACCAAAGAAGAAGAGCTTATCTACCCTTTCGAGGACAATCTTTAAGGAAACTCTCTGGGTAACATAGCTAGGATCAATGTCCCCTCCTTACCTCCTTTTCTCTTTTTATTAAATGCTGAATGACTGCTTGACACATAGCTTACAGTCTAACTATCGAGCTAGGGTAGCTACCTTCTGTTGATGTGATAAACCTACCATCTAAGCCTTTGTCAAATCGGCAAAAAAGGTAGAATTCCTTTCTTATATTAATAGTGCCACCTACTCAGATTTCATACCAGGTAATCCCTTTGTGCCACACGTCTAGGCATGCTAGATCCCTCAACTTATAAATATGAGTAAAGCTATCAGGGAAGGGATCTTTAGATCTTTTAGAAACTCTTAAGAACTCTCTCAACTTATTCACTTGAACCCCAATACTCTGCTTGCTAACTTAAGTGTCAAAGGGCTCTTATTGGCTATGCTATAGGGGGGTCTTTTGCAGGTTCACCACCGTATATGGTTGATAGATAGCCAAGAATTCACCCAGAAGTTACCCTTATGATATACATAATTAGCAATTATAAAACTCAATTTCAATTTGATAAACTACTTCAATGATTTTAACTCAATTCAATTGTCAAACTTGAATAAATATTATATTAAACTAGAGATAATGAGTAAATTCAACTCGTTTGGACCAGTACTTACAATTAGGAAGCATTTTTCTCATATGCTTATAAATTTTAGTACTATGTTTTGGGAGAGGGTGAATCAAAAGAGAAAGAAAATAGAGAAAAAAATTTAAAAAGGAAGGAAAATAAAAAGAAAATAGTAGCATATAGTGAAATGGGCAAAGAAAGTTTAGCAGTGAAAAGAATCATATATGCCAATTTACTATTTTGTTCTTTAATAATCTAAAGCATCATAGAAAGTATGGGCATGTATGGATTTTAACCATTGTGTTTACCTTTGTAATATTCTCCAAAATTGAAGGGGCAAAATCATGTGGCCCTTAAGGAATTAATACCTTCCAGTTTCTTCCCACTATTCCTTCTATTTATATTCTTTAACAATGAAAATCATAAGATTTTTACCGATTTTTTTTTCACCTCTAGTTTCTCCCCTTTTTTTTCTCTCAATCTAAACATAAGATAAAAGATAGGTACTTGGTATATTTTATTGGCAATAACATGGGTATTTGATTAATTCTACAAAATATAATTTCATTAAATTTAAGTTCTCGTCATGGTAAATTGCAATTATAGCCATTATTGACTTGGTTACGATTTCACTTTTATACTTTTAAGTTTTATCATCAAGCTACTTGAATAATAGTGCACTAAAAAAATTTATTGGAAGTTTTAACCTATAATACCTCTAAGCTTAAAAACGCTACCACGTATTCCTTACCTCTAATGACACATTAAGCATCAACATTTAACTAAAGAATCTCCAATTAAATATAAACTTCATTATTATTCATGAAAGGTAATTAATCTCCAAAATAATAATAGCCCTACCATGTCTCTTCATCTTTCAATAGTTGAAACATAATAATAACACCTCTCTTAAAGTCTCATGATAAGTAAATAAAATAAATAACATACATAACTTCTCATAAGCAACAATTCCTTCTCTCAATACTTGTAAATCTAAATCTCTCATTTAGATAATAGTAAATGAATTCCCCAATGTCTTTGTCTTGATAAATATTGATTCCAATTCTCATCATATTCTATCTGCTCATCTAAGTCTCTTTTACCTAAAAAAGAAGAAAGGTGAGCCTAAGCCTAATATGTGCAGCTTACAAACACAAGCGCATGATAGGCATCATATACATTAATGCAATTACATTAACATGTAAAACAAAAATAGATTAATATTATTCAATTATCCTGCAACATAACCTAGTAAGGATTATTCATGGTTAACCCTAACTTGGAGTATCTCACGACCCTCTACATGGATCCTAAATCAGAACACTAGTACTATAGCCCCATCTAAATAGGCACTAAGACACTAGTACTACAACCCTTAAATGTTACCTAACCTAATTAGTACTAGGACACTAATACTACGATCCTTGAACATAAACTTTATTTACCTCAAATCATTTCTAAGGAAGATTCTATTAGGGACAACTTGTTCTAAGGATCATTAGGCACTACTTTAGGGACACGGGTTCTATGATCCTCTAAACCTAACCAAGCACAACCATTATGTAATTTGTTGGTTTGAATATTTTTTCAATCCGATTATGTATATTAACCTATAAAAGAACATTCAACAAGAAAGAGAAAACACTTTATTGGAGTAGGATAGTGTGATTCAACTATAACTGAATTTGCAATAACTTCTATAACTAAAGTATCCAAGAAAAATAATGCTTTTGAAATCCTATTTTTAATTTATACAGTCTACTCTCAATTCTAGGTAATTCTATTCCATTTTACACTTACATACTGGATAAGTTGTTAGACTGGAATTTGGCAACTCAATATAAACTAAGAAGTCTCTCTTTCTCTCTTGCTATATACATATTCAAATCAATACTAAGGTTGTTTGTCAATTAGTTGGATAATTTTAAGAAATATAAATAGCATAACTACATAATATAAGTACAAATGGAAGAATATGAACTAAAATACATGGGTAGTTACTACTCACAATGTATGGCATATACCACATTTGTATACACTGCAAACACCCCTATACACAACGTATACAAAGTATATACTATGTTTTACATGTTTTCAAGTTCATGGCATCAATACTTTGTACATACCATGTACTCAAATCCGTGTACATGGCGTGTACTTCATGTCACGTATATTACTTCGATTTCCTTTTTTCTTCTCCCTTTGACTCCACTTTTTCTAATGCCTAATCCTATCAATTTTGATTAAATTTGAACACCCTCTTTACCAATTTAATATTGATAAAATCCATATCCTAACTCTCACTCATTAATCTTTAACCAATCATATCTAGGGAACACTCAAGTGTGTTCCTACCTTAAGTATCAACAATATATCAACAAGAATAAAATTACTTAGCTCAACCTTTCTCTTTTCAAAGGTTGGTGATTCACTTACCAAGTTAGGGTTTTGTTTTTTTCTTCACCCTTGACTTTTAAATCCTAAAATTGATTGCTTCCACTACATTGAGATGCCTTCTAGAATTAGTGAATATCATAATCTAATCATTTAAACTAAAAGATTACCTTAGAGAAGCCTTACTAAAGTCTCATTCCTTTGGTTCCCTCAGATAGAGCACTATAAAGTAATAGGTCAAAAATGAGATCTAGGGTTTTTAATAGTCTTTTTATATTGAAGGGTAGAATAGACTATTGTGCCCTTTTAAATTTTACCTTATTAATTTTCACACATTATCTACCAATTTCTTATTTTCTTTTTGTTAGCTTTTTGTTATTTAATTTTCTATAGTGTTAGATACTCCACCCCTAAAGAAGTTTTGTCCTTGAAAATTTACTTGAATCTATGAAAAGCTCCAAACACTTTTTCTTCACATCTTCTTTCAACTCCCATGTAGCTTCTTGTTCTGATTGTTTACTCTATTATACTTTAACATATCTTACATCTGTCCTTTGTAACTTCTATACCTTTTTATCTATGATCTTGACCGGTCTTTCTTTTATAGTCATATTAGGCTATAAATTAGGGACCACTAACTCAACTTCTTGCTTGATATCGGGTTTAAACCTTTTCAACATGGAAAATGGAGGACGTTATGTATTCTAGCTAATTATGGGAGTAATTCTAACCGATAAACAACATCTCCAATTCTCCCTTCAACCACATATGATCTTATCTACAAGGAATTAATTTCCCTATTATGCCAAATCTTATTACTACTTTTATAGGTAAAACCTTTAATAACACCTGATCGCCAACTTGAAACTTGGTGGATCATTGCCTTTTGTCCACATAACCCTTTTGGTGATTTTAGGTTGCTAACATTCTCTATTTGATCAATCTCACCTTATCAACTACTTCTTGAACTAACTTTAGTCTAGAACTTGTTTCTCTCTTACCTCATCCCAATGTAAAAGCAACTTGCACTTCTTTCCATAAAGAGCTTCATAGGGCATAATTTGAATGGTTACTTCGTAATTGTTATTATTTGCACACTTTGCCAAAGGTAGGTATTCATCCCAATTTCTACCATAATCTAATGTATAGGCTTACAACATATCTTCCAGAATCTATATTGTCCTTTCTAACTACCCATCTATCTAAGGATGAAATGCCATGCTAAACTACACCTTCATACTTAAAGTTATTTGTAAACCTAATGCATTGATAAGAGGTAATAGTAATTTGTACTCCATTTAATTCACTATTTCTTGCACATATAACCTTACTAGTTTCTTTAGTTTATAGTTCGCATTTATCGGTATGAATTGTGCTAATTTTGCTAACTTATCAACTACTACCCAGATCACATCATGCTTCTCTTTAGTATCGGGTAGATGAGTGATAAAATCCATAGTCACATGATCCCTTTTCCAAGTTGGTACTGGACGGTCGAAGTTCACCACCTAGTCTCTAGTGTTCAACTTTGACTAAATAATAAGTAGAACACTTAGAAACATATTCTGCAATATTGCTCTTCATATTGTTCCACTACTAATGCTCTTTCAAATCCCTATACATTTTTGTACTCCTTGGATGTCTTATATACCAGAGTAATGAGCTTCCTTAAGTAATTCCTTCTTTAGCTTTAGATCTGCAGGTACACATAATCTGGTTCCAAACCTATGTACCCCATCTGCATCAACATTAAACTCTGTTGCCATACCTTGTGCTTATCTGCCCTTGATCTCTTGTATTTTCATATCTCCCGATTGAGCGACCTTTAACCTATTAATTAAGGTAAGCTAAATTCGTAGTGTCACTGATCGTGCTCTTACCTTACTTGTCAAAATTTTCAATTCTAATCTTCTCAAGTCTTTGAGAAAATGCCTTTAAGTAGTAATCAAAGTAGCTAAATTATTGTGTTTCTTTCGGCTCAATGGATCTAGTATTACATTCACCTGGTTAGGGTAGTACTGAATATCTATATCAAAATCCTTTATGAATTATAACGGCCTTCTTTGCTTTATGTTAAGCTCTTTCTAAGTAAAGAAGCTTAAACTCTTGTGGTCAATGAAGATCTTATACTTCTCCCCATATAAGTAATGTCTCCACAGCTTAAGTGCTATAACTACTACCTATAAACCCTAGAAAATTAGTAGTTTGAACTCTAATTTAAGTACGAGTGTCCTAAATTGTATCATGAGTCAATAAGGCTAGTAACAATAAAATATTATGAAACTTAATAAATCGAATATAACACCGATAATAAAATTCTTAGAAATTAATCGAAACCTTAAATCGCATATCAAAACCCTAAATCTGATTTATGCACAATCACTCAAAATTGAACCTGAATTAAATTGAAACCTTAAAACTATAACTTTAAGCCCATAAAATAATTAAATATCACTCAATAGTAATATAATTGTAGTCGATTGCAATTATTGACTAAATTGCGTAAAACTTTTAACGAAATCGTTAAAATAACTTGTAAAAATTACAATTATAACAGGTGCTAATTAAATTGATAAATTTTCATAAATTCCAAAATTAATTTATAATTATTATTTTTATGTTTAGAAAAATTACATATAATTATTTCTAATTTCCTTTTTCTTCCATTTTTTTCTATTTTCTTTTCTTTCTTTTTCCTTCTTTTCCCTTCCACTTCTATTTTTTTCCTTTTCCCATGTGATTTACAGCTAGAAATGCAGCAGCCCATGTGTGTAAATTTTAATTACAAGTGTCAAATAATTAAGGGAGAAAGGATAAATTAATAAAGTAAGTGTCATATCTAATTTAATGCCTAATCTAATTGGATAATGATCTTGTATTATTTATTTATTTATTTGCTTTCTTTTGCTAATTCACGTCCCAAAAATCTGGAAACACCAAACCGAAAGCATAAAGTGGAAAAAAACAAAAAGAAAAGAAAGCAAAGTAAAATAAAACAAAAGCAAAACAAAGCTCAAGAACAAGAAGAAAATTAAGAAGAAAAAGAAGAAGAAGGAGAAGAAAAACAAGAAGAAAATTAAGGATCATACCAACATATTTAGGTAAGTACATTTAATAGAGTTGTATGTATGTATATTATATGGTATGTGGATGTATATACTAAGTATTTTGTTGTATTTTACTAAATGTTTTATTACATGTACATAAATAGATGTATGGGTAGATAAACAAATATATATGTATCTCTTATATGTGTATAAATATATGTATGTAGACATGCATAAGTACATTATAATGTAAAATATACGGTATATGTATGTACATATATGTAATAAGGCTACATATAATAGGTATTTAGAAATTTCACTATTGGATATATATATATATATATATGTATGTACATGAAAGAGAAAAAAATAATAAAATAAATAAATATATATGTATATATAAATAAGAGTACATATAGTATGTATTTAGTATTTTCACAAATTAAACATAAATATATATAAATATATATATGTACACGTGAATATGAATATTATGTATATGTGTATATAATCTTTATTTTCATATCTATAGATATATAAATATAAGTATACGTATATTATATATGTAAGTATATATGTAAGTTATTATTTTCTTATATAAGTATATATATACGTGACATGAATATTTGTATGTATATATATATATAAACCTAGTCTTTAATATATATGTGTACAACTGTAATAATAGGTATATGTATGTAAATTTATATCTAGCATTTTCATATTACAAGAAATTTTGTATATATAGTTATACAAGTAATTATATATATATGTATATCGTGGAATATTATAATAATAATAATTTAATAAGTCAAAAATCTCAAAAATAGGTAAAAATAAGTAACTAAGGTAAAATAAGTTTAAAATAATAAAATTATCAATTATATGATTTAAATAATTATTAAATCATAAATATACTAAGAAAAAGCTGAAATTAATATTTTATAACTTTTTAAATTAAAATAATAAATTTTGTGATATTTTTATATCATAGTTCAAATTATGAGTCACAACGTCCAAAACAGATTTCGCTATGAGAAAATACGCTAAACAACGATCAAAATGGATTATAAGTTCATAACGATCCAAGCTAAAATGAATAAGTTATACGCGATTTAATAAAAAGCTTGAATCGACAATTTCACTTAACAAAGTGAAGTAAACATTACAAGTTACAATACTAGTTTAGCTTTAAATTCCCAAACTTCCAATTTTCTATATTCCTTATTCTCAAGTGATCTCGACCTTGACCTTAAGCTATCATCGGATTATTACAACCCTTGAGTCGACTATGGCTAAGTGAGTTTTTCTTAATGATCCCATGCTTGCTTGTGTTTGTAATTAGCGAATATAAATGATGCTTAATAACTGAATGTTGTATGGGGATAGGTTATTGTTGTGTATGATAACTGTTGTTAATGGTAAATTTACTTTAAAGTACAATAACATATTGATTGTTGCATAATAGATTCGCTAGGAACTGACTGTTTGTGACCTTGTTGATCACTGAATAATAAGATCTAATTTTACTCGACTAGAAAAAGTTAACTTGAAACACGCATAATCATACACTGCATAGCTAATTCCAACCGTCACATTACATGAAGGTAGTAAGAGGCTATACATAGGTTGATTATTTGATTATTATATATTTCGTATGGTACACACATACGATATGACCTTACCCTAGCCCATGGGATTACTAAGCATTAAAAGCGCCAACTGCCTAGCTAAAGGTCGAGTCTAGAGGCTTCCATTTAGGGGTAAGTGAGAGCTACGTGAACTTACTCACAATCATATATAGTACTCGTTTTTTATAAAACCAAAAATGAATATACCATTACATTTTTAAATACGAAGCATAGAGTCTTCTTATGAAATAAATTCTAATATGATACCCGAATCTGACTGTGCCAATATATCTCCAACCCTGACTTTAGAGAGCGTTAAATCTGAGTTACATGCAGTACCTGGTCACCTACATGTATATGTTTGGCATACTGATTGAAATGCATTCATTTGATTGAATTTAATTAATGTATAACTTGATTGTGGTATGGTTGATGAGATTATCTTACTAAGCTAGTTAGCTTATACCCTTATAGTCTTCTTTTATAGGCTGAGTTATTCATGAAGTCGGGCCACCGCATGCTTGAGGTTAGTTGTTCATCAGGGGGTTGATGTGGGAGCAAGACATGATCAGAGTGTACTCATGATAGTTGATCTAGATTATAGATCTGATTATGTAATAAAATGATACTAGTTTGAGTTAAGAAGTGCTTTAGACTTTTTATCTGTAAATTCTCATATAAATAGATTATGTTTTATATTATTTTATTTTATTACTATTATCATGAAATAATATTGCTCATGCTTGTGCAACTCTTGGTTGTTAGTTGTAGCTATAGCCTTATGTATCGCATAAAGGGTTGTTAATTGTAAGGGAATTTAATCTACAATCCTCTATACGGTATACGGTGACTGTCACGACTAGCCTTCTTGGGTCGTGATACTAAGTCGGGTAATTCTTTTCATATGACTTTAGCCGATAAGAAGCATATGCTATCGCCCTTTTATCCAACATAAGTATATAACATAAACCTTAGTGTGAAGCATCACTATACATTACAAACTCTTCACTACTTCTAGGTAATGCCAACACTAGAGCCATTACAAGTCTTCTCCTTAACTCTTGGAAGCTATTCTTTCAATTTTCATTCCATTCAAACTTTGGCCCTTTCTGTATAAATCTTACCAATGAGGCTGTTAATTTAGAGAAACCTTCAAGAAGCTTCTTATAATATTCGGCTAGCCCAAAAAAACTTCTAATCTTTGTTACTGTCTTCAACCTTAGATAATCAAGAATGTCTTTTATCTTCTCCTAGTCTACTGATACCCCATCTTTGTCAGCAATATGCCTCAAGAAAGAAACTTCTTTAAACTAGAGCTTACACTTGGAGAACTTAGAATAAAACTTCTCATCTCGCAATCTATTCAACACTGGTCTCAAATGTTCTTCATGTTCTTCTTCACTCCTAAAGTAAACTAACATATCATCAATTAACTCCACTACAAACTTATGTAGAAAATCTCTAAACACTGTTCACAAGATCCATGAAAGTGGCTAGTTCATTTGTTAATCCGAATGACATAACTAGAAATTCATATTGTCCATATTGTATTATGAAAGTTATCTTAGATATGTCCTCATCTTTGATTCTCAATTAGTAATATCCAATCTCAGGTCTACCTTTGAAAAGACTTGAGCTCCCTCTAGTTAGTCAAAGAGATCATCAATACTAGGGAAGGGATACTTATTCTTGATTGTCATATTGTTTAAGTCCCGATAAACGATATAAAGGTACATAGTGCCATATTTCTTCTTCATAAAAAGGACTGGAGCACCCCATGTCAACATGCTAGGTCTAATAAACTTCTTGTCTTGTAATTCTTGTAATTGCTTCTTGGACTTGACCAGCCTAATTGGTGACATTTTGTAAGCTGCTTTAGAGATAAACTTTTTCCCCAATACTAAGTCAATTCTAAACTCAATTTATTTAACTAAAGGCATACCTAGCGAATCCTTAAGGAAAATGTCCTAGAGCTCATTTACTATTAGAACCCCTTCCAACTCAGCAATATGACTTAAACTTGATATCATGGCTGCTAATCTACTACTATTTCACAGTACATATGAAGAGAACCTTAAAGGCTTTTGATCTTCCAACTGGAAATTGAATGGCTCTTTATCCTTAGGAATAAAAAGGATTAACTTATTATACCAGTCTATGATTGCATAATCCCTTGTCAACCAATTTGCTCTTAGAATTACTTCAAAATCCAACATCTTTATGACATACGAATTAACTAGCATGACTTGACCCTAAATCTCTATTTTAACATCCTTATAGATCCAATTTGACAACTTTCTCACACCTAATGGTGATCTAACACATAAAGAATCAACTAACTACTTTGATTTCATACCATAAGCAAATACAACAGACTTAGCCATACATGAAGGGCTAGTACCAATATCAAATAATACATATGCTCTAGGAGAGTTCACTAGAAGAATACTTGCTATGGTGTCACTCCCCTGATCCTCTTAGTAGTCCAATTGCTACTGCTGGAGTGTAAATACTCTTGCAAGAGTCCTTTGTCTCAATCTTATAGTTGCAACTTTGATCCCATGTCCTCTACTTGAAGGCTTAAGATTTTGTTATGGTATAAGTTACTGTGTTAAGGTTAATTAATTAACTGAATTATACTCGAAAGTTCTATTCCCCCTTTATTTGCAATGGAAGTAGAAAGTATGATGAAGACTTTTTCTAAGTAGCCTCCACAAATATGGCATACCTACCTACAAAAGAAACAAGCACCATCAAGTCATCTGTACTCCTTCAGTTCATGAGGTCCTTTGTACTTTGGGTACCTAAGCCCTACGGCTAGCATTGGTGGAGGTAACGTTGGTAGTAATGGGATTGGCCTAGTAAGTGGAGGCCTAATTAATCTAGTCATTGTATTAGCCCACTAAAGAAATGGTTTCCTTCCATTATCTTGAATTACTAACCTTGGAGTAGGTATCTTTCCAAAATTACTCTTCCAATGGAAGATTTAGCTTCAGCCTTTAACATCTCCTTCTTGCTCTTCTCCATTTTCTTGGCCTTATTAAATACAGTCACATAAGTCTCCAATTCAAATGACCTTACCTGGTGGCATAGGGTAACTTCTAATCCTCTAATAAATATCTATACCTTTAACCCCTCATCAGTTTTTTAGGCCTTTGGAAAGAACTTGTGTAGGTAATTAAGTTTAGCTTCATATAGCTCTACCATGAGGTTTCCTTGCTTACAATCATAATATTGACTTGCTAACATTTCTCTATGACTAGCAGGAAAATATCTCTTGTAAAATAGTTCTTTGAACATAGCCTAAGTAATGGGAACATCTTGAATTGCCCTTTCACCTTCCCACCAGTCTAGTGTAGTATCTCTTAGCATATAAGTAGTAAATGTTACCTTCCTTATTTTAGGGACCTCAAAACCTTCAAAAACTCCCTCAATTTGAGTTAACTCCCTCAATTTGAGTTATCTACCTCTCAACACCCATAGCATCATTAGTTTAAAGGTAAAACTCTTTTGCTAGCCTCACAAACTTCTTTAGGGTGATGGGGCCATCCTGATTACTTCTACCTCCTGCACTTACAGCAAGTTGAATTCTTTCACCAATAGAAATTCCATTTCCTCCATTAGCCCTATTATTATTCCAAGCCATCAATTGGTGTTGCTGCTACTACAACTATTTATGCTATCTTTGAATCTAATCCTTCTACTTATTAATCACTCTTAGCATGTTGTCAAACATATTTAGAAACCTATTTATATCATTTTTGGTAATAAGCACATTCTCATCTCATCCTGTAGTTGCTACTACTAACGTATAAAACCCATAAATTCTTAGTCTAAACCCTAAATCGAACCCAAATGTCTTAGATAACTTTATGAGTTGATGAGGTCAGATAAACTAAAAATTTTAGTAAATTATAAACCTTAAATTATTCTAAAGAGAAAAACCTTAATAGATTGATTGAAACCTTAATTGCTTATAAAAACCTTAAACCTCATATACGTATAAATATTAGAGATTGAACCCGAATATGATAAAAACCCTAAAACTAAAATCTTAAGCTTATAAATATACAAATTTACTTTTACGATAATGAAACCCTAATTGCGTACAATTATCGATTGATATGCTTAATTGCATAAAATTGCTAATGAATAACTAAAGATAACTTCTAAATGTTAATAAACGTAAGAGTATTAAATTAATTTACAAAATTGATAAATTTATCTTATAATTATCAATAATTATATATATACAAATAAATTAGTGTTATATAAATTTATAAATCATTATAAATTTATCTTAAAATTCATTTATTTATTCACTTATTTTCCTTATTTCCTTTCCTCCTTATTTTTTGCTTTTATTTTCTTTTTCCCCTTCTAATTTATAATTGTTACATGTATACAATATTATGATTAAATTATTATTCTAATTTTTACCAAAAGTCAAAAAGTCACTTTCAATGCATTTAATTATCTTTCCTTTTCCTTTTCTTTTTCTTTTTCTTTTCTTTTTTCTATTTAGTTGTAGTGAGCCATGTGTCCCCTAGAATTATTCAAATTCTTCCTCTAATTTACATCATTAAATAACTAAAATTGAAGTCTTAAACTTCAACTTGTTGGACTGACATGCACTTCACATTTCCATCTTGTTCTTCCTTTTTATTTTCTCCATATTCTCCACCTACCATTCCATTTGACTCCTACAATTAATTCCATATTTTATCACTATCAAACCCTCACTTCTAAAAGGGAAACAAGGAACTTCTACTTCAACATTCCAAAGATTAAAGTAACCAAGTATTTCTTTAAGTATTTCATTTTATTTATAATTTAATCTATGAATTTTTCCTCTTTTATGTTCTTATGTATGTAAATATAGTATGTATTAGTAATTTTATTTATTTTAATCTTTTGTAATGGCATGTCATGTATATGTATATTTGATGATATATATATATATATATATTACTCTACCCTCTTATATTAAGGTATATGTATAAGTACATATTGCAATATATAAAAGTAAATGTATATGTTATATACTTAGTTAAGTGGACACATATTTGTATGAGTTACATATGCATAGTTTATGTACGTATATGAAGTATATTTACATGGATTATAGTAGAAAATATGACATAAATATATGTATATGTAAATAAGAAGGAAATACAAAATAGATATACATGTATATTTATACACGTACATGTACTATATCTAATTTCCTTAAAAATAGATATTGTAAAACATGAGTATAAATATATGTATAATAGTAGTATAATAAAAGTATAAATATGTGTACGTGTACATATATTAGTATTATACTAAAAGTATAAATATGTGTAGAAAAGGAACATTAGAGTGGTTTTATTTCTTGAATATTCAAATAATAAAAAAAGAGTAAAAAAGCGGTGAGACAGTTATGAATTCCATAGGATTTCCCTTATTTGCTCAAACAACTAATAAGTTCCTAATTGTACATATTTTATTTAGTGATTTTTTATGATTTTCCTTGATATTTGATTTTTTTTTAGATAATAATACTTAATTGAGTAAAATTTTTTTTTTTTAGGTTTTGAAATGATTTACAAGAGAAAATGGGAAGATAGAAACAAATTTCACTTGAATCGAAGCTAAAATAAGCAAGTTATGAAGGTTTGAAGATTAATAAAATTGAACAATATGACTGTATCGTTTCCAAGCGAAATTGGAGTTGATTTTCTACTGTTATAGCCTAAGACACGACCATTTCATTAGTCGTGTTGTTTCTAATTTTTTTTTTAAAGAAGACAAACATGAAGCATAGTAAAGGACACGACCAAAAGATACAGTTATGTCTCCAGTCGTATCTTTTCCAACTAACCTATTTTTTTAACTTTTCATATATAAAGCCTTATTAGGGTTTATTGAAAAGAAAAAATTTTTAACATGAAATTGGAGAGAGCTTTTCAAAATAATAAAACTCAAGGGGCGAGAGGATTATGAAGAATTCAAGATTTAAGATTTGATCTTATTTAGACTTTATTTTTTATTTTTTATAATTTTCTACTCTTTGTTTTTAAATTCTTATTTTGTAATGTGTAGAGAGTAAAACCTTGGTATCTAGGTCTTATAGAACCTAAATCTATTCATATGACATGATTATTGCTTGATTAATTTAATTCTTTGGTCTTTTCTTAATTCAACTATATTTACTTTATGATTTAGGTTATTATTTTCGTAGGTAGTAATCTAAAGTTTGATATCTTATAAGAGAATTGAAAGATTTCTTATAAGATCAAATCTAAGCATAGTTGATAAGAATTGTTGCAACATTTTAGATAATTTGCAAGATTTTGATCGGAAATTTTAAATTAAAGTGTCAAGAATTCATTATTCAATAATGCAATCTTAAATCATGCTATTAAGAAAAGATTATAATAGTGATTTTGGGGTTAAGGTTAATTAGCTTGAGAAAGTGATTAACTTTAGTAGAGACTCCTAGTTTAGAAAAATTAAATAATAAATTAGATTATCTTTAGAGAATCACATGGATCTAAGTATAACATTAAATCTTGAATTAATTTTCAATTGAATTGTTTTCTTGATAATTCTTCAATTTCATCTTAATTAATCTTTAAATTAGTTTTAATAGTAACTTAAATTTATTATTTTAAGTTTCTTGAAATTTAATTTTCCAGTTAAATAATAGAGACCTAGTGAGTACTAGTAATAGTATTAGTCCCTATAGGATCGATACTTGGATTTAATCTGCTATATTATGAACTGATAGGTACACTTATCTTGTATCAATAACTTAGTTATTATGGAAGCTCCATCTACAAATGGATAAACTTTAGTATTAGTGTAAGTGTTTATGTGTTTTTAATTTGAAGTTGCATTACTTATAGTTTCCTTATTCATAGACAAAGCGGATTCGGATTTGTCTTTTATTCTAAAGGATAACCTGTATCCATGCGCTTCTTATTCACCTGGAGCTTGCTCCTACAAATATAGCTATACCCATCTCTCGTGTCAATCTTACGAGCCTTGTATTCATTCTCAACCATTCATCAACAGATGCCCCGCTTCCTAAATTGGGTAAAAGTGTAAACCTATAGCTGCAAAAGTAAGAATAATGGCACTAGAGATAATATTGTTTCCATAAAGTAGAGATCCAAAAATAGGTTCACAAATACCCAATTCCAATATGATCCCTAAGCCTCATTAGCCTATACTGCTCCTAAATCATCAGTTACTGATATTGGTAAACAAACCAAAGCAATTTGATTGTAATTCAATTCATGATGATCATAGATAAGATATTTGCTAAGTTAAATTGTAAAGATTGTTAAATAAGCCTTTTTCGAGTTCTGAGGATACTCTGCTTAGCTTAGCAAAGCAAAAGTATATATATACGTGTATAGATACATGTATGATAATAGTATAGTATGAGTATACATACATACATACATATATATATATAAGTATACATACTAATATGCTAAGTATATATAAATAAGTAAGAATACATCTGTACATATATATATATATATATCCAAATGGGTTGAAACCCATAAAAAAATATAAGGCCCATATATCCAATAATTAATTAATTATAATAATAATAATTAAGTGATAGGAGAGGACTTGCTTTGTTATGCTCAAGGGGCCTTAGATATGATTTATTGATGGTGGATCACCCTAGTTGAAGTCCATCTATTTGGATTGGTATTTCTTTATTAGCTAAGGTAATAGTTGAGTGCTGTCTGGAGAGATGGTGCCCTTAGGTATCCTCATATGGTTAAGATAAGATGCCCCGTGTGGGTAAGAATGAGGGATAATCGACGTGTAGATGACTTAAATTTATACCTTCCATGGTTCCAGACTCTTATGAATGTATTGCTTACATTTATTATGCATACATTTATTTTGCATGTTGATAGTTGCATATACTATTAATGTTTGACGACTTACTTGAACGATAGTAATGAGGAACAAACTTATTGAGATTTGGTTGCTCATTTCCCTATAGTTTCCTTTGTACGTTTATTTATGTTGGGATTGGGATAAATTTCGAGTACCAAGTATAGAGTGAAGATAGTATAGTAGGTATAGAAATATTTTTTGTAGAAGTATTTATACGATAAGGTTTTATATATTTTAGTAATTCTTCTGATTTATAAGGTTATCTTATCTTGTCTTGTTATTTGGTAGAAGATAGTGATTCTCAATGGCCCTAAGGAACTATAGAATATCGGATATCCATAGTTCTTTATATTTTGTAATAAGCTATTAAATTAAAAATCAAAAACTCTAGTGAATAATTAATTAGTCTTGCAATCTATAACTTGTAAGGTAGTTTTTATATCATGGTTACATATATGATATAAAAATTTTAGATAATTATACTAAGCCCCCCTTAAGGTTATGACATGACCCTCGACCTTGCCCCTACCCCACAATAATCAGCTTCCTTAGGAGTATCACCTTGACTAGCTCCTATAGCTTACCCTAACTTAGCTCTTCTTCTTGGAGGCAATCTATAGCCATAGAAAAAGAAAGTAAACTAAGCTTAGCAAAGTATATAGCAAGAAAAACATATTAAAAAAAGAAGGTAGGAAACTATTAAATAGCTATTGCTAAATTAAGTACCCTTTACACATATTTGCTCATTACAGCTCACCACCCTGTAGATTAATTTCCTAAGTTCCTAATAATTTATAACCTAAGCTCTGATACCACCTCAATCTATAATGCCCCTAAACTGAAGAACATTATAGATCGCCATGTGTCCCTAACCTATATTGACACATTAAGTATGAACATTTAACTACTGAATCTCCAATTAAATATAAACTTCATTATCACTCATGAAAGGTAGTTAATCTCTAAAATAACAATAATCTCACTATGTCTCTTCATCTTTTAAAAGTTAAAGCGTAACAATAACATCTCTCTTAAAGTATCATGTTTAGTAATTAAAATAAATAACATAAACAACTTCTCATAAGCAATAAGTCCTTCTCTTAGTATTGATAAATCTAAATCTCGTCATTTAGGTAATAGTAAAGGAATTCTTAGGTATCTTTATCTTAATAAAAGCAACATAAAGCTCCATTCTCATCATATCTTACATGTTCATCTAAGTCTCTTGTACCTAAAAAAGAAAAAAGGTGAGCCTAAGCCAAGTACGTATAACCTATAAATATAAGCGCACAATAGACATAATATACATTCACCTTTATTAATGCAGTTACAATAACACAAAACACAATAACACGACTCTCCACATGGATCTTAAATCAAAGCACCAATACTATGATCCCATCTCAAGAGGCACTAAGACATTGGTAGGACGACTTTTAGATGCCACTTAACCTTTCAAGTATTGGGACACTAGCATTATGACCCTTAGACTCCAACCCTATGTACCTCAAATCATTTCTGATGAAGACTCCATTACGGACAACGTATTCCAGGAATCGTTGAGATGCTACCTTAAGGACACTAATTCTATGACCCCTTTAGCTCAGCCAAGCACAACCAACATGTAATTTAATGATCTAGATATTTATTAAATTGATTATGTATATTAACCTATACAAGCACATTTAGCAAGCAAGGGAAAACATGTACCTATATTAGAATAGTATAGGTTAACTATAATTGAATTTGCAATAACTTGTATACTTGAAATATCTAAGAAAAATAAAGCTTTTAGAATCCTTTTTTTAATATCTACATTCTTCTCTTAACTCTAGGTAATTCTATTTTATTTTATACTCACATGCTAGATAAGTTCCTAGATTGAAAGTTGGTAGCTTAATCTATACTAAGAAGCCTCTAAAATTTTCCTTTTTCAAATAAATACTAAGGTTTTTTCTTAATTAGCTAAATAATTTTAAGAAGTATAAATAGCACAAAAAAAATAATATAGGTATGGATGGAAGAATACAAACAAAAATACATGGGTGGCTACACCTCACAATGTACGGTGTGTACTACACCCCAAACATCCCTATACATGGTGTATACAAAGTACAAGCTATGTTTTGCATGACTTTAAGTATACAGTGTGTGTACTTTGTATATACCATATACTTAAATCCATGTACATGACACGTACTTCATGTCAAGCATACCACTTCGATTTCCTTTTTTTTTTCTCCTTCAACTCCACCTTTTCTAATCCTTAATCCTCAATTTCGATTAAATTCGAGTACCCTCTTTATCGAATCGATACCATTCAAATCTATATCCTAACACTTACTCATTAATGTTTAATCATTGATGTCTAAGGAACACTCAGGTGTGTTCTTACCTCAAGAATCAACAATAAATCAACAAAATATAATTATGTACCTCGGTTGAGCAAAACTTGTAGCATTCGTGAATCGAAATACACATATACCAATTTTGATTAGAAGAACTAAAGTTATATGATCAAATATCATGAACCAATCAATACAACCGTCTTTCTCTTGTTAAAGGCTAGTGATTCACTTACCAAGTTAAGGTTTTGTTCTTTTCCTAACTCCTACCTTCTAAATCTGAAAACTGATTGCTTCTACTATATTAAGATGCCTACATAATTAATGAATATCATAATTTGATCATTTAAATTGAAAGATCACCTTAGAGAAGCCTTACTAAAGTCTTGTTTCCATGGTTCCCTTGGAGAGAATGCTCTAAAAGTAATAGGGTAAAAATGACACCTAAGGCTTTTAAATATTAAAGGGTAAAAAGGACTATTTCGCCCTTCTAAATTTTACCATACTACTTTTCTCGCCTCGTCCACTAATTCCTTATTTTCTTTCTGTTATCTTTTTATTATTTCATTTTTTATGGTGTTGCACAATCATATCTTAGCATTAATAGGTAAAGCTAGATAATATAAGAAGAATTGGATGACATAAAGGAGAACATAACCATATTATTAGATTTTTTGATTATGTGGGATTAGCATTAGTCAATTATTTAGAATATATCCTTTTAATTTACTAATAAATCAATTATGGAATTATTATTTAATTATAATATTTGACTAATATGGACATTGAATTTGTAGGTAGAGCTACTCACTTTGTTGCCTAATGCGAGATGCTTACTCTCATTTGATAAGGATATAAAAGCCACTTTTCTATTAAACAATTCTAACCTAAGAAAATTTCTCTTCAGGAAGAGAGTAGACTTCTCTCTCTTTCTCTCTCTTTTTTATAAGCTTATTTAGAAAATTATTACTATAAGATGGATATCTCTCTAGTTCTTTTACATAAATCTTCCCTTAACTTTATGAATATATCATGATTTACATACTATAAATCTTGTGTCTATATGCAATTCGATCTGGATTTATATGTACATACATATAAATTTTCCAACAATTAGTACCAGAGTAATTGTAGATACGGATTATGGCTGTTACTCTCATATTTTTCATAATTTTAATAAGATTCTTGAACCTTAATTTTGTTGGCCTCAATTTTAGCTATATTAACAAATGGAATTAGGGTTTTACACCATACATGTTTTGCGTATCAAACATCTCCTTTCAATATCCTTACATTTATGGGACTTCATTAAGTGACATTCGTGTTTTCGTTAATCTATATTCTTGTTTATGGCTTATTTATAAGTGAACTTAGAGTATACATTAAGAGGGATTGGATTTTCTATAATCCAATACGTTTTGATCTAGTTTTTATTTTGTGCACTTGGTTTTCAATAGTGTATGAATTATTATGAGTGATATTTTCTTTATATTGATGTAGCGTTTTGATCAAAAGACATATAACATTTACTAGATGCTACATTATTTTAAAGAGATTATACACCTATATGGTAGCACTAGATAATCAGCTTCTATTTTTGTTTTTTAAAAAATCCATATTAAATATATTTTCATTTCGTGAATTGCTTACAGATCTATATTATTATGCTCTGAAAATGTAGAGTTGTAATAGTCCTATCTATTAGTCATCCTAAGATAAAAACTAACCTTATAGCTATTATTTTAAACCTAATTTATACTAGGTATACTAGACCCTACTCCTTTGAAGTATTCAATTCAACACCTATTTGATATAAGCTTATGGAATAATCTTTAAAAATAAACTCAAAGTTTGGCTTCGCAAAAGAGTAGTAGTAGATCCCACAAGTGCCTATCATTTTATATACAGACTAGAGTAATGAAACTATTAAGCCCCTTGAGGAGACTTATGTAGTTTTCCTCAAAAATCTGGAAAGTTAATGCTAAGGACCATAACCAACCATTCTATGTTACACCTTCCCATCCTAGTTTGTTGTACTCTAGTTTTAGGTAGATACTTGTAATCCATTTAGAACTTACAAAACAAACTATGGGAAAATGAGCGACAATTGACTCGGTCAGTGAGGTAGAGATAGAAGCATGCATTCAACACATCATAAGTAGGGTTTATAACTAAGTTGGTTAGATGTAATGCATGTACAAGTGATATCAGGTAAATGCACCTATCAGTTTTAATATAGCGGATGTGAGTCCGAGTTGATCCTTCAGAGGCTTCGAGTACTAATATTAACCTTAGCTCTATTATCTAATCGGAAAATTGTGATGAGTTGACTGAATTAAAAGTACTGAAATTAACAAACAAAATTAATTATGGGACTTGATTAAGCAATTTAGAAAGCGATAAAACTAAGAACGACTTCAAGTATGCAATAACGTATTTAGGAATTATTTCCCCTAGTGTTTAACATGTGACCGCTTAAAATATATTCAATTCAATTTCTATTATTCTTCACCGGAGGGATTCATAATTAAAGCTAATACCTTTCTCAAGCATATTAATCCTAATCCTAAATTATTTACCGGAATCTCTTCACTTAGTAATATAATTTAGAATTACATTAATGTATAATGAATTCCCACATAAATAATTAACTTTCCGAGAAAAACATGTGTCTTATCTCTAAGTATACATGTAATTTCTCAATCAACATGCAATTTCTCAATCAACATGCATAATATCATAAATTGATATTCTAGAAATATCAATTAACAATTAAACAACATAATTGAATCAAGCAAAGATAGAAACTTTATTGAGAATTATAAATCAACCTAAGAGTCACATGAGACCCTAGGTTCCATAATCATAAATACACGAATTCTAAGCTATCGTAATGAAACTAAAAATGAGTTCCATCAAAAACATAAAATAAAACACGAAAAACCCCTTTGATTGATGAAAAATCTCTCCAATCTTGAAGTTGGAGTTGCTTTCACCTTTTTCTTCTCCTTTTCCTCAAGTCTCTTCTCTTTTCCAATGTCTCATGTGTCTTGTGAAACCCTAATATGTCCTTTTATACTGTATTGTAAGATTTCCGTTTTCGTCACCAGACACGACTTGGGACATGGCCGTGTCCTCAGGTTGTGTAACTTTCTGACCCTAGTAAATTTTCCTGCATGGTAACTTCAAAACTTCATAACTCCTTCATTTGAGCTCTAAATTGAGTGAAACTTGATTCATTTTCTTCGTTTTCAATCCTAGAACGCGTTCAAACCTTGAAATCAAAATTTTACTCAACTAAGTATCAATTTCTTTAAAGAAAAAAAAATGTAAGGGAAATACTATAAAATCACCATGTGAAATATGTTTAAAATCAGTGTTATCAAATTTCCCCACACTTGAGCATGTGCTTGTCCTCAAGCAAATAAATCAAAACAAAACTTTCAGGATAAGAAACGCTAAACAAAATTTATCACTATTTAGGAAACCGGTGAATGAATACACTTGACCCATAGAAAAGTAAGAAAATCATTCTCAACTAACTTGCAATAATAAAGTCAACCAATTTCATCTAACCATATTCGAATGCTCTAACAATACTTAATACTAGAGTTCACTAGTTAATTTATGAAAATCAAAGTTTACCTGAGTCATTTTACTAAGGATTCTTAAACTAAAAATTCGATTTAACATCTCGCCAACAGAGAAAGAGTCATAAAAATTTTGTCCATTTGACTAAAGTGTATACAATTCTCTCTTCCATCTCACCAAGCACCACAATCTAAAACAAACACATTTTACATCCACTCATCCTCTGATCATCCCCGTAGTTCATGCTTTTGTTGAGAGGTCTTTTAAATTTGCCTCATTTAAGCACAATTTTATTGGTAGAGGGAAAGAATCTCGCTCTTCTGACGGACTAAGACCGATCCATACCAACTTATTCCTTATATTGATAGCGGGAAAGAACCTTGCTCTTCTGATGGACTAAGGCCGATCCATATCAATTTTTTTTCGTTAGAATTGGTATTGGGACTCAACCTCGCTCTTTTAACAGACCAAGAAGAATCCTTACCAATTTCTTCTATTCATACACTTGTTATTACTTTTGACCTCCAATCATTGTGATTTTCATGGGTTTCTCAAAAGAAGAATTTCATTTGTTTGTTTGTTAAAAATTATAGGACTCTTAAAAATTTCTAAGGGAAAGGTATACATAAAAGTAAATTTTAAAAATAACCATGACTAACTCTCAACTAGTGATGTTACTCCAATCTCAAGTCTTAAAGTCCTAAGCTTAAGGGAAAATTAGGGGAAGAAGTTCAAAACGAGAAAACATCATTATTACATATCTGAGTTCACATGCCTTGGCCAACGAAAGAGAGCACAAAAAAAAAAATATGAACTAAGTAGAGGGATTGGAATCCGTCTCTTTATCCTCTTCATCAGGCAGTGCCTCAGCCATCGTAGCATCATCGTCGTCGTCACTACCCTCAACATCCTCTTCACTATCTCTAGCCGCCTCTTCCTCACCACCCTTATCATCCTCTTCTTCACTCTCACTATCCTCATCACGTGTATCCGACTCTTTCATCTTGAGAAATTTTTCCATTATGTCTTGGTGGATATGAAGTTTATCCACACTTTCTTGGATAGAACAAACCTCAGACATCAACATATCAAATTTGTCTTCAAAGCTTGCTGAAGACATTTAGCCTTGAGATGTGCTGCTGTGAGAGTCTCGACCTTGATGTCTTGTTGGTAATAAGTTCATTTGTCAAATTGAATTAAGGCGCATATGAGTGACTTGATTGACTAAGGTAAGTGAGGGCCAAACGATAACCTTAGTCTGCATGGCCTGCACGAGTAAGGTAATGTAGGGGCCACAACAAATATGCCCTTTCTTTCGTGTAATGGTGGCTTAGTGACTGAAAAGTTCAGCGAGCTCGATGGCGAGATTGATGGGATGTTTATGAATAATACTGTACAGATAGAGGCAATCCTTGTTGGAAACCACATCGGTGCTAAGGCCTCTACCAGTCAATGTATGCGCAAAGAGCCAATGAAGAACACGGTATTCCGGTTTGACTAATTGAGAAGCTTTGCTCTTTGCGGGATCATACGCATCACCAACTGTAATTTCGTTCCAAAATGTCCCTGGTGTTACTCCTTAAGGAAAACGACATGAGAGACGTTGGAATTCTTCTGTCCGTGTATATCTATCTTCATAGAGATCGAGATATCTGCCCAATTGAGCTATGGTCATGTAGAATGGGTGGCCACTTAAAGTGAAATGTAGTTTACGTTTGGGGCCCATGCCAGTAGCACTTTCTTTATTGAGTTTGTAAGTACATAAAAACTCCAAGGTTAGCTCTTTATAAACTGGAGCTTCAAGAGATAAAAAATGCTCCTAAATAATACCGTCCAAGAGCTCCTTCATTTCTGTGGTGAGTTCCAATTGAGCGAGAACATCCCAATCCAGCAAGAACATCCCAATCCAGATGAAGGGTCTCGCTGAAAGGCTCATTCTTAAGTAAACTATAGTGTTTCGCCTGGTAATCTTCCTTAAATTGAAGCATTGGGTCCTCCATCGGAGGGAGAGTGGCTAATGGTTCAACAATTGCTCCTGCTTGGGATGAAGATGATGTTGCAAATTTGGATTTCTGTCGAACGGTAAGCTCTGCGCGATTCGCCATTGAATACCTGAAAAGAAACAACAAACCAAATAAAAAACGTACATCTTAGCCACACGTAGTTTAAACGAAGACAGAGGGACAAAAGATTAACAGTAAAGAATATTAACAGAATTCTCATTGGGACATTTAAACAAACATGTAGAGTGCAGTTGGAAAACTAGTTGGTGGAAAAGAAATAGCTTGCAAATGTATCCAACTAATTCTACAATACGCCCACTACACTACAATTCGCTTGAAACACAAACGTCCCAACACATAAAAGATGCTAAATGACTCAGAATTGTTTTCTCATATTGCTAACCCTAACTATCATAAGTAAATAATGATTAGCAAATTAGCAAACAAAATTTGGAATTGAGAGAGCATACATGAATATCTAACTAGTTAAGGCATCATAAAGGCATTAAAATCAAGAAACACAAGGCAATGGTGCATGACGTTTATGAAAGAACAAAATAAATTTGCAGACCAAATACAAAAACCAATGTACCTAAGACTGAAATTTCTAGTAGCTAAACTGCCTAAACCATGAGGAGGATAAAGCAAAAGCAATAAGGAGAACTTACTTGGATCTGGATTCGTAATGTCAAGAATTGTGAGGAGAAGAGGGAGAGAAGAGAGAATATGAAATATGTGTTGATGTATGGAAGTGTGTGAGAGAGTGTATGTGCGTTTAAATAAATCAGGCATGTGCTGAATCGTGTGGGGCTGGGGTAGATACGGGCTGGGACATGACCGTATCCCACACCCGTCTAACTCTCTAATGGCGAGGCCTTACCTGGGCGGATACGGGCTGGGACACGACCATATCCCACGCCCATGTAACTCTGTGTGTTCGATCGTGAATTCTGAATGCACACGGTTAGGACACTACTGTGTCCCATGCCCATGTAACTCTCTGTTCATACGGCATATCGCTGGGCCGACACGAGCTGGGATACGACCATGTCCCACGCCCGTGTAACTTACTGTTGTCGGGTGGTAATACTGGGCGTACACAGGCTGGGACACGACCGTGTCCCAAGCCTGTGTAACTTTCTGTGAGTGTGGCATTTAGGCTGGGCATATACGAGCTGGGACACGACCATGTCCTACGCCCGTGTAACTTTTTGTAGGTATGGCAGATTAAAGGGTCCTGGATAGACACAGGATGAGACACGACTGTGTCCCAACCCGTGAAACTTTCTGTTCTGTTTTTTTTTTAAGAAAAAATTCATGAATTTAATTTAAAAATAAAGGAAACTTAAAGAAATAAAAGTAATTAAACTATAAAAATAAGAAAAAGAAAACTAAAGAGAAGAATAAAAATGAAATTAAAAGGGAAAAGCCTATGACTAAAATTGAAACAAATAAAAGAAGCAAAGCAAAGCAAAGTTAGATAAAAAATAAAATGAAATATACTTAAAGAACTGAAGTGTAAGCAAAGTTAGACATGGATTGCCTCCTAAGAAGCGCTATAGTTAATGTCGACAGCTCGACGAGATACGTCTTGTAATGATAGTTCTTCATCCAGGTGGAGATAGGACTCCTCTTGTATTTCGCTTTCGAACTCTCCATACAAGTGTAAATTTACCCTTCGGCCATCGACCTTGCTAATTCCATTTCCTTGGTGCATAACTTCCATAGTTTCTCTCCTTATCATGCCACTTATCAAATTCATGTAGCCTAAACTTCTTCATTTTGTCTACTTTTAGGTTAGATGTGGTTATCATTGGGAGTTTTGAACTTTTCACTGCAAAGACATGTTCCAAATGATTTCTTGACAGTTTTTGTTCCAAAATTGGTGGCTTCTCTTTGAAATATTTTAACTTAAGATCCTTTGGCTTGTGGAGTAGATTAATCCCCTTCTTGTCCCCAATGGATTCATGAACTTCTATTTGAGCTGCCACTTCTGCACAATTGGAGTTGGTCACCAGATTTTCATCTTCCTTTTGCAAGCAATAGGTTGAGGAATCTTTGGCAAGCATTTCCTCTACATATGTAGATATAACGACATTAGTGGCATTAACATTGTGACATGGGTCTTCTGAGTTAAGAAATTTGTTCGTTGCCTTTAGAGTTTTAAAAAATATTTTATCATCCTCGACCCGTAATATCAACTTATGCTCACTAACATAAAAAACAGCCTTAGCAGTGGCTAGGATAGGTCAACCTAAAATGATTGGCACCTCAATATCTTCATCTATATCAAGTATAACAAAATCTACAGGAAAGATGAATTTGTTTACTTGCACTAAAACATCCTCTATGATGCCTTTAGGGTATGTGATAGACCTATCGGCTAATTGAAGGCTCATGTACGTTAATGTAGGTTCTCTTAACCCTTGCTTTTTGAACAATTTATACTGCATCAAATTTATACTAGCTCCTAAGTCTGCCAAAATATTATCTACCAACAAATTGCCAAGCATACAAGGAATAGTGAAACTCCCTGGATCTTTTAATTTTTGTGGCAGCTTTTTCTGGAGAAGTGCCAAACATTCCTCGTTTAATGTGACGGTTGTAAGC
Source organism: Lumnitzera racemosa (assembly GCA_024138005.1). Taxonomy (NCBI): domain Eukaryota; kingdom Viridiplantae; phylum Streptophyta; class Magnoliopsida; order Myrtales; family Combretaceae; genus Lumnitzera; species Lumnitzera racemosa. Next base: position 54,955,883 of record JAMXBC010000005.1, read on the forward strand.
GCCTCCAACTTCCTCTTGTTTAATAGAAGATCTTTTAAAAATTTTGCATACTTTGGCATGTGCAAGATGACATCAACAAGAGGTAAGTTAATATGTAATTGTTTGAAAACATCAAGCAATTTACCAAATTCCTTATTCTGATTAGTGTAACTTTGCTTAAGGCGCTGCGGGTAAGGGATGGGAGGCTTGTACTCCTTCACTTTCGGTGATTCCCTACTTTCTTTTGATTTTAGTAGCTTTGCATCTTCCTTACGGTTGATTTCCACTTCTTTCTTAACTACTTCCTCACCATCCTTCTTCTCCACTTGCAGTTTTCTACCACTTCTCAAGGTTACTGCATTAACATATTCCCTGGGATTGACTTCGATATTCCCTAAGAGTGTTCCCTGCAGTCTTTTAGAGATTAGCTTCGCAAGTTGACCAATTTGGTTCTTAAGGTTGCGATTTGAGGCCTCTTGATTCCTCAGCGATGATTCAATGTTAGATAAGTGAGCCTTATTGCCTTGAATATATTTTGTGGGAAGTTCTTCCACACCGGACTTCTTTTCTTGAGGAAGAGGAGGTGAGAATGGTCTTTGAAATCCAGGTGGGCCAAAGTTAGTCTTCTACTGGTCTTGGTTTTGATTTCCCCATGAGAAATTGGGGTGATTCCTCCAGCCTGGATTATAAGTGTTGCTGTAGGGGTTATTTTGTTGGTTGGGTGGATTTCCTAGATAATCTACCTATTTCAATTGTTCTTGTGCTCTATACCCCTGCATACCAAAGTCACTTACATCTGATTGCATTTGTTGAGGTCCAACAGAGAGTGCACTAATCTTCTTACTCAATAGGTCCACCTTGGCTGCCAGAGCAGTGGTCAAGTCCACATCATAAATTCCCATAGCCTTTTGCTTGGCTCTAGTGCTTTCCCACTGATAATTGTTCATCACTATTCTTTCAATCAGGTTTTGTGCTTGCTTAGGTGTCTTTATGTTCAAAGTACCTCCTACGGATGCATCAATCGTCTATCTCATAGATAAATTGAGACTATTATAGAAGGTTTGAATCTACATCCATAGTGGAAGGCCATGATGTGGGCACCTCCTGAGTAAGTCCTTGAATAGCTCCCAAGTGTCATATAGAGTCTCTGCTTCCAATTGATCAAAACAAAAAATATCATTCCAAAGTTTAGCGATCTTTGCAGGTGGAAAATACTTCTCCAAAAATTTCTCTACCAATTCATTTCAAGTTGTGATTGAATTTCGTGGTAGGGAATTCGACCACTGTTTTACACTACCCCTCAAGGAGAAAGGAAATAGCCGCAGTCGGATGGCATCATCCGTGGCTCCGTTGATTTTAAAAGTATCACAAATCTCTAGAAAGCTAGAGATGTGGTCATTAGGATCTTCATCTTGGAGACCGTCAAATTGAACATATTGTTGCACCATTTGTATGATGTTAGGTGCAATTTGAAAGTTGTTAGCCACGACGGTTGGCCTTGCGATGCTAGAGTCAGCTTCGATAAGCATAGGCCTTGAATAGTCGGACATGGTCCAAGCTTCATTACCATTGTTAGCCATGTGTGGTGGATCTTCTTACTCAATGAATTAAGTGTTGGCCTCTTCACCCTCTTCCTTAATCTCAACAATTGAATTGTTCTATGGTATCCATAATTTGTCTAGGTCGCAATCTCAAATTTTGAAGGGCAGTTCTCTCAATTTCAGGATCAAGTTCTACCAAATCTTCCAGGTTGCTTCGAGTCATGCAATGCAAGGGCAAGAAATATAGAATCAATTGTAGCTCTAGCTAATGAAAAGAAACAATGAAAAAAAAAAAGAAATGGTTAAAGTAATAAAACAACTAGTGTTCTTAATATCGAAAATCCCAGCAGCGGCGCCAAAAGCATGATATCAGACAAGTATACCTATCAGTTTTAATATAGCGGATATGAGTCCGAATCGATCCCACAGAGACTTCGAGTATTAATATTAACCTTAGCTCTATTATCTAACCGAAAAATTGTGATGACTTGAATGAATTAAAAATACTGAAATTAACAAACTAAACTAATTATGGGACTTGATTAAGCAATTTAGAAAGCGATAAAACTAAGAACGACTTCAAGTATGCAATAACGTATTTAGGAATTATTTCCCCTAGTGTTTACATGTGACCGCTTAAAATATATTCAATTCAATTTCTATTATTCTTCACCGGAGGGATTCATAATTAAAGTTAATACCTTTCTCAAGCATATTAACCCTAATCTTAAATTATTTACTAGAATCTCTTTACTTAGTAATATAATTTAGAATTGCATTAATGTATAATGAATTCCCACATAAATAATTAACTTTCCGGGAGAAACATTTATCTTTTCTCTAAGTATTCATGCAATTCTCTCCAATTACGTAAAGATCTAATTATACATGTAATTTCTCAATCAACATGCATAATATCATAAATTGATATTCAAGAAATATCAATTAACAATTAAACAATATAATGGAATCAAGCAAAGATAGAAACTTTATTGAGAATTATAAATCAACCCAAGAGTCACATGAAACCCTAGGTTCCATAATCATAAATACACGAATTCTAAGCTATCATAATGAAACTAAAAATGAGTTCCATCAAAAACATAAAATAAAACACGAAAAACCCCTTTGATTGATGAAAAATCTCTCCAATCTCGAAGTTGGTGTTGCTTTCGCCTTTTTCTTCTCCTTTTCCTCAAGTCTCTTCTCTTTTCCAATGTCTCATGTATCTTGTGAAACCCTAATATGTCATTTTATACTGTATTGTAAGGTTTCTGTTTTCGTCACCAGACACGGCTTGGGATATGGCCATATCCTCAGGTCGTGTAACTTTCTAACCTTGGTAAATTTTCCTGCATTGACACAGCCTGGGGATATGGTAATGTCCTAGACTGTGTAACTTCAAAGCTTCATAACTCCTTCATTTGAACTCCAAATTGAGTGAAACTTGATTCCTTTTCTTCGTTTTCAATCCTAGAATGCGTTCAAACCTTGAAATCAAAATTTTACTCCATTAAGTATCAATTTCTTTAAAGAAAACAAAAAATGTAAGGGAAATACTATAAAATCACCATATGAAATATGTTTAAAATTAGAGTTATCAACAAGCAAATGCTATTGCACTATGTTATCTAGTTCATTATGAGATCTAAGAAATTGCACCCACTTTAATCTAAGTTGAGGAGTTTGACGTTGCAAACTCACAAATTAAAGCTAAATCGAGGCTTGTGCAATAGAGAACACCTATCTTCCATAACCACCTTCAAACCATAACCCTCAACCTTGCCATAACCTCTTCTCCTATTACTTAGCTCAACTAAGGGTGGGATGGGAAAATGACTATTTTAACCATTCTCATGGAAGGGAGTTAATGTTTGGCTCGAGAATCCTATCTATTATCTCTAGTGGGTTATAATGCATATTAAGTTAGATGTTAAGCTATGTTTGAGTTAGTTCATTTTTTGGGTGATTAACCAAGCTCAAACAATTAAACAATATTAATATTCACTAAATAATCATAACATGGAGCTCAGCTCCCATCATAGTAAATTGGAACTCAACTATAAGCACTACAGATGTATAAATGGCTAACTATAATCACAAGCTAACAATACCAAAATCTCTAGATATTCTAAAATAATACCTCAAAATACTATGAAGCATTTATCCTACTTACTTGTACTAAAGCTCACTTCAATAGATCTTGGACATCAAGGCTTTACTTACTTAGAAGTTCTATATATATCAAAGCTCATATTTAGTTTTTGTAAAATTTACGAAAACATTAGGGTTTATCTAATATTTAGTTAAGATATTATTTATATAGTTATTCAGTAGAGTTCTATATATATATATATTTATATACATGCACATTATATATATATATACACACATATATTTTAAGCATTTTTCTTTTATCATATAGGTTATAGTAATTTACTTAGTAATATCTACTATATACAATTTTACTATTAATTATATTATATCGTTTTAATTGTATCGAAACATACTATTGTTTATATTACGTTTTTATTATAGAAAGATCGTTATAGGATGATATTTTTCGTAATATTACAGAAAAAATCTATTTTATTGCCTAAAGTGATTTAATTTTAATAAGATTAGTATCATTGAGTTTGTGCGAACTTGACTATACATATTACGTATTTTGTTTAAAAGATTATCTTAAAAAGGTATTTCTAATTTTAATATATAGATAAAGCTGCATAGCAACTAATATCATATCAATACTGTAAAATATATTTTTACATAATTTTACAATAAAATATAATAAATCATATATACTCAAATTTTACGAAAGTAACGATTTTAAATTTGTAAGAATATAAAGTTTAATTTTAATAGTTCGAGTAAATGATTATTCCTAAAGATCTACTCATTTTAAGATTCGATGCTAATAATATACAAGTCTTACAATTATTAATATTCTAAGTTTATAGTTTGAAAAGAATGAAATAGTACAGATAAAATACTCCATTTAAGAAAATAATGAGATTATGGATATATGTTTGCTATAACTATCAAATATCAATTAAAAGATGACACTTATAATAATAGAAACAAGGTTACCTAAAAATAGCAGACAACAAAAGAATTGATTCTTCAATTTTTCTTTCTTTTCTCTTCCTTTTTTTTTTCCTCCCTCCCTCTCCTTCTCTCTTTCTATTTCGCTCCTTCCCTCTTCTTCGCTTTCCAATTCTCTCGCCCCTTCTCTGTTTACCTTTTCCATTGGTTGAACCAATGAAAGGCTTTATTCCATTTTCACTACCATAGCAAATGGTGGTAATATGATCATATATATATATATATATTAGTTATATTATATATATTATAGTTTATTTAATATTCATCCTAAATTTTAGAATATTTTAAGAATATTCCTTTTTTTTACCACTATTACGAAAAATAATAATAATTTATAGTCACAATTTTATTTTCTCACATATTGTTATTTTGAGTACATTCTAACGGAATTATTAGTAAAAATAATGGTAATATATAATATATTGTTAAGTTTCATTAATTATTTGAAACTTATTTATATACATCTTTCATATACTTGTACTCATTAATATTGATTATTAAGATTACGTAATTGATTTTAAAAGATTTATCATAAAATATATTTAAAATTACGAAACCCTTTATTATAGTGATTAAACCTAATAAACTTAGTAATTCTAAAAAAATTTCATATAAATGAGCTTAATTTGAAATATTAAACTTATATAGTTATTTTTTTAATTAATTCTTTTTATTACCTAATCATGAAGGTTTAACTTAATTCCATGAACGTCCTTATTAGTCATTTTTTTTTTGGAGTATGTCAAAAGTACTAAACTTTTCAATTATTTCATTAATAATTGCCTATCTCAATTTAGGTGTAATTTTGACATTTCAATACCTATACGGGGTTTTATTAATTTACTGGTATGTATTTTATTATGGTAAATGAATATAAATTATTTCGTATTACTAGTAAAAATAGTATAGACTGTTTTATACCTTTGACTTGACTTATAAGTTCATTTTTTTTTCTATAATGGGTATAAAATATTAGAAAGCTAGCAGGTCAAGGTTATGAAGTATTACATTCTTCTCTCCTTCAAAAAGTTTTGCCCACGAAACTTCTTTGTGGTGGTCCAAATAGGGTGTTCATTGTCTGGTAATAAAATTACCTTGAATTTTATTTCAACTATTCCTAATTTATTAAATCTTATTTCAAGGCTTCATATTTTGAACCTTTATTTGGAATTTGTTCATATATGTGTGTTTTTATTTCTAGTAAACATATAATGTTGTGTTCGTCCTAAGTCATGATGTGTCTACTTTGTAATTATCAAAAAGTTTTGTCTATAAGTATCTAATGCTGCCTAATTTTCTTTTTAACATTTAGTTAAATCTTAGTAAATTCCTCATTTAAAAAGTGAACATATATATATATATATATATATATACTCATTTACACATTTTATCAATTGAAATATGTATCTTTATGTAATAACTATTGATTATGTAGATTTATAAAATATTTTAAGTCAATATTTCTCAAGTTAGTCATAGGTTTGGAAAATAATCTATAGTGATAAGTACATATACAATCTAGGATTTACTTCTTTTACTAACTACTTTTTGCTAATGTACTTAAGTTTTTACCCTATCTTACTATTTAATAGTTTTGTCTTATCTTTATTAACTTAAAGCTCTAATATCATTCTTTTATCACCGTCCAAACTAATACTTTCACTCAATTCTCATTTCCTCTCTTCAATTAGTTTAAACTTACGTATTAATTAATCTTATAGAACTCCTAATCATCCCTTCTATTATTTCTTATCCATCTGATAGCTCGCCAATATGTCTTTTGACCTCATTCTTATCACCTATAAATTGTCTAAGTCTTAATTTCCTCTTAAGGCAAATATAACAAATTCAATTTCTTTACGTTTACAAATCTTATATTGTAGTTGTCGCTTAATGGTAACAATTAAGATTTGAGTACTTCTTACAATGAACATATATGTCAATAAGAAGGAGTTTGGCAAATATGAACTTTCCTCTAGCTTGTGCACCAAGGAGATAAAGAATGCCTCAAATCAAGTAAACTCAATTGGATCTAACATGGATTGACATAACTCTTAATGACCATGATCATAGAGATAATGAATACTTTTCTAGCTAACAACTGACACAATGGACCTATATCAATTACAAGAATAGGAAACTTTGTTGTGAAAGACATGAGAGTTGTAATAGACTTAAGTCTTAACGGAGGAATCATGAAAGTCATAGATTTGTCATGCTCTCCTTGCTTACCACATGTGTCAAGGGATCCATAAAGGGTAGGCTCTTATAATGTTATAGTTATACTTCCTATTAACATCATATACTTTATTGTCATTTGACTCCTTAATCTCATAATTAACTATTGCCTTACAAGTCACAATTTCATTCTATGCTAAGTTAACTTCTAAATTAATCTCTGATTATGCCTCTAATAACGATTTTGATTTACTCTCTAAATCTGCTCCTAGTTATTCACCTTCGGTTTTTCTTGCCATTTTATTCATTTTAGTAACAACTATAGCTTGCATCACTAAAATATGTACACCCTTACTATGATCCCCCTCCACTTTCTATTAAGGTAGCTAGTCGTTTTGTTAATGTGCAATTATAAACTACTGACAAGTTAAGGAATGAGTTTCTTGCTTCCTTAACTCTATACGTACTAGGAATAGCATCTTATACTCATGCTTTAGGTTATTTCTTATCAAATCCATGCTTATCTATATAGACATTACATTGATTAATCCTACATGTTATTTCTAGTTAGTTAGTAAAACAACATTTATAGTATGCATGTATTGCTGCTAATAATACCCACTTGCTTTAGAATATAACATAAAATTTATACATATATTTTTAATACAAAATATAGAAGCTTTCTAAACTTCATAACCTAAGCTAATAATACTTATATAGAATGTAGTAAAATATATGCAATAGATCATACTCATGGAAAGGAACTTACTATCAAAGTTACAATATTGCATTTATGTATGTAATAATTTCATAGTTAAACAACAAATATATCGACTTCTATGGTTAAGTAATGTACTTGTACAAATCTAATGTATTAACAAGCTATTCTCACCTTATTCATAGATGTCTCATAGTCTAATCACAATTTTATTAGATCTTCTAGTCCTATATACATTGTGTTTTCCTAGCATTCGTGCATCATTACATGGTTTCACTTTATAACTTAAGTCATTAGCATTCAAAGTGGATGTAAAGATATAAGTTCCAAACTTCTCATATGAAATACTAATGGCCCCATTCACTTCATTGAATGGAATGAAGGAGGAATGTAATTAGAATTCCTAAGGAATGTAATAAGTGTGTAATATCTACTATTTTGTTTAGTTGAATATACATGTAACTTAAGAATAGATTGTAATAAAATATTAAAGACTAAATTACCTTCAATTTATCTTCTTTTTTAATCAACCTTAAAGTAATAGGTGATAGTGATAGCAACGGTGATGATCGGTGGTGGCAGCTTTAGATTGTTGGTAGTGGTGATCCGTGGTGATAGTCGATGGCAGTAGTGGTGATAGTGGCATTAACGGTGGTAACAGCAGCGATGGTGGCGGTGGCAGTAGTGGTGGTCATGGTGGTGGTAGTCAATGGTGACGGTGATGGTAATGGTGATGGTAATGGTGATGGTATTGATAATTGTTAAATTGAAATAAGGTCATTTTATAGAAAAATATGAAATTTTATAAGTAATTGTGATTCTTTGATTAAAGTAAGTAATCTCTATTACTTGATTTCAAGTAATAGGGATTTCTATGTAATTTTGATTCGGTGAGATAAAACAAAGTGAACGTCGTAATAAGGAATAATGGGAGAATGGAATTCCAATTCCTCCCAAGTGAACAAGGCATAAATTAACATTCTTATGTTTTTCTTATAATGTTAGATATGAGGACTTCTATGATTCTTAGATTATCAGCAAACTTTTCAACTACAAAAACCTATTTTACAGTTGTAATAAAATGTATTCAAAAGATAGGAACAATGTATGTTCAAATTAAAATTAGATTTATAATAGGTATCTTTAGTTTACAATTACCAAATTTAGATATAACTTGCTTAATTTCAAAGAACTTCTATAAAACCCCTATATATATATATATATATATATATTAGTATCAATATTTCATACGCAATACGTATCAAATTCACTTAGTTTACTTCATATCCAATATTTGATATATACACTCAAGTTATAAGATTGCTTAGATATGATCACTTTTTTTTTCTTTATATTTTGAAATGAAAAATCTATTAATCATTCACTAAGTTATACTTCACAGCTTCAAATAGGATGTTAAATATAGAAATTAAGTCTCCATTATCTCATTAATTTTTTTTAACGAACAACCATTAGTTCCTTATATCCTTATTTTATTTCACTATTATTAATCATTTTCGTCATTCAAAAGTCAGTGCTATTGTTTTTAGCAATTCAATCTTGCTTATCTTCTCCATAATTTTCAATTTGATCATTTGGATTAATCTCTATAGCATCTTTTAAATTCCATTATACTTTACTCATTTCCTCGAGTTAATCTACTTTATAACCTATGATTCAACTGTAACCATAATTAGTAGTTCAATTATACTCTTAAATCATTTATGAGGTTTATCTTGAAATCTTCCTTATCACCATCCACAGAACTCCTCTAGACTTCTCAGGTCATGATTCTTTATGTTCCATTAGGTGATGCACTTAGTATGGCAGAAAAGAAGTTTCTTACTTACAGTAATATAATTTTACAATGATGTAGTAGTTAATTAGTATATCTAAAATGCTCTTTCAAAAGACATAATTTACTCACTGCAGGAACTCTATGTTTATTAGCTTGGAGGGTTCCATAGCAAATTAAAACTTTTATCCAAATCTACTCTATATACCAATTCACCACATCATTACTTCCACCAATAAATTCAAATCTCAATTGTACAATATAAGGGAAACCTAGAATATCTATTACTTCATAAATTCTATTAACATTTGATTTTCTAGCATCAAGAATGATCATTATCTTAGAGGTGACTATTTTATTCTCTATAAGATGATCGACTACATCATATTCTACAGTATGTATCACTAAAGCACTTGAATTCTCACTAGGATCCTTCCTTATGATTCTATAAATAGATCAAAGGTCTTAGTTAATATGCATAATAATTTAGTAATACAATTAATTTATACCAAAACTTTTGATCTTTCACTAACTACTTAATACTACCCACTTTGATAGGAACCAGGCTATTAGGCCTTTGATTTGCAACCAAGCCTAATGACAAGAGAAACTGGGAAGGTGAATCCTCCTGCTCCAACTAACTCTTGCCGAGGCCGAGTATCTCTTTACTGATTTGCTCTATATGCCAGCGAAATAACTACCCACCTTTTAGAAGTTATGTACCGAATAGTATAATACTAAGACAATAGCCAATCCTTACTCTTTGACTCATTCATGCCCAAGACGACTACTTGCTCAGCATCACCCTTGCTTAGAGGTTGAGAATGCAACCCTGGACTAATCCATAGCTACCTTTGCCCAGAACAAGCAATCTGATTGTATTCTTTTGTTTGCATCCTCTAATGGCATTGCTAATGTATGTTTACACTAATCATTACTTTTCTTGAGTATTTATTTTTACTTTTTATATTCTTATACATTACTTCTTTAGGGCAATACCCTTGTTATCTTTTCCTTTTTAGGTAAGTTGTGTTAACTTATCAGGTATAAATAACCCTTGTACTTGTAAGCCATGGCAGATTACCATTAATATACTTGACACTTCTCTCGTAAACACTAATTGTTTACTTTCATTTCACTTTTATCCTAACCCTTAAGCAAGGCTAGGTGGCGAGTAAACTCACTGGACCAATTCGTACGTCATATAGAGTTGTGCCATGAGTCCTCAAAAGTTCCATTGGTGCATAATATCTTTTGGAGCTGTTCGTGAGTTTTTCTTACTTTTCATTCACCCTTTCGTGCATTCCCCATCATCCCTTTAAGTTTCCGATAAGCATAGACCCATCCTTGTGATCGGCCTTGTTTGTTCTTGGCTGTGGTCTGCATCATCTTGGTATCAAAGTGGAGGTTTCGCTTGAGTATAGTTTGTTTTGAAGTTTTGTTTTTACTTTGTTTTATGTGTATGAAACAAAGCAACTTACGGTATTCGTTTAATTGTTATGTTTGCTAGCTGTTAAATTTCTAGTTTGCAGAAGTGTTCGTTGAAACACCTAATCGAAGAGTTTGTGATTTGAATCTTTTGGAGAAAATGACGAAGCCAAGTATTAACATAGGTATTAGAGATGACAATAGTAGAGTTGTCCACCACAGATAATAGTCTTAAGGTACACCTAGGAGCATTGATAAGAGATTCGATGAGGTGGTTAACCTTTTTGTGGATTTAACTTAAGCTATTCATATGTTAGCTTATCGACTTGCTGAAGCTACACATAACACCCCATAAGTTGCCTTACCAGTGAGAAGTTAGAACCCAACTTCATAAGTTTGAGGCAAAAGAGTAAGTGGACGAGTAAAAAGAAGGATTGACTTAGGAAATTTGGGAGAAGAAGATGAAGAAGAGTATTATGAAGAAGAAGAGTGAGCTCGAGCACCCAAAGCCTTTGCCCATGTGAAACTTTAGATTCCAAGTTTCAATAGATCTAATAGTGTAGTTGAATACTTAGAGTAGGAAGAGAAGGTGGAGCATGTGTTCGACTATTACTAATATGAAGATTACGAGAGAATGAGAACTACTGCTATTGTGTTCTCCGAAAGAAGATTCTCATAATAATGAACTGATTGAGGAGGACGTGTTTTCCAAGGACATAAATAAGCTGATCTTGGTTATCTAACACGTAATGAGCTTGGAACCCTTACACGAGGAGGAGCAAAGGGAGAACTTGTTTCATACCACTTATAGGGTGAATGATAAAGTGAGCATGCTAATTATAGATAGTGGAAGTTGTACCAATATAGCATCAATATTTGGTCATAAGGTTGAAATTGCTGAATACCGTGAATTCGAGGCTATATAAGTCACATTAACTGATGAGAAGGTAGCACTATATATCACTCGATAAGTAATACTACCGATTATTATTGAAAATTACTTTGACACAATTCTTTGTGATGTGCTACTTATATGTGTCTCACACGTGTTACTTGGCCAACCATGGCTGTTTGATAGAAGAATTATCCATGATGGATATAGGAATACATATATGTTTGAGAAATATGGCTGAAAGATTACGTTAAACCTTGTCAAGCCTAGTTTTTCGCCCTCCCGGTTCTTTTAATAAAATTAGGTCTTCTTTAAACCGATCAGTACTAAACCCTACCCGTTTAATATTGACCCTCGACTAGGGTTTAAAGAAGATCATTTTTTCTAACTTGAAAAAATTTGGAGTTGCCACCCAACTGAAGTTAGGAAAAGGGTTTAAGTTATAACCAATTAGGTAGATTAGTTATAACTTAGCAATTGGTTTATCGAATAAAAAACCAATTTGTAAAACGATTTTTTTTTTTTAAAACCAAAGATTTAGGTCAGGGGCCTAATTATTAAAACCCTAAATATGTACCACTTTTTAACTTTCCGAATTTAACTTCGCCTTTCAAATATACCCTTTTTAATTTCTAAAAACATCTAATTATGATACATGCGACTAAATTGATTAATTTACATAAATATCTAAAAATGGAAAAAATAAAACTTTTCATATTTTAAGTCGCCCAATACTTGCGTACGAGTACTTGCGTACGAGTACTTACGTACCCACTATTCGGGATCAGATGCACATAGTTCTTTTAATGAAAATATAGTGGGTTGATTGATTTTAACTTTGGAAAAATTGCTGGGTTTACGTTTTTACCCATTTTGAGTTGATTTGAGAAAAGATTATAAGGGGTTCTAAATTGGATTTTATTTTTGGGAATTCTAAATTATTCTAATTTGAAAATTGATTTATTTATTTTCATTTATTTTTAGAAAACTCAATTTTTCTAAGTGTCAAAATGATTTTTTTTACTAACCTATTTATTTATTTTTATTATATTATATTATTTATTTTATACTTAATCTATCTATTTCTATTAAAATAAATAAAGTGCTTTTTTTTTTCTCTTTTTGTTTTTTCTTCTCTTTCTTTTTTTCATTATTTTTTTCTTTTTGTCATTTATAACATTTACAAATAAACAAATGAATAAAATTAAAAAGAAAAAAAAGGGTTGACTTAGAGTTGGCTCACTTCAGCTTAGATCGGCTTACTTCGACTAGGATCGACTCGGTCGGCTCACTTCGGCTTAGATCGGCTTGGTCAGCTTACTTTGGCTTGAATTGGCTCACTTCGGCTCAAATTGGCTTACTTTGGCTTGAATCGGCTCACTTCAATGGTGGTGGTTTTCGTTAACCAACACCGTAGGGAATGCTATCCTAGAAAGAGAGGAACCGTGTTAGAGAGAGGAAACTTCAATTTTTTGTTTTTCTAAAGTGTTTCAAAATTTTCGTTGTGTTTTGAAAATAAAGAGTATACCCCTATTTATAGGTTTCATGGTCATGTTAAGATGAAAAAAATTATATTGCATTTAATTTTCTTCCAATTTTAGATTGGACGAACCTGGACAATATGTGGTGCCAAATACATAGTTGCATGTATATGAATGTACCGGAGTGTATCAGAATGTATCTACCATACTTAAAAGTGAGTTAACAAATGACGTAGCGATAACGTAGCCCGTGACGTGGTGATGACATGGCAATAAAGTGAGAAAAGAAAATAAAAGATACATTTTGCACCTTCTATGGATTAAACCTAAGATCTCCAAATCATATGCAATATCAAGTCTAGATACTTATCCAGCTGAGCTATTAGTTTTTCCTTATTCATATATGTAATTAATTGCACATATAGACCAAGTTAGCTTGAGCTAGATTCAAAACAACCTAAAAATTTATTATTTCTAAATACCCTATTTTATTTTATGGCTTTTCAAATTTTTTTTTTGTATTTTTTTCTAAATTTCTTATTTTTTGTACTTTTTCCTATTTTTCTATTTTTTTATATTTTTCTAGAATTCCTATTTTTTCTAAATTTCTTCAATTTTTGGGGCTTTATTTAATTTTCTATTTTTTCTGAACTTTTTTTTTATTTAGGACCCTATAACCTAATTTCAAAAATAAAAGAGAGGAAAAAATTAAGTATCTACAAACCTGATGCTGTCGAGTGAAGTTAACAAATTGTAGAATAAACTTGCTTGTATATCAAAGAAGACTCTAATGATGAGTAAAGCTGAACTTCGAGAGGCCGTCAATGCCAACAAGCCGACCCTCATGTTAGTCATACACCTGTTAGAAATGAAGGGCAGGATAGACTACCCATGGAAGTAAGAGCGTTGCTAGATGAATATGTTGATCTGTTCTCGAATCAGTTGCTCGAGGGATTACCCCCAATCTAAGGCATAGAATACTACATTAACTTAATACCTGGCACTGCCTTGCCAAATAAGTTAGCCTATAAAATGAGCCCCAAATAGGCTTCTAAGCTCTAACGACAAGTCAATGAATTACTGGAGAAAGGATATGTTAAGGAAAGTCTCAGCCCTTATGTTGTGCCGGTACTTCTAGTGCTGAAGAAAGATGGAACTTAGCGAATGTGTATAGATAGTTGAGTTGTGGACATGATCACCATCAAATACAAGTATCCTATCCCAAAGTTGGAAGATATGCTAGATGAATTGAGTAGAGCTAAGATCTTCAGTAAGATTGATCTGAAATCTAGATACTATTAAATTCGCATAAGGTCTTGATATGAGTAGAAGACTATGTTCAAAACTTGCAATCAACTCTATGAGTAGACATTTAGCTTGTCGAATTCCTCGAGCACTTTCCTAAGACTAATGAACCATGTGTTGAGACATTTAATGGGGAAGTATGTCGTAGTATATTTTAATGATATCTTAGTATACAGTGTTGACATGTTGAGTTACTGTGAACATCTCTAAGCCATACCAAATGTTCTCCATGCCAAGAGACCATTCAGTAACCTTAAGAAATGGTGCTTTTACCAAGAGAAAGTGGTATTCTTAAGCTATGTAGTAAGTGGAGGAGGTTTACAAGTGGATGATGAGAGGATTCAAGCAATTGTCGAGTGGCTGACTCTTATTACTTATGCTAAAGTGAGAAGTTTCCATAGATTAGCTTCCTTCTGCAAAAGATTCATTGGGAATTTTATCACCCTTGCTACACCCCTTACTAAGTTGACAAATAAGAACATCGACTTTCAATGAAGAGAAAAAGAGGAGAGAAGCTTTGTTAAGTTGAAGGAAAGATTGACCTCTACCCTTGTACTAGTACTACATAACTTCAAGAAAATATTTGAGTAGAGTGTAATGTGTCAAGCATTGGTATAGGCACTATCCTAATATAGGAAGGCCAACTAATTGCTTACCATAGTGAGAAGTTTAGGGGACCTCAACTAAACTACTTTATATATGACAAAAGCACTTGGTACTAATTTGAACACTGCAAGTATGGTAGCAATATCTATTAATAAGAGAATTTTTCATCTATATAGACCACGAATCTCTTAAGTATCTCCGAAGTCAGATGAAGTTGTCGAAGCAGCAAGCAAAGAGGGTTGAATTCCTTGAAGGGTTTAACTTTATAATAAAATACAAACAAGGAAAGAGTAACGAGGTTGCAAATACTCTTTCAAGGAGGCATGTACTCTTAAATGAACTGCAGACCAAATTGTTTGCATTTGTAAGCATTAAGGAGCAATACTTTAGGGATCCATACTTCGGACCCATACTTGCACGATGTGTTGATGGAAGGACAGTAGATAAGTATTATGTGGAAGATGAGTACTTGTTTTGAAGAGGAAAACTATGTGTGCCAACCTGCTCTCTATGAGAATTATTTATTGGGGAAACCCATAGTAGAGGACTCTCTAGGCATTTTAGGAAGATGACCTATAAGTTATTGAATGGTTGTTTCTTCTAGCAAAAAATGAGGCGCGATGTAAACCAAGTTGTTGAGGGTTGTACCATGTATAAGAAGGCTAAATGCTAAGTTAAGTAAGGGAAAGTAATGCCTTTACCCGTTCTGATGAGACCATAGATTGAGTTGAGCATGGACTTTGTTCTTAGATTACCACAAATTGCCTGAGGTAAATATTCTATGATGGTTATCATGGATAGTTTTAATAAAATGGAACACTTTATGCCTTACTCCAAAACTAATGATGCTTCGGCTATTGTTTCTCTTTTCTTACAAGAAATTGTTAGGTTACACAACTTGCCAAGAAGTATAGTATTCAATAGATATCCAAAGTTCTTGAGCCATTTCTAGAGAACTTTCTAGTAACAGATGGGGACCAAACTGCTATTTAGTACTTACTGTTACCCTTAAACAGATGACTAAATAAAAGTAGTCAATTGTCCTTTGGGATCATTGCTTCATGCTACAGTAAGCAAAAACTTGGTTGATTAGGATGTCTACTTATCAGTAGTCGAATTCGCTTACAATCAAAGAGTACATGACACCACCAAGCGAACCCCCTTTGAGGTTGTCTATGGTTTTAATCTCGAGTTACCCCTCGACCATACCATTGAACTTGAATCTAAGTTAGAAGATCCTAATGTGATAGCCTAAACACAATCCCTTTAATACATCTACAACAAAGTCACTCAACAGATAGACCAAGCCGCTAGAAGGACGCGAGTGAGGCCAAGGGTAGGATGGCTAAACAATTCTAACTAGGAGACTTGGTATGGCTATACCTTAGCAAAGAAAAATTTCCAAACAAGAAGAGGAATAAGCTATTAGCAAGAGTTAAAGGACCCTTCAGAATCCTTTAAAAGGTCAATAACAACGCTTACAGGTTGGAGTTGCCCAAAGATTATGGGGTTTTTGACACCTTTAACATTGTTGACCTCATTCCATATTACCCTGATGGAGAGCTAACTGAAGACCATTCAGATTCAACCTTGAATCTAAATCAACCCAGAGGGAATGATAGGAATCAAACTATTAGGCCTTTGACTTGCAACTATGTTTAAGGCCTAGAGGGATTGATAAGGCAAATCTTCCTACTCCAGCTAACTCATATTGAAGCTGAGTATTTCTTTGTTGATCTACTTTGCATGCTGAGCCGAATGACTGCCCACCTTTCAGAAGTTGTGTGTCGAATAGCAAAATACTAAGACAACAACCAATCCTCACTCTCTAACTCACTCATGCCTAAGATGACCACTTACTTAGCATCAACCTTACCAAGAGGCTAAGAAATCAACCTAAACTAATCCCCAACCACCTTTGCCTAGAACTAGCAATCTAATAGTACTCTTTTGTCTACATCCTCTAATGGCATCGTTAATGTATCTCTACCACGTGTATAGGGCCATGTGTAGAATCTACTACACTAATCATTGCTTTTCTTAAATATTCATTTTTACCCTTTCATATTCCTATACATTACTTCTTTAGGGCAATATCCTTTTTGTCTTTTCCCTTTTAGGTAGGTTGCCCTAACTTATTGGGTATAAATACCCCTTATACTTATAAGCCGTAATAAGCAGATTACCATTAATGTACTTAACACTTCTCTTGTAAACATTGATTGTTTACTTTCATTTCACTCCTATCTGAACCCTTAAGAAAGGCTAGGTGGCGAATAACCTCACTAAACCAATTCATGCATTATATCAAGTTGTGTCGTGAGTTCTTGGAAGTTCCATTGGTACGTCATATCCATTAGAGTTGTTTGTGGGTTTTGCTTACTTTTTATTTACTCTTTCGTACATTCCACATCATCCCTTCAAGCTTTTAGCAAGCTTAGACCCATCCTCATGATCGGCCTTATATGTCCTTAGTTGCAGTCTACATCATACTCTTATTGTATTCCTATGATATCTACTTTCTTTCATTTATGATGCTTCATAGTACATTCTTAAGAATTATATTTCAAAGTGAATTCTTAAGAATAAAGCTTTGATGCTACTTCAGAACTATCATGCTCTAAAAAGGTTGAGTCGTAATAGTTTCGCTGAATGAGCCATCCTAAGATTGAAATTGACCTTACAACTACTATCTTAGACCTAATTCACACCATGTGTACTTAACTTTACCGCTTAAAAATATCCAATTCATTACTTATTTGATATAAACTTATTAAATAATCTTTAAAAATAAACTCAAAATTTAACTTTGCAAAAGAGTGGTAATAAATCTCACATGTACTTATTATTTCATATACAAACTAAAGTAATGAAAACTACTAAGCCCCTTGAGGAAACCTATATAGTTTTTCTTAAAATAAGGAAAGTCAATACTAAGGACCATAACCAGTCATTCCTTGTTATACCTCACTTCCCCTCCCAATTTGTTAATGTTTTGGTTTTAGGTAGGTACTTGTAATCCATTTAGAACCTGTAAAACAAACAATAGGGGAATAAGTGATAACTTGCTTAGTAAATAGAGTGGAGATAAAAGTATGTATTCAACACATCACAAGTAGGGTTTTTAACTAATTTGCTTAGATGCAATGCATGTATAAGCAAATATCATCATACGATGTTATTCAGTTTGTTGTGAGATTAGAAAAATTGCATCCACTCTAATCTGGGTTGAGGAGATTGACGTCACGCACTTGCAAATTGAAACCAAACTGGAGCTTGTATAACGGAGAACACCCTCCTTCTGAGACCATATTAGAACTACTACCTCCAACCTTACCATGACCACCTTTCGTGTTACTTAGTTCGGCTAAGGGTGGGGAAAGGACTATTTCAGCTATCCTCATTGAAGGGAGCTCATGTTGACTTAAGAATCCTAATCTTTACCCTTAGTAGGTTACTATGCATATCAAGTTAGGTGTTAAGTTGAGTTCGAGTTAGTTCATTTTTAGGGTGATTAATCAAGGTCAAACAATTCAAGCATATTAATATTCACTGAACAACCATATCATGGGGCTTAGCTCCTATCACAACAAATCGCAACTCAACCATAAGCATTGCGAACATATAAATGTATACCAAATTCTTTAGATATTCTAAAATAATACCCCAAAATTTTGTGAAATATTGATTCCATTTACTTGTACTGAAGCTCACTCCAACATATCTAGGATGTTCAGGTTTTACTTACTTAAAAGTCCTATATATACTAAAGCTCATATTCAGTTTTTGAAAATGTTAGGGTTTTATCTAATATTTAGTTGAGATATTATTTATATAGTTATTTAGTAGAGTTTCATATATATATATATAGACACACACACACACATACACATACACACACATATATATTTTAAGCATTTTATTTTATCATATAGGTTATAGAAATTCACCTAATAATATCTAATAGATGCAATTTTACTACTATTATATTATATTGTTTAAATTCTATCGAAACATACTTACTATTGATCATATTATGTTTTAATTATGAAAGATCATCATAGGACGATATTTTTCGTAATATTACAAAATAATATGTTTTATTACCTTAAGAGATTTAATTTTAGCAAGGTTATTATCATAAAGTTTGTACAAACTCGACTATATGTGTTACGTGTTTCGTTTAAAAGTTTATCTCTATAGGGTATTTCTACTTCTAATATATAGATAAAATTGTATAGCAAGTAATATCATATAGATACCGTAAAATATATTTTCATACAATTTTGCAATAAAATATAATAAATCATATATATTCAAATTTGGCAGAAGTAATAATGTTAAATTTGTAAGAATATAAAGTTCAATTTTAATATCCTTAATAAATGATTATTACTAAAGATCTACTCATTTTAAGAATCGGTGCTAATAATATATGTCTTATAGCTATCAATATTTTACGTTTATAGTTCGAAAAGAATAAAATGGTATAAATAAAATACTCTATTTAAGAAAATAATGACATTAAGGATACATGTTCACTATAACTATCAAATATCAATTAAAAGACAACACATATAATTATAGAAATGACATTACATAGAAATAATGGATATTGGAAAAATTGATTCTTCAATTTTTCTTCTTTTTTCTTTCTTTTCTCTTCTTTCCCTTCCCCTCCTCCCTCCCCCCCTCTCCTTCTTTTTCTCTCTCCCCCTCTGCTTCTCCCTTTCTATTTCTCTCTTTCCCTACTCTTTACTCTCGAATTCTCTCGTCCCCTCTTTGTTTCCCTTTTCTGTTGGTTGAACCAACAAATGACTTTGTGCCATTTTCACCACCATAGCAAGTTATGGTGATATGATTATATATATATATATTAGTTATATTATATATTATAGTTTATTTAATATTCATTTTAAATTTTATAATATTTAGGGAATATTCCATTTTTTTACCGCCATTACTATAAAAAAATAATAATTTATAGCCGTAATTTTGTCTCCCATATATTGTTATTTTGAGTAAATTTTAATGTAATTATTAGTAAAAATATTAATCACAAATAATATATAGTTAAGTTACATTTATTATTTGGAATTTATTTATATACATCTTTGATATACTTTTACTCGTTAATATTAATTGTTAAGATCAATTAGTTTTTTTTAAAAGATTTATCATAAACTATATTTAAAATTATGAAATTCTATGTTATAGCGATTAGACATAATAACTTAATACTTCTAAGAAAATTACATATAAATGAGCTAAATTTGAAATATTAAAGCTATAAAATTTTTTTCTTTTAATTAATTCTTTTTATTACTTGATTATGAAGGTTTAAATTAATTCTAAAAAAGTTATTATAAGTCATAATTTTTTTTTAGAGTATGTTCGAAGTACCAAACTTGTCAATTATTTCATTAATAATTTCCTATCTCAATTTAGGTGTAATTTGGACATTTTGATACCTATACGAGGTTTTATTAACTTACGAGTATGTATTTTATTATGATAAATGAATATAAATTATTTTTATATATTGTTTCCTATCACCAGTAAAGATAGTATAGACTGTTCTATATCTTTGACCTAACTTATAAGTACATATTTTTCTATAGAGAGTATAAATTATTGAAAACTAGCAGGTTGAGGTTGAGAAGTATTACATATATATTTTGTCATGGCCATGTAATTATGCATATGCCAGAATGTTTTTTTTTTTCCCAATTTGCTAGAGATTCCACTATCAATTTATTATTTTTTTTTTTTTTAAGTCTTAGTTTTTCATTTTTTTTCTTTGTGTAGTCAAATTTTTAGATATTTGTTACTATAGTAGTTAAGCTATTGTCTTAAGAAACAGATATGTACCATTGTAACATGTCATTGTCATTTTCTTGGAAATGTTGGTTTATAATGTTTAATAAAGATTTTATCCTTTTATTAAAAACTTTAGTTGTGTATATATCACTGCTACTGCTACAAGAACCCATTAGCTCATATGTAATTTATGTTTGTATTCTAGAATGTAAATACTATAGATAGTTCTAGAGATTTGTAGCTATTTGACTAATATGTAGTATGTATTTATAGTTTTGCTCATACATTGATAGCAATATAATTGTTTACTCTTTAATATATATTTTTGTTTCTTTTGTGACTTTTATAACCATATCAGTTAATATACACGTATGTACATATATATATATATATAGCAATAGAATGATATGGTTTTTGCTTTCCTTTTAGCTTTTATGTTCACATTAATTTCTAATTAATGGCAATAGAATTATTTTGCTTATTGATATGGATTGCATAATGATATGAATTTTGATTTGCTTTGCAATTTTGTAAAAATTATATTTTTCATGTGATATTAAATTGTGGTGAGAATGCAATTAGATTTGAGATTGTATATTTGTATAAAAGCACCATAGGCAATTATATTTTGAGTGCATATATGTGATTAGGTACACTATGGTGATATGGACAAAATTTATACAAGTAGTTGCCACAAAAATGGTTTATTTATTTAAACTTATATAATTGTTTTGGATTAATATTATAAATTTTATCTTAAAATTATTATATATATATATATATTTCCCACCCAAAGAGTGTATTTATATATTTTAATTTTTTGAATGAACTCAAGTATATATGGGTCAAGAAAATTTATCTCCTAAAGGAGAAATCTTAATAAGTTTATGTATCTTATTAATTCGCTTGACATTATCAAATCCTAATACTTGTTGTTTTTTTGCCTAAAGGGGTTTGTATGTAATTCACTATACCCCTAAAATAATCAAAGCCATCTGAGTTTTTTCTTTAAGGAAAAATTAATTATTTGCCCAATTTATTAATCTTTTGCATTCTTATTGTGATTTTTAGTTATTTTTGGTATGAAGGATAAATATTGCTACCACCAAAAATTTAAAAAATGGTAATTATAGGAATTGGAAATGAGACATTGAGTTTAATTTATTATATTGAGACTTGTGATAAAATGCTTTGTTTTAAAGATTGAAGAATCTTTTTGAATTGTACTCATGCACTTTGCTTGATTTACTAAAATATTTTAGTAGCAAAAGTAAAAGTCCTCATTGATTTTTTTTTTCGCTTTTTATAAAGCTTTTTGAGTACTATAATTTAACATTGTTTGGTAAATAAAAATTTTATTTAGTACTTCTAGACAATTAGTAAAGTTAACTAAGCTTATATATGTTGCAAGGTATATGAATCAGTACGATCCTTATATTCTACCATATAATTATTTTGATAATCCGTGCTATGCTTATAGAATTAATTTGATTGGATCCTCTATTATACATTATACAAATTATCATATTCTATTAAACTTAATTGTTATCATTTTGTATAGTTATGAGTTCACCTATCATAGGTATGATTATACAAAATTTTATGTGAATCAAACAATTTAGTTTCTTTTAATTGTAATTTGTATTGCATTAATAATAATTATACCTTATTAATGTGTTATTATTAGTGTGATTTGTTGTTTATATAATGTGCCATCAACTCTATACTTACATCAATTTTGTTTTGAGTACCCTATTGGTATTAGAATTTTGGTTACATAAGATTTGTACATTATATCATTACATTTCTTATTTATTGTGATTCAAGACAGTTAGCCAAGATCATAATAAGTAAGAAAATTGTAGCAAAAGTATGCTCGGCTATGTATATAGAATCACTTAAGCCATTTGTTGGACTCATTCAAAAGGGTAATAAGCTCTTTAATGTTGCCTTAACGATTGGAAGTTTGCTTTTGGCTTTATTTTTATGATGGTAAGAGGAGCTATTTTATTGAAAAGTGTCAAATAGACACTTATAGCTACTTTTACCACGAAAACAAAGTATGTTGCTTACTACGTTACTACTTTTCAAGCCATATGGCTTCTAGCTTTTACATTGTTGAAAGTTTATTTAGGCCACTTGGTTATAAATTGCAACAATATTGATATTACGCATTTTTCTCAAAACAACAAAAGAGGTTCTTACTTAAAGTATTTTGCTATAAAATATTTGTTTATTAGAGAAAAAATTATGGAATTTCATACTCTAATTGAGCATTTTGTTATAGAGAATATGTTAAGAGATCTACTAACTAAAGGTTTAACTATTGGATTTTTTTAGAACCATATAACTCACATGAGTTTGGCTAAGTCTTTTAATGTTTCTGGTTAGTAAGAGTTTGAAATTATATATTTGTTTATTATTATGAGATCATGTCACTTTTATTACCACATCTCTTATGGAATTATAGAAATGCTTAAACCATTCTTTAAGATGACATATTGGTATTATTTAATTGTATTTTTCTTGTCCATTATTTCTTTGTATGAAATATAAGCATATTAATTTGTATGATATATGTCCCTACAGGATATTAAATCTGCAATTTTAAGTTTTATATTCCTTAAATTGTCAACTGATATGTGTTTGACCATAATTAATATTTTCATTCTGATAATTCATATATATCTATAATTGACTAATATTATCCATGTAGGAGAATGTTAGGTTATTTGATTAAGTGATTAGCATTAATTAATTACTTAAAATATATCCTTTTAAATTAATAATAAATCAATTATAGAATTATTATTTAGTTATAGTACTTCATCAATATGGATATTGTAATTGAGCTTTTAATATGAATAGCCTAAGATGGGTAACACAAATCACTTTATTACCTAATGAGAGGTCCTTACTCTCATCTAGTAAGTATATAAAAATTATTCTAACATTAAATAGTTTTAACCTAACTTAATTTCGTGTTAAGAAGAGAATAGACTTCTTTCACATTTTTTACAATCCTATATAGAAAAATACTACTGTAAGATGTATCTAGTTCTAAGTACATAAATTTTACCTCGATTTTATGGACAAATCATGATTTACATACTATAAATCTTCTCTCTATATGCAATTTGATATGAAGTTATATATATACAACTAAAGATGCAACCAAGTAGGTTGCTAAAGTGTATTTGACCTATCAAACCTAATAAAAGCCTTATAAGGTAATGCGTCATAAGGTTTATTGGTTGAGTTTTGGAACATAATTCAAAACTTCATAGGGTTTAGGGTCAAGTTTTTTAATAATAAAAAAAACCTATGGTAAATCCAATTTGGTAAAAAAAAAAAATTAATAAAAATATTTATTCATAACTTATGCACCATGCATACCTTACATAAGTTCTACATTGTATAATACATTTGTTATCAATTTTTCTTATTTTATAAATTAGTAAATGTAATCCTAATCTTAATCATACTTAACTTCTTTCCACTCTAGTCTCTCTTCAATCCCATCTAAGCCTTATGAAAATTTGCCCTGATAAGGTCCTTGAATTTTATAAAAACTTACCCCTATTGGGTTCTTGATCTTACAAGAGAAAGTTTCGGAAATAGAAGGTAAAACCTTATAAGATTTTTATAGGATTTTGATAAATGCTAGACCCTATAGGAGCAGGTTTGGGTCTCATAAAATTCGCCTTAAATCCGCTTGTATCCTCATATACAACACTTTTGTACTACATTAACTTTATATAGTACTTGATGTGGATTTTTTGTTACAAAAAAACTAAAAATTTTGAGAAAGATTAATTATGCATATTTTAAATTAATGTAAAGTTTAGTATTATGATTTAGAAACTTGGCATGACATTATATTTGGAATTTTAAGAACATATTTATTTTCTATTGAATATAATTTTTTGTACCAGTAATTATATAATTAAATTTTTAATTTAGCATAGTATATTAAGGCCCATTTTGTCCAACAACTTACGTCATATTGTAAACCATATAATGGAATATAAAGTTGATAACTTTTGTACCATAAAAATATAGTAATCAAAAGATACAATAGTTCAAATAGTTTATATTGATATTATCAACAAATTTTACAATATCATATTCACTAACTATATCCAATTGAAAGGCACTTTTACCAATAAAATATGGTAGTATATTAGATGAGAGTAATAAATTTGTATATGCACATACACAACAGAGCTACTTTGATACTAAAGATTAAATTTTCTTAGTGATTGCACCATGAGATTAGTTCACAAGTTTTTTTCTTCGTTAGTGCATCATGAGAATATAGGGAACTACATTAAGAATATGTGACTAGGCATTTATTTATTATTAATTTTTAGTATGATATTCCATCCAATTAGTTATTATGATTACAAGAAAATATGAGCTTAAATTTATATTGTCTATCATAATCTCATATGTAAATCTTTAATCAATTTGCAACAAACATTTGCTATCCAATGGAAGTTTAGTCCACTAAACTATCTCTCATACAACCAAAAAAGGTAGTAACATTAGTAGTAGAAACTTCCTTTTACATTAAATATGCTATAGGTTAAGTTTGGGTAGAAATTTGTAGATAGATCTTAAATGAATACACTAGTTATAAAATTTCCTCTAAAATTACACATAATATTTAGATAAGGCAAATTACGTTTCGTTATTTAAATCATTTACTTTTGCTTCTTTCCTACCATAGATTATCAAAATTGTAGAAATAGAAAGAATGGAGTCTAGATATATTTAAAACTTTAAATGCCATATACAATTACAATTGAAGTTCAAATTTAAATTGCAAAAAGGAAATCTAATATGACTAAAATCAATAACAATGTTTTAGAATTTTTCTTTTACTAACAACAAACTTAGCAACTTTATTAATCAAGCTCACAAAGTTAGGGAAGCATTAGACCATTTACCACTAACATAAAAGAAAGAAAGCTCAAAATCTCTAAAAGAGGAGATGGAGGTCATTCAACTCAATTGAAAGGACATATCCCCTCTCTAAAATTATTAGCAACCTAATTTCGTTGCTTTTGTCAAACATCTATTAATAAGCAAATATGAATAAATATCAAACTTAACAAGCAAAACATCTATACGATGAATTATCAGGGCGTACATTCAAGAAACTGCACTTGCATCCCATATGAGGCTGTAGTATACATTAAGAGCATCTATCTCTCAATCCTATTACAATTCATTTCAACAACCTTCTTAATAACAAACAAATAGCCAATGTTATCAAGCTTTAGAGCTTTCATCTGTTGAAAGTGTAAGACTGACTTTAGGTTTAAGACTTTTGGGATTATAACTATGTTAGTTTTATTAAAAGACGGAGGAATAGTATTAGTGTTAAAGATGCCTTAAATGATAGCTATCAAGCTAAGCCTAAATCCTAATAGTCCTAAGTATGTTTGGAAAAAGATGCTCGAATATTCATCTAAGCTTAGAGCGTTCATCTATCTCAATTGAAAAAAAGCAGCCTTAATCTCATCTTCTATCACCTTATCTCCTAGCTTCAATTTCATCTCATCAATTACAATTGCTTAATATTTTGTAGAGCATTACGTTAATTTTTTGCTCCATTCATAGGGAACAACTTATTATTAAAGCTTTTTAACTCTTGCATAATGTACAACTCATTTATGAGACATCTTTCCTCTTCATTGCTTATGTACAACACCTTATTCCTTTACCTTCTTCAAATGGTCAAATGATGAACGAAAGATGTGTTATGGTCATTTTCCCTAAACCATTTTAGTTTAGATTTTACTTCCAATATAGATCATCTTTCGACTGTAAATCCTCTAACTTACTCTTAATTCTAATCTCTTATTTCACTTCTTTACAGTTTACTCCTTGCACTTCTCTATTCTTCTCTAATATTATATCATTTGTTTATTAAAATTTGGAATCTCTCTTTTCCTCCATTTGCATAGAGTTGCCTTGTAATTCCTCCAAATTTTCCTCTTACACTGCCACATTAGGAGAACTATATGATTGCACAAATTTCTAATAAGGCTACTGTAAGTATATCTATAGAGCTTTAATACTTAACTACCCTTCGCCCATGATATTTTAAAAATTCTAGTCAAATGAAAGGGCTACATGGTTAGAACCATAACTAGGCTTATGTATTACCCGAGTACTTGGAAAAGATTTGAGCTTATCTTTGGAGAAAAGGGCTTTATCAATTCTTTCCTATATAAGGACATTATCAAACCATTTGTTATACCAGGTACATCTTTCCGTTTAAAACCAATATCAATCAACTTGGAATCAAATATCATTAGATGGAATGCTACAATTTTCTTCATTTCGCTTCTTTTGCCTCCTTACTTATTATCATTAACAATGTCATCAAAATCACTAGCATACATTCATAGCACTTAAGCATTTCTAGTAATTATGCCAATTGAGTCCCTTTTTTTTATTTTTCTCTACAAAATCTAGATTGCCATATATCCACGTGACTTAGCATAAATTGCTACAGTCTTTCCTTGCTAAATTTTTAATGAAATTTGAGCAAGCTTCTATAATTTCCACTTTCTGCTCACTTATCCAACAAAGAGTTAAAGGTACTAAATATACCAATTAGATTATTAATACTTAGATTGGCATAAAATAGAATGTCATTACTCTTAGGAAATACATTATAATCATGATGATAATAAGTTTATGGTATGCCTAGGAGCATAGTTATCATTAGGACTTACCGTGGCAAATCTGAACTAAAATGGGTCTTTCGAAATATCAAAGAAATTAAAGGGAAATGGTCTACAAGTGAACAAGAGTAGCTAATGTGAAGCTACTCAGAGAATATGGCTCACCAACAAATATATCACAACTTGACACCTCACTTGATGCGATGCATAAGTTGATGTCAAGGTCCACCTACCACTAATCTTAAGCTACTCGATAAGATTATATAAGAGTATATAAAAGATGGACTTGGAGAGGATTGTCTCACAAGAACAGAATATTCAATTTTAATTGTAAGTTATCTGTGACTTATAAGGGAATTGGACTATTTATAGTAAGTTCCTAGGATAACATTACAAATAAAGAAATTATAAGAAAGCATACACAAAAAAGGAAATTCCTAATGCATACGAAAAAGGGTAAAAAGGACAAAAGACAAAAAAATGGAAAGGTAGTACAATGTTAGATGAGGTGGACAAGTGGAGTTATAACGTTGGTCTCATACAAAGATTCTTCGAACATAGTAGGAGGGATCAAGATGTTGCAACAATAAAGAGGTCGGGATGAGAGAAATTGTAACATGCCGATAGAAAACTACTCGGTCGATAAGTGAGTCTCTCATCACTTGGCAAGAATCTCTTGACAACAATTGATTGAATTATTCGGCATAGGGTCTTTAGTAAGGGAATAGCCAGCAACATTACTACCGAAGGTATAGATTAATGTATAACAATATAGGGAGCTTAAGGAGTTTAGCCATATTCCTTCGGCGTAAAGTTTCTTGTCATCAACAGGTTGTCGAAAGAGGATTCTTTGGGTGAGGGATTGGAGTCCTCGTAGCCGTGCATAAGTAATAGAATCGATGGTTGGTAGTTCATCAGATCCTCGGGGTTATTGAAGATTTTCCCTCAAATCTTGGTGTTCGACATCATTGAGCACATAAAGAGTCAAATCGGAAATGTTGAATGTGGTAGACACGTCGAAACCTTTGGGTAACTCCATCTCATAGGCATTATCATTAATGCGCTTCAGGATCCTGTAGGGTCCATCCGTTCTGGGAGATTGTTTGTCCTTTTGCTAGGGAAGCATTCCTTGCTAAGATGGACCCAAACAAGGTCTCCAGGGGTATAAATGACTTACTTCCTTCCATAGTTTCCTACTTCCTTTTGTTGGGCTACAGTTTTGGCCAATTGCTTAGCAATCTTCCGATGTGCCCTTTGGAACTCCTCGGTACATTGTAAGCCAGATTGACTTTCCTCTTGTATAGTCAGACTGTTAATTAAATCTAAGGGTAGGTTTAAGTTAAGTCCATAAACAACCTCAAATGGTGATGTTCCAATTAAGCTGTGAGTTGAGTGATTGTAGGCAAATTCAATGATGGACAGACATAAATCTTAATCATGAGAGTTCTTTCCAACAGTGGCTTACAGGAGGTTACTGACAGTTTTACTCACTACTTCAGTTTGGCCATCTATCTGGCTGTAAGAAGAGGTACTAAATAGTAGGTTAGTGCTGAGCTTCCTCCAAAGGGTCCTCCAAAAGAAGCTCATGAATTTTGAATCACGATTGGACATAATACTTCTTAGTACTCCATGTAGTCACACAATTTCTTACAAAAAGAGGTTAGCAATGAATAAAGTATCATTAATTCTATGGTAGGGAATGAAGTGGCCCGTTTTGTTAAACCAATCAACCACCACCACGATTGAGTTGTGTCTCCTTTGTATGCAAGGAGGCCGAGCATGAAATATATGCTTAGATCTGTCTATGGCTGCTTTGGAATTGGTAGTTGTGTATATTTTCCATAGGACTCTCTCCTTCCCTTTGCATATTTACATACTTCATACCTCTTAAGTATTCGGTGTATGCCCTTCATCATCCTAAGCTAGTAAAAATGCTCCTTCAATATCTCAATTGTCCTCTTTTCCCTAAAATGGCCAGTAAGACCCTCGGCATGAGCTTTTTGAATGAGTAGCTCCTTTGTAGAACCAATCGACACCCACGTCTGCTTGCTTTTCATCAAGAATCCCTCACTCAAGTAGGACCCTTCTGCAGCTCCTCTAGCACTACATTAAGCTACTAAAGGCCTAAAATGTGGGTCATTTTCATACCGATCAGGTAAAATGTCGAATCCAAGCACCTTAGCTTGTAACGTTGTACTAGGGATATGAATATGAGAAAGTAAATTGGCTACTATATTGGTACTTCCCTTCTTATATCCAATGACATAGTAAAAGGTCTCCAAGAACTCGACCCACTTGGTGTGATGCTAAGAAAGCTTTTGCTGCCTATGAAGATGCTTAAGAGATTCATGATTTGAATAGATGATGAATTCTCTTGGCAACAAATAATGCTGCCAGTTTTGGAGAGTATGGATAAGGGCATAGAACTCCTTGTCGTAGGTTGAGTAATTTAGGACAGCACCTCAAAGTTTTTCGCTAAAGTAGGCAATGAGTCGGTACTCCTACATGAGGACAGCAGCAATGTCGACACTAGACACATCATATTCAACCTCAAAAACCTTATTGAAATTTGGTAAGGTGAGTACTAAAGCAGACATCAGCTTAGACTTCGCGTCTTCAAAACTCCTTTGAGCCAATTCTATCCACTTAAACTGAACATTCTTCTTAGTCAATTCAGTCAACAGCGCAATTATAGAACTGAAGTTCCAAATAAATCTCTAATAAAATGAGGCTAGACTATAGAAGCTCTTGACTTTAGCAGTACTAGTTGGCATAGGCCACTCATTAATAGCTTTAACTTTTTCCTTATCAACTTGAATTGCCTCCCTGAAACAACATGTTCGAGGAATACAATCTTGCTTTGACAGAATGGGCATTTCTTCAGGTTATTGAATAATTTCTTGGTAAGGAGTATGTTAAACAAATCTCAAATATTCGACATGAACGAGGAGGTTAACACTGTAGACTAAAATATCATCAAAATAAACCACAATGCATTCGCTAATCAACAATTTGAGTACATGATTCATCGACCACATAAACGTACTCGGCACATTAGTTTGACCAAATGGCATCACCAACCATTCGAATAGAGCATCCTTTGTCTTGAAGGTCGTCTTTCATTCATTCCCAGGTCTCATTCGTATTTAGTGATAGCCACTCTTCAAGTTAATCTTAGAAAAGATGCAGGCGCCATGTAACTCGTCATGCATATTATCGAGCCGTAAAATCAAGTATTGGTATTTGATAGTGATCTTATTGATAGCTCAACTGTCAATGCACATTCGTTACGTTCTATCCTTTTTCGATACGAGTACAATAGGCATAGCACAAGGACTGATTCTCTCATGGACATATGCGTAATCCATCAACTCATTCACTTGTTTCTTCAATTCAATTGCTTACTTTAGATTGAGCCTATAAGTAGGTCAGTTTAGTAAGGCAACCCTTGGTTGGAGGCTAATGTAATGCTTGATACCTCTTAAGGGAGGTAAACCTTTCGACATCTCAATAGGGAATAGGTCGGTAAATTCCTGAAGTAGCTATTGCACTTCGGCAAGTAAGTTCTTGGCCTCTTTAACCTCTAAGAATCTCCCGACTAAAAGGAGCACATAGGCTTTGGCCTTGAGTTCTCGAGTAAACTAAGTGTAGGAAATCACCAAAAACTTCTACTGTAGAGATCTAGGAACCTTTTCTTGAGCTTTTTATACTTTCTTAGGACTTATAGGTGTCAATATATTTTTCTTCCTATCCTTTTGAAACATGTAAGAGTTTTTATACCCATCGTGTAATATTCTCAAGTCAAATAGCCACGGTAGGCCAAGTCATATGTGAGATGCACGCATGGGAAGGACATCATACAGCACCTCGTCCCTATACCTATCACCAATGGTAATCGATACTCTAACTTGCTTGATAACATGTAGTTCTCCTTTCTCATTCAGCCAATGAATTTTATACGGCTTGGAGTATAGAAGGGTTAGCTATTTCATGGCCTTAACTACCCCTTGCGTGATGACGTTGGTACAGCTCTCTCTATCAATGATCATGGTGCATAGCTTAACATTCATTCGGCTATTCGTATGGAAGAGGTTCTCTCTTTGCTCATTTTTGTTATCCACAAAAGCACTAAGAGACTGTTTATAAGTCCTAAAGTTAAGCTAAGAGACCGTAGGATTGAACTTAGAGCACAAGGTTTAAGGTGATCGGTTAAAGGATCCTATCAAACCCGGATTATAAACTATGGAGAAAAATATTAGTAAAAATGACCCCGTAAATTTGAATTTAAGAAAATAAGTAATAAAATAGGAGACTACAAAATTTTCAAATTTTAAGTATAATAATTGTTAATCATCGAAAAAGTGAAAAGTGTAATCTAATAACTAATAAATTACTAGAGATAGATTATATGTATATTAAAATTATAGAATGACCTAAATAATAATTAGGAATGTTCACATGTACCCCTACATGTATTTACATGTATGTAAAAATACACGAAATTTCTTAAATTGGCTAAAAATTTTGTAAATAATTAAAGAAAATTATTAAATTAATTAAAAAAACAGAATGATACAAATTTGGTTGTAGCAACTTAAGAACAAAAGAAGAAAAATTATCCAATTAGAATTAAGCAACACAAAAGCCAA
The DNA here is from genome assembly GCA_024138005.1 of Lumnitzera racemosa. Taxonomy (NCBI): domain Eukaryota; kingdom Viridiplantae; phylum Streptophyta; class Magnoliopsida; order Myrtales; family Combretaceae; genus Lumnitzera; species Lumnitzera racemosa. Next base: position 54,988,081 of record JAMXBC010000005.1, read on the forward strand.
AAATCAAGGAAATGGGGCAATGTCATGTCTAATTAATGCATATTAATTACCAAAAACGTTTATAAATAAGAAAAAAATTCAAAAAACTCCTTTGGACAGTTAGGAATTAGAGAAAAATAGAAAGACCCGAAAATTTAAGAGAAAAGCTAGAAAAAAGAAAAGAAAAACTATGCAGTTAAGGCTAGTAAACCAAACTTATACACCACCACCATTTAAGACTGAGCCACCACCGCCACCACCCTACACCAGAGCTACCGCCTAGACTGGCCAACACACTTGGATCGGTGTTGCAAAGCCAAAAGCCATCAAACTGGGTGAGTCTCTGATTTGTTTCGATTTTGTATAATTTCTTAAAATTAGTTCTTTTGCCCATAATATTATGAAACTTGTTATTCTGAGGTTTTGTTGTATGTAGATTTAGGGAAAAATAGTGATTTAGTTTAATCACGTCTGAAAATATAGGGTTCTTAACAAATTAAGCAAAACCGAGCATAATTAGAATTAGAAATAAATAGGCTTAGGAGTATAGTTTGGAGCTCAAAATTTTTCTATAGAATGCTTAAGGGATATAGAATAGTGCTATGAAGCCATTTTTTTAAAATTAATTTTTCAAATTTTTAAGTTAATTTTTAGCCCTAAAATGATGGGAAAATTAGGTAATTTTGGGTTAATTAGATGATTAAGACACTAATTACTGATTTAGATAGTAATTAGATGTTTAGAGATGTTAATCTATGATGTGAAAACATAATTTTAGCCTTTGGAATGTTAAGTATAAGTAATGAAGGCATTATGTGCTAATTATAGAAAATTAGGAATATTATAAAAAATTAAGTTTAATTAGATAATATAATAATAGAAATTGGAATATAATAAATTTGAAATAAAATTTAATTTTAAGTAATTGTATTAAAAAGTGTAAAATTTTCTCACATTGAGAATAAATCCGGTACCCCAATTAGGATTAGTGTATACTAAATGGTTTAGAATCTTAAATTTAAACCCAATGAGATATTAGAATACTCGAACTTAATGTGATTAATTTCACATTAGGATTCGAGCATATTTAAGATTTTAGAATCAAAACTAGAATCTGATTTAGGAACCGAACCCAAAATAAGGTAGAATGAATCAGTAGTAAATAAAAGCTAAATCATAACTTAGAATGTAAATCATTAAAGTATAAGAACTAAAAAGACCTATTTGTATTATAGGATATCCAGAGACGGATCAACTTATATTTGAGTAATCGGGCGACTGAGAAACTTCAAGTAAGTTGGGTTATTACTTATTGTATTAGAGTACTATTTTATAGTACTCAGAAACTTAGGATTGTATATGGTTGTGATTGTAAGTAGTTTACGCATGTGTTTGATGTATCTAAATGCATGTTGAATTTGTAATGTGAGTGATTTTATGATTGATTGAATTGGTGTGAAATTGTTTAAACACCCTAAATGAAATTTAATCTTATTCGACTCTAATAACTAAAAATGTCATGCATTGCAACTCGTTTGGGGATCATAGGATTCTCTAACCAAATACCGACCCCTTTGAAAGGGATAGCGCAAGATTGCAAAATGATCCCTTCTTCATCCTTAGTCAAACTAAGTGACAGGAGAGGAGGTCATGGCGAGGGTGAAGTCAATGGTTCGAAGGTAATCGTAGGAGGAGTGAGGTCTCCATTGCATAAGCCTGGGTTTGGTTGTGAGCTGCTGCATAACATGGAAACTCCTCAATCAGGATTGGAGTAAGTGAAATTTCTATGATTTCACAATGGACCGAATTACATTGTGCGATGACACTTGATTGTTGCATTGCATGAAAATAATTGCTTGATAATCTTGTTTTTGTTTGTATGCATTCATGAGTCTCCAATTCAACTTATTAAGCTGTAGTTGCTCATACCCCTATAATCCTTTTACAGGTCCTGATCTTTGAACATTTCAAGTATTATGCCGCCTTACAATTATCCAGAGGTTAGTCCTTTTGAAGCCAGGGTATAAGGAGCAATTCACTTAATAATGATGTGTAGTGAGAATATACTTCGTAGTTTTAGGATGAAAGATTGATAATTATTATGTAAATTAATGAACTATTGTGTATATGTAGAATTTCTTGGGAAGTTCTGTGGACTTTACGTATAACTATATAGGTTTATTTAAAATTTGTGAACTTTACCTTATTAGACTGTTTACTTCAAAGCGAGGAGTCGTCGACGCTTTATGTAGATTATATCTATAGTAGGTACTGTGAGACCAATTACTATTATAGAATGGTTTATACGGCGGGGTTGTTGCGACTCTATGACTTCGGGGCGTAACATTGTTGAACAACAAAGCAATACTTAGCTCTACCTTTAGGAGGTATCATAATATCAAGGTCTTCCTGAAATTCTTCGAGCATCTAATCGATTGCCACTTCTTCCTCTCCTTCACTCGCAGTTTCTACTTCAAACTGGGGCTTGTCTCCCTTTATGGTCATGATTCGGTGGTTCAGACATTAATTAGCTACGTGTCCATAGCCAAGGCATTTAAAATATTTGATTTCTTAGGATTTCCTTCTTGAACTCTAACTTAGATCTCTTCGAATCTCAAGCTCCTCTGTTTTGCTCTTGCCTCGGTCTTGTAAAGACCCTAAAGGGGGCCTAGTAGAACAACATGTGTACACCTATGATATGAAAACCATCTTGCAAGTTAGAGATTACAAGACTCTAAATGATTAATTACTAAAGATGTTGAATTGTTAATTAATTAACATATTATAAGATATAAATAACTATGGATATCCAATATTCCACAGTTCCTCAGAACCGTAGAGAATCGGTATCCCCTATCAAATAATAAGATCAAAGAGAATAAACTTAAAATTCAAACTTATTGAAGTTACTAACCTCTAAAACATCTCAGCACTTGCACTCAACACTCGGCTCTTAACCCATGTCCGATTATCTATTAACCTGCAAAAGAAAAGCTATTAGAGAGTAAGTTATAAGAGCTTAGTAAGTTATCCCTTATACTATACTGGCAAATAAGTTATCAAACAAATTGTTACAACCATATGAATGCATGTATACGCAGTATGCCAAACAATATATGTAGTTGATTGGTGCTACATATAATATCGGATTTTAACGCCCTTTGAGATAAGTGTTGGAGATATATCGATACCAAACACAACCGAGCTCTAGCACTTAGGTTTTTACCCATAACTTTAATTCTGTATTTCACAAATACATTTTCATTTCTAAAAATCCAATAGTATACAAAATCCCAAGCTTAGTGGTGAGGCAGCCCCTATAATCCACACTCATACCCTACAGTGGAGATCTTTAGACTTGACTCTCAGCCATATGGTTGGCGTCTCTATCGCTTAGTAAGCTCGTAGGTTCGGGTAAGGTCATGTTGTATGAGTACACCATACAGAAACACTTTAATATATATAAACAACCCCTGTAAGGCCTTTTTTTACCTCTGCGTAAAGTGACTGTCATAATAAGGTATGCAATACAACCCTTTTAATTTAAGATAAGCCAAATATAATTAAGTTAAATTATGAGACAATCAATCAGTATCAGCAAACCATCCAAATCACATAACAATCAATCATACAATCAAATCATCAATTATCATATTTAACAATATTTCTCATAATAATCAATCAATATCAAGCACGTTCATATCCTGAAACCCCATGCATCAAGTTATTAATATTCAATTTAGGTACACTAACTACAAGCACAAATAAATATAAAGTCATCAGGAATACTCACTTGACTATGACGACTCGCTCTAGTCATAATAATTGTTTGAAAGATCCTTACCCTTGTCGAGATCACTTGATCATTACGAGATAACAAGGATAATAAGTAATCGAATTAACTAATGGTTCTAGATATCTATCCACCTAATTCTACTTAGATTACTATCAGTTTTTATTCGATTAAACTTAATTACTAATCGTATGTAAGTTTTTCATTCTATTTTCGATAGTTACGAACTTATAGTTGTTTTTCATCGTTTCAAACGTACATTCATTCGGTGATGTCCGTTTTGAATGTTAAGACCAGTGTTTTACGATATGGACTAAATTTATTGAAATTTTAACTATTGAAGCTTAAATATTCTTATCGCTTATGTTATCGCTTATGTTATTAATTGCTTACATCATCGCTTATGTGATTAATTGCTTAGGTCATCATTCGCTTACATAAGTCCTTAATTCATGCTTAAGTGTTTTATATACATTTATATATATGCTAAGTATACACTTATACTTTTACTATACTTATATGTATACTAGTATACTTATACATATATCGTATTTATACTTGTATATATAGTCGTATATACATATGGTTACATACGTATTTTATATGTATTTTTGCATGCCTAATGTTCCCTCTTAAGAAAGCTTCATAAATTTCATATTTTAGCACTTTAAAGACTTATTTAGCAAGGTATATGTATGTATAGTTAGTATACTCTTCCTTTTTGGTTATGTACATAAAAATTATTCATGTACATGGCTTGCTAAGTTTATGTATAAGTAGTTTTCTTATTCTTACCTATGTATATGTACATCTATACTATGTATTCTACTCTTATACCCATGTGTTCCCACACTTATGTACATGTATATAAGAATCTTATTTGTGTCAACATACATGTACATATTACATGATAATTCCAAAACTAACATAACATAAACAACTAATTACCAATTTAAGATGAAAGATTATATGAAAACATACCTCTTTTCCCTTTTAGATAAGGGTGAAGGGTTTATTTAGATGTTAGGATATAAGATATGTATTAAGGTGAAGGTAAAAGGAAAAAAAAATGGAAGTTTAGAAAAGGGGAAGAAGAAGAGGAGGTTATGGTTTGGAAATAGAGGGGGAAAAGGGGTTTACTTTGTATTAATTTATTGTTCATAAGTAGGACAAGTGGGGTCTAGAAAGTCCTCATGTGTTAAACGGCAAGAAGGGGGAAAAGAAAGGAAAAAAAAAATCAAAAAAAAAGAGAAGAAAACTCTAGATGACAATGACATATGTGTTAACTTTTCAACATGTTGACTTGGTCAATCTTTTGACTTGGTCAAATGTTGACTTAGTCAACTCTTTGAAATTAAATATAATTTGTGTATATATAATGAGGTAATTAAGGAAAATTAGGAGAAAAATTAAGGAAATAAAAAAAAAATCAGGAGTTTATTGAAATGATTAGTAAGAATAGATAATAAGATCTTTCTCTAGGTGTTTATATCCTATATAAATCATTTGGTACATGATATGAGGTAAGTGTACCTATCAGTTTTAATATAGCGGATGTGAGTTCAAGTCGATCCCTCAGAGATTTTGAGTACTAATATTAACCTTAGCTTTATTACCTAACCAGAAAATTGTGATGAGTTGAATGAATTAAAAATACTGAAATTAACAATTAAACTACTTATGAGGCTTAATGACGCAAATTAGGAAGCAATAAACTACGAACGACTTCAAGTATGCAATAATGTATTTAGGAATTATTTCCCTTAGTGTTTAACATATAACCTTTTTAAAATATATTCAATTCAGTTTCTATAATTCTTGACCGGAGGGATTCACAATCAAAGCTAATACCTTTCTCAAGCATATTAACCCTAATCCTAAATTATTTACCGGAATCTCTTCACTTAGTAATATAATTTAGAATTGCATTAATGTATAATGAATTCCCACACAAACAATCAACTTTCCTGAAGAAACATGTATCTTATCTCTAAGTATACATGTAATTCTCTTCAATTATGCCTAGATCTAATTACACATGCAATTTCTCAATCAACATGCATAATATCATATATTGACACTCTAGAATTATCAATCCACAATTAAACAACATAATTGAATCAAGAAAAGATAGAAACTTTATTGAAATTATAATTCAATCCAAGGGTTACATGAAACCCTAGGTTCCATAATCCTAAATACTCGAATTCTAAGCTATCATAACGAATCTAAAAACGAGTTCCATCAAAAACATGAAATAAAGCGTGGAAAACCCCTCTTGATTTGATGAACAATCTCTCTAATCTTGAAATCGATGTTGTTCTCGCCTCTTTCTTAATTGATGTTCTCCTTAAGTCTCTTGTGTTTTCTCCGTTTCTGTAATGTCTCTCCTCTCTTTTGAAACCCTAAGATATCCTTTTATATGTGTATTACAAAGATTATGTTTTCGTCACCAAATACGGCTTGAGATATGACCGTGTACCCAAGTCGTGTAACTTTCTACACTAAGGCAAAATTTTCTATGCAACTTCAAAACTTCATAACTTCTTTGTTTGAACTCGGAATTGAGTGAAACTTGATTCCTTTTATTCGTTTTCGAGCCTAGAACGCGTTTAAACCCTCAAATCAAAATTTTACTCAATTAAGTATCAATTTCTTTAAAGAAAACCAAAAATGTACGGAAAATACTATAAAATCACCCTATGAAATATGTTTAAAATTAGAGTTATCAAATTTCCCCACACTTGAGCATTTGCTTGTCCTCAAGCAAATAAATCAAAACAAAACTTTTGGGATAAGAAACGCTAAATAAAATTTATCACTATTTAAGAAACTGGTGAACAAATACACTTGACCCGAAGAAAAGTAAGAAAATCATTCTCAACTAACTTGCAATAATAAAGTCAACCAATTTCATCTGACCATATTCGAATGTTCCAACAATACTTAATACTAGAGTTCACTAGTTAATTTATGAAAATCAAAGTTTACTCAAGTCATTTAATCAAGGATTCTTAAACTAAAAATTGGATTTAACATCTCGCCAACCGAGAAAGAGTCATAAAAATTTTGTCCATTTGACTAAAGTGTATACAATTCTCTTTTCCATCTCACTAAGTACCATAATCTAGAACAAACACATTTTACATCCACTCATCCTCTAATCATCCTCTTAGTTCATGCTTTTGTTGAGAGGTCTTTTTAAATTAACCTTATTTAAGTACAATTACGTTGGTAGCAGGAAAGAATCTCGCTCTTCTGACTGACCAAGACCGATCCATACCAACTTATTCCTTATATTGATAGCGGGAAAGAACCTTGCTCTTCTGACGGACCAAGGCCGATCCATATCAATTTTTTCATTTTTCATTTTTTTTTCATTTGAATTGGCATTGGGACTTAATCTCACTCTTCTGACAGACCAAGATGAATCCTTACCAATTTTTTCTATTCTTACACTTGTTATTACTTTTGACCTCCAATTGTTGTGATTTTTCAGGGGTTTCTTAAAAGAAGAATTTCATTTGTTTGTTTGCTAAAAATTATAGGACTCTTAAAGATTTCTAAGAGAAAAGTATACATAAAAGTAAATTTTAAAAATAACCATACCTAACTCTCAACTAGTGTTGTTGCTCTAATCTCAAGTCCTAAAATCCTAAGCTAAATAACTCGTAACTTTGCCTTCCACAAATTTGACTAATCAATTCTAGTAAAGTATCATAAGATCAATAATAATCAAGATGAAACAGTTAATTTGGCTTAATACCAGTTAATCACCTATTGCAAGTTAACTTAAAAATTAATTGGGTCAAATGTGAATAATTGGTCTCGTAAACAGTAATAAATTCATATATATCCCTTCCCTACACTTAATAATGTACATTGTCCTCAATGTACGACAAAAAATCATAATAGCACGAAAAAGCAGCATAGGGAAAAAGAAAACATATGTACTGAAAAGAAAACTAATACTTCCCTGTCAGTCGAACAGAAGTGCAAAATGAAGAAGCATCATCATTATATAGCAGAGTTCACAAGCCTTGAACAACAAAAGTCAACACAAAAAATGAAGAACTAAGAAGAGGGATCGGAGTCCGTCTCTTCATGTGCCTCATCAGACGATGCCTTAGCCATCGTAGCATCATCATCGTCATCACTGGCCTCGACATCCTCATCACATTCGCCAGCCTAATTGTAAGGAAGAGAGAGCAAAATTAAGTAGGAAACTTACTTGGATCAAAATGCGGAATGCAAGAATTGTGGAGAGAAGAGGGAGAATAAGAGAGAATATGAGAGATAAATGTTTGATTGGGAGTGTATGAGAGGGTGTGTTTAATTTAAATAAAACAGGCGTGTATAAAAATTGTGTAAGTTTGGGTCAACGCGGGCTGGGACACGGTCGTGTCCCTTGCCCGTGTAACAATCTGTGTGAGTCGTGTGGAGTCTGGTCGGACACGGGTTGAGACACGACCTTGTCCCATGCTCGTGTAACTTACTGTGCCTGGGTGGAAAATTCTGGGCGTACATGGGCTAGGGACACGACCATGTCCCTCGCCCGTGTAACTTTCTGTGGGTGGGTAGTTGTGAAGGTCTGGATGGATATGGGCGGGGACACGACCGTGTCCTTCGCCCGTGTTAAATTTTTTTTTAGTAAAAATAAAGATAAAGGAAACTTAAATAAATAAAATTAATTAAACTAGAAAAATAAGAAAAAGAAAACTAAAGAGAAGAAGAAGAAAAAAAATGAAATTAAAAGGGAAAAGTCTATGATGAAAATTAAAACAAATAAAAGACGCAAAGCAAAGTTAGATAAAAGAAAAATAAAACGAAATAAACTTAAAGAACTAAAGTGTAAGCAAAGTTAAACATGGGTTGCCTCCCAAGAAGCGCTTTAGTTAACGTCGATAGCTCGACGGGATGCGTCTTGTAATTTATGATTCTTCATCCAGGTGGAAATAGAACTCCTCCTGTATCTCGCTTTAGAACTCCTCCTGTATCTCGCTTTTGAACTCTCCATACAAGTGTAGATTTACCCTTCGGCCATCGACCTTGCCAATTCCATTTCATTGATGCATAACTTCCATAGTTTCTCTCCTTATCATGCCACTTATCAAATTCATATAGCCTAAACTTCTTCGTTTTGTTTGCTTTTAACTTAGATGTGGTTGTCATTAGGGGTTTTAAACTTTTCACCACAAAGACATGTTCGAAATAATTTCTTGACAGTTTTGATTCCAAAATTGGTGGCTTCTCTTTGAAAGATTTTAACGTACGATCCTTTGTCTTGTGGAGTGGATCAATTCCCTTCTTATCCATACTGGATTCATGAACTTCTGTTTGAGCTGCCACTTTTGCACAATTGGGCTTAATCACCAAATTTTCATCTCCTTTTTGTAAGCAATAGCTTGAGGAATTCTTTGCAAGAGTTTCTTGCACACATGTAGATATAACTACATTAGTAGCATTAACATTGTGACTTATGTCCTCTGAGTCAAGAAATTTGTTCGTTGTCTCTGGAGTTTTAAAAACTACATCATCATCCCCGACTCGTAATATCAACTTATGCTCACTAACATCAAAAACAGCCTTAGTAGTAGCTAGGAAGGGTCAACCTAAAATGATTGGCACCTCAATATCTTCATCTATATCAAGTATAACAAAATCTACGGGGAAAGATGAATTTGTCTACTTGCACTAAAACATCCTCTATGATACCTCTAGGGTATGTGATAGACCTATCGGCTAATTGAAGGCTTATGCGCGTTAATTTAGGTTCTCCTAACCCTAGCTTTTTGAACACTTTATACGGCATCAAATTTATACTAGCTCCTAAGTCTGTCAAAGCATTATCTACCAACAAATTGCCAAGCATACAAGGAATAGTGAAACTCCCTGGATCTTTTAATTTTTGTGGCAGCTTTTTCTGGAGAAGTACCGAACATTCCTCGTTTAATGTGACAGTTGTATGCTCCTCCAACTTCCTCTTGTTTAATAGAAGATCTTTTAAAAATTTCGCATACGTTGGCATTTGCAAGATAACATCAATAAGAGGTAAGTTAATGTGTAATTGTTTGAAAACATCAAGCAATTTACCGAATTCCTTATTCTGATCAGTGTAACTTTGCTTAAGGCGCTGCGGGTAAGGGATGGGAGGCTTGTACTCCTTCACTTTTGGTGATTCCATATTTTATTTTGATTTTAGTAGGTTTGCATCTTCCTTACGGTTGACTTCCACTTCTTTCTCAACTACTTCCTCACCATCCTTCTTCTCCAGTTGCAGTTTTCTATCACTTCTCAAGGTCACTGCATTAACATGTTCTCTAGGATTAACCTCAATATTCCCGGGGAGTGTTCCCTATGGTCTCTTAGAGATCATTTTTGCAAGTTGACCAATTTGGTTCTCAAGGTTGCGATTGGAAGACTCTTGATTCCTCAGCGAGGATTCAATGTTGGATAAGCGAGCCTCATTGCCTTGAATGTATTTTGTGAGAAGTTCTTCTACACTGGGCTTCTTTTCTTGAGGAGGAGGAGATGGGAATGGTCTTTGAAATCTAGGTGGGCCAAAGTTGGTCTTCTACTGGCCTTGGTTTTGATTTCCCCATGAGAAATTGGGATGATTCCTCCATTCGGGATTATAAGTGTTGTTGTAGGGGTTATTTTGTTGCATAGGTAGATTTCCTAGATAATCTACCTGTTCCAGTTGTTCTTGTGCTCCATACCCCTGCATACTAAAATCACTTACATCCGATTGCACTTGTTGAGGGCCAACTGAGAGTGCATTAATCTTCTAACTTAATAGGTCTACCTTGGCTGCCAAAGCAGTAGTCAAGTCCACTTCATAAACTCCCATGGCCTTTTGCTTGGCTCTGGTGCTTTCCTACTGATAATTGTTCATCGTTATTCCTTCAATCAGGTTTTGTGCTTGCTGAGGTGTCTTTGTGTTCAAAATACCTCTTGCGGATGCATCAATCATCTGTCTCGTAGATAAATTAAGACCATTATAGAAGGTCTGAATCTGCATCCATAATGGAAGGCCATGATGTGGGCACCTCCTGAGCAAGTCCTTGAATCTCTCCCAAGTATCATATAGAGTCTCCGCTTCCAATTGAGCAAAACAAGAAATATCATTCCGAAGTTTAGCGGTCTTTGCAGGTGGGAAATACTTCTCCAAAAATTTCTCTACCAATTCATTCCAAGTTGTGATTGAATTTTGCGGTAGAGAGTTCAACCATTGTTTTGCTCTACCCTTCAAGGAGAAAGGGAATAGCCGTAGTCGGATGGCATCATCCGTGGCTCCGTTGATTTTAAAAGTATCACAAATCTCTAGAAAGCTAGAGATGTAGGCATTGGGATCTTCATCTTGGAGACTATCAAACTGAACATACTATTGCACCATTTGTATGATGTTAGGTGCAATTTGGAAGTTGTTAGCCGCGACGGTTGGCCTTGCGATGCTAGAGTCAGCTCCAATAAGTGTAAGCCTTGAATAATCGGACATGGTCCGATTTGCTTCATTCCCGTTGTTAGCCATGTGTGGTGGCTCTTCCTACTCGATGAATTGAGTGTTGGTCTCTTCACCTTCTTCCTTGATTTCAACGATTGACTCGTCGTCAATGGTCACCACACTTTTTCTAGGTCATGATTTTAAATTTTGGAAGGGTAGTTCTCTCAATTTCAGGAGCAAGTTTTACCAAATCTTCTGGGTTACTTCGAGTCATGCATTGCAAGGGTAAGAAATATAGAATCAATTGCAGCTCTAGCTAATGAAAATAAATAATGAAAACAAAAGAAAAAAAATGGTTAAAGTAATAAAGCAACTAGTGCTCTTAATATCGAAAATCCCCGGCAGCGGCGCCAAAAACTTGATATGAGGCAAGTGCACCTATCAGTTTTAATATAGCGGATGTGAGTCCAAGTCGATCCCTCAAAGATTTTGAGTACTAATATTAATCTTAGCTTTATTACCTAACCAGAAAATTGTGATGAGTTGAATGAATTAAAAATACTGAAATTAACAACTAAACTACTTATGAGACTTAATTATGCAAATTAGGAGCAATAAACTACGAACGACTTCAAGTATGCAATAATGTATTTAGGAATTATTTCCCCTAGTGTTTAACATATAACCTTTTTAAAATATATTCAATTTAGTTTCTATAATTTTTGACTGGAGGGATTCACAATTAAAGTTAATACCTTTTTCAAGCATATTAACCCTAATCCTAAATTATTTACCGGAATCTCTTCACTTAGTAATATAATTTAAAATTGCATTAATGTATAATGAATTCCCACATAAACAATTAACTTTCCTAAAGAAACATGTATCTTATCTCTAAGTATACATGTAATTCTCTTCAATTATGCCTAGATCTAATTACACATGCAATTTCTCAATCAACATGCATAATATCATATATTGACACTCTAGAATTATCAATCCACAATTAAACAACATAATTGAATCAAGAAAAGATAGAAACTTTATTGAAATTATAATTCAATCCAAGGGTTACATGAAACCCTAGGTTCCATAATCCTAAATACTCGAATTCTAAGCTATCATAACGAATCTAAAAACGAGTTCCATCAAAAACATGAAATAAAGCGTGGAAAACCCCTCTTGATTTGATGAACAATCTCTCTAATCTTGAAATCGATGTTGTTCTTGCCTCTTTCTTGATTGATGTTCTCCTTAAATCTCTTCTTGTCTCTTGTGTCTTCTCCGTTTCTATAATGTCTCTCCTTTATTTTGAAACCCTAAAATATTCTTTTATATGTGTATTACAAAGATTCTGTTTTCGTCACCAAACACACCCTAAGATATGACCGTGTCCCCAGGTCGTGTAAATTTCTGCACTAAGGCAAAATTTTCTACGCAACTTCAAAACTTCATAACTTATTTGTTTGAACTCGGAATTAAGTGAAACTTGATTCCTTTTCTTCATTTTCGAGCCTAGAACGCGTTTAAACCCTCAAATCAAAATTTTACTCAATTAAGTATCAATTTCTTTAAAGAAAACAAAAAATGTACGGAAAATACTATAAAATCACCCTATGAAATATGTTTAAAATTAGAGTTATCAATGCACTACTTAATATAATTATCATGGAAAGTGTCATTTAGGGTACTAATACTTACTATATGTAGTATAATCATCAACTAAGCTCACTCTATATAATACTAACTTAGTTATATAATTAGAAGATGGATATGATCTATAATGCAATATACTAATTTCTAATGGATTACTTTAGTATTATATGTATTTATGAATGATTAAAAGTTATTTTTGATCTTTTACTAATGATTTGATAAGATACTAAGGATATATTGTCAATTAGGATGTTAGAGTAAAGTAAGTGAATTAGTACTTTTATATCTTCAAAGTTGTAGTTTTAGGGTGTTATCACTTTCAAACACAATCTCTAGTGTTTATATACATTTAGGGTATAAAAGTTTTCTACGCGATTAAATCTTCAGTTGTTATCTTAAGGTTTTAATGAGGTTTGAGGTCAACCTTTGCAGCTACATATAGTTAATGTCTTAAGGTCTTCGTATGTAATTAAAGGTTCAATTGATAATTTAAGGTTTTTTATATTTGCTTTACGTTTTGAATTGAGATTTTAATAAGTTTTAAATCTCACTAGCTCTATTGACTTCAAGAAATCATCTATAGTTTAGGGTTTTGATTCTATACTTAAAAGATTAGATTTGCAGGGTTTACAAGTCTTCTTCTAGTCAACTTAGCATCTAACCTTGACATTCCACTTTAGAATTGTTGTATGCCCTATCATTCATTGGTCAGTTTAGTAGGTCACTCCTATTCGGTACCAGTGTTTGGCTACTCGACATTTGACTAACTTAGTTCTGCTATTGATTATTAACTCTCTAGGCCATACAGATGATTTCATCTCAAGTTATGAGGTTCTATAGTTCCACGATGTTACTAATCTTAACCCATAGTCTAGAGATGAATCGTACTATAGTTCGGGTCTTAAGTTTGTTGACATCGCATTGTATCATGAGCAATTGAAACTCTCTGACATAATCGTCTATGGATCTATTACCTTACCTTAAGTCTTAGAGTCATCGAAAAGTCTCTTGTTTGTAGTATTCAAGAATGAACCTACTTCCAAGAACTCTCTTCATCTCGTTTCATGTTCGGACTTCACATCGAGCCTTCAAGTAAACATATTGTAGTTTCTTCCACTATGTTGCCACATACCTAGAAAAATCTAATATGGCCACTTGAATGCAGACAACATCTTCATAATCGTAGAAGTCGAATACCTTTTTGATCTCCTCTTTCTAATCTAGGTAGTCATTAACATTACCAAACCCGTTGAAGCTTAGAATCTATACCTTAAGATGTTTAGCACCCCTTGGCACTCAAAACTCACTCTCATCAATCCCAACGTACTGGTCTTCTTCTTCTTCGTACTCTTTCACTTTGTCCAACTCCAACCTCCATCTCGCGATTCTATCGGTATGTCGTGGTGGTGCTTGGTTCACTCAAAATGCTTCCAAAACTTGCTTGTTCATTTTCCTTCTCAGCCTATCTCTCATTTTTTGGCCCTACTTAACAACTCTCTCACGCGGTTCAGCCTCTAGTACTCTATTTATTGAGATAGCTAAGTTGGCTACAATTACAGCAAGATCTTGTATCTACTCATCAGTAGTACGTAGTGTTTGTTGGGTAACTCGACCACGACCATGAGCATCATTCTCGACATCGTTAATCTCTCCTTATACACTAGGATTCAACATTCTCAACCCAAAGCTTCAGTAAATACACTTTATACAGATGCTTTCCACATACATAAGTATCTCGAACAACAGATTGACTATCACTACAAAATTCTCGGTCTTAACCTCAAGATTTGATACCGAGATTATATGGTGTATGTAGGAGCTTAGTTATTATTAAGACTTACCATGGAAAATCTGAACTAAAATGGGTCCTTCGAAATATTAAAAAAATTAGAGGGAAATAGTCTATAGGCAAACAAGAGTAGCTGATGTAAAGCTGCTCGGAGGATATGACTCACCAATGAACACAATACGACTTGACACCTCACTTGATGTAGCGCGCAAGTTGATGTCAAGGTCCACCCATCACTAATTCTAAGCTACTTGGCAAGATTAGATAAAAGTTTATGAAAGATGGACTTAGAGAAGGTTGTCTTAGAAGAACAAAATATTCAATCTTAATTGTAAGTTATTTGTGACTTATAAGGGAAAAGGACTATTTATAGTAAGTCTTTAGGGTAACATTATAAATAAAGAAATTACAAGAAAGTATATACAAAAATGGAATTCCTAATGCATACAAAAAGAGAATTCTTAATGCATACAAAAAAGGTTAAAAAGGATAAAAGACAAAAAAATGAAAAGGCAATATAATGTCAAATGAGGTGGATAGGTGGCAGTGCAACATTACTCCTATATGAAGATTCTTTGAACATAACAAGTGAGAGGGATCACGACGATGCAGTAATAAAGGGGCCAAGAGGAGAGAAATGGTAACATGCCAAGAGAAAACTAATCAACTGATAAGTAAGTTTCTTGTCACTCAGAAAGAACTTCTCGATAGCAGTTGGTCGGATTACTTGGCATAGAGTTCTTGGTAAGGGAATGGTTAGCAACATCATTACTGAAGGTATAGATCAATGTATAACAATATGAGGAGTTTAAGGAGTTCAACCACATTCCTTCAATGTAAAGTTTCTTGTCATCAGTAGGTTTTTGAGAGAGAATTCTTCGAGTGAGGGATTAGAGTCCTCGTAGCCGTATGCGAGTAATGGGACCAATGGTCAATAGTTCATTAGTTTACCAATTCGGTTTGCAACCTTAGGATTTCTCATGTTTTCAATATGTTTATTAGATTGTCAATTACTATATATATGTAAATGCAAGATCAATAGACATGTTAGTGAACCAAGACAAAATAATGAATAATTGAGTAAACTAATGTTTTAAACAATTGCATAATGAACTTTATAAAAAAATTTATTCTAATCTATTATTTTCCTTTAAATGATAATTAAATTTAATATGGATATTAATTATTAGTCTTATTAACTATAACGTTATTGTATCCTATTTTATTTTTAATTAGAATTACTTGTAGATTGGATCCTAAATGTAGATGAATTAGAACTATAGTATATAGAGGGAATGAATCATTAGATCAGAAGCAGAGATTATAGTTAACTAGAAATAGGGTTAGTTAAAACCAAAAAGGTTAAAAGTTGGTTTAGGGTAACTAAAGGACGGGTAGAAACTACTAGAACCTAATGGATCAGAAGAGCAATTCTAATTTTCCATGTTATAGATTGGTCAACTTTGAAAAGCCATTACTTTGTAAATATAAAAAGTTGCATAGGCCATAACACATCAATAAATGTTGTTTGCTTCTACTTTGATTTAAGGCAAGCAAATTTACCTCTTATCACCATTATGCATTTTTATGTAATATTAGCCTATCAATGATTTCTTAATAATTTAAGAAAGTTTATCTTGACTTAGTCTTCTTTTTTTTTTTCCTTGATTCCAAATTTATTCTCTTATTAATTCTAGGATTTTAGGACTATAAGTACCATATGAGTTAGTTGTATACACAAATAATTTTATTGGCCCATACATATTGTGATTTCATGTTATACGCTGGGTTAATCCTAATATGTACGGATCTACTTAATTTATTATTTTATTAAATAGATATATTCATAATTTTGTGTAATTAATAGACATTAACCATTGTCCTCCATGGATACTATTGTCAGGGACTTTTTGTCTAGCTCTTATTGGGTTTCCTAGACTTACAAAATAGTAAACGTTTTAGACTATGCACCAGAGTTTCCTCTAGCATGTCTACTCTAATGTTTAAGTAAAGTTCCAATTAACAAGAGGAATTTAATTTATATGGTAGAGTAGTACATGTAAATCACCTCCAAGCTCTTAGAAAATATCCTCTAATCCTCTTTGTAATTCGATGGGTCTTATTTATAGTTGTGGGTTGATGTTGTCGTATTCAGCTTAAGCAGCTATGCTAAAGTTTAGCAAGTCTTTTTAGGTAAGGTATGGATCTTGAAGCGATAACCTAAGTATGGGATTACTTATGTCTTGTTCCTAGATTATTTTATCACATTAAATACATTTCGGCATTTAGGCTCTAAAGGAAATGGGTGCTAACAAGAGTAGAAAAAGGTTTCAAGCACATTTTTAGTCATCCTATTGCTACTCAAGGCTCTAAGGTTCTCACATGCAGGGATACATTGTCATGGTGTTTAAGGGTTGAGCACCTTCTTAGTCATTTAGAGTGCTTCTCTTTGTATGCTAGGCTTAGATTGTTTTGGTTAGGCCTCTTAGTATCTTTTAAGCATTGAGGCCCAACTTCAATTTGGACAGTTAATAGGTAGCATAGTTGGATTTTAAAATTAAACTATTTATTTTTACAATGTCTCCACATACTTGCTAGAGTCATTATCAAATTATAACTGAGGTTCTCTTAAATTAGGTTTAGAAAAGCTCTTTAACTTATTTAATTGGACATAAGGTTATCAAATTTAGATATATTTGCTATTAAGCATCAAAACTTATCTTATGTCAAATTTTTTATCACATCAAAGTTTAGACTGACAATGTCAAGCTAGAACCCTAAAATTCAATCATGTAGTAAAATTGATATATGATTAATTTAGTTAAATATAAATTGATATAAAATTGAAGCATCAAATATGATATTATCGTAATTATAATACACAATTTCAAGCATTTATGAAGTCTAGGTTCTTTTATCTTAATGAAAGCGCATACCTTTTAGTAGGATGAATTATATTCGATTTTCCACATATTTTACAATATAATCAACCAAAGAAAAAACATTCGTGGAAGGGAAAAATGAGTCAGGTAAATGAAAGAAAAAAAAAATCTTAATGTGGGGAAAATGAAAATAATAATATATAAATAGAAAAAATTCCTAAAGTAGAATTTTTAGAAAAATAATTCTAAAAATACAACACCTGAAATCGCTTATGAAGAGATGATTTTAAATTGAACACACATGCCTCTTTAAAAGTTGATTTCAACTTGGATAAAATTACCTCCTCAAGAGATGGTTTTAGCACAAGTATAAAATGGCCTCTTGAAGAGGCGATTTTATGAACAAACCTTCCAAATATAGCACATAACATAGGACGAATCATCCAAAATATAAAGTGTTAACTATGAAACAAAACTTTTTCCATACTTCATAGCTATACTTGACCCTTTACACCAAGATCCAAGCACCTCAAATCTTGTTTAATTAAAACTTCTCAACGCTTATAAAGGAAAAAAATAAACCATACAATATCTATATTTCTTAACTATTAACAGAATTGACAATTACATTATATCTTTCATGGATAGAAAAGTTAGAACAATACAATTAAGGAAAACAAAAGTTAGAATAATACTCCATATGTTATAACCCTAAAGGGAGTCTAATAGGATTACCTAAAATTTTCATATCATGTGTACATCCATGATTTGAAAATCATCTTGCAAGTCAGAGATTGCAAGATTCTAAACAATTAGTCACTAAAGTTTTTATTTATTTATTTAATTAACTTACGACCACATATATGTGACTATGGATATCCGATAAATTACAGTCCATCAGAATCACAGAGAATTAGTATCCCTTACCAAACAATAAGATTAGGTAGTAAAGTTTTAAAGCTCAAACTTACTAAAGTCACAAAATTTAAATGTAGTATTAATAACTATATATATAATAATTAAAATGAACCATAGAGTCTGTCCTTAGATTATAACTTATATGCATCTCGACGTTGGCACTCAACTCTCAGTTCTTAACCCATGCTTAAACATCTAGCAACCTACAAGAGAAAATTATTAGAGAGTAAGCTATAAGAGTTTAGTGATTTATCCTTCGTATTATACCAACAATCAAGTTATCAAATAGTTTATTACCAAACATATGAATGCATGAATAAGCAGTATGCAAAAAAGCATATATGCAGTTGACCGGTGCTACATACAACATCGGATTAACGCTTTCCGAAGTAAGGGTTGGAGATACATCGAGACCAATGACAACCGAACTCTAGTACTTGGGTTTTTAACTTTATATCATTGTATATATATATGAATTCCCTATTTCACAAAACAGGTTTGTATTTCCAATAGTCAATAGTATACAAATATTCAGGTCTAGCGGCGAGGTGGCCTCTATAATCAACGCTCACACCCTACAGCGGTGGTCTCCAAACGCGACCCCCTACCACCCACGATTAGCGTCTCCAAAGCTAGTAGATTCTGCAAGTCAAGGGTAGGGTCTTGTTGTATTAATGCTCCTACACTGTACTAATCAAATTATGTAGGAATCTATCCCTCTAAGGCCCTTTATTACTAGCCGTGTAAGGTGACGGCCGAAACATTATATGCAATGTTCGTGCTCTATGCATGATTCATTTAATTTTAGTTGAGTTGAATATAATTAAGTCAATTTATGAGGTGGTCAAACATTATCAACAAATCATTCAAATTATACAACAATCAATTATATAACCAAATCTTCAATTATCACATTTAATAATATTTTGCATAGTAATCAATCAATATCAATCGTATGCATAACCCAAAACCCCATACATTAAGTTGCTAATATTTAATTTATATGCACTAACTACAAGTACAAAAACAAGAATAGAGTTATCGGGAGTACTCACTTGGTTATAAATGATGTTAAGGATTGCCATAGTCCAAAGAGAAGTCGGTCTTGATCTCAGGATTACCTAATATTAGAGGAATATGAAAAGTAGTAAGTTTGGAAATTAAATAACTAAACTAGTATACTAAATCGTAGTATTTACTTAAATCAATTATTGATTTACGTGAAATCATCGATTCGAGCTTTTTATTGAATCATGTATAATTTTTTCGTTATAGCTTGGATAGTTATGAACTTATAGTTCATTTTGATCGTTTTCGAGCGCATTTTCTCATAGCGAAGTCCGTTTTGAACGCTGTGACTTGCAGATTGAATTGTAATATAAAAAAATCATAAAATTTATTATTTTAATTTAAAAATTATAAAATATTAATTTTATCTTTTTCTTAATATATTTATGATTTAATAATTATTTAAATCATATAATTGATATTTTTATTATTTTAAGCATATTTTACCTTATTTACTCATTTTTTTCCTATTTTTGAGATTTTAGTCTTTTACAATTATAATTATTATTATTGCTATTATTTTATTTTATTTATTTTTATTATTTATTATTTTATTATTATTCATTTGTATTTTATGATTTACATATATATATATGTACTTATACTAAATTTGATTAATTTTATAATTTACTCTAATTTATAATCCTTAATTTATAGTAATATACATATATATATATTTATGTACCGACTTCTTACATATTTATAAATTTATTTTATTTAGTAACTATTATATTATACATATACCACTTAATATTCGGTATACTATATATATATTATATGTTGTATATATACTATATGTTATAAATATAATAACATATACTATATATTATATATATTTACGCCATAGATAAATATAATATGATTTATGCCATAGAGAAAAAAAATATATATATATATATGTATACATAAAAGATAGCTTACATGTATTCAAAATACTTTATATACTATACGAATACATATATATATATATATACATATGAAAATAAACTTGTATACATATATACATAAATAAGTATTTCACGTATACATATATGTGTATATATCTATAGTTATTTTGTAAAAAAAATACTTAATACTTATTATATATAATCTTATGGATCCATACACATACCGTATATATTATACCTGTCGATACATGCATGTCTACATACATATCTTTATACATGCATATCTTAATTTAATTACTTATGCATATATAAATGTATTGGTAATGTAATATTTACTAAAATACAATACAATTATTACATATATACATGTACATACCATATAATATACATATATACTATAAAAATAATTTTACTTACCTATTATTTTTAATTTTTCTTCTTCTTTTCTTCCTCCTCCTCCTTCCTTTCTTCTTATTCTTCTCCTTGTTCTTTACGGTTTGGTTTTTGGTTTATTGTTACTTTGCTTTTCTTTTGTTTTTTCCACTTTGAACTTTCGGTTTCTAGGATTTTGGGGTGTGAATGCTGCTGATTTTGTGCAGCATATAATATAAAAAAACAGAGAGTCTTATACTCTTCATTTAGGTATTAATTAGGATTAGATATTTACATTATTCTTTTCTCCTTTCTCCCTTTATTTTGTGACACATGTACTTCAATTTAAAGCACATGGGCTGCTGAATTTTATAGCTACAAGTTCACGTGTAAGGTAAGGAAAATAGGAGAAAAGAATAATAGAAAGGAAAAAAGAAAAAGAAAGAAAGGAAAGGGAAGAAAATGAAAATTAAAATAATTATATGTAATTTTTCTAAACATAAAAATCATAAAAATACTCATCATAAATTAATTTTGGAATTTTGTGAAAATTTATCAATTTAATTGATACCCGTTATAATTATAATTTTTACAAGTTATTGCATTGATTTCGTTAAAATTTTACGCGATTAAGCAATTTAGTCAATAATTGCAATCGGCTACAATTATATCACTATTGAGTGATATTTAATTATTTTATAGGCTTAAATTTATAATTTTATGGTTTTGATCAAATTTGGATTCAATTTTTGATTAATAGTGCATAAATTAGATTTAGGGTTTTAGTATGTAATTTAGGGTTTTAATCAATTTTTAAGGTTTTTACTACTTATAATATATTTAAATTTATAATTTAGTAAATTTTTATCTTACATGGCTTTAATGACTCATCAAGTCATTTATAGTATTACGGTTCAATTTTACTCTTAAATAACTAAATTTGCGAGATTTACACATTACACTCAGTCAACATATACATAATGTGCACAAAATTTTCATCAATTATAATCAAAATGTTCATTAATTACAATTAGCGAGAATCTACTACTGCGTATGTTATCGACGTATATAGGCACGTATCTCCTAAGTATTTATATTAGGCAGGGGTTATGCTATCTAGTTTACATTCAACCATGTGATTTGTCTGCCATCCTTATATTGGTATCATATTGGCTCATGTGCATAGAGATTGACATTTAACCATTTTCGCTATGTGTGTCATAATAACTTGATATAATTCACACTGTAGTACAAAACCATATGCTCTATTTAAAGAAATATAATCATGGATACAAGTAATACAATAGGTAAATAATAATTTACACACATAAAAGAGTCAAATTAGTACTTAGTATTAAAACACTATATGTAACAATTTCATTAAATTTAATATAGCCAAAATTCAAGAAAAAAATAAAAAACATTTATGTATGTACTAGTTCCAACTACATTGTATATTTTATTATATATGCATATAAAATACTCTATGAGAATAAATTAGAAGGAAAAAAAAACTGATGAGAACAATAATTTAGCAAAATGCATAAAGTTATTTTTCACTGTTATAGATACGTACGAGTGATAAAAAATTCAAAAACAAGAACAATGTTGAGAGAGAAGATGACAAGATGATGCATATTTCTCATTGCTTTATACGACTTAATGTAGGAAAGGGTTGGTAATTGTACTAGAACCTCAAATTTAGTGTCAATTTGATGAGAAATTGATAAAAAAAAAAAAGAGAGAGAAGAGATTACGGAGAAAGATATTGCATGGGGCCTTTTGTACTGTAGAGAGACAACGTTTTGTTAAGAATGAAGAGGAAGGGGCTCGAGTGGGGTCTTAGTTCGGATAGAATCATTTTGTGAAAAAGTGATTTTTGGTTTAAATATAAAATCACATTTCTAAAAGGACATTTTATATTTATGTATGTATCGATTACATGGAAATAGGGTCCTATTTGTTACACCTTCTGTATTGTAAATTTAATAATGCATCAGGAGATTGTTGGTACGAAAAGAAAGGCAACAAGGACTTTAATTACCTTGATACAATGGAACGGCGTGTGGGTCCATTACGTGGATGATGTCATGTCCAACAGGACTGTTACTCTTGTTTTCACCAACTCATTCGTGGCAGAAAATGATTGGATAGGTTATTTACTGTTCTTTGAATGCCGAGCTTGGGCTGTGGACCTTTTTGATTTGCTCGGTCTCCTCACTGCGCGTATCAAAAGCAAAAGATACATATATTTAACGACAAATTGCACAAATCAATCCCCGAAAACTTTCAAAAGTATACAGTGTCCCAATTCTTTTAAAACTCAATACTTACACGCAATTTATATATAAATTTCTGTTTACATAGTAATGATATGATAGTTAATTACGTATATTTAAATAACTTAATATGAAAAATACTAAAAGTATAGACAAATTAAAAAGGAAAACACAAAGAAAAAGGAGTAATAGATTATGGACATGAAGAAAAACAAATTTTAAATGTTAATTCAATCACAACAATAAGCATTTTGGTTCTTTTATGACAAAAAAAGGAGCATATCATGACCAATTTTATGATCCATGATTATGACATTAGTGATAAGATTCATTGCTAGTGATTTCATTCTTGAAATTGTTTATAATGCTATGTATTAACCTTTTTTAATCATCCATAATACCTTTTTTCTTTCTTTCTTTTTTTTTTTTTATCAAAGTTTGCATTTTTTATGGTATTCTCGTAAACCTTCCTTTGTGATTTCTTTTCCCACTTTATTCTTTCCCTTCTCCAAATCTCGTTTGACTTTTGCTTAAGTCTTTTTTACACTTTTTTTTTTCTCCCAAAGTTTTAAGGTTTAGTATGGTTTTCTCATAAATTTTCTTTTATTTTTTCACATCCAGCCCTTTTCCTTTTCTAAATATTTTGCACGATCATCTTCGTATTAGATCCATTACCTTTTGTTTCTTTTTTGCGTTTTTCTTTTTTTCAATTTTTCTTGATTTTCAATATTTTTGTTAGATTAGTTAATCAAATATATTTAATTAATTACTACGTTAGACTCCATGGTAGCAAAAATTTATGCATATACTGCCACGTTAGCTTTTCTAGGGAGGGGATAAGTGTTAACTTTTAAAAAAGTTGCGAGTTGGTATATTTTTAAAAATTTTTCAGGAGTAGTGCAGCAATTTACCCATTTCTTTTCTATGTATTTGCTGATCGATATTCTTTCTTTGTGGATTGATAAATAATCATTATCTTGACCATCTAAATCTTCTATTAATATACATTTTGTATTACCCCTATTTAGTTTCAGAGACAGCCTCTTTTCTCGCTATTTTGTGTAGAATCCATATTGCAAATTTAATTATTTTAACAGATATCAGAAGGTATAAAAAAGACCCATGCAAAATTCAAACCAGATTTGGAGAAGGAAAGGAACAAGGTTCGAAAAGAAATCGCAAAGGAAGATTTATCAGAATATCATAAAAAATGCAAACTTTGAAAAGAAAAAAGGATTACTAATGATTAAAAAAGGCTAATATATAGCATTATAAACAATTCCAATAATGAAATCACTAGCAATGGATCCCATTGCTAATACCAGAATCATGGATCATAAAATTGGCTATGATAAGCTTGTTCTTTGTCGTCGAAGAACCAATATGCTTATTGTCGTGATTGAATTAACATTTAAAATTTGTTCTTCTTTGTCCACAATCGGTTACTCTTTGTTCTTTGTGTTTTTCTTTCTAATTTGTCTATACTTTTAGTATTTTTCATATTAAGTTAATTAAATATACTTAATTAACAGTCACATCGTTATCTATGTCAGTAGAAATTTACATATAAACTACCATCTTATCTTTTTAAGAGTATAAGTATTGCCTTTTAAAAAGTTTGAGGATTTATGTAATTTTTAAAGTTTTCAAGAGTCATCAGTACAATTTATCTATATTTTTATTAAGGGAACAAAATGGAAGGAAGGACAATATACGGACTACACTCTAGACTTTTTCTATGTTATTTTTACGAAGTTTTTGGATAAGTTACTATTGTTAAATGGAAACGTCAAAGCTCCCCTTTGCACCTGTTGAATACTTTCCTCTTGATCACTTAAAAAAGAAGAATTATCTTTGAATTTTATGACAAATAATTTAAAACTTGTATATTTCTTTCATTTCATTTTATTGTAATAACAATTTCATTACCTTTTATTTCTTATTGATGCTTTAATTGCTTTTTAAGCTCGTATTTTTAGGCTCATAATAGTTGTAGGAATCCTTATTAGAAAAATATTGAAGTCATTTATTACTCAAACTTATAATAATTACTCAATACTGGAATTCAATTTTTCCTAAAATATCCTCAATAAAACTAATAAATGACATGACAAAATACTAATTCGTAACTTATTAAAGTTTCGTTTGTTCCCGAGTAATTATTATTGCATTACGCTTTTATTCCAATTTAAAAAAATATAACAAACCACTCTTATTGGATGTGTATTGCATTTAAGGCATACTCAATAGTTACTGTTAAACTTTTATCGCCTTTTCAAATCACTACATAACAAGTTTTTATTCTTTCAAAAATTTAATGTGATTTTTGTAATATTTTATCAGTAATATCGATTTCAAGTAAACTCGTACGGTTTAACTCAATTTGATTTAATCTAATTATAAAATTAGTCTAATTTAACTTTAATTCTACACCAGTTAAACATTAATCAGTAACTTTTTTATTTGTTTGAATCAATAATCCGAACTGAATCAAAAAACATTTCCTCCACTAGATAATAATATGTATCTGGACTAATACTACGGACAGCAGGAGCTGAATGGTATGACGATATTTTTTATTTTTCGAAAATCTAATCTAACTTTCTGGACCTTTCACTCTATTATACAATGTATCTAGACGAATGCTACGAACGGTATTATCTGAACAGTATGAGTACATGACAAGTCAATCAAAAGATTTTGATATGTGTACGTTATATTGCTCAAAAACCGTCAAATCCATGCTAGATGTCGAAACCTTTTATGGAAGCAGAGGACCGAGGACGGCCACGAATCGGTAGTAGTTTCCATTGTTGTATTTCTCTGCGAAAAAGTGTGCATCGATTGAAATCATATTTTAAATTCTTATAACATAGGGCTAGAGTTTCAACTTTATAAAGAGGCTAGAGCTGGTAATTTATCATCTAACTTCACAAATTTGGACATAAAATCATGCGATAAATAAGTCTATATAAGCAAAAGTTAATACAATTAATAAATGAGTTAGGCTCATTTGAGCCTATTTATAAATGTATTTATGTTTGAATCTAATATTTAAATTCATTTATAAACTTAGTTTAATAGGTACATCTCATGGATATGTCAGAGTAATATTAACACACAAACTTGTTTAAGATTGAGAATTATAAGGGACAATTCGATGACTATTACATGAGCTTTTCTTTTCTTTTTTTTTTCTTTTCAAATTTTCACTAGAAATTTAAAAATGCTAAATTTCATACCTAATTGATAAATTTACTACTTATCTCTAATTTATACTCTTTAATCGATGAATATTTGCCACATGGTGTCTTCTAAAGATATGTATTTTTAACTTGTACTTTTGACTAGTAAGTGTTTGTCACATGGTATGTTATAAAGATAGTAAATTTGATAAGTTTATTTAGGTATAATATTTAGCGAACCCAAACTCTAAGTTCATAATTTGACAAGTAAAAGTTTAATTGGATTTAACATTTAGTAATTTCAAATTTCATGTGTAAAATTGAAAAACCATGCAAACTTTAGGCAGTGATTTCGACATTATCCCAAACTTTAATATTATTTTATTATTTTTCTTTTTTTGCCAATTGTGTTATAGCTTGGGGAATGGGAGATTTAAATTTGATTTGTTCCATTGACAGATTAAGGTTGATACCGTTAAACTATAATAGCCCTGACTAATTTCATATTCTATACTTATACTAATTCTAATCTTTTCTTTAAAGTCTATAGTTTCTCTCTCTCTTTCTTTCTCTAGCATCATTCATTATCATTTACTTTAACTTTAATTCTGAAACGAATATTACTTTTTAATTTTCATTTATTCCCATGCTCTTACTTCTATCATTTTAAAACAATAATATAATATCATATAAAAGAGTAACTTAAGTGCCCAACTACATTAATGAAACCACTTAATTCAATTAATTTTTTTAATAAGTTCATCACATCATGCAATTAGAAGGCCTTTCTTTTGTCTTTTTATTGAAAAATTAGTGCCTTATTTCATGTAAAAACTAGGTAAGGTGCATAAATTAGTTTTTGTTTGTATGAATAACGACCTGCTGTATATTAACTCAACAAAACAATCTTATTATAAATTTTTATTTAAGTTATTCATGTAACACTCTAAATTTGAATCAAACGCTAAATTCTTAAACTAACATACTTTCATAAGATATATCCTTGCATAGGGATGAGTAGGTACTTGATAGGTAAGATATAAGGCCTTACCTATTCTCTATCTGGTGGGTACAAGTTCCAAAACTTTTCTATTCATACTCTATCCTGAAACCACTTATAAATTGTATAGGGTATATGGTACCTTATGGAACCTGTAGATTTTCTTTATAAATTTCAATATGTTTTTTTTTTCGAAACATAAAACAAACTTGATATTTTTCTTTTTCTTTTTTTTTTTAAAGTAATTGCTCAACTTAGCTAATTTTTCAAATGATGCCAATGAATGAAGCAAATTAAGTTTATTTCCAACAATTTTTTTCCTTAAATGGCTCTTTAATTGTTATTATTATAGAAAAATTTTTACGGAAGTATTATATAAAACATTCTTTGTGTAAATAAACATTCATTTTTTAACAATCACATTACATAGATATTTAAGGAAACCATTTTGAAAAATGAAAGTGGCAAACATCGTACTTAACGTGAGATCTGCAAAATTTATTAAAATATGATAAAAGATTCATAAGATTGTATAATTCAATAATTATATATGTATGGTTGTTTAAATTGCGATTCTACTTATTATTTTAATACATAGAATTCTTATAATTGCATAAAATTAGTAAAATCATAAAATTATAAAGTTATATATAAAAGTTCATAATTTTACTAAAAGTTTGTATATAAACAATTTTATATCCATTTTAATTAAGAAAAATATTATAAAATTATAAACTCGTAGAGACGTATTTTTGACTCTTGATTTTAATAATCATGTATATATATGACGATAATATATGATTAAACAATTAACTAAGAGACAATGAAGATATAACATGGAAAATTGAATAAGATATAAATTTAAACTAAAATATTTTTCTTCCTTAAGATACATGCATCAATAAAATATTTTTCTATACTATAAGAATATCAAATTTTGCTATAACAATAATACCAAATATTTTTTCAAACATAAAACAAAGAATCTATTTCGTTACAGAAAACAAGCTTTACTAAATAATTGATTTAGTAAAGGAGGAAGGAATAGAAAGAAAATAATGATGAAGAGTAAAGACGAAAGATGGAAGGGAAGGGACTAACGAACATTTAGTTTAAGGTCTCTAAAATGCTAAGCTTTGCTTAATTTTGATGAGATGGTATCATTTATTTATTAATTTTATTTAATTATATGCTTTTAAGTACAGGTTCCTAGGTAGATATATGATACCTTGACTTTTTACTTGTATCTTACCTTATATAAACAGGTTTTGGGAAATCGCTACCCAGAACCTAACATATGGCCTTGATTACCTAATTAGTACTTACTTGGTTGAGTGGGGTTTAGGTGAGTACCCTATACAATAAGCTTACCCACTCGCCCTTATCCATGTATCTAGCAAAAAATTAGAAATATTTCGTTGCAAGTATTTTTATAGTTTTCATTATTAGTATCTAGTAAATTGAAGATAATATAAAAGTTTTTCTTTAGTAGGTACACTTTTCTTTGTGGTGTTATAACTCTTGATTATTTTTAGTCTAAAGATGCAATTGTAATGACATACAACAAGTATAAGAGCTAAGAGGAAGGAACAATCGAAGACCTTACATAATACATTGTACAAAGGAATTACATGTTGTAGTGGTCACATGTATAGAAGAAACTATATTCAGCTTAGAGATTGTTACAAAGTAGATAAGAATAGTTAGTAAATACAACTATGTATAACCAAATGTAGAAATAGGTATAAAAGGGAATGATAACAAATAACAGAGATATTGATCCTTATCCTAAAAGTAAAGCTTTGACTTTTGGAGTTCTTGGCACTTGATGTCTAAGATCATTCTTTGCATCCTTCTTTTCCTCTTCTTGCTTACCATTGCAAACATTAAAGAAAATCAAAGTTAGTAATATAAACTCTAAACACAAAAGTAGAGTTTATAAGGGTTTTTTTTTTCATAGTTGCGAAAATAATCAAAGGGTTTCTACAAACCTTAAGTTGGCGACAATAAGATTTGAGAGAGAAAGAAAAAAGAGGTAAGTACTTGAGGTGTAGTTTAACCTTTTCTGACTAGGAAGTAGTTTTTTGGAGTATTACCAAAAAGAGGTAAGCTAGGCCTTCCATGAAGTAAGCCTAACATTGGTGCTCTTGTTGACTCACAAGAGTAGTAGAATCAAGCAGTATTGAGATATGAAGTTTCAGCAATAGCAAATCTTTCTTGTGGATAAAACTTTTTAAGAAAAGGTAAATATGAATGCATGTCATTTTTATTCAAAGGATAAATACATGGATAGTGGATGGAAAATTTGACCATATGGATGCTATGTTGCAACAAATGAACAATAATATCAAAATTCTTATGCAATATTTTCAAAACCAAAGGGAGAATCAAAATAATCAAGAGAATCAACCATCAGATTTGGATTTTTTCAATTATTTTCTCATGTCAAATCAATGGAGTGTAAGTTACAGAGTGATCAACAAAATAATGGCAAAGAAAATTTCCAAAATTTGGTTCCATTAGTAGAGAAACATGATATCAATGTAGTAAAAGACATGATGAATGAAAGGGATGTTATCGATGCCTAAGATATTAATACCATAGGTAAATTGGTAAAGGATAGATATTTCTACGATTGATGGTACATTTTCACTAATGCAGGAATATCAATAGGCATAAAAGAAATTAATGGTTAAATCTTATGAAGAGAATGTATACAATGTTGTACGGAATTATGTGAAGAGTGACAACAAACCATTAAGAGAGGAGTCTAACAAAAATATTGATAGAGTATGAACTAGCATGTTAGCTAAGAAGGTTTTCAAGAATTGATTCAAATAATTAAGGAAAATGATATCGATGTAGCAATAGAAATGGTGCACAATATTGTTGTTGAAAATGTTCCAAAAATTAATGTCATGGATCGATTAAGTGGCAAATTCAATAAAGAGAATGAGCAAATTGTTAACCAACATAATGGCAAGGATATCTCCCAAGAAATGGATCAATTAATTGAGAACAATGATCTCAATAAAAAGGCAAAGATGTTGTAGAATTATGCACATAGTTGCAATAAGAATTAATGAAGGAAAATACCACATTAGAGTTTTATGATCAAGTGGTGTACCTGAATTATAGAATCAAATTGATTGGGGTTGTTCATAAAGCTAATCAAAAGGATATGGGTAATTTGATGCAAATAGGCAAACAATTACTAAGGGCTATTTTATGTGACTATGTTTCAAAACTAAACCAATTATTTCTTTCCTTGAATGGAGAGTTCTTAATTAATGCTAATAAATTGGCTCAGGAGGATTTTTTTTTTCAATAATTATTGATTGCTATCTTCAATATTAATATTACATACATATTGAGCAGCTATCATGTAATAGGTAATCCTCTCATCATGGCCATCACAAACTATGAGTATTTATGATGGCACATGGACTTATAATCTTGTAGAAATTTTTGTTTTTGATTTCCATATTAGATCTCTAGAATGTTGTGATTGGGTGCCAAATGAACATTTTGATTTGTACTAGTTAAAACCAACACATAGAAGGTTAGAGTTTAGGTGTCTTCAAATGGTTTGGCTCAAATGGTTAAGTTTTGGAATGCAAATTGTGTTACTACCAACAAACTTGAGGATATAGGCAGATTACACAATTACATTATCCAATTTCGGCCATATCAAATATAGTTTCCAAAGTACCAGCAAGCTTTATGTTTTCTATTGATTCTACCTTTCAACAAGAAAGAGAATGGCACATTTTTAACACATTATAGTAGAATTATGATAGAGCATAATTGTCTTATAGATTATGACACATGGCCAAAAATCTTTTAGGGTACAAGATCTTTCATTTTGTTGATAAAAAATAACACACATTAGGGTTACTCAAATTTTTTCCAAAATCAAATGAATTTAAAGATTTTGACGTTGATGATAAGGTCATTTTTCTAAAGGGGAAAGAATCTGTTGTGACATATAAGCGGAGTAAAAAAGCTAGGAGGAAGGAAAAATTGAAGATCATGCATAGTATATTGTACAAAGTAATTACAAGTTACAGTAGTCACACATATAAAAGGAATTGCATTTGGTTTAGAGGTTGTTACAACGTAGATATGAGTAGCTAGTAAATACAACTGTGTATAACTAAATGTGGAAATAGGTATAAAAGGGAATGGAAAAAAAAAAAGAAAAGAAAAGGGATATCGATCCACTTCCTAAAAGTAAAACTTTGGCTTTTGGAGTTTTTGGCACTTAATGTCTAAGATCAATCTTTGGCTCCTTTTCCTCTAGTTTACCATTGTAAACATAAAAGAAAATTAAAGTTAGTAATACAAACTTATAGGTCTAAACATAAAAATAGAGTTGATAAGGATTCTTATCATAATCGTAAAAATATTCAAAGGGTTTTTGCAAACTCTAATTTGGCTTCAAGAAGATTCAAGTGAGAAAGAAAAGAGAGATGAACGTACCCGAGGTGTAGTTTCACATTTTCTAACCAAGGAGTAGTAATTTTGGAGTATTACCAAAAAGTGGTCGAATGGGCCTTCTATGAAGTAAGCTTAATAGAAATTCTCAAAGTACTTGGTTAATATTCATCAAGTGTTGCAAGAATAGTTTGTAATATAAAGAATAAGGAAATGAATTGGATTAATAAAAATCTAGGACAAACCCCCCACCTCCCTTTTTCTTTTATGTTAATGCAAACATGCTTTCAGATGGAGATTTGATACTAGAGATATATTTATGTAGAATTTTAATTGATGAATGGTTAACCTAGATAAGGAGCACACTTAAACTAATTAATTTACAGTAAACACGATTATTAATCATGCTATATTGTAGGTTGATGTTATTTAAATAAAAATTGGTTAAGACTTGGACATAAGAAACAACACACAAATACAAATTGGTAGCCTTAATATAATGTAGTTGAAACACTCAAATTCAATGAAATTATAAATAAATATATGGTTGTTTAGTTTAGCCTGACTAGTTTTAAAATTATTTAGTAGAATCTCCCAGCTTATATAAATTTACAAACTCATTTAATAGTGAAAAAGGATGGTATCATAAAAAGAATTAATATTGGTTTAGTTTTCTCTTTACTTGGTAATATATGGATGCATCCATTCATAAAACCGATTCATTTGTAAAAATACAAGATAAAGGACTTGTTGCCTCTTTCATCTAAAATAATGGTCATTTCTCTCTTACATATCTATACTTTAATAAGTTTTCTTTTAATAAGCTTAAACACATAACCAATGTTATAAAGCAAAGAACATTTCGTTATATTTATCATGTATCTCCTTTACCATAAGATTGATCATCATATATGCTTCATAAGGAGTAGGTTAAACTTTAAACTCCTAGAGCATGAATAGAGTTGTCCTATAGGCATGAAGAGCATTCAAATGTTTACATTTACAAGGTGTATTAAATGAAAGTATAGATATTGTCATAGCTAAGTTGATATCCATTTCAATTTTTTTTAATCCCAATCTTAAGTAAATTTAGTTTCCAATAGATAACCAAAGTTTTGTTGTTATAATATCCATTTTTCTTATTTTGATATGAAACCTAAAGATCCAATCGCCTTCATAATTTCTTATATCTCTCATTATTGCCATTCCTAAGTACGTTGTCAACGAGCCATTTTTTTATAACTTCACATTCTAATCCCATACTACTCTTAATGGACTATAGTTATTGTTCTAGAGAAAAGATGCCTTTTCACTATGGAGTACCCAATATTCACTTGCTTTTCACTTTATTTGTTGTTATAGTGTCAAATTATCAACCATTTGTTTGAATACTTCATGATTCTTATTAGCCCAAATTAACTACTAAGCAAAGTAAAAGATAATTAGTTTGGGTGGTTTTGGTAGGGAAAGATTGGTCTTCCTGAATTTGTGATTTTGTC
The DNA here is from genome assembly GCA_024138005.1 of Lumnitzera racemosa. NCBI lineage: Eukaryota > Viridiplantae > Streptophyta > Magnoliopsida > Myrtales > Combretaceae > Lumnitzera > Lumnitzera racemosa. Next base: position 55,021,269 of record JAMXBC010000005.1, read on the forward strand.
TGACTCATTCAAGAAGATTTAGACTTCCCTATTCCTAAGTAGAAGTGATAGAAAGATTTTGCTATATCACATGAAGGATAGGATTAGTCTCTTGGAGCATTATTGAGGTCTACATTAGTATCTAAGCATCTAGGGCATTTTGTAACTTAGTTGACTAAAATTATCCTTAAGTTAACAACTATGAGAAGGATGCTTTCATAAACTTTTCATAGAAAGGTTCTAATCCTAAGCAAAATTGGAAGTCAACAAATTCAATTTGAAGCTTTATTGTTTGATTATATCTAATAAAGCATTAAGTTGTAATTATACTCCAAATTAGGTCTTCCTTAATTAAAAATGTCATCTTCATCAAGATTGGTTGGATTCAAATGAAGCGGACCAAAAGTTATGAAATTGGAAAACTAATTTTGCTTTCATCCTAATCCTTATAAGATTACTGACATTCCCTTATTTTCAATTAATCAATATTTTGCAAAAGAAGGTCTTGATAAATTCCATATTGGGCATTCCCTTATCCAATTATCCCACCAAATAAAGTATTTAGACCATTTTCTACCTTGTCAAATCCGTTTTTGTTAATTCTTAAGATGATGGCCTTAACACAATTAAATTGTCATAGATTTGCCATCCACATTTAACTTATAAGTTCTACCATGAGCCTTAGAGATTTTTAACATCCAACATCAAATAGAATACCCAAACCCCCCTAATTCTTTTGGGGTAGGCAATTTTTTCCCAAGTAATCCAAAGTTACTTCTTATTACTCTAGAAGAAATTCTTCACAATTTATTCAATTTTTTTGGATGAATCTAAGGTGACCTATAAACTTGCACACAATAATTTAGCATCGTATAACATTAGCTTTATTAATACATTCTTTTATCTCAACTTGATTATCTAGCCTTTCAGCCATTCTACTTGTTTTGAATTATCTTAATAAGAAAATAAAATTATCTTGACTCATATTTCAACCTTTTTCTAAACAAAACATTCAGTATTTCCTAAAATTTACGGTTTGCATAAGTTGAAGTTAGCCTTTGAGACATTGAAGAAATAGGGATGAATTGAAAAATGAGCTAACTATAAGGCAACTATAATGGATGTGACTCACCACCATAACTCTACATGACTTAGTACCAACTTGAGATGTCTTGCAAGTTGATACCAAGGTTCACTCACCACTAATTGTAACTATGGTTATATAAGAATATAGGGACCTAGAAAGGACTCAAGTAAGGAAGTTCTATAATTGAATAATAAGCAAGATAATGTAGCTTACACCATTATAAATTATTTATAGAAAGTCTTTAGGGTAACTATAAAATAATACAATTACAAGAAAGGGTAAATACTAAAGCTTTTGTAGGACAATACAAAAGGGGGTAAAAATGGTACGTGACAAAATGGTAAATGGTAAAACTATTGTCTAAAAAGGGAAATGACGTAGCATGTGTCAACTAATAAGTGGTTTCATACTCTATAGACAATTTGTAAGGAAGGAAATGGGTTCTTCACTTGTTGTCATTATAGGTTAGAACAGGGAGGTTAGCCTTATTTAAAATAGTTGCTATGCTTGCCAAGTTGCTAGAGAGGTCAGTAGTATGGCTATAAGATAGGTGTTCTTCTAGGATGAAGCTTGGGGTAAGTTTGCTAAGCTATCTTCATATTAGTTCGAGTTCAATCTTTGAAGTTGACTTACAAGGTCGTTCTTATACATAGGTTAGTTCCCCTACAAGTTAGTACTGACCTTCATCAAGTTTGGCACACTTTAATAGCTTGGTAGCTTACTTTCATCCTTTGTCTAGACTTTAACAACTTAAGGTTAGGTTCCATTCAGCTTATGAGTATCCGATTTGTCATGCACATTAATAGCTACTATAGGAAGGCATCTATGGATCAACTTGTCCTTAGTAAGCTAAGTAATCATAATGTACCTAACTTGGTTATGTGGGCCAGGAAGTGTTGCCCTTGTGATGCAACCAGAGCTTAGCATAGCTTTAGTTGAGCTTGAAGCCACATCAATGCCCTTAAGGTATTGAGCATTTATCCTCAAATTGGGGTCTACTTGGTTTGTATCATCCAGGACATTTGGTGTCAAGTTGTAATATTAAAAGTTGAGAACACCATGTATACTTTGGGTAACTCTAGTTCATATGTACTGCTATTGATCTTGCAGGAATTTGAAGGGACCATTAAAAGTTAAGAAACCGTTCTTCACTAAGGTAAATGCAACTTCTATAGTTGTTGAGCTTATTCTGTAGCTTCTTTACTTTCATCCTTTGAGGTTAGTATAGAAATCATAACCATAGGTAATGTTATGTTGGTCCCATAGACAAACTTAATTGGAGACTTACAGATGGAATCATGTATGGACTTATTGTAAGTAAACTCAACAATAGGAAGACATATGCCCTAGTTAATAAGGTTCCTACCAACTATAGCTTAGAGGAGGGTACTTGGAGTTCTGTTCATGACCATAGTTTGGCTATTTATTTAGGGATGACAAAGTATGTTGAACATGAGTTTAGTTTCAAGCTTTCTCTACATAGTCTTCTAAGAGAAACTTATGCACTTTGTGTCCCAATTTGAGACTATGTTGTGTGCTAACATAATTTCCTACATAAAAAGGTTATTAGTAAACATAGCATTATCTATCTTGTGGTAGGGAATGAAATGAGCTATTTTCTTGAACTAATCTAAGATTACCATGATGGAGTTTACTTCTAATTGGTCCTAGGTAGCTTGAGCATGAAGTCAATCTTAGGTCAATCCATTGCCACTCAAGAAGTGGAAGTAGATTATATTACCCATCAGGCTCCTTTCGTCCTTTAACTCTCTTGTATGCTTCATACTATTCAATTACTTGATGCATGTCATTTATGATCCTTATATAAAAGAAGTGCTTCTTTAGTAGCTCGTAGGTCCTTTTCTCCCCAAAGTGACTTGCTAACACTTCTGTATGGGATTCTTGGACCAATAGCTATCTTACTAAGTTGCTTAGTATGCATAATCGACATTTCTCGTACAAGTATCCCTCATCTTCATAGAAGCCATCCACCATGATACCTGATTTGCATTTGGTGAAAATGAACCTAAAGTACTCATCTTGTTCATACCACTCTATTATTTGACTAAATCCTAGAATTTTGGCTTGTATTGCTACAATAAGAGCATATCTTCCAGATACGGCATTCCTGATCTTGTTAGTACTACCCTTCTTGTATTTAGTGACATAGGAGAATGTCTCTAGAAACTCTACCCATTGGGCTCGCCAACATATGAGCTTTTGTTGGCCCTTTAGGAACTTTAGAGATTCATGATTCGTATAGATCACAAATTCATAGGGCATAAGATATTGCTACCAAACCATGAGAGCTTAAACTAAGGCATAGCATTCCTTGTTATAATTCGAATGATTTAATGTAGCTTCTCACCAAAATAAGCGATAAGTCATCACTCTTACATTAAGATAGCTCCAATGCTGACCTCTGATGCATTGCATTCTAGTTCAAATACCTTCTTAAAGTTAAGTAAGATTAGGATAAGCATTGACATCAATTTGTCCTTGATTTGTTTAAAGCTTATTTATGGCTTTTTATCCTACTAAAACTTAACATTCATCTTGGTTAAGTTGATTAGGGGTATTATCATGGTATTGAAGTTGTAGATGAGCCTCTTATAAAACAAAGCTAGACCATGGAAACTCCACACATTTGAGTTACTTTATGGGGTTGGCCACTTGGTAATAGCTGTAACCCTATCCTCATTAACTTCTATTGTACCCCCACATACAATGGAGCTAAGGAATACCACTTGTTTGGCAAATCATATGTTTCTTCAAATTGTTGAATAGTCACTTAGTTAGGAACCTTTGTACCTGTACTGTAAACTAAAATATCATCAAAGTAGATGACAACATGCTTGCCAATTTGAGGTTATAAGACATGGTTCATTAGCTGGATGAAGGTATTGGGGTCATTTGTGAAGTCAAAGGGCAAAACAAGCCACTCTAAATTCCTTACCCAGGATTGAAGACTATTTTAGTTCATCTCTCAGGCTAATTCTAATATGTTGATATCTATTTTTCAGATCAATCTTTGACAATATCTAGCCCCTATGGATTTCTTCAAGCATATCATCCAACCATGGTATAAGATACTTGTACTTAACAGTAATCTTATTAAAAGTTTAGATTTTAATGCATATTCTTTGAGATCCATCTTTCTTTGGGACGAGTAGGATTGGCATGACACATAGGCTAAAGCTGTCTTGTACATAGCCCTTCTCAATAAGCTCATCCACTTAGTGCTTAAGTTAAACTACCTTCTTTGGGTTGAGTTTGTAAGCTAGTTTGTTCGTTAAGGTGGCTTTATACTATAGATCAATATAGTTCTTAATCCCTTGATAAGGGAATAATTCTTTAAGTAAATCCTCTAGGAACAAGTCTTTAGATTCCTAAATTAGTTTCTAGACTTCTTTAGGTAAGAACTTGACCTCTCTTGATTCCAGTAATTGACAAACTATAAGGAACCTAAGGTCCTTCGACTTAATGGTCTTAGCAAGTTTGGCTAGATATATTGCCATAGACTTTTTCTTAATAGTTTTAGAGAGCTATGCCTTGGCCTTCTAAACCTCCTTGGGACTTATTGGGGTTAACAAAACCTTCTTGTCATCTTTTTGGAGCATATAAGTGTTTTTGTAGCCACCTTATAGTACCCTTAGGTTAAAGAGCCAAGGTCAGCCTAGTAGGATGGGTGATGTGCACATCGGTAAGAAATTGTTCAACACTTCGTCCTTGTAACTCTCCTTAATAGAGATCAATACTTTCACCTACTTTACCACATTCATTCCTCCCTTCTCATTTTGCTAATAGATTTGGTAAGGTTAGGGATGTTGACTACTTAGCAACTTTAGAGTATCTACCAGGTTCTAGGAGGTAACATTAGTTCAATTACCCTCATCAATGATCATAGTTGGTGAAAACTTTAGTAGTATAGAGAAAAATACCATCCTTAGGTAAGTGGACCTAGTCAAGTTATTGTATAACACAGATTTGAGTTTGAGTTATTGATATCATATGGAGCCATGAAAATTTGAGAAAACCCTAAATAACTAGCAATTTTCCCTAAAATTACCAATTATCTAAGTTATCAAATCAGTTAATAATTACAAAAGAAGACAAAGATAATAAGATAAAGAATCAAAAAGCAGTAAAGAAAATCATCAAATAAGCAAAATAAATAAATAAGAAAATAAACAATGAGGTTTAATTAAACTGTGGAAGTATAATCATTAGTAAATATGTTATTTACCATGTAATTCTATTTGACTTTCAATTTCAGTTACACTTTAAGATCGCATTAAGATCCTGATTCTCTTTATTAGGTTGCTCTAATCCGAAGAAATTGAATACTTAATCACTTATTCTATTTAATTACTTTTAATTGCATCAGTTCATCTATTATAAGAACTTATGAACTCTATAGTCGATTTATATAATAATTTAATAGCCGACTATATGGAATTAAAGGAAATACAATGTAATGCAATTAGATCACAAAACATAATATCATAGATTGAGAATAAGAACAATGTCACATTGAACTAAGATTCAATAAATTATGACATGAAAATAAAATAAAAGAGACTAAGAGTTATGAGAAATCGTTGTACTTTACCCTACACAAATGTTCCTTTAGGGGCTCTTTCTCTAAATGCTATGACTAAGACTCTATATATAGGCAAAGAAGCTTTCTAAAAATAAAAGATTTAGAAATTATGGCACGTACCCATCCTAGGATCATGACCTAAGCTCTTTCTCTAGACATTGTTTCTTGCTTGGAACTTATCTTGACATTATTTCTTGCTTGGAATTTACTTTGTTGAATAGCTTGATCATTGCACTTCCTTGTTAAAGCTCTAAGACTTCATTAAATTGCTTAAAACTTATTGTAAGCTTCAAAAAGACCTTTAGATGAAATAATAACCAATTTAGCTCCAAATTATCAATAATTAACACAAATAATAGACAAAATTATGAAAACATTATATATAAATATATATATATATGCTAATTGAGTGTTATTAAATTCTCTCATGCTTAAATTTTTACTTATCCTCAAACATAACAATCAAAACAACACTAGGACAAGATTAACAATTTTTATTATAACTTAGAAAAATGCATGCTTAATTTGAAGAGCTTCATAATTTTTTTCAAAAATCTCCATTTTTTTAGCGATACTTCAACATTTAAACACCTAAGTGTTCTAAGGGCATTACTAATGAAATAAAAAATGGAGATTTTTGAAAAAAATTGTAAAGCTCTTCAAATTAAGCATGCATTTTTCTAAGTTATAAGAATTTCATCACTTTAACACAAGAAGAGAGAGATCTTCCCTATACTATTCTTATTACAAAAACTCAAACTGGATGTATGTTATGTCATCTTATTGTTTGATTGTCTTTATAGTTTATATTTTTGCTGGGAGGGGGGCCTTTTTAATCCTATTTACTCCTTTTAATTAAGTACAATTTTGTTGGTAATGGAAAGGAACCTTACTCTTCTGATCGACCAAGGTCGATCCATACCGTTTCATTTCTTAGGTTGATAAGCACTTCTAATGCACCAAGCGTGTCCTTACTAATCTTAGCCAATTTTCTTATGTAGGTAACAAGAAATTACCTTGCTCTTCTAAGAGACCAACATTGATCTTTGTCAACTTTTCATTTCATTTTATTTAATTCTTTCTTTTTCCTTTAACTACTTGATTTATTTCCTTAGAAAACTTTCAAAAGACAAATCTCAATTATTAATCCAATTTGGAAAATTTTTAGGAAAAATAAAAATAGATTACTATTCTTCTTGAATTAAGCTTAGAAATAGAAGTAGAAATAACTAGTCCTTATCATGTTAATGTCTATCACAATCCCTCGTCTAAGTTTAAGTTTAATTAATAGAGAATGTTGGATCATGGGGATTTAACTACTCAAATTTATCAAAGTAGATTGAGGTCATAGAGAATTATGGGTTAATTTTTGATAAAAATTTGCTTGCTTATATATACATATATATATATATATATTGGGATGCAAATTTCTAATTTTTTTCTCAACAAAACTAATAAAAGAACTTAAGCGTGTAGTATTAAATGAAAACATGCTTATTCATATATATAAAATTCAGTATCTCCTATTCTTTCCCCCACCCTAAATAGTTAAATTGTACATTGTCCCTGATGTATACTATCATGAAAGCATAATATGATTGAAAAGGGAAAAGAAAAGTAAAAGATAACTGAGACTTTCCTAATTTTGATTGCATTGACAATTTTATCGTCCAGATCCAAATTGTACTATTCAAAGTGGAAGGTTTCTTACAACATAAAGAGATAACTGCAAAAGAGAAAATGTTAAAGAAAAGAAAAGCCAAATCACTATTGAACCTAATGCCTTAGCTAATATGTTCCTTTAAAGTTATCACAAGATCTAAATAAGTGTGCATTAAGTGGTCAAAATGAAAATAAGAGTTAGTATGAATATTACAATCATCCAATGATAGGAAAAAAAAAATTAAGTCTTTGAAAACGTAAAAAAAAAAAGAAAAAAATCAATCCTCTTCACTAGAGGCATCCTCTTCTTCAATCTCTTTTGTATCATCTTCATCCTTGAAGTCTTAGGCAGGAGGTGCTGATGGTAGTGAATGGATACGGTAGTGCTCCATGATTGCCTCAGCACATGTCCTTGTATGCTTAAGCTCTTATTCTAGTGTCCTTTTTCTTTTTGATTAACTTCAATCATCTTTTTAATCTTTCCTAACACTAAAGATCTTAGTTATTAGGATGATGTGGAGGACTCGTCTTTCTCTAATGCTAATAACAAGGCATCAACTACTTCATCCTAGGATTCTTCAACTTAGGGATCGAAGGTGCTAGCAGGAATTCATGGTATAGATTGACTTAAGGCTCATAGGGGTAAGGAAATGGACCAATTCCATCGAAGGGAGGTAATCAAACATGATAATTCCCTTCATTAGCTAAGTAAGGAAAGCTCGTACAATGATATGCTCGACTTTCCCTTTGATAGCTTGGCTTCTAAAATAGAAAGCCATGCAGATGCCTAAATTAATCTGGTGCTACATCACCAAGCTATGTAGAAAAACAATATCATTCAAATTTACAATCTCCGTACTATTTTTCTATCCTATCATAGCTTTGGCTAAGATCTAGTGAATAATTCATAGAGTAGGATCTCTCAAGGTTGAGGCATTAGACTTTTTAAGATTGTACATAGAGCTACTAGAGCTCAACCTAGCTCATACTTGAGTATTGTTAACCCCTATTTGTAACTTCATTATTAGATTATAGTACTTAGTCATGCGAAGATATTCTTTGGAGTACGAGACAAAGGCTACTAGTATTCTATCAAATTGCATGTATTTTGGTTGTTTATTGACCTTGGATCTCATGGTATTTAGAGTCCCATTTTCTATGTGCTCAAATTCTATGGTGAAGAGGCTAAGGACTTCTAATGTTAGCTCATTGATAGTCAAGAGCCTATCTAATATCCTACCTCTAGTATCTTTTTATTGTGGTTTCATATCTAATATCTTACCTCTAGTATCTTTTCTTACACAACTTTCTAGAGCACTTTCTTTGCCATACTTTGATATACTAAAGTATAGGGTTTCATGTAACACTACTGCTCGCACTATCTATTTTTGCAACTTATTTAACTTGTTGCATGATTTGAAACAAGAAAATAAATGAATTCATATAAGAAAAAGATAAAAATTCAAGGATCACTCTCTAAAAGAATTGTTGAAGAAAAATTTATGCTTACAATCTACTCGTTTCTAGAATTCTAATATTGCATATTTTACATCAATATACAAAATCATGAACCAGCTTTCAATCATCAAGAGCACATGGAATTTTTCTTGGATGTTCTTAGTTCATAATTTTGTAGATGCCAATTCAGAGCATGCTAATGGAATTGATTTTTCTACTATAATAGTTTAAGTACTATTAATCTAACATGTGTGATGTGCTTAGGAGCTAAATTAAGCATTAGGGTTAACTGTAAGGAAGGCGACCTATGGGTCCCTCGAGATATTGAAGAAGGAGAAATGGGTAGGCAAATACAATAGCTTTCGTAGGTCTACTCCTTAGATAATATACACCAACAAACATAACACAACTTAAACTTTGCTTAATACGATGCACAAGTAAATCCTATGGTTTACTCGACACTAATCTTGAGATATAGCTAAGATTAGATAAGAATGGGGAGTATGTGCTTAAAGAGTGGTGTCTTGTAAGGACAAGAGGAATATTCATTAGTAATGAGGTAAAAAGTTGATTATAGCTTACAAGAAGAAGGACTATTTATAGTAAGCCCTTCAAGCAACAAAAGAAATAAAGAGATTACAGAAATGGGCAATGCCAGAAATAGGTATCATAGTGTTAGCCAAAAGGGTATATGCAACAATAAAAGAAAAGTAGTAGAGTATAATGTCAAAAAAAGAGAACGATAGGTGGTACATTGTTATTGTGGTCATACTGAATATAGTAAGGTACTGGAGTGCTATTGTTGAGCTATACCAACGATTGCTGAGGAGATTGAGTAAGGCAACAGCTCGGTAAAGTAGGAGAGGAGAGCACGATGGTCAGGGATAAGGACTTTGTCTTTAGTGCTTGGTAGGTTAGTATTGGAGTTCTCGACATTTGACGTGTTGGCATGTGAGTGTCCTACATTTGAATGTGTGAATAAGTAGACCCATGTACATTCGAGCAAAGCACTTAAAGTGTTTGCTAACCTTGATAGATGTGCTCATCAGGGCAGAGCTGAGCAACCATGATTCTCTTAGTTAGGCCTTATAACCTTCGAAGTTTGGCTCGGGTGAGGGGTCTAGTGGTTAATATTCCACTAACTTCCCTAGGTTATTGAAGATTTTCCCTTAAATCTTAGTCAGCTTTTTTGTCTATCACATATGGAATTAGATAAGAAATAATGAAGGTTAGGTATACTCTAAAGCCTTTTGGCAATTTTAGCTCATAAGCATTATCATTTATCTTCCATAGGACCTTGAAGGGGGCATTTGATCTAAGGGAAAGTTTACTAATCTTCCTTCTTAGGAATTGTTCCTTGCTAAGGTGAACTTAGATAAGATCTCTTAAGTTATAAATGAGATGCTTTTGTCCTCGAATCCCTTGCTCTAGTTGTTAAGCAACTGTTTTGGTTAGTTGTTTAGCAACCTTTTGATGTAACATCTAAAATTCCTTGGTATATTGTAGATTAGACTAACTTTCTCTCAAAGAGGTTTGGCTAGTAAACATATTTAGTGGTGAATTCGGATTGAGTCCATAAACAACCTTGAAAGGTGACTTTCTTGTTGAGCTATGGGTGGAGCAATTGTAAGTAAACTTTATGACTAGCAAACAGAGGTCCTAATCATGTAGATTTCGACCAATAGTAGCTCAAAGCAGGTTGCCTACTATTTTATTTATGACCTCCGTCTAGCTGTTTATCTACGGATGGCTAGAAGTGCTAAACATAAGTTTAGTGCTAAGCTTCTTTGATCGTGTTTGCCATAAAAAGCGCTTAAACTTCGAATCACGATTTGAGACAATACTTCTTGAGATGCCATGTAGTTGCACAATCTCTTACAAAAAGGGGTTAGTAATGAATAAAGCATTATTAGTTTTGTGATAGGGAATGAAGTGGTTTATTTTATTGAACCAATCGACCACCACCATAATAAAATCATGTTTTCAAGGTGCTCTAGGTAGGTTGAACATGAAATCTATGGTTAGATTAGTCCATGGTTGCTCAAGTATATGTAAAAGAGTATATTCTCCATATGGTTCTTTTCTTCCCTTGTCTTACTTATACACCTCATAACATTTAAGGACTTTAAGCACATCCCTCATCATCCTTGGCCAATGGAAGTGTTCTTTTAATAGTTTGGTAGTTCTTTTCTTGCCAAAATGGCTGGCTAAGCCTCCAACATAGGCTTCCCAAATGAGTAATTCCTTAATAGAATTGCTTGGCACACATACTTGCTTTCGCTTCATCAGAAATCCCAAGCTCATCTAAAACCTATCCACTACTCCTTCAAAACTACACTTGGCCATCAGGGTTCGAAGTACGAATCATGCTCATATTGGTTAAGTAAAATACCAAACCCAAGTACTTTAGCTTGTAGTGATGTAATAAGGACATGTCGATAAGAAAGGGTATCAATTACAATGTTTATACTTCCCTTCTTATATTTGATGACATAGCAAAAGGTTTCCAAAAAATTTACTTACTTAGCATGACAACGAGAGAGTTTCTACTAGCCTTTGAGATGCTTGAGAGACTCATGTATAGATAATAACATCTCTTGGTGGTAGGTAATGCTCTTAGTTTTAAAGTGCTCAATTAAGAGCATAGAGCTCTTTGTCATATGCTGAGTAATTTAGAGAGATACCTCCTAGTTTGTCACTAAAGTATGCAATTGGTCAACAATCTTAAATAAGAATAGCACTGATATTGACTCCAAATGCATCATACTATTGTTCAAAAACCCTACTAAAGTCAAGCGATGCTAATACTTAGGTAGAAGTCAAATAGGATTTGGTCTCTTCAAAACTGCTCTAAGCTCTTTCGGAACATTTAAATTTAGAGTTCTTCTTAATCAGCTTGGTCAGTAAGGCTATTATAGAACTAAAGTTCTGAATGAATCTTCTATAAAATGAAGCAAGACAAAAAGAAAAAAAAAATCCTCACTTCGACAACATTGGTCAACTTTAGCTAATCAAGAATAATTCTCACTGTTCCATCATCAATTTGAATACCTCCTCCCATACAAAATATTCGAGGAATACTACCTCACTTTGGTAGAAGATACACCTTTTTAGGTTGTTGAATAATTGCTTAGCATGAAGGATATCAAATACTGACCTTAAGTGTACAACATGAGATATTAGGTCGGCACTATATACTAAGATATCATCAAAGTAAACAATGACACACTTATCAATTAGAGGTCTCAAAACATGGTTCATCAATCATATGAAGGTGTTCGGTACATTTGTGAGTCTAAATGGCATTACAAATCATTAAAAAATACCATCCTTTCTTTTGAAGATAGTTTCCACTCATCTTCGAGTCTCATTCTAATCTAGTGGTAGCTACTCTTTAGATCAACTTTTGAGAATATCCACGTACGTAATTAATCAACATATCATCCAATCTTGGAATTGGATATCTATACTTGATAGTGATCTTGTTGTTAGCTTAACTATCGATGCACATTCTCTATAAGCCATCCTTCGTCTGTACTAGGACAGTTGATACGATACAAGGGCTTATGCTCTTTCTAACAAATCCACATTTAGCTAACTCATCCACTTAGCTTTTCAGCTCGGCTACCTACTGGGATTAAGCCTATAGGTAGGTCAGTTAAGTAGAGCAACTCAAGGTTGGAGGTCAATGTAGTGCTCTATACCTCTTCTAGGGGGTAAACCTCTCAATAACTTGGCTGGGAATAAGTTAGCATATTCTTAGAGCAAGGTCAGCACTTCGGCTAGCAATATTCTATCTTCTTTCAGTTTAAAGTAATCTCCTATCAATAGAAATACAAATTCTTACCTTTTAACATCCTTTACACTCAGGAAATCACTAGGGACTTCCTCTGTATGGATCTAGAAATCTTCTCCTATGATTCCTAGATTTCCTAAGGGCTTATTGTGGTAAGCACAACACTTTTTCCATCCTACTGGAGCATATAAGTGTTCTTATACCCATTATAAGGTGCTTTAAGATCAAATAGCCATGGTTGGCCTAATAGTATGTATGAAGTGCACATAGGTAGAATGTTATACAATATCTCATCTTTGTACTTTTTTGCAATGGAGATTGGTACCTTCACTTACTTCGAGACCTAGAGTCTACCTTTCTTGTTTAGCCAATGGATCTTATAAGGTTAGGGATGAGGATAGGCTAGCAACTTGAGGGTCTTCACCACCCCTTGTACTACTACATTAGTACAACTTCCCCCCCATTAATAATCAAGGTACACAAACTTCCATTCACTCAGCAATTGGTGTAGAAGAGATTTTCCACTACTCACTTGCTTTCACAATACAAGTACAAAGGCTCTTCAAATGACTATGTTGAGGTGCTACTTGCCTTGTTTGGGTCAAGTGAAAGCTTTAGGGTTCTCTAAGAGTTCATCATGAAAGTTCTTAGCATCCACCTACTCTTTGCCTTCACTAGCACTTTCCATTTCAAACTGGGATTTCTCTCCTTTAATAGTCATGACACTTTGATTTAGGCATTGACTAGTCACATGCCTAAAACCTAGGCACTTGACGCATTCGATTTCTCGAGTCTTCCATCCTGAGCTCTAACCTCGATCCTTCCTAACCTCAGGCTACTCGGCCTTAGCTTACCTTGGCCATCATCAAGTTTGTTAGGGGGGCGATTAACCTCAGAACTATACTGAGCTAGGTCATATGCAAGTTGGCTTGGCATGCCAAATTTATTTGATACACTAGGTCAACTACTTAGTACTCGATTGAGTTGACTTTGCCTCTACCTTTCTACTCTTTATGCTACTAGGATGGTTTCATCTAAGTTTCCAAACCTCTGCAACTTTACCATATTACCAATCTCTAGCTTTAGACTAGAAATAAACCTAACCATTGTTTGCGCTTCTGGTTAATCAACATCACATCAAATCATTAGTAATTGGAACACTCAAGACATACTCGTTCATAGATTGGCCACCTTACTTGAGTTCTTAAAGATGTCGGAAGGTATCATGCTCATAGTGTTTTGGAACAAATCTACCCCTTAGACCTCATTTTGTTTTGTTTGATTTCATTCCAAGTTCATATTTCTCATCAGGTACATTGGCGCATGATCTATAATTTCTTCTACCGCATTGCTACAAACTTAGAATACTCTAAGGTTGCTATACAAATATACACTGAGTCTTCATAATCATAAAAGCAAAAAATATTCTCAATCTTCTCTTCCCAATCTAAATACTCATTAGTACTACCAAATCCAAAGAAGCTTAGAACTTGCACCCTAATGTGCTTAATCTTATTAGGAGCTTAGAGTTCATGTTCGTCATACTAAAAATTGCTCATCATCATCCTTGACATCTTCCTTGTTCTCAACTTTTCCTCAAGTCTTCAATGTACGAGTCCTTCAGCTTAGATAGGTTACACTTATAGCACAGTCATAGCACTAGGGGGCTAGATTTCCACACCATTTCCTCTCAGTCTATCTCGTATACCTTGTCTATATTCATCATTTCCTTCTAGCTTTTAGGGCTCCACTAATTGTTGCATAGATACAGCTAAGTCAGCCATAATAACAGTATGGTTTTCTATCTGTTTATCTATAATTTGTGGGATTTGTTGCTCAATGCAACTATGAATAAGAACCTCACTCTCAACATCAACTATCTCTCCTTGTACGTTAAGGGATGACATTCTCACAACAAGACTTCAACAAATTCACAATTTAACAAAAGATGCTACATAACACAAGTTAGAAACTACACTGTATAGCAACATAGATAACTTGCTCTGCTTTTGAAGTAAAGAAACATAGTACAATAAAGCATGAGAACAACCATTACAACATGTAGTATATGGTAGAAACCTTAAGCTCAGTAACTAGGATTATATGATGTCCCTAGGAGTTAAGTTAATCTCTAAGACTTATCGAGGGAAAGGTGACCACTAGGTCCTTCGAGGTATTGAAGAAGAAGAAGAAGAAATGGGTAGGCAAACATAGTAGCTTTTGTGGGTGATGTGTCCTTGGGGTCATATACATGGAGAAGCACCACAATGATAAGGAATGAAAGAAAACAAAAGGGAAATTAGCAAATCTGGGTAGCTACTAATAGTATGTGATACACCAATTGAAGCCTACAATTCGTCTGATATGACTCACTGATTAGAACTATAGGGTTACTCGCCATTACTCTTTGCTAAAGAGAATAGTTAAGAGTTAAGAGAGATTGAGAAAACTAAGGTTGCTCAAGAAGGAAAGTAGTAATATTCAATAATAAATTGATGTGTCTACGTACAAGTAAATGGGGTTTATATACTAGCTCCACAAGGGTTACAAGGCATACACAGAAAAGATAAAAAAATGGTAATGTACAATTGGAATACATGAAATATACTAAAAAGAGGAAAAGAGGCAAAGATTATTCTATATGAAAAATGTAAGGAATCTTTTTGAATTGTCATGCTAGAAGACACATGTCTATGGTGGATGGAAGCCTAGAATGCAATTGGTCTTACTAAGGTATATCTTAAGGTGGCTTAGTTTTAATAATATAATTTTGTTGAGGATAAAAGAAAGTGTTAGTCGTCAGAGCAGACTTGATCTGTTTCAGGTTAGAACTCGAATATTGGCAAACATTCTGATCCTTTGTAGGTTAAGCGTTGAGGTAGCTTGGCTCGGATGGATGTTTGATGTTGGTCAGCTCGAGAGCTATTTGGATCATGGTATAAGATTTGAAATAGTTATGGTTGCTCAATTGGTTAGCATGCATGCTAAGTAGGTCAGCACAATTGCTTAGTAGCTTGAGAACTTTGGTGGAACTTATAAGAGTTCATTGCTAGGGTTGGCAGTAGTGTAAAAGATACAAATCAGAATAGGAATCCTTGTATTGAATGGGGTTTTGAGCTAATATTCTTCGTATAAGTCCTTGTAGACCTCTAGCTTAGTTACATATGATTAGTTAGAGGAGTTGATTCCTATCATTTGCTTAGGGGTTGAAAAGATTTATCCTCAAATTCAAAGAGGTTTCTAGCTCTTGCTTTATTATAGCATCCATTGAGTCTTCTTCTGGTTGGTGGGGAATCGGGTTGGACATATTAAAGGTAGAGGAAACACCAAAGTTCTCGGCTAATTCAATCAGATAAGCATTGCGGTTGATTTTTCTCATGACCTTAAATGGACCATCAATTCATAGAGATTGCTTGCTTTGTCGTATGTATGGAAATCTCTCTTTGCTATGTTAAATCCATACCAAGTCTCTTAGTTTAAGAGAAATAGTTTAGTGACCATGATTACCAATCTCTTATTATTTCTAATTAAACTTGGTAATCTTACTTGCCATGG
Source organism: Lumnitzera racemosa (assembly GCA_024138005.1). Lineage (NCBI taxonomy): Eukaryota > Viridiplantae > Streptophyta > Magnoliopsida > Myrtales > Combretaceae > Lumnitzera > Lumnitzera racemosa. The sequence goes on from JAMXBC010000005.1 coordinate 55,037,409, forward strand.
AATGATGTAGTTCATGCAATTCTTGGGCTTGAGTGACTTTAGATTGAGTCTCTTTAATAGTTGCAAGGATACTAATCAGATCGAGGGGAATAATGGGATTGAGGCCATAGACTATCTCGAATGGAGTCTTCCCAGTATGCTATGGATAGTTCGATTGTATGTGAAATCCATAACTAGTAAACATAGATCCCAATCTTTTAACTTCTTCTAAGAGTCTAGCAACTTAGCTTGCCTTTTCAAAAGTTTATTCTGACTACTAAGATGCTTCAATTACTCATGGTTAGTGTAAATTACAAACTCTAATGGTAATGTTTATAAATAGTATGTCCAAATAGTAAGAGTTTGGATAAGAGAGTAAAACTCTTTCCAGTATATAGAATAGTTTAGGGTAGTACAATTAAGCTTTTTACTGTAGTAAGCAACTGGTTGCCATTTTTGCATTAGGACGACTCCATTTCCAATGCCTCAAGCAGCATTCCAATTCAAATGGCTAGTCAAAATTTGGTAGGGATAAGATAGAGGTAGTAGTAAGCTTCTCTTTAATCTCCTTGAAGCTCTACTCAACTTGGTCATTCCATTGGAATTCATCATTCTTTTTTGTTAGTTTAGTTAATGGGACTGCAATGGCACTGAAGTTTTTAATGAATCTCTTGTAAAAGGAAGCAAGACCATGAAAGCCTTATACTTTAGTAATATTCTTCAAAGCCAACTACTTTAAGACAACTTGAACCTTTTCCTCATCTACTCGGATTCTGTCTCCTAATACTATTTACCTAAGAAAGACAACTTCACTTTAATAGAACATACATTTCTACTGGTTCCCATATAACTTTTCAACTTGTAAGATATAAAAAATAGCTTAGAGTTGTTGAACATGTTTGTTTAGGTTGGCAATGTACACTAATATATATTCAAAGTACATGACCACATATCTTTTGATCAGTAGATGCATCACATTGTTCATAATCCTCATTAATGTGCTTAACACATTTGTAAGTCTGAATGGCATAACCAACCATTCATATAGACCATACCTCGTCTTGAAAGTAATCTTCGATTCATCACTAAGTCTCATGCGAATTTAGTGGTAGCCACTTTGTAGATCAATCTCAGTGAATATTCGAGTGCCATGTAACTCATCTAACATGTCATCGAGCTTTGGTATTGGAAATTTGTACTTAACAATAATTCGATTGATTGCTCAGTTGTCGATGCACATGGGCTATGACCCATCTTTCTTTAGGATGGGTAGAGTTGGTATAACATAAGGACTCGTGCTCTTTCTTACATAACCTCACTCTATGAGTTCATCTACTTGCCTTTTCGACTCAATAGCTTGCTCAAGATTTATTTTGTAGGTAGGTCTGTTTATTAAGGTTAAGCTTAGTTATAGATCAATATAATGTTCTATTGCTTGGACTCGAGGTAGTCACTTAGGTAACTCTTTAAGAAATAGGTCGGAAAATTGATCAATTAGGAACATTGTCCAGATTTCTCATTTCCAACAATCTTCTGATCAATAGAAACATAGGCTTAGTGGCGTTTTCAGCGGCTTGAAGATCTCTTTGGCCCATCATTAAAACTTTCTTTTTATTAGCTTAGGTGAGCTGGTTATGGGTCTCATTCACCTAGGTTGGCATCATGGGTTGTAGTATGATCTTTTTTCCATCCTTGATAAAGGCATAAGTGTTCTTATATTCATCACAAGTAACACGTCAGTCGAATAACCAAATTCTTTTAAGTAAAAGATGTGAAGCTTTCATAGGGATTACATCATATACTACTTTGTCCTCGTATACATTTGCAACACTAAAAGGTACGGTTACTTATTCAATGACATGTAAAATACCCTTATTATGAAACCAGTGTAGCTTGTAAGGTTAGGGGTGCTTAGATGTCAATAATCCTAACCTCTGTACAAAGGATTGTGCAATGATGTTGGTATAACTCTCTCCATCTGTGATGACAGTACATAACTGTCCCTTAATTATACACTTTGTATGAAATAAATTCTTTATTTGGTCTTCCTCGAAGCTTAGCACTTACCTCAATACTAGGGTCATCACTTTTCCTTAGTCAGCATAGACACAAGTCTCCTCTTTTTCCTTAGCTTCAACTTTTCCAGCATTTTTTTTCCTCATTTGGCTCACTCTCATCAGTGCTATCCATTACATCTCCTTAGAGCACCATGAGATATTGATTCAGGTACTTAGTAGCCATATGTCCAAAACCCAAGCATTCATAGCACTTTACCTTGCTTGTCTTCCATCTAGAGGATTGTCTCTTCTCATATGTCCTTAAGGTTGGCCTATCCTCAGCTTAGCTTTGTTGGCCTACTTAGCTATTATCAGGTTGGTCATATGTTTCCTTAGCACAAGAAGGTCTTCTTAGCTTGGCATGAGTAGGTCAGTATGGAATAGGGGCTCAGGAAACTGTCTGTCTAGGTTAGCTCAGAGTATTTTTTCTCTGCTTTTCAATCCTCTACACTACCTTAATGGCATCTTCGATTGTATAGAACCTTTGTACTTCTACAAAGTTATGAATCTCATATTTAAGTCTAAAAATGAACCTTGGTACTGTATGAGCTTCGGTTTCATCTGTGTTGGCTCAGATCATTAGCATCCAAAATTCTCTCACATAGGCATCGAAAGATTGGCTTCTTTAGTAAAGTTTTTGTAACTTTGCAAATGCGTCCTGCAAGTAGGTTATTAACACAAATCTTCCCCTTAGCAATCTCTTCATCTCTTCCTAAGTCCATATGCCTTGTCTTCCATCTCTTGCTTTAGCCACATTTAGATTGTTCTACCACATGATAGCATATTTAGAAAATTTAAGTACAGCAAGTCACACTTTAATGGTATCAATGTATCCATAGTAGCCAAACACTTTCTCTACTTTTTCTTTCTATTCTAAATGTTCATCTACATCTCTACTTCTACTAAATGGTGGGATTTAAACCTTGACATTATCTATTCCATGTGGAGCTTAGTGTTCACGCTCTTATGCTTTGTAATAGTCAACCTCTTCTTCCTCCTCTCCATATTCTTCAACATTTACCTCCTCATCATCTTCCTCAATCTCTTTTAACTCCAACCTTCTTCTAGCAACTTTGTCTGCAACTCCTCCAACTTGATGAGGTCGATCTAGGTGATTAGCTCATCCACCTTAGCCATATCGCCTCTCAAGAAGATTCTTTAGTGGGTTATGATGTGGCACAACTTATGGTTGTTGTTTGTTGACTTGTATCACAATAACCAAACTCTCGACAAGATTGGTGAGTCTATTAAGCTTCTCATCGACTAACTTAGGAGTGTTATTACCAATTTAACCTTGACTAGGATGAGCATCACTATTTTGGTCACCAATAACACCTTGAATACATGAATTTGACATAAGGTAATACTTCTTTAATAGATTAACAACATAATACATGACAAACACTTCTACTCATTACCCAAAACCTTATTAACACAATCTAACAACTTCAATCACCTTATGCATACTCGTATACCACACTTGTATACCATAAAAATGAACTTGCTCTATTTTTGTAGTGAAAAACAAAGTATAATAGATTAATAATAGGAACTACACTTATCAACACACGAACCTCTACTTCATAGCTCATGACTTCAAAACCTACTTCATTCGAGCACACTGTAGTAGCTATAGAAGGAACACAGTAGCTAATAATAACAAACATGAACCAAAACTTCACACAATCTTTTTTGAAACTATGCTCTAATGCCAACGAAGCTAATACGTCTTTGGGGTTGTACATATAGAGAAGCACTACAAGAAAAAGGAATGAAAGAAAATAAAAGGGAAATTAGTAAATCCGAGCAACTACCAATCGAATTTGATACATTAATCAATCTTATTCAATCTACAATTTGTTACATATGACTCACTATTGTGAGACTTGGTTTTCAACCTACTATTTGAGACTTAAAGTAACGAACCATTTGATGTAAGAAGTGTAGTGAAGGTAAGTTATAAAGAAAAGCCATTAAGAGAAGTTTATGAAATAGGTTAAGTCAAATGAATATACTTGAACTATTCGATATCGTCGTAAATTGGAACATTCCAAACGATTTAGAGTCTTCAGATAATTGATCGAATTGAGTTAAATTTTAATATGAGTTCATAAAAGTTAGACAAATAGCCTTAGTAATATCAATTTCTCAAAATAAAGTATTTATAATATTTAATCTCAATAAAATGTATTTTTATCAAGTACTATTAGTAATCATTGGAAACTTGAAAATTAGAGTTTTAAATTATTACAAAACCTTAGAGATAATTTATTTATATAATAAAAATATTATATGATACAAAATAATTTATAGAACATGTGCATATACTCTAGGTACAATTATTATGCATAAATAAATATCCCTAATTAATTAAAATACTTGAAAATATCACTTTTAGGCCAAAATAAGTTAATTAAATTCATAAAAAATTAATAAAAAATTACAAAGGACATTAAGTTAGCTGGAAATCATCCTAATAGACATGTGGCTTCAAATAGATAGGTGTTGGAGAATAAGATAGGAAATTACATTTAATATAAGCTTAGGATTTAGGAAGAGAGAGAAAATAAAAATTCATTTCATGCTCTTTGAGCTTTGTAAAATCTAGAAACCCTCTCCAATATTTCATTCATCCTATTTTAGATTTGGAAAAAAATTATAAAGGGTTGAAGTGATTAAAGAACAAAATTAGAAAAAAAATTACAAAAATTGGGTATATTCGAGGCTCTAGGGTGTTTGATGAATTAAGGAATTGTTGGGAAGTGACCACTACCACCACTCAATAGAGGAGGTAGCGCTTGGAGTTGCCGATAAGGCCTCTACCGCTGGAGGTAGCTGGAGTTGTTAATGCTAGTAAGGTATAAATTTTACCTGATTTTGCTTAAATTATTAAAAATATAAAAAGTACTTATAAAATTATGAAAAAAAATTATTCCTACATATTTTCATGTATAAAATCTAGGAAAAGTACCATTTTGTTCAAATTTATTGGTGGCAATAGACGTCCTCAAGAAACTAGAGAAATCAGGCAATTTTCAATATTGAAATAAATAAGCCTAAAGATGTAGTTTTGCCTTTGAATTTTTTTTGTAAATTACCTTATATTGATATTGAATTGCTACGAAGAGATTTCTCATAAAACTATTTTCTAAATTTTTGTGGGATTTTTAAGCCTTAAATTATGTATTAAATTGTCTTTTAGTGGAAAAATAGCCTATTTTCTTAAATAATCTTGGATTTTGAGTTATATTAGTTCTTTAAGTATATGTACTATTTTGGGAAGGTTAGGTTAAGTAATAAAATGAGGAGTGGTAGAAAATTGTAGTTTCATCCTTAAAAGTGAGTAAAACAACTAAATTTTAGGTAATGAGTGAAGGTAAATGATAACTCAAAGGAAGTTAAAGGCAAATGTTCTATTAGATATGCACTCAAAAGCTAAATTAGAAGCAAAATTTATGAGTTAAATGAAAAAAGGAGATTTAGAAGCTTAGTTAGAGGATGTTTTCCTAAAAACCTTAGAGATAACATTGTCAAAGGGTAGGTCAGAGGATAATTTTGTAAGGGCATTAAATTGGAGAAACTCAAAAGCTGTGTTAGGGGATAAAACTGATATTATGAATAAACTGGGTGTAGCTTAGATGGTAACTTAGAGGATTTTTTTACTAGAGAAAATTACTATTGAATCACTTAGAAACTAACCTAGAGGTTTGGTAGTTTTGGGTAACTTATAAATATTATTAATTGGTCAATAAATTATGATTTTTAAAAGGGGATAGTATAATAAGTTGTTTCAAAAGCTAACCTGAAACCAAACTCAGAGACTAAATCAGAGCCAACTTATAACAAACTAATTACCAACAAGCGAGTATTTAACTAGTATATATATATACTCATGACTTGTAATTGACCCTAGAAGTACTTACTCTTGCTAGGTGAATTCATAGAAGAGAAAGCTTATGTTAACTAATAAGATTAAAAAAGTACTGCTGGCTAAGTAATTAGATATTTGTGTGTCCTTAATGTAAACTTATGACTATTCCTAACTTTATGTGCTCTATGATGTTTTGGCTTGGCTAAACTTGATTTCAAGTTAATGTGCTGCTCGATAAACCATTTAGAGCTACTTGTTATAATTGTTCCTGATTGAATACTGACATGATATTGAAGTTAGTTGTTGTATTGGTGCTGATAAATGCATATGTGACATTTACTAGGATTTATGTTATCTTGTAAAAGAATATATGGATTAACTCTATCTCTTAAGGTGTTCACCTAAGTGAACTCAATATCGAGATCTTAGAATTGACGAAACTATAAAATAAAGGCTGGTTAGCAAGTGATGAATAAGTTTGCTTAGATTTGTTACGTTTTGCTTAGTGTGTAATCTAATGCATTCATGGCATGATACGAAAAAGACCTATGTGTTAAGTTTTCTAAAAACCAAGATATTGCTAGGTTGGTTTCCAAATGAAAAGTTAGGTTTATCAAGTGAACTACTTGATTTGTAAAAGCTGGGTTTTTGAGCATATAGAGACTGTATTGTATTTGCTAGGCCAACTATATGTTGGATTTTCCAACCACTCTATATGGTTATTGCTAAGCTAAAATGTTTGCTAAGTTCTTAGATGTGTTATCTAGATGCCTGATTAGAGTCAATTGAATCAGATGAGTTAATAAGCTAAGTTAGGATATTGGTATTGATGTATGTTATGTGCATGAGAATGGTATGCTCTTATCACATTTGCATTGCTTGGTTAGGAAACTATAAGATAACGTAACTGGACTAACTACTTGAATGATGTGCCTATTTTGTTATACTTATAGTTGTATGTTTATCCACTATCACTCAACTTATAGTAGCTGAGAGGATAAGTTTCTCTTGTCTTTAGCTTACGGATGAATATACAAAAGAAGGTATTGGAGTGATAAGGAGACTTCAAAACTTTAGCAAAAAATGGGATCTTAACAGAATTTGTTAACCACAAAACATGGTTTACAGTACACAAATATAGCTTTTCAAGAAATTAGTAGGTGTAACTTCACCAAAGGTTTAGTATAGTTGTAGTAGTTTAAAAACATATATTTGTAAAAGAGTTACAATGTTGTAAAGAAGTATGTAACTGTGATACTTGGAGTATGGCTCATAATATGGAAGCTTTTGTTGTTGTTAGTCATACGAATAAGAAATTATTTGAAAGTAGTTGTTTATAGAATAAAAGAGTAGGTTAAATGCAAGTTCTACCTTATCCTAAACTTAAGGATGACAGTAATGAACTATTTTCAAGTACCAAGAGTTTAAGAAAATTTTTTAAGCAAACACCTAGAAGGTAGGGTATTATAACCAATTTGAACTATAAGTTTACTCACCACTACTTCTTGCTAAAGGGAATATATAAGTGTTAAGAGAGAGTACGAACACTAAGGTTGCTTAAGAAGGAAACTGGTAATTTTCAATAATGCAATGATGTGTTTGTGTATAAGTAAATAAGGTTTATATACTAGCCTTACTAGGATAACAAGGCATATATAGAAAAGACAAAAAGGATATTTTACAATTGGAATGCATGAAATTTGTTAAAAAGGGTAAAAGAGGCAAAAAATATTCTATATAGAAAAAGTAAGGAATCCTTCTAAAATGTCATGCTAGAAGATACGTATCTTATGGTGGATGGTAGTCTACGATGTAATCAGTCTTGGTGAGGAATACCTTATGGTGGCTCGGCTTTAATAATACAATTTAGATGAAGATAAAATAAAATGTCAATCGTTAGAGCAGATCTAATCTATTTTAGGTTGGAACTCAGGTGCTAGAAAACATTCTAATCCTTTGCTAGTTGAGTTTTTAAGCAACTTAGCTTAGATGGAGTTCTAACGCTGGTTGACTTAGGAGCTATTTGGATAATGGCACGAGATCGGTAATAGTTATAGCTACTTGATTGGTTGACACGTACACTAAGTAGGTCGGTACGATTGCTTAGTAGTTTAGGAATTGTATTGGAACTTATAAGAGCTTGATGCCCGAGTCGGCAGTAGTGCAAAAGATGGAGATCAGAATAGGAATCCTCATCTTGAATGGGGTTTTGAGCTAGTATTCTCTATGTGAGTCCTTATAGTCGTTTAGCTCACTATACGTAACTGGTCCGAGGAGTTGATTCTTGTCATCGGGGCTACTTATTAGATATGACATACTAATGAACATGACATGACTCAGGCTTTACTTAATATGGCACATAAGTAAATCCTAAGGTTCACTTGCTACTAATCTTAAACTACGGGCAATAGTAGATAAGAGTTGGTAAGCCTTGATGTGGACAAAATCCTTAGACCTTTCCAAAGTGTCATATATTGTTCCTCCATCAGTATGGGCATATGATGACATGTTGTTCCGAAATTTAGCTATCTTGGCTAGTGGAAGGTATTACCCTATAAATTTCTAAAGTAAATCTTCCCATGTAGTAATTGATCCTCTAGAAAGTGCGTTGAGCAATTTCTTAACCTTACCTCTAAGCAAGATTGGAAATAGCCTAAGCCTGATTGCATTATTTGTGACACCATTAATTTTGAAAGTGACACAAATTTCTACAAAACTCAATATGTGGTAGTTTGGATCTTCATCAGTTAAACCATCAAATTGGACAAACTACAGCACCATTTGTATCATATTTAGTAGAACTTAGAAATTAGCTTCCTAAACTATAGGTCTTATATTGCTGGACTCAACTCTAGTTGCTTTTGGTTTGGTTTGCTCCATCATAATTTTGTTAGCATCATCAATGTTTATAGCCATATCTTCTATTTCTTCTTCTTCTAAATTGTCCTTTCTTCTTCCTTGAATTGAATTATGATTTTTGGTTTATTAAGTCCATTACTTTGGCCTCTCTTCGGAGTAAAAGATGAGTAGTCCTCTAGATTTCAAGATAAAATTCAACAAGATCTATTCTACTATTCCTCGTCATATATTGAAATAGTTGAGTAGATAGGGACAATAAATAATGGAAATTATGAAGAATAAGAAGGATGCAATAAGTCAAAACTTGTTGAAAGAATTCATAAAAGGGGTTTTCCTAGTATCCTATTTAGTTTTACACTTTCTGACTCCCCATTAATGGCGCTAAAAGCTTGTTAGGGGCTTCAGTGATTTAGGGACAAATACCACCATTAGGTAAGCTCATCTAGTCAAGTTATAGCATAATATGAATTTGAGTCTGAGTTGTTGATCCCCTAAAGAACTATGGAAATTTGAGAAAACTCTAGATTACCCGCAATTTTCCCTAAAATTACCAATTATCTAACTTATCAAATTAATTAATAATTACAAACAAGATAAATAAACAATAAGTAATAAATATAATAATTAAACAAACAAAATAAATAATAAGATTTAATTACATTGAGGAAACATAATCCTTAGTAAATAAGTTATTTGCTACCTATTTCTATGTAACTTTCAATCTCAATTGCATTTTTAGACTATTGAGATTTTTAGTATGAATCAAGTGGACTTACATCTTTTAATTAATTCCTAATCTAGAGTATATCATATCCGAATCGCTTGTACAACAAAGTATCTCAAGACTACACTAAGAGCTTAAATCCCTCTATTAGGTTGCCTTATTTTAGAGTAGTAGAATGCACAATCGCTTTATCTATTTTATTGCTTTTAATTGCATCAATCCATCTGTTATAGGACCTTGCAAACTTTGTGGTGTATTCATACAATAATTCTATTAGATATCTCTCATATATTTTAATGATAACAAAATGGTTAAAATCTAAAGAATCTTTAAGAGTAAAGGCTTACAAAAGGTTTTTTTAGAAAGAACAATTTCGTATATTTAAGTCACATCCAGAAGCTTCAAACTGTATGACAATACACTCTTCTGGAAAGTCTTTAGAAAGTATTACAGAAGTTCTTATAAAAAGAATTGGCATAGCTCTTCAAAAGCTTGTTCAGGGACTTATAAGAAAAGAAGATTGATACTATTTAGAAGGTTAGTTTGGAAAAATTATGTGAAATATTAATTTTAATTAGATTCAGATTATTCAAGCCCTAGCTCCACTAGATTGGGTGTATTAGGCAAATACACTTAATCCCGTTTCACTAAAAATGAAGCTAAGATCCATAGGGATTATTTTTAAGAGAAAATATATTTGGATAAATCAAGATATGTACAATCTTGGATAAGGACAAGGTTGATTCGATTTGTTGGATTTCAAATTTTAAACACAAGGCATATCCAGAAATAGCTAATAGAAGTTGATCTTTTTAAATTCAAATCAAAGCTTATCTGGTGATTACAAATTGATGAATATCTAATCTAAACAAGATAAGGAGAACTAGTTCCGAAATTTCAAATGATCGAGATCTTCTCCTGAATATTTCCAAGGACTATCCTTTGCCTTCTAATGGTTAGATAATTATGAAAGCGAAGATAATTTTCAGATTTTTTAGCTATTGGAAAAACTTAACATGAAAAGAGAAAGGATTAAAAACATCGGGACACAACTTTGAAGAAATACTATTGTTGCACAAAAAAAAAAAAATTTCTTAATCAATTTCTACCTTATGAAAAGCTTCAAAAAGTTCATTAGATACTTCTTTAGAAAGCTACATCGAATCAAAGTTCTACAACAAATGTTATTTCTTTTAAGTGTAAAATTATTTGGGACTTGTATTTTTGTTCTCATTTATAATCTCTATACTTTATTATAGAGAAAAGATAGTTTGTATTCTATAGATCTATATTGGCCTAGATTGTAGAGAGGCTGGATAGGCAGAGCAAAGTGTTGTAAAGTCATTGTGACTAATGATTGTAATTTGTTTGTGATGTGATTTAGTAGATCAAGTAGAATAGCACTAGCGAAGTAGACCGGCTCCTTAGTAGTGGATTTGGAAGAGAAGAGTAAGCAGAAGGCCAAAGCTCTATAAAATCTTTGCCTGATTTTCTCCTTTCCTACTGTTTTACTTTGTAAATTTATTTTTATGTGTTAAATTGTTAAATATCACTATTCACCATTACAAATTGTTAAGAGGGGTATTTTCAATTATTTTAACGAAATTTTTTTCAAAAATTTAGAGATATCAATTTACACACCCCCTCTCTCTCGATATCTTATACAGGACCAACAAATTCAACAGTTAGCTATATTGAATTTAAGGCAATACAAAGCAATTCAATTAGATCACAAAACACAATATCATAAATTGGAGATAAAGATAATTGTCATAGTGAACTAAGGTTCAATAAAAGATACACTAAGAAGATGAAATTACAACATAAAATTAAATAAAAGAGATAGAGACATGAGAAACCTTTATACACTACCTTACATAACCGTTCCTTTAGGGACTCTCTCTTTGAACACTAAGAGTAAGACTCTCAATGTAGGACTCAAACTTAGGGTTATGAAAGAAGCCTTCCAATACTAAAATATTTACATATCATGCTAAGTACACATCTTAGGATCATGACTGTAATCTTAGGCATGTTCTTCTTTATGTGCAACTCATATTTTCCAATGAAATACCTTGACAAGAGTTATACAGCTAAAATATACTATTGTGTTCTTGCATATGTTCTTCTCTAGACATTATTTCTTGTCTTGAATTCACTCTGATGAATAGCTAAGCCAATGCATTTCCTTATTAAAGCTACAAGACTTCGTAAATTGCTCGAGAACTTGTTGGAAGCTTCAAAAATACCTAAGATGAAAAAATAACCAAATTTCCTCAAAGTTATCAATAATTAACACAAACAATAGACAAAATTAGGCAAATTTACCCAAAAATATATATGCAAATTGAGTATTATAAATAACGCAAAAATTACCGTTCACCCTATAGTAGTATAGAGGAGGTTCTCTCTCTGGTGGTTCTTCTTTGATGTTGTACTAAGCATTCTCCTAACAAACATGTTTAAGTATGGATGCTACTTAGGTTAGACAAGTGCCTTAGGGTCATTTAGGAATTCATCTAACAAGTGTTTAACCTCTGTATCCTCCCCTTTACTAGCACTTCCCACTTTAAACTATCTTGTCCTTTGATGGTCATGCTACAATGGTAAAGGGTACTGATTGGTCATGTGCCCAAAATCGAGACACTTAAAGTACTTAATCTCTTTATTCTTTCAATGAGAGCTCTTCCTTATACCTCGAGTTTAGGGCCTTTAACCTTCCTACACCATCATTAAGTTAGTCTTAGGTTGGACCATGTCGGTTTACATCTTTGTTATACTCAAGTTAGCTAAAATTAGGTCAACTTTATAGGGTAGGTCAAGCTTTAGGAGCTTGGCTCAACTGAGTATGCCTTTGTTGCTCTACCTAATATATGACCCTAATGGCCTTATCTAAGGAGTCAATCCTATAGATTTCGACAATGTTCTATCTTAGGAGTCAATCTTCCTAATAAAAATATTAATTAGCATTGCTTGTATAAATAAAGGTCAATATTTGCACTTTGACATTCTTTATGCCCTTGAAGCTCAAGCACCTCTCTCATCAAATTCATAGAAATTATCATCCTCTTTCTCTTCCTCTTCAACAACATCCATCCAACTTGATTTTTCTTCTTGCTCGTCTATACATCCTCTTATTATGAATTGATGGAACACCTATTACATTATTAGCTTAGAGCCTCCTGCATTCCATTTTGTACTTTACTAGCTTAATCATTCAGTAGAACACCATCAATAGGTTGGGCATCCATTAAGCATTGAACTATGACTGCTAGATTAACCACTATGATGGTCATGTCTTGAATCTACTCATCCTTTGATCATAGGGTTTGCTAACCATGATGAATATGGCTAAGAGCATCACTCTCTACATCACCAACTTCATTTTGGACACTTAGATTAGATATGTTGTCATTGAAAACACCTATTACTTAGTATAAATAGTGAAGCCACATCACCAACAATAACCTAAAACCAACACTATAACATTTTGCTCTCCTTAGGCAACTACTACCACTACTTCAAACATAACACTCCTCAGCATAAGCATTAACTATATTACAACAACCACTACTCAAGACTTACCCAAAGGCAAAAAAGGGTGAGTAAAGCTCCACTAAAATACACTCACATACTATTGCAAACACATAATATTGACATTGTACTCTTGACACTGCTCCAAAAATTAAAATGCGTGGTAACATACTACTAACACTTTCAGCTACAACCTTGAGCTCTAATAACAAGAATACTTGTTATGTCTAGGGGGAGAAATTCATTAGGGCTTACCTAAAAGTCGAGTGAGTCCTTCAAGATATTGAAGAAATAGGGGATGAACTAAAAAATGTAGTTAATTGATTTGTGGAGCTTATAACATAGGTAAGTGCTCCTAGTCAAGTTATAGAAGAAATTTGGATTTAAGTTTGAGTGTCAATCTCATAAGGAACTAGATATGGGAGTAAAATATAATTAATTAGCAACATTATCCCTAAAATATTCCAATTACCTAACTTTTACAAGAAAAGATGTAATTGAATAATTAAAGATATTAAAATAAAGAATGTGATGACAACATTAACTAAAATAACAAAAATATAAAATGAAAATTAAATAGGAATATAAACAAGAGTAATTAAAATAAAAGAGAATACATCACACTTATGATATTAAACCTTGAGGATTCCAATTATGAAAAAGCTAAACTTGTATCTTTAGCTAATTCCTAATCCCGATGCCATTCTACCCAAATCGCTTTTGGAATAAATTATTGTAGACTCGCATTAAACCCTTGATTTCTATTACTAGGTTGCTTTAATCAATAAAAATAGAACTATTAGATGTTTTAGTCGGCTAGTTTTGTCTAATTGTACTGATTAGTCAGCTTACATGCTCTCATAAATTTTATAATGGACTCTAGATTCAACTACTAGTATATTGATCTAAAGAAGAATTAAAATAGTACAATTAGATCACAATATGCAAATATTGAATTTAAATATTAATGGAAGTAATAAAAGTCACAATAGAGCATAGGATTCTATAATGATTTACTAAGAAATTCTAAAACACATACATAATAACAAGAAAGAAGGAATGAAAGCAAAATAACATTGGTAAGTTTTACAATAATAACTCTACTTGAAGGGGTTTTCTTTGCATACATAGGCCTACACACCTATTTATAAGAGTTAGACCAAGATTTATAAAGAAAACTTGACAAAATTAGAAGATTTGAAAGTCATAGAATGTTTAGTATACAGCCGTAGAGACGGGTTGTAATCTTGCACTTAGTTTAAAATCTTCAAAATTGAATGGAAATAAAGTAAATGGGTTTCACGATTCTAGTCTTCATTGGACTTTATTTCTTACTTGAAATTCTTCTGCTCTAAATTGTCGATCAAGGCTTTTCATTAAATAAGCTCTAAAACATGATCAAAGCTTTCAAAAGTTCATCAAAGGATTCTGAAGTCCCTGAAAATGAAAATTAAACAAATGAAGCTCTAAATCTCTATAAATTACTTGAATTAATATATAAAATCTGACAAAATTACACTAAAATATGAATACTAATTACACATGATCAAAATCCACTACACTTAAGCTTTTGCTTATCCTTAAAGAAAACAATCAAACCATAAAAATCTTAAAGACAAAGCAATCAAAATTATTCTTTAGAAAAGTACACCCTTAAATTTGAGGAGCTCCACCTTAAACAAAAACTAAACTAAAGATAAAAACAAACATCAACAAGCTAAGAAAAGGTTATAGAAATTTCACTACTCTAACTTAAGGGGAGGGAAGTCTTCCCTTAACTAGTTTTATTATCAAAAGTTAGATTGGATGCATGCTACATCAACTTATCCTCTAATTGTCTCTCTACTTTTAGTTTTCAGTAGGAGGCTTTTTAAATTCAATTTGATTTTTTTTTATTGAAGTTGATTAGCATTGAGAAAGAACCTTGCTCTTCTAATAGACCAAGGCCAGTCCTCACTAATTTAGCCCTTTTTATCCATTTAGTGATTGTTAGCTTTAAAGCACCTCACTCTTCTAAGAGATCAAGCTTGATCCTTAACAACTTTTAATTTCATTTTTTGTGATTGGTAATGAGAAAAAATCTTGCTCTTTTAGACTAAGATCGATCCTTACCCATTCTTCTCTTAATTTCAATTATGCCTCCAATTACATTGATATTTTAAAAGACTTTCAAAGGACAAACCTCCTTTTTTCATCCAATCTAGAAAAATTTAAAAATGAGGGATAGATAAATATCCTCTAAAATTAAGCTTAGAAGTAAAAATAACTAGACCTTAACTCATATATACCTATCATAATCCTAAGTCTAAGTCTAAGTTTAAGCTTAAGCAACAAGGAGCTCCAAATTTTAGGGATTTAATTATTTAAATTTGGCAAAGTGTACTGAATTCATAAAGGATTATGGGAAAATTCAGAAAAAAAAAATTACTTGCTTAATATATATATGGGTATAAGTTTCTAGGATTTCATATCAAGAAAAACTCAAAAGCTTAAGTGTTGATATTTAAATTATTAACATTCATAACCTATCCTTCAATGCCCCCTAACGATGAACCCATCCCCTAACTTCCCCTAACAATACACACTCTCTTAAGATGTATATTGTCCTTAATCTACATTGTAGCAATGCAATTCAAAGTAATATGGGAGAAAAAAGAAAAAGAATTGGGTATCATCAAGTTAACTAGTTAAAATAAAACTAAACAAAATATTACTACCGATTTAGGTATCATGAAGTTATCCTTATAGTGGATAAAGTCAAGGGTACCTGGATACCATGGTAAGCTAAGAGTGCATCTACCTTCGCATCAGTCCTTTATACCTAGGCAAATAGAGTCTTCAGTCTATTTAGTAATTTTCTCACTATCCTCTTAATCTTACTAAGTACTAAAGAGGATTATCTAAGTTGCAGTTGAGATGGTGATGATGCTGCCTCTTTGGGTGGCTTAGAGAATAGATCCTCAAGTGTACAGGGTGCTTCATGGCCTTAATTGATTCCTAGTTCAATGAGGAAGGAGGCTATAATACCTACATACATGGGATATTGTGAAAAGTAGCTATATTCTTCATCAATCTAGTGTTGAAGGGGCCTATAAAAATATATCTAGAATGGCCCTTGAAAGCCTAGCTCCTAAGAAAGAAAGCTATCTTAATGCCTAAGTTGATAGGATGCCATTCAGCTATACTGTGAGAGTACAAAATGTCCTTCTCATTCACTACTCTATTACTATGTTTCCTCCTAATAAAGCCTCTAGCCAACACATAATGAATAAGTTTGAGAGCTAAATCTCTTAACTTATAAGCTTTTGATTTCCTTAAACCATAAATGCCTCCAATACTCAATTGAGTCCACACTTAACCATCACTATCGCTTTTTGGAAACTTATAGGGTAACTCTCCATACTTACGAGTCCTCACATAGCATATAGAATATAATCCCATATAGATAGGTAGACTATCGAATGGCATAGTCACATCACAAATGCTACACCTAAAATACAGAGTGTTTTGTATGCCATTATCTATGAAGTCCAATACCATCGTCAGAATGCTTAGGACTTCCAAAGTCAATTTCTTATAGACTAGCTCACTGATAGTAGCTAGATTATCCACTAAATTTTATCAATTGCCTAATCCTAGCATCACACATCACTTAAGTAAGGGCTTCCTTACTTAAGAATGTAGTTGGGCCAAACTCTTTCTTTAACAACTTAATATATTGTTTCCTTTGCCAAGATTCCTTGAATTAAAATAAGGGATGAGTGGAAGTGGAGCCTGAAGAGTCCTTATGAGCTGTATACTTGTATCTTGGCATGTTTCTAAAATAAAAAATAAAAGAAGGTTTCAATTTTGATATCAACTTATGCTCTAAAAAAATATTACAATGCTACAAAAGTATAATTGCCTATTCATTCAAGCAAATAGAAATTTGTATAATGAAATACCAACGTTTCTAAAATCATGGATTAATGATATGTTTAGGATCAATTCATGATTAAATCCTACTTTTGTTCTACAATCTCTATCAATGCAAATTATGGCATGCAGTATATAATCACATTAAAGCTTGTTCTTCTATAATTTCTATGAATCCATCTCATGTGAAATTGTTCTAAGAGTAAGTTCCATATCCCTAACATTAACTTCATGGTATAATGCAATGGATTATGCATCCATAATTCATGAGTTCTATGGATCGATCCAATTACACATAAACTCATTTAAAGACAAGTAGACTTGTATAAAGAAAATGAAACAAATTCTTAAAAATGTTGCTGCCTCTCTAGTCTTCTTCGTCCTTTTTGTGCATATCTAGCTTGTATTTACATAGATCTAACAAAATAGCTCCCAAATGACTAGTTTTAAAAATCATTGAATGACTACGCCCTAGGATCACAACCATAGACTTAGGGTGTGGACCTCTCCTTATATGAATTCTTCAAAATCTCAATTAAATTCTTTGACAAGGGGATCACGAGTAGGGAACATAACCATAGACTTCACTAATGGTCATTTGTAGACTTTGATCCTTAGCAAAATTCTCTTTCGGTGCTTGCTATCATTATGTCATTACTTAAACTATGTAGCATTATTGTCAAAAGGCACAAAATGTTCATTCTTTTCACTTCATCACTCCTTTAAATCCCTAAAATCAATAAATGACTTAATTAAGTGTCAAAATTAGCAAAATCAACATAAAATAGATTAAAATGACCTTAAAAATATAACAAGAAAAATGTGCAAAATTACTCTCATCAAGTCTCCCCACACTTTAATATTTGCTTATTCTCACACAGATTAATTAATCCTTAATAAGGGTTGAGAAATCAATATAATAACTATTAAGTCTACCCATTACTATTGAGGATACAAAAAAAAAAATCATATTAACCTTGATATATGATATGAGTCCATGTGTCCATATGATGTTTTTATCAAACATCCTTAGCAACCTGTATAATGTTTCCTTTCTCACCTTTTAAATGCATCAAAAACATAAATACAATATTTCTATAGCTAATTCCTATAAATGAAAGTTAACTTACATTTTTTAATTAAGGATTCTCCCTAAAAATAGTTCTCATTTTATATAATCAAGCAAGAGCCATACACTACCTCCTTACATTTAGCTAGAATGTATATAAGTTGTAAATACCTCATTTTTACCCCTCTATAATTTTAAAGTTTTTAAGATAGGGTAAAAGGGTTCTAATTTAGGAAAAATTCAAGAACAATAGAAAATTTAGAAAGAAATCACAAAAAGTAGAAGATTTAAGAAAAATATAAGAAAATAGAAATACAAATAATTAAAAAAAAAAGAAGAGAAAATGAAATATACATATATAATAATAAAAAAGAAGAAATTTTTAGATAGTTTAAATAGAAAATGATTTTTTAATTTAGCCTTAATATTTTTTAAGGCCTTAAATAATTGAAAAATAAGAGGAATATTGGGCCTAGGATTAGATTTAAATCTAACCTAGGTTATTTTGGTATATATATGTAATTTGATTGCATATATGGAAAAGACATAAGCTAACAGTCTAATGGCTTTACACTTTAACTTGCCATTGCATATAACATAGAGATATTTGGTTAAATTCTTACTAAAGGCATAAAGTCCCTTTTATTTTTTTTCTCTATAAAACATACTGCCACGTATTAAGGATAACATTGGGCCATGTGTCCACTATGGACATGTAATGTTGCTTCAACCAACTGTAGTTGATGTGGTGCTAAGTCAATGCCTTAGTGACACATGGCATAATGTTACTGCATTGTATGGTTGACGTAGCACTACATCAAAACCAATCCCCACCCCTTACTTTGGCTTCATTTTTCATGCAATTTCCATGTGTAAATACATCAATTTATGGATGATTCTTGTTCACCACATAGCCTACTTCAATTGGAGTCCAAAAAGTTTTCTAGGTTTAAGCCTTAAAGTGGTTAAAATTAGAAGGGAAAATGAAAAAAAAAAAATTGGAGTTCCTACAATTAACACCGAGTTGACCAAGCATGATTCAAGCTCTATTAATTGATTTAGAAGCTTCCTTTGATTTTTTCTAAAATGTTTAGAAACAAATACCACCTGTTTGACTAGAGATTTACTCAAAATCATGAAATCTAAACTTGGTCAAATGCTTAGATTAAATTCATGAATTTAATAATTTTTTGAGCTCGGTCCCTCTTTAGTTAGTATAAGTAGGGGATGGGGGAAGATTTTTAGGACAAATTGAGAATTCAAACACTCTTGAACTCTCTCATCCTCTAACTCTCAAGTTCTCTCTTCACATGCATATCTCTCCTTCTATGCCTTGCTTTACATATAGTAGCTTTCGAGCTTAGTTATTGCTCCCAATAGCTACCAAACCTTAGCCCTCATGCTTCCTCACCACTTTAGCTACTACTCCAAACTAAAACGACTCCACCACAAGCTCATCGTACCCCAAAACCTAAGCTAAGTCTCTGTCTCTCACCTAGCAACCCTCATACAGCTAAGCCAACACCACCATTACCACCTTCCACTCTGACTACCAGCAAATCCACCTCTAACCACCCGGCACTCTCCCTACCCCCCTCCTCCCAAGTTCAATTTAAAACACATAAAACTTACATCACCTACTCAATTTGGTGCTCGGATTTTCCCAAGGAACCCCACTGTTATTGCTACTCTCTTCTCTAACTGCGACCTAGATCCAACCTATTGGAGCTTCACACCTGACTAGATGACCCACTCCTACCTAAGTTTGACCTATGCACCTATTGTCCTTTGGTTTGGCATACTTTGTTTTTTTGTATTTTTTTAATCCTTTGCAAATGTAAATATAATTGTCACCAACAAAGTAAAAAAAAAAAAAAGAAAGGAGAACTAAAGAATGAAAAAGAACAAAAAAAGAAAGAAAGAAAGAAGAGAAATGTAGTGAGTTTAGTTTCCTTTTATTTTTTTATTTATTTTCTTGGTTAAAGCATAAAACAAAAAAAAAATAGAAATAAATAATATAAATAAAATAAACTAAAGATTAAAAAAATCAAATCATTTTTCTCTTAGAGAAACCATTTTCCAACTAAATCACATGAATTAACCTCTTTTTCAAAATTAGGACCTTTAGAATTTTTGAAAATCTAATAAAACAGCTTTAAGAGGTTTTTTTGAAAGTTTCCTTAAATAAAACAAATCAAATTAAAAAAGATAGTTCGACTTTTTTTTTCAAAAAACTAAAATCAGGTCACCTACCTAAAGTTTTCATTAAACAAACTGCAGAAGTTTGATCTCGAATAGCAAGTACTTAGACACTTATAGCAATTAAGGGCGACTTAAAATATAGAAAAAAATATATTTTTCCACCTTTTATAAATAAGTAGTTCTTTTAGCATTTTCATAAATATGAATCAATTCTTTTTTTGTAAAATAGAAATTTTAATTTCAAAATATAAGGGTATATTAAAAATTAAATCTAATTTTGGAAAGTTAGTAGTGGTACTATAAGGGTTTAAAAGATTATCTTTCAGACTCGATCTTTGGTTTATCAAAACCTCTTTTAAATTGCTTTTCCTCATGTAAATCAGTGTCTAAATCAAAACTAATTAATGTGTCTTTAGGATTGAACACATGGAGAAGCACTATAACGAAGCAAATAGAAAACAAATAGGGAAAAAGCTAGCAAAGTCCAAGCAGCTACTGAATGAATATAACGCACCACGTAATCTTAATTAGCCTACAATCTAGCAGATATGACACAATGGTTTAAACTGAAGGGTTACTCACCACTACTCTTCATTAAAGGGAATTTATAAGAGCTGAATGATAATAAGAACACTAAGGTTGCTCAATGTAAATAATTCTATATTGATTAGTTGGTTATCTACATACAAGAAAGTGAAGGTTTATATACCCATCCACTAGGATTACTTTATATGTATGAAAAGATAAAAGGTTATTCTACAATTAGACTACATAATAAATACTAAAAGGGTTAAAAGAGACAAAGAATATTTAGTAAAAAAAAGAAAGAATCATTCTAAAAAGTTGTGTTCAAAAGACACGTGTCGCTTGGTGGTTAGATATTAGGAATATGATATAAAATAGGCGAAAGTAAGAAAGCATTGCAGTTAGGGGCTTACCTGATCTGGATTAGGTTAAGAGCTAATCAGTCTAGTAAAGAAGTCAACTAAATTAGAGCCAGACGCCTATGGTCAGTTGGGGAGCTCAACTTGGTTAGTCTTGGGATATCCTTTAGAACAAGACTTCGTTGCTGGGCAGGAGTATGTCTGATATATGTGAGGATCTAATAGACAGGTTGGTAGGAGATTAATATGGCATAGGGATCCTAATTTTGGCTTTGGTTTCAAGCTAATATTCTTCGTGCGAGTCCTTAAAGTCCATTAGCTCAGCTACAAGTATTGGTCCAAAGGCTTAATTCCTATCATCTGCTTAGGGGTCGAAAAGATTTGCCTTCAAAACCGAAGTGGTTTCTGCTTCTTCTTTTGGGGCACATATAGGATCTTCTTCTATTGGTTAGTGAGGGATTAGATCAGATACATTAAAGGTAGAAGAAACACCATAGTCATCAAGCAACTCAATTTGGTAAGAGTTATGGTTTATTTTCTTTAAGACTTTGAATGAACCATCAGTTTGAGGAGGTAGATTGTTTTGTCTCAAGTGTAGGAATTGTTCTCGGCTAAGGTATATCCATACCATGTCTCCTAGGTGGAAGGAATAGGCAGCCTTGGCTACCGATTTCCTATTGTCTCTGATTGAATTTGGTGATTTTTTTGGTTACAAACTAGTGTAGTTCATATAGTTCTTAGGCTCGGTCAACTCTGGATTGACTCTCTTTAATAGTTACAGGAGTGCTGATTATATCTAGAGGAATAGTAGGGTTAAGGCTATAGATAACCTCAAATGAGGTCTTCCCAGTAGTACTATAGACAGTTCAGTTGTATGCGAACTCCATAACTGGTAGACACATATCCCAATCCCTCAAGTTCTTTCTCATGATAGCTCTAAGCAGATTGCCTAGTGTCCTGTTTACCACTTTAGTCTAGCCATCAGTTTGAGGGTAGTTATTAGAGTTAAATACACGTTTAGTTCTAAGTCTTTTCTAAAGACTCTTCCAAAAATAGTTCAAAAATTTGATGTCCAGATTTGAGACAATAGTCTTCGGTACCCTATGTAGTTAGATAACCCCCTATAAAAACAAATTAGTAATATATAAAGCATTGTTAGTTTGATGGCACAGCATAAAGTGTACGATCTTACCGAAGTGGTCCACTACAACAAAGAAACAATATTTACCTCTAGATGTCTAGGGCAACCCTAGGAAAAATTCCATGTTAAGGTTGGCATAAGGTAAGATTAGTGTTAGTAGCAGCATATTTTCTCCATAGGGTTTTCTCTTCCCCTTAGCTCGTTGCACACTTCACAATTATTAACTCCCTTATGGACATCCTTGGCTAAACCTCACAAGTAAAAGTTTTCTTTCAATAGATTAGCCATCTTGGCTTCCCCAAAGTGACCTAATAATCCCCTACTATGAGCTTCCTTGATCAATTGCTCATGTATAGAACAATTTGGTATGCACAACCTTCAGTCCTTAAATAGATAACCTTACTAAAGATAATATCCCTTGACAGCAATTCTATCCCTACAATGTTCTATGATAGGGTTGAAATGAAGATCATGAGTATACTATTCTATAATGAGTGAGAAACCTAATAATTTATGTAGACACCTAATTTTTGCCTCATTTATTTTTGTTTTTATTATTTTTCTTCCTTTTCACTTTAGGCCCTAAATCAGAAAAACACAAAAAATTACGAAATTAAAGAAAACCTAAAAAATTTAGAAATTTAGAAAAACTAAGGATCATAGAAAAATACAAAAAGAATTTCAAAAATAAGAAATTTCGTAAAGAAACCTTAAAAAGATAAAAACTTAGAAAATGAAGTTTAAAAATTTAGAAACTTGAAAAATTACAAAAAATAAAACTCGAATGAAAGATTTTAGAAAATAACATGTTATTAGGATAGATTTTAGTTTTAATTTTGGTTTAGAAGTTGGGCTGTTGAACTTGGGCTTTGATTTAAATCTAACCTAAGCTGACTAAGTCTATATGTGCAATTTATTTGTTCATATGGACAAGGCACAAGCCAATGTCCTAATGGTTAAGCATATAGACTAGGCATGGGGTTTAAGTGTGAGGTTTCGAGTTCAAATCATGGCAAAAGATAGAGAGGCCTTTCTCTTTTTTGTTTTGTTTATAGTTGACTAGCATACTGCCACGTATCATGATTTGGTTATGCCACGTATCCTGATAAAGGGCATCATCAGATTGGATGGCTCTACTAAAGTAGCATCCATGTGGCATGCTACGTTTGCACTACGTATCACGTAATGACACGTGGCACGTCGGGAGTAGTCGGGTCGGTTAATGTGGCACCACATCAGCCCTTTTTTCCCTCCATTTCCTTCTCTTTCCCCTCCTTCCTTCATTTTCCCCAGATTTCCAACACTTTTCTCTTTGGATTGCTTACTTCAACACGATTTTAGGACCCTTTCTTGTTGCAATTTTGCCAAATCAATGGCAAAATTACAAGCTAAACATAGCCTACTATGAATTGAGCCCTTTAACACGACTACGTTCAATAAAAAACAAATTTAATTTAAGCTCAAAAAATCGGAAAAAACTAGGTTTTCTAGCATTCTTCATTAAATTCAATTATAACTTTCCTTTGTTTCTAAGATCGATTCGAGTATAAAATGATGTTGAGGGAGCTCACACAAAGACAGACGACCATTCTTGAGCTTTAGATTCAACTCTCAAGCTCTTTCTCTCTCTCTTGCCATTCCTTTTCCCTCTTTACCAATCACTCTCTCTTTGGGTTCCTTTCTCTAGCTAAACTTGAGTTGAACCATCACTACAACTGTGACCTTTACTCCGTCAGCTCCCTAACCCAACCACCCTCTGCTACCACCGTATCCTCCGATCACTCAACCAAACAAGCCACCACCTAACCCTAACCGCAGCAAACCTCCCCCCCTCAAATCATCACCACCAATCACCTTAGCCCCTAATTAAGCCCACGACCACACTCCCTACATGCTTAAACCCTACACCATACTCCCCTTTTAACTACAGCAACCCTCGATAGCACCACCTGAGCACTACTACCGACCGCCACTCACCAACACCAGCTAAACCACCCCCAAACGCTAAGGTAACCTCTTTACCCCCTTAATCCCAATCGGAAATACACAACACCCACCCCCCCCCCCCCCCCCACCTCCCCCTTTTCCCTTTGATTTAGCAGCTAAATCAAGCTAAATTGTGCCATGCTACTACTGTTGAAGAGGAACCAAGATCTGACTTGACCCGAAGATTTGACCCATGACCTAAACCGACCTACGCAACCAAAAGTTCATCCTGGTTTGATTCATTTTCAAATTGTATTTTATTTTATTTTGTTTATTTATCTACTTGCTTATAATGCAAATGTAATCAAAAAAGAAAAAAATGAAAAGAAAAAGAAAGAAAAGAAAAAAAGGGAAAAAAAGCAATTTTATTTTATTTTATTAGTTCAATAAAAATAAATAAGATATAATAAGAAATAAATAAATTAAGTGATGAAATAGGATAAAGAAAAAGTAAATAAAAAAGAGGGGAAATAAAATAAGAATAAATATTTTTTTTATCACATCACTTAGAATAATTGATTTTTCAAAAAAAAAATATAAAAAATAAATCAACCATTTTTTCAAATTAGGGTCCTTTTTAGATTTTTTTTCAAAAATAAAAATTTCAATTTAGAGCTTTCATTTTTTAGAAATTTTCTTAAATAAATTGAATTGAAGTACAAACATAAATTCAACATATATACAAAACTAAATTTAATTTATCCCACTAAAGTTTTACAAAAAGAACCACATACGTTTGATCCCGAATAGTAGATACGTAGATACCTGTGAAGTGATGGTAAAAAGCGAAAAAACCTAATTTCCCTTTTTCTTTAGTTTAGATTGTTTTGTTTATCCAATTAGAGTAATTAAATTAAGTCTTGTCTTTCAAAATTAAAAGGTGATTTTTAAAGATTAAAGTTAATTTTAGAAAGTCAATGGTACCCGTAAGGGTTTAAAAGTCCTAATCTTCAGACTTAAATCTCTAGTTTTCAAAAGAAAAACCGTTTTAAAAAAAAATTGGTTTTAATCAATAGATCGATAACTAAATTTTTACCAATATATCTAATTAGTTATAACTTAACTTCTTTTTCTCGACTTCGGTAGGCTGGTAACTCTAACCCCTTTTTAAATTGAAAAAATGGTTTTTCTTTAAACTGTAATCAAGGGTAGGTACTACATGGGCAAGGGTTTAGTATTGATTAGTTCAAAAAAACCTAATTTTACAAAAAGAATCGGGAGGGTGAAAAACTAAGCTCGACAATTTAGTTTGCAAAGTGGTCAATAAGGTTAGCCGATATGACAAAGCATCAACAACCACATTTGTACTTCCTTTCTTGTATCGAATGATGTTCGAGAAACCTTCCATAAACTCTAACCACTTAGTTTGCCTCTTCGAAAGCTTATTCTAACTCTTTAAATGCTTTAGGGACTCATGGTTTATATAAATAATAAACTCTCATGCTAGTAAATAGTGTTGCCAAATAGTAAACGCTTAGTAAAGAGAGTATAACTCTTTATAACTCTTTCTTGTATATAGAATAGTTTAGGGCAAGACCATTAAGCTTCTCACTATGATAAGCAATGGGTTGTCACTCCTACATTAGGACAATGCCAATTCTTACTCCTGATGCATCGCATTCCAATTTGAAGGGTTTATCAAAATCTAGTAGTAAAAGGATAAGCGCTGAGGTGAGCTTCTCTTTGATCACCTTAAAGGTTTGCTTAGCTCGATCGTTCCACCTGAACCCTTCATTCTTCTTTGTAAGCTCTATTAAGGGGGTGGCCATAATACTGAAGTTTTTGATAAATTACCTATAGAAAGAAGCTAAGCCATGAAAGCTTTAAAACTCAATGACATTCTTTGGCGCTGACCACTTAAGAATAGCTCAGATCTTCTCCTCATCTACTTAGAGTCCTTCCCCTAACACCACAAACCCTAGGAAGATCACCTCTTTCTAGTAGAACGTACATTTCCATATAACTTCTCAGTTCGTAAAATGTTAACTGCTTCGCTAAGATGTTGAACATGTTCATTCATGTTAACATTATATACCAATATGTCATCAAAGTATATGGCTACACATCTTCTAATTAGAAGGGACATTACATGATTCATCAACCTTATGAAAGTGCTTGGCACATTAGTAAGTTTGAATGGTATAACCAACTATTTGTAGAGTCCATGTCTGCTCTTGAAGGTAGCCTTTCACTCATTGCTAGGTCTCATGTGAATTTGGTAGTAGCCGCTTTACAGATCAATCTTTGAAAATATGTTGGCACTATGAAGCTCATCTAACATATCATCAAGTGTCGGTATCAAGTATCTGTACTTGACAATAGTTTAGTTAATTGCTCAGCTGTCAATGTACATGCTTTATGTTCCATCTTTCTTAGGGATGAGTAAAGTTGGTACAGCATAAGGGATTATGCTCTCCTTTACATATCCTCACTCAATGAGTTCTTTTACCTATCTTTTCAACTCGATTTGGTAGGGTGGTGCCTGGCTACATGTCAATACAGTGCTTAATGCCTAGAGCAAGAGGTAGTACTCTAGGCATTTCTTTAGGGAATAGATCGGAAAACTCATTTAGCAAGCTTTCATTAAGGATGTCCTCCAAATCTCTCATTTCCAACAATCTTCTGATTAGTAAGAACATAGACCATTTCAGTAGCTTAGAGCTCTCTTCAACTTACCACTAAGATATTCTTCTTATTAGCTTGGGTGAGCTAATTTTGGGTTTTATTTACTTAGGATAGCGTCATAGGTTTCAACATAATCTTCCTTCCCTCCTTAGCAAAGGCATAGGTGTTCTCATACCCAATGTTAGTAACACGTCGGTCAAATAACCAAGGTCACCAAAGCAACAAATGTGAAGCTCCCATGAGGACGATATCACATACTACTTCGTCCCTATACATACTCTCAACATTGAACGGCATGGTCACTTGTTTAGTCATGTGCAAAGCACCCTTATCATGAAGCCAATGTAGATTGTAAGGTCGGGGATGTTTTAAGGTTGGTAAACCCAACCTCTACACAAAGGACTATGTAACAACATTTGTACAACTTCCCCCATCTACAATGATTATATACAATTAGCCTTTGATGGTATACTTGGTATGGAATAGATTCTCCTTCTGGTCTTCCTTAAAGTTTGATAAGGAACTCAATACTTGTCTTAAGACTAGGGTCATCACTTATACTTGGTCAACATAGACACAAGTCTCCTCTTCCTCTTTCGCTTTAGGTTTTTTAACATCTTCTTCTTTCTCGAGCTCGATCTTGTCGATGTTGTCCACTACATCTGCTTGAAGCATCATGACTCGTTGGTTTAGAAATACAGTAGCCATATGTCCGAAGCTTAAGCATTTAAAGCATTTTACTTTACTGGTATTCCATCTAAAGTTTTGTTGCCCTTTCTCGTATATCGTAAGGGTTAGCCTAACCTTGGCTCAACTTGGCTGATCAGGTTAGCCCTACTAGCTTGCTTGGTTGTCATCTAATCGGTCATTCCTATCCGTGGCCCTGTATGACCTCCTCGACTCAACTTGAACAGGTCAGCGTAGAACTAAGGGTCGAGATAATGTTAGCCTAGGTTAGCTTAGAGCACTTCTCCTTTGTTTTTCAACCCTCTACGCTATCTTTATCACCTCTTCTATGTTATAAAACCTCTGCACCTCCACGGTGTGGTGAATTTCATATCAAAGTCCAGAGATGAACCTCAACACAATACAAGCCTCGGGTTCTTCTTTGTCAGCTTAGATCATAAGCATCTACAACTCTCTAACATAGTCATCAATAGATTGGCTTCTTTGGCAAAGTTTTTGTAACTTTGCAAAAATATCTTATAGGTACATCTAGAGTAAAAATCTACCTCTTAACAACCTTTTCATCTCATCTGAGGTTTTAACTCCTCGCCTTCTATCCCTTATTCTGGCTACAATCAAATTTTTCCATCACATAGTAGCATACCTAGTAAACTTTAGTGTAACAAGTCAAACTTTGACAACATCTATATACCCATAACATTTAAACACCTTCTCTTCCTACTCCAGGTATCCATCTACATCTCTAATTCCACTGAAGGGCAGGATTTGAACCTGGACATTGTCTAGCCCTTAAGGGACTTGGTGTCTTCATCCCTATGCTTGGTAATAGTCAGCTTCTTCTTCTTCCTCCCTAAAAACTTTAACATCTAGCTCCTCATCATCTTCCTCAATCGCCTCTAACTCTAGTCTTTGTTTAGCAGCTCGATCTACTACTCCTCTAGCTCGTTGCGGTCGAATTGGGTGATTGGTTTGATTTCCTTAGCCATGGTGTCTCTCAAGGGAATTTTCTAATAGATTATGGTGCTGTACACTATGGGGTTATTGTCTATTAACTTGCAATGCTATGACTTGACTCTCAATAAGATTGGTTAGTCTATCAAGTTTGTCATCAACTAATCCTATGGTATTATTACCATTATGACTATAACTAGGTTGAGCCCTACTACTCTAATTATCAATAACTCCTTGAACGCTCGAATTTGATATGGTATAACACCTCTCAGACAAATTAATAACTTACTAACAACTTTAATACCCAATAATCACTCGAATAGAACAGTAGCAAAGTTACTCTGTTTTCATAATGGAAAATAAAGTAAAAACAGAGTAATAATGAGACTACACTTATACAAAAACATGCTGTAGCAGTTATGAAAGGAATACAGTAACCACTAACAGTAAAGTGAACCTAAGCTTCACTATAACTTCATACACTCCCTTGCAGAACCGTGCTCTGATACTAGCAAGCTGATGCGTCTTTAGGATAGAACACATAGAGAAGCATTATAATGAAGCAAACCGAAAATAGATAAGGAAAAAGCTAGTAAAGTTCAACTAGCTACCGAATGGATATAATAGACCACTTAATCCTACTCAACCTACAATCCGCCGGATATAATACATTGGTCTGGACTAAAGGGTTACTCACCACTTCTCCTTACTAAGGGAATAAATTAAAGCTGAATGATAATGAGAACACTAAGGTTGCTCAACATAAATAATTTTATATTGATTAGTTGATTGTTTGCATACAAGAAAGTAGGGGTTTATATACCCATCCATTAAGGTTACTTTACATACATGAAATGACAAAAGTGTATTCTATAATTAGGCTACATAAGACATACTAAAAAGGTTAAAGAGACAAACAATATCCAGTATGGAAAAGAAAGAATCATTCTAAAAGGTTGTGTTTAGAAGATATGTGTCACTTAGTAGCTGGACATTAGGATATGATACAAAGTATGCAAAAGCAGGAAAGCATTACAGTTAGGGGCCAACCTCATCTAGATTAAGTTAAGAGCCAATTAGTCTAATAAAGAAGTTAGTTGAATTGGAGTTGGATGCTTGTAGTCAGTTGGGGAGCTTAGCTCGGCTAGTCTTGGGCTATCTTTAGGGATAAGACTATGCTACTGAGCAGAAGCATGTTTGGCATATATGAAGATCTATTAGACAGGTCGATAGGAGATCAATTCGGCATAAGGATCCCCATCTCGGCTTTGGTTTTGAGTTAGTATTTGTTGTACGAATCCTTAGAGTCCTCTAGATTGGCTACAAGTGATTGGTTTAGGGGCTTGCTTCTTATCACTAATCTATCCATTTGGTTTTGATCTAAACCATTTGCTGACCTTGGTTAGATACCGACTAAAACTGTTTATAAAATTCTTTTAAAAATCTTTAGTTTTCCTTAAGCCTTAGTTAAGGATTAATATTAAATGGGTATCGTTTAATGTTGATCAGGTTAAGGAAAACTTATAAACTCAAGGGAAAATTAGGCTCGATACAAGTCTTTCCTCAACCTCTCTAAGCACTATAATCAAGCAAAAATACAATTCGTATCTACTCATGTAATAATCATTCCCCTTGTTAGCAATAAGAAAGTACCTTGCTTTTCTAATGGATTAAGACTGGTTCTTACTAATTTAGCCTTTTTATTTATATATTGATTGTAAGAAAGATCCTTACTCTTCTAAGGGACTAAGATTGATCCATATCAATTTTCTTTCTCTTTTTTCTCCCATATTACTACAGGGAAAGAACCTCGCTCTTCTAAGGAATCAAGATTGACCCATACCAACTACTTCTTATTATTTTATTCTTATTCATTTATTCAACTATTTTAAATTTTCATAAAATTTAAAGGGAGAGTTTCATCTACTTATTTACTTAAAATGAAAGGTCTCTAAAGGTCAAAGAGGATTCAACATACATCAAAACAAACTTTAAGAACAACATATGATTAGTGCTCGATCAACAATTTTATTATTGCCTTGAATTTGGAGCTAAATAGCATGTAACTTTGCCATGCATGAATTCCACTATTCAATTTAAGTAACATGTAAAATATGTAACATTGACTAAAAAAATTTCATAAAAGCACTATTCAGTTATTATATTATTAAAAAAAGAGGATTATAGACTTTAAAAAAAAAAACTAAGTTAAAATAAAGTATAGTTGATTTCTTGAATAGTAATCTAAGGTATACTTTTTTTTTTCATACCTCTACCCCATGCTTAATTTAGTACATTGTCCTCAATGTACTTATAATGAAGCATAATAAATGTGTACATAAGGAAAGTATAATAACACACAATGGACAAGAGAGTATTAGAAAGATAACGAAGCGTATTAAAAGTATGCATAAAAAAAATATAATGATGTATGATGGAGAAGAGAGTATCAGAGGATGATACACCTTTGGATGAGCACAAATTGCATGTAAAAGTATATAAAAGTGAATGCTCGCAAAAGTCACCAATGAATTGGTACAAAGGAGATCTAAAAGAAATCCAAGTGAAGAGAGAAATTTATGCCAAACAAACAAAATTTTGATTATTTCATTATATGGAATTGAGAAGATTGCAACATAAACATATAAAATCTTAGAACTGATAATGGAAACTAAAAACATATAAAATGATAATTAAACAACTAAAGAGAATAATTCAATGTAAGAACACTTAAAAGAAATCTAGATCATCTACATCATTCTCATCATCAGAAACCAAATTAATGGTATTCTTCCTCCTTATCATCTTCCTTCTCTTCATCCCTTAAATCCATTCATTTTGCAACATCAATCAACTCTTCTTCTATGGGTAAAGGGGTTTTCATCTTGATTTGATTGGGGAGAATATTGAAAAAATCCATCAACCTTGCTTGTCAAAGAAACAATCTTTTTGTGGACTAAGATCTCTTAGCTAATGGAAGTTTCACTCTCTTTCCTTTTGGGTATAGTTTTACTGATATCATTCGAGAGGAGTCCCATTTGCCAGAAAGTGTAAAGTAACATCAAGGTTACATCCCTCATCATAGTCAACTAAGATTATTTATTTTTCTCTAGGATTGTAAGATACAAATCGTACTTAATTTGGTTGATATGGGCTTCAATGGTTGATGTCGTATGAAAAAGGCTAAGACTACCATTAGGTTGATTGGATAACCCTTCGCAAGACTGTAAAGGTAGAAGACCACATGCATTACTACTACCTCGATAGTTTTACCTCTCCCACTAATATTGTGGGTAAGCAACTAGTAAAGGATCTAGTTTATAGGATTTTTCAAGTGAGATCCTCCAACAAACTTAAGGTTTTACATTTTTTCTTCAATTAGTGTTTGCCAATAGTTGTGAGTGTGACTCCATATAAGAGTTCACAGGGTAATGTGTAGAACTTGAGAGATTGCACAAAGTCTTTTCATAGAACCCTATGAAAACTTCAAATTATGCTTTGGAGAAGGTCAACTCGATGTTTCTTTGATAGAAGGATAATGTGTTTTAGGCTCTACATGGGATTTGGTCATGCTCCATGGAAAGGGTAGTTAAGAACTCTACAGTGAGCTTACTGTAAACTGGTTCTTAGATACTTAACAATTTCTCCTAACCTCCCTTCTCTACCATAGCTCTTATTTTGGTCTCCATAGTAGCTTATCTAATTATTTCCCAATCTAGGAAACTTAATCATGAGAAGCTCTTCTTACTAAGCACCTCAAATCTTACTTTGTGGGGATTTTTAAACTCGAACTTGTATTTGGGATGTGGTGGTAAAGTTGTGAGTGGCTCATCTTGTAAGATAGGTTGGGAAGAGGCCATTTTAGTGTTACGATAATAGGTGTTTTTGGATTATGGAGGAGCCATAGATGTAAGCAAGAGGGTCTTCCTCACACTTAGTACTTTTGGATATTATAGTATGAGTGTATGTTAAGGAGGAGGATAATTCACACAGCAATAGAAATTAGTATATGTAAAAACATACCCAATATGCTATTACTCCTCAAAAAGGGAAACTTGTTCTTAATAAAAATGGTAAGTGCACAATCACTATAATAGGTAATATCTAAGCTAATGAGATTCATTTAAATTTTCAACATGGCATGAAGAAGTAAGATGTTAAAAAGAGGAAAGTGGTTCCTTAGCAAAAGGAAGCCGAATTAGGAAGGTTTGCAATAATAGTTTCATGAAAGGTTTGAGTAGCATAAGTAGTGATCAATATTGCATGACTACAATCAAGATTATGGGTGTGATCTTTGGCCATGGTGTTTCCCTTAATTCTTTCCTTTGTTCAAACTTGAGTGTTTCCTTTAATCCTTTCCTTGCACATGGTTCTCTCTAACAACCTTTTCAAATTTCAAGCAAATTTCTAATGATAAGATTACGGGTAGGACTATAGGTGTGATCCTTGTCCGTAGTCCTCTAACTACTCTTTTACCTCTTTGATTCCATGGACTTTATGCCCTAGTTCATGATCTCGATCCATACTTTCCTTTCCTTAGAAAATTCAACTTCTTTTTTAGCGTTTTCAACTTGTAATACCTAAGAGTATTGTTAAAAGTGAAGTTTGTTGAAATATCATATGGCCAAAACAAAAAAAATAAATAAATAAATGAAACAAAAAAAACATAAGGAATAAACAAATATCTTGGGTTGCATACCAAGTAGTGCTTTTGTTTAACATTGTTCACTTGACGAATTAAGATAAAGGTTACTCATTTTTGCAAATCAGGTGGAGGTCAAACTCAATACAATTCTCTTGATCATACTCTCCCCTTAAATATAACTTGAGTCGATGACAATTTACCTTAAATGTCCCTCACTTGGTGTTTGAAATCTCTATTTCTCCATACGAGAGTAAATGTATTACTTTATAGTAGCCCAACCATCTTGGTTTAAGCTTTCCTAGATAAAGTTTCAATCAAGAATAGTACAAAAGAACCTTGTCTTTGACTTAGAATTGGTTTACTTACTTGATTTGGCTATCATGATAGTGTTTTACTCAGTCCCTTAATATTCTTAAATTTTCATAGGCCATCTCGAGCCATTCTTCTATCTCATGAGTATGATTTTGCATGCATTTCTTGCTATATTTTTTGTGGTCATTTTAATTTACTTTATTATGACTTTTGATGATTATGATACTTCACTAAGTCATTTGTTGATTTCAGGACTTTAAAGGAACAATGAAGTATGTTTCAGTTAGGCGACTTTCATGCTTACCTCGCCTCCTCAGGCACCCTAGCCTCTTCGAGCGTTTCGGCTTCCATAGGCCCTTGCCTTTTCAGGCCCCCACCTCTTCAGGCACTTTTACCTTTTTAGGTGCTCTGACCTTTACAGTTGCCTTCAACTTTTTAGGTGCTTCAACCTCTTTAGGCCCTTTTGCCTCCTTAAGCGCTTTAGCCTATTTAGGCCCTCGCTTCTTCAGGCACTCTTGCCTCCTTCGATGCTCCAGCCTCTTTAAGCATTTTTGCTTTTTCAAGCACTTTTACCTCCGGGCATTCTTGCCTCCTCCGATGCTCTAGCCTCTTCAAGCACTTTTGACTTTTCAAGCACTTTTGCCTCTTTAGGCCCTCACCTCTTCAGGCATTTTAACCTTCTCAAGCCCTCGCCTCTTTAGGCACTTAAACCTTCTCAGGCCCTTACCTCTTCAAGCACTTTGGCCTCTTCAGGTGCTCTAATCTCTTCAAGCGCATTAGCCTCTTTAAGTCCTCGCCACTTTGGGCACTCTGGTTACTTCCATTGTTTGCTTTTTTAGGCCTTTGCTTCTTTAAGTACTTAAGCTCTTCAGGCTTCTAGAAATCCCACCAAATCAACCTCTCTAAATACTTTATTTTCCAACTTTATAACCAAAGAGAGTAGGGGGCAAGTGTTGATAGGCATTTTTGGAGAATGATTGCATAGGCTTATATTAGAGGGCCCAATATCTAAACCTAGTCCAATGACCCTGTCTAAGAACAATCTCCATTGATTTACTATAAATACTAAGCAAGACCCCTAGGTAAGGGACCTTCTTCCATTCTCTCATTTTTTCTAACTACTTAACATTTCTCTCTACATGATAATAGAGCTAACTTAGGCATTAGAGTGGCTGTACCAAAGCATCCTTCGACACCCCTCGAAGTCGTTTTCATGATTTGTAGGTGCTGGCACTACCTCCCAACACCTTGAAAGGAGAAGTAAGCATACTGATGAACAGTATTGGCTAGGCTTGAGCAACTCTGCCTCGACTAAGCCAAAGAAAACCAAGAATTAAACAAAAAACATGAGCAAGTCCTTAACCTCCTCCATAGTAATATTCATCTAATCTGACCCAAAACAAAGACCAAGGCGATCATGACGCTAATAAAAGCGATGATTCCATTTATTCACCTGAGTTGCAAAAATAACAAGCCGAGAATATATTAGGACCTTCAGCTTCTGCTTTTAAAAGGAATGACAAAGGTAAATAAACACAATAGGTGCACCATATGGATCCTTCACATGTCAATACCCCTAGTACCTTAAGCTAACAGTTCTAAATTAAAAAAAAAAGTCCCTTTATTCCTATAATTATGGAGGAAGTAATACATTAGCACATAAATTTAACATAGTTTAAGACTTATGATGGAATAAAAGACTCCAAAGACCACTTGGAGTACTATCGTATGTTGTCTATGTTGCATGGCTTAAGTAATGCAATGGTATGTTAAGCTTTTCCTTCAACATTGAGGAATGCAACCAGCATATGGGTCAAACATTTGAAAATAAATACCATTTCCTATTTCGATGAACTAGCAAAAGTATTCTTTCAACACTTCCTTATGAGTAAACTTCCTATTAAGGACTCCTCAATCCTTAACACCATTAAACAAATGTTCGATGAGTCAATCAAGGACTATTTAGCTGGATTTATAGTCGAGATGGTCCAAATCCTAGAGCTAGATATGAGTGTGGCCCTTAACACCGTAATCGATTGAGTCAAGCCTCATGGAGACTTGTTCAAGTCTCTTGCAAAGAACAAGCCAAAAACTTTCGCTGAGTTCAAGGATAAAGCCACCTCATACATCTGACAAGAAGATAACATAAAGGCATAACAAGAGGCCGATCAGAGCAGAAGAGATGGAAAGAATGACAAGTGAAAAAGTTTGAAGGATAGACTTAGTACGGACAATGACCACAGTTCAGTTGTCGAGAGGAAGAGACCAAGGATCCTAACATTCTTATCCTATATGCGTATCAATCGTCCAATCTTGGATACTTTGATGGAGGTATGTGGGGAGAGAGGTGTCCTCTAGTGGCCAAAAAGAATGCGAGGGAATCCCCTAAGAAGAAATTCGAATAAGTATTGTAATTTCCACCATGACAAGGGTCACAATACAAATATATGCATTTAACTCAAGAATACAATTGAAGATGTAATATAATGTGGGCGCTTGTGAAAATTTCTAACACATGATGTCGAAAGAATTGAAAGACCGTCTCAGAGGAGACATAAGGAACAAGAGGATGAAACTCGGTTAATGATGGCTATGAGAGATGTAAGGGATGTTAATCCCAACAGAGTAATTAATACCATTGTCAACAGACCTAATATAGGCTAATTGAGTTTGAAGAACTTGATTAATGCCAAGAATTACATTTGCAATATTCACGAAAAAAAGGTCAGGATTAACAATACAATAACTTTTGGGGAAGAAGATTTTGAGGGTATCCAGAGGCCATATGATGATGCATTCATCATCAATATGAGAGTTGCCAACTTTGAATTAAGAAGATTCTTATTGATACAAGAAGTTCGGTTGATATCATTTTTCAGCATGCCTTTGATCAAATAAGGCCCAAAATCAAAGCGTAGCTACGATCTTAAAAGTATGATCTCTATGCCTTCAATAATCAACCCATCTAAGTAGTAGGAGTTATCTCTTTGCCAATATAGATCGATGATGATGAGCATGTTATAGAAGAGAAAGTGGATTTTCACGTCGTCAAATGTTGGTCCCCTTACAACATGATAATGGGACAGCCATGCCAACATCTATTTGGCATTATCACTTCAACAACACATCTCAAGGCCAAGTTCCCTACTCCTATGGGGGTTGGTGTATGTAGAGGGGATTAGTAATTGGCACGATCCTTATATATAAGGGCCTTAAGACAAGAGGAAGTATATCAAGTTGAAACTTGTCCAAAAGGTAAGTCAGTCAGCATAAAAAATGCTAAGAATGATCCTATGAAGATGATAAGGATATTAAAACCCTTGTTAGAAGATGTTTATCAAAGTCTAATTAACTTCCTACAAGCCAATGCTGATATGTTTGCATGGCCTCCTTCAAATATGTCGGGTATTCTGAGAGACGTTATGATATATAAGCTCCAAATTGATCCAAATGTGAAGGTGGTCCAACAGAGAAAGAGACATTTTGTAATAGAAAAAAAGATGTTATTGAAGGCAAGATTCATCCGACAAGAGCTTTATTCAACTTGGCTAGCAAATTGTATGCTAGTCAAGAAGTCTAATGGCAAGTGGCGAATGTGCATAGACTTCTCAGATCTTAACAAGGCTTGTCCCAAGGATTGTTTCCTACTACCAAAAACCGATTAGATGGTAGACACAACCATGGGACATACATTGCTTCTTTGATGGATACTTTCTCTAGTTACAATCAAATCAAGATGGACAAGGCAGACAAATTCCACACATCTTTGTTACCAATTTTGGAACATACTATTACACAATGATGCCCTTTAGGATGAAAAACGTTGGTATCACATACTAGAGATTAGTAACAAAGATGTTCAAATCTTAGATCTATAGGAATGTTGAAGTATATGTGGATGAAATGATTATGAAGAGCACAAAGGAAGATCAGCATCTTATTGATTTGGAGGAGACATTTGCCACATTGAGGAGATATAGCATAAAACTCAACCCATAGAAGTATATCTTTGGTGCAACATCAGGGAAATTTCTTGAGTATATGGTTATACGACATAGCATTGAGGCTAATCCGAGAAAGATTGAAGCCATAAAAAATATGAAATCACCTCACATAGTCAAAGAGATGCAGGAACTCACCGGCCAAATTGCTGCCCTTAATATATTAGTGTCGAGAAATGTAGATAGGTGCGCATAATTCTTTAAAATTTTGAAGAATCCAAAGGAATTCAACTAGACCAACGATTCTGAAAGAGCTTTCAATGAGCTTAAAGAATTTCTTACATAACCCCAGATACTATTGATACCCATTCTCAGAGAAAATTTTTACTTATATCTATCAGTCAGCTGCCGGGGACTTTCCTCTATACTAGTCCAATTAATGATAGAGAGCATCGATCCGTTTATTATGTCAGTCACGTTTTGCAGGGGCTAGAGCTTCGGTACACAAAGCTTGAAAAATTTGTATTAGCAGTAGTTCTCTCGGTAAGAAAGTTGAAGCCCTATTTTGTAGCTCACCAGATTATTATCTTCACCGATCAACCATTACTACAAGCATTGCAATAGCTTGATTCCTCGGGGAGGACAATGAAATATACCTTAAAGTTCAGTGCTTATGGTGTACAATATAAACCTAGAATGACACTATAGGCCTAAGTACTGGCAGATTTTGTAGCGAATTTACTAAAGAGGAAGATTGTATAGAGATTGTCGAGAAACCTATTTGGTTTCCTTATGTCGATGGTTCTTCAATACTAGTGCAGGCCTACTTCTTCAATGCTCCTATAATGTCAAAGTTCATTACGCTATGAAATTTAGATTCCCACATACAGCGCCAAATGTTGTTGGTGAATTTTGGGATCAAGGAAAATCATGCAAAAAAGAATGAAATGCTTGGTACTGAAGCTAGTCCAGTGTAGCTACTTTGATACCTAAGTTAGTAGGGTAACTTTTTACAAAAAGTATGCGAGTAAAGCGATAGAGAGATCTTATGGAGTTTTCTTTCCTATATTTATAACTGGCTGTAATGTCTAAGGTAATCGTTGAAATAACTGTTAAGATAGGTAAAAGCTTCTTGATTTCACATCTTTCCTGATATGTAAGGAGAGCAAGTGGTCATCTAATATAATCGTGCTTATGATAATTGTTCATGCCATGAGCTTGAATTCTAACTAGGAATAGATTTAAGATACATAGCATAAACGCCATATATCATTTTTCAAGAGGCATGCTCAGAGATTCAGCATGTTGGCGACCAAATGAACAAGAATGTTAGGAGTGAAAATTGACTATCAACACACCTATTGCTGAATCTATAGATTTTTTAATGGAAAATTTTAAACTAATATAAGAAGTTCACACCTACATCCAAAGTGGAAGGGCGTGATGTGGATATTTTCTAACCAACTCCTTAAAATACACCTAAGCATCAAATAAAGTTTCAAAATCGGACTAAGCAAACAATGAAACGTTGCGAAGCATGGTGATCCTAGCTAGAGTGAAATACTTTTCTAGGAGCTTATCTTTTAACTCTTCCCATGATGTAACAGAGTCCTTCTAAAGAGAAGTTAATTACTACTTTGCTTTTTATCATTATAAGAAGGGAAACAGTCTTGGCCTTATCGCATCATCCATTGCTCCATCAATTCTAAAGTTAGCACATATCTTTGGAAAATTAGCAATATGAGCATCTGGATCT
This sequence comes from Lumnitzera racemosa, assembly GCA_024138005.1. Taxonomy (NCBI): domain Eukaryota; kingdom Viridiplantae; phylum Streptophyta; class Magnoliopsida; order Myrtales; family Combretaceae; genus Lumnitzera; species Lumnitzera racemosa. The sequence continues at coordinate 55,076,547 of JAMXBC010000005.1, forward strand.
TCTTCTTTTACCTTCAAAATGCAATTGCTATTGGACCATCTATATGATTACCGGCGAGATATCATTTGCTATTATAGTTGGTTTCGTTATGTTGGAGTCAATTCAATTAATTGAGAACTTGATATAGTCAAATAAAGTCTTTGGTGCTTCTACGTTGTTGGCCATTACTTTAGTTTCCTTAAACAAACAAAAAGACAAATAAATTAAATTAGAATTGATTTAACTTAGAAAGAAATACAAAAAAAAAAGTAGAGTAATAAAGGTACAAGCTTTCATGATTCTCAATCCCCAACAATGATGCTAAAAAACTTAATACATGCACACAAGGCGATATTAGGCAAGTGCACCTTTTAAGTAATAATATAGTAGATAATGGAGTCTAAGGTTATCAATCTCCTGTGATAGTACACTTACTCACTCATGCTCGATTATTCTACTAAAAGGAGATATCAGTTGTAATGATAAAATAAACAAATTAAGTTTTAATTAAGAGAAAATAAAAGTAAATAACAATTAAACAATAAATAGAAAGAACAATTAAAAGCCAGAAGTAACCATAAGGGTATCTAGACTCTAATCATAAAGAGAATAACATGCAATAATTCTAAAGATTTCTAATTTATTTCCTATTCTTTTTAATTAGAGGAATTCAATTAATGTATTGATAGGGATCGCTTCACTGCTAATTCCTAATCCTAACTATACTCTATTTGAATCGCTTCTATAATAGAATAAGTTAGAATATCATAAATAGGAAGAATTCCTTAAACAATTAATATAATAAATCAATTCCAAAAGAAGTTTATAAATTATTACTAAGATTATAATAATTCTCTTCATTTGCAGTAGATTTATTCATGTATCGGTTCTTGCAACCTCAGTACATAAAGTTAGATAATAAAGATGACACTATAGAAATAACAACTCAATCATTGAAAATCATACAATTAGATTAATAAGAAATAAGGAATATTATTAGAATAAACAAGATGAGTACGTTATATGTTAACTTAAGGTTCACAGGTCTAAATATCTAAAGTTCTACTCCTAAAATATAATAAAGATGGAAACTTTTCGTAAAGAAAATGAAATAAATTCCTATAAATACTATTAAGCACTTGTTTCCTTTCCTCGCCAGTCTTCTCCTTCCTTTTTGAGCATATTTTGCTTCTATTTATATAAATCTAACAAAATAGCTCCCAAATGGCAAGTTTTAAAAATCATAAAATGACTATGCGTAAGGATCATGGATGTAGATATTGCACATAAAACTATCCTTGCATGAATTCTTTAAAGTTTCAATTAAATTTTTTGACAAAGGGATCATGGCTAGGGAACACGATTGCTTCATCCATGGTACTCTTTAAACTTCAATCTTTAGCATCCTCTGATGCTCGCTATCATTAATTCATTCTTCAAATCAAGTGGAATTCTTCTCAAAAAGTGCAAAATCTTTATTCTTTTCACTTCATTGCTCTTTTAAAGACCTCAAATTAAAAAATAACTTTATTAAGTGCCAAAATCATCAAAATCACCATAAAATTGATTAGATTGACCCTAAAAATATGATAAGAAATACATGCAAAGTTAGACTCATCACCTATCTATTTAAAGACCTCTAACCTCTTGGCACTTTGTATAGATTTTGTCTCTAGTGAAAGAAAAGCCGCCAATTATGGCATGATATGCATCTTTTGACACTATTTACCTACAATGTTAAAAGTGCATATTCTTTTTATCTTTCACTCATTTACCTCTCTTCAGACTTTTCTATGTTAGTTAATTTTCTTCTTTTAGGTGCTTACCCATTTTAGTCATTACAATGTTTTCTTTTGTAACCCTAGAACACCCCATAAATACCATCCTATTATGTAACCTAAAAATTGGCCCATGAATATTCCTCTTTTTTTTCACTTCTTTCTTGTGAAGCTTGCCTTTCTAGGTTTAAGTTTCTATCATCCCTTAAGCACAAATTGTAGCAATATCCCTACACATTACATATGTATCATATTAACCAATGTTTAAATAGTAATGTTTTATGGTGCTTCATATCTACTTAATAGCTCATGAGTTGCCTAAGCCCTCATAAAACCCTCTCTAATTCTTTGGTTATAGTCAACTAGACTTACCCATTAGTACTATGCAAGTTACATCTTCATATGTGTCAATCTTAAGGCATATCACCATAAGGCAATTCTACTTAACATGGCTTAATTTTAGCTCTTAATAGGCAATTTGGTGGATGACTAAAGTCCTTGATATTTACAATAGTTATATAAAAAAAAAAAAACGTAAACTATGTGATGGAGATTAAAAAATAACTTAATTTCCTTTTCCTTAAAAAATTATTGATATATATACAAAAGAAGAACAAGTAAAGTTAAAACTAAATTATTTTCCCATTATTTTCTTTAGGAAAAGTGATTAATTGAAGAGAACCAAATCTTTTAACTTATTGTCAGTCATTGAAATATAAATTGAAACAAATAAATTTCCTTATAAGATTTACTATTGGAATTGAAATTTGAATGAAGGCTATGAATATTGAATAGGGAACTAGAAGATAGAGAAAGAGGGAGAAATTGGAATGAGATAGGGAAAAAGATGTAGTACCCTAACAGTTGATGGGCTTATAGAAATCCCGCATTTTCTAAAGTCTTGACTAATTGATTCAAACCCATTTTAGATAAAATCATTACTCCTTATCAAAATTCCTTTATCTCAAATAGATTAATTCATTATAATGTGCTAACAAATAAAAGGTTTTGCCACTTTCTCAAACTTAAAAGGAAAAAAAAAAACAAAAGAAAAACCATTATGCTATTAAAGTCGATCTAACAAAGGCTTATGATAGGGTAGATTTTCTTTTCTAAAAAAGAATCATGGAAAAAAATGGGTTTTACCTTGAAATGGATTAGATGGATTTTAGAATATGTGAGCTTCGTGTCATAAAACTTAATTCTAAATTGTTGAAGAGTAAGGAAATTACAAACCCTCAAGAGGAATTAGGTACAGATATGTTCTCAATGTTCTTTCAAGGTTATTAATTAAAGTTTTTTGTTCTAAGGATCTTAAAAGAATTAAGTTAAGAAGAAATAGTCCTAAATTGACACATCTTTTATTTTCTAAAGATTTACCCTTTTTTTCGTAGAAGTAAAGCACTCTAATTTGACATACTTTGAAAAATATTTTGTTAGAATATTGTATTACTTTAGGATAAGCTGTCGATTTGTAGAAGTCTAATACTTTCTTTAGTCATAATTCTTCTAAGGAGTTGAAGATGGAGTTATGCAATTTGATGTCCATCAACTCAGTGAGCAACCTAGGCTATAACTTGAGCCTTCTTGCAATTTGAGGAGAATAAATAAATATAGCCCTAGCATCAATCAAGGATAGGCTTACACAGAGATTGTGAAGATGGAAAAGCTCACTTCTTTCACGTGGAGGTAAGGAGGTATTGGTTAAGTAAGTGGCAAAAATGATATCTACTTACTTAATGCTGCTTTTCAAATACTTAAAGAAGTAGTATAATGGAGTTTCAACTATAGTTAGTAAATTTTAGGTAAAGAGGGGATGATGAGATGAAAAAAATTTACTAGAAGAAAGGAAGTTCTTTGCAAGTGCCAATGGTTAAGGAGGGTTAGGATATAAAACTTGGAGTAATTCAATGATGTACTCTTTGGTTAATTAGCTTGGAGAATAATTGACAATCTAGTTTATTACAGGTCAAAGTTTTGAAAAGTCTTTATATTCCTAAAAATGATTTCTTAGAGGATAAGAAGGGTTGAAATCCTTCTTGAATTTGATGAAGTGTCTTAATTAGAAGAGAGGGGATTAAGAAGATTTATTTTAGTAAATTGGAAATGGAGAAATAGTTAGGTGCATAAAAGAATCATGGATTCCTAAAGGACCAATTAAAATCTTGAGTTTCAATTTGGAAGTAAATGAAGATTTACAATGTAATGTTGAGGAGTTTATTGATCACGTGACTAAAAGTTAGAAAGACAATAAAGTTTCACATTCCTTTAATCAAGATCTTGCTAAAATAATTCTTAGTATCCCACTAAGCAAATCAAAGATGGAAGATAGATTAATATGGCCCCTTGAGAAGAGTTAGCATTATTTATTGAAGATTGGCGATAGATTATTATCAAACAAATCTTGGTCAGTAATAGACAACACTAGATCTCCATCCTTTCATATTGTTTCACCTTTTTGTATAGCAATATGGTCTATTGAAACCCTTCCAAAGCATAAGCATTTGTTATGGAGGAGTTGTAATAACTATCTATGCATAAATACTAATTTTTTTCATGGGAAAATTAGAGCAAATTCTTTATGCAATTTTTGCAAGCAAGAGGAGACTATTGAGCACATGTTTTTGCCTTATGAATAAACAAAATTAATATGATTTTAGATGCCAGATTTGATAGTATCAGATGCAGAAGTGACAAGATGGGTGAAGGGGTTCATGAAAATCATTGAGATCTTAAAGCTTCAACAACCTATTGTAGGGTATGATTTAATGGGATTATGTGATTATGTGAGACCTATGGTTAAGTGTCATACATAAATAGTAGAAGGTTGTGGTACTAGTTTATAAGGCTATAGTTGTGAACAACTTATCAATACACAAGTTTGAAACTTTTGAGCTAAGTAGTTAAAATGGGCCAATTAGTATTTATTGGCTTAGCTATTCATTACTTTTAGCTTAGGGCATTACATCATATATATGGTATATATGGAAGGTACGATGTGAATGTGTTATTTAAGATAAGATCCCTAACCCTTAGTCATCTATTAGGTACATAAAGGAGAATGAATAAGCTACAAATCATGGTTTATTAGCTGAAGTGAAATAGCAAATATTCTCTAGTTCATGAATGGTATATGCCACTGGATGGAGTAGTAAAAGTGAGTGCTAATGGTGCTTTTATAGAGATATTAGTATTGCTAGTGTAGGTGCTATTGCTTGAGATTAGAATGGGATGTTTCCAATAGGTTAGAGTTAAGAGAAACATGTAAATTGCGTGGATGTGGAAGCTCTTGTTATTTTGGATGGTTTGCTCTGAATTAAATATAGAGGACGGAGAAAAGTGATCTTAGAGATGGATTCTCTTATAGTTTATGTAGCTTTTAAAGGATATTCATCTTATTTAGTCTTGAATTCCTTTGTTTTGGATTTTCAATCTTTATGCCTTAATTTTGAGTCTATTTCTTTGGGTTTGACTAATAGAAATACAAATTATTGCACTAATTAAGTTATATACCAAAGGAAAAAAGGGATGAATATGAGTTGTTAGGGTTAGAATCCTTCTTCCCCTTTGTCTCTTTTAATAGAAGTTGATGTTAAAAATAAGTCTTTGAACTCTATATTTGGTAATCATTTTATTTATGAAGAATTTTATTTTTAAAAGTAAAAAAGAATTTTTTTTATTTTAGTAGCAAATATTAAGGTTAATTGATCCTCTACCATCTCTAATCATTAGATTACTTTCTTGAACCAAGAAAAACAAATTTTTTAACCAAATTGGATAGACCTATTAACTAAGGTTAACAATTAGGAGAGTCATAGAAAAGTTTCCAACATATGTGACAAAATGCTTGGAAGTGATTGCATTAGACTATCCATTTCTCAAACAATCAACAAGTGCATAAGCCATTACTTCATTAGGTTATGAGTGACATCTAAGCAAATAGTGAAATCAAACAACAATACTTAGAAAACATCCACAGTTACTATTCATACAATGTCATGCATATTAGATTAGATTAACCATTGCATCATTAAGCCATAATTAACATCAAAGAACCTCAGAGCCAACACTATAACTAAAATCAAGTAGCACCTTTGATTACCACTAATTAGAGCTACTGAGTTTTACAATGTATAAACCTATATTCTATCCTTAACTTAGTTCAATAGGTAAGTGTACCTATCGTTTTATAGCACAAATGGGTATAAGGTTGTCTCCATTGGGAAAGGGATTCAAACACTAGTACCAATTATTCTTCTTATTAACTAGTGACTTAATTTATCAAGTGATGAAAAGATTAAACTATCTAATTTACTAGCTAAACTACACTAATCCACAGCAACTTTTATCTAACACAAATGCTACAAAAACTATTAACACTACAATGATTAACTTATAGACTTGCTTTACCACTTAGTATAATATTATCAATATGCTTTTTATCCTAATACTTGTTATCTGCAGGAAATTACAAGTATATAAGCATTCTTCTCAAAACTACTTATGTCTAATCCTAATTGTGTCTATTAGAATGTCTTCTGAATTTAGACATGACATTAATATAACCTAAATTAGCTCTATTATCAAGAGTAAATTGTTCTAATGAATTGGATCAATTTATAGAATTGTTTGTCAACATATTCTATTAAAATCTAGCCTAAGACAAAGTCATACACTACATTATACTTAGATTAATTAAGTACAATTCATTAGGAATAACAACATTAGGAAACTACTATTTTATGCACTTGATCATACTAAGTGGATATAGCAGGTCCTAAACTGTACACACATGATGAAGAAACAAAACATATCAACAAAATGCGAATTAATAAAGAAAGTAACATAAGATAAGTAAAAGAATACAACCCTATTTGAATTCCACTATAGAAATCTTTACAACAAACAAACGATGAATTCCTATCACCTTTCTCAAGTAATTTCGAAAAAAAAGATACAACACTTAGAAAATTATACTGAAAATGAAAACACAATGATATAAAGATGGATGATTAGGTGTTTGTTGGTGTCCTCTATCTTTTGATCTAATATTATATCTTCTCCTCTAAAATGTTATCTCGCTTTTTTGATCTGGTGGTTTTTCTCCCAAAAGTCATGGTCTATTTATACTTATCCCCTCAAAGGACTCGAATATACCACTTCAAGACACCACCTAATGTTAAAACATTTTCTACGTACTACGTACTACGTACTAGTTTGTGTGAAAAAGTTGAAGAAGAACAATTGTATCTACTCCCATCACACTCTTGACTTAGGGTGTAATCATCTCGAAAAACAAGATTCTACACCAGTCATAGCTACGATAGTGGCATAATTGATAGGGAGATCATCAATGCTTCCACTATTACGCTCGTAATGAAGGGCATAATTAGTGCTGGCCAATGCAATTTTTCTTCATCATGCTTGTGATTGAATGAATCTTAGTTCTACTCTAAAGTTTTCTTTTGCTTACGGTCGTGATTGACTTAAAAGTCATTGTTCTTATGTAAATTTTATCTCTTTGCTCATGATTTATCTGAAATCAATACATTATACAATTAAGTACCAAAACTTAAGAATTGAATCACAATTAATAACAATTTTATGCCTAAATATGCCTTAAAAGTATAAAGTAATTTACACTTATTAACCTCATGGCTACTAGTTAATGATCACTTTTCTATCGCACTTCTCTCTCTTTCCCCCTTCCCTTTCCTAAATAGACCTTTCGAGGTGTCATCGAGAGGCAATAACTCTTTTTCTTAACACATGAAGCCATTTTAGACTTTAGTAAGTGTTTCTTAGACTTCTTGGTTCTTGCCATCACCTTTTCTTCATATGTATTCACTTCTTCATCACATATATCTTTGGAATCATTTGTCCTATATTGTATTTACTTATTGTAGGAAAGAACTTATCAAATTGGGATGAATGTTTATTGGTTTTAGAGTTTACTTGTAACAGATCTATATACGTCTCTACATGAAAGTCATTATGATCCCCTAAAATAGCATTTAGGGCAACCGAATCTAAATTTAGAATTTTTAGGAAAAGGTTATTCAATTGAACCTAAACTTTATGATTAGGATAAAAAAGTTTATCTAAGTGACTCAATGAAGTTAGATTTTGAAAATAATGGTCCAAAAATCCTAATTTTACCCTTAGAAGTTTCATTATTTAACATAGTATAAAAGTCATTAAAACCCATAAAACCAAGTTCAGAATATAATGAGGATTTAGAGATAAATTAATTAAACTATAACATCAGATAACATAGTATAATTTACTATATCAATATACACGTATTTTTATGAGTATACATAGTATATATAATAATTATACCCATAAATTAACCCGAAATTATATGATTATATATAATATGTGTTCAATTCATAAAAATAACGTAGAAATATGTCTTAAAAATAAAGATATGTTAGAAATATAATTATATGAATACAAGTAAATGTTACACGTGATATATACTCATATATTAATAAAATAACTAAATACTAACATAATATACCTAAATTACTTAAATTATACTAAAATAATAACAAAGCTTATCTAAAATTTAAGAAAAATAGCTAGATAATTCAAGAATCTAGCGTAGCATCCTCATGCTGAATTAATATGATGAATCAAAAGGCAATGGACATAACCTACTTGATGAAAAGGGAAAGAAAATTAACAAAAGAAATTCCATGTGGCAAATCAACTCCTATAAATAGCAAACTATATCAAAACTTCCATGGTTTAGCAAATTCAAAACTAGGATAGAGTAAGGAAAAATTTTTGGATAATAGAATTAATTTAGAAAAAATTACAAAAAATAGGGTAACCCACTAAACTACAATCGAACCCAACTTAATTGAATGTTTGCTGTGAAACCCATCTACCATTATGGAGAACCCCCATTGTCTAGCCCTTCCAACAACTAGCCACTACCCTATGACCACCAAAGTTCTGACGATTAGGCAAGTCAAACTTTTGCCCAATTTTTCCTCAAATTTTAAAAATTATTAAATCTACTAAAAGAATTATGAAAAAAATATATATTTAGGTTATCTTAGATATACTTTTGTGCGATATTTTTATTTTTTTTAAATTTAGAATATTTTATACACTTGCTTGAGAAAGTTACTATTCATTTGAATTTTGACATTCAAAATAAATACATCATATGATGTTGTTTCTAGATCAAAATTTTTGTGTAGAGTATAAATGATATATATTTGATTTCTTTTGTGCCATATATTTTATTTAAGCATTTTTAGTATTTACTGTAATTTTAGCACTAAAAATTGCTAGAATTAGAGTGAAGATGTGAAATAAATAGGTTTTTATGAAATTAATTGATGAAAATGATATATATTGACTTTAGGTGAATTATAATGATATTAGGATATATTGAAAATAATTTTGTATGAAAATAATAATATTTGGGCAATTAAATGCAATTTAAGGATAAAATTATAATTTCGAGTATATAGGCAATAAACTGATAGTATGAAACCAAGTGATGACTGAATTCTCCATATTGTTAGGAGTCGATCGAAATTTTTAGGGAATTATTAGGTGATCCAAGCTATTTATTATGAATATACGTAGTAAAATAGTTTAGATTACATAATCGGGCTCGTTTTTAGTAATAATAGGCTAAATTATGATAAATAATGAAATAAAAACTACATATATACATACTAGTAAGATTTCATAAAAGTGAAATTTTAATATATTTAATGATAATCTTACAATCGAGGTATGTTATATACATATTAAGGTTAGATAACATTCATATTAATGAGTTATATTGGCAAATTATATAAAATATTGTTTAAGTACATAAAATAAGTATAATATAATAATATTCATTATAAGCATGTATAGGCATACCAAAAGCTCGAAATACCCTTCAAAAGTCATCTTTTGAAATAGAACTCATAATACATATCGGTAGGTGTGTGCAAACCCGATAATACTAATTTTACAAAAAACAAACAACCTTAGATAACATAATCTATATCTCTATAATATTACAAGAATTTACATATTACAATAATCTAACCATAATTGAACTGTGATTTAACCGTTTAAAAGTATGTTTCAATATGATCAAAATGATATATTATAAGTAATAGTATAACTATATATATTATCGATATTTAATAACTTAGCTTAACTTATATAGTAAAAGTACATTCTATTATATAAGGAAAATAATAATATACTTTAAATATATAAATATATGGATATATATATATATATATATATATATGGTTGGTTAGCAAAGTACATTTAGATAGAATCTTAACATTTTCATAACTCTACAAAAACTAAATTTGGGTTTTGTATATATATATATATATAGGGTCTTTTAGTGAACAGAACGCTGAAGAGACGAATCTTCTGTAGTGAGCATTTAAATAGGTAAGTTAGGATCGTAACTTTACCACTTATTGAAATATTATATTACAGTATCTAAAGACTTAAGAGTACTTTTATTTGTGATTGTAATTATTAATTTTTGTGCATGCCATTTGTATGATTGGTATTCTGTTATGATAGGAGTTGAACTCCTTAGTGTATTACTCTAAGTGATTGTTTTGTTCTGTTTTGTTGTGAACTTGTTTTGCTAACCTTAAATAGAATTAAGAGTGATATGACTATTAACTTAATTGGACATGTATAGCAACCGTTAAGGGAATGATTAGAAGTGTCAAGCCAAATACCAACTTCCTTTGATGAAGATAACTAAAATGGTCCTTTTCCCATCCTTAGTTAAACTAAGTGATAGGTAAGGAGGTCGTAGTAAGGATAAGGGCCGTAGTTTGAAAGTGGACATAAGAAGAGGGTATTCTCTATTACACAAGTTTAGGTTTGGTTTGATTTGAGTTGTGGCAAAACTGCTTAATCCAAGTTGGAGCAAATGCAATTTCATTGACCTTACAATTGACCAGATAACATTGTGCAATGTTTCAAGTGATTGATTGCATTGCATTGCATTTCATTTCATTTAATCATAATTAAAAACCTTATTTGTGATTATATAGTACTCTTCTGACTCCATCCCACTTACTAAGCTAGTTATGCTAACATTCCCATAAACTCTTTTGCAAATGATGAGTAAAGGTCGAGATGTTCAGATACCATCACCCCTAATTAGTGCATTGTTGGCTGAGAAAGTAAGGAAAGGAATAATCTACTAAATCTAAGCTTTTTATTTTTGTTTTGTTAGTTTTGAGGAAAATAACTGGGAATTCCCTAGGATGCCCATTAGTTTTCTATCTTATTGTTAATAGACTTCAAGACCCGTAGCACTTATAAATCTAGATGTGAAATGTTTATATAAGTACTGCTATGTTATGAGAAAACAAGCTATACAAAATAGATATTTTATAAAGCTATACTCTTAAGTTTGATCAGTCACAAGTATCAAAATGGATGCTTCAAGCTAGTTGAGTCATATACGCCCTGCATGAACTATATCTATGATAGCAGTTGTAAGGTCAACTTCAATCTCAAGTCAGTTTACATGGAGGGATTGTTACAACTTCTCTTGTTCAAGGTGTAACAATTTTGAGTTGGTATTAAAGCATGGTTTTAAAAGAACCAAGCTTTGAAGCGTTTAATTAAAATGAGTAGATAATAAGATCACCAAAAGTGGGGTTGATAATAAATATGAAAGACTTAGATTTATAGGATTATATATATAGCTTAAATATGTAAAACAGGTTATAAAATGCCTTTAACTTGATTATTTCATTTTATAGGAATGGTTTATTATATGCATGGTGGAATTTTGAATGAGAAGGAGATAAGATACCTATTAAGTATAAGTTTCAGTTGCAAAAGTTGTTATTAGATATAGCTAATTGGATCATGTTTTATGCTATTGCGGAGATTATCAAAAACTATAAGCACAAGAGGCCCTTTAGTATGTAAGGTGATTAACAGATAATGAAGGATGAATTAGGACTTATATATAATGAAAATACTACCATAGTTCCCTATGAGAAGAAGTACTTTCGAGAAAATAAGGTTTGATTTGTAATAATTCCTATACTATACTTTCCTGCTATTGTAGAAATAGATAAGAATTACCTTCCCAATTTTAATCAAGTACCCTAAGTGTTCCATATATCCTTAAAAACTATCTACCTAGTATGGTTGGTTGGTTTCCTAGATATCCTCTAGATAAGATTATAGGTACAGAAGTACCATTACAATCTTAAGAACCTGAACCCCTTGTGATACCACCTAAGAATCTACCTTAAGATGCTTAGCCAAATGTAAAGTTTGACGATGAGGATGATCTTGAGGAAGATCTAAAGGAAGTTGAGGCTGAAGTAGAAGCTATTTTTGAAAATGGAGTATAAGATAGTAGAAGTGAGGTGCATGATGTGGTTATTATACCAAACACCCCCATCATAGTGGAGATAAGCTCAAATTCTTAGGGGAATAGAAAGGGTGATTGGTTTCCTTTTGAAGATGCAATAACTTTAGCAAGTTCAAGTAATTAAAAGTCTAAGAAGATGATGAGAAGACTTGTTTGGGCTTTTGACATCATCTTACCTAGTTGATTTGATGTACCTAGGTCTCTTAGTAACTTTTGATGTACTTTTGACTTTTTGAAAGTAACTTTTTGTACTTTTGATGTTTTAGTTACTAAATATGTAAATGATGTAAATAAATTTGTATATAGATGAAAATGATGCAAATGATTAGATGTGTAATTTGATGTTGTAAACAAAGCAATGTAATCTTTTGAATGTAAAGTTTCAATCATCCTATGTACTATTGTAAAGTAAATATCTTTATTTTCCAATATCTGTGTAAGATATTGATAGGAATATGAATGGCGAAGGAATGAAGCAAATATATGATATAATGTTACAAGTGAAACTTAATAAGCTTAGGGTGTATAGATATATTTGATCTTATATAGAATGTGTAATAAGTAGTATATGAATATATCATTGCTTATACATAGAGATAAAATATTATAAGTCTTGTGTTGAATGAAATCCTTCTTGAAAAATTTATAGTCGTATGTTACATATATAGAGAATAATTGATCTATATGTGAATATAAGTCGCTTAGATCAAGTATTAACTTCTAATACGCATATTGTAAGTATAAGGTTGATAGTTAATCAGTTGTGAACCTGAATATGGTAGAAGAAGCAAATAGAAATGAAAATGGAAACAATTAACCTAAAGGAGTAGTATCACCTCCTAACCCTTCCAAAACTACCAAAACCACCTAGAAATGGTGTACCACCTCCTACTCTGAACATGATGGGCCTAACTTAGTTTAGACAAATGTTGGCTAATATGAATACCATGATCCAATAGCAAGGAGCTTTAATTCAACATCTGATCATGGGTAGAATGTAGTATACCAAAGGCTACTAGAAGTTGAACCTAGATGAATTAAAGCCCAAGATGCTAGTCGACTTCTTGAGTTTATGAAATTGAACTAGTATTTTGAAGGTGAAATGGGTAAACCTGCTGTAAACCCCGCAAATTTAGCTATTTAAGAGTAGGATTGAACCCTAATACTATAGATGACTTGAGGAGTTATTAAAGCCAATCAGGATAAAAATTTAATAAATCATAAATCTAAATATATTATAAGTAGTAAAAACCTTAGAAATTGATCAAAACCCTAAATCGTATACTAAAACCCTAAAACTGCTTTAGGCACCATTAACCAAAATTGAACCCGAATTTGTTCGAAACTCTAAAATTATAAATATAAACCTATAAAATAATTAAATATTACTCAATAGTGATAAAATTATAGTCGAATGAAATTTTCGACTAAATAGCCTATTCTTATGAAATTATAACGAAATCGCTATAATAACTTATAAAAATTATAGTTGTACCGGGTACCAATTAAATTGATAAAATTTCACAAAATTTTAAAAATTAATTTATGATGAGATTTGTTATAATTTTTATGTTTCGAAAAATTACATAGATTTATTATTAATTTTTATTTTCCCTCTCTTTCATTTTCATTTTATCTCTTTTCTTTCTTTTCTTCTTTTTCCCAACTTCACATTCTGGAAATGGGAAGCAAATTTAACCGCCCATATGAAGAAAAAATTTGCCACGTATTGAGTGGAAAATTTAAAAAAATGAAAAAAAATTGGATAATTACTTAGCTTAAATTTTAAGCTAACTCACATGTATAAAAGGAGGGGAAAAAAAGAAAAAGAAAGAAAAAAAAAGAAAAAATTCTGCACAAATAAAAAATCTGGAAGAAAAAAAAACATGAGGGAGTGATAGAGAAAGAAAGAAGGAAAAGAAGAAAGAAAAGAAGTAGGAAAAAAAAAGAAGAAGTAAGAATTAGAAGGAAAAGGTAAGTAAATTATTTAGTATAGATGGATGTATATAGTATATACATGTATAAATATAGTATTTGTATAGTATATTTTTAATAAAACACTACTATTACATGTATATATATGCACAAATACATAAATTAAATTAGATATGCACATATTAGACTATGTGTGTATGCATGTATGTATATAGGTATATTATACGAAAAAGTATGTATTATGTTTTTTTTATTTTAAATATACATAGGATTAGTATTAAGTATTTATATTAAATAACTATAGCATATATATATATATTTGTACCGTAAGCTATATATATATGTATCCATATATAATTATCTTCTTATATATGTATATATGTAATCGTATAGTATATATATGTAGTAGTATATTTCCATAAATAAGAATATATGTATATAGAACATATATAAATATGTATAATACAGGGTATATTTTGCGGTACACCGTATATATTATAAAATATATGTATAATATATAGTATACATATTTTATAATAAATATTATGTAAATATATATACCGAATATATATAATATAAGAATGGGTATTTGTAAATTATATATATATATTTAGGTCTTCGAAAATTACAAGGGTATATTATTATGTATAAATACATATACATATATAATATGTATAATGTAAGTATATATATATATATAAGTAGTATACCGAATATGCATTAGCATATATAATATATTTACTAAATTTGTAAATATGTAAGGTGTATATGTGTATATATAAATATATAACATAAAATATATAGATAATGGGAAAATGAGAAATAAAAAAAATAAGAAAGGCAATAATAATAATAATAATAAAGTAAAAATTTCAAAAATAGGAAAATATAGTCAAAATAATAAAAATATCAAATATATGATTTAAATAATTATTAAATCATAAATATGTTAAGAAAAAGAGAAAATTAATATCTTATAATTTTAAACTTAAATAATAATTTTTGTGATTTTTTTATATCACAATTTAAATTATGAGTCACAACATTCAAAACGGACCTCGTTATGAGAAAATACGCTCGAAAACGATCAAAATGGACTATAAGTTCATAATGACCCGAGCTAAAATAAAAAAGTTACATGCGATTCGATAAAAAGCTCGAATCAGCAATTTCATATAACTAAGTGAAGTAGACCTTACGAATTCTAGCACTAGTTAGCTTTAAATTCCCTACCTTACAAAATTTTCATTACTTTTAAGTGATTTCGATATCAACCCTAAGCTGCCACCAGACTACTACGACCCCTAAGCTAGCCATGGCCGAGTGAGTTTTTCCTAATGATTCCATACTTATATGTGCTTGTAGTCAGTGAATATAAATTATGAATTATAAATGAATGTGTATGGGGTTGGGTTATACTTGTGCATGATAATTGTTAGTGATGGTGAATTTAACTTACATTGTAATAATATAATGTTTGTTATATAGTAGATTCACTAGATTGATTGTTTGTGGCTTGGAATGATCATTGAATAAATAAGACTAAATTTTATTCAACTAGAAAATTTAATTTAGATCATGCATAAATCATACACTGCATAACTAATTCCGGGCAATCATATTACACGGAGGTAGCGAGAGGCCATACGTGGGTTGGTTATTGAGTGTTATTGATTTTGTATGGTACACACGTGCAATATGACCTTACCCGGACCTACAGGATGACTAGGTGTTAGAGGCGCTAACCGCCTGGCTATGGGTCGAGTCTAGAGGCCTTCGTTTAGGGATGAGTGAGGGCTACGTGAACCTACTTATAATCATATGTAGAACTAATTTTGATAAAGCTAGTAATGGATGTACCATTACATTTTAAATATGAAACACGGAGTTTCGTTGTGAAATAAGTTTTAATATGATACCCGGATCTGACTGTACCAATAAATCTCTAACCTTGAATTTGGAGGGTGTTAAATCTGAGTTACATACAGTACCTGATCACCTGCATGTATTTGTTTAGTATACTGTTTGTTATGCATTTATTTGGTTGAACCTAACTATTGTATGACTTGATTGCTGTGTGGTTGAGGGAAAATAACTCACTAAGCTCTTCTAGCTTACTCCCCAATAGTTTTCTCTTGTAGGTTGCTAGATGATTGGGTATGGGTTAAGAACTGAGGGTTAAGTGTCAACGGGTTAAAAACTGAGAGTTAAGTGCTAATGTCAAGATGCATAGAAGTTAGACTCTGAGGACAGACTATATGGTTCATTGGAATTATTGTATACTACATTTAAATTTTGTAACTTTAGTAAGTCTGATTTTTAGAACTTACTACCTAATCTTATTATTTGGTAGGGGATACCGATTCTCTGCGATTCTGTTAGACTGTGGCTTATCGAATATCCATAGTCACATATATGTGATTGTAAGATAAGTAAATAAATAAATAAAAACTTTAGTGACTAATTATTTAGAATCTTGCAATCTCTGACTTGTAAGATTCTTTTCAAATCATGGGTGCACACATGATATGAAAATTTGAGATAATCCTACTACTCTCCCTATAGGGTCATGACATTACCTTGACCAATGAATGGTTTGCTCAAATCGAGTGCAGTTTTGAGACATTTAAGATTCCTAAAAATTAAAAAGTCTCTTATGGTACTTTCTTATTAAAGATGGGAGCATGAGATTGGTGGGACTCAATAGCATGAACAATCGCTAGCCCCATTACTTAGCAAGTATTTCTAGAGGCATTTAAGAGAGAATATTTCCCTATCAGTATGCAAAATCAGATGACTTAACGATTAATGGAGATAATGAAAGGCACTATGAGTGTAGCACAATATGAGAATGAATTTGATAGGTTATTGCAATTTGTACCTAAGTCATACAAGGATAATCAGGAGCTGAAAAAGGATCTTTTCCTTAACGAATTTGATGCAACAATGCGATGTAAGTTGACTGATTGTAGATTTACTACTTACCATCAAATTGTGGGTAAGGTACATCAACTAGAGAATAATTAATTGGCCATGCAAATTGAATGGACTAAGAAGTTAGCTGCTATGACTAGCGGCCCTACTTCAAATAAGATTGAATTTAGTTTCTATGATGAAGCGAGAAATGTGAGATGCTAGGAGTGTGAAGCGTAGCGTTTTCTCCAACAATGTCCTTAGTTAAGAGGAAAATGTTTTATGTGGTGAACTAAATCATATGTCGAGAGAGTTTCTAAAGATGAAAACAGTAAAGTTTTATAGGTGTGGAATGATAGGACACTTCTCAAGATATTATGGTCAAGCTAAACAATAGGGTAAGAAATCTAGAGGAGTAGAGACAACTAATGTACCAGCTTAGGTGTTTGCAATCGAAGGTACATAAGAGTATACTGAAGATTTTGTTGAGTATATGGAAGAATACATTCATGACGGCTCGAATAATGAAATGGATATTGATGGAACTAACTAAGGCTTAGTAATAGGTATGTAAATTAGCTCATAACTTTTACTTACCCATGAGTTAGTTGTTAATCTTATATACATAGATGGTGCTAAGAACTATGAAAATACGTAACTTAAGTATAGCATTTAAGTGACAAAGAGCCATAGTAATAGTAATTGTTTTAAGAAACATACTTGTAAATGGATAGACTACTTATGCATTATTTAACACTAGAGCGTCATATTCGTTTAGTAGCCAGGACTTTGTTTCAAGAAATGGGAATAAGACGATTGAAGTTAAATCTACCTGTAGAATAAGAACATCTACAGGATAGCAAGTGTTAATACGGGAAATAGTAGATAATGGATAATTGCAAATCCAGGGATAAGAATTACCAATAAAACTTATAGTATTACCAATTAAAGGGCATGATGTTGTTGTGGGAATAGATAGATTGTCCAAACAAAGAGCCAAAGTGGATTATCAAAATACTAATATAATCTTAGATGAGGGTAAGGTAGTATTTTAGAGAAAGACAGGTGAGTGAAGCTTGAGATTATCAATAATTGAAGTAAAGTGAAGAAGTGAATGAAATTATTGAAGAATGGTAATTTTATTGCATATTTGCTATAGAAGGAAAGAAGGAAAGCCCAAAAGTATCGGAAATATTGGTAATAAGTGAATTTCCTGATATTTTTGTGAAAGAATTACTTACGTTAGCACCATAGTGGCAATTGAATTTTTTTATAAAGTTGGTGTCAAGAACTGAACCGATGTCAAAAGCTCCATACCAAATGTTACCAATAGAAATTCAAGAGTTAAAGTAACAACTTTAGGAACTATTGGAGAATGGATTCATACAACCCAATGTATCTTCTTAGAGAGCATCAGTGTTATTTGTGAAGAAGAAAGATGGTACCATGAGATTGTGTATTAATTATTGAGATTTAAATAAGGTGACTATTAAGAATACATATCCACTATCTAGAATTAATACTTTGTTTGATTAACTTCATGGTGCCACTATATTTTTACAGATTAATTTAAGATCAGGATACCATCAATTACAAATTAAGCCAGAAGATGTACTAAAAACAACTTTCCAAACTAGATATGGGTACTACGAGCTTTTAGTATTACCTTTTGGTTTGACGAATGCGCCAACTGTGTTTATGGATTTGATGAATCAGATTTGTCAACCTTACTTAGATAAATTTGTTGTAGTATTCATTAATGATATTTTAATTTAGTCCAAGACTAAAAAGGATCATGCCAATCATCTACATTTAGCCTTACAAAAGTTGAGAGACAATCAACTGTATGCTAAGTTGAGTACGTGTGAATTCTAGTTAGATAGCATATTATTTTTAGGACATGTTGTGTTAGGTGAAGGTATTTTAGTGAATCCCAAAAAGGTTAAAGCGGTGGCTGAATGGAAACAGCCAACTACTGTATTAGAAGTAAGAAATTTTTTTAGAATGATAGGATATTATAGGTAAATTATAAAAGATTTTTCCAAAGTTGCCAAGCCTTTAACTCAATTGATGCAAAAGGATGTTAAATTTGAATAGGGTGATAAATGTGAACAAAGTTTTTAGGAATTGAAAGATCATTTGCTTTCAACACCAATACTTATTTTCCCATATCCAACTAAATCTTAATATTTATATAGCGATGCTTCAAAAGATGGACTGGGATACATATTGATGCAGGATAGAAAGGTAGTAACATATGCATCTAGACAATTGAGACCTCATGAGGGGAATGATGCAACTCATGATTTGGAGTTAGCGGTTGTAGTATTTGCTTTGAAGATTTATAGACATTATTTATATATCCACATTATGAGACATACACTAATCATAAAAAGTTTAAAGTATTTCTTTACTTAAATAGAATTAAACTTGAGACAAAGACATTAGTTAGAGTTAATTAAGGATTATGACTTAATCATAAACTATTACCTTATTAAAGCCAATGTTGTAGCAATTGCATTAAGTTATAGGAACTATGAAGAAGTAGCCTTGTTACTTATTATTCAAAATGAACTAATTAAGGAATTCAAAAAATTGGAAATTTGAATTCAAATGGCATGACATTAATGGACAGTTGATGAATTTACTAGGACAACCAATCTTGATAGAAAGAATTAAGCTTTAATAAGATGAAGATCTGAAATTGAAAGAAATTAAGGAAAAGTTGAATATAGGTGATATACCTAATTTCAAAATAGGTACTGAAGGTGTGTTAAAATATAAAAATAGAGTTTATATGCCTAGTGACTCAAAGTTGAGGAATGAAATAATGATTAAAGTGCATGATATCGGTTACACATTGCATCTTGGAGGGAATAAGATGTACCATGATTTGAAATCATTGTTTTGGTGGAAAGGCATTAGAAAGGATATGGCACAATATGTTGCTGGGTGTAATACATGCTAACAAGTGAAGGTAGAACATTAGAGACCTATTGGTTTATTGCAATCATTAGAAATACCTCAATGGAAATGAGATCATATTACAATAGTTTTTGCAATAGGACTCCCATGGATGAGACCATTTCTCAATTCAATTTGGGTTGTGGTAGATAGGTTGATGAAGTGAGCTCATTTCTTACCTTATTGGACAGGTGATTCAATAGAAAAGCTAGCATGACTATATGTAAGAGAAATTGTTAGACTATATGGTATGCCGATAACCATTGTATCAAATAAGGATGGTCAATTTGTATCAAAATTCTAGGAGAGCTTACACCGATCTTTGGGAATTAAGTTGCAATTCAATACAGCTTGTCATCCCTAAATAGATAGACAATCAGAAAGAGTTATTCAAATACTTGAGGATATGTTGAGAGACTATATTTTGGACTTCAGTGGTGATTAGGATCAGGATTTTCAATTGGTAGAATTTGCTTATAACAATAGTTATCAAGCAACAATTTAAATGACACTATATGAAGTTTTGTATGGAAGAAAGTGTCGATAACCACTGTATTGGGAGAATGATGAATATGTAATGATATGATTTGATATAATCGAATAGATCAATGATAAAGTTAAGATAATACGATAAAGGATGAAATCAGTATAGGATCAATACAAGAGTTAGGCAGATATAAGAAAAAAAACCTATAGAGTTTGTTATAGGAGATCATTTGTATGTAAAAATAAGTCTATTTAAAGGGTTTTAGCATTTTGATACTACAAGAAGGCTAAGTCCCCGATATATCGGACCTTGTAAAGTCTGAGAAAGAATTGGAAATGTTGCATGCTGAATTGCTTTACTACTAAGTTTAGCTAGATACCATGACTTATTTCATGTATTAATGTTACTGAAATACGTAAATGATCCAAATGCAATTGTGGAGTTGAAACCCATAGACTTACAAGAAGATTATACAATTGAAGAAAGGTTGATTAAGATATTGGAAAATCATATTCAAAAGTTAAGGAATCAAGAAGTTGAGTATGTGAAAGTTTAATGGGGTAGCGGTCCAATATTAGAGCTAAATTGGGAATCAAAGTCAACAATGTAGAGTCAGTACCCCGAAGTCTTCAATAAGAAAAGGTAAGTAATTAGTTTTTATCGAAAAATAAGTAATTATTATGTCTTTAATAAATGTTTTAAGGAAAACATTTCTTAATAGGGGAGAATATGAGCCCCTAAAATAAAATTTGGGGTAACCGAACCCAAATTTAAGGCCTTTGGGAAAAACTTATCCAATTAAACTCGAACTTTATAACTAGGCTAAAAATGTTAGTCGAAGTGACCTAGTGAAGTTAGATTTCAAAAATAATGATCCAAAAATCCCAATTTTACCCTTAAAAGTGTGATTATTCAATATAGTGTAAAAATGATAAGAAACCTTAAAATTGAGATAAGAATGCAACGAGGATTTAGAGATAAATTAATTAAACTATAAAATGAAATAATATAGTATAATTTATTATATGAGTATAAACATACTTTTATGAGTATATCCGATATATAAAATAATTATATTTATAAATTAACTCGAAATTATATAATTATACATAATATGTGTTGAATTCGAAAAAATAAATGAGAAATAAATCTTAAAAATAAAAGATTTATTAGAAACATAATTATACGAGTATAAATGCACATTACACGTGATATATACATAGGATATATACTCATATATTTATAAAATAACTAAATACTAACATAATATACCTAAATTAGTTAAATTATACTAAAATAATAGCAATGCTTATCTAAAATTTAAGAAAAATAGCTGGATAAATCAAGAATAAGGCGTGGCTTCCTCATGTTGAATTAGTATGATGAATCAAAAGGCAATGGACACAAATTAGATACCTCCTACTTAATGAAAAGGGAAATAAAATTTTAAAAAAATCCATGCACCAAATCAACTCCTATAAATAACAAACTACATTAGAACTTCTATGGTTTAACAAATTAAAAACTAGGATAAAGAGAGGAAAAGTTTATGGAAAATCGAATTAATTTAGGAAAAATTACAAAAAATAGGAGAACCTATGGAGCGACAATTGAATCTAACCTGATTAAGTGTCTAGTATGAAACCCTTCCCTTACCATGGAGAAATCCTAGTGTCTAGCCCTTCTAACAACTAGCTACCACCCTACGACCATCGGAGCACCAACAAATAGGCGGATTAAAATTCTGCTCTGTTTTTCCATAAATTTTAAAATTATTAAATCTACCCAAAAAAATTATGGCAAAATTTATATTTAGGTTATTTTAGATATATTTTTATTGATATTTTTATTTTTGCAAAATTTAGAATATTTTATATACTTACTTAAGAAAGTTACTATTCATCCAAATTTAAACTTTCAAATTTAAATATATCAAATGATGTTGTTTATAGGCCAAAACTTTTTTATAGAGTATACATGATATATATATTTGATTTCTATGTGACCATATTTTTTATTTAATTATTTTTAGTATTTAATGTAATTTTAGCCTTAAAAATAGCTAGAATTAGGGTGAACATGTGAAATAAATAGGTTTTTATGAAATTAATTGATGAAAATGACATACTGACTTTTGATGAATTGCAATGATGTTAGAATATATAGGGAATAATTTTGTATAAAAAGAATAATATTTAGGTAATTAAATTCAATTTAATGGTAAAATTGTAACTTCAAGTATATAGGCAATAAACTAATACCATGAAACCAAGTGATAACTGAATTCTCAATATTTTTAGGAGTCTATAGATATTTTTGGGAAATTATTTGGTGACCTAAGCTATTTATTACGAATATACGTAGTAAAATAGTTTAAATTACAAACTAGGGCTTGTTTTTATTAATAATATGCTAAATTGTGATAAATAATGAAATAAAAACTACATATAAACATACTGGTTAGATTTGATGAAAACAAAATTTTAATATATTTAATGATAGTTTTATGACTGGGATATGTTATATACATGTTAGGGTTAGGTAACACTCATATTATTGAGTTATATTGGCAAATTATATAAAATATAATTTAAGTGCATGAAATAAGTATAATATGATAATATTCATTATAAGCATGTATAGGCATACCAAAAAATTAAAATACCTTTTAAAAGTCATCTTTTAAAATAAAACCCATAATACAAATCGGTAGGTATATACGAATCCAATAATACTAATTCTACAAAAATTAGACAATCCTAGATAATATAACCTATATCTCTATAATATTATTAGAATTTATGTATTGCAATAACTTTACTGTAATTGAAACATGATTTAACTGCTTAAAAGTGTATTTTGATACAATCAAAATGATATATTATACGTAATAATATAACTACGTATACTATATTTAATAACTTAACTTAACTTATATAGTAAAGCTATATTTTATTATATAAGGAAAAGAATAATATACTTTAGATATAATATATATATATGGCTATTTAGCGGAATACAATTAGATAGAACGTTAATATTTTCGTAACTCTATGAAAACTAAATTTGAGTTTTGTATATATATATAGGGTCTCCTAGTAAGCAATACGCGAAAGAGTCATATCTTCTGCAATGAGCATCTGAATAGGTAAGTTAAGATCGTAGCTTTACCATTTATTGAGATACTATATTAAAATATTTAGAGACTTAAGAGTACTTCTATTTGTGATTGCAATTAGTTATTTGTGTTCATGCCATTCGTATGATTAGTATTCCGTTGTGATAGGAGTTGAAA
This sequence comes from Lumnitzera racemosa, assembly GCA_024138005.1. Taxonomy (NCBI): domain Eukaryota; kingdom Viridiplantae; phylum Streptophyta; class Magnoliopsida; order Myrtales; family Combretaceae; genus Lumnitzera; species Lumnitzera racemosa. Next base: position 55,100,294 of record JAMXBC010000005.1, read on the forward strand.
TCCTTAGCGTACTGCTCTACATGATTATTTTGTTTTGTTTTATTGTGAACTTGTTTAGCCACCCTTAAATGAAATTAAGAGTAATATGACTACTAACTTAACTAGACATGCATAGTAATCGTTAGGAGAACGATTAGGAGTGTTAGGCCAAATATCGACTCCCTTCGATGAGGCTAGTTGAAATGGTCCTTTCCCCATTGTTAATTGAGCTAAGTAACAGGTAAGGAGGATGCAGCAATGATAGAGGCTATGGTTCAAAGGTAGTCATAGGAGGAGAGTGTTCTCCATTACACAAGTCCGAGTTTAGTCTGATTTAAGTCATGGTAAAACTCCTCAATCCGAGTTAGAGATGATGTAATTTCTTTGACCTCACAATAGACCGAATAATGTTGGATAATGTTTCAAGTGATTAATTATATTATATTTCATCATAATTACAGACCTTGTTTGTGATTGTATAGTACTCTTTCAACTCCATCCCACTTACTGAGCTAGTTGTGCTTACATCCCTTTAAACTCTTTTGCAAGTGATGAGTGAAGGTTATGATGTTTAAATACCATCACCCCTATGTTAGTGTGCTATTGGTTGGGAAAGTGAGGATAGCAATAATTCACTAAGTCTGGGCTTTTGACTTTTCTTTTAAGTTTTGAGAAAACTAACTAGGAATTCTCTAAGATACCCATTAGTTTCTTATCTTACTGTAAATAAACTTCAACACTTATGGCTTTGGTAAACTTTGATTGTAAATTATAATTCTAGATGTGAAACATTTATGTGAGTACTATTATATTATGAGATAACATATTATACAAAACAGGTATTTTGCAAAGTTATACCATAGGTTTGATCATTCATAAGTATCAAAATGGATGCTTCATTCTAGTTGAGTCATGTACACTTTATGTAGATTGTATTTATGATAACAGCTCTAAGGTTAGCTTCTATTTTAAGTTAGTTTATATAGCAGGACTATTATGACTTTCTTGTTCGAGGCATATGATAGTCATCATATTAAACTATTTATGGATATTTAAGTTGAGATGTTATTAAGCTTGAATTAGGATCAATATAGAATTTCAAAGCTCCAGCTCATTATTTTAAGCTTGATCTTTATTTAAAATGGTACTTAACAAGCTTAAACTCAACTTAATTAAGCCTATTTAACTCAATAATCTTTAAAAATGTTATAAATTTATTTCAAATAACAATATCTATAGTAGAATTGAACTTAACTAATATTTAAACTTGACTTAAGTTTACAAACTTATGGAGCTAAACATAACAAAGCTTGAGCTCAATTAGATAAAGTAAATGAGTAACTCCAATCAAGCTCAAGTTATACTGTATTGTAGCGAAATTGAATTCCATTAAATGCTGAGCTAAACTTAAGTACCTTGTGAGTTGGGTCATCTCATTTATAACCCTAATGGGGACAATCTAACTGTAAACCCTACTTTTAGTAGGCCTAAGACTTGTTTAGGAGTACCTCCCGAACGTTCCTAAAGATCAACTAAACCAAAAACTTAAGTTTATATTTAAGAACAAATTAAATTTTTACAATTCAAAAGCCAATTGTCAATTCAAAAGCTAATTGTCGATAAAACCCGAGCTTGAAGAACGCGAGCTCTAAAGCTACTTAAAACCCTAAACCTTAAGACCATTAAGGAATTTTAACCATAAATAATTAATCGATAATTTAGTTTGAATAATTTTATTCAACTTTATAAAATTTCACAATTCTACAAAAATCAAATCATAAATCACAAAACAATGTAAGATGAAAATCCTAAAACAATTTTCTATAAGGCTATGCCCTTATCTTCATGCATAAGCCTTACACCATAAATAAGTAGATCAACCAATCACCTTAGATAACTTATCAATTGAGAGTTGGAATCATTTATCAATTGATAACTTATCAAAATATAGTGATAAGACAATTTCCTTATCACCTCTTCACTTATACTACATATGGACAAATTTTCACAAGAAATCATGAGCTTAACTTTAATAAAGGTGACAAGACCACTCCATGCCATTAAAAGACTTCCCATGGCAGATCTAAAAAGGGGAGAAAGGGGGGCCATGCATTTGTCAGTCACCCATCAATCACTTCCTCTTACACATCACTATTCATCCCTTAATGCTTACATCATCAAGAGTTGCAATTGTTGACTTTTTGTAAGCTTTAAGACAATACTTTCAAGGCATTTAAACACTCCTTCTCTCTTCATTCCAACCGGCTGCACTCCTCCCCATTTCTCTCACTTTTAATCTCACTTTCACTTCATCTTTCTCTCTTTTAAAACAAACATAAAAAGGGGAAACAACTTTACCCCACAAAATCCATTTTCTTCCATTTTGAAGCTTCAACTCACGGCATTTTTTTCTTTGTTCATGTGCCATTTTCTTTCATCATTTAAGATCATCTAAGACCATTAGAATCTTTCATAAACCCCTTTCCAAAAGACCAAAGAATTCGGGTTTCAAAAAGGTAAGCAAAAAGGAGGAAGCAAAGTTAAAGGCTTAAGAGGAACCTTAGTGCACAACCACCAAACTTTGCGTTAAGGACGAGTAAGTGATTCTTGTGATGTGTGGATTAATATTTATGTTAGAAGACTTGGATTTCTTGAAGATATGAGTAAGGTTTGAGTTGTTATAGCACAAAAATTCGTTTTAAGAAACAAACCCTAAAACCATTACATGAAGTTGAAATATGAGCATGTAAAGTTGGTGTTTTGTATGGACATTTGTTTAATGCTTTGAATGGAAGATTTTAAGCTAAGGAAATCTTGAAATGAGAACTTTGATGAAGGGTAAGCATGCTGGACGTGAAGGTTCCATGATCATTTGAATGTTGATTTTGTTTCCATTTAGTTAAACATGCTCAAAACTAGACTTAAGTTAAGGAAAAATCCATCACATGAAGTTTTATGAAGAAATCAACCTTGTATGGCATGAGCTATGATATGGAGGTTTTATGAAGTATAAGATCTTTTATTTCTTTATGTGGAGCATGAGTTAAAGGATCATTTGATGGAAGGGAACTTAAGTTAAGATTTATACACAAGTAGTTAAGTGCATAATCTATCACCTACACTTAAGGAAATGATGAAACAAGTTGAAAAACCAAGTAAGGACCCCTTAGGACCAACATGAACAGATCTGGAACATGGGTAAATGAGGCCTAAAAATATGATAAAAGTGAAAGAACAAAGTGAAAGGATTAACCAAAGCAAGTATGATTAGCATACAAAGCCTAAAACTCAAAACCGGGCCTAAAACTCTCAAAACAAGCTTAGAACTCTAAGATGGGCCTTCAACAAAAATCTGACCAGCAACTTAAAGAACCAAGAGAAGTTGTTTTGAAGCCCATAATAAATCCACCTAAGGCCCCATAAGCCCACCAAAGTCATTAACCTGAGTTGAACCAAAAACAAGCCCATTTGATAACTTAAAGCTCACTAAAGGGCCCAAGAAGTGGTTGTTAGCCTTAGGAATATAAATCAAAATTGTAAATCTGATCTCAAGGAGTATTTTAAGCTTAGGATAAAATCTAAAGACCAAGCCCAAAGGATTCCTCAAGCTATCAAAAGCCCATTTACCAAACAAGGCCCAAAAACACTCCAACACATGAGGAACGCTACTGTTCTGACCCATGGACAGAATTTCATACCTCATTTCGAAAATCTAATCTTACCACGTTAAAGTACACTCGAAAACGATGAAGATTGACTATAAGATCATAAAAATCGGATTTAAAACGAAAAAGTTATACGCGATTGAACTTTAGGTAAAAAACCGGAAAAATTCCGAGAACTAGCTAAGAATATAACTTAAGAAAAATTTACATAGTTTCTTAAGTTTGCTTCAATTCCTTATAAAAATTATTTCAATGACCAGGGGACACTGTTTTCGGAGACGACTTGCCTCCGGACTACTTTGATTGAACCACATGGCAGAGTGAGTAAATTCCCGATGACTCTTTACTTGATTGTACTTGTAAAGTAGATGCACCTAATCTTATATTTATAAATTTGGATGCTTGTGGGATATGGGAGATGCATGTGTATGAAATTATGGATGAGTGTGATGGCTTGTTAATTATATATAATAATTGGGAATTGTTTGCATGAATATATACTTGTGAATTGTATGGAATGAAATTGGTTGATCACCCTGAAAATCAAGTTAATCACTTATATGATTAAGAACTCAAAATGAATCATGCATTCCCCATATTGCATACGGATAACACCGACTGCCGCTTCACGCAGAAGATGGGAAGGGACTCACAGGAATACGAGTTTCCTGCAGGATTGGGCACTAGCTATGCCATCATATATATTGAGTCTCTGTCTTAAGCCGATGGGCTTACTAGGCGCTAGGAGACGCCAACCGTCGGCGAGGGGCCGAGTCTTGTGGCTTCTGCTTAGGGCGTGTGTTTGTGGACTGCGGGGGCCACCACACCGCTAGACTTGGGATTTTTAAAGGATACAGTTTGATTTTGGTGAAGGAAGTATATATATATGTATATATGTAGAGTTTTGTTTTGGTATGAGCACGATAGTGCAAATGAAATAAAACCCAAGGTCTAGAACCCGGATTTTGGTTTGGGTCGGTTAATTATCTCCAAACCCCGACTTCAGGGGGCGAAATTCTGAGTCGTATGCAGTTCCTAGGTCACTGCATGCGTTGTATGGCATACTGTTTGTTCATGCATTCATATGATTGTGCATCTAATAAATTTCTGTCGTGTGGTACTGATGAGGGTATTTATCTCACTAAGCGTAAGCTTACTCCCCTATAGATTTCTGTTGGTGCAGGAGAACCTCTTCGTCAATCCGGGCCGAGGCATGCCCGTGGTAAGTCTCGGGTAGAGATGGGTTGGAGCGATCAGAGAGCGAAGAGGACATTTTGTAATAGATTATAGATATTTAGATACTTTATATATATTTATGCATAACTTAGATTTTATGCAGTTCCGTTATGAATTGCATTCGTTTGTAATATTGTTTTGGTGTGGTTCTCATGAGCCCATACAATTAGTTAATTTATAACATAGAAGTAATTTTAGTTAAATTGCTCTATATTACTTTTTTATGGGCCTAGTGGTAACGTAGAGTGGAAGGAGCCTTGTGTGTCGTATGAAAGGCCTATGATCAGCAAGGGGGTTGATAATAGACCTTTATATGGTACACGGCGACCTATCACGACAACGATACTGTTGGGTCGTTATAGGTTTAAGTGGTATCAAAGCATTAGGTTTAAATTAATGTTAAAGTATGTAAAACTGGACCCTAGACGCTAGGAATCCCCTCCCAAGTGAGCAAGAGTGGGGTAGAACCGGTTTAGGATTTTTAACATATCAAACAAGCGATAAAACTTTCCTAAAAGAATGTATAATCTTTAACAAACCTGTATGGTTGATCAGGATAATGCAAATAGGATTCGTCGGAACCTCGTGCTTTTAATGATGCAAGAAGGAGAAACCCTTATTGAGTATCGACGAAGGCTTCGGGTCCTATGCGAAGATATGGCCCTAGTAGGAAGACCATGTAGGCTAAGAGATGTATGGACCTCCTGGAGGGCAGGACTAAGTCCTTATTGGAGAGCACGCTACAGGGACATCATAATCGAGACGCGTGGACCTGTTTTGACCGATGAAGAGTTAACCTACATTATGGAAAGGGAAGAAGGGGCTGGTATTGAAGCAGAGATAATATTCTTGGTGCAAGATGGCCCAAGGATGACTGCCCCAAGCTTCCAGCACTGGCGTCAACTAGGTCATGGGTATGCCTTAGTGCGTGACCTAAGAGCTGATCACCCTCGAATGGTCCAAATGGATGAACAAAATGGAATACCTCCACCAGTAGCCCCTGCCAATGTTTACTTTCCTTATGTAGAGCAAGACACCGTTGATATCCATCCTGATGCCCCTGAGTTTGAAGAGGACATAAACATAATGCCTCTTTTTCCAAGAGAGTACCGAGTAGTAGTACCACTCAGGCCGGAGCCACGGGAACTTCTATTACCCCATGAGCTGTACCAGGTGACTTACCGCCCAAGGTTATCACTCGGACCAAATGAAGGAATATCAACCCCGTTTCCCAGAAGGAGGCTTCGACAAGCAGGCTGGTTAGATGATGATGAAGCCGAGCCTTCTACGAGGCATGATTAGTCAAGGATGACTTGAACCTCCGGAGTGTTTCCAATATTATTATTATGGTGTTATGTTATTGTATAGTGAAGTTGTCTGTATTGAGTTGTGTGTACTTTTCAAATTATGGTTGTATCAAATTTTAAATCCCAGTAATTGTAAGAAACATGTATAACTTCGGAAGGAACTATATCTAGACTTTATGTATGTTTGGAGAATTAATGAAAGGACTTCTTATGTGTGTTTATTTTACGTGATCTTGTCTCGGATGATACAATTAAGAGGAAGTGTCTTATAATGGATGAATTGAATCAAGATGATATGGTTTCAAGTGATAAAAATTGATTTATTGAATGGATTATAGATTGAATTAAGTTGAACCTAACTCTAAAAACCATGTTTCAGCGAACCTAGGCGCGGGAGACGACCTCCTAGAGAGAGAGCGCCACCGGAGCAACACCCAGAACAAAATATGCCAGTTGATAGGACTGAAGAGATCTTACTGGCTATACAAGCAAATAATGCTTTGTTAAGGACCTTTCTAGAGAGGAACCAAACACCTCCGCCACCAGCACCACAGGAGCAAGTCCCTCATATGCCTGTGCCACCACCTATGGATATGGGAGGCCAGTTTGCAGCAGCACCACCACCGCCTCCACCACCACCGGTAGGGTTAGCAAGAGACCCTTACCCAATTCATCATGAGCCTCGACCACCGAGGAACCTATTGCCAGAATTTCTGAAGTGCAATAGATATTTTGATGGGAATACAAGCCGGCCCGATGAGGCTGAGGATTGGCTGATGCAAGTTGAGAGATCTTTTGAGGCTTTTGAGGTGCCGCATCACTTGAGAATGACTTATGGCACTTATCTGCTCCGACTGAGAGCGAGGACTTGGTGGGAAACCAAGAGAGGAAATTTACCACAACCCATTACATGGGGGGATTTTCGAGAGGAATTTTTGAGGCACTATTTTCCCGAGAGCTTGCGGGTAAAGTATAGTGATGAGTTGTTTGGGATCAGAAGAGGAAACCGCACACTTGAGCAGTATGAAGCGGATTTCACTCGCTTACTCCAATTTGCTCCACCTGAATATCATGACAGTGATTGGATGAAGAAACAAATTTTTGTGAGAGGACTAGACCCCGAGTTAAAAAGGAAGGTTTTGGAGTTTCAACCAAGGACCTTCAATGAAGCAGTTGAAAAGGCCAAAGTACTGGAAACCGCAAAAAGACAAGGAGAAGAAATATTAAAGCCAAAAGTTACTGTTTTTGGCAAGAGACCATTCGAAGGACCAGGAAGCTCAAGTTCTAAGGTGAGGAAAATCCTAAGACCCCATAAGATGATCCAGAAGAAAAATGGGAATGGAAAGGTGATATGTTGGAAGTGTAGAGGGAACCACTATCCACGTGAATGTGCTCAACTTCAAAACAAGTGTTATTTTTGTGGAGATGGAAACCACGTGGTAGCAACTTGTCCCAAGAGGAATACCACTACTTGTTTCATCTGTAAACAACAAGGACATTTTGCTAACAACTGTCCTCAGCGTCAGAATGCCACTATGCAGACCGCAGGACGCCCTGGGATAGGGAGAGTTGTTGGAGGAAATGGGCAGAGACCTGGAGCTGTGAATGCCGCGAGGGTCTATAACTTGGAAGGAGGATGGGAATATGAGGAGTGTCCCGAGGAGGAGATCATATACTATGAAGAGGTGGAAGATGCTGTAGAGACAGAGTTCATTACAGGTATGTTACTGGAACTTTTTTTTTTTTACGTTGAATCGGATGATAGAAGTACATTTTAGTATGAAAAGACTAAAAGTATTTAACTTAGTAACAAAAAAAAAAATTTTAGAGCCCAATAATTATACCTTATGAAAACTCAACCTTAAATTCGATTCAGGGAATGTTGACATAAAGGGACATTCAGTATACACCTTGTTTGACACCGGAGCGACTCATTCATTCATTTCCCCTAAAGCGGTACAAAGAATTAAATTGCCTGTAACCATCACCGAATCAAGTTCCAGTGTACGGACTCCTACAGGAAGTGTAGTTACTACAAAGGAAATGGTGAAGAAATGCTCATTTAACATACAAGGCTACGAAAGTATGACAGATCTTATCGTTCTTGATCTGGGCAAGTATGAAATGATTATGGGTATGAACTGGATGACGTCATGTGGAGCTACAATTGATTGCAAGAAAAAGAAAGTGTACTTTAGAGACTTAAAAGGATCTAAGGTGGAATTTCAAGCAGAGTCTACGGTAGTGGGGAAACATGAACTAAGCTCTTTCGAGTTAATGATGGAAACAAGTTGGATGAACTCAATTGAGGTTGAATCAGAAAAGTTAAGGATAGATGATATCCAAGTAGTGAACGAGTTCCCTGATGTGTTCCCAGAAGAGCTACCGGGATTACCACCTAAGAGAGAGATTGATTTCGCCATTGATTTAATGGCTGGGACCGAACCGATTTCTAAGGCTCTATACAGGATGGTTCCAATAGAGTTAAAAGAACTAAAGAGGCAACTTCAGGAGTTGTTGGACCAAGGGTACATTAGACCAAGTGTCTCGCCTTGGGGAGCACCTGTCTTGTTTGTCAAAAAGAAGGATAGTTCTCTTAGACTCTGTATCGACTACAGGGAGTTGAACGAGTCACTGTGAAGAACAAATATCCTTTGCCCCGTATCGACGATCTGTTCGATCAATTACAGGGTGCAAGTGTGTTTTCCCGTATTGATCTAAGATCGGGTTATCACCAATTGAGGATCAAACCAGAGGATGTGCCTAAGACAGCATTTAGGACAAGGTATGGACACTATGAGTTTTTAGTGATGCCATTTGGATTAACTAATGCGCCAGCAGTATTCATGGATTTGATGAACAGAGTGTTTAGAGCATATCTGGACAAATGCGTAATTGTGTTCATTGACGACACCTTAGTATATTCGTCAACCCCAGAACAACATCAAGAACACTTGAGGTTGGTGTTGCAAACCTTAAGAGAACACAAGCTATACGCCAAGTTATCCAAGTGTGATTTTTGGATGAGGGAGATATCTTTTTTGGGACATGTTATTTCGAGAGAAGGCATAAAGGTGGACTCAGAAAAGATAAGAGCTATCACTGATTGGAAAAGACCTGAAACTGTTACAGAGGTGCGAAGTTTTCTTGGTTTGGCTGGATATTATCGGAAATTTGTGAAGGATTTTTCAAAGATTGCTAAACCACTTACTCAACTAACTCAAAAGAATGAGAAATTTATATAGAATGAGAAAAGAGAAGGAAGCTTCCAAGAGTTAAAGAACCGTTTAATTTCAGCGCCAGTTTTGGTCTTACCCAATAATGAAGAACCTTTTTCGGTGTATAGTGATGCTTCTAAGAATGGTTTAGGGTGCGTACTGATGCAAAATGGAAAAGTGATTGCTTATGCTTCACGGAAATTACGACCACATGAGCAGAATTACCCTACACATGACCTGGAATTGGCAGCTATAGTCTTTGCACTAAAGTTATGGAGGCATTACTTGTATGGTGTTAAGTGTAAAATTTACACCGACCACAAGAGCCTAAAATATTTGTTCACTCAAAAGGAGTTGAACATGAGACAACGACGGTGGTTAGAGTTGATAAAGGATTATGATCTCAACATCAACTATTACCCCGGGAGAGTGAATGCAGTAGCAGATGCTTTAAGTCAAAAGAATCATGCTGAAGTTGCATCCCTGCTTACTGAACAAAGGGAACTGATTAAAGAGTTTGAAAGAATGAATTTAGAATTTGTGTGGCATGTGGCAGAAGCCGAATTGTCAAATTTAGCTCTTGAGCCAACAATACAAGAAAGAGTCCGAGAAGCACAACAAGAGGATCCTGCTCTACAGCATGTAAGGGAGCAAATGATAATGGGAAGGTATACAGACTTTAGTCAAGATGAGGATGGAATGATTCGAATGAAGGGACGTTTGTGTATACCTGATAATCTTGAGCTAAGAAAGGAAATTTTAAGGGAAGCTCACTATTCCGGATATACTGTACACCCTGGAGGAACCAAGATGTACCAGGATCTCAAGAAGAATTTTTGGTGGAGTGGAATGAAACAAGATGTAGCAAATTTTGTGCTCAAATGTGACACTTGTCAAAGAGTTAAGGCTGAGCATCAAAGACCAGGAGGGTTGTTGCAACCATTGTCCATTCCTGAATGGAAATGGGACCAAATCACTATGGATTTCATGTGTGGATTGCCCAGAACGGCAGCAAGTCATGATGCTGTATGGGTGATAGTGGATCGACTCACAAAATCAGCACACTTTCTACCAGTCAACATGACTTATTCCCTAGAAAAGTTGGCCCGAATATATCTAAGGGAGATAGTACGTTTGCATGGAGTGCCTGCTGGAATAGTTTCCGATAGAGATCCAAGGTTTGTGTCTAAATTTTGGGGAAGTTTACAAAAAGTGTTGGGGACGAACTTAAAGTTCAGTACGGCTTATCACCCCCAAACAGATGGACAGTCTGAGAGAACAATTCAGACTTTAGAAGACATGCTTCGAGCCTGTGTTATGGAGTTTAAAGGAAATTGGGATTCTCACTTACCGCTAGTGGAGTTTGCATATAACAATAGTTACCATTCGTCTATCCAGATGCCACCATATGAAGCATTGTATGGAAGGAGATGTCGATCCCCATTATTCTGGGATGACATGGAAAAGGCAGCATTAGGACCGGACTTGGTGCAAGAAGCAGCTGAAAAGGTAGCTATCATTAAAAAGCGAATGAAAGAAGCCCAAGATAGACAAAAGAGTTGGGCAGACTTAAAGAGAAGAGAATTGGAGTTCGGTGTAGGAGATCATGTGTTTTTGAAGGTAAGTCCGATCAAGAGCATCCATCGAGTGAGAACTCAAGGGAAATTAAGCCCTAGATACATTGGACCCTTTGAGATCCTTGAGCGAGTAGGGAACCTCGCGTACCGCTTAGCATTACCACCAAACTTGGCTGGAATACATAATGTGTTCCACGTGTCAGTGCTAAGGAGATATGTACCCGACCCTGATAATGTAATCGAACTGGAGCCGATACAACTTAAAGGAAATCTGACTTATGAGGAACACCCAGTTCAAATCACTGATAGCAAGGTTCAAAAGTTGAGGAACAAGGAAATAAGGTATGTCAAGTTACTTTGGAGAAACCATGAAAAGGAAGAGGCTACTTGGGAAGCTGAGGAGGAAGTAAAGCGAAAGTACCCTCAATTGTTTGAAGTCCCAGGTATGTCTTTAAGTTTTGAGGACAAAACTTATTTTAAGGGGGGAAGGATGTAAACCCTACTTTTAGTAGGCCTAAGACTTGTTTAGGAGTACCTCCGAACGTTCCTAAAGATCAACTAAACCAAAAACTTAAGTTTATATTTAGGAACAAATTAAATTTTTACAATTCAAAAGCCAATTGTCAATTCAAAAGCTAATTGTCGATAAAACCCGAGCTTGAAGAACTGCGAGCTCTAAAGCTACTTAAAACCCTAAACCTTAAGACCATTAAGGAATTTTAACCATAAATAATTAATCGATAATTTAGTTTGAATAATTTTATTCAACTTTATAAAATTTCACAATTCTACAAAAATCAAATCATAAATCACAAAACAATGTAAGATGAAAATCCTAAAACAATTTTCTATAAGGCTATGCCCTTATCTTCATGCATAAGCCTTACACCATAAATAAGTAGATCAACCAATCACCTTAGATAACTTATCAATTGAGAGTTGGAATCATTTATCAATTGATAACTTATCAAAATATAGTGATAAGACAATTTCCTTATCACCTCTTCACTTATACTACATATGGACAAATTTTCACAAGAAATCATGAGCTTAACTTTAATAAAGGTGACAAGACCACTCCATGCCATTAAAAGACTTCCCATGGCAGATCTAAAAAGGGGAGAAAGGGGGGCCATGCATTTGTCAGTCACCCATCAATCACTTCCTCTTACACATCACTATTCATCCCTTAATGCTTACATCATCAAGAGTTGCAATTGTTGACTTTTTGTAAGCTTTAAGACAATACTTTCAAGGCATTTAAACACTCCTTCTCTCTTCATTCCAACCGGCTGCACTCCTCCCCATTTCTCTCACTTTTAATCTCACTTTCACTTCATCTTTCTCTCTTTTAAAACAAACATAAAAAGGGGAAACAACTTTACCCCACAAAATCCATTTTCTTCCATTTTGAAGCTTCAACTCACGGCATTTTTTTCTTTGTTCATGTGCCATTTTCTTTCATCATTTAAGATCATCTAAGACCATTAGAATCTTTCATAAACCCCTTTCCAAAAGACCAAAGAATTCGGGTTTCAAAAAGGTAAGCAAAAAGGAGGAAGCAAAGTTAAAGGCTTAAGAGGAACCTTAGTGCACAACCACCAAACTTTGCGTTAAGGACGAGTAAGTGATTCTTGTGATGTGTGGATTAATATTTATGTTAGAAGACTTGGATTTCTTGAAGATATGAGTAAGGTTTGAGTTGTTATAGCACAAAAATTCGTTTTAAGAAACAAACCCTAAAACCATTACATGAAGTTGAAATATGAGCATGTAAAGTTGGTGTTTTGTATGGACATTTGTTTAATGCTTTGAATGGAAGATTTTAAGCTAAGGAAATCTTGAAATGAGAACTTTGATGAAGGGTAAGCATGCTGGACGTGAAGGTTCCATGATCATTTGAATGTTGATTTTGTTTCCATTTAGTTAAACATGCTCAAAACTAGACTTAAGTTAAGGAAAAATCCATCACATGAAGTTTTATGAAGAAATCAACCTTGTATGGCATGAGCTATGATATGGAGGTTTTATGAAGTATAAGATCTTTTATTTCTTTATGTGGAGCATGAGTTAAAGGATCATTTGATGGAAGGGAACTTAAGTTAAGATTTATACACAAGTAGTTAAGTGCATAATCTATCACCTACACTTAAGGAAATGATGAAACAAGTTGAAAAACCAAGTAAGGACCCCTTAGGACCAACATGAACAGATCTGGAACATGGGTAAATGAGGCCTAAAAATATGATAAAAGTGAAAGAACAAAGTGAAAGGATTAACCAAAGCAAGTATGATTAGCATACAAAGCCTAAAACTCAAAACCGGGCCTAAAACTCTCAAAACAAGCTTAGAACTCTAAGATGGGCCTTCAACAAAAATCTGACCAGCAACTTAAAGAACCAAGAGAAGTTGTTTTGAAGCCCATAATAAATCCACCTAAGGCCCCATAAGCCCACCAAAGTCATTAACCTGAGTTGAACCAAAAACAAGCCCATTTGATAACTTAAAGCTCACTAAAGGGCCCAAGAAGTGGTTGTTAGCCTTAGGAATATAAATCAAAATTGTAAATCTGATCTCAAGGAGTATTTTAAGCTTAGGATAAAATCTAAAAACCAAGCCCAAAGGATTCCTCAAGCTATCAAAAGCCCATTTACCAAACAAGGCCCAAAAACACTCCAACACATGAGGAACGCTACTGTTCTGACCCATGGACAGAATTTCATACCTCATTTCGAAAATCTAATCTTACCACGTTAAAGTACACTCGAAAACGATGAAGATTGACTATAAGATCATAAAAATCGGATTTAAAACGAAAAAGTTATACGCGATTGAACTTTAGGTAAAAAACCGGAAAAATTCCGAGAACTAGCTAAGAATATAACTTAAGAAAAATTTACATAGTTTCTTAAGTTTGCTTCAATTCCTTATAAAAATTATTTCAATGACCAGGGGACACTGTTTTCGGAGACGACTTGCCTCCGGACTACTTTGATTGAACCACATGGTAGAGTGAGTAAATTCCCGATGACTCTTTACTTGATTGTACTTGTAAAGTAGATGCACCTAATCTTATATTTATAAATTTGGATGCTTATGGGATATGGGAGATGCATGTGTATGAAATTATGGATGAGTGTGATGGCTTGTTAATTATATATAATAATTGGGAATTGTTTGCATGAATATATACTTGTGAATTGTATGGAATGAAATTGGTTGATCACCCTGAAAATCAAGTTAATCACTTATATGATTAAGAACTCAAAATGAATCATGCATTCCCCATATTGCATACGGATAACACCGACTGCCGCTTCACGCAGAAGATGGGAAGGGACTCACAGGAATACGAGTTTCCTGCAGGATTGGGCACTAGCTATGCCATCATATATATTGAGTCTCTGTCTTAAGCCGATGGGCTTACTAGGCGCTAGGAGACGCCAACCGTCGGCGAGGGGCCGAGTCTTGTGGCTTCTGCTTAGGGCGTGTGTTTGTGGACTGCGGGGGCCACCACACCGCTAGACTTGGGATTTTTAAAGGATACAGTTTGATTTTGGTGAAGGAAGTATATATATATGTATATATGTAGAGTTTTGTTTTGGTATGAGCACGATAGTGCAAATGAAATAAAACCCAAGGTCTAGAACCCGGATTTTGGTTTGGGTCGGTTAATTATCTCCAAACCCCGACTTCAGGGGGCGAAATTCTGAGTCGTATGCAGTTCCTAGGTCACTGCATGCGTTGTATGGCATACTGTTTGTTCATGCATTCATATGATTGTGCATCTAATAAATTTCTGTCGTGTGGTACTGATGAGGGTATTTATCTCACTAAGCGTAAGCTTACTCCCCTATAGATTTCTGTTGGTGCAGGAGAACCTCTTCGTCAATCTGGGCCGAGGCATGCCCGTGGTAAGTCTCGGGTAGAGACGGGTTGGAGCGATCAGAGAGCGAAGAGGAAATTTTGTAATAGATTATAGATATTTAGATACTTTATATATATTTATGCATAACTTAGATTTTATGCAGTTCCGTTATGAATTGCATTCGTTTGTAATATTGTTTTGGTGTGGTTCTCATGAGCCCATACAATTAGTTAATTTATAACATAGAAGTAATTTTAGTTAAATTGCTCTATATTACTTTTTTATGGGCCTAGTGGTAACGTAGAGTGGAAGGAGCCTTGTGTGTCGTATGAAAGGCCTATGATCAGCAAGGGGGTTGATAATAGACCTTTATACGGTACACGGCGACCTATCACGACAACGATACTGTTGGGTCGTTATACTAACCATTCTCTTGGATATGGTATCTACAAAAACTTTAAGGGGGAGAAAGTCTCATTGGAATAAAAAGAATTAAAGAGATAGAGAAATTGCATCAAAAGGCAATTGAATACCTTAAGAAGACAATAGTTAGGTAAAAGTTATATGGAGATAAGGATAGGAAATGAATCGAATTTTAACTTAAAGACTCGTTATGATTGCATTTGAGAAGAAAGAGGTTTCCTAATGAATGACAAAAGAAGTTAATAACAGTCCTTTCAACAAACTTAAGAGGATTAATGATAATGCTTATTAGTAGGAGATACTGTATTGCATTAGTACTTTTGTTACTTCTGTTAAATCTCTCAAGAAACATGTTTTGATCGTAACAAACATTAAGTGTTAGGTAATGATTATTTAGAGTAATTGTAGAAATCTAAAAGAAAAATTGGAAGGTAGTAATGAAGTAAAAAAGAATGAATTATCAAGTTAGAAGGTTCAGCATGAAACTTAGAAGGTTATAAAATGAATGTAGTGACCCTAAGAGGGGCCTAGTAGTATTGCCTAAAATTTCCATATTACGTGTGTACCCATAATAAGAAAATCGCCTTGCAAGTCAGAGATTGCAAGACTTTAAATAGTTATTTACTAGAGTCTTCAATTTTAGTTCATTGACTCATTATATAATATAAATAATTATGGATATTCATTTTTCCACAATTCCTTATAACCTTAGAGAATCGGTATCCCCTACCAAAATAGTGAAATAAGATAGACAATTCTAGAAAATTCTAAACTTACTAAAGATACTAAACTTAATTGAGACATTAGTCGTTTTTCGGAGCATTCCAAGTTAACTACACAAGCTTTTCATCATACTGATTCAATGGTAGCACTCTACACTCGATTCTTATCCCATTCCTAACTATTGATCAACCTACAAGGAAAAGAACTGTTGGGGTGTAAGCTTACGCTTAGTGAGATAATTACCCTCATCAATACCACATGGCAGAAATTGATTAGATACAAAATCATATGAATGTATGAACAATCAGTATGCCATACAACACATGTAGTGACCTAAGAATTGCATACAACTTAGAATTATACTCCCTATAGTCAGGGTTTGGAGATAATTAACCGACCCAAACCAAAATCCGGGTTTTAGACCTTGGGTTTTATTTCATTTGTACTATTGTGCTTAAGTCAAAACAAAACTATATATATATGTGTGTGTATGTGTGTGTGTGTGTGTGTATACTTTCTTTACCAAATAACAAATCATATTTTTAAAATCCCAAGTCTAGCTGTGTGGTGACCTCCGTAATTCACAAACACATGCCCTAAGTAGAAGCTACAAAACTCAGCCCCTTGCCGACGGTTGGCATCTCTCAATGCATAGTAAGCCTATTAGTTTAGGACAGAGACTCAATATATATGATGATATAGCTAGTGCCCAATCCTGCAGGAGGCATGTCCTCCTATGAGTCCCTTCCCATCTTTTGTGTAAAGCGGCAGTCGGTGTTATCTGTATTCAATATGGGGAATGCATGATTCATTTTGGTTTCTTAATTGTATAAGTGATTAACTTGATTTTCAAGGTGATCAAACAATTTCATTTCATACAATTCGCATGTATATATTAGTACAAATAATTCCCATTGTTATATATAATTAACAAGTCATCGCATTCATCCACAAATTCATACACATGCATTTCCCATATCCCATAAGCATCCAAATTTATATACATAAATTTAGGTGCATCTATTCCTCAAGCAAAATCAAGTAAAGAGTCATTGGGAATTTACTCACTCAACCATGCGGGATTAATTAAAATAATCCAGGATAGGTTGTCTCCCTAAAGCTGGGTCTCCTGGACATCACGAATACGATACTATAAGGATTTGAAATAAAACCTACAAAACCAAGCTAAAACCCTTTTAAGTTATACTTTTGACTTGGTTTTAAAATTTTTTCTCGATTTTACTTAAAAGTTCAATCGTGTATAACTTTTTCGTTTTAAATCCGATTTTTATGATCTTATAGTTAATCTTCATTTTTTTCGAGTGTACTTTAATATGGTGAGGTTATATTTTTGTGATGAGGCACGTAAAACTACCCATGGGCCAGAATAGTAATGATCCTCATGTTTTAGAGTACTTTTGGGCCTTGTTTGGTTAACGAGCTTTTTGGTAACTTAGGAAATCCTTTAGGCTTGATCTTAAGATTTTATCCTAAGCTCAAAATACTCCTTGAGATCAGATTTACAATTTTGATTTATACTCCTAAGGCTAACAACCACTTTATGGGCTCTTTAGTAGGCTTAAATTGTCAAATGAGATTGTTTTTTTGGTTCAAACTAAAATTAGTGACTTTAGTGGGCTTATGGAGCCTTAGGTGGATTTCTTGTGGGCTTCAAAACAACCTCTCTTAATATTTTAAAGTGCTGGTCAGAATTTTAATAAAGGCCTAACTTAGAGTTCTAGGCTTGTTTTGAGAGTTTTTTGCTTAGTTTTGAGTTTTAGGCATTGTATACTTACTATACTTGCTTTAGTTGATCTTTTCAGTTTGTTCACTTAATTTTATCATATTTTTAAGTGTCTTTCACCCATGTTCCAGATCTGGTCGTGATGATTCCAAAGGGTTCTCACTTGGTTTTTCAACTTGTTTCATCATTTCCTTAAGTTTAGGTATTAGATCATGTACTTAAACTACTTATATCCAAATCTTAACTTAACTTTTCTTCTGTAAGATAATTCTTTAACTCATACTTCACAAAAAAGAAAAAAAATAGAAGATCTTACATTTATTACAACTTCCATATCGTAACTCATGTCATGCAAAGTTAGTTTCTTCATAAAACTTCATGTAATGAATTTGTCCTTAACTTAAGTCTAGATTTGAGCATGTTTAACTTAATGGAAATAAAATCAACATCGAAATAACTTTTGAATCCTCATGCCTAGCATGCTCATCTTCCATTCAATTTCTTGTTTCAAGATTTTCTCAACTTTAAATCTTCCATTCAAAATGTTAAACAAGTGTCTTTACAAAATACCAACTTTACATGCTCATATTTCAACTGTATGTAAGGGTTTCATGAGTTTGTTTCTTAGGGTAGTCTTTGGTGTTATAACAACTTAAATCGTACTTATATCTTCAAGAAATCAAAGTCTCCTAACATAAACACTAACCCACTAATCACAAGAAATACTTACTCGTCCTTAAAGCAAAAAATGTTGGTTGTGCATAAAGGTTTCACTTAAGCTCTTAACTTTGCTTCCTCCTTTTGCAATCTTTTGGAAACCTAAGTTGTTTGATCCTTTGGAGTAAGGTTTGTGGAAGGTTCTAATGGTTCTATAAGAGCTTAGATGTTGAAAGAAAATGACACAAGAAAAAAAATGGGAGTGCCATGAGTGGGACTTAGAAGTGGCGGCCAAATGGAGGATTTTTGTGGGGTTGAATTTTTTCTTTTGATTTGTGTTTGAAGTGAGAGAAAAGGAAGTGAAAGAGGGAGAGAGTGGAAAATTTTTGAATGAGAGAAAAAGTATGTGCAAGAAGCTTTAATTGATTGTCTTATAGCTTATACAAAAGTCAACAATTGCAACTATTGATAATGTAAGCATTAAGGAGTGAATAGTAGTGTATAAAAGAAAGTGATTGATAGTTGCAAGACAAGAGTATGGCCCCCCTTTTTTCCTTGTTCAAATCTGCCATTTATTGTCCTTTGGGGTCATGGAATGGTCTTGTCTCATTTAATGAAGTTAAGCATGTGAAAATTTTTTCATATGTAGTATAAGTAAAGGGATGATAAGGAAAATGTCTTATCACTAGATTTTGATAAGTTATCAATTGATAAATGATTCCAACTCTCATCTAAAGAGATTGGTTGGTCTACTTATTTATGTGTAAAGCTTAGACATGAAGATAAGGGTATGGTCTTATAAGAAATTGTTTTAGAATTTTCATCTTACATTGTTGCGTACTTTATGATTCGATTCCTATAAAATTGTGAAATTTAATAAAGTTGAATTAAATTATTCAAATTAAATTATTAATTAATTACTTAGGGTAAAAATTCCTTAATTATTTTAGGGTTTGGGTTTTAAGTGACCTTAGAGCTTGTAGTTCTTCAAGCTCAAGTTTTATCGATAATTGGTTTTTGAATTGGAAAAATTTGATTTATTTCTAAATGTAAACTTAAATTCTTAGTTTTGTTGATCCTTAGGAATGTTCGGACGGTGTACTTTTAATTAAATCATAGGCCCACTAAAAGTAAGGTTTATATTTATCAATTGATAAGTTATTTAGGATGATTGGTTGATTTACTTATTCATGTGCACAAATCTTATGTAAGAAGATAAGGAGATTGTCTTAGATAAAATTCTTTTGGAATTTATCTCTTAAATTGATTTATAAGTTATAATTTAATTCTTATAAAATTATGAAAATTTCTAAAGTTGAATAAAATTATTCAAATTAAATTCTTAATTAGCCGCTTAGGGTTATAAGTCCTTAATTGTTTTAGTGTTTTGGGTTTAGAGTCTATGGTTCTCGTATTTGAGTCTTAACGATAATAGGGTTTCTAATTGGAAAATTAAATTCGTTTTTAAATGTAAACTTGATTTCTTAGCTTAGTTTACCCTTTAGAATATTTGGGAAGTTTTCTTAGTTGAATCACAAGTCTGCTAAAAAGTAAGGTTTACAACTTATTTATATATAACATGGCTTATAAGTGAAAATAAAGGAATTGTTTTATATGAAATTCTTTTAGGGTTTGGTTTTCAAATTAATTTGTAGGTTGTGATTTTCCTCTTAAGAAATTTTAGAGTTTTCTAAAGTTAAATAAAATTTATCCAAATTATATTTTTAATTGTTCATTTAGGATCGTAAGTCCTTGATCATCCTAAGTTTTAGGGTTCGAGAGAGTTTATGTATGTTTTAGAGTTTTTCACCAACTCAGGAATAATTGACTTACACTTAGGAGCTCAAGATTTAATTAGTTTAATAATTTAGGAACATTGCTTTATTATGCAATATATATATATATATATATCATACAGTAAATTAGGAAAAGAGAAGGAAATTGCTTATTAATATATTTATATGTATATACATATTGTGGGGCTACTTATGTACACAAGTAAAATAAATTTTGTAAATTTATTAATTTATTACTTTAACTAGCTTACTTTTGTTGTTTATTATTACTTGAAATAATCCCTAATTCATTCATTATCAGTTTTATACGATTTCACAAAATTATTGATAATTTTATTGATTTATGGCTTTTCAAGCATTAAGATAATTTTATTAATTTAAAAATTTTTATGATTTGATATTTACAGCTCCTGTTAAGTCTAGGTTTACATTTTTTGAAAGTACGCCCATGTAGGGATTGAGGTTTTCTTGCATAATTAGGGTTTCCAAATCGTATAATTGGGTCTTTCAAGTTCGTTTTAAATTTTAGTCGATTTTCATTTTATATGGTCTTATCAACTTAGGGAAATATTTACAATACTCGAGTTTGACACCATGTTTAGAAAGTTAAATTTACAGAGTCTACAATGAAGGCAATAGGTAGTAAGCTATTTGTTCAAACACTACATAACTTAGAAGGTTATTAAAAGAGTACAGGAATTTAAAAAAAAAAAAAAAGAATTTTTCAAAGTTAGAAGTCTAAAAACTTAGAAGGATTTTGGGAGAGTACAAAAGGTTAACAAAAGAATTCTCAAAAGTTTGAACCTTTACTAGAAAACTTAAAAGGTTAGCCGAACACATTATATTCAACAAAATTCCTTGCAGCTCGTATTTTTTTTTGTGAGTCAAGGACCAACTCTACCAGTCAAATGTAATATATTTGACTTAGTTCCTCTATATAAGGATTCAAAATTAAAATCAAGTGCTCAATATTAAAGATTAAAATGAGGAACTATCAAGTTCTTTAAATCAATTATTTATCAAAGATTAAAAATCAAAGAATGCAAGAGGTATGTTAGTTTGAAGAGTTCGAGTTAATCGTATGATACCCAGAAGATATTAAGAGATTTTGGACACTTTAAAGTCTTGGATCACTTATTAGTTATCAAGATACTTATCAAGACTAGGTTTCAAAATTCAAAGTGGAGAAATATGTGAATATAAGGAAATGGATTTCTTTTCTTAAAAAAATTGAACTTGATAATGATTCATTTGTTGAAGATATTTGCTAAAGTTTATCTACTCAAGCTTTATAAGGAAATTGTAGCAAGATTATCAAATACTTCAAATGCAAATAGATCCAAATTTGGTAGGAGAAATATTCAGAAGTTAAATAACCATCATTTGACAAATTAGCTGTATTTCACTTCAAACATTTGAATTACGAATTAAGAAGAATAAAAGCTTACTATTGGAGATTATAAGAATAATAACAATAATATAACATTAGAAGAATACATATATAATACATATATAGAGAAATCAAGTATCATAAACAACTTATCACTATCTACAATTTTTGATCCAAGGTAATACATGTTATTCACTTTTACTTAGCAACAATCATTGTATTAAATTTAAAAGACATGTCTTTATACTTCCTGACTTCATTTTGAATTTCTTTGTACATGCTACAAAGAGATAACATTTTAGTTTTATGATAACTTATGGGAGAGCTAAGAGATAAAATGGTGTTGATTGTAACATTGGAGACCGTATTTGCACTTTCTTCATTTTTTAAGATAGCAGCGTCACTGGTGTAGAAGATTGGATCCTTAATGATGGTGCTAGAAGGGTGGATGTGAGCACATAGCTAAACTACAATTAGATTCGAACCATGTCTTTATTACCCTTCTCTTTTTATATTTTTCACATATTTACTTTGTTTACCATGCAAATAGTTGTTAAACTCACAACTTACTTTCAATGGGGAATGTTTATAAAAAAAATTTGACATTTTCAACAAGCAATAATCAATTCATCCCCTTCTTTATTACTTAAATAGGACTAGTAGCTTTCAATGCTATAGACTCATCAGTATATTCCTAAATGTAGAAGAAAACTCTATAAAGTGTATATCAAAATTGAGAACAAATCTTTATCAAGCCTATGGACATTATGGGAATCGAGTTCTAAACCTAACTCCAATGTAAGGTTAAAGGAGGACCCAAGCTAAGATCAAGAGAATGAACCATTTGATGGAGCAAATCTTGAAGGATTCTTCCTTAAAAGGAGAAACATAGGTAATCAAAAGATTTCAAAGTCCATAACATGGTAAAGCGTAATATAGATAAAAGGAGATAGAGCCCCTAATGTTATTGCTTCTAATCAGAGGACCATTAGTGGTTTTGAGATTAACCTTTGCCTCTTATGCTCACTTACATGTGACTGTTTTTTATGGTTAGCAAGGTTCTAATTCAAGTAAAGGTGCTAAGAAAAATATTTGAATTAAAATATTCCTTAGACCAATTATAGAAATTATGTTATGATATCAAGGAATCCGAAAAAAAAAAAAGTTATCTAGAATATATTAGAAGATGTTATAAGACATATTTTCCCCTTAGTTTAGCATATATTTATTTTCTTTGTTAGTTATCTTCATTGTTCGAAGCATACACTTCCTGTATTAGTATTTCTCTATTTTTGTAACTATTATAGTGTAAATAGTAAATGTAACCCAATAGGAATAACAAACTACTGATGGATATTATTACTCCTTTCCAAATATTGTGTGGGTTCCTCTCATTTAATATTATCCACTCTTTTTAGTCTTCCTTAAGATTATGGTGAGCAAACCATATAACTTGCTTGTACATCTCAAGTACATTGTGTGAAGTTCGATTTTCCCTTGGTGCTTAATATTCATTGGTGGAGTCATTTATATCCCTTTACTTGCTTTGCATCCTTATAGTAAAAAATCCATAATTAATGCCAGATGTTTGATTTAGTGGTGGGAATTCTCCATAGGTTCTTATTTTGATCTTTTCATCTTTCATTCGCTTAGTGATAGTCCAATCTTAACTATTTCCTCAAAGAGATCATAATTTTGTTTACACCTGGTTTTTAGGTTTTGACACATTTCTTCTTAATTTATTTTCTATGCACTTGTCATTTTCTCTAGGTTCTTCCTACAATAGGAGAGAAAGGGAAAACTAAGGAATTGATAAGTAAGTATCTACTATATGCTTAATTTCATAACATGAACATAAAAATAAGATTAATAAGATCATTATCGTAATACCAATACTCATAGAAAGAATCTTATACCCGAGAATCACTATATAAAACCCTAATTAAGAAAATCTGTCTTATTCAATCTATAATTAAGTGATTTCTAGATCTAAAGTAAGAGATGATGAATTGGCAATAGAAAATTTTTAGTAAATCAATTAGGCATTGGTTAGTGGTTAATCTAATTCAACATAAAAGTAGAATTCATATAAACTATGATGATATGTTTGGTTGACTTTATTAAGTTCTCTTTATGGGTTTTGATGATAACAAAAAGTATATATATATATATATATATGTCTATTAAATTTTTCAAGTATGCATGATGTATTTTATTTCTTTTGAAAGCATAAGATGAACAAAGCTAAAATATCTCTTTGAAAGGTTCAAAGGATAGATCAGAGGATGAACTAGAAGGCCTGGGAATAGTCTTTATCTACATTATCCTTTTAAATTAATTGAATTTTTTTAACCAACTAAAGGCCTAGCTCTATTTATTGATTATTTGAGTGATATATTCAATCTATTTCAGTAAGTTAGATAAATCTATTAGGATTAATTTTTTAAGGCATGTTTCAAAAGTTAAAGGGGGAGTTCTTGCTTAAACTTATACTATTTACAAGAAAATGCCGATGCTTTTCAAAATCTAGAAAGGGAAGTTAGATAAATCTATTAGGATTAATTTTTTAAGGCATGTTTCAAAAGTTAAAGGGGGAGTTCTTGCTTAAAGTTATACTATTTGTAAGAAAATGCCAATGCTTTTCAAAATCTAGAATGGGAAGTCTTTTAAAATGCATGATATTATTCTATTGACCAAAGTTTAAGGAGAATATATCAAGAAGGTTGTATTTGTAAGCTCATCAAATTTAAAAGACCTAGAAAGTTTTTATTCTCTTCAAAAGGGTCAAAATAAGGTTTCCTACCATAATAAACAGCACGAACAAAGCTCTTATGAAAAGAATGATTATATTAAGTTATCAAAGGAAAGCTATTAAAGCTCATTCAAAGAAATATATCTGCTTACTTGAAAGGGAAGAAAGCAATAAACAAATTGTGGAAAAAATATGTAAGTTCTAATTAGGCAAAAAAAAAAAAAACATCTAAATGATTACTACTAAAAATTCAAACACAAGTGGATTTAAGGGAAACCAAGGATTAAATTTATTCATTTAAGACATATAAAGGCATTACAAATATTCCTTAACTAGCTTTTACTAAGATAGAGTATATAAAGACATGACATTTCAAGAGCAAAAACATTCGAAAATTTATGTGATGTAATGAAAATTTTTTGAAATCTTCTTCAGTTTGGCCTACCATAAGATCGATAGAGTGTCATACTATTTCTACAATATTCCTCTATTACATTCTATTTTTACGCTTATAATCAGAGGATTAATTGTATCATATCCTCACTATTTTTCTTATAATTTTATTTGAATATTAGACTTGAGTCTTTGAAAGAGATTTTGTTGTAACTTTGTAGATTTGAGTTTAGCCTAGGGTAAGGCTAAGTGAGTTAGAATATAGTACTTTATAGCTATAATCTCTTAAGTATTAATTATTGTTGAAAGTGGATGGTAGAATGACTCTATGAGAAATACTGGGTCCCAGCGATGGAGCTGGAAAAGCATAATAGGCATAAAGCTTAAGCACTATAATTGATTTTCTTAATCTTTTATTCCCTTCTCTTTTATTTCATGTATACGTATAATTTATTTTTTATTATAACCCATACTTTCATGCCAATCATATAAGTAATAAGGGGTTTCTAATTTTCCATGAAAATCTCTTGAAAGATCATAGCTAAAAGTAATGGAAGTAGCACTATAATCACATAACCTCAAAAAGCTCCTTTCTTCAATAGCACTAACTTTTCTTATTGCAACTTCCAAATGGAGACAAACATGAAAGCTACATATTATCAAACATGGAGGATTATTAAAAATGGAGATGCTAAACTCCCTACAACTATTTCATATAATAGTGACATTGCGAAAGTTGAATTAAATTCTAATGCTAGCAACCTCTTCTTCTCTACCATTGCTCAATCTAGGTTTTACTTAATTTCCTCTTATGGTTTAGCTAAGGAAATTTGGGACACATTAGCACAAACATATGAAGGCATAAAAACTATCAAGGAAACTCGAATCAACTTTCTAATGCAACAATATGAGACTTTTTCATATTTTAGCTAGAGAAGAAACGAAAGAATCATTTAATAGATTCACAACCATCACAAGCAAACTTTCATCTCTTAGCAAGAAGATTAAAGATGTAGATTTGGTGAAGAAAATGCTAAGAGTATAACCCAAAGCTTAGAATGCAAAGAAAATGGCTATAAAAGAAGCATGTAATGTGAAGAAATTGACACTAAGTCAATTAATGAGCAAACTAATGGCTTATGAAGTTGATTTCCTTAAATCCGAAGCAACATCAGAGGATACTGAAAGGAAGGCGATAGCATTCAAAGTCTAAAAGTAGACTTTGACCCAAAATCAAAAAGTGAGAGTGATGATGAAGACGACATTACTCTAATTGCAAAGAAGAACAAAATGATCAAAAGAAAAGGTAAGGAAAAATTTTCTAAGCATTCATCTTTTAACTATAGTAAACATGATGTGGGAAGAAGCTATAAAGAAAAAGATATATGAAAGGATAAAAAAGAGAAAAAGGAGGTTGTGTGTTATCAATGTAAGAGACCTAAACACATCAAATATAAGTGTACAGTCCTAATTAAGAAGTTAGAGAGATATAAAAAGAAACAAAGGTCATTAATGACAATATAGAGTGACTTGGATGAATTAGAGAATGAATCAAAAAACAAATCAAAAGGTGAAGAAGAAGTCAACTTATTTTTAGTGGCTATATTTGAAGTAACCCCTAATTTTGAAGATGAGATGCCTAAAAGTGTATGTAAATAAATTAAAAAATTACTTAAAGAAACTGAAAAGGTTATTGTTTAGTTAACCAGAACTAATAAGGAAATTGAAAGATTAAAGGATGAAAGAGATTACTTGATTTGAACTAATGAATTGCTAACTAAAGAAAATAGCATATTAAAAATCAAGAAAGAAACATTGTAGATCGATAATGATAACCTCTATTCAAATCAAAACAATCTTGGAAACGATTATGGTGCTTTGAGAGCAAAAATAAGTGAACTGAAAACATGAATTGATGATTTATCAAGTTTAATAGACTTAACCTTTAATAAATTCTACGAATGTGACAAGAAATTACAAATGTTAATATCCTCTCAATGGATGTATAAGATTAAGGTTGGTTTAGGCTTTGAATACAATGAAAACTTAAATTCAGTTAAGAAAACAGTTCATATAAAAGGGAAGTTATAAACAATGAAATAACTAAAAGCATAAATTGGAACATTTTGGTCAAAACAAGAAGTATCCAATTAGAGAATATACTAGAAAATCTATTATAGAGTATATCAAAGGATACCCAAATCAAAATCATAAAAGTCAAGTAACTAATAGATACAAAACATTTGGTTCATATGGTTGCTTTTTTTGTAATAATTGGGACACATTGAAAAATATTCTTATTATGAAAATAACAAGATAACAAGCTTAATAATCACTAAGTAAAAACACTAAACACTGCGGGGTTAATTTCAATGAACCCAAGCTAGTCTAGGTTTCCAAAAAAAATCGACTTATATTTCTTATGTGACTACATGAACATAGAGCTAAGCTAAAAGGAATGTGATATCTAGATAGCCAATGCTCATGTCATACATCAAGGGATGTATCCCTTTTCACAAATTTAGAATCAAATGAGGGAAAGTATGTTAAGTTTAGTGACAAGAATAAAGGAAATATTATAGCCATTGGTAATATCGAAATTCCCTCATATACTATTGAAAATATGTCTTCAGTAAGAGGTTTAAAATGTAATCTTTTAAGCATAAGTCAATTATGTGACAAAGGATATAAAATGGTATTTGATTAGAATAAAGTAAAGGCCTTTGATAAAAATGGCATCAAGTTAATTGAAGGATTTATCAAGAAAAATATATATCTAGTTAAACCAGCTAAAATTCAAGCTGAAAGATGTTTTCTAACTATTTCAAATAGTATATTTCTCTAGAATACCTAATAATTTAGTAAATAGATTACCTAAAATGAGTATAAAAGATGACAATCGTTGTGCAACCTATTTAAAGTATAAATTGAGTTCTACATCCCATAAACCTAAAAAGATGATATCAACAAACCAACCCTTAGAATTGCTACACATGGCCTTGTTTGGAAATACTCATACATTAAGTCTAAGAGGCAATAAGTATGGTATGGTAATTGTTAATGATTTTTCTTGATATTCTTAAGCTATATTTTTATGTAACAAAGGGGATTCCTTTATTGCTTAAAAAAGTTCAAAATGAAAAAAGGTATTCCATCATCAGTCTTAGGACCGATCATATAAAGGAGTTTGAAAATGAGAATTTTATAAGATTTTGTGAAAAACCAAGGCATTACTAACAACTTTTCAACTCCTTATACTCCATAACAAAATAGAGTAGTTAGACATAAAAATAGAACCATAAAAGAAATAACACGAACCTTATTAAAAAAAGAGTGGTATTGCATTATATTTCTAAGCCAAAGCCATCTCAACTTCTTACTGTATCATAAATTAAGTTTATATAAGGCCATTAACCAAGAAAACATCATATGAAACATATAAAGGAAGAAATTCAATTGTATCTTACTTTCACTTTTTTTTTTTTGTTTTAAGTGCTTTATCAAGAAACTAAGATGAAATTTTGGAAATTTTGAAGAATGAGTGGAAGAAGAAATATTCCTAAGATATTCCTTATGTAACAAAGCATTTTGGGTATTTAACAAAGCTACTCAGACTACTAAAGAATCAATTAATGTGAAATTTATTGATGAAGCAAAGACTAAAGATTCTGATGATGATGCTAAGGCAGATAACAAAGGTAAAAGTTCCCTTATTCATAAAGATGAAATGAGAAAACAAAAGCTTTTGAAGGTTTGAAAGATGATGCAACATGAGAAGTAAAAATAGAAGATAAATTAGAAGCTACTTAGGTAACCCACGAACCTCTAAGAGCACTAAAATATAAGTCTTATCACCTTCCTAAATAGGTAATTGGCAATATACAAGGGTGAAGACAAGCAAGTTTATAAAATTTTGAAAGTCATTTTGCATTATTATTTGAAATTGAACCAAATATGGTTGAGGAAGCCTTATTTGATAGAAACTGGATTAATGTCATGTAAGAGGAACTCATACAATTTCAAAGAAATTAGGTATGGACACTAGTCCTAAGACTTAAATACAAATCAATAATTGGCATGAAGTAGGCATTAAAAAATAATTTAGATTAACATGACAAAATTATAAGAAATAAGGTTATGCTCATAGCAAAAGGTCATTCTTAAGAAGAAGCCATAGACTTTGATGAGACATATGTAATAGTTGCCTAGTTAGAAACTATAAGGTTCTTACTAGCCTTTGCATGGTTTAAAGGGTTCAAGTTATTTTAAATGGATGCTAAAAGTGCATTTTTAAATAAGTACATAAAAAAGAAGTATATGTTGAGTAACCTCTCCAATTTGAAGACCCTTTTAAAGAAGATTACGTTTATAAGTTGAAAAAGTACCTATATGGATTAAAACAAGTATATTGTGCTTGTTATAAGAGACTTAGTAAATTCCTCATCAAAATTGGGTTCAAAGAAGGAAAAGTGGAAACAACTCTATTTATAAAATACTTTGATAATGATTTATTAATGGTACAAATTTATGTAGATGATACTATCTTTGGTTCCACTAATGAATGTTATTATGAGGAATTTTCCAAGTTAATGTAGAAGAAGTTCAAGATGTCCTTAATGGGAGAATTGAATTTTTTTCCTCAAGCTCCAAATAAAACAAGCAAAGGATGGAATCTTATCCATCAAGAAAAATACACAAAATAGATCATTAAGAAATTCGATTCGAGAATGCAAAAGGAGCTACCATGCCTATGTTAACTTCAACAAGGTAGAATTGAAATAATTACAATTTTGAATTGATTGGATACTTAGATATGGATAATGCAAGTTAAAAGATAGAGAGGAAAAATATGTTTGGAACATGTTAATTCTCAAGGGACAAGTTAAATTCTTAGTATTCTAAAGGACAAAACTCTATATCCTTGTCTATAGCTTAAGTTAAGAATGTATGGAAATTATTATTCACAGATACTCTATTTAAAACAACAATTATAATATTATGGTATTGATTTGAAAAGTATGCCTATAAAAAGCGATAACACAAGTGTAATTAATCTAACAAGAATCCTGCACATCATTCATGATCCAAACAGATAGAAGTAAGCACCACTAAGGATCGTATCAATATTAGGGATATAAATATCAAATTTGCATCAACTGATAATCAACTAGCATATATTCATAAATCCCCTTGATAAAATAAAATTGTGAATATACATAGAATGAGATTGGTGTTTGTTGTCCTTTGTGAATTTTGTATTCTATTTATTAATAATTATGATAGGAATAAAATTATAAAAAAATAATAATATAAAAAAGAAATGAAGCATACATGTAATCTATGTTGATTTCAAACAAAAATAGCTCCCTTGTATCTTTAAAAATTTTCCTTTTGATAGTGATGTCTTATAGTTCCCCATGTCTACCACTTTCATATTCTACTTGGTGATGAGAACAAAAAGTGTATCATCATTTCTAAACCTGATCACTTCTCTTCTAGGATTAAATCCCATTTCACTTTTCTCTCTCTTTTAAATTTGCATTGCACTATCGAATCAGTTACAAACCCCTTTTTCTTCTTTCATTACTCAACCATCTCCCTTTTAGTGTCATTCTTCTTTAAAAGCCCTTGTTACTTTCTCTCTAAGGCTCCTCATCATGCATAAAGAATCTACCCGCATTCTCAAGAAAGGCTTTAAATCAAAGAAAGACCCATCAAATACAATAGAAAACCCTTACGAGTTAAGTAATGGGTCCTTTGATTTAGAGAAAACTCAAACAAATCAGACCTTACCCAAGCCTCAAACCAAAAAATTAGCTAAAAACAACCAAAATATTGATAAGAAAGGTGAGAAAAAGCAAGCAAGCAAGAAGAAGCTTAGCAAGGAAAAGATTGAATAGCTTGTACCTAGAATGATGGAATCAAGAAATGAACTAGATAGATTTGAGGAAGTAGGGAAAGAGTCTAGTGTGAAATCTACTGAACAAAACCAAGAAAAGAAAAAGACACAAGGGTCTAAGAAAAGGAAATTAGAGGGAAAATCAAAAGATCAGTTAGAGGATGCATTAGAAAGCATGGAATAAGTACCAATTCATGCTTAAATAAAAGATCATAAGAAGTAAAGCAAGGTAAAAGCAAAACCATCCTTTGTTTCATAAAAGAAAAAGCTAGATTACATCAAACCCTATCTTGTTCGATTTTGATTTTTTTACTAAAAATGTATTTTATTGGGATGAATTTTTTAGTGTGATTGGTTGCAAGAGCATACACAACATTCATACCCTGATGTATGGAGTATTAATTTTTGAATTCTATGAAAATCTAAATTTGACTATGATATAATGAAGCCCAAGGATTGATAAGGCCAGTCATGAGGGGGTAGGTCCAAGCTTGTTGAAAGCTTGAAAAGCTAAGGTACAGTTGCATGATAACAGAGAATCAAACAAGAAAAACCACAATCCGCTCCAAGGATATGATGTACTTGGAAACTATTAGAAACTCAATACTCAACTCAATATGATACACGAGCTGGTCCAATGAGGGTATTCGCCACCTAGCCCTACTTAAGAGTGAAGCAAGCAAAAAGGAATGCTTATGGAAAGTGATAATGTAGTATATTTAATGTCCCATGTAAGATGTTGTGGTTACATTTTTTATGGGTATTTATACTCGAAATATTGAGGCAATAACTATAAACGGAAATAACTAGAAAGGGTAAAATCCTAAATAAGTGATGTACAACGAATGGAAAAGAAATTGCATAGAGAGAAAATCAAGAAGCATCCATGTTGTATAGGGGATTCTATCATATGATTCCTTGGACACATTGCTGTCAATTACTAGGTGAATTTCAAGCTAAAACAAACAAACTGTACGGTCGGGCTAGCGACTATTATGTAAGACTAAGGGTTCTTTTGAGGTAAGTTTAGCTTAGACAAGCTCAAAGTAGTTCATATTCAAGTCAACTAAGCTAGTGATCAAACTGGTTGAGCTATTATCCATGTATGTCTTAGGTCGGCAATCAATGACTATTAATAAGTACAAGAGTGTTTGGCTTAAATAAGGCAACAAACTCATAGATTGAAGCAACTCAGTCTCATTAAGTACAAGTTTTCCTAAGAGAACTTGCTTGGCCTTACTCTTAAGCCCTCAAGCTTAAGCTTGAGTCAAAGGTCTAATGCTCATATTCCTCTCAGATTAAGAGGGTTGATTGGGATTTAGGATCAAATCCAGTTGGTCATCATCCAATCCCTCCTCAGGTTAGTAAGGGTTAAGGTCACAACATGAAACACATTAGACACTCTAAGGTCTTCTAGTAGTTTTAGCTGGTATGTATTAGGACCCTATAGGGGGCTTAGTAGGATTGCCTATGATTTTCATATTATGTATGCACCAATGATAAGAAAATCACCTTGTAAGTTTGAGACTGTAAGACTTTAAATAATTTATTAGTAGGGTTTCTGAATTTTTAATTAATTAACATATTATAAAATATATATAATTATGGATATCCAATATTCCATAATTTCTTAGAACTATAGAGAATCGGTATCTCCTAACAAATGATAAGATCAAATAGTATAGACTTAAGTGGTATTATATTGAAGTTACAAAATCTAAATATATAAGTGGTATTTACATTTAAAGTTTCAAATGAACTAAACAATCTCTCTCTAATTCAAACCTCTAAAACATCTTAATACTTACACTCAACGCTCAAATCTTAACCCATGTCTAATTATTTATCAACCTACAAAAGAAAAACTGTTGAGGAGTAAGCTATAAGAGCTTATTGAGTTATCCCTCATACTATACTTGCTAGTAAGTTATCCCTCATACTATACTAGCAAGTAAGTTATCAAACAAATTATTATAACCATATGAATGCACGCACACAATATGCTAAACAATATATGCAATTGACCAATGTTGCATATAACATTGGATTTTAATGCCCATTGAGGTAAGGGTTGGAGATACATTGACATCAATCATAATCGAGCTCTAGCACCTAGGTTTTTAACTATAAATTTGATTTTATATTTCATGAAATGCATTTCCATTTCCAAGAAATTTAGTAATACACAAAATCTTAGGTCTAGTAGTGAGGTGGCCCTTACAGTCCATACTTATGCCCTATAGCGGAGGTTTCTAAACTTGACCCTTAGCAATTTAATTAGAGTTTCCAACACCTAGTAAGCCTATAGGTTAGGGTAAGGTCATGTTGTACGTATGCATCATACTAAACATTTTAATTCAATATATAGAAACAACCCCTGCAAAGCTTTTTCTTAGCTTTATGTAAAGTGACAACCAGAATAAGTAATGCAATGCATGGTTAATGCATTATCCTTTTAATTTAAGATACGTCAAATATAATTAAGTCAAATTATGGGGCAATCAATCAATATCAACAAACCATCTAAACATATAATAATCAATCATATAACCAAATTTTCAATTATCGTGTTTAACAATATTTTGCATAGTAATAAACCAATATCAAGCACATGTATATCTCGAACCCTCATACATCAAGTCATTAATAGTTAATTTAGGTGCACTAACTACAATTACAAAACAAGTATCGAGTCATCGAGAGTACTCACTCAGTCATGATGTTTCTTAAGCATAGAAGTAATCCATAAGAAGATCCGAACTCTCGTCAAGATCACCTGATTATTATAAAGTAGAAAAGTAATAAGTAACTAGATGAACTAGTTATTTTATGTAATTATTTACCTAAATCTACTTAGGTTTCTATCAGTTTTCCTTATTAAACTCTTTCATTAATCATAGATGACTTTTTGATTTTATTTTCGATACTTATGAGCTTATAATTGATTTTCATCATTTTTAGACGTACGTTCACATAATGGGTTTATTTTCGATGTTAAAACCTATATTTTTCGAGATAAGCCTAAATTATTAAAATTTAGTTATTTTGACTTAAATATTTTTACTTGTAAATTTTCAAGTTTTCTTTATTATTTTACGTCTTAATTAATTTCTAAATTTTATATTTTATGATTTCTTATTTTTAGCTTTAATTTATGTAGTCTTCGTTATTTTCTTATTTTAAGCTTAATTTACTATTTATTATAATTTTGTTATTATTATTGGTTTACTTAATTAATTTAATTATTATTCCTTAATTATTTTGAAGTTTTCAATTTAATTATTTATTTAGATATATTTGTTGATGTGGCATGTTTTGGTTGATCCATGTGGCACTTTATTAAGTTTTCTTCATTTTCATATTTCTTAAATTTTATATTATTATTAAGTATATCTATATCTTATCATATTTAATTAACTATTAGATTATGGGCCTTAATTATGTATTATAGTTTGGTCCATAATAAATGTATGTATATTATATTATATTACATTAAATAAATATATTTTGCATATGTACAATTATACTAATGTACTTATGTATTTTTGTATATGCTTATATCTGCAATTATTTTATTATGTTTGATGTTTTATTATATATACTTATGTTCAATATATTATTATATACACTCATACATATACATATGTACATATGTATTCTTATTTATATTTTTATACTTAATATATTATTAGATACATTTATACTTAATATATTAGTATATGTACATATATGTATATACATGTTTATATATGTATATTTATACATGTAGGCATAACTATGTACATGGATTTATACATGTACTATACTTTTATTGTATGCATTTATACATAAGTTTATAAGTACTTTTATACACATATTTATCCGTATTTTTGTATTTTCATAGTATATTTTTAAAGAATTTTCATATAATTCATATGTGTACATATAGATGGTTTTGGTTAGCATAAGTATATGTATATATCTAATATTCATATTATAATTGGTTATGTACATAAGGAATATACATGTATGAAGGCATGTAGATATACATATATATATATATATATATTCCTAATTTTATTTATGTGTACATATACTTATACTATATATTCCATTAGGATTTATACATATATACTCCTATATGTACATATACTATATATACATGTAATCCTACACATATATGTACATATGAGTGCCTATGTATGTACTAATACATATGCATAATACATGAGTTTGAAAGAAATAAGATTATACATGTAACTCTACAACATATACACAAGACTTCTAAAATCATCTTTTCATACATAAGCTAAATAACTAAGTATACTAGTTCATAAGATTAGATAAAAGAAGTGCATGAATATGCTTTGTAGAAGATACTAATATTAAAATAGTGAATATACCTCTTTTGCTTTTAAAGATGGATAGGGGTTATGATTTTTAGAGTAGAGATGTGTAAGCTAGTTGTAAGAGGAAAATGGGAAGTGAAAATGAAAAATTAGAAAAGGGAAGAAGGAGAGGGATTTATGGTTTTGGAATGGAAAGAAAGAGGGGGGGAAGGGGGGTTGTTGTCTTTTAAATGCATTAATAATAAAAATCAAGTGCATTCCAAAAACACTCCAAGTGGGTGGTAAGGAATAAAAGAGAAAAAGAAAAGGGAAAAAGAAAGGAAATAAAAAAAAATGGTAGAAGAATCTAGGTTGAAAGTGATGTGTTGACTTAGTTAATGCTTTGACTTGATCAATATTTTAACTTAGTCTTGGTCAACTCTTGTAAAATTACATATATTTATTATATATATTTTTAGAAATAAAAGTAATTAGAAGAAAAATTAAAGAAATAGGGAAAATAAGAAATTAAATGAAATAATTAGTAAAATAATTATTAAAACTTTCCTTAAATATTTATAACCTTATAAATAATATTTATCAACATAATTAATGTAGCTACATAGGAAATTATAAATTATAATACTAATAATTACTATATATTGACTAAATAATAACTAAGTACTTAAATCTAAATAATATTAGCTCATTTGTATAATTATAAGATTAATATTACATATAAAATAATATTATAGTTTCTTATAAATTAATTTAGTACATGCACATTCATATGTATTTAAGAGTTATCTTTAATCGTTGGTTAGTAATTCTACATAATTTAGCATTTCATTAAATATTTATACTCAATTAGGGTTTTATCGTAATTGTAATGAATTAGCACATTTATAAGCTTAAATTTATGGTTTTTATCACTTTTAGATATAATCTCTAGTGTTTACACACATTTAGGGTTTAAAGTTTTTATATATGATTAGGTTTTCAATTCTTATACGAGAGTGTTTATCTTATCTAGCCTTATTGACTCTTAGAGTTGACTGGGACACTTAAGTCCAATCTAGGATTTAGATTAGAAATTTTAGAGGTTTACAGTATGTATTGTCATTTATCTTTTAGAGTATCTTGGTTGGTCCTTTAACTTTGGTAGACAACTTACTCTTCTTCTTATTAGGAATCTCTCTTTGCTTAGGTGTTGCCATACTTGGTCTTTGGGTTGAAACTATTTGGTCTTCCTTCCCTTGCCTTTCTTTTTTAGCTTCCTGGCAGCTCAGTTAATGTGTTGGGTTACTCATTTGTAGATTTGGTAGAGGAATTGAGCTATAGTTCTTGTTTCTAGATCTTTTTGGCCAATCGAAGGCATTAGAGCATAATCAACGGGTACCTTAGGGGTTAAAACCGTAGATGACTTCAAAGGGGGTATGTTTAGTTATGGTGTGTACAACTTTGTTGTAAGAAAACTTCACTATAGGTAGCTAGACGTCCTAATTGGCTAAGTTCTTTCCCACAGTAGCTTGGAGCAATGATCGTAGGGTACGGTTGACAACTTCCATCTCGCCTTCGGTTTGGGGATGGTAAGAGCTATTGAACAATAATTTGGTTCCTATCTAACACCAAAGAGTTCTCTAGAAATGGCTCAACAATTTTTTGTCCCTATTTGATACCATATTCCTTGGTAGTCTGTATAAGAGAATTATTTCCTACAAAAACAAAGAAGTAATAGTTAAAGTATCGTTAATTTTGGTGTAGGGCACAAAATATACCATTTTGCTGAACTTATCCACAACAACGATTATAGACTCTTTACCTTTGGCAATTCGAGGTAATCCAAGAATAAAGTCCATACTCAAGTCAATGCATGTTATGATCGAAATAGGTAGAGGCATAACCTTTCCTTGTTTAGCTCGGCTTTTTTCTTTCTTACAAATGGCACATTCTTCAATCACATGATGCACATCATGTTTCATTTTAAGCCAAAAGAACCTATAATTCAATAGCTCATTCATCCTTCATTCTCCAAATTGCCACGAGAGTCCTCCATTATAGGCTTCTCTCACTAGTAGCTCCCTAACTAACTAGGTCCACACGCATAATTTGCCACCTTAGAGTAGATAACCATCTTTTACATAGTATTCATCTACTATTCTCCCCTCTTCGTAGCATTTATATATCATACCAAAGTAAGAACAATGTCGATACTATTCTTTAATGCTTGTAAACCCTAATAGTCTGGTCTACAACTTAATAAGAAGAACATGTCTTCTTAATAGAGCATCGGTAGCTATGTTATTCTTACCTTGCTTCTATTTGATGATGAAATTAAATCTTTTTAGAAGTTCAATCCATTACGCTTAGCGTTTAGAAAGTTTTGATTGGCTCTATAAATACCTCAAGGACTCATGATCTATGTATATGAAAAACTCCTTTGGAAAAAAATAATGTTGCCATATGTAAAGAGCTCAGATTAGGGCCAAAAGTTCTTTGTTATATATAGAATAGCTTAGTTGTACTCCTTTGATCTTCTCATTACGATAAGTGATAGGTCAGCCTTCTTGTATCAGCACAGCTCCAAAGTTGACACTTGATGCGTCATATTAAAGCTCAAACACTTTGTCAAAGTTTAGTAGGGCCAAGATGGAGGCAAAGGTCAACCTTACTTTCACCTTGACAAAACTCCTATCTTCTTTTTCTCTCCACTTGAACTCTATATTCTTCTTTGTTAGCTTAGTCAAAGGTACTATTATAGTACTAAATCCTTAGATAAAGTGTTGGTAGAATGATGTTAATCCATGAAAAATCCTCACTTCTAAACATGAAGTTGTGGTTGGTTACTCAACAATGGCTTAAACTTTTTAGTCATTAACTCTTAACCCTCCTTTACAAACCATATAGCTTAGGAAGATCACCGCTTCCTAATAGAAATAGTACTTCTTCATGCTTCTAAACAATTTCTCTACTTGGAGGACATCAAAAACTACTTGGAGATGGTAAATATGACTTACAAGGTTAGTACCATAGATAAGGATTTCATCGCAATAGATAGCGACAAACTTCTTGATTAAGTCTCTTAGAATATGGTTCATTAATCTCATAAAAGTGCTTGAGGCTTTTGATAACCCAAATGGCATAACCATCTAGTTTTCTATTCATCCCCTTATCTTATTCGAATTTGGTGGTACCTTGACTTCAAGTCAATCTTACTGGATACTCTTGTATTACTTAAATCGTCTAACATATCGTCTAGCCTTAGAATGGCATATCTATACTTAATTGTAATCTTATTGATAACCTTACAATCTATATACATACGCTAAGTGCCATCCTTCTTCGACAAAAGCAATGTAGGTACAGCATAAGGGCTAAGACTCTCTCTCACATACCCTTTCTCTAATAGCTCATTGACTTGCTTCTAAAGCTCTGTACCTTGCTTAAGATTCATTCTATAGGTAGGCTAATTATGCAGTGCTCAATACCTTAAAATGGGGGTAATCCCTCGAGCAATTACTTGAGAAATAGGTTGAAATATTCATTGAGCAACTTCTTGACCTCTTCTGGTAGCTTCACTTACTCCTTCAACTCCAGTAGCCTCCTAACGAATAGGAAGGTTAGTAAGTTAGATTTGATTGCTACTCGAAGTTCAGCTCTTCTCAATACTAAAGCCTTCTTTCATCTTCGGGCTAATTTGGCTTGTAATTTACTTACTTCACTTGGGCTATGGGGTTCAGGGTAATTTTCCTCCCATCCTTCTCAAACACATATGTATTCTTAAACCCATCATGCATAACCTCTAGTCATAACACTAAGGTCAGCTTAGTAATACATGAGACGCACACATGGGTAGCATATAAAAAAAAAATAGTTTTTAGTGGAGATCGGCAACAATACTTTTTGAGTGACATGTAATGCTCCCTTCTCATTCAACTAATGTAGTTTATGAGGCCTTAGATATGATATGGTTGACAACTTGAGTTCTTAACCGAGTCAGTAGACATAATTTGTACAACTTTCACTATCTACTATGAGTGTACATACTTGCTCATTCACCTTGCATATGATGTAGAATAGATTCTCTCTTTACTCCTCCTCGGTAGATGGTTCTATATTCATCGCATATTGAATAACCAAAGTTAGTTTATCTAAATCTTCAGCAAACACATCCTCTTTAACAAGCTCATCTTCCTAGGTGGTATCTTTCTCATAAGCAACCTCCTTCTCAGGCTCCTCATCAGTACCATTCACATCAGGTTTTGAAACGTCTCCTTTGATAATCACGGTTCTTCTATTTGGACAATGGGTAACCATGTATCCAAATCCTTGATATTTAAAACACTTGATCTAGCTTATGTTCCGCCTAAATCCTTTTCTTTTCTCATAAGTTCTCAATGGCACTTCACCTTAAGTTAGTTGGCTTTTCTGCTCAACTCTAACATTTATTCTTCTACTTAGCTTTGAACTTTATTGAAGTCAACAACTTCCTTAGGTGAGTTGGCTTAATCGTCTTGGTTAGCTCATTGGAGGTTAGCTTAGACCATTCCTTCTCTACCTTTCCACTTATAGGGCTATTCTTATAGCCTCGTCTAATGCAATAAACTATTAGAGTTCCATAATATCTTGGATGCATCTTCTCAGTCCAATGTAAAACGTAGATACTATTTGTGTTGATGGGTCATCTACTTCTCATCAAATCACAAGTATTTAGAACTTTTGATCATATTCATCAATAGTTTAACTTCCTTGCCTCAACTCTTGAAGTCAAGTAAAAGTATCTTATAAATATGTATCTAGCACAAATCGATTCCTAAGTACCCTCTTCATTTCAAGCCAAGTGTTTACTTCCCTATATCCTTCTCGTCTTCTCATAAGTTTGAAGTTCTTCTACCACATCACAACAGAACTTGAGAACTTTGTAGTAGCATTCCTCACTTTCTCTAGGTTTTCATACTGATAGAAATAAAAAACACATTCAACCTTCTCTTCCTAATCCAAATAGTCATCTACATTTCCAAAACCACTTAAGCTTAGAATCAGAAGCTTCACATGGTTAGCAGCTCGAGGTACTCGATCTTGCTCTTCCTCCCT
The DNA here is from genome assembly GCA_024138005.1 of Lumnitzera racemosa. Classification (NCBI taxonomy): domain Eukaryota; kingdom Viridiplantae; phylum Streptophyta; class Magnoliopsida; order Myrtales; family Combretaceae; genus Lumnitzera; species Lumnitzera racemosa. The sequence goes on from JAMXBC010000005.1 coordinate 55,140,322, forward strand.
AATATACCATTGTTCTTCATCCTCATCACCTACCTTACTCGAGTTGATTCTCCTCTGTACTTATCGTTTTACTCCTCTACCTTAAGCTTATTGAGTTGGGATTTGTCTTCTTGTAGGTCATGTGCCTTAGGGAGCATTCTGCTTGGCCTCAGTAGATTAAAAGGCTAATGCATGAACACATCTAGTTAGATTAGCTATAACGTTAACCACTTCATCAATTCACTCATCTATACTTTTAGAGGTATTCTAGGGTTGTTCCCTATGGTAGACAATACTACTATTTTCATCTCCAATACCAATGTTGATACTTTGAACCATCATACTCTCAACAAAACTCAATGAACAAACTAAAAATGCTCAATACATACACTTATCTATATGAAAGTTTAAACTAACTATGAACACAACAACTACACTAAAGAACTACAAACCTAGTTGAAATTTGCTCTATTTTTGTATGCTTGAAATAAGGCAAAATAAAGTATTTCATAACAAAGGTCTCATAGCAATAGCAAAACTTAAAATACTCTCCAAAACACTTAAACTAATCCATCTCATATTTATAGCATACTTGACAACAATACTATACACTACACATAAACAATCACAACTGAATAACAACTTGCCCAAATGAACCCTTGCTTTGATATCAAGATGATACAATCTAGGCCAAGGACTGACAAGGTGAGTCATGTAGGGGTAGGTTCAAGTTCATTAAAAAGCTAAGTTGGAGTTGTACGATAATAGAGAATCAAACAAGCAAAACCACGATCTGCTCCAAGGATATGACATACTTTGGAACTATTGGAGACTCATGACTCAACTCGATATTATGCACGAATTGGTCCAATGAGAGTACTTGATACCTAACCTTACTTAAAAGTTAAGATAAGAGTAAAGTAAACAAAGAGGAATGCTTACGAAAAGTGATAATGTAATATATTTAATGTCTCATGTAAGATGTTATGGCTACATTTTCAATGGGTACTTATACTCAAAATACTAAGGCAACAACTATAAATGGAAATGACTAAAAAGAGTAAAGTCCTAGATAAGTGATGTACATTGAATGGAAAAAAAAAAAAGGCGTAAAGAGAAAATCAAGAAGGCATCCATTTTAAATGAGGGATTCCATCATATGATTCCTTGGACACGTAGTTGTTGTTTGGTGGGTATATTTCTAAAACAGACAAACATTATGGTCAAGTTAGCAACTATCGATTAGGATTAGGGGTTCTTTCATAGTGAGTTTAGCTTAAACATGCTCAAAGTAGTTCATATTCAAGCTGACCAAGCTAGTGATTGAGTGGGCCAAGTTGTTGTCTGAGTGTGTCTTAAGTCATCGATCAATAGCTATTGATAAGTACAAAAGGGTTCAGTTCGAATAAGGTAACAGACACATAAATTGAAGTAGCTCAGACTCATCAAGCGTAGGTCCGCATAGGAGAACTCACTTAGCTATATTCTCAAGCTCTCGAGTTTGAGCTTGAGTTAGAGGTCCTGTACTCAAATTCCTATCAAACTAAGAGGGATAGGCTGTGCTCAGTTGTTTTTAGGGAAGGACATTGAGATTACTATGGATGATATTATTAAGTTTTTTAGATTACTTACTATGAGTGATGATAATAAATTGATGACAATGAGTAAAAGTCAAGTTTGCAGTGAAATTGCCAATGGAACACGGAAACATGATGGAAGGGAATTGTTTGTATTTGACTGTAGGCTGCTGCTAAGACTTCTAAACAAATTGGTCATAAGTTGCATGCTACCTAAGAAAGGAAGTATCACTTCTATTTCAAAAGAAGATGCCTTAATCATAGTTGCTATGATGAAAGGAAAGAAAATAGATGTAGTAAGCCAAATTATAAAAAATACCTTTCTAACCAAGGTTAGGAGACCGTATGGAAATCTTCAACTGTTGTTGTTTAAGTATAAGAAATTTAAACCACCTTCTACTGCTAAGAGACAATTTCCCATTAAAGTGATAAATGAAAACAATGTTAATCACATGAAGATTAACATAAGGAACAAAATATAGTACATAGATGATCACCCACATTTTATGTGCATGATAAGCATAAGAAGAATAAGTTGCCTAAGGAAAAGAAAAGAAGAGAGTAGTGACGACACTATTAAGAAGGCAAAAGGGAATAAGTTGTCAAACCTAAGGAAAAGAAAAGAAAACTTTATGATATGAGAACTGGAGGGAAGTTCCAAATAGATGAAGGAAAGGAAAGAAAAAGAGTTTCTGATTTAAAGGATGAAGTAAAGGATCCTAAGGGATAGGAATTTGTAGGGAAGAATTGTGAAGGAGGCTCAACAAGTGGCATTTCAAAGAAAGAGGTGAAAGATATCATGGACTAGAAATTCACTACCTTTATGAACATGATGAAAACATAATTTGGGAAAGCTGACACTCCAGTTGTTGAGATTCCATCTATACAACACTCATCTCCTTCATCCCTTACACCTAAACAGCCTAACATCTCTACACAAACCCAAATCTTGGTTAGTTGGGACATTACACATCACCATTACTTCCTTCCAACATTGTTCAGCTTGATCCATCTTTAGAGGATTTTGCTCCTCTTCATGTTCTAACAAACTAGGTTCTATATCTTCCTTAGAAACTGGTTCAACCCTTACCTTTAAGAAGAGTTAAGAAATCTTGTCTTAAGAAGAAGAAGATTTAATTCCTCTAATATAAGTTTATCCTTGTAGGCTTTATGTTTGAAGACTCATTTTGCTTTATTATTATTATAATTATTATGTTTCTGTTATTTTTTCTTAAGCTATTTTGTATTCTCTACTATTGTTAGTGTCAATGTTTTAGATAGATAAGACTTCATTCTATCCTTGTTGTCATGTCCATAGGCATTATTTTTGTGAACTATTTTGTGCCGTGTATGGCATTTTCTGGAAAGTTTATCTTATGGCTTTATAGATCTTATGTTTCTAGTAGTCTCATAGTATCATAACACATATTTACATTGTTTAGGGGATGAATATTATTAAGGGGGAGAAATGTATTATTTAGGTGATAATAAGAAGGGAGAGGGTAAAGACAAGTAAAATATTAAATTGAATGATGCATGAATATACTTAAGAACTTAAAGAACTAGGTTGAATTATTTTTTTTTATCATGAACAAATTACATGAATAGTTGCACAAACTTTATATATATACATGGGTTTCAACATTTTACTTAAAGTGTTGTTGTTGTAATCTCTTAAGCAGTGATTATTATTGAAAATGGATAGTAGAATGACTCTAATGAGGAATGCTAAGTCTCTAGCGGTGAAGTTGAAACAATGTAGTAAGTATAAAGCCAAAACATTATAATTGATTTGTTTGATCTTCTATCCCCTTCTCTTTTATTTCGTGCACACATATCTTGTATTTTTTGTTGTAACCTATACTTTTATGCCAATCATATAAATAATCAAGAGGTTTTTAATTTTCCATAAAAGATCTTATTTTTTCTAAAATTGTCAAAAGTAACCAATTCATGTCGCTCCTCCTCTCCCCATACCTTGCCCCAATCTTTGTAACTTAACCAAGACCTACAAACTTTATATAAGTGAAATAGAATAGCTATTCCTCTTGTAGATCTACCCTTACCTTTGGTTAGTAAAATATCTATTATATGGAATTACTATTATTGAAAAATAAGGAATCATAATTCCTTTATAGGATCAAAGAAGTACCAATTTAGCAAAATAGGAAAAGTTCAGATATCAAATTGATATTTTTAGACTTTAGGTAATTAATTGTAAAAAAACGTAAAGTTGATATACCAAAAGTTACATTAATCTATATTTCTTTAAGATAATTAATTGGATATAAAGATTTGGAGAGGGTAGGAGTCAAACATTGCATTCTCCTATGAAGGTAGGATTATAGAGCTGAATGACTATGCTCTTCGGGTTCATGGTGTCATAAATGCAGATTATGCATTTTTTGCCCCGATGGAATCTTATCCTCCTCAAAAGCTTGACCAGGCACTTGTTTTCTTATTGAGGAAATGTTCCTCTTAATGGCATCTCATTACCATACTTAAATGATCACTCTACGCTCAAAAAGACCATAGACAAGGATTAATTCATGGTGATTACCCTATTATATATGAGGAGATTTATAGCTTTGCACGCCGCGTTATTGAGCAAATATAGCAATAGCTCCACTTGGTCATGGAATTAGAACCCCTTATAATCCCATGATAACAAAGTTGTTTCATTCATTAGCACACTGCTAAAAATAGCAATATCAATTAGATAGTTGGATAGAACTTCCGGGCATTCACGTCATTTTTGCGAGTTCTAAATTGTCGTCACTTGTCTAATTATATTTACAAGTAAAACAAAAACAATATAGCTGAGTCATTTTCAACGTTGAGAGAGAGAGAGAGAGAGAGAGAGAGAGAGAGAGAGAGAGAGAAAGAAAGAAACAGACATGGCGTCTTTTGCCCTCTACGCAGCTTAAAACACGCATTGGCAAATATAGAAGAGAACCCCTTGACACGTTTCAACAAGTTAAGCCCATCCTTTCTTCGGCAAGCCACATTCATGAATATATGCATAACTACTTGAACTCGTTACATACATACACACGCACTTATATCAAGAAAAAATAACTCATTTTACACTGTTATTTTTCTTTTCGAAAAATCCGCAATTCATACTTCAATAACGTATATTTCCCAATTAAAAATGTTTCAATGGATGTTATGCAATTGGTACAATAATTAACGAGAATCCGTAATGTTTTAAAATTAAAAATTTTTTATTTGTCAAATATGCCTAAATCATGGCTGTATCATACTCTTAACAAATTCTAAACTTGTGTTTGACATTAAATTTCAAGCATATATATATATATATAATGACCGCAAGTTTTTTATGTTAAACATAAATTAAAAAACATAGGAGGAAAAAAGAAAAAAACATTTATTAAATATTACACGTTATGATAAATGTAAACAGTATTTAAATATTTATAAACATTTTACATACATGAATTTTTAAAATAACTATAACCACATTTTTAATATTGCATGTATATATATATATGCAATATTAAGAATTTATGAAAAAATAATATAAGAGGCTAAAGAATGAGAAAACAAAATAAAAAGAGTGAGAAAAGAAATCATCTCGTGAGTAATAAAGCAGTTGAGAATAGCTAGGCTTATCGCATGTTTGCTTCACGCAATCAGCTAAATGGGGGTTTGCTGTATCGCGTGGCTTTAAAGGCTTCGTCTAGCGTTTTTAAAAGGGCGCCCCCCCTCCACACACAAAACATTTAAAAAACCCCTCCACAACACCATCATCCTATTCCAATTAACCCAAAAATAAACACCAACCAAACCCTAAAAACCAAAAAAAAAAAAAAAAAAAAAAAAAAAAAAAGGAAAAGAAAAAAAAAGAAAAAAAATTAAAACACTGCCATCTACTTCTCTTTTCTGTCCTCTTCAAACGCTTATTCTGACCCATAAGCAGTTAAAAATGAAATACTCTCTAATGATCAACACAAATTCGTGTTGACTAATCAAAATTTATTTATTTACACAAGTGATCTTTTGATATAAAATTTGATCATGAGTGTGAACCCCAGCTCCAGCGCTTCCGGTGGGAGTGGTGGTACTAGCAGCGGTGTTAGTGGTGGTGGGAGTAGTGGAGGCGGTGGACCATGTGGTGCTTGCAAATTCTTGAGGAGGAAATGCGTTCCGGGGTGTATTTTTGCACCTTATTTCGATTCGGAGCAAGGTGCTGCACATTTTGCGGCGGTGCATAAGGTTTTCGGGGCGAGCAATGTTTCCAAGCTCTTGCTCCACATTCCAGTCCATAAGCGGCTCGATGCGGTGGTTACGATATGTTACGAAGCCCAGGCACGGCTCCGTGACCCCGTCTATGGTTGCGTTGCGCACATCTTTTCCCTCCAGCAACAGGTAATAACAATAACGTTATTGAAGTTCATATTTTGATAAAAACAACGATCTAAAAAATCGAAAACAAAAGCTTTTTTCTGCAAAACATCAACTGTTATTGCATGATAAGAAGCGTGTGAACACAAGAGTTACTAAATCTTACACGAAACGTCTTTGAGGATCTTTAATTATGCATAAGCACGTTTCTTGTTTCAAAAGGAGAAAATTGAAGAAGAACAAGACGTACGTTACGTTGTCCGATTTATGATCTAGATCACTGTAGATAAAATTCTTTTGTCTGCAGCTTTTTATGGTTCGTACAAAAAAATCACTGATGGCACGAACTTGAAAGACCACTGTTTTGACAACAACACCTATCCTGTTCCTGTTCCTCGTAATAAATCAAATGCAAACTACAGTGAAACCTAGCTGGTTTCAATGAACCGATTGTCATATAAATAAACAACTGTAAAGGATGTTATTAGTAATGTCATTAAAATTTTATCAGCTGTCAGGAATGCTGGTGTTTGGATGGTCTTTTTGTTGTTAATATTTTAAAGAGAAAACGAGAAAAAAAGCTGCCATCACACTTGAGTAAGTTTTAATGCTTTACTGAAATCTAGATTTTCTTCTTCTTTTTTTTTTTTGTTAAATAAATTGAAACTTTAAGATGATGATGGGGTCGGCGGTTACTAGATTGGGAACCTTAGAGGACACAACGTCTCTGGGAAATTCGTGTTTTTAGCTGTTATTAAGGAGATGGTCGGTTTGTCCATTTATTAATTTATTGTGCTGTTCTAGATAAATATATAGATATATATATATATATATATAAAAGCACACGCACAAAACACATTCTTCATAGGACTTACTTCGTATTTTCTCATTTAAAAAACAAATCAAATGGTCATCAACGATGCTTGATTAATCACCAAAAAATGGAGATTACTATCTACCATTCTATTGGCACTCACAAACTTCATTAATACACACACATGCATGCACATAAACAAGAATTTCTCTGTTGATTGGCTCTTGTTTCCCTCGGAAATCATACTAATTTACATTGTTTATTACTATTAGAGCGAAAACGTTAAGAAAATGCATAATAACAATTCTAGGAATCAATTGATGTCATTATTATTCCTACAACGTATAAAAACTGTAGCCTCTCTACTTGGCCATTTTCCTAATTAAGTAAGTTAACATTATATTATTAATGTGAACTATGTATATCTGCAACCCTTTTAACAATTTCAATGACTACGTTAGCTGCTTCAGTGGTAGCCTACACAAAGTCACCTGGTAAAAGCAAAAAACATTAATTACAATGTAGTAATAATCTTTGAAGCCCTTCTGATTTTTGTCATGGAATGTATTGCATCGTAAATTCTTGATCCGTTTGAAGTTGCCTTTAAAGATTTGTCAATGACAAGAATGATTCTAGGTACATTTATCTTCATATTTCATGTGATATTGACATATGTTTCACCTATCCTAGCAACGCTTTAAAGGCAGTATATGTGTTTTTGTTTACTTAAGCATTCTATGTGTAAATTGGTAATTTCCGTGTGTTTATTTATTGCTCACCACGAAAAATAATATAAACATTGTTTTCGGAAATAGAAAAACACAATCTATTTTTTGGAGATTATATTTGATTTAGGTTGACTTTCTGAAATATTATTTACTCCAACTAATAAGGCTCAATTTAGGTAATTATCATGCTACAGGGAGAAATTGTAGCCAAGTAATTTCATATATCATTGTTGTTCATCTTGTCATATATAGAGGTCAATATTATGTAGTTTTTTCCCCCCTTAGGAAAGAACTGACCGAGCCAAGCCCTAAGTGGCCGGTTCATTGGCTCTCTGCTGTTTCACTGGTGTTCATAATATATAAAGAGATCCATTCTACTAGGGATTGATGATGTACTTCATTTGCCATGAGGAGGTAATTATTGGTGAAACTTTATGATAAAAATCACATGTGCCAGCAGTTTTTTTTAACCTTATATATTGCTGTATATGCACTCAATTATTTGCTAAGATATAATATAATATCAATTTTAAATTGTACAATTGACTAATTGGAAGTCGACTTCAACTACCATCTAGGGTTTTCATCTCTCCCAAGACATGAATTATGCACAAACCCAAGTTTCTCCAGTCCCTAGGCTTATTCCTGTGCCTTGATTGCTAAGAAATCTTAACCTGCTAGCAATTCTACTCCCCCAAGCACGTTGTTCAAGCATATCTATTTTCTGGTTTCGTAATTTAAAAAACGAAAATGGACATGACAATTTGTCAAACGTTTCACATGTATAATCAAGTTAGTTGTGTAGTTAATCATTTCATCACACAGTTTTGATCTAAGGACAGTTTATAGTTTTAAATAATTATATTTAAAGCTCTCGAATCAGCCGATCTGAGTTTCAACAGTATAGCTCCATCTTTCTATTACTTAAGAACATTTTTAAAAGTTATGAGAAGATGAAATAACATTTTAAGAGTTTATAGGATTTTTTTAATTCCTAATTAATAGTTTAAGGGTGTAGTTGGTGGTATTATTATTCATTTATCTTGTGCTGTGAATATTTTTTAAGAGTTTATAGGATTTTTTTAATTCCTAATTAATAGTTTAAGGGCGTAGTTGGTGGTATTATTATTCATTTATCTTGTGCTGTGAATATTCAAATGATGCATTCCAAGGCATTTTAAAGTATCTATTCTACGTTAAATTAAGATAGAATTTTGGCAGGACAGCCGGTCAAGCATTTTTATTGTACTTTTGGAATTATTGGGTATATCTATTCGTGTCACAGATATCGCCTAATTGAGCTGATTCCTATAAATTTAGGGATACTTAATATGGCTACTTTAAAAGGCGTGAACGCATAAATGGAGCGACTATTTATCGCTCACGTTAGGCCAAAGTACTTACCAGAAGTAATTAAATTCTTGTATTAAAGATCAAAACAATGGACACGTATTTAGCCTTTGTTCCTACGTTTTTCGTATAGTGATTGATGAATCAGATAGGTACATGGGGCTAGCCTAGACTAGGACCTCTCAGCTTATTAGAGTTTTATTGGCTGTCAAATTTACGGAAGTTCATTAAGTTTTATTTCATTTTTGGCAATTTTTCTATATAGGTGGTAAACCTTCAAGCAGAGCTCTCTTACTTACAAGCTCACCTTGCAACATTGGAGCTACCAACACCACCACCTCCTCCACCGGCCCCATCCTTGGTGTCACCACCACCTCTCTCTATCGCTGACCTCCCTTCAGCCTCCTCCATCCCGGCTACGTATGATTTATCTTCGCTTTTCGATCCAATTGTGCAACAACCATCATGGGTTATGCAGCAGCACCAGCAACACCGACATATTGATCCTCGCCAATTTATGAGTAGCAGTTCATCGACGGCTACAGGTGGTGGTAGTGACCTTCAAGCATTGGCGCGAGAACTCCTTCAGAGGCAAGGATCCCCACCACCCGGTTGTGTTCCGTGCACAGATGCCTCATCATCGCCATCGCTCTCTAAATGAGGCGTACTTGATTAAAATGGTACATCCTCCGTATTTGATATTGAGATCATAATAGTAGCAAGGGGGGTTATTTTTCTTGTTACTTACTAAAGGAAAGGGAATTTTAGTAACTAATGTTGTTGTAGGTCTACTTTTTTAATTTTGCATCCCTCTCTTATTTTTCCTTACAAAGTAGCATTAGCAAAATTTTAAGGCTGCTTTGTACTTTTGAAGTCATGAATTGGACGCCCTCATTTGGACAAACGTTTCAAAGTCATGGATGATATATGAAAGTCTTGATTCAAGATGTTATGACTGGAAGTCATTTGTTTCAGTGTATAGCTAGTAATTTTCACGTTGTTTCTCACAATTTTTCTCCAGATTACCCCATAACACTGGATATAGCTTTCTAATTGAAATGTATGTACAAGTAATTTATTTTAAAGATATGCTCGTATGGTTTTGAATTAATGTTGTTTTGGATCATTATTAATAAGATGACAATGTTTTCTACGAATACCACCCATGTAGTATTACATGTTCAAGCGTGGAGATCGAGCCTTGTGTTTTTCATATCTTGGAATGTCTAATATTCATAGGTTTATTATAAAAAAAAAAAAACAAAAAGGGAAGAAGAAAAAGAATGTTTGAGTTCTTGTGTTTTTTACATTCTATGACAGTGTTATTCCCTCTTATAATTACATAATACTTTTATTACTTCAAATATTTGTGCTACTTAGCTTAGAACTTTTGCACCTTATCATTTACATGTGGTGTTATTATTTTTAAACTACTTATATAAAGACTTCTATAATTGAAAATTCATTAGACCTATCAATAGTGGTGACAATGATAATCTTTAACCTTCGAGAAGATGAGGGAGATAAAAACCATATGGTGTAGAGATATGAAATGGATTTCTTATCTTTAATTTAAGGTAGTCAAAAGTTCCCTAATGTTGGTGGGGGAATCCTCTTTCTAATCTTAGCAATTGACGTAGATGTTTAAGCGATTGGATAGTCTATCCTACTTTTTTGCTTCGATGATTCCCTTATACATGTGCTTAAACAATCTAAGTAGAGAGCAAATAAGTTACATTTTCTTTTTATTAGAGTTGTGAATTTGTTGTAGCCGGTTTGTCCGAAAGGATGGAGACCTTAACTTACTCTTAGTATGTAAATATCTATAAAAATATAATTGATACTTTTATATATTTTTTATTATCATATATCAAAGTTTTTACTAATATTTCATTTCATTAAATTGCTTTTCCATTTGCCTTCTCTCTCTTTTCCGTTATACTACCCATTCTAGTCTCTACATAATATAGGGGGGTGGGTGGGTGGGTAGGTGGATGGATGGATGGATGGAGGAGGAGGGGAGGGGAGGGGGGTGTGGTGTTGGGTTGGGGAAGAAAAAACATAAGATAATGAAAGTATAGAAAATGAAAAGCACGAAAACTCATATTATCAAATTGAAAATTAAAAAAAAAGCAATATAGGTATAGGAAACAAAATGATACAAACTTAAATTGTATATCTAAAAGAAAAAAAAAACAGAAATAACTTGAGTATATAAAGTAAAATCTTAGAAATAATTTTATAACAATACTGAAACTAATGTTATATCTAAAAGAAAGAAAAAAGAAATAACTTGAGTATATAAAGTCAAATCAGAAGTGTAAAATCTTACATATAATTTTATAACAATACTGAAACTAATGTTATCTTATTTTAACTGACCTCGATCTCCTTATATTCCATGATGCCTAACTTATACTAAAGTTTTCAATTAATCTTATCTTTCCATAACGGTTGACATGCTACCTGGAGATGGTTATACTTTATTTCGAAGAGTTTCTAAAACCAAATTAAAGAAGAATTTAGTTTAAAAATTTTCAAAGTGAAAATTGTAAAACCAAACAAAACCAAATTGAATCCCTCATTCAATTGGGATTGAAAATAACTAGTAATTTATAAATAAATTTAATAAGACAATCACGTTTGCAATGCTCCTACGGAATTTTGATTTCTTGCGCATGGAACTTTGTGCCCTTTGTTTAATTTCAAAAACAAAGAAAGGGAAAAACTCAAAATTACTGGAAAAGTTAAAAACAAAACTTACATAAATAAAGTTCTCTCTCCTCTAGTCTCTCTACCCTCACTAAAACTCCATTCTATGTCTCTTATTATTCTCTGATACCCACCACATTTCATATCACATCCATCTCGATCTATTATTCAATTTAACCTATCAAGTAAAATCTCCAAATGAAAAAAGAAAAAGTTAGACCATTAAAGTATTATAAATCTTGCTGAAGTTTATTTCCTCTCCATTCATATCTGAAAAAGCGCTACTGTTACTCCTACCTTTTGAATATTGGTTATAACCCTAGTGTAATAATTTGCCTCTTCACATTAATCACCTAAAATATATATCCCAATCTAGTGAAAGATAGAGTTTATACAAAACAACTACTTGCACACACCAATGAATGTAGAGTCTTAAAAAATGTGGAGGTCCCTAGATTCATTTGATAATATGAGCCCTTATATACTCTCAAAAGTCAGTGAGACATTTTAAAAATGTGGATTGAACCTTATGAGCACTCCAATCATTTTAGAAATGGGAATGCAGTAGATCATATGAATCGAATATTTTCTTAAACAATAGGAATAAATGTACTAGGACTCCACTTAGGATCTTGATATTAGGCAGAATTGATATCAAATCCTAAAATCAAATAAGATATATAGGATCACTAACTTAAGTTAAAAGAGTACAACTCCTAGGTTATGATTTGATTTTCCTCATCATTAGTTAATCTCAACTTATGATTTAATTGGTCCTAAACTTGCTAAAGCTTTACTTGGTCAACCAGGGGTAGTATGTAATCAACTAAGGTCCTATTGCCACTTGTATAGTTAACTAAGTGATTGATCATGCTATGAGCTATGTTAACCTCATTGACTATGCTATGTTCATGATTGATTGTATTCCTACCTTAGTTGTCCTTTGCATGCTAATTCTCTAAAATTTACGTCTTTAATCATCATATTTATCTTAAGTTCATCCAAAAAGTTCCTTACTTCAACCTATCATATTTTCATCAATTATTTTTTGTTAAGACGATAAAGCTTATCTACTATTTCTTGAGGTATATCCATATTTCTAGCTATGAAAAACCTATTCCACTACTTTATATGAATTGTTAACATAGAATATACTTTATTCTCATTTAAGCTCCATTCATGTTATGTCTTTGAATTGTGATTAATGCCTTAAAGGGTTTAATATTGGAAATGATTTGATATAGAATCCAAAGGAAATGCATAACTTTAGCAAAAACAAAAAATAATTATTCAAATTATCTCAAGGCTTACTTTAAAGTCTCACCCATCAATACAAATTGTACAACCATTAATAACCTCACAACTAATACTTACATAACTTTCATAACAATCCTAAAATTCTTACTATTTGAAGGTTAATGGTCATACTCCATGTACCTCATTAGGATGTGACTTCCTTATGTCAAACAACAATTTGGTTTTGGTCTTATTAATTGCCATAATTAATAAGTAGAATAAGACTAACAAAATAATAGAAATTAGAGTTTTACCTTTAGATAGTCGCACATGTACTGCTAGTCACACATGGATTGCTTTTAAAAAAGAAAGAGACACACGTAAGAGAGGGGAGGGGCTTAGGTTTTTATGCTGATGTTAGGGGAAGAGAAAGAGAGAGAGTCTTGAGTGTATTGTTAGAGTTTTATAGGGAAGCCACTTATTTAAAATGAGAAAACTTTGCACATATTATCCTTTTTCTTTGGTTTTAAATTTACTTTTAAGGGTATCTATCCTTCTTTGCTTAAACAAAGTATCATCCTTAAACTTTACTAGATTTTGGACACAACTGTTGGTTTGATATGTCTAATAGAACAACGAATCACTAAAATAGAAGACACATTGTCTAAGAGGATAATCACTAAATAATAAGGTGTTCTTAATACAAAACCAACAAATAAATTTATTATAATTTTCTTGAGATTTATATGATAAAGGTATGAATAACTCTTTCATGGATTACTCGTCAAGGAAGATCGAACAGGATTGATAAGGGCTAAGGATTGAAAGAAACCATCTCAATTAACGAAAAGGTTAATTTCATTCAACTACTATCCATTAGAGTTTTAGAAAAAAGTATCTATACATAGGTAACATCAAAATCTATATAGAAATTAATAAAGGAAGATAAGAAAAAAGGGTAGGAAAATTAGAAATTTACAAAATATTAGTGAAAAGTTCAAAATAAATACCATCTCCTCTAATTTGCCAACTTTTAAGTGAGCTACTAGTATGCTACTGGAAACTTGATAAAAACCACTCCCCTTCCCCAAGGAGGTACTCCAATAGTGCTTCCACCACTATAGGTCACCAAAGCTTACTAGAACACATTAAGCCAATTTTTAACCATTTTTCTTTTAAAATTTTAAAAATATTAAACCAACTTGCAAAATTCTAATTCATGGTACTCTATCATCATCTTTAGTCTACTTTCATGTAGTGCTTTTAGAATTTTAATTTTAGGTCTTAGAGTATGAGTTCCTAAATAAAAGTTTCCTTTTTCACGAAACAAAAATGATTTTTTTCAAAAACATAAATTATCTTAACTTGGCTTCAATACTTTTCCACAACTTACTTTATGCATGTAAAAAATTAACATAAAGTTAGATTTCAAAACCTATGAGTTAGATATTTGTTATATTATTTTGTATAATGTTCTAGGCTTAAGATGTCATAATCTATTGTAGAGTTTCTGAGAGCACATAATTTGATTGGCTGGTACAATTAGAAAAACTTAGCATACCAAAATGTTTAATAGTTTGGATTTTTCGGATTAGGGAAACCTAATAATAAGATTCAAGGATTTCATGCGATTTTGCAATACATTATTCCAAAAGCAATTTAGGTAAAGTAGTCTTAAGATTAGGAATTAATCAAGAGATGTGAGTTTGGTTAGCTCATAATAGGAATTCTCATCGTCTAATATTGCAAGTGAGATTGAATAAGTTACTTAAAACTAGATAATAAATAACAATAAAGATTTACGGAGTAACATGTTTTCTTCTTTACTTTAATTGTCCTTATTACTGTTTATTTTCTACTTAAGTTCATATTTCTATTAGATTAATTATTTTGTTGTTGCAATCTTAACTTTGCTATCTTTAATTATTCAATTATATCTTTTATTGTAAAATTAGGCAATTCGAGTAACTTAGGGATACCATTGCTGATTAATTAAATATTAATCCTATATATAGTTCCTCGTTGGATTGACATTCAGACTCAAATTTGAATTTATATTATAACTTAACTAGGTACACTTGCTTATATGCTGGCTTAACAACCAATTAGGTATCCGCTTCAACTTTAAGAAAGTTAGCGGGTAACCAATTCAACTTGCTAAAAGCACCCTTTATCTCATCATTTAATCAATTGGCTAATGAATTTTACTAGTATTTTTTTTGCTAGTAAACTTCCTATGAAGACTCCTCACTTCTTATCTCATAATCCTAGAGAAAGTATTAAAGATTATGTTCATCAATTTAATCAACTAATGATTGAAATCACTAACTGCAATAAGAGCGTTGCATTGCATGCTAGTTGTTGAGGTGTTAGGGAAGATTCATATTTCTTTAAATCTCTTGCTAAGAAGCCTTCAACCTCACTTGATGAGTTCACTATGAGGTTGAAAAGTTTATATGCCAAGAAGACCAAATGCAAGGTCATAAGGAACTCAAAAAGGAGAAATTTGAAAGAAGGCGAAAGAATGAGAGAGGATCAATAAAGGATTGCTAAGGTAAGAAGTTTGCCATACGTGATTGGTTGAGATGACCTCAAGGATATTATAAGAGATTGATTCCAACCTTTGCTACACATACACCACTGAAGCAAGCTATGTTAGCCATTCTAATGGAAGT
This sequence comes from Lumnitzera racemosa, assembly GCA_024138005.1. NCBI lineage: Eukaryota > Viridiplantae > Streptophyta > Magnoliopsida > Myrtales > Combretaceae > Lumnitzera > Lumnitzera racemosa. Next base: position 55,155,761 of record JAMXBC010000005.1, read on the forward strand.
TTGAATCATGGATTTTTTGCTTGGCCAAATGAAAAAAATGAAGAATAATCCTTTGAGGAAAAATTCTAATAAGTTTTGTGATTTCCATGGTGACCATGGTTATAACACGGATGAGTGCATTCACTTGAAAAATACACTTGAAGATGCTATCTCATGAGGATATCTTCGAAAGTTTGTTGCAAACAGACAAGAAGGGATATAATTCCTTACTTAAAGGAGAGGGATTGACCAATAGCTCCATAATAATGATGTTTGGCCTAATGATCGAGAATTAGTAGCTCGAGATAACATTAGAGGTGATAACTCAACTCTAAAAGGGGTTATTAGTGTGATATTTAGAGGACCAAGAGGAGGAAGTACCTTTACTACCTTGAATTTGGCTGACCCTTAAGGAGATCATGTGCTAAATGTTTGAGGTAAGAGGCACATGGTGGAATATATGATCATTTTTTTTCCTAATAAAGACATATAGGGGATCTAATCTCCCTACAATGATGCACTCATCATTACGACTAAAGTAGTTGAATTTGAGATTAAGAAAATCATAGTTGACACTAAGAGCTTAATTGGTATTATTTTTAACCATGTATTTGACCAAATGCGACCGAAGTTACATAACTACAAGATGTAGCCCTATAAGTATAATTTGTATGGTTTTAATAATCAGTTAGCCAAAGTTTAAGGAGCTGTTACCCATATAAATTGGGAGATCATAAGACATATTGGGGATGATAAGAATATGGTAGAGAAAGAGGTAGATTTCTTTTTTTTTGGTTGATTATGCCTCTCCTTACAATAGGAACATGGACTAACTATCCATTAACATTTTCATGATGGTTGTATCCATAGTTCGTTAGAAGGAAAAGTTCTTAACCTTAAAAAGTACCAGAACATGTAACGGAGAGCAATAGCTAGCTAAAGCTTTATATTTGAAAGCTATAAAGAGGGATCAAGTTTATCCTATCGAGCAAGGGACAAGCAACCATTTGTAAGTCTAAGTTGAGCTTATAGAAGAGACCTTAACCATACAATTGAGTGATGATCTTGAGCATACCATGAAGGTCTAAGCCAACATGTTACCTAACCTCCATGAACATGTGGTACGATTCTTCCAAGCTAACAAGGATGTCTTTGCATGGTCTCCATTGGACATGCCTAGCATTCTGGAAGAGGTAATTACCTACAAGCTCAATATTGATCCAAGTGTCAAGGTAGTGCAACAAAAGAAGAGACACTTTGCTCTCGAGAGGCAAGCTACTATTGAAAGCTCATAAGCTATTAAGTGCATATTTCATTAGAGAAAATCCATATTTGACATGATTAGCCAACTGTATGTTGGTCAAGAGTATATTTTACCAACCTTAATAAGGCATGTCTAAAGGATTGCATTTCATTACCTCACATTGATTAGATGGTCGACCTCAATACATGCTTTATTAAGCTTCATGGATGTCTTTTCCATATACAATAAGATCAAGATGCATCCTTCTAATAAGGTACATACTTCTTTCATCACCAATTTTAGAATGTACTGCCATAGGTCATGCCATTTGGTTTGAAGAATGTGTGAGGCACATATAAAAAATTAGTGACGAAAATGTTTATTCTAGTGATGTACCCTAGTCCATATGGATTTTATGTCATTTAAATATTTATTTTTCTTTATGATATGAGTCATTTTATTTATCATGTTATTATCAACCTTTTAACATGATAAAAAGATTCCTTAAATAATTTGTTCTTCCTTATGTCATTAAAGTGCGTAACTCTAATAGTAAAACCATAAGGTGATAAGAACACTATTATAAATTATCTCTAGTCACTCATTATATGGAACAATAATGAATTAACACTAATATATTGGTTGAATGATAATTACGTTTTACTAATCATAGATATGAGAGATCAATTTAGCACATAGATACACGTAGGAGTACATTGTATTAGATTGACCCACCATGAGAGTAGTACATGAATTAATCTAATAAGTACTATTCATTATAGCTTATTTTAGTCCTTTAACCTAATGACATTACGGATTCCTACATAGTAAATTCCATGTTTTGACATAGTTCTTTATTATTTTAACCAGGTGATCATAAGATCATGATTGGATATGAAATAAATTATGTGGATGAATATAAGTGTCTGTGAAGGAATTTGTCTCTAGCATTAATTTGAGAGAGAAATCTTTTTCGCTCTTGAAGAATAAGACTGAGAAAAATACATGGTTGTGCTCAAATAATCGATAAAGAGTTATTAATGTCATTAGTTTAAGTGAGTTGATCTCTTGATTCAAGAAACAAGTGATTAAACAATGTAAGAGTGTCTTAACCCATACCTTATGTTTAAACATTAGATATTGTGTGACAAAGAGACTAAATAACTCATTGTTTAATAGGTAGAGTCGAATCATCGACCTTCACTTAATCTGGGTAGACATAATATCTTGCTAGAGGCCACTTATATCATGTGGATCCAAAAAGGAGTTTTAGGCCTACTGCCAATATCAGGTAAATCTATAGGGTTACACATAAAGAACAAAGCAAATGAGTTACAGGTTTATTTTAAACCTAACAAGAATTATTGAAATATTTATTATTCTTAAATAGTTTAAGAATGCTAAATAATGACATTTATTATTTTTGGAGAAAATAATAAATAATAAAATAACTTATTTTATTAATATTATCTATATCTCACAATATCTCTTAATATCTACTAGATGATATTATTGCTCCTCTATATATAGATAAAGGCAGTTTTCAATTAAGGTTATACTGATGCCGTGTTGTTGACATTATACCTATAGAGAAAGTCTGCAAACTAAAATAGAGAGATTAAACATGAGACATTGAGAGTCCATTCTTATATGAATATAGATTCATCCTTGAGTGCTAGCATACATTGTTGGTTATTTCTAGTGAGTTCATTCATATGTAGATACCTATTGAGGGTGTTTATGATTTGCAAAACTTATTAATTCACCTAACTGAGGATTTTGAAAAACATCAAAGAAGGTAAAATTCATAATTTTCTTTTCAGTTTAATTGAAATACTTGGATCTTAGGACATTTAGGGATAATAAGATTTAAATTACGCCATGTAAATAACATGATTCAAATCCCTAAAACCTAATAGTTCATGCCCCAAATATAGATAAATATTGAAGTATATGTAAATGACATGATTGTGAAGAGCAAGACCAATGATGACCATCCTTCCGATTTAGAAGAGACCGTCAACATTCTGAAGCATCACAACTAGAAGTTGAACCCTTAGAAGTGTATGTTTAGAGCATCATCAAAGAAATTCTAATGATTTATGGTGATACAATGCAGAATAGAGGCCAATAAACAAAAAAATAAAAATAAAAAATAGAGCTATTTTGGATATGAAGCCCCTTAAATCCATTAAGGAGGTTCAAAGGTTAACAAGAAGGGTGGTAGAACTAAATCCATCGAAGGTGAAGTTCTTTACTTATATATGTCAGTAAATCATCAAGCTGTCTTGTTTGTGTTAGCATAAATAGATGGAAGAATCTACTAACTTATTTATTATGTTAGCTATGTTTTGTAAGGACCTAAACTTCGTTATAAGAAGTTAGAAAAGTTTTTTCTTTTTTTTTTTGGCTATAATTATGGCAATAAGTAAGCGTTGACTTAATTGACTACCATAGAAGTAAGCGTTGTAGAACCCAATGCTTGACGTTGGATTGTATAGTATATTATGGAGCTTTGTGCTATCAATATTCAATGCTAGCTAATAGAGGCATACAAGGCTCAAATTTTGGCTAACTTCATAGTAGAGTTTACAAGAAGTGAAGAACTTACCCCTTAGAACCAAGAGCTGACTTAGATTTTGTATGTAGATGGTTCATTAACATGTGACGGTAGTAGTGTTAGCCTAATTTTGAAAGGTCCGATGAGAGTACAAATCTCATATGCTCTAAAATTTGGATTTTTGACTAGCAACAATTAATCAGAATATGAGGCACTTTTAGTTAAAATGAAGTTAGCTAAGTAGGTAGGAGCCAAACGATTGGATATCGATTTAAACTCCTAAGTAGTTGTTAATTAGGTTAAAGGTAATAGCATGGCAAAGGACAAGAATATGGCTAAGTACTTATAGTTGGTTAGAGAGCTTAGAGTAAGTTTTGATTCTTAGTAATTGGTCAAGATTCCCTAAACATAGAATTATGTAGTTGATAAATTGTCAAAGTTGGTATCCATAAGTTTGCCGAGTTAGGAAGAAGGAGTTTCATTGTGTATTAGCTAGAGAAGACCATGGATAGATGACATGTGGAATGTTTAGAAGTACTAGAGAGAGAATTAGAACCGTGGTGGACAAATCTCATCCTTGATTAATTGGATAAAGGAGTCTTGCCTCAAGACACTGAGGAAGCTCAAAGGCTTATTTTATAAGGTAGCTAATTTTATTGTGATAGATGGAAAACTCTACAAGAGAGGATTAAGCATGCCTTAAGGTGTTTGTAACCTATTGAAGTTGAGCAAGTCCTTTTCGACCTATATGCTGGGGTCCAAGTTAACCAATGTAAGGTTAAAGCATTATATGTGGGAGCTTTAAGGGTTAAAGCACAATGATATTGGCCTCAAAGCAAACATTGATACTATTCCTAAGACTTGAGCTTTAGCCAAGGCCCTTCTAACTACCTACCAATAACACACAACTTGGTATTATGATAAGCATATTGGGCATAAATGCTTTCGACCTAGTGATCTAGTATGTAGAAAGTTAGAGGCATTAAGAGTTAGAGAAAGCAAAGGAAAATTGACTCTAGCTTGAGAGGAACCAATCAAGGTTAATGAGGTTATAGGGAATGGAAGAGCCTATAGGTTAGAAAGGCTTGATGGCTAGCTTATCCCTTGAGCATGGAATGCCAACAACCTTAAGCCATACTTTGAGTGATCAACCTCTTGGAAGTGGATGTTTTTCATGTTTGTGATATGAAATCCATTGCTTATGTATATGTTTTGATTATGTCCTTTTCATGTTAATGTTGTGAAATGTCGATCTAAAATGTTTGTGTTTTATGATTTAAGTCATTTTATCATGATATTATTAATGAAGCATTTTAGTAGCATATTAATATGCTTTATTCTTTTTTATTGTGAAATTTCTTTTGATACTATAAAGACAATTCAAAATGTGACAAACCTAAGGTCTATACAAATAGCCCACATGAATATGTATGGTTAATGGGCTTTTTCCTAACCTCTTTTGAGACATGAGGGTCAAAACACCTCTAAGCCTTATGTACTACGAGTGATGAGTAAATTGTATAAAGTGCTATCCCTAAATCCTACACCTAACATATGACTAGAATAGGATATTTAAAATTTTCTATGTCCAACAATAACTCAAATGATGAGATATAATGAGCCTTCACTCTTTTAAGAGCGACAAGTTGATTTCTCTAAGTCCTAAGTTAAGTACGAATGATAAGCTATTGCAAGTTTAATTGCTCTAAGTCCTAAGCATAGATGACAAGCTATTTAAGAGTCTTATGCCATCAATTGGTAATGGGTAAAATACTCTAAGTTTTATAATAAATGTGGATGATGAGTTATATAAAAGCCTTAAACTATTTAGTGATAGGTTAAAAAAACCTTTTGAATTTCTAGAGTAAATATAGACAATGCACTAATAAATGCCTTAAGTTAACAAATAATGATGAGCTAGGATTACATAGCAAGGTTACATAGAAAGTGTGACCTAAAATATGTAATAAGTATGAGTTCATACTAGATCTAAATCAAATAACATGAAAAGTAGATACTTGTACAATACAATCAAAGGTCGGCATTTCGACCTAAATCAACAAAGATTGATGAAAAGATAATAAGCTTCGACAGGAGGGCTGTCTAGATTGGGGATTGAGTTTAATGGAGGGTTTGAGGTACGATCATTAAGAGCATGAAGAGTGTTAAGGGCATCACTTTAGATGCTCTCAAAAGCAACAGTAGGAGCATTATTACCTTTGGCTAGTTGGCCGATCACCTTGAATTTGATAATGTTTTCCATAGTTGTGGGGGCCTCTTTCTTTCGACCTCTTTTAGTGAAATCTAGGCAGCTTGGGTTGTAATCCAGATGTTAGATTAAGATTTCATCCCGAACTAAGTTTATGCTATCCATCATTTTCTTCTATAGAAGGTTCAAGTATTCCTCATTTTCTTGAATTTCTTGGAAAATCTTCTCATATCTCGCACTTTGACTAAGCTCCTTCTCGAGATCAGCAACCTTAGCCTATAGTTTTTCGTGCAAGCTCTACAACTAGATGATTTCTTCTACATGCTTATTTTTAAGGCTCTCCATTCTGGACTCCCTATAGATCGGTGACAAGTTGAGAATTCTTCTTCTACTTTTCGATTAAGGTAACTTCTTTCGATTCCCTTAACTTATCATCTTTGTTAGCCTTATCCTTAGACCTTTTATCTCTTCCTTTATTTTGGTTTTCTCCTTACACCATTTTTGTTTGAGCTTCAAATGCTTATAGGAAATATATTGAACGAGAAGGACTAAATAAAAATAGAAATTAAGGAGGTGAAGAATTTACCACCTTTTTCTCTTCTACTAGAGCCTTAATAATTACTATCAAATGTTGGAAGGTCTACAAAATAACAGCTAAGTTAAAAAAGGACATAAGGGTTTTACTTCTTATGATTGCTAGACAAATTCCTTACATCATAGATCTTGGAAGTAGCTAATTGTAATAGGTTGCCAGAACTCGAGTTTTGATAAAATTTGGCAGTGTTGGTGAACTAATTGATGTCTTCTTGAAGTCGGATCCCTTTTGCTAGCTTGAGGGCAATCTTGCCATTGCCTAAGGTAATGTCCACCATGCCGATTTTGCATAAAGGAAAATATTGATAAACTTCCTTATTCTCCTTCCTAAAAGGAGTCATAGGGCTTAGAAGTATTAAAGGAGCTTGTTTGGGTTATGAGTTTACAGAGTCCCCATCATACCGACCGTCCTTCTTTCCATAACCTTCTTCATGAGCCTTCCCTTTAGCTAAATCACAAACTAAGGGAGGTGTCCTTTGATTTAACATTAGGCTGCTTCTTTGATCACATAACCTGTACGACCTTCTTTTTCTTTTTTTTGTGTATGCCCTTTGGAGCTTGGGTCTCATAGGGCTTCTTAGTTATGGTGGTAGCTTTTGTTGGGGCTTTCTTCATATTTCCATCCTTCTTCCTTGCAGTGGTACCCTTTAGCCATGTGAAGACGTTCCTAGAATCTAGATTTCATATTGCATGTCAACATAACAAATTGAAGACAGTCAAGTTAGGAAACATAAGGAAAAAAGAAATTATAGATATTGTGCCAAGCATGGGTAAGGAAGAACACTTAGCTTTTGAACTAAAGAAAAAAGGTCCTTCCTCTTACAAAACTACTCATTACAGCAAAATGTTAAGTAGCTTGTACCTTGCTCTATGATAATACCTTATTAATGCCCTCAATGTCCTCACCTTGGAATGCAGTAGCGCCCTCTAGAACTCTAACCTTATCCTTTGGAAAGGCCGAAGCTCCATAAGAGTACTTGTCTATGATCATGTTGACATCCAAAAAAATGGTGTTTATTGTGCACCTTCATAATAGTATCATAAGTGGCTTGGTCGTTAGGGAGAAACTTCTTAATATTAGATTGTCTAATAGGATGGCTCTAAAGTATGCAAAAGTTTAGGTTGGTTTTTGACCACACCATAACCCATTTCTTTTTCTAGTAGTGGATAGAAGATTCTAACTCAATCAAAATTTTTCTCTTATGTCAAGTACAAATGTAAAACCAACCATCCTCTTTCGTGATTGTAAGAAAATATTGAAAAAGTGTCATAGTAGCCTTAAGTTCTAAATCCTTACTTACATATATAAACGCTATTGTAAGCATATACGGGTTAGGGGTCAAAAAGGAGGGGTAGATACAATGGTATGTAAAGAAGGATCTTTTGAAAGGAGAAAAAAGGAATCTTAAACCAACCTTAAAGTATTTCTTGAAGAGTGTAAAATCATGTTCCCCCTAAGAAGGTGATTTGTTCATGAGATTAAGGCCTCTCAATCCTCTAACTGTAAGGATTCAAATGAAAATTGAGTTTTAAGCAGTTGAATTCTTTCTTAGTTATTGTACTTATAGCACCGCTAGGGATCAGATCATACTCTATGCTTGAATATAAGGGAATAGCTAGAAAAGTACCTTCATTATTGTATGGACACTCATCAAAAGGGATCTTCTTGATCTTCTAAGCTTTGAGGGCATTAGTTCATGCTAAGATGATTAGATTAGGCAAGTCCTAAGGACATTTAGTGTTGATGTCCACCATACTAGTGGCTTATTCATGAGGAGATGAACCGCCTACTTTAGGACTAGTAATGAGTTCTTAGCTCCATTGCTAAGCGTTAATTAAGTTGTCATATTGCAAACGAAACATATTTACCTTAGGAAAATGCTCAAGATGAACAAAGGAAGAAGAAAAGAAAAATAATTGTGAGTTTAGATGAAAGAAGAATAATTGAAGCTAAGGAATAAGAATCTAAGGAGTGTCATTTACTATTGGAAGAGTAATGAGAAGGGAATAAAGGGGGAAAATGGAGATTGAAAAATAATAAATAAGATAGAACGTAAGAATGAATTTTAGGATCTATGTTAGGAGGTGGTTACAAATAGTTTCTAACCATATAATTACACTATATTTGCAAAAATCAAATGGCCATGATTAATTGTGCTATTTGGAGCATATTCAATATCTAACATGTTCATATGAATTCCTAGATCCGAGATAGGAAACATCACTGATTGGACAAGAAACTTTTGTAGCAAGCCAACAAAATACAAATCATCATTGATAAGAAATACAACCTCATGAGAGTAAGATTGGGATTGTAAGCTCAAGGCAAATGAAGGTTGAATACCTAAAATTTCATTAATAGTGACTCTAAGATTCATGATATAAGGTTATTGTAATGCAACATTTTACTCTCCTTGGTATCCATACCAAGAAGAGTTGAAGGGCTAATGTTGATAGGGATTTTTTACTTAGGGCACTTAAGCCCTTGAACTGACCTAAATGAGCTCATATTTAACCTACTACCTCACTCTTAATCTCCTAAGTCATGCATTCGATCTCTCCTTCTAATTCTATTGTTCTTAAGGGTTGTAAGGCTTTAGAAGCTAAAGAGCTTAGGATATATCTAGGCGCCTAGAAGTAGGTAGGATTAGCCTTGATTAGCTTGAATAAGTGACATAAAGCTAAGGAAAACCTAGTCAAGCCTCTAGGGAGTTCAAATTCAAACAAAAGCATGATTAGTTAGGAATCCTTAGAAAGATGATTACTTACTAGCCACCAATAAGCTACTTACATTCCAGAATATGAGGGTACTATTCATAATTCAAATTCCTTATGTATGAATTATAGAGGCAACAGTTATAGGGAATTTGCTAGACTTTAGCTATGAAAAGAGCTTGGTCTCTTACTGTAAGTTCTTCTTCTAGCCACTAACAGTCTACCTATACTTTGCTCTCTATTATTTCTTTACACTTCATCTATAAGAACCTAACTTAGGCATTAGAGTAGCTATGTTGGAGTCACCCTGGCAACCTTCATTGCTTAACTTGCTTTCTTTTTGTAGAATTTTAAGCCAATAATTGTCTAGAATCCCTTACACCAAATTTCTACTACCAACAGTTTTCATGTTTGAATTGTAATTTATTATTTACGCCTAGGGATCATGGTCATGATCCTAACTACGTACAATCCTATTCGACTTTCCTTTGATTTTATTGCTTTAAACTTCCTTGATTTAGCTCACTTCTCTTATAAAACCACTTTATTATTTTATTATATTACTTCTTAAAGCTATCCCTAAAATTGAAAAAAAATAATCTTGTTATCTTAGGTTGTTACCTATTATATTGATTTTTTACTTACCATGTTTGTAAAAAATCAAGTTTCCTTTTTCTGCAACAATAATACATAGGTACATTCTATTTATACATATCTCCATTGTTGTGTAGGAATTATCATCCTTTTTAATATACTTACATTACTATAGCTAAAACATTAAGTCTAGGAAATTTATGTTGACAATCATGGCTCCCTTAAAACCAAAAACACTTGTTGACACCCAATAAGGGCCTCTTCTCAACCCATATTGGAAGAAGATCCACTAACTACCTCACCACTACTTCCCAAACACATGCTTGAGTTTAAAACACTTGAACACAAAGCAAGATTTGCTAAGTAAGAACTTTTCAAGATCAAGCTTCTTGATTAGGAGACCATCAAACAACCCAATATGGAACCTAAGGTGAAAGCCATGGTTGAGAAGGGGAGTTGGGAGAAACTCTTGAGTACCCAAGAACTGGTTTATAAGGAACTCACCTTGAAATTCTTACTACCTTATCAATGGAAATGACAAATCACCATAGAGAGCCTAAAATTCATTATCTTTAACACTTAAGAAACACTAAATCCACACTCTTCATAGTTGAACTCGAAGTATGTGGAAGGCTTTATGAAAAATAATTTTTCCAATCACTTGAATTCTATACATTACCTTATGAACTCCTATGTAGACTCACCTTCTCAAACTATTGGTAAGAACTAACAAGATAAAAGACTTATTACCCCAATTTGCTAGAGGCTCCCACTTAAAAATCCTACACATTAGATCCTTGATTGTTTACTTGCTTACACAATTGTAGAAGAGGAAAAGCACTAGAGTGGCAATGATAAATGAAGTATTTTATCATTATAGTCATGTAGGGGGATACCCAATCAATTTAGCGGTGGCATTAGCATTCTACATGTGACACAAAGCTATCGATGTGATGATTAAACAAAATGGATGTGGACCATATGTTACACTTTTGGCAAAAAATTAAAACTTTCTATCGACAAATTCCAAATTGACCATGGTGAGGGATGTCACTTTCAACTTTCCACCAACTATACCTCTCACTAAATGATGTCTATTAGGAAATACATGTTATGCCTTAAACTAGAAAGTCATAATAGCCCTGCCATATAAACTAAGCTATGCTAGAGGCTAACTGCCTTAGCTACTAACATAGGTATAACCTACATAAGGCATTTACTACTCTATTGCTTGGAAGCACCCATTCAGTACTTGGTAGGAATCAACTTATGGTGTAACCTTTAAAAATAAATTCTGAGAAAACAATTTTTTTTAAAACTCAAATTTTATTAAAATCCATAGGCTTGTAGAGCGTGGAATAAATTTTATTGACTAAAAACTAGGGGGTGCCTAAGGAGACCCTATTAGTTTTCTTATAAGTTAATACAATTGATATTCCGAATAGAAATCCAGTTAGGTAAATCTTAAATCTCATTCTCCAACCCTGTTCTCTAGCTTTTTAGTAAGTCTACTCAGGAAACCTGCAAAACAATTACAAGGGAATGAGTGACAACTTGCTCAGTAAGTGAGGTGGAGATAGTAGCACATATCTCTAATAAGAAGTAATCAAGGTTATCAAGCAAGTTTAGTTAGATGCAATGCATGATCAAGCAAATGCTATTGCACGAGTTGAATGGTCGCCGTAAAATGAGAGAAATTATGCCTACTCTAATATAGCTTTCGAGGAGTTTAACATGGCATACTCACAAATTTGGTCACCAAACTAGGGCTTATACAATGGAGAACATGCTCCTCTCAAGACTACCTTCGAGCTACTGATCCCAACTTGGCCATGACCTTCTCTTCTATCACTTAGTTTAACTCAGCGTAGGAATAGAACCATTTTTGCTATCCTCAATGAGGGCGTCCGTGTTTAGGCTACACTTCCTAGTCGTTTCCCTTAATGGGTTGTGATGCAATTCCGATTAGTAGTTAAGCCAAGTTTGTGCCAGACTACTTTTAAGGTGATCAAGCAAATTCGAATAGTTCAATGCATGTAATATCATGAAGCAATCAACAAATCAATCTAGCACTGAAATAGCACAACAGTATTGAAGCATACATGTTGTATGCGCACAAGCAACTAACTTACAACTACAAACAAGACATATACTAAGGTCTCTAAGTATTCTTAACAATACTTCATAGTGCAATGAAACACTAATCCTACTTACCTGAATATTGAAGCTCATTCTCCTCGTATGTTGTTCTCATCTCTTCTTTCTTTATTATTCCTAAAAGTTAACACAACATCTTTAGTTCATGTCCATTATATAATATATATGTTCATTATGGACATTTAAGTATATTTCCAATTATGTAGGTTAGTTTTTCTAAGGTGTTTATTAAATATTAGTTAAAATAGGATACTTTTTGACAAAGTTTTTGAGTTAATACAAATTGCTGCCTCGTAGTTTCTAATCCAAGTTCTGACCTAGGTTTTGACTTTAATGAATTCTTAAAAAATATATTCAAGTGACTTTCTAATCTATTCTTCAACTCCTAATGATTCAATATTCAGTACCAACCATCTTCAAACTTCTAATTGTTCTTATATTTCGCATCTTCCATCGAATTACTTTCTAACTAAGGTTCTGACCAAACGTTATGGTATGAGCTATTGTCCAAGTGGCTTCTAACTCATGTTCTAACTTTGATAAAGGTGTAGAATTCATATAAAAATTACTAGCTGATAGTTGATCTACTATTGAACTCTAGATGTGGTCAAGGATATCCGAAACCAAACAACATTCTGACCTAGTTTTTGGCAAAGTTTCTGACCTTTAGTCCAAAGTTAGATTTTTATTTAAGAAGTTCCTAATTTACAGCTTGTCTTCAAGAAATAAGCTAGAGTCCAACTATAAGCCACTCTTAGGTATAGAATCCATTTTCTTAGTGTATTCAACATATTCATACTAGATTATATTCTGACTTATTTTTTGATACTGTTTTTGATACTGCTACTACTACATCTAACTACTTCACATATACTCCACTTACCTTGTATTTCTAAAAGTGTATACCCTACATAACTAGTAAGTATCAACTTAAAACTTCAATCATTAACTTCCTTTCTCCATCATAGCATCCATTAACTTACAAGTATACAAAATACTTGAAAAATTTAACCTCAAATCACCAAATACCTACTTTTACTCATAAATTATCCTACCTAAATTCATATTAAACCACTTTTAGCTATTGTAAGTGGGGAAATTTAGGGTATACCATAGTTTTAGAAAATTTCATTAATCTCTTTTAACAAAATAACTTGTCCAGCACACTGTTCACATTGAAATAGAATTTTTGAGAAAATTTGACAACTTAATTTTAGAAATTTGACCACTTAACATCAAAATATAACATCTTAAGAGTATGCTAATAAAATTTGAAGTCGAAACTACATGGATTGGTCTTTTAAAAAGCCAATAAAAAATTGTTGCATGGGACATTTCTCTTAAGAAGTCGATATCTACACTTAAAATTTTGAAAAGCTGATCGAAGAAACCAAGTACTCATAGGGAATGCAAATCTTCAACTACAAGTAGGGGAAAGGGGTTTGTTGGCTAAGCTAGTTGCTGGCTACTCTTTCAAATCACCATATTATTTCACTTCTAGTTGGTCATCTTCTTTAAGATCTCACAAATCCTCTCCTTCGTGCACCTTTTTTTTTCCAATTCTATTTCTTCATTTTCTCCCTCTAAAAATATTTCTAACCTTGTAATTGACTCAGCTTTATCCAGAAGATGGTCTTAATTTTTATAGCCTTTCTTTTTATTATCTTTGATTTTTCTAATCTAAAGACATGGAAAAGTGAAGATTGAGTTGTCCAAATGTTAATCTCCCTTCTCCTCATGCATATCAGATTATTGCCATTGGTAAAATTGAAGTCTTTTGGTTGTCTAATAATTTTTTAACCATTTTCCCCTTTTTTTAGTAATTTATTTAGTGAATTTAACTTAATTTTAAGTATTTTCAATAATTATGCGTATATATATTTATATAATAATTATACTTGATGTATATACATATCTTTTATATATTTTTTAATGTACAATATTAATTATATTACTCTTATAATTTATCTCTAAGTGTTAGTTATTTTTTGAGATCTAATTCATACGTTATTAATAATAATAATCTAATAAATTTATACAATTTTGACTATATTTTTAATATTTTATTATATTTTTAAATTCCGAGCCTACGACAAGACCTCAACTAATCTCATGAAGCCTCTCGTAAGCTTTTAGCTTAATTAGGTTACTTTCCCGAATGCCCTAAATTGACTACTGAACTTAGTCATACTAATACAAGTCTCACAACACATAAAAGCAAAGAGTATGTCACTCCCATTGATCAAGAGAGTTTGGCTTATCAAGTGAAGAAAATAAAGGGTGAGGTTAAAAATTTGGTGAAATCTAAAGAGCTCTTCGAGAATTTTTTGAAGAGGTTGTTTCGAAGACAAACACAATTGATGAACTTTTGTAGCATCTTAGCTAACCAAGTCAAAGTCAAAATTCCTCTACCTATTGAAGAGGACTTATTGATGTGGCTAAGAAAAATTATTTAAAAGATGATAATGAAGATGATGAATAACAATTTAGAAAAAAAGAGACCATCAATGTGGATTCTAGTGATGAAGATAGAATCAAAGAAAAAAAGAATATCACTGAAGAAGATGAATTAGATTTCTTTTTTATTATTCCTTTGCTTAAATTGGCTATCCTTTTATTTTAATTTACGTTGTTTTAGTTCTTATTCCTATTTCCTTTAAGTTGCAATTTCTCTATTGATGTCTTCAGTTTGCTGTCAATAATAAAATAATAAATTTCCTTTTCTCTTACACACTTGTCTTTCTTTTATTAGTTTCTTTTAGATTTTGAATAATCAATCAATGACTTCCTTCAAAGATTACTCATATGGACTATCAATTCACCATTGACAATTATCCCATAGGAATGTCGTTTCTCTCCCATATTTTTTTCTATTGTACTTATTCTTTTATTACATACCCTTGTTATAACTTATTGTAAGTATATTGGGGATAATGTATTAAATTAAGTATGCATAAAGGGTATAGGATGTAGGTATGGCATTAATTACCATAGGAAACCAATTGTGTTTTATTTAACCCCCTAAAAATTTTTGAGTCTATGACCCAATTTCATCTAGTAATTTGATGCGTAAATGATGCTTGCATGAAATATTCTTGATTACTGTTACATATTTTATACATTGCTAAAATTCAATGGTGCAATCTATGTGGGGCAAAGTTACATACTATTTAGCTTGGGGTTTAAGGCATAAATATAATAATAACATTGTTGATTGAGCATTGATCATATGCTACTCTAAAGCTTACTTAAATATATGACTATCTCTTTTTAATCTTTAGAGCCTTCTAATATTATGTAAATAAGTAGATGAAACTTATGTTTTGTAATTCCCTTGAAAAATCAAAATAGTTGGAGGTAATTACCACAATAATTAATCAATGAATTAAAAATCTAAATGGTAGGGATTGACCTTGATCCATCAAAAGAGTAAGGTTCCTTTACGCTGCTAATGCAAGAAAATTGGTTAAGTTTGTAGGGATTAACCTTGGTCAATTAGAAGAGCAAGGCTTTTTCCATTACTAAAGTGAGAATTAAAATGGTATGAATTGGCCTTAGTCTATTAGAAGAGTGATGCCCTTTCCCAATGCCAATGCAATCATGTTGAATTAATTTTAATTAAAAAAAAATCCTTGAACAATGTTATATATAAAAGGAATGATTGAGAGATGAGTAGATATAAAATGTGTTTGCTTCTTATTATAATTCCTAGTAAGATTGAAGAGAGACTTATATACATACTTATCACGACTTGGGGGATGGTCTAGTCATAACAGACGCTGTTTATAGCATGAAGGATTACAGATTGGTTATCCTTCCAATCATGGACCCTTTATATAATATACAGGGCTTCTAAACCACTAGCTTTCCAAGAATATACAAATCAAAATGATATCATCACATACTCATATTCATATAATATTTAAGCTATAAAGACTATATTAAATAAAAATCTAGTACATTTGGATCTATAATATAGCTATGATGAAAAGTATACATATAAAAGTCTACTTAATTAAGTCCTCTTGATGCTCAAAATGGTTCACTTTTGCCTAGAGTCCTATGCTAACCTCTCGCATCCTATATAGCTAGCATCAACAAAAAGATAATCCTATATCAAAAGCCTAAGAGTGTGTAAGCTAAAAGCTTAGTGAGTAAAACCCTTAATCATACTAACAAGCAAGTTATAATACATTAAACATAAGCATATGAATGAATGAGCATGCCAAAACAGTACATACAATTAACTAGTTTCTGTATATAACTTAGATTTAACGCCCTTCAAAGTTAAGGTTGGAGAATACACGGAACCAATCAAACCCGGGTATTATACTAGAACTTACTTTTCTATGAAACTTCATGTTTCATATTTATATAAATCAGTTATTTTATTTCAATAAAAAATCAAGTTCTAAATATAATTGTGAGTAGGCCCCAACAGTTTACACTCACCCTTAAACGGAGGCCTCTAGACTTGACCTTTACTCAGACGGTTGGCACCTTTAATGCCTAGCGTTCCCATGGGTCAGGATAAGGTCATATAGTACAAGTGTATTATACTAAATCATTATACTTATAAATAGCAACCACCATATGGCCTCTCCTTACCTTCGTATGATGTGACGATCGGAATTAGTTTATACGATGTATGTTTAATTTTATCTTATCAGCTAAGTATAGTTAGGTCCAATTATTATTTGACCAAACAATATCACAAATACAATTAATATCCAATTATTATGCACCAAGCATATCATTATCAGCATTTTAAAGTAGTTTTACAGTTTAGTAAACAACAGAATGCATAAACATTTCTCGACCCTACGCAATATTCAATTAATAATGTTATTTAAGTTTAGTAGCTACAAGCATACGTAAGCATGGAATTATAGGGAAATTACTCATTTGGCCATGTCAACTCACATCAATTATAATAATCAATCGAAAGATCCAAACCCTTCTCGGGATCACCTAATCATTGCGAGATAAAAACAATAATAAGTAATTGAGTCAACTAATACTTCTAGATAATTGCTTACCTACTTCTACTGAGGTAACTATCAGTTTTTCATCCAGTTAAATTTTATCGCTAACCGTATGTAACTTTTTCATTTTATTTATGATATTTACAAGTTTATAGTCATTTTTTATCATTTTCAAACATACGTTGACAATGTAAGGCCTGTTTTGGATGTTGAGACCCATGTTTTACAATATTTTTTAATTTATTGAATATGTTCTTATAATGTTGCATTGTTTATACTATTATGTGCATTTAAATAAGATTAATTTAAGTTGAAATATGTATTATGGGCCTATTATTGTTTTAGTCAATACACACATGTGTATCTATATTATATATTTTATTATTTTATTATACTATCTTATAGTATATTAAGCAATCGTGTTATAATTTACTTATGTACAACTTTTATACTTATGTACTTGTATATCCTAGACATATGTTATGTGTATATATACTTCTAATATACTTGTATGTATACTTGTATACTTATACATATACTTATACTTATACTTATACTTATACTAATATGTACATACAGTTGTATAGGTATTTTCGTATGTGTTCCATACCCCTTTAAGAAATCTTCATGAAATTCATATTTTTTCCTCTTATGGGTTTGATTAGTAGGCCGTGTATTTGTACACGTAGTATTCTCCTTATTTTAGGTTAAAGTATGAGGATATCCATACATATGTACATGTATTTTTCCTATTCTTACTTATGTATATGTAGAGTTATACTATGTATTCTACTAAAATCCATACATAAATACTTCACATGTATTCACATGCCATATGTACATATGTATTTTTACTTACATACCTAAGTATTTCTACACTTATATATATAGGTATAAAGACTTCTACTTGTAATAACATATATGTACATACTACATAAGTTTCTAATAATAACACAAAATAATTAACAAATCACTTATTGAAATAGAAATTTAAATGAAATTGTACCTTTTTCTCCTTGTAATATGAAAGAGGAGTATATGTATATGAAATTGTGGTTTGGAAGTTGTTAATAGCTAAAGTCAAAAGGAAAAACAAGAATTAGAAGAGGGATAAGAGAAAGGGAAAGTGGCAGTTGGGAATGAGGGGAGAAAAAGGGGTTTATTTGTCTTAATTTGGGGTTTATAATTGAGATAAGTAGGGTTTAGAAGGGGGAGGGGGTGGACGGCAAGCAAAAGAAAAGGAGGAAAAAAAATGCATGTGAAAAATGAATGGAAACTGAAGAAAGTGAAAGAAATCTCTAGAATGAAAATGACATTTATTGACTTAGTCAACTTTCTTAATTTAATGTAATTAGTGTACATAATGATGGAATTGAAGGTAATTGGGAAAAAAATTAAGGAAATGAAGGGAAATATGGAATTAAATGAAATAATTAGTAGAACTAGTTATTGAAACCTTTCTTTAGGTATTTATATCCCATATATATCATTTAGTATGATATTTAGTATAACTATCATGAAAAGTGTCATTTGGAATGCTAACATTGACTATATATATTATTAATATTAACTAAACACTTAAATTTACATAATACTAGCTTAATTGTAAAATTATAAGATTAATAGCATCTATAATGTATTATCATAGTTTCTCATAAATTAATGTAGTATGTAAGCATTTAGGAATAATTAGAAGTTATATTTAAACATTTACTAATGATTTTATGTGATTTGGCATGTTACTAAGCATATATTATCAATTAGGGTTTTAGAGTAGATTATAGTAAATTAGTACTTTTATATCCTTAAAGTTATAGTTTTAGGGTTTTTATCACTTTCGGGAGAAATCTCTAGTATTTACATACATTTAGGGTCTAAAAATTTTATATGCGATTGAGTTTTTGATTATTATCTTAAAGTTTTCATTTTAACTAGCCTTATCGACTCTTAGGATCATCTAGTACACTTAAGTCTATTTCAGATGTTAGGTTGAAAAATTTAAGGGTTTACAATACTAGCTAAGTGTAAAGGGTTGTATATGGTTTTTGCCTAGTTACACAAAATAGAATAAAAGGACGAATACTTAGTTAAATATTGTGGGTAAACTTTAATTTATATGAATTAGCTATTAAATATGATATTTGTGTTTTCTTGGCATTAGAAAAGTGATTGGGAAGAAATTATTTAAGTTACTGAAGATGCTCAATAAAGCTTTACAAAGTTGTGTTAACTTATGAGGTGTTTATCCTTAATTTATTTTGGGATTATATGTTAATTTTTGTGGTATCTTTGATGGTGGAGTTAATATTTCTTGTCCAATTTTCTTCATATCTATCCTTGATGAGGATTGATTGATTTTCTTAAAGACAGGCATGATTTCATAAGTGTGAATTTACATATATTTATTGGTGTGTTTTATAACAATTTCCCTCCATTTTGATATGTATTTTAATGATTTTTGATAAATAGATGAGTAAATTGCTGATTTTAGGATGTAGAAGAGCTATTGAAATAAAAAAAAAATGAAAATCACTCAAGTTCGAGAAGAATTTCACTTAATTAGAGAAATGAATCAAATATAGCAAGCTCAAAAGTAGATTTTGCTGAAAATCAAAGTTCATAAAAGAATGTGTCTAAGAACATCCTTGCATTCTCTAACCATGATCCCCTTGTCAAAGAATTACATGGATTTATGCTGGAGTACATACCCATGCTTTTAGGGCATGGTCATGTCATGATGTTTAAAAATGTCTATATTTTGGTGATTTTAACATAATATTATAAATAGGAAGTGAGCTATTCATTCAAAGAGAGGATACTTAGAGGAGAAAGAGAATGAGAATGAGGAGAAGATTGTTGTGCATAGGATTTATATTTCTAGTTTTATGATTTTATCTTTCTAGCAAGATTTTAGTGCAAGTTGTAGCTATCTAAAACTTCCTTGGATCGACAAGTAAAGTGTACGTTTTGTTTATTCTAATGAAATTCCCTGTTCATTATTGAATCAATTGTGCATTTTATGTTGAATTAGATTGTTATTTCTAGAGTCTTAATCTAATTATTTGATATTGTACATTGATGTTGCAAGACTCGATGTGTAATTAGAACTACTACAATTAATGAGAGTTTTTTTTAATCTTAGTGATAAGTTATATGGTTCTTTTGGATTCTATTATAATATTTATGAATATAATTCCTCTTCTTAATGTTGTCTTAATTTACTCTACTATAGAAGTGATTTGGATGGAGTGTAGTCAAGGTTAAGAGTTAATAAGTGAAGTGATTCCTTTTAGCTCACTAATTGAATTCTCCTAGTTAATAAGAACTGGGAACAAATTAGAAATTTTTTAAATTATTGCATGATAATTCTTGGCTGAAGTAGAGTTTAGGTATCTACATGGTTAATAATTATTGCATGTTGATTCTTTGCTAAAGCAAAGTTAAGACATCCACATTGTTAATTTGGGTTTCTTGCTTGACTATTGCTTTATTAATTACTAGTTATGCAATTTTATTTCTTTTAGTTGTCAAAATTTAAATTGTTCATTTTGTAATTGAATTTTAATTATTTCTTCATAAGTAATGTAATAGAAGGAGGATGAGTAGTGTATAGTCTTTAAGGGAACGATGACCTAGACTTTGCTAGTCCACTATATTAGAACTTGACAAGTGCACATACTAGCCAATTAGTACCATTAATTATTCATTGTATTTTACTCATTTAAGAATGTACCCCTTGTCTTTTTCTTATATAGTAGGTAGCTGTAATTTGTAGGTTTTTGAACCTTTGCAAGAGGCAATAGCCACAACAATCATCGTCATCTTATCATGAATATTACTATGCTTGTGTGTTTTGGTTTCCTATTATTCTTATCTTGTTCCTATTCTAACTAGGAATAAGTGGTGAGTGTCCACATATCCACCATACGTCATTCCTAACTGGTAAGTGGTGTAGGTTTGCCTGGCGAACCTTAGTAAGTCATTTCCTTGGTTGGGCTTGCAATTGATCTAAAAAGTTTTGATCTCCTATTTCTTCTCTTTATGAAGAACTAGTTGTAGCTAGTCATTTCCTAAGTTGAAGCGTCCTAGGCACATCAACTTTTACTTTGGTATTAGACCTTAAGAAATTTTGATTGGAGTCTACATAAGCTATGTTCTTACTAACTAGAGTATTGAGAAGTAGTGTGGTGTGTTGTGTTGTATTTTCAAGTGTAAGGCTACATTATTGTAAGTCGTTTTGTGAATATCATGTTTTCATGGTGGGTGTTGTGAAGTGTTCTCTTGTACTCTGTTTTTTCACCTTTTTAAAGTAGAGCAGGGTATGTTGTGAGACTCTATGATGTATACTGTGGCCCTTCATTATTCTAACTTAATGTTGGATTGTGGTTTGTAAGAAGTATAGGCACTCCTTTTAGAATTTTAGAATTTTAGAATTTTTAGAACAAGATAAAGGGTCTTAAAAATATAAAAATAAGGGAAAAAAAACCTAAAAAATAAGAAATGTAGAAAAATACCAAAAAAAATAGAAAATTTAAGAAAGTAAAAAAAAATTATAAAAAAAATGAAAAAAAAAAGAAAATTTAAGAAAAAAAAAAGGTAAAGTAAAAGATGCAAAAAATAGAAAAAGTCATGAAAAGTAGAAAAATAGTGGATTTAGACAATTTAGAACATGACAAAGATAGAGTAGAATCATTAATTTAGATAAAATACGGAGAGGATTGTTGAGCCCAAGCTTAGATTTGAATATGGCTTCAGGTTAACCTTGTCCATATGTGCAATAACCTTACCTTTTCTATATGTGCAATTAGGCTAATGACCTTACGAATATGTACTTGAGTACTAACATTACATTAGACTAAAAGTCGTAGGTTTGAATCTTGCTAAATACAAAGAGCCTTTTTCTTTTTCGAAAGGAAAAATAATAATAAAAATCTTAATGTTCATTTAATATAGGATTTTTCTTTTTATAGTATTGTAGTTTAAAAAAGAAATAAAAAAGAGAAAAGCCTAATGCAAACTAGATTGGTCCACAAGCATTAAACAGGGCATAAGGCCTTGACATTGAATGTAGCAACAAGCCCCTAATTTTTTTCAAACACGTGCATGTGCCTCCCATCTTCTTCTAATATTCGATTTTCTACTCTAGTTTTCCAGCTTTTCTTCCATTTCTCATGTGTTAGATTTGGGCTCATTTTTTTTTACCTCATTTATTACACGATTTCACCAAATTAATGATGAAATCATGTAGTATGCGTAGCTTACTATTGAATTCATCCCAAAATCCATTCAAATTCATTCGTTTATGCAATTTAAATCGAGCTAAAAAACATAAAAAATTTCATTCTTTAGGTCAAAACCTATTAATGAATTTCAACGATTTAATTTAATTTTCTTAACTTTCTCAGCTTAAGCTTTGTGCTTACAGTGTAAATAGGCATTTGTCCTTTATTTTCAAAACATAGAAGCACAAAAATCTCCCCAAGAAGCATACATACTACACCTTCTCTCTCTAGTACGATTCCTCTTACTCTTTAGAATAGTCTCCTCTACGGTGGTTTTGGATGAAAACCATCACTACCATCGGATTCCTTACACTCAAAAACCCTAAATTTGGTACTCTAGTTCAACTTTATGAGCCTATCTAAGCCAACCAAAGCCGACTCAAGTCGATTAAAGCCGATTAAAGTTGGTTGGAGCCAAGCAAAGTTGACTAGAGTCAACTAAGCTTACCTAGAGTCGGCCCAAGTCGAACAAGCTGACCTAAGCCAAACTGAACCGACTTAGTTTATACAATTTATTTATTTATTTATTTGTTTTTTTCTCTTCTATGTAAGTGTAAAAAAAAAAGAAGAAAAGTGAGAAAAAGATAAGAAAAAAGAATAGCCCATTTTTATTTTTTTAGAAATAGTTAAAATAAAGTAAATAAATAATAAGTAAATAATTGAATAAATAAAACTTTACTACTTAGAAAAAATTAGTTTTTTTAGGATTTTTTTCAAAATTAGGTTCCTATTTAGAATTTGCAAAAATAAACTATTATTAGGACCCTTAGATGATTTTTCATAAATAAAATGAAAATGGGTAAAAATATAAACCTGACTACTTTTTAAAAGTGAAAATTAATCAACCCTCTAATATTTTAGAAAAGAATTACAGAAGTTTGATCCCGAATAACGAGTATATAGGAAGCCTTATGCATGGAGAGACTTAAAAAATGAAATAATATATTTCCCCCCTTCAGTAGTTAATTCTTTAAATCCTTATTTTTGTAAATAGGCATAATTTCCATTATAACTTGTAAATAAATGTCATTATGAAGGTGTATTGAAAGATAAATTTAAATTCGAAGAGATTAAAAAGTGGTACCTGTTTAGGGTTTAACGATTAGCCTTAGACCCAGATCTCTACTTTTCAAAAATCATTTTAATAAAAATTGGTTTTATTAAAAAATCAGTAGCTAAGTTATAATTAATCAATCACCAAATTAATTATAACTTAACTCTGGTTGAGTGACGACTCTAAAATGTTTTCAAAGTTAAAAGATCCGATTTTCTTTATACTCTAATCAAGAGTTAATATTAAATGGATAAGGTTTAATATTGATCAGTTTGAAAAAGACTAATTTAATAAATCGGGAAAAACCAGGCTCGACAACTTAACGACTTTAATGCAGATGTCAAGAAGGCTAGCCACTTTAAAACTTTTCGAAATACCCATGTTGTTTATGTATTTATTTGTTTTTATATTTATTTGTTTATTTGTTTTAACTTCTTGTGTATGCTTCGTTTTGATTATCATATTCATTTTTCATACAACATACATTTGAACATGGGTGGTCATTTGTTGTATCAAAGATGTAGGGTAGATGTTGCTAGACCTAAGCCATCTTAGGACCTTAGGTGGGAGGCCATTGGATAGGTTCTAGGTGCTGTAGTTTAACCATGACTTAAGGTTGATTAGGCTACCCTACTTAAGCTCAATGTGACCAATGAAAATGTTTTCTAAAAACAAGTGAGGTAACAAAAGTTAAGGACCTTTTAGAACCTACCCCAATTATATATACTCTCCTCTAAGCTTGAGTTAATACACTACCCTTAAGAATTGCAACCCCATTATTTGCTTAAGTGTTTTAATGCAATCAAGTTTTTGAAAATAGTAGTAGGGTTGCAAGTTAAGGAGTAATGTGTCAACCTAAACGATCTTAACATGTACATATTTTCTTTTATTTCATTGATAATTGATTTTTGTCCATATAACATGTAGACTTAAAATGGCAGGTGTAAACCCCTAAAATTTTCAACCTAATATCCAAAGTAAACCCTAGTATGCTTGAAGACTCTAAGAGTTGACAAGGTTAGTTAAGATGAAAACCTTAAGATAACAATCGAAGATTCATTCTTATAAAAAATTTTTAGACCTTAAATATATATAAACACTCGAGATTGCATTTGAAAGTGATAAAAACCCTAAAACTATAACTTTAAGGATATAAATGTACTAATTCAGTATAATTTACCTTAAAATCCTAATTGCTAATATATCCTTAGTATCATACTAAATTTTTAACAAATAATCAAGATAATTTTCAATTATTCATAAATGCTTATAATACTAATTTAATTTAGTAGAAAACTAAGATATTACATTATAGATCACATCCATCTTCTAATCATATAACTAGATTATTATTATATAGAGTTAAGAGCTTAGTTGGTGATTATACTACATATAGTAGGTCTTAGTATCCTAAATGATATTTTTTATGATAATTATACTAGATACCATATCAAACAACATATATAGGATATAAATACTTAGAGGGAGATCTCATCAACTATTTTTACTAATTATTTCAATAAACATTACATTTCCTTAATTTTTCTCCTAATTATCCTCAAGCATCTCATTATGTGCATTTAAATTACATGTAATTTTAAGAGAGTTGACCAAGTCAACATGGATAATTTTCAACTAGAAAGCTCTCTTTTCTAAAGTTTTCACTTATTTTTCACATGGATTTTCTTCCTTTCTTATCCTATTTGCTATCCAACATATGGGGACTTCTAGACCCTACTTACCTTCATTTGAAACCACAAAAATTACACAAAACACATTCCTTTTCCCCCATCTCCAAAATTGTCACCTCCCTTTCCCCTTTCACCCTTCTAATTTTCTAAACCCACTTCTATACTACAATAAATTTTCATTCATTAAATAAGTAAACTCCTTACCCTTATCCAGAAGAAGAAACAGGTATGATTTCATTTGAATTTCTATTTCAATAGGTGAATTAGTGTCTACTTTAGGTTAGTGTAAGAACTTTAGGTTAGTGTAAGAACTTTATGTAATATGTACATATATGTTGTTAAAAGTATAAAGTTCCATACTTTTGCTTAGGAGTGTATAAATATTTGGTTATACATGTATAAATACCTATGTACATGCAACAAGTGAGTATATGTGAAGTGTATATGTAAGGGTTTTAGTGAAATCTTCAGCATAGGTATAAGAAATCCTTAGATAATTGAAAAAAGAGCACGTATACATATGATTAAGTATGTGTTTACAAGGATATACTTGATGTACACATGTATGGATGCTCTTATACATAAGTATCCTTTATGTACATAACCAAAAAGAAGGAATATACTAACAATACATACTTACCTTACTAAATAAGCCCATAAAGTGCAAAAATATGGATTTTCTGAAGATTTCTTAAGGGGGCATACTAAGCATAGGAAAATACGTATAAAAATATGTATGTAACTATATGTATATACAAGTATATGTACTAGTATATGTAGAAGCAAACACGTATACATACAAGTATATTAGAAGTATAAATATACACATAACTTATGTATAGAATACAAAAGAGTATAAGTATAAAGTATATATAAGTGATGAAATAAGCATGACATAATTGATGATATAGTCCTATAAAATAGTAAAATATAAGATAACATAATAAAATAATATATATATATATATGTACATGTACATATATGGGCCGAAACTTTTTTAAGCTCTTAATACCTATCTTAAATTGAATTGATGTTATTTATGTCCATAAATTAGTAATCACAATGTAAAATCATTTAAGTGTAAGAATCTAATGGCTAATTAGACCATTAAGTACTAAAATAAGATATAAAACTAGACAACAAGAATATTTAAACTTTAATAGATAAAATTTTAATAAATCTAATCCATATCGTAAAATATGAGTATTAATGTCCAAAAGAACATCACCGTGTGAACGTACGCCTGAAAACGATGAAAAATGATTATAAACTTGTAAATATCGAAGATAGAATGAAAAAGTCATTTACGATTAGTGATAAATAGTAATCTGATATAAGAACTGATAGTAACGTAAGTGGAATTTATTAGATAGATGTCTAGAACTATTAATTAATTTAATTACTTATTATTGTCTTTATCTCGTAATGATTAGGTGATCTCGATAAGGGTTTGGATCTTCCAACTGATTATTACAATAAGCATGAGAAACATCAAGGCCGAGTGCGTACTCTCGATGACTCTATACTTGTTTGTGCTTATAGTTAGTGCACTTAAATTGAATATTAATAACTTGATGCATAAGCTTTTGG
Organism: Lumnitzera racemosa; assembly: GCA_024138005.1. NCBI lineage: Eukaryota > Viridiplantae > Streptophyta > Magnoliopsida > Myrtales > Combretaceae > Lumnitzera > Lumnitzera racemosa. The sequence continues at coordinate 55,182,414 of JAMXBC010000005.1, forward strand.
GATATGCATGTGCGTAATATTGATTGATTACTGTAAGAAATGTTGTTAAATACGATAATTGATGATTTGATTATATGATTGATTGTTACATGATTTGGATGGTTTGCCGATATTGATTGATCACCTCATAATTTGAATTAATTATATTTGGCTTATCTTAAATTAAAAGGGTCATGCATTATCTATACATTGCATTACTTATTCGGGCCATCACATCACACGGAGATAAAGAGAGTCCTTGGAGGGGTTGTTTCTATATATTAAAGTGTTTCTGCATGGTGCACTCATACAACATGACCTTACCTGAACCTACGGGCTTACTAGGTGATAGAGACGCCAACTGTATAGCTGAGGGTCGAGTCTAGAGACCTTTGCTATATGTTGTGAGTGTGGATTGTAGAGGTTACCTTACCGCTAAGCTTGGGATTTTGTATACTACTAGGCTTCGTAGAAATGGAAATATATTTTGCGAAATACGAAACTCAAATTATGGTTAAAAACCTGGTGCTAGAGTTCGGTTATGATCAGTGTTAATGTATCTCTATCCCTTACCTTAGAAGGCGTTAAAGTTCGATGTTATATGCAGCATCGGTTAATTGTATATATTGTTTGGCATATTGCGTGTGCATATATTCATATGATTATAATAATTTTTTTGATAACTTGTTTGCCAGTATAGTATGAGGGATAACTCACTAAGTATTTGTAACTTACTCTCCAAAAGTTTTTCTTTTGTATGTTGATAGATAATCGGACATGGGTTAAGAACTGAGCATTGAGTGCAAGTACTAAGACATTTTAGAGGTTGGAATTAGAGAGAAGTTATTTAGTTCATGTGAAACTTCAAATGTAAATATCACTTATGTACTTAGATTTTTCAACGTTACTAAGTTTGAACTTTTAAGTCTATATTACTTGATCTTATCATTTGGTAGGGGATATTAATTCTCTGCAGTTTTGAGCAACTGTGAGATATCAAACATCCATAGTTATTTATATTTATATGTTATAATAAATTAATTATTTAAAAATCGGTAATCTTAGTGATTTATCATTTAGAGTCTTACAATCTCTAACTTATAAGGCGGTTTCCATAACATGGGTGCACACATGACATGGAAATTTGCAAGTAATCCTACTAGACCCCCTTTAAGGTCCTAACAGCAGGTAACCAATAAGAGAATAATATAAGAGTTAATAGGCTGCCAAATGCCCTAAGAGTGCATGAATAGTTACTACAAGTTGAAGCTACCTATTAGAAGCAAAAGGTTAGATACGTTGAAGCCTCTAACTGAGCCTTATTAGCTCGGATCAAAAAACGTGAAAGGACCATGGATTAGGCTTTAGAGATGTTGGACAGGATTAAAGCCCGACTGTAAGAGTGAGATTAGAAACTTTAAATTTGGTTAAAAGACTTTGAATAAAATTTTAAGTTTCATTAAGAATAATTGTTAAGCTCCCTTCATTTTGTTTTCTATACTTTGATCTTTTAAAATCATAAATTTTTTCTTCAATTTATCGCTCTTTATTCTTTAGTATTCCCTTCCTTATATTAGTCCTTCAATAGAACTTACCTAACCATTCATTCTCTCTTACTTAAGGAAATGTAAATAGATCTCACAAATTGTAAATAAGTCTTATCTTTGTATTCCACTTTTTTCTTTTTAGTCCTTTTCTCTCTCTTGAAAAGAAGAGTATTCTTTTAAAACAAAGTTAGGAAGTTGCTAATAGATGAGGATTCTTATATGGAGTAATAGCCAGTAGTAGAAATAACAACAAACTTAATGGCACTAACCCTATCGAAGTAAGGTTTTGTTCATTGGAGCAAATGGGGGAGGAGGGGGGAAATGACTGAACAGATGAATTTTCTAATTGGTCGCATCGTCTTCCTCAAAGCCACAATGTTATCAAATAAAGAGCACTTAGAGCCTGATAAGGGAAATCTATTAGAGTACTTCTTCCTGAAGGGAACATCCATCTAGCTTTTCAGTTTAAAGCTTATTCTTTCCTAATTGACCTAGAGCCAAATCAAGAAAGTATCAAGGAGCTATAAAGGAAGCTAACTCAGTAGATAACTAAAAAAATGAGAGCACTTGGTAATGAAAATGAATTTGAGAAGGTTAGGATCATTAACCTTTCTGCATTTGATGTTAAGGCCTATCTTGAAAAATCCAAAATACTAGAATTTGAGAAGTACAATGGGACCGGATGCCCAAAGCTATAAACCAGATTATACATTCGCAAAATGGGAAAAAAATGTTCAAAATAATCAACTCATGGTAGAAACTTTTCAAGATAGTCTGACAAGGCCTACATTAACCTGATATGCTTAGCTTAACCTCAGCCAAATCAATACTTGGGGGAAATTTTCTTAGGCATTTAATGAGCAATACAAGTTCAACATTGAGATAGTGCCTTTGATTTGGGACTTGTGCACAATATGAAAAAAGAAAAATGAGTCATTTAAGGAATACTCCCAAAGATGGAGGGGTATGGTAGCTAGAATCATTCCTCCTCTCCTTGAAAAAGAATCAATATCTATCTTTATCGACTCATTAAAGGAACCATATTATGGGCACTTATTAGATAATACAATGGCTAGTTTTGTGGACATTACACTTGCTAGGAGTTGAATTAAAGAAGCCATAAGGATTGGGAGGCTAATAAAAAAAAGACTAGCCCCATTAGATTCAGAGGCATGTATAAATACTACGATGTCAAGACTTGCACCAAGCAAAAAAGGCTTAAAAATACCTAGAAGAAAGTTCACTCAGATCCTTACCTTGTTATCTCAAGTCTTTGACCAACTAAGAAATAAGGGCTTATTTCAATAAAAAGCCCCAATGTTAGGATACAAGCCGAGGAAATACAACCAAATGCACAATGTTAATATCATGTGGGTTAGCAGGGGTATTCTACTAATAACTACTAGGAATTGAAAAACAGAGTTCAAGACCTAATTAATGCATAGGTAATCTAATTGGACTCAATTCAAGATAGGGTTAGATTTCATGATGTCTGTAAAAGCCAAGTGATTTAAATAAAGTGTTCTATTTGCATTTCTCCTATTTTAAGATATCTCATTCATTAAAAGGTTTAGAATGAAGAAAGGCAATAGGAATCCTAAAACATCAACCTTGAGACACTTTGAGAGTCTAGTGGCATCATTGTGAGACTATTGGAATTATTCCTTAAAGGAAGTCCATCTTGCATTTAATACCCAAATCAAAATGAAGTTAGCAATCTTTTTAATATCCTAAACATAAAGTCTACTATTAGCTTCATTGGACCTTTTATTAGGGTTTTTTCAAAAATTAAACCCTATCAAGAATTACCCCTACAATTGGGTAAAAAGGAGGTTAGGAACATCTATTAGAAGAAAAAGTTAAAAATAATTTGTGCTTGCTTTAAATGCATCAATTCAAAAGTAATTGTTACCATGGATAACTAGTTTCCTTTAAGATGAAGAAAGGCATCCATTATAAACACTAAAACCACATATGCTTTGAGCTGTAAGCCAAAAGAAAGAATAATCATTTTCTCTTAAGTGAAAAGAAGAAAGAAAAAATGGAAACAAGAAAAAAGAGGAAAAATGAGAAAGTGTGAAATGAAAAATGAAATGTATTCTTGACACTAACAAGATGATTATGTCTAAAGTCCTAAAACCAAAAAGGACAAGGGGTACAGAAACCTATTCTTGAATTAAGACGCACATTTCAAATAAAAGCCCTAAAAACATAGTCAAAGCAATTAAGCATGAAAGAAGCTAGGGCAAATACCAAAGTTTTCTCCAAAAATTTATTATCCTTAAAGAAATTGCAACTGACACATGGCTCATGGCCTACCTATAATCCTACCCTTCCTTAAAGGCCCTTTTGATTAAAAGAGATAACTTATTATTGGTAAAAGTTACATTTGAGACTAGGGTAAGCATAATTTTAGTTTTACATATAAGGTTCTTGACTTGTAAAACTTGGGTTAAAGAGCAATTCTTTCATAAAAAGCCATTTCAATAGTATCTATTTTGAAATAGAGAACCAAAAGCTTATATTGCATTTCAATCTAAAAAAAGACCTAATGAATTGATTAAAAGGGTATTACTTATCAGGGAAACCATAATTTTTGGAATTGAAGTCAAAAGAGAGGAGTTTAAGTCAAAAGTGTGAGGAAGTCATTTTAGAGTAAACTTAACTTTAATGAGACATCCTTTGATAAGAAGAAATTTGACGAAGTCATGGAAAGTTAATTGCCCATGAAGGAAAGAAAAGGTTCTCTTAGACTAAGGCGGCCCGAAGGATTAAGTTGTTATGTCATTGAAAAGCCTACACATTACTGGGAAAATCTAAACTTGTTAGTAAGTCGAAAAATTGTAATAAATTTGATTCCCTCTCATTTTATTCCTTTGGAAAAGAATCCTCATTTCTTTTGAAAGTCGTCTTCTCTAGAGTCAACCCTAGCAGTAACCTTTAGTCATTACCTCAGCAACAATTGTTTTCAAACGAGTTCACTTCCTGTTATCCATAGTTTAGGGATCTACTCCTACATAAAAATCACTCCCAAGTTGGCCTTAAAGGCTAAAATCATCATCTTTGACATGATTGCCCTCGTGACTGATGTCACCCACTTCTCTTTCTATTTAGGAACTTTATCCTTAATGTTTACTCCGTCTTTTACGATTTCCAATCAACAAATCTATCCTTTTTAAGAGTTTTTACGTAAACTGCTTTTGCTTTGGCCCCCATGGATTGTTTACTCTTTAGAGCCTTATCCATGTAGTAAAAATGTCAAATTCCATGCTTTTAGAGTGCTATCCAAACCTTGAAACCCTTAGATTACAGTACTATCCTGACCTTGATACCCTTGGATCACATGCCCTTGAAGCACTATCCTAACCTTGAAATCCTTAGATTACATACTCTCAAAGCACTATCTTGACCTTGAAACCATTGGATCATTTGCTCTTGGAGCGATATCTTAACTTAGAAATCATTGGATCACATGCTTTCAGAGCACTATCCTAAGCTAAACTCTCAAATCACATACTCTCGGAGTACTATTTTGAAACTTTCGAATCGCATGCTCTCAAAGCGCTAATCCAAGCTAAACCCTTGGATTGTATGCTCTTAGAGTACCATCCTGATGTTGGAATAGTCAAATTGCTTGCTCTTTGAGTGCTATCCTAACCTTGAAACCCTCGAATCACATCCTTTTAGAGTGTCATCCTAACCTTGAAACTGTCGAATTGCATGCTCTCAGAGTGCTATCCTAACCTTAAAGTTGTTGGATTACATGCTCTTAGAGTACTATCTTAACCTGATCTAAAACCCCTAGATTATGTGCTCTTGAAACGCTATCCCAAGCTAAACCCTTAGATCACATGCTCTTAGAGTGCTATGCTGACCTTGAAACCCTTAGATCACATGCTCTTAGAGTGCCATCCCGACTTTGAAACTATTGAATCATATGCTCTTGGAGCGCTATCCTAACCATGAAATCATTAGATTGCATGCTCTTAGAGCGCTATCCTGACCTAAGCTAAAACCCCTAGTTTGCATGCTCTTGGAGTGCTATCCTAAGCCAAACTCTTGGATTACATGCTCTCGAAGTGCTATCTTGAAACTCTCAAATTGCATGCTCTCAGAGCGATATCCTAACCTAACTTGAAACTCTCAAATCGTATGCTCTCAAAGTGCTATCTTAACCTTGAAATCATCGGATCACATGCTCTTAGAGTGCCATCCTGACCTTGAACTTGAAATTGTTAGATCGCAGGTTCTCAGAGCACTATCCTGACCTAAGCTAAAACCCCTAGATCGCATGCTCTTAAAGTGCTATCCCAAGCCAAACCCTTAGATTGCATGCTCTTAGAGTGCTATCTTGACCTTGAAACACTTAGATTGAATGCTCTTGAAGTGCCATCTTAACGTTGAAAATATTAGATCGTATGCTCTCAAAGTGTTATCCTGACCTTAAAATCATCAGATCACATGCACTCGGAGCATTATCCTAACCATGAAACCCTTAGATTGCATGCTCTTGAAGTACCATCTTGACATTGAAATTGTCTGATTGTATGCTCTTAGAGCACTATCTTGACCTTGAAATCATTGGATTATGCTATCTTGACCTTAAAACCCTTGGATTATATTCTTTCATAGCACCATCCTGACCTTGTAATTGTCAAATCGCATACTCGTAGAGTATCCTAACTTAAGCTAAAACCTTTGGATCGCATGCTCTCAAAGTGCTATCTTAAGCCAAACCCTTGTATCACATGCTTTCAAAGCATTATCCTAACCCCTAGATCTAGATCTCTGGTTTTCAAAAAAAAAATTATTTTTATTAAAAGAACTGTGCCTAAATTAAAACCAATCCATCCAATTGGTAATATTTTGACTCCTTTTCTTAACTATGGTTAAGTAGCAACTCCAAATAATTTTTAAAATAAAAACTAATTTTCTTTAAACCTTAGTCAAGGGTCAGTATTAAAAAGGTAGGGTTTAATATTGCTTGGTTTAAAGAAGACTAATTTATAAAAACCGAGAAGAAAAAACTAAGCTTGATAGCTTGGCAACTCCACTATGGAACGTTAAGAGTACATCCAATTACTTTAAGCCCTTTCCTTAGAAAATATATACACCCAAAATTTAGAAGTTGACCCGGTGAATGCCTTCTCAAGATTCCTAAAGGTCAGAAAAGTTGAAGTAAACAAAGCCCTTAGAAGCTGTAATGGGAATTGCATCAAATTGGAAGACTTAAAAGCTTGGTTCACCATCAAGCCTAAATCTGACCAATGGGGCATCTTTTGTGGCAATCTCAAAGATTGGGGAAAAAAAATAAAAGCCTTTATCTTAGCTGCATTTAAGACTCTTATATTTCCTAATGGAAAGTGCTTCATCTATTTTAGGGTTGTAGAATTAGTGGGCTAGTTTCTTAAAGGCAAATCATATGTCATGGATCTCTTCGCAAAACAGATCAAAAGCCTTAACATCTTGAAAGAAAAGAACAATGGTGCACTAAAGACTAGCATGGCATTACTAATGTTATGGTTTGTGAGCCACATGAAATGTTATTGGCTTGATTTGATTCGAGTAGAATTTACTCATAATATTGATCTAATCAATTCTTATAATGATAAGGTCCATCTCCTAAAAAGAAAATTCACTTTCTGCTGAGTAGAAGTATTGAGAAATTTCCAAGTCACCGATATCTTATGGACAGAAAGATGGAGCAACTTCAAATGGGTAATCCTAGTTTGCAAAAATTATCAAGTAATACCCCTAATTGGGATGAAATTATGCATAGGCTATTACCTAAACAATATGATTAGACAATTCGGAGGTATCTAAGATATAGTCTACAGGCTTCCGCTGGATATTATGACCTTGGATTATGAGGACCTTCAGATTCCGCTGCCACAAAAGATGTCCAAACTCCAAGCAGTCAAACAATTATGAGAAATAAGGATTGTTAGCCTAAACATCGATTTAGGAGAGTGGCTAGGAGAAGTGGAAAAGCATAGGATTACCAAATAATATTTGTATGATCAGCTGCATAAGGTAGGGGAGATCTAGTCTCATGCACTAGAGGTCATCCAACTTGCATTAGTTGAACTAGATTCTGAAATGAAGACTTAAATGGACCAAGTACAAGCCCATGTAGAAGTAATCTATGGCGGGACATATAGAAGGTTCACTTTTAGGAATCAAGACAATGTTCCTAGGCCTTAGAAAATTAATTGAGGATGATCTAGAAAAGGCTTAAAGAACTTGAAAAATAGAGGAGCCTCGCCCAAAAAAGAGGAAGGAAGCACCAGTAAAACCTAGTAAGCAAAAAAAGGGAGCACCTGCCAAGCACTAGAAGGACCTTTAATAGGAATACTCTTCTTGAATGTATTTTCTTTTTCAAATAATGTAAAAGGGAACTTTAGAAGCTACAAAATAATAAAAATGACCATCTTACTGCTTATTCACCGATTCCATTTCTCTACATCTGTGTGCCATACGTTTTCACATTTCTATACATTTTTCATCTCATTTAAAAATATTCATGTGCTAACTTGTTGAGAAGTGATCTTAAATCAAGTCGCTAAGATAACATTCAAGCGTCAAACCTTCCAAAAAAGTCTTATTAGAATTCATTCTCAAACCAGAATGGCTAGTCAAGCAAACGACAACACCAACACTAATAATAGCAAGGTCATCCCTGAAATTGTTGATCCCATCGACTTGAGGTTCAACTCTTTGGAAAGAACAGTAGGGAAGATTACAGATCGACTTAGCTTCCTTATTAATAGCATCACCTTACTCAGGTCTACAACTTAATCAAATGAAGAAAACTCTAAAGCGTAATATGAAAATAACATTGAAGCCCTACCCTTTTAAGTAGAAGAGGCCTACCCTAAAGTTAACCAGGCATTTGCATCCTTTGAAATAGAAGGGCTCTATCTGAGGGTCAACCCAACTTTTGAGCCAAACGCTTACTCATTTCTAGTCAACCCAAGCCTAAAGTTGATCAAGACAGATTAAAAAAGTGATTGACCTAACAAATCATTGAGAACATGAAAATGCTCAAAGGGTATGATAGATTCGAGCAGGCTAGTATAATAGAATTCTCTGCTTATGACATTGGAAGCTTCCTAGAAAAATATAAAGTACTTGCCTTTGAGAAGTAAAATGGGATCAGATGCCTTAAACTGCACACTAGGCTGTACATATGCAAGATGGGCAAGTATGTAGAATATGACCATCTTATGGTCCAAACTTTTCAAGATAGCCTGACAGGCCCTGCTTTGACTTAGTATGCTCAATGGATTTAAACTAGATAAACACATGGGAGAAGCTGGCTAGGGCATTTTATGAGCAATATAGGTTTAATGCTGAAGTAGCACTAACTATGATGGACTTAGTAGCCCTAAGGAAGAGGCATAATGAATCTTTTATAGAATAGGCCCAAAGGTGGAGGTCCATAGCTGCAAGGGTATCCACCCCTATGACTGAGAAAGAACTAACTTTGACCTTTATCAATACTCTTGAGAGATCCTACTTCTCTTGATCAGGCAAGCCTCTTTTAGTTTTGTAAAAGTAGTAATAATAGGGTGTTAGATTGAAAGTGCCATCTCCTTTAGCAAGTTATAAGAATTATCAGATGGAAGACGACCCTCTATTAAACCGACTACCAACAAGCCTATAGAAGCTACTATCAGTATGGTCAATTCAAATACCAAACCTAATGTCTAAGTCTCGTTCAAGGCAAATCCTCTGCCAACTCAACAATAGTATATAAACCAACTACAAGTTAGTATGGCCTTAAGGCAATTTACCAAAATACCCATTCCACTCAATTAGATACTTGAAAACTAAGAAAGGATAATTTGCTCCATTTTGAGGCTCCTAATGAAAGGTGCATGCCAAGATTTTTTTTATCCCAATGCAAGGTATCAATATCATCTAGGGCAAGTAGGCCATTCAATAGACTCATGCTAGAGATTAAGAAATAAAATTTAAGATTTAATTGATGGAGGCATAATCCAACTAGACTTCGTAAAGGCTCTAGTTCCAAACATCAATAATAACCCCCTACCTAATCATAAGGCCATCATCAATATGATATTTAATGACTAAGATCTCGCAATTAACATGATCGGTTCCAAACGAGAGCCTAGGGTCTACAAATTCTACAAACAAGATGAGAAGCAAAGTCCATAGAGCAAAAGGTACACCTTCCCTATGCTTATAGCCCCCTAAAATTATAAAACTTCCCCTCTTAACCACTAGGTAGTAAATCAAGGGCAATCGAGCTCACTTGTAGGAAGGACTAGTCACTCTGGTAAAATCTATGACCTGAGGGAGGACCTAAAAAAGAAAATTATGCTTGAAAGGCCAAACAATGAACCAACTAAATATGAATAAGGATTATTTGCCTTCACCAAAATAATCAAGTCTAGTGAGTATAAAATAATGGATCAACTCGCTAAGACTCCAGCACAAATTTCCCTAATGAGTTTTATTGATGGCATTAGAAGCGCATCAGGAAGCTTTGTTTAGAACACTAAAGGAAGTTAAGGTCCCTCATGAAATATAGACTAAAAGAATAGGGTCTATCATCAACTCTATCATTACCATAGATTAGATTTCATTCTTCGCCTAGGAATTGGATGAAGAAGGTAACCAACACACTAAGCCTCTCTTCATAATAGTGAAGGTGAACAACATCAATACAATAAGAGTGCTCATCGACAATGAATCATTTTTGAATGTTTTCCCTTTCACTACCTTAAATCTATTGGGCTTTGATACGACTGCAATCAAGCTAAGTTTTATGATAGTTAGGGCTTTTGACAAATCTAGAAGAGAAATTATAGGGGAGATCGACTTACCAGTTGATATTGGCCCATAGACTTTTAACATCTGATTCCAAGTCTTGGACATCCTAAAGACCTTCAACTTATTATTAGGAAAACTATGGATACATTCAATAGAGGCCATATGTTTAAGTCTTCATCAAAAGGCTAAGTTCATCTCCAATGGCTAGGTCATAATGATTTTGGGTAACTAAGATTACAAAATATATAAAGAAATGGACATGCCTTATATTGGCACTGAGGAGCAGGAGGAGTTTGGGCTCCAAATGTTTGAAGAGGTATGCATGATTATTGATTAGGGGAAAGATGAGAGGTCAAAATTCAAAGATGAGAGGCTAAAATTCAAAGAAGGCTAATTTGGAACCTATGGGCTTGGTTACATCGCAACTTTAGTGGATGAGTTGTAAAATATGCAAGCAAAGGGAAAAGGAGGTGACATAATGTATTATGCCCCAATGAGCTTTCCACCATTATCAAAAATTTTCATTTAAGCCACAATCCAAAATTCAAAGCCTATCAAAGAAGACACTTCCAATAGGAATAAAACAATTGGTCCATCCTACAAGTCTCAACATCTGAATAATTGGTTCTCCATCACTATGAATAGCAATAAGTCTTCTCTAGGGTAAACGATGGATCATGGTTTAGTATTTTACTGAGTTTTGTAATAATTGCCTTTATTCTACAACATTGTACTTAAAAGATTTTCTTTTAAATAAGAATCAGTCTTCTTTCTCTTCACTTCTTCCTCACTCACACTCTTTCCTTTACATACTTTTTACTCAGATTTAATGCTTCGAATCATGGCTATGGATACCTCATGTAGATAGGTGATGAAAGTATTGATATCACTTTCGGCCCTACTAGGTTAGTCACATCAAGAATGATATCAATGACTATAGTGATGTACAAGAAAGTTGGCAAAGATATGAAATGAGTATAATTTCCATTGGCATGCTAACTAAGATAGTTAATGTTGGGATTGATGATAGCCTTAAAACATTGAAAATTGGAGGGAATTTGAAAGAAGAACAAAAGGCAGAAATGACCGCACTACTATTTGAATACTAAGATGTATTTTCATGGTCATATGAAGACATGCTTGGGTTGGATCCATCAATTATGTTTAATTACTTACCCACATGGGAGGATATCAAACCTAAAAGGCAGAAGCTAAGAAGGTTCGAACCGGATGTCTTATTGAAAAATAATGAAGAAGTCAAAAAATTACTAGAGGTCAGTTTCATCGAAATATCTGATTATCCTGAGCAAGTAGCCAAAATTATACAAATAATGAAGAAGAATAGAAAAGTCAAAGTATGCATGGATTTTTGAGACCTTAACCAAGCAACCCCTAAAGATAATTTCCCCTTGCCCCATATTAACGTCTTAGTCAATAACACAACCAGAATCCATTTTTTCTCATTCATGGATGGGTTCTTCGAATACAATCAGATTCGAATGTCTAAAGAAGATAAAGCTAAGATAATATTTATTACTTTAAACCCTACTTTTAGTGGGCCTAAGATTTGATTAAGAGTACTTTTCGAACGTTCCTAAGGATCAACTAAACTAAAAACTTAAGTTTACATTTAGAAATGAATTAAATTTTTCCAATTCAAAAACCAATTATCAATAAAACTCGAGATTGAAGAACTGTAAGCTCTAAAGTCACTTAAAACCCTAAACCTTAAAACCATTAAGGATTTTTAACCCTAAGTAATTAATCAATAATTTAATTTGAATAATTTTATTTAACTTTAGAAAATTTCACAATTTTATAAAAATCAAATCATAAATTACAAAACATGCAAGATGAAAACTCAAAAATAATTTTATATAAGACCATACCCTTATCTTCATGTCTAAGCCTTACACTTCAATAAGTAGGTCAACCAATCACTTTAGATAACTTATCAATTGAGAGTTGGAATCATTTATCAATTGATAACTTATCAAAATCTAGTGATAAGACATTTTCCTTATCACCTCTTCACTTATACTACATATGGATAATTTTTCATAAGATTCCATATGCTTAACTTCATTAAATGTGACAAGACCATTCCATGACCCAAAAGGACATTAAATGGAAGATTTAAACAAGGAAGAAAGGGAGGCTATGCTCTTGTCTTTTAACCATCAATCACTTTTTCTTACACATCACTATTCACCTCTTAATGCTTACATCATCAATAGTTGCAATTGTTGACTTTTGTATAAGCTACAAGACAATACTTTCAAGACATTTTAACCTCTCATTCTCTCTCAATTCCAACTGGCCACTTTCTCCCTTACATCTCTCACTTTCAATTTCACTTTCACATATTCTTTCTCTCATTTGAAACAAACATAAAAAGGAGAAACAACCTTATCCCACAAAATCAACTTTGCCCCCATTTTTCAAGCTTCACTCACGGCATTTCCTTCTCTTTTTCTTATGTCACTTTCTTCTAACATCTAAGCTCTTTCAAAACCATTAGAACCTTCCACAAACCCCATTCTAAAAGATCAAACAACTCAGGTTTCCAAAAGGTGGAAAAAGGAGGAAGCAAAATTAAGAGCTTAAGTGGAACCTTAATGCAAAACCACCGTATTTTGCTTTAAGGACGAGTAAGTGTTTCTTGTGATTAGTAGGTTAGTGTTTATGTTAGGAGACTTTGATTTCTTGAATATATAATTAAGGTTTAAGTTGTTATAACACCAAAAAAAAAAACCGTTTTAAGAAACAAACTCATGAAACCCTTACATGAAGTTGAAACATGAGCATGTAAAGTTGGTGTTTTGTAAAGATACTTGTGTAACACTTTGAATGGAAGATTTTAAGTTGGGAAAATCTTGAAACAAGAACTTGAATAGAAGATGAAGATGCTGGGCGTGAGGATTCAAAAGTCCTTTGAATGTTGATTTTATTTCTGTTAAGTTAAACATGATCAAATCTAGACTTAAGTTATGGAAAAATTCATCACATGAAGTTTTATGAAGAAACCAACTTTGTATGACATGAGCTATGATATGGAAGTTGTATTAACTATAAGATCTTCTATTTCTTTGTGTGGAGCATGAGTTAAAGAATCATCTTTGGAAGAAAAGTTAAGTTAAGATTTGGATACAAGTAGTTTAAGTGCATAATCTAACACCTAAACTTAAGGAAATAGTGAAACAAGTTGAAAAACCAAGTGAGAACCCCTTGGAATCACACGACCAGATCTGGAATAAGGGTAAGAGACACTTAAAAATATGATAAAAGTAAATGAACAAAGTGAAAAGATCAACCAAAGCAAGTATAGCAAGTATACAAAGCCTAAAACTCAAAACCGAGCCTAAAACTCTCAAAACGAGCCTAAAAGAACTTTAAGTTGAGCCTTCAATAAAATTCTGACCATCACTTTAAAACATTAAGAGAGGTTTTTTTTAAGCCCAAAAGAAATCCACCTAAGACTCCATAAGCCTAACGAAGTCACTAACTTTAGTTTGAACAAAAAACAAGCCCATTTGACAACTTAAGCCCGCTAAAAGGCCCATCAAGTAGTTGTTAGCCTTAGGAATATAAATCAAAGTTGTAAATATGATCTTAAGGAGTATTTTAAGCTTAGGATAAAATCTTAAGACTAAGCCCAAAGGATTTCTCAAGTTAACAAAAAGCCCATTTACCACATAAGGCCCAAAATTACTCCAACACATGAGGAACGCTACTGTTCTGATCCATGGATAGAATTTTATGAATAATTTCCAAAATATAACCTCACCACATTAAAGTAAACTCGAAAACGATGAAGATTGACTATAAGATCATAAAAATCTGATTTAAAACGAAAAATTTATATGCGATTGAAATTTAAGTAAAAACCGGGAAAAATTATGAAAATTAGTCAAGAGTATAACTTATGAAAAATTAACTTAGTTTCCTAAGTTTATTTCAATCCCTTATAAATATTATTTTGATGACTAGGGGATATCGTGTACGGAGATGACTTGCCTCTGGATTACTTTAATTAATCCACATGGCAGAGTGAGTAAATTCCTGATGAGTCTTTACTTGATTTTGCTTGTAGAATAGATACACCTAAACTTATATATAAATTTAGATGCTTGTGGGATATGAGAGATGCACGTATATGGATTTATAGATGAATGTGATGACTTGTTAATTATATATAATAATGGGAATTGCTTGTACTAATATATCCATGTGAATTTTATGGAACAAAATTGTCTGATCACCTTGCAAATCGAGTTAATCACTTATACGATTAAGAAATCAAAATGAATCATGCATTCCCCATATTGCATACTGATAACACCGACTGTTGCTTCACGTAGAAGATGGGAAGGGACTCACAAGAGGACGTATCTCCTGTAAGATTGGGCACCAGCTATATCATCATATATATTAAGTCTCTCTCCTAAGCTGATGGGCTTACTAGGCGCTGGGAGATGCCAACCGTCGGCGAGGGGCCGAGTCTTGTGGCTTCTACTTAGGGCGTATCTTTATAGATTGCGGAGGCCACCGCACCACTAGACTTGGGATTTTAAAAATATGATTTGATTTCGGTAAAGGAAGTATACATACATATATATATATATATATATATAGAGAGAGAGAGAGAGAGAGAGAGAGAGAGTTTTGTTTTGGCATAAGCACGATAGTGCAAATGAAATAAAACCCAAGTCTAGAACCTAGATTTTGGTTTTGGTCGGTTAATTATCTATAAACCCTAACTTCAAGGGGCCATAATTATGAGTCGTATGCAGTTCCTAGGTCACTGCATACGTTGTTTGGCATACTGATTGTTCATGCATTCATATGATTGTGCATCTAATAAATTTCTATCATGTGGTACGGATGAGAGTATTTATCTCACTAAGCTTAAGCTTACACCCCTATAGATTTTTGTTGTTGTAGGAAAACCTCTTTACTAATTCGGGCCGAGGTATGCCCGTAGTAAGTCTCATGTAGGGATGGGTTGAAGCGATCAGAGAGTGAAGAGGACATTTTATAATAGAATTATAGACATTTAGATACTTTTATGTTTTTGCTGATAACATAGATTTAATACAGTTCTGTTATGAACTACATTTGTTTGTAATATTCTTTTGGTGTGGGTCTCATGAGCCCACACAATTAGCTAATTTATAACATAGAAGTAATTTTAGTTAAATTGCTCTATATTACTTGTCTATGGGCCTAGTGGTAACGTAGAGTGGAAGGAGCCTTGTGTGTCATATGAAAGGCATATGATCAGCAAGGGAGTTGATAATAGACCTTTATACAGTACACGGCAACTTATCATGACAACGATACTGTTGGGTTATGATAATTACAACTTAGGGCACATTTTGCTATAAATTAATGCCTTTCGGACTCAAAAATACCAAGGCAACTTATCAAAGAGCCATAGTTGCAATCTTTTAAGACATGATGCATAAATAAGTTAAAGTACATGTTGATTATATGATTGAAAATTCTAATGAAGGGGGAAATCATGTGGATAATCTGAGGAGATTATTCAATAGGTTGAGAAAATTCCAGTTAAAGCTCAATCCAAAGAAGTGTATCTTCAAAGTGACTTCAAGGAAATTGTTAGGTTTTATAATAGGCCAAAGGAACATCGAAGTGGACCCTAATAACATTAAAGCAATAGTTGACTTGCCTCCTCTGTGCATAATCAAAGAAATTAGGGGCTTGTTGGGCGATTTAAACTACATAGCATAGTTCATATCTTAACTTACAGATAAGTGTCATCCCTCACTTAAGTTATTGAAAGAGAATGCTAAGATCAATTGGGATGAAGAATGCAAGCAAGCTTTACAATGATCAAAGAGTACCTCATAAGCCTTCTAATTTTGGTAGCTCTAAAACTTGGGAAGCCTTTATTTCTATACTTGACAATATTACCAAAATCCATGTGGTATATGCTCGGCTAGAAAGATGAGGAAGGAAAAGAATGAGCTGTATAGGTTGAATTGATAGAACTTACTATGCTTTGGTTGGGGTAATTCATCGATTCAAACAATACATACTCTACTACTAGGTTAAATTACTGACTCAACATGATCCCCTGAAGTACATAGCAGACAAACCAGCCTTAATTAGCAGAATCTCAAAGTGGTAAATGTTATTATTAGAGATTGACATTACGTTTGTAAACCAAAATTCAATCAAGAGATAAGCTCTAGTAGATCAGTTAATAAAAAATCCCTCCGATAATACCTTTCAAGAGGTATAAGTTAATTTCCCCGATGAAAATATCTTAGCAGTCGAAGGAAGATCTAATAAAGGAGAAGATGATGAACCGCCAATGTAGAAGATGTTTTTTGATGGTGTAGCTAACGTATCTAGGTGTGGAATTGGGACAACATTAATATCCTCTAAATATACGCAGTACCCTGCAACTGTAAGGCTCGTTTTCTAATATACCAATAACATTGCCGAGTACGAAGCATGCGTCATGAGACTCAAAATGGCCTTAAATAAAGATATTCAACAATTAGAAATGTTTAGGGACTCTTCACTCATTATCAGCCAAGCTTAAAGAGTGTATAAGATGAAAGATTCTAAATTAGTGCCTTATCACCGGTACCTGACTGAATTGTTGGTGAAATTCAAAGAAATTACGTATTGATGACTCAAAATCAATTTGTTAATGCCTTAGCCACTCTAACATCTATGATCTAAATATCTGGTTAAGTTGAGATTCAGCCCCGAGAGACGCTCTTGTTTAGGTTAGTTAGCTCAGAAGAGTACGACTAGGTCTTCCAAAATGATTTCAATTTAGGGTTGCTAATCCCCTAAATTGAAATCATAAGGGTATGACCAAGCTTTCAATATCTCTTTAGTGTCTTAGCCAACTCAAAGAACGCTTGCTTGCTCACCTTAGTTCACCAACTCATAAGGGTACGACTAAGCTTTCAATGTCTCCTTAGGGTCTTAGGCAGCTCAAAGAGCACTAAGCCCGCTTACCCTTGTATCAGCTCATAGAGTTACTACCAGACCTTAATTCCTCTTTCAGCCTTTTAGCTAGCTCATAAAGTACCACCACTCTCTTCACCAAATCTCCATGGATCAAACTTAGGATAGTTGGCTAAGGTATTCCTAAGGATAATGTCCACTCTTGGGGTGAAAATAGTGTCTCTCTTTTGTTTTTATGGCAAAGTTTTACTTAAACTTTAACATAAAAAGGAGGCAGCTCTTAGATACCTTTTTTTTCCCTTTTTCTTTTTTTTTCTTATTTTATAATTTTTAGAATAAAATGAAGGGTCCTAAAATAGAAAAATAAGAAATATAGAAAAATGGAAAAAAAGTAGAAAATTTAAGAAAGAAAAAAAATAAATTTAGAAAAAAAATGAAAAAAAATAGAAAATTTAAGAAAAAAAAAAGAAGTTTAGTAAGAAATTCAAGAAATAGAAAAAGTCACGAAAAGTAGAAAAATAAAAAGATTTAGGAA
This sequence comes from Lumnitzera racemosa, assembly GCA_024138005.1. Taxonomy (NCBI): domain Eukaryota; kingdom Viridiplantae; phylum Streptophyta; class Magnoliopsida; order Myrtales; family Combretaceae; genus Lumnitzera; species Lumnitzera racemosa. Next base: position 55,200,225 of record JAMXBC010000005.1, read on the forward strand.
ATTTAGAAAATAATAAAGATAGATTAGAATCTTTAATTTAGATAAAATAAGGAGATGATTGTTAGGCATAAGCTTAGATTTAAATTTAGTCCAAGTTAATTATATATATAGACAAGACACAAGTTAATGATCTAATGGATAAATACTGAGTATTAACATTGCATTAAGCTAAAAGTTGCGGGTTCGAATTTTGCTAAGCACAAAGTTCCTTTTTATTTTTTGAAAGGAAAAATAATAATAAAAATCTTATTGTTCATTTAAGATAGGATTTTTTTTATAGTATTGTAGTTTTTTTTTTTTAAAAAAAAAGGAGAGAAAAGCCTAGTGTGAACCAAATTGGTTCGCAAGCATTAAATAGGGTATGAGGCCTTAACATTGAATATAGCCAGCATACCCAATTTTTTTTTCAAACATGCATGTACATTGCATAGGGGCATGTGGCAAATGCATCGTACGTGACCTGTGCTCGCCATCTTCTTCTAGTATTAAATTTTCAACTCTAGTTTTCTAGCTTTTCTTCCATTTCTCATGTGCTCGATTTAAGGTCAATTTTTACCCCATTTATTATACAATTTGACCAAATTGATGATGAAATTGTGTAGTATGCATGGCTTGCTATTGAATTCATCCAAAAATCTATCTAAATTCATTCATTTATGCAATTAGAATCAAGCTCAAAAACGGAAAATAATTCATTTTTAGGGTCAAAACCCATTATTGAATTTCAATGATTTAATTCAATTTTTCTAACTTTCTTAGCTTAAGCTTTATGCTTACAATATAAATAGGAGTTTATCCTTTATTTTCAGAACACAAAAGTATAAGATTCTCTCCAAAGAGCATATACACTACGCTATCTCTCTCTAGCACGATTCCTCTCTCTCTAGGATAGTCTCCTCTACGGCGGTTTTCGATGAAAACCACCACTACCATCAGATTCCTTATACTTGAAAACCTTAGATTCAATACTCTAATCCAACTTTCCATGCTAACCCATACCGACCAAAGCTGACTCAATATGTACAATTTTTTTTTAATTATTTATTTGTTTACTTATTTATTTATTTATCTTCCATGTATGTGTAATAATAATAAAAAATAGAGAAATGGAAAAAAAAAAGAGAAGAAAAGCAAGAAAAAAAGAAAAAAAAAAGGAATAGTCCTTTTTTATTTTTTTTTAAAATAGACAAAATAAAATAAATAAATAATAAGTAAATAAATGAATGAATAAAACTTTAGCACTAAGAAAAAATTAGTTTTTTTAATAAATAAAATAAATGAAATTTTTTTAAAATTAAAATCCTATTTATAATTTTCAAAAATAAACTTCAATTAGGACCCATAGAAGATTTTCCTTAAATAAACTTAAAATGGGTAAAAACATAAACTTGACTGTTTTTTAAAAGTTAAAATAATTCAACTTGCTAATGTTTTCGGAATGAATTATAGAACTCTAATCCTGAACGTCGGGTACATAGGCACCTGTACGTATGGGGCAGCTTAAAAAATGAAAAAAAAAAAATATTTTCCTCCTTTGGTAGTTAATTCTTTAAATCCTTATTTTTTGTAACTTGTAAATAAATGTCATTGTAATGGTATATTGAAAGATAAATTTAAATTTGGAGAGATTAAAAAGTAGTACCCGTTTAGAGTTTAAAAATTAGCCTTCGAATCTAAATCTCTAGTTTTCAAAAACTGTTTTAATAAAAATCGGTTTTATCAAAAGATTAGTAACTAGTTTATAATCATTCCATCTAATTGGTTATCACTTAACTTTTTCTTTTCGACTTTGGTCGAGTGACAACTCCAAAACGTTTTCAAAGCTTAAAGAACGGGTTTTCTTTAAACCCTAATTAAAGGTAATATTAATCAATTGGAAAAAGACTAATTCAATAAATCGGGAAAAACTAAGCTCGATAAGAAGTAGTTGGGTCAAATAAGATGCCAACGCTAAGTATTGATAGGAAATTTTCATCTACATTTGCAAATGATTAGCTCTTTGCTGACTTATTTCCAATTTAGAGTTTGCTAACCTAATTTGAGAACAAAGACGTCTTTCTAGGCTTTACTAATTAATGGGCCAAAAGGTTTGACCTGCTTTGACTAAACATTTGAATTCAAAAGAGAGGGCATGAATAGTTCAAAAACTATCAATCCTCAATAACTACCTACTCTTATTGGAATTCTCCATGTGAAGGGATTTAGAAGTTGCCACTTTTTTTAAATTGCTAAACCTCTCCAACATTGCTGTTATAAGATACATTCCTATAAATATGGAGGAAGAATCTTTTGTAAGAGCTCTCTAGACACTCATAATACTTACATACTTCTCTTTTAAGCAGCTATGCCAGATTAGACTCGGTACTCCTATAGCCTTACTTTTTTTCTCTTATAGGAATCGACTTACATGGATTTCGACCAACATTTTGACACTATATGTTTCAAACCACCTCAATGGTAGCTAAGATAAGAATGAATAAAAGTTTTGGTGTTGGAACTTCTTCTTAGCAGTTGCTAGGGGGTAGTAGGCCCACCTTGAAAAAGATCGGAAGGCTAGATTGAAGTAGCTTTGTGCTAATTTTGCTAAAGAAAACTAAGAATTATCGAAGAAGAAAAATGAGATCCTTAATATGATCCAATTGAATGTTCACTTTAACTAGAATCATGCTTGAGATGACACTAGTGTTGATGATTCTAGCAATTCAATTCATTCCCCAAAGTAAGTGAGGAAGTAGGTTAGAGTAACACATGAAGCTCCAGCCCCTATACTTAAGAAAGCAAATAAGGGAAAACAACTACAATAGGTGCATAATGCTGGTCCCTCACATGTAACTACCCTACATCAACTAGTCGGAAGTTTATCTTGAAGAAGAGTCTATTCATCCAAGAGATCCTTAAAGAAATCATAACTCGGCATGTCAAACTTCCACAATTTGAAACTTATGTTAGGATGAAAGACCCTAAGGATCATTACTAGTATTATTGCATACTTGGCAAGTTATACGGCCTAAGTAATGTGATTGCTTGTTAAGCATTCCTGTCAACATTATAGAATGCTATGAGTACATGGTTTAAACACTTTAAGTGGAACACTATAACATGTTTCAAAGATTTGTCAAAAGAGTTTCTAAAGTACATCCTTACAAGTAAACTCCCTGTTAACGATTCTTCTATCCTAAATACTATCAAATAAAGATATGATGAATTAATTATTGGAATATTTAGCTTGGTTTATGGCCAAGATGGTTTAGATTCTAGTGTTAGACATGAGCATGAATGCGGTAATTAATGAAGTAAAACTGTATGGAGATTTCTTCAAGCCCTTAGCAAAGAACAAACCTAAGACATTTGCATAATTCAAGGTCAAAGCTAATTCTTACATCTTGTAGGAAGACAAAATAAAAGCTTAGTATGAGGCCAACCACAACAAGACAGATTGAGAAAGTAACAAAAACCGAAAAAGCACAAAGGATAGACTTAGTGATCAAAATGACCAATTCTTTGATAACGGGAATAATGATAGGAAAAGGCCATGAATTTTGACCTATTCCATTCATACACCCCTCAATCATTCGATATGGGATATACTAATGGAAGTATTAAGTTGAAGGGTATTGCAATAACCAAAACATATGAGAGGAAATCCTTCAAGAAGAAATATAAATAAGTACTATGACTTTTATTAATGATAGAGGGCATAATACCAACCAGTGTATACAACTTAAGAATGCTATCAAGGATATGATTTAGAGAGGTTATTTGTAAAATTTCTTAGCTCACGATGTTGGGAACGTCGAGCGGCCAACCAAGAGGAGAAGGGATGAGTAGGATTAAAATGATCAAGCTGCTTAAGGCAGAAGGGAGATAATAATAACAAGGCTCCAAATGGTGTTTGTAATGTTTGAGGAAAGAAAATGGAGGTTGACAAGCCCATAACTTTTGAAGAAAATGATTTTGAGGGTATAAAAAGACCTCATGATGATGTGTTTGTTATCAACATGAGAATTGCAATTTTTGAAGTTTGGAAAATTTTAATTGATATAAGAAGGTTGGTAGAAATCATATTCTAGCATGCCTTTTATCAAATGAAGCCCAAAATTAAGGTACAATTGAGGTCGTATTATTACAACCTATATGCATTCAACAACTAACCTATACGTATTACTAACCAATAGTTAATGAAGCCTTTGTATCTAAGAGCACTCAAGCATGAGGAAGTTTTTGATATTGAAGTGAATACTAAAGTTAAAGCAAGTAATCTAGAAAGCAGCACGAAAGAAGTCTAGGAAATATATCTCGAAAGTAAGCCAAAGAAGACTACTAAGATTGGGAAGCTTTTGCCGATGAATCTTAGGCATGATATGATAAACTTACTTCGAGATAATGTTGATGTGTTTGCATGGGCTCCTTCAAATATGTCGGGCATCCCTAGAGAAGTCATGACACATAAATTGAAGATAAATCATAGTGTAAAGGTTATTTAGCAAAAGATAAGGAATTTTTCCCTCTAAAGGTGTTGAAGGCATGATTCATACAAGAAAAGCCTTCTTTAATATGGCTAGCTAACTATATGTTTGTTAAATAGTCAAATGGCAAATGGCACATATGAATAGACTTTACTAATTTGAATAAGGCTTACCTTAAGGATCGTTTCCCCTTGTTGATGATCGACTAAATGGTTAGTTCAACTACTGGACATATTTTGCTCAGCTTTATGGATGCATTCTCTAAATTTAGTTAGATCCAGATGGAGAAAGAGGATGAGCTACATACTTCATTTGTCACTGACTTTGGTACATAGTGTTATATTGTTATGCCCTTCAAGCTAAAGAATGTTGGTGCAATCGATCAAAGATTATTGTCAAAGATATCTAAACCTCAAATTCATTGTAATGTTGGTGCAACCTTTAATACTTTGAGAAGATACAACATGAAGCTGAATCCACAAAAATGAGTCTTTAAAGCCACATAAGGCAAGCTTTTGGGTCATATAATGACTTACTAAGGCATTGAGGCAAAACAAGATAAATGCTATCAAAGACATGAAGTCCTTGAACACCATCAAGGAAGTCTAAGACTTGATAAGTTAGATGACAACCTTGAACAAATTCATCTCGAAGAGCATAGATAGGTATGTTGAGTTTTTCAAGATTTTGAAATTTCTCAAGGAGCTTAAGTGGACTAACAAATGTGATGCTGCATTCAAAATGTTAAATTCTCCTCTAGTGCTTTTGAAACTTATCCCTAATGAGGATTTGTTCCTCTATTTATCCATCAGTAGCCGAGTTCTTTCTTTCGTGTTGTTTCATGTGGAAGTAAGGAGCATAGACTGATTTATTTTGTGAACTATGTAGTATAAGGCATAAAGTAATGATACACAAATATTAAAAAGTTCATCTTGTTTATATATCAGCTAGGAAGCTAAAATAGTACATTGAAGCTCATCAAATTGTTGTCCTTATAGATTAACCATTGCGACAAGCCCTATAGCAACCTAACTACTCAAGAAGAATAATAAAAGTACATCCATAAGTTAGTGCCTATGGTGTCTAATACAAATGCAGGATGGCACTAAAAGTGTAAGTATTAGTAAACTTCATTATGTAATTCACAAGCAAAGAGGATAATGCCAAGTTGCTTGAAAAACATGTATGGAACTTATATGTAAACAATTCATCATCTCGAAAAGGTAATGAAGTAAGACTCATTTTGCAAGGGTTGTCGAACTTAAAGATTGTATATGCATTAAAGTTTGGATTTCTGGTAAGTAATAATAAGGTCGAATATGAAGCCTTGATTGTCAAGCTAAGATTAGTAAAGGAAGGTAAAGTCAAAAGGATAGAAGTTTTTTCAAAATCATAGCTAGCCATCAACTAGGTTAAGGGAAATTATACGACAAAGGAATAGGTCATGAGCAAGTACTTAGATATGATATGAATGCTTATAAAAGAATTTCCATACTTTTCTATTGTTAAGATCTGAAGGACGTAGAATATTGCTACTAATAGACTATCGAAGTTAGCTTCCACCTTTCTTCTAACTTGAATGATAAGCTTTTCATTAAGTATTTGCAGAACAAAAGCCTAGAAGTATTAGGGAAATACTGTGATGTGTAGTCTTATCTAAGAGAAAGATCTTAGATGGATGCGACCATTGAATACCTAAGGGATAGGGTACTTCCCTCTAACAAAAAAGAAGCTCGAAGGCTTATATATCAAGTTGCAACTTATACTGTGATTGATGATTGGCTCTACAAGTGCGACTTTAGTTAGCCATACATTCATTGTTCAACATTTAAGTAAGCACAAGAAATTCTTTTCAAACTACATACGAGGTTATGCAACAACAATGTTAAGGCATAAATGTTCTATGATCACACATTAAGGCTTAGCTATTATTGACCGACTATGAAGAAGGTTGACAATAATGCAGTTTAGCAGTGCCTACAATGTCAAAAACATAAGGTTTTGTCATACACCATCGAGTGAGATACATTGCTTATCTAGCCCTTGGTTTTTCACTTAGTAGGGACTAGACATCCTCGGACCTTTCCCAACAGCAATTAGACAGCGGCAATTCATATTAGTTGTTATAGATTATTTTACGAAGTGGGTTGAAGTTGAGACAATGGTAAAGATAATTAAGTAGAAGGTCAAGTCTTTCATATCAAATTTCATCTTAACAAGATATGGAGTCCTCTATATGATTATAACTAATAACAATCCATAATTTGACAATCACAAGTTTCAAGCTTTTTGCAAGAAGTATAACATACGGTTGAACTATACCTCAATTGTTCATCCCTAAGCTAATGGGAAAGGGGAAGTAGTCAATAAAACAATATTGTATAGCTTGAAAGGAAAAGTCAATCAAGCTAAAGGAAAGTGGGTTAATGAGCTCCTTAACATTTTATGAGGATACATGACCACTTATAGAACATTGATAGGGGAAACTCCATTTAAACTAACATTTGGGTTAGAGGTTGTTATGCTTATTGAAGTAAAATTACCTAATCTACGAACATAAGGATTTGATATCATGACAAATTAAGTCGACTTAATAGTTAACTTGGATAACATCAAGGAAATCCAAGATATAGCAAGAGCGAAGGTTGCTGTCTATCAACATAGGGCAATACAATATTACTATTAGAAGGTTAGACACAAGGTCTTCCATCTGGGAGATTTAGTTGATAGGAAGATGGAAGTAACTAGCATGGGGGATTCCTAAGGTAAACTTGTAGCCAATTGAGAAGATCGATTGTAAATTCAGGAAGTTGTGGGGAATAAAGCTTATAAACTAAAGAGATTGGATAGGTAAGTTATTCTCCGAGCTTGGAATGCCAAGAATTTAAAATTGCATTTTAAGTAATTCCACGTAATTTCCTATTTATAGTTTTTTTTTATGTGTCAACTCTTAGTAGCTATTCTTAGACATGTGTTAAGCAATAGTCCTAATTATAGTGAAATGTCAAGTTTATTTTTTGATCTATTGTACAATGTCACATATATATTAAGGTTGTCTCAATCAAATTGTGATTTATGGATAATATACACTTCAAGCCTATTCAGCGAACAATCTTAATCTTAATAAGTTTTAACCTAATACAGTTATTGAACTTGAACAATCTTAATATGTTCTAACCTAATATGTTTACAAACTCAAGATAATTTTATCAATAAGTTTTGATCCAATATGGTTGATGGACTTCCTAAATCTACACCTATGAAGGTTAATGGATAAATGCCTATTATCCTAATTAGGTTCAAAATTTAGGTACATAATGTTGAGAGCCTTCTTAAACAAACACATCATGTCCTAGCTTAGTAAGTAAATAACTCATGAAATAAAACATGCAAAATTAAAATTAATACATATAACAACCAAAGTCATAAGTCCAAAAAAAAAAATTTACAAACAATAAGGTTACTAGTATTTTGTTTTAGAGCAAGTTCCTCTAAAGGCTTAGGCTCTTTAGTGGTAGTGTAGAGATTATCGGCTTGCCCTTAATTGTCATCTTCTTCTTTATCACTGGCATCCTCTTTATCGCCTTACTCGCCATCGTTATTATCCACGTTAGCAAAATCAAGGCAAGAGAGGTCATAGTCAGGATGGGCTTTTAATACCTCCTCCCTAGTTAGCTATACCCCTTTAAGTAAGTTCTTTCAAAGAAACCACTCATCATGCTTACTTGGCATGATGATCTATAAGGCCTGCCCCCCATAAATCTTCACCATAGAGGCTTGTTCCAGCTTAACAATCCAAGCATCCAAGTAGGAGGAGTTATCTTTCAAATTCCTTATCACAGCTTTTAGCTTGTCCTCCTCCTTGCTCATTGAAACAATGGTTTGCCCTATGCTTCAAGATTTCTCTTTATACTCTTGAAGTTGATACCCTAACTCCTAAGCCTCCTTTGAAAGCTCATCATTTTAAGTCTTCAAGTAAGGAGTTTTTGGTATACTTGTTTATGAGCTCTTAACTCATATTTTAAGAGCCCTTTAAGCTTTTCAACCTTAATTCTCGCATTTTCGGGAACCATCGTTTGTGCTTTGGAGTCATTGTAAGCCTCCTCTGCCTTATGCATAGATATAACAAAATATTATCTCATAAATGCTAAACAATGTTAAAAAAAACAAACACTATGATCACCTTTCTCATCTCCTCTTTAGCCTCCTCAATGGCTATCAAAACATATCCACTTGCTTATGATGGCAAAGACAAAAAGGTTAATGGCCATGTATGCATCATTGATCACATAATTGCCTCATAAAAATAGAGACTTACATCATATAACTTTGTAGCTACATAACCTTTTCAGCTGTTGTTAGTTCTCTTGACATCCCTCTTTAAAATCTTTTTATCTTTTAGAAGAATGACTCCCTCCATCAAAGCTAAAGACTTTGTCGCATCCCTTAAAGCAGAGTCAGTGTTGAGAACGTTGTGGCTCCAATACAAGATGAAATAATAACTATCTTCACTTTATGGAATGAGATCATTGGAAGGAATCCAAAGAGCCCTCTCTATGCCTAATGGAGGAGAATCATGTACATTAGGATCCCTAATATGACTATTTAAGCTAGGACCCTTAGACTTTTTTGTAAGAGGATCTAATTTAAGCTCCTTTCATTTCCTTTTCCCTACACCTAGTGGAGAAGTTGACTCAGGCAATGCCAAACTCATGATTAGAGAGCTCGGTAAAGGATTATTAGGAGTAACCTCTTGATTAGTACTTTTAGTTGATTTTTAAATAGCAACTACCTTTGGTTTGGGTGGTACCTTCTCCTTCTTGGCAGCTCTTGAGGCACCTCTTTGTTGAGAACACTCCCTTTCTCAATAGCTTGGGGATAAGGGCCTCTGCCCTTAACAAATTGTTGAGCTTTAACTTATTTGGTTAAGGCCTTTATAGTATGCATATAGAACTTCTTATTTTTGGCCTTTGCTTAGGCCAATAATTTCCTCAGATCTATGTCAAAAGCACCCATATCTATAGTAAAGAAGATAATTAAAAGTTTAAAGCATTAGGTATTAAAAACTTACAAGACCATGCTAAATAAAGCTTAAAGATGAGTTCCCCTTATGAATTATCCAGATCGATCACTCACTGCCAGCTTAGCTCGGTATGTTAAGAAGATTAAGCCATGCCTTCCTACTCATGAGAAAAAGCCATGTTCTCCTTTCTCGTATCATTAGATGTATCTCAACATCCTAATAAAACATCTTATTATGTTGCCTCTCTTAGATTTTCTTTGCAGTTGCAACATCATTAGGCATTAATTTGATATCCTCAATCCTAATAGGTTTTGACCATTTAATCTAAAAGTCCAAATCTACTTCTGACCTAATTAATGTATATTTGTCATGCCAAAGCTAGATTTTGGACTTTAGACCATCCATAAACTTCCATCTATATCAGGCTACAGCATGGAACCACCCATCCGCATGACATTTTATGCGAAAAAGTACCTAAAAAGTTGTATTCTGGCTCTAAACTCAAGCTCCTTAGAAATTATCTCAAAAGCAGCCAAAATTCTATAAGTATTTAGTGTAAACATGTTCGGTACAATCCAGAAGTAGTTGAAAAATGCTTTTTGAAAATCAGAAAAAGGTAAATGCAAACTAACTCAAAGTATTTCAAATACATATATAACTCATGATCAAGAGGGAAACAAACTCTCTTGTCCTTCCTTAACCTTTAAAGTTTCCACTCCTAAGTAAAACTCTCAAAATAATCCTTATACTTGGCTACAACCTCTTTAACAACACCACTTTGAACTCCATTTAGTGTATCAAAATCATACACAATGTCACTATAAAGATATTTTACAATTTTCCTACCCTTTCCATCATCATGATAAACATCTATTAGCAAGATTTAATGCGAACTAACTTTTCATACTTGTCCATAGAAATGCTATCCCTTGAAGTCGAGCCACTAGAGGTTGAAGCAAACCTTATTGCTTCATGGAGGTAGGAAGGAACATCCTTAAAATCAAAAGTAGAACAAATTGTACTCTTAGCCATACTTGATTAGTTCAAAACTACAAAAAAAAAAAAATTGAAGGTTTTGAAATGTCTAAGAAAGAAAAGGAGGAGAAGAGAACACAAACACAATGAAATATGTTTTGTTATGAATGACTGAAAGAAGGCTTATTTTTTCACTTTGGAAGGTTTTATAAGGATGGACTGGATGCTATCTATCTTCTTGGGAATAAAAGGTAGTTCTTAGGATTAATATGTGATTTGATTGCAAGACATTGATGAAGGCTGTGTATATACTAATAAGATCCAACAAATGTGGCACCCCCTATAGTTTTAAAGCATTAGAGAGTAATGATAATTGATATGATAGCTATCGCATGCAAGCATTGGGCAAGCAAATAGATAGGAAAACTAAAGAGTTGTGACTTTTGGGTTAGAAATCCTTTTGCCATGTGACAAGAAGTTGGCAAAAAATGAAAAGCTAAGTTTAGAAGAAGTGTTCATAAATAGCCTGGTAGTCTTACTCGGCAATTGTATGATCTTACAAGAGCACAAGCTCAAATGCTAGCTTACTTTATCCAACCCATCAAAGGTGCATCAAACTTGCTCCTATAGTCAAATCCTTAAGCATAAGAGTCGAGAGACAAATGTTGATGGGGGATTTTCATCCTAATTTGCAAATGCTTGGCTCTTTGCTTACCTGTTTCTAGTTTAGAGTTGCCGACTCAATTTGACGACTTGAATGTCTTTCTAGGCCTGACTAATCAATGGGCTAGAAGTCTTGGCCTATTTTGACTAGACATTTGAATTCAAAAGAGAAGACACAAACATTTTAGAAACTATTAACCACAAATATGTAACTACCCACTCCTTTTTGGATTTTCCATGTAAAGGGATTCGAAAGCTGCTACATATCTTAGATGGTTTAATCTCTCCGACATTGTAGTTATAAGGCATATGATTATAAATATGGAGCAAGAACTTTTTATAAGAACTCTCTAGACACTCATACTACTTATATACATCTCTTTAAAACACTTGAATACTCACCAACTTAGACATTAGAGTGACTACGTTAGACTAGCCTTAGTACTTCCATAGCCTTATATTTTCTCTCTTATAGGAATCAACTTGCACGAATTTTGACCAACAACATTAAGTGCATATGGTGGCAGAGGGGAGATAGAAAGTGATGTTCTAAGTTATAATTGCTAAGAGAACCAAACTCCTTGCACTATAAACGGCAAAATAGATGACTTAGTTTTGATGATGGTAGAAATGCTAACCCTCATGTGCTAAATTGCTAACAACTATCATATTAAGGAGGTTGAGGATAATGTCCAACCAGTTCATTGTAACCACGTTGGTTGGTGACCTATTGTCATTGATGCCCAACTTATTCTAGTTATGTAGGTAGGAATCTATTGAAAACGATGACCAAACAAGCCACATTACACAACTCTGCATTGAGTTGGAGGAGTAAGTAGAAATGGATACCTAGTCAGGAGGAAGATTATGATGGAAGATGCTCTAGAAGAAGAAGTGGAAGATCAAAATTCTAAGAATTTGAGGAGCCTTATGGCTGAGCTCCTAAAGGCGTAGATAATATAAAGGTAAGATACCAAACTTTAGTAGAGTAGAAAGTATTGATGAGTACCTAGATTGGGAGGAGAACATTGAGAAAATCTTTGATTGTTATGACTAAGAGAACATGGACCAAGTTAGATTGGTGCCCTTAGCATTCATAAGGTATGCAGCTATATGGTGGAAGGAGTTGTAAGCTATGAAGATGTAAGATAGTTGACATGAAGTGGGAACTTGGAATGAGATGAAGCGGGTGATGCAACATTGCTTCATTCTTGAACATCACCAAAAAGACATCTTCAAGAGACTCCAAGAATTGAAGCATGGAATGAAGAATATGGATTATTATCCCCAAGAATTTTAGATGTTGATGATCTAATGTGAAATGGATGAGCCTAAAGTAAGGAACATTTCTCAATTGATCTCTAGCCTAAGGTTTAGCATTAGGGACATTATTGAGGTCTAGAGGATAGGGTCTTTAGATGAAGTCACCTAAATAGCATAGAAGGCTAAGTAGCAAAGGCATGTACCACCTAGCTTTGCTCCTATTTGTCAACCTATATCCTAGAGCTAACTTCATTCTAGTCGACTTGCATATAGCCAAGATGTAGACTAACACAATCTCACCTTTGACCAGCCCTAAGACAATAGAGGTAAGGCTAAGACCTTAGAGTCCAAGATAAAGAGGGATGTTGAAAAAAGCTTAAGGAGGAAGACTTAAGAAATAAAGTTCTTCAAATGTCTTGTTTTTGGACACATTGCATTACACTGCTTGAATAAGCTAGTAATGGTTATAAAACGATTTAAAGAGTGTAGATGAGGAAAAGTTGGAGGATGAAAAGGATGAGGGCAAAGTTACTATTGAAGGACTTCTTGATGAGTTCCATCAAGATAAAGAGGTCATTGTACACTCAGAAAAAAGGGAAATTCATGAACATGGTTATATGCCAAGCTTTGAGCATAGCCTTGACTAAGGAAGAGGCATAAAGGGAAAACATTTTCCATATTAGGTGTAAAGTGAAGGTAAATTAGTAGGTGTTGATTATTGATGGAGGAAGTTGTACGAATGCGGTTATAGTTGGCTTCGTCACCCAACTCGGGTTATTGACCTATCCTCACCTTCAACCTTACAAACTCTACTAGTTGAGTAAAAAGAGTGCCTCACATGTAACTTAGGAAGACTATGTGCCAATCTTGATATGCTTAACTTAACTTTACTTTTTATAACATGACCTTTTATAAAAATAGCATATTTGTACTAGCAAGTACACTATGTCACATATGTAGAAATAAAATTGGTGAGAACCAGGCAGAACTAATAGGGAATGATGTCTAATTTTTAATAGTATTAATACTATCTAAACCTAAGCAACTAAATGAAGGGTTCATGAAGTAACCAAATTCTAAAGAAAACTACATTAACAAAATAAATTGATAGGGATATTCAACATCTCAAAGGATTCAATCGTCAGCTGGATAATTAGGATACCAGTTAATGTTAACACAAATGTCTTTAAAAGGTTTAGTTTTATAGTTAAGCACTAGGAGTTCTTCTTGAAAAATGAATACCCAAGATTAACTAATTTATCCTTTCTATCATTGGACATGAGATGAACTAAATTAATCTTCCTTAATTCATAAACCTTAATTGAATTGAAGGCATACATTATGTCTTCTTTAATTTAGATCATCTACTTCACAATAAATAATCATAAAAGATCTTGTGATTCAATCTTAGTTAACATGTGTTCTAACGAAGTCAAAATATTTTTTGTCTTAATTAGGGAATTAAAGACTTAAACAAAAATTCAACAATTGATAATTGCAATTATCTAATAAATATTATCAAATAAAGCACAATGGAGAAATAATAGGTATACAATATCCAAATCAATGATATATAAAAGGGAATTAATATAACTTTTAAAGGAGCTCCGAATGCTAACTCAAGATTAGGTATTACTCTTATCACTTCTAATGTTAAATTCAATGAACTACTTTAAAAGATTTTTTAAGTCTTAATTCCATTTGGATGAAAAGAAGAAAAATGAGTTACAATGATAAAAGTTATATCTAATTATGTTTATAAGGTTTCTTTTTTCTTTTTAGAAGTACATGTACATGGCAACTTTGGGGCTTTAAATCTTTCCATAAATAAAATATTCGCAAATTGCATCACCATGCCTTAAGATCACGTTTCCTATTGTATTTATATGCTTCAAAAATTGCAAAATAATTGAAGTAGGAAAATCACGTCCAAGACCATGGCTGTAGTCCACTCTAGACACTAATATCTTATTTGTTTCTCACTCATTTGCTTACAATTTCAATGAATGGTCATCATTCATGGGTATAGTCCTTTCCAAGGCTTCAAAACTCATTCAAAGCATCTTTAAGTTTTCCAAAACTTAGTCTAAACTCATCCATCTCTATAATCAATCAAATGAAGCTTAAAATTAAAATGTAAACAAATTATGCATCATATTCAATACAAATACCTACAAAAATATTATAAATTAATAATAAAAAATGAGTATCTATACATCCATAAAGTCTCCTCACACTTACGCTTTTGCTTGTTTTCAAGAAAAACAAATAAAACTTGAAAATCTCTTAAGGTCAAAAATTTATTTAACCCTCAAATTATAGAATCAAATGTGAATATTGCACACAGTTTATTCAAGAATAAAAGTGCATATTCTTATCAAATTTCATCCTTATAAATATCAAAATTTAAGGCTCTAGCAACTTTTTATTTCATAGAATTTCACTCAATCATAACTACATGCCATAAAACATAATTACACAATAAATGTACTAGGTATAGAAACCATACTAGAATTCAACAATTAAACCATGAGTTAAACCACATCATTTAAATAAATATTAAACTGAAAGTCAGAATAAATACAAACTTAATTAAGAAAGAGTTATACACATTTTAAAAACTAAAAGGTATACATTCCCTTTTTTTACTTCTTTAAGCATAATCATTAAAAACAAATATATGTTACATTAACTAGTCCCTTGATTGTTTCTCTCTTTTAATTTTTCTTTAGAGGTTTTGTCAAATTGAATCAACTCCTTTATTTAAGCACAAATACTTTAGCATTGGGAAATAACTTAAGGAACCAAGGCTAATCCCTACCAATTTTTATCAACCGGTTTTCTTAGGTTGGTGTGCTAGAAAAGAACCTCTCTTCTAAGGGACCAAGATTAATCCTTACCAACTTTATTATTGTTTCCATTATTATATATATTTTTTCAATTGCCTCCATTATTTTGATTTTTCAAGAAACATTTAAGAGATAGGTATCATTTGTTCTTTTGTTAAAAATTAGAGGGATCTTAAGGTTTTTAAGGAGTGAGTATATAGTAAAATAAAATATAGACAATTAGCTCTTAATTAATGACATTCACCTTGAACTCTAAATCTATGCTTAAATAATAGGAAACTCTACACTTTATTTAGATTTCATTATTCAATTCTAGTGTCATGTATAAAAGGTCAAAATAATAAAGAAAATTCATGCAAAAATCGAAAAAATTATCCTAAAAAGTTGCATCTTTAATTACATACAAAATTAATGGTGAATAGATGTATAATATAAACAAATTGATTTTATGTTTCTAGAAAAATTTATTTGCAACAATTCTAATTGTGAAGTTAAACAAATTAGCCCAATTGCTTTTATAGACTTTTCTAGAAGTATCTCATTACTCTATTTCTTCCCCCCATAAATTACTTGTCCCTAATGTACAAATAATCAATGATAAGAACCATAGTTAATAGGGGAAATAATAGAAAAGATAAAAGAAAATGAAACTTTCCCAATTTTAGCTTTGACATTGAATTTAAACTTGTCATGCTATGAGATTCCTTATACCATTGAATTTCATACAAGCCTTCTAAAGGGAAAAAAAAAAGGGAAAGAAAAATATCAAAAAAGATAACGATAAAACTAAACTAAAAAAATATTTCCTACAGTGACTTCTCCTATACGTATGAAAGTTCAATGAG